>OV656701.1:14800000-16174363 GCA_927399405.1 Agonopterix arenella
GGGGGACAACTCCCAACCAAGCTTAAATGGTCGATTTACTTTAGCCCTGTTTTTTGTTGTTGTGTAGTCTTATACCAATTATTATTTAGTTTAGGTTAAGTATTTAATAAATTTTATGTATATTTTTATGTATACAACTTTTTTGCTTACAACTTTTTTGTTTTCTATTCAATTGTAATTTTGTTCGAACATTTTACAACTAATGTTAGTGTTATAATTCTTGAAGTTCTAATTTATTACAAATAATATATACCTAGGATTTAATTTTAGATTTTATTTTAGATTTGTATTGTATTTTATTTATTTATGAAATAGGTACCTAAACTTTATAGCAACTTTACTTGAGCAGCCACGTTGCTACGTTTCTTTGCGATACACTTTACTGTGTGTTTTCAACCTAAGTGCCCGGTCTGAGTGGACTTCTTCAAATAAATATTAGCTTTGCTAGATTTAGTTCTTATTTTATTTCCTAACTTCATTTTTGTTGCTGTCAAGTTAAAAGAAAACGGAAAAGATTTTGAAAATACTTATACTACCATAATGTTTATATATTTATTTTAACGCTTTATTGTACACACGGAAATATACATGAAAATCACATAATTGACAATTACAAAGGGCGAGCTTATCTCTAAAGAGATTTCTTCCAGCAAACCCGAGACAGAGAGAGAGCATAGAAAGTGAGGCAGGCATAGTGTGCACATTTAAGTAATATAAAATCAGTAGGTATTTAAGACTAATAAATATATATTATATAAATATACAGGTATATGTATACTTACATACAAATATATACGGTATGATAAATAAATAAATATACTAGTTTATTGAAGAGAGAGATAGTGATCTTTGACTTTTTTTTTACATGAAGCAATTGTTTGACAGTCTCTTATATTAAATGGGAGAGAGTTCCACAGCCGGAGTGCATGGACAGTGAAGGAATAGGAATTGAAGTCAGTAGAGTGGGATAGGATATTAAGGAGGGTACGGACACATATACATTTTCCAGCAGTTTTCTTCTGGACTGGAATTGACAAAGTAATCCGTTATTGGTTTGACTTTTGGTTGATTTTGTTCTATGTACTTACTTCTATATAGACTGTATCTAGACTTTATAATCATAAGCAAATGCTATATATATGTTATATATGTCTTCTATATATAGCAAAGTGATTTGAGCATCCTTTGATTTTTTATGGCTTGTTAAATTTATTTCACCGATTTCTGAATTATTTCCAATATTCAAGTTACGGAAAAAAGAAAGATCTTCAAGTTTTGTTTTGTACCCGGAGGGGGTAGTCAGAGATATACTGAAACCTCAGAACATCCACGTTTCACTAGTACCGAAATTCTGTCCAGTGTGACGGGGAGTGAGCCCGTCGCCATTTGTAATGGACAGTGCGTACAATACATGCCTCGAAATTGAAGCATGCAGTATTTTCTCACGATGCTTTCCTTCGCCGAATCTAGGCTTCATAATAATTAAGAATAATACACATTTTTAAATACCTAACCACAGAGTACTATAATTACTATCGTAAACCTAACTAACTGTCACTTTTTTTTTAAATGATGGCTGTCTAGTCTCACAAAGAGCGATTTTGATACAATTGAATTTATCGACTTGTAAATGCGTAAAATACAATATGTAGGTACTTACCTATATTCGTTAATTTTTTTTTTTTCGTTGGTATTTAATTAAAACGTTAGTAGGTCTTAGTTAAAAGTACAAAGAAATTTGAAACCTACCTTATCTACTTCGTTGAAAAAACGTAACGAGCTAAAAGAAAGAAATTAGTCTAATTTGTAATTTGAGCCGAAAAATGAACTGAACACGTTCTGCTATTTTCGAAGTAAATACAGTTTCCTAAAGATTTTTTTTGTATGAATTTTAAGTCCATTATTTTAGTGTTCGTTGTTAGTTGTAATCTAGTCTAGCTAAAGTTTTAAATAAGATATAGCAGAATGCAATTATTAGATTGTTACACAATTAAAAATATAATTATATTTCTTTTATTATCATTCTCTGAAACCGTTTTTTTTTACGTTTCCACAAAACAAATCGAGCGAGTGCTATTTTTAGGGTTCCGTATCCAAAAGGTGAAAACGGGACCCTATTACTAAGCCTACGTTGTCCGTCCGTCCGTCCGTCCGTCTAGGGCTGTGGCATTTGAATAAACGTCATTGGCGGATTTGTTAACAAATAATAAAAATGACAAAAAGTTACAAATAAAGAGGGAGTCCTCATGATTCAAGAAACTTGTTTTTATCAACGAGTTTTCTTCTCGTTCGATCGTAAAAACGGTAATACATACAAGTGTCAAACTTGGTGTGATTATAGAGAAAACTCTACGTATAACAAAAAATAACAAAAACCAGTCAAGTGTGAGTCGGTCTCGCGCTAAAGGTCCAGGAGAAAACAACACTTTTTTTTAAATGGTGTGGTACGGAACCCTCTGTACATGAGTAGCCCGACTCGCACTTGACCGGTTTTATTTGAATGTCACATAGTCTAATTCATATGTCGGCCACGACTGTGGTATAAACAGCATGTAATTTATTCATTATTCGTATAGGCACGGATTTCGATGGGTAAAATTAAAAATTGGCGCTTTTGTTAGCTATTGGACTTACCCACATAAAAGTTATTTAAAAAAATATTAAGTATTAATGTTGTGCTTTATCAAATAAAACATTTAAAATTAATCTTGTGACTGTTTGTAACTTCTGACGTAAAACTGTTTGAAATATCTGTCCCTTGACGCGGAGCTGGGCGGCGGAGCGGAGCAAGCGAGTATTGCCTGTTCACTGATGCGGAGAAACGGAGAATTATTAACCAATAGGCCCCGCTCTGCCGCCTTGCTCCGCTGCCTCGCTCCGCTGCCCCGCTCCGCCGCCTCGCTCCGCTGCCTCGCACCTCTGCCACGCGCTGCTTCAGCAAATGTATGAATTTTTAAAATAGCTCGCAAATCCCTGTCTACTGGAGCACTGGAGCGGAGCGCAGATTTTATGCAATCCTATTGGTTAATATTTCTCTGTTTCTCCGCTCCGCGGCCTCGCTCCGCATCACCCTAGAAATGGTAAAACAAACTCGGAGCTCGCTGTCAATATTTTGTCTGTCCTTCGCTTCGATGCCCAATAAGGCCAACACCGGATCCGATCTCGTAATAAACTGAAAATAACAAAGAGCCTTCGCTAATCTATCGGGATCCACACGTTTCAGGGATATAGACTTCCTGGTCGTTTATGAAGGCATGTGGTAATGGTGGTTTGTTTGTGAATTCATACTATTCATTTTAGTAGAACAAATAATACGAGTAGGTTAATGAATACAGGTTGAAATTAATATCATTAGCATCCTTTTAAACTAAGAGTCTACCCATCAAACTGAACAACTTTCACTATGGAGCCTTCCTCAGGAAAAGCGAAAAAAAAAAATCAGCTGTCCATTACAAAACTGCCGTACCGACCCGTCTCAAATGAATGGGACAGCTGATTTTTTTAGCGCTTTCTGAGGTAGGACCTACCTCATCATAGTCAAAGTTGTTCAGTTTCATGGTCAGAGTTCACCGTTTCAGTTTGCGGAGGGCTGTCCCTTACACCCTGGATTTTGAGTCGAGTAGCCATTGCAGTTTAGTATGAAACAGCTGTTTCTTTATTACGTAATTAGTTAATTAGCTGATTTCAGTTCAGTTGATTTCAGATCTGAGTTCAGTTTCGGTCATGTGTAAATCGGACTTGCGTTCCGGACCCGTCTGAAGCACCCTTTTAAACTGTATGTAACGCAATTATGTTTACGTTGGCATTATAATGCAAAAATCCATTCATGACTTTTTTATGCATAGTGCGTGAATAAATAGGAAACCTTCGTGCATTATTCAAACGACACATGATTGCATGCGGTGCAGTGCACATTCTGAAATTGCATGAAACTCGCGTGCTGCAAGGCTCCAGTGCATTTCAGGAATACCTACGAAGAATTGTTGCTGGGAAGCGTTCCACGTGGAATATTCTGCAGGATGTCGAAATTATATTTTTATCGCCATTTCGTTTTGTGCTATGCATTTAATATGTATTTTCTGTTAGAGAATTTTAAGATGTGCACTGCAAACATTTTTCAATTTAAAATAAGCACATTATTCTTAGATTGAAATTGTAGACGTTTCCCTGTTTGAGGACTTTATAGTACTTATACTCCAAGATCCCAGTGCATGTTTTGTACATCATTTGATTAGGCAATGCTACAATTATTCCAGTGGAAAAGTCATTGCCTGTCGCAATCACAACCCCGTGGCAGACTGATGCAAAAAAAATTTTCGGTTATTTTTCATACCTTTATTACAAAGTGAAAATAAACGTATCAGCTACGCGAAAAAATTTGATTGTCTGCATAGTGACGCATGAAGGCTGCAACCATTTCCATGATTATTATTTTACGAATCGGGAATTAACGCAAAAACTATTTAACAGATTTTGATGGGTTTTCACATAATGAAATATCGTATTTTCTGGGAAAGTACAAAATAACATACATTTCAGCAACCAGCTATAAAAAAGGGGAAAGGCTTCAGAGTGGTAGCCCTATTTTTTTAGGATCTTTAATATACGACATTTCTACTGGTATTATCACTGCCTAAACGGATGGGTGTAGAAAACTTGCAGTGGGATCTTAGTCTACTATCTTTTGAACAAGTTTTTCTTCCTTCTCGTTCATTTAAATTAAAACTAACATTTTCTTTTATGTGAAATCAAAAATGACTTGTTAAAATAAAAGCTCGGTCTGAATGTAAAGTGCAAGTGCATTTTAAAAGCATTTATGGACTGCCGCATCAACAATGTGTTGTACAATGACGTAATATACAGGTTGTACCAAAATTACGTAAAGATAAAAATAATTACATTTCGACCAGATAACTTACTTGAGACCAGTTTATCTACTGACTTTACTAACTTGTACCTTCTGTAATGGAACTAAAGGTTTCTTAAGAGAATGATCAAACCATTTAACTGAATAACTTTTTCTATGGGACTAACACTAACATCGAAATCGTAAAAAAAAATCATACATTTGGGTAGTAAGTAGCTAGTTGTAGGATTGCAGGTTTGTATGGAACAGCTGTTTTTTTCGCGGTTTCGATGTTGATCCTATATAGAAAGTTGTAGTATTGCTTCCTAGGTAGGTACTCATCTTCCATGTTTAAGAGAAGGTTTTTTGCCCTGAGTAATTCATAATCATAATCATAATATCTATTCTTTTCTATTCTGTTCTATTTTATTATAATCCATCGTGGTGTCGATGATTTTGCCAATAACTAGACATGTTATGGATATTTTGGTGATCTCAAGCATTGTTTTGGTACAAAAACACAAGCTCCGATTCCATTAGAGGTACTCTGTGCTATACTTAGGTAAATACGTTTGGGATGTCTTTCTCTCTATTTTTGTGCAAAGATAGTTTGTGGTAGCTTAATAGTTTGTGCGACAGGATTTTTAGTTTTTTCAAATGGTACATACTATGGAGTAAGGCGTAATTTCTCTGTGGTACATACCTGTATTTGAATAATAATTATCTTCATTGTTGGACAATCAGAGTATTTTTCTCGTTCAATAATAGCATTTACCTATTTTGTTCCACAATATTTAGACTGGTCGTCCCAACTATTAGGTATATAATGAACAACATTCAACAGAACAATATCCCCAACAAACAACAACACCTTAAAACAAAACCTTATTAACTAAAAGCTTCTTCTTTTTGACATTTATTCGTGTAAATCTACACTCTGTGCATCTATTTAATGCACAAATTATTCCTTTATTTAGACTGAAAAGAACAGTCTACTTTGTTCCGAGCATTCATTTCAATGAGAATAAACCGCGTTCACGTTTTGTTTCTGCAACTCTTATTAAAGTGAATAGATATGCATTGGTTTTATTTTATTTACAGAAGTTTTTGAACGGGAAACCAGTTTAAAAGAGCATGAAAGAAAGGAAAATTCAGTCTCAGTCATGAACTTTTTTAATAAAGGAATTTACCTAACTGCCATGTTTGTACTTTCTTTTTTATTTTTTTTCAAATACATATCTAAAAAAACATCTTATATGAACTTATAAATAAAATGTGTTCAAATAAGTAGCAAGAGAGGTGATACGATTGCAGCAGTTATCGATCAAAATAGATAAAGAATTTATTTGCAAAAGTAACACACGTAATATTATAATTCACAACAAGTTTACAAAGCAAGAATGCAACGAATTACCTTATTGTGTGCTACAGCAGCAAATATGTCCCAGCTCAAAATAGATCTTGCACGAAAGCAGGGTTTTCATCAACTGCGACCTCTTCCTATCCCAATAGGCCATGGCCAGACCCATTTTTATTTCGCGATTTCGATGTTGGCTCCATAGTAAAAGTTGTTCAGTTTGATGGTCTGAAGCACCTCCTTAAGTATTACTAGGGTGTTTTGTTACACCCTGTATATCTTTTGAAGTATGCAGATGCAGCAATGCTCACTTTTAGCATATTCAAGTTTCAGGCAGGAATGACGTGTCAAGTGGTGATAGGGGGCTAGCCTTTCGAACACAGAAATAAGACATAAGAAATCTTAATCATAAAAATTTCTTATTGATTTTGAATTTATTTACACTCAATAAAAATCCCCAGTAAGTCTCTGTTATTATTCTCTCACTCAACAGATCCAAACGAGACTGATGGACGGACATCGGCATTAAACAAATGGCAGTTAATGACGTAGTAAAATAGGAAATTATTCCATTTCCTGAACGGCAAGGATCACTTCGGAAACACCCCTGTTTTCGTTAAAATCATTTGTCGACACTCCATGCAGATAAGATTTTCAGGGAAAATGTTAAATCATGACAATTTGAATTGTGAACAACCTTCTACGATCTCTTCTAAGATTTTGACAAACCTGAGTGATTCCGCTTCATAATAATACGTTCTTTTCGTGTCAATTATTCTACTAATTCTATATTTTATTGGCTAGATGTAATACCTACTAATAATACCTACTTTGCGAACAAATTAAAATAATTAGTATTATAACACTTTATTGTAGGTACACACGGACATAATAATACACAAAGTCGAGATGATGATCAGAAAAAACGATCAGAAAAAAACAATAATAATTATAGAATCATGAATGAGTACACACGGCGACACATCAAGGTACGCAAAACCAAATAAGCTGGCCGCGCGTAGGTAGAGTAAAGCATAACGTCGCGCGGCCAGCTTATAATGGTTTTGCGTAGCTTGATGTGTCGCCGTGTGTACATCGATCAAATGTCGACAGGTTGATCAGCAAGTTAGAAGCCTACATTAGAAACCTATACCACGGTATAATTTTATTTTATTTTTATTTTATTATATTTGGGGAGCTTACAGCTATAAAACGAATAGTTTACAAATTTAGTCAGCTATAGGCCAATTACAAGCTTCCACATTAAAAACGCTTAAACGCTAATAAACACTTAATATTATTAATAATAAGGTCATTGAATCAATCGCTGAGTTGATCTATAAATTTTCGAATAATAGAATTGCGTAAGCTGGAGGCACTGCTACAAAATAAGTCGTAGTTGAAGTCGTCACAGAACTTATTAAATTCAATACATGAGCGGATTAAAATACTGTTCGGTCTATAATTAGTAGTAGTGAGTGGGGTGTGGAGCAATTCACGCCTACGAAGTCTGCGGGCTGGGACCTTAAGAGCTATTTTGTTAAGGAGCGCAGGACAGTCAATCTAACCTTGCGCGATATTTAGTAGAAATACGATGTCAGCAAAATTTCTACGCAAGTATAAGGGCAGTAGATGAAAGGAAGCACATAGATGGTCATAATCAGTAACGGGGATTCTAAACTTGTAGCTAATATATCTTGTAAACTTTTTTGTATTCTTTCTATGTTGGATGAATATATGTCATAGCATGGGTTCCAGATTTGAGACGCGTACTCAAGATGACTTCGTACATATGCACAATAAAGAATTTTTACAGTTTTCATTTCTTTAAATGGTTTAGACGTACGAATGACAAAACCGAGAGCTTTGGAAGCCTTAACGGTTGCATGCTCAATATGCTGGTTAAAAAGTAGCTTACTATCATGAATAACACCTAGATCCTTACTTTCTGATGCTCTGGAAAGGATATGATTTTTTATAATATAACTAGTATAAGAAAGAGTGTCTCTATTACCTTGCGTATCTTACGTCTATTATGTATTAAAATGTAGTTTAGGGCTTCTATTATACTAACAGTCTATCTGGGAGTAAAAATATCTTGGACTGGGAGGACGCCATCGTCGGTAACACTAGCCAGGTAGCATAAAAGAAAAATCAACTAGGTAAAATTCTTAAATAGCGGCTAAACGCACGCTACTTAAAGCATGCCGCATATCTTTTTACACAGCACGCCTGTGGGTCAAATATACCCGAAAGTCGTACACTGCTTTACGGGTACAATTTAAAAACGCGTTCAGGACGTTGTTGCGGCTGCCGCGCTTCTGTAGTGAAAAATCAGCGTCACTGGTGAGCGTTTTTTGCGCTGGCGTCCTTGCAAATAAATTTAATAGTCCCCTGGTGTGGTCCCTCACACAGAGCACTAAATCTGTGTTCTTCTTCTTCTTATCATGTGGGCAGCAAGCCTAGATGTCAGAGTTTTTTCAGACCACCTAACAGCCTCTGACGTGGTTTTTATGTAACGACTACTACCACCAGAGATAGTAGCCGGGAACAACGGCTTAACATGGAATCATAATTATTTTCAGACAATCAGGTGATTCAGCCTGCAATGTCCTAAGCAACTGTGGAAAAACGCACTACGTGACATATATAAAGGTGTTTCCCGTGGGAATCGAAAAACGAAAACACGGCCTCCGTATCGAGAGTCCAATGCTCTTTCTTAAACATTAGACCACGGAGGTAATCTGTGTTGATATACTACCTTAGACTTAAGATTTGCTAACCTAAATATGCAATAGACATAGACTAACCCCTATGGATCAAGTGTTGTCTGGATATAAATAGGACGTCCCCTAAGAAGGGATTCCGTAAATGCTTCCGTATATTTTGTTCCGAACGTCAAAAAAGCCGTGATATTAGAGTGGATTACGGTACGTCTCGAATTAGTCTCCCACGTCCGCGTCCGCAGATAGAATCCATTCACGACAATTCGGTGATTAATGACCTGGCACAGGTCTATCGTTAATCTCAATATTGCTGAGTGGACGCTGCTGGAGTCTGGGGCATTGACCCCTGGAAAGTGATTATTTGTTATACAGGGTGGAACAAAACATAGTAGCAATATTTAAAAGAGTTTCCATTAAAACAACTAACAACTTTCACAATCGAGCTGTCCCATACATTTGAGTATAGTAGGTTTTGTATGGGATACCGGATTTTTTTTCTCGAGTTTAGCTCTACAGTGAAAGTTGTCCACTTTGATAGTTTAGACCACCCCTTTAGATGTCACTAGGGTTTTTAGTTGCACCCTGTATACAAGATGTAAGCTTGAATGCCTTGCATACTTTAAGAGTGCTTCAGACCATCAAACTGAACAACTTTCACTTTGTGAGAAAAATTGAAATTAGAAAAAAGGAAATTGGTTTTTCCATATAAAAAAAAACTCAATTGCCATTTTTGTTGTTAGCTCCATAGTGAAAGTTGTTTAGTTTGATGGCCTGAAGCACCTCCTTCAACCCTTATACGAAAAAGGACGCGATGTTATTAAACCAGCCAATGTTTATAACTTATTGTTTTCTTGTCAGTTAATATTTAACGAATTCAATTGTACACCCTGTATGTTTCTGGGCTTCTTGGTTTCTTGCCTCAGCTGTACGCTTACAAAGGCGAAGTATAGTAGTAATGGACGTACAACTTTTTTTTGAGAAAATTAGTCATTCCTCCCATCCTATTATTCGTATAAAATATTCCATATTTCAGCTTTAAGCAAAGCAGCTACGCGTTAGGCTCCATCTATACATATCTAAACTATTATAAAACTGTAGTAGAAAGTTTATCTGTACATTAAAGATATTAACAAAAAAAATGTTACGATATGGTTTTTAGGTGTCCCTGATTCCATATCACCAATTTTTGGATTTTTTGTCTGTTTGTTTGTGTTTGTTTGAACGAGCATCACGCAAAAACTACAGAACCGATTTTAATGAAACTTTTTTTGTTTGATAGCTAATGATCTGACTTAAAATCTGGTATATAATTTGTGCGGACAAAGTCGCGGGTCAACGCTCGTACTTTATAAAGACAATAACCCAGAGTGTGCCCAGGAGCTACATGTCCTGATTCCACCATCCCCCTTCCACTAACGTACGACAAGAGGTAGTGCGAGACTGCATCCATACGTAGTCGATATTCCAACAATTCGCGCAAAAAGGTTCGCATCCTCTTTTATAATGAGAACCGGTAAGGTTTGGAACTCACTCCCTGCGTCTGTGTTTCCAAGCAAATACAATCAGGATATTTTTAAAAGAAGAGTTAATAGGCTTTTTCTGGGTGAGCTCGCTACATCTTCGGCTTCATCTACACTTCCCATCAGGGAAGATGAAGCCAAGCGCAAACCCATTATGAATAACAAATGATTTTCATCAACATGGCGAGGATTTTTATTTTTCTGGTCGGGCTTTATAAGAGAAGCGATTTGGGCGGATTTTTGCTCTGCGGCCCGCCCCGTACGTCCTTATATACGCTTACCTTTATCGGTTATTGTTATATTTACTACATAAGCATGTCATGTAAGTTATTGCCTAGTGACGTATTCTTGACATTATGATTTATAGTAAGGAAGAAAGATTGATAAAGGAGGCTCTTTTAGTATGTTGGTCCAAGATAATCCTAAATGGAATATTATTCTTAGACTGAGATCAAATAGAAGTGACACTACGCAAATTAATTAAGACGAAATAGCCATTTCTTCATGCCGATGTCCAGTGGACTTATTTATAGAACCTATACTTCATTCGATATAAGGACGAAAAGATTTTCCGATTCTTAGTTAGCTTTCCAGCTAATTATGATAATCAAGTATAATGTATTTATTAGAAAGAAATACTTAATATAATCTATATTACTATTATAAAGCTGTAACAGGAAGTTTGTCTGTACATTGAAGATATTAACAAAAAAAAAGTTACGATATGGTTTTTAGGTGTCCCTGATTCCATTTCACCAATTTTTGGATTTTTTGTTTGTCTGTTTGTTTGTGTGTATGTTTGTTTGTTTGTTTGAACGAGTATCACGCAAAAACCCCCTCTGGGAATATAGTCGTGAGCATATGCTATGCTACGCCAATTTAAATTAGATTTAGCAATATACAATATTTTTTAAGCAAAATTAAAAAAAATGAGGTATTTAATTTTTCAAAGCCTTCTAAGTAGACAAAAATATTAACACCAAGTTTGAAGTATGTATAATGGTTTAATGGTAAAGCCTTAAAATGTGCAAAAAAAAATGACCATCATGTTTTTTAGAACGTGATAAATACTAAATTTTAAATTTGGGGATGTTACTGACGTGTTTTTTTTTTAATTTTGGTATATTTCTGGGCTCAAATTGGCTCTTAAATACTATACCGAAAAAAAACATCAATTATTAATTATTAGTCTGGGCTCAAACCGTAAAATGACTGGGCTATTTGGTCTATTAAATGAATGGACATTTGATAGTTTTCTAACATTCAACATGTACTTATTTTCAAGGGAGTTATTTTGAACTATGACACTGAATAACTTTTACTATTGAGCCTATACCGTCAGTGTATGGAGCCGACATGGAAATGGAAAGGCAACAAGGAAAATGGCTACTCGTTACTCGACCCAAAACGAATAAAAAAACTGATTTTTTATTCGCGATTTTAATGTTGGCGTCATAGTCAAAGTTGTTCAGTTTTGAATAATTCAGGTCTGAAGCATTTAATAATTATGTATAGAACAGACAACGCGAAAAAATCTGTGCACCACGATCAGCAGTGTGGGGCGCGCACTGGGGGCGTCGCAGTACAGCAGGCGCCCGGCACATGCTAAGTAAGGTTGAGCTAATTAGCTTAAACGAGTGTTATAAAAAGTTTTGTCTGGGTATCGCCTCTAGTAGGTACCGTAATGGTCTGAAGTACCCTATTACGCACCCGTTTACCCCCTTATATGTTACGCATTTAATTTTATTGATTGATTCTGGCTATTACCGCTTTGTCGGAAACTTATTATTAATATCTTAATACCTTTAAAACAATCAAACCCTCAGGCATTCTCAAACTTTTAATCGTCTAACAGTAACAGTAATAAAGAACCAAAGCCGAGAAAGACGTAATATCATTTTATTTCGTGAAAGATTAATATAGCTCTTAAGGCTTAATTGAAAATGTCGAGATCTCCTCGCAGACTGAAGTTGATTAGGTGCTTATTTCTCTATGAGCTTTCCTTGGATTGCGAGAGGGTTATGGGCCTTGTCATTCTTGACGCATACAAATTGATACTCAACGTTTTGTTAGAATCGTGTTAGAATATTAAAATTTGTTTTATGGTTGTTTTGTGGTTGGTGGTTTGGTTAATTGTGGTTTTGTGGTGATTGTAGCAAGTAGTAGGTAACAATCAATGAAAATGACGTGTAAAAAATACCAACTTCTCCAGATTATTATACATACATACATATATTTTTATTATACATATATACAGGGGAAAAGGACATCATCGGATTTGGCCCAAAATGTCAAAGCGCCGGCAAAAAAAAAATGTTATGTTATATTCTGTAAGGACTTTTCCGACTTAACATTTATTATTATGGCACCAAAACTGTCCACTGTCCTTGGTTTTATTTAGGTTCGAAGATCTGCTATTTTATACACATTTTCGATGAAATTAGCTAATTAAGGCTTCTGTTAGAACTAGTCCATCCCAGAATTTTTTAGCTTGGCACCAAAGCTGTAGGGCATTTCCTTGGTTTTATTAAGGCTTGAAAAATCGAAATAAAACTTAAAGCTATATACAGCTTTCATGCCATAATAATAAATGCTTAAATGGAGAAGTTCCAACAGAATTTAGCATTCGTTTTTGTTGAACGGCATTTTCACATTTGGACAAAAATGTATGAAACGCCGATGACGTCATTTTGGGAAGACGAATGCCTAGCAGAAGAACGACTTCCTGGCTTAAGAACCTGTGTAAATGGTTCGATATGAACTCTACCTCACTATTTAGGGCTGCAGTCTCCAAGGTCCGAATAGCCCTAATTATAGCAACCTCCGATAGGAGATGGCACTACAAGAAGAAGAACAATCAATAGTTTCTCCTTATCTCAATGGGAAAAGAAGATTAATACACTGAACGTGGATTCGGGGTCGTTTCGAAGCCGGAGCAGGGTGCTACATCGAACCGAAATTTTGTTATGAGGCCGATATCAAAATCCCGAAAAAAAAACAGCATTTCCATAGAAAATTACGATAGCTTCACGACAAAAATGTATGAAATAGATAACATTTTTCTTCGCTATTTCAAATTTGGTCTTGATAATAAAAGTTGTTCAGTCTGATGGTCTGAATTATGGGTTTCAAAACGATCCCGATTGCATGACGTGTGTGTAGATATGAAATGATGACTGTCTTCCAGTATGTTCAGATAATGTTATTTCATCACTAGAGGTTTTGAACCAAATGTTTCTAAATATACGGCCCTCCACAGACTGAATCGGTGAACTCAGACCATAAATCTGAACAACTTTTAGTATGGAGCCTTCAAAACTGCTGTACCCAACTCAAATGTATGAAAAAGTAGATTTTTTTTCGCGTTTCCTGAGGTAAGCTCCATAGTGAAAGTTGTTCGGTTTGATAGTCTGAGTTTACCCTTTCAGTCTGTGGAGGGCTGTCCCTTACACCCTATATTAAGATGAACCTAGTATACAATTTTAATGTAAACGATTGTTAGTACTGTTGAGCTGTGTTGTATTTTGAAATAAAGCCATTTTGACGTAACAGATTTCTTGTATGAACTTATAAACATAAATTATTTATTAATATCATTTAGAAAAAAAAAAATAAACGTAAGGTGGAGTCTTGCAATTGCAACTATCTGGTAATTACAACTATGGAGCAATTGCACTTATAAGAATCACAATTCAGTCCTTCTCTTTATACCAACACCTGCCTTCTAGATCACTAGACATAAGTCTATTGAGAGAAGAACTGAATCGTGATTCTTATAAGTGCAATTGCTCCATAGTTGCATTTACCAGATAGTTGCAATTACAAGACTCTACCTTATCGATATTTTTTATTTTATGATTTCATTGTTCATCTTTCTTTCATAATTTAAAGCTAACGTAATACTTAACGTTTTTACTTACTTACTATTTATTCGTGTAGAACTTGAAGCAGACTGGAAAATTTGTTTCAATTATCCTACAAAGGTAAGTAATGTAACATGCATGCGGGTTAAATGCTCGAGCAATTTTAGTTGCTGTATTGTACTTACATGCTTTGTCATTTAATTTTGTGCCACAAGCGAGACACAAAGGTTCCTTCTATGCCATAAACATGAACAAGAAAGACTGGAGGATATACTAACAGAATTTCGAAAGTCAACCTTGAAGCAGGCAATACGTTCTCGCCGAGAACCTTTGACTACTTATATAGGGACTAGTTACGCGTGTAATTCTAGTAACAAACATTTCTGCCACTTTTTGCGGGGGGTGAGGTAACATGAAATCCGCAACTTTGGATTTTATTTCCGTAACTTTAGATTCTAATTGTGAAAGTTAAAAATCATGAAAAGTAGTCTCGCGTGAACCCCGAACGTTCTAAGTTCGAAATTATTGTTTCGCAATTATAGGCTGTCTCGTTTAGTGATAAGGTATAAAATTGAATGTAAATGCACATGATTAATTGATCTTATACCGTGGCAGAAGGGAAATGCTACCGCAAGGCTAGTCCTTATAATAAATAGTCAAAGCCGAGAACAGACGAGAACGAGAGTGTGAATGCCCCATATATATCCTAGTATTTCTATCTTCATTGTTTTGGCGGCGTCGTGAGCCGTAGACATTTTCCTTTGGAAGTTCTTGCCGAGAGTCCTTGCCGAGAAGTTTTCCCGAGAGTGTAATGTCATGCAAGCCTGCATTATTAAGCCTGTATGATAATACGTAAAATTTTGTATCGGAACGTACTAGAGAATTGTTTCTCGCTCACACAGTATTAATATTTATAATGTTCTTGGTATTACCAGCATCCTAGTTAGAAAGAGATACAATTCTTTGGTTTGTCTTGCCGCTATAAAAGCATTTGATACACGTGTGCCTGTTCGCTCTTTCTAATATGTTTATTGTTTGTTGTTTATTTTGTTTGTTTGTTTATTTTTTTTTTTACAGAAGGGCGACCGAGACAGAAGAACATAAATATTACTTACTGAATTAGGTAGGTTACAGGTTTCATTTTTGTATGAATATCCCTTATATTACAATCTAAAATAAAAAGAACAGAAGAAAGTTATGTTTCTTTAACATTTATACATTGATATCTGATATAGAGGGTATAAATTTGAATGCTTATATATTAAAGAGAGTGTTTCAGACCATCAAACTGAACAACTTTCACTATTGGACCAGTTGTTCAAGAAATCGTCAACGGCTGATCGGCCCAAATGCATGAAACAGATTTTGTTTCGTGATATTAATGTTGGTCCTATAGTGAAAGTTATTCCGTTTGGTGGTCCCCTTTTAAGTATGTAACGCATTTAAATTTACACCCTGTATAGAACATCCATATTATACTTTTCTCCGTTTTCGGTTTTAGCCTAGAAGCTTATTACCGGTTTTAGCTTTTATACTCAGGACAAGCTCACCACAATTGTTTAGTTTATTTTATACTTATTCAAACGGCTACATAATTTTAAAACTCGACAACTCGATAGCACTGTCTGTAGTGAACCTGCCTGCTGTGCCGAGGGTCGCGGGTTCGAATCCCGCAAGGGCCAAATATTTATATGATATTATAAATATTTATTATGAATATTTGTACCCTAGTCATGGATGTTTGTATCTATATTATGAATTCTGTATCGTTGTCTAGTCATCATAATACAAGTCCAGGTACTTTAAATGTGACTGGATAATTTGTGTGACAATGTCCAAGATATTTATTATTATTAAAATAAAATGAATCATGAATAAACCCTCTATAAGGTTTAAGTTTTGAGGCAAAAGTTATTTGTTATCATTTCAGCAATCAATGAAAGCGCTAACGTACTCATGGATACATTTTAATAATCTTGTTTTGGTAGTAAGTATGGTGAGTGGGCCCGTGCGGTGGGTTGAAATCGGGTTCAGTAAATTTTAAATTTTACAAACAAGTTATTTAATATTTTGAAAAAATTACCTATGTTGAAACCATGATAATTCGATTCAGCTCTCGATTCTAAACAAACTACTTTCTAGTTTTGCGTTAATTCATTAACACGTTGTATAAGGTCTAACAAAATTATATGAAACTATTTTAAAGGGATGATCAGACCATCAAACCGAACAAATTTCTGTATGGGACCAACATCGAAATCGCCCAAAAAATCAGCTGTTCCGTACAACCCAATACTACCCGACCCAAATGTATGGGACAGCTGATTTTTTTTTTCGCTATTTCGATATTGGTCCTATAGAGAAAGTTGTTCAGCTTGATGGTCTGATCAATCCCTTAAAATAGTTTCAGCTAATTTTGTTAGACCTTATACAACGTGTTAATGAATTAACGCAAAACTAGAAAGTAGTTTGTTTAGAATCGAGAGCAGAATCGAATTATCATGGTTTCAACATAGGTATTTTTTTCAAAATATTAAATAACTTGTTTGTAAAATTTAAAATTTACTGAACCCGATTTCAACCCACCGCACGGGCCCACTCACCATACTTACTACCAAAACAAGATTATTAAAATGTATCCATGAGTACGTTAGCGCTTTCATTGATTGCTGAAATGATAACAAATAACTTTTGCCTCAAAAATTAAAATGAGATTACCTTTAAATTTCAACTATCAAAATAATGAAATTATTGTTTCAATCTTATTATTTTGTTATAAATCAGTTGGGGTGTATGAGGTTTTGCGCTTATTCATTAACACGTTGTATAATCAATAAAGAAAAAAAATGGATCTAAAGTACAAAATAATAACGTACATTCCAAAAATAAAATTCATGCCTGGATTTAAAAGCCATCGATGAAATAAAAAAATCATAACCCAGAAGAGTAACGGAGTTATTTCTGCACTAATGGGACAGTTCATGTAACTACCTACTATTGTTTTATGCTCCAATTCTTTCTGAATCATCACATAAAATCTGCATAACTACTTAGTTCGCATTGCATTTTTTCGCTATAAAATATTCATGACATTCGCTTTTAGCGAGAAAAATGTATAAAAGCGGAGAATAGTTAAATTTACAGGGTGTGCCTTGTATTTTGAAAGATGAATAAAATTGAGTTTTTAAATGTTGTTAGTTTAATAAAATTAATGTTCCGTCGGAATCAATACCATAACTATTTATACAGAATGTAACAAAACACCCTAGTAATTTTTAAAGGGGTGTTTTATATTTTATACCATCAAACTGAACAACTTTTACTAACATCTTCGAGAAAAAATAAAAATATCGAACAAGTTCGAGTGAGTAAAAATTTTGTTTTTACTTGCTGTCATCATCACAGCTTATACAGGGTGAAATTGATATCATTAGCATCCTCACATAGTTAAAGTTGTTCAGTTTGATGGGTAGACTCTTAGTTTAAAAGGATGCTAATGATACCAATTTCACCCTACGTCCCTCTCCAGGACTCAGGTCTACCATCAGGGAGGGGCTTTTGTCCACCACGCGTGCGGTTTGATAGACTTCACATACGAATAGGAATTTCTTTCCACCTTTTTTTCTTCTCATTTTTACAGCCTGTAAGTATAAAACAAAAATAAAAGAAATTTAAAACTAACTTTACCGAGAATACGGAGGAAGTTTGGTCCTTGTTTGACCCAAGACTCTGGCGACATTTCCCCGCTGAATTGATCCGTCGAGCTAGGAAAGCGCCAGCCCTAAGGTCGAGTCTATCAAGCGTTTGGATAGGTCACGCGCTAGGTCCCTACGGGCCAAGGGCTTAGACCCCAAACTAGGCCTCCGACACTCGGCCGTAGGTACAGAGATAAGCACAGTATAGAAACGAAACTCGCGCGACAGTCGCATTCAAGGTCACGATAATAGCCTACCATGTGCTTAGCAGAGAAGTCAGTCAACTTGCGCCGGGCGCCACGCGCTCACTTGTGCACGTTCCGTCCGATTTTAATTATCTATTTTCACCATGCCTTGCCTTGCCATGCCTTTAGATGGCTTCTTATTGCAGTATTTGGATGTAAAAATCACTGATATCTGAGTCGATCGAATATTACTTATTTTACCACTGAAAAACGAGTAATAAAATGAAATCTTACAACCTTCTTCTTTAGTTCAATTCGGTTAATAAGTTGTAATTTAATATAATTAAATAAACCATAGATAATTACCTATAAAATAGGTACGAAGTAAACAACAGCCTAAGAAATTCGTTATTTTATGTAACAACTGACGGCCTCCGTGGGCGACAGCGGGGCGTTGCGGGCCGAGGGGGGAAGTAGGTGTTTAAAAGGCGGCGTTTGGAGCACGCACAAAGGAGATTTCATTCTCTATGTGCATTGGCGTATCGTAAGCAATGCGCTTGCGGGATCTGCCACTCGCTCCTGCTTTATTTCTGCCACTCGCGCCAGACGGCACGGTCGCATACGTTGCGCGCTGTACAAAGTACCTAATAAAACAGTTGAGCCAAGCTTCATTGGATACATTTTTGCGCGTACTGTGTGGCAGAGGGTAATTAAAGTTTAAGAATTGATCGTTTCCTAAGGAAATGGCGATCTGTTACGTAGTAGGTAACTAGTAATTGCCTCTTTTGACATTGCAAATGTCTTTTCGTTCGCTCCAGTATAGGCCCCGATTTCACGAAAAAGTGCGATCCCCTTATATCTCGGAGAGTTGTGAAGATATGATATTCAAAATTCGGCTCAAAAAATGCGTATTTATGAGAGCTAACTTAACACGAAAAAAGTTATGGCCGAAATAGTAAAAAAAAAATCTTTTTTAATTTTGATTTTAGCGCTCGACATTTTCGAAACGAAAAATGATATCAAAAATTTGAGAAAAATTCCTCTGGACAATTTAGTCAGCTACAATTTGAGCCTAAAACAAAGACGATCGGGTCAACAATATTTTTGATCGGGTTAACAATATTTTTTCTAATTCCGTAGTTTCATTTCCAATGTGCTCGATAGTCATGTGAGGCACGAAATCAGTGAATTTTTCAACACGACGTATTAAAATTATATATTTGTGTATTATCATTTACAGGATCTTTCTCCAATGGTAAAAGTTGTTTATTTAATTGCGTACTAGCTTTCGACTTTAAAAATACATCCTCTATTTACGTAGGAAAGTGTACGAGGTCGAAGCTGATTACACATTCAAAGTAACTTTCGAGCTCTATGCATTTATTTATAAGAAACACTATTAGTGTTAGTCACTTAATGGAATACCTATTTTATGAAATTATATGAGGAACGAATAAGAAAAGTCGTGGTGGCCTAGTGGTAGTTCGGAACTCCGCCTTCTGATTTATAACAATACTATAGCATATGGCATGGCATAGTAAAAGAAACAGTATTATATGTATACAAGGTAAGAAAGAAAGATTTTTTTTTTATTTGGATCTCCGACACACATACAATCTTTTTCTTTCACCTTTCTTTCGTGTTACAACAATAAAAATAAAAATTTAAAGTGGTGGTTTAGACCATCAAACTGAACAGCTTTCACTATTGGACCAATCCATCCAAATCGCGAAAAAAAAATCTGATGTTCCATTCTAAACTACAAATCTACTCGCACTTAATACATGTATGGGACAGAAGATTTTTTTTTGCGATTTCGATGTCTTATACATGCTTATCTTATGTAAATTTTTCCTATTTGTATGAAAATACAGCAAAGTGTTCAAGGTGTCCTACTCGCTTTTCTTTTAAAAACCATTGTGAAGAAACCCATATTAAAAAGATATACAGGGTGAAATTGATATCATTAGCATCCTTTTAAACTAAGAGTCTGCCCATCAAACTGAACAACTTTTACTACGGGAGCTAACCGATTGGAGCAAAAAAAAATCAGCTGTTCCATACTAAACTGCAACGCCTACTTGACTCAAATGTATGCAACAGCAGATTTTTTTTGCTCCGATCTGTTAGCTCCCATAGTAAAATTTGTTCAGTTTGATGGGTAGACTCTTAGTTTTAAAGGATGCTAATGATATCAGTTTCACCCTGTATAAATGCTTCAATTTCTATGCGTAACCATAAAAAACAAAACACCCGAAAAACACACCCACGTTTTCCGCCTGCACTGATTTTTTATGGTTTTCTTACAATGGCGAGAAGTAGTAACGAAATCCCTTTTAAACGCTTAATTAAAGCGATAAGGAAAAACTTCGTCTCTCATAAAAAAGTAATAACTTTGAAAAAAATGTTTAATAAATGCTGGCGTTTTAAATAATTAGTGACATAAAGACTGCCATTGATTAATTAAGTATTATTAAAAAGGTTGTTTGTGGAAACATACTTATAAAGACATTAATGTTTTTCCTTATACTGGTTTTGTCCTCTGTTATTATTTCGGACATAATGGACGCTCGGATGTGGCAATGGCCTGTTTATATCTGCCGAACAACTGACAACCGATGGGGTGTCAGAGTTCTACAGAGGAGACCGCGAACTGGCAGGCGTAGTGTGGGACGCCCTGCTGTGCTGCCTGCTGGACCGACGACCTAAAAAAGGAAGCGGGGAGCGACTGGATGAGGAAGGCCGAGTATAGAGTTTTGTGGCGCGCCTTGGGAGACGCCTATGTTCAGCAGTGGACGATGATAGGCTGATGATAATGAAGATGGAGGATCATCACATAGATTATCAGGTCTCAATAGAACTATTAGAACAGGCATGTCAAACTTGCAGTCCGCGGGAAGAATAGGTTCCTGATGCGGCCCGCAAGCGTGCAGACTTGACGCAGGTACTCATATTATGAAGGTACCACCACTGCATTGAGTCATGATGTGAAAAATTTCGAGCTCGCTTCGCTCGCTCACTGTTTTTATAGAATATATAGCGTTTTTTACAAAGGTACTGAAAATTTTGACCTAGTAATATAAGTATAGGTCCCGTCCTGTTCTACGATAGATGCAATATGGATGCAATGACTTTTATTTCTTTATATTCTTTGCAGCCCACATATTCTACTATCGTTATGCATTTGGCCCACCAGTGACTTTGAGTTTAACATGCCTGTATTAGAATCTAGTTAGTCTAATTTTGATGTCTTGGTAACGATATAGAATACATGTTATGTAGATACAGAAACAGATCCATGACTTGATAACACATCTACATAATATTTACCACTGGAGGGCATCGAATCCGAAATCCTCGGCTCAGCAGGTAGCCCTGTCTATGCTAGCAGGCAGGACCTATAACATAATTATAAAATACCACTGCTAAATATTAGTTGTTTTCATAGCAACAAACAGCTATCTCTTACCTTATTTATTACACTAACAAAACCATCGAAGCGGTAACAATAATTAATTCAAAGCTTACCAAAATCCACAGATTCTAAATAACTTAAACGTTGTTGAGTGAAAGCGATAATTCTATACAGGGTATAACAAAACACCCTAATCATATTTTAAAGGGCTGGGACCATCAAACTGAAACACTCACTATGGATCCAACATCGAGAAAAAAAATGGCTTGTCATGTTATCATATTATATTTTAAAGGGCTGGCTATTTTAAACTGAAACACTCACTTTGGACCCAACATTGAGAAAAAATTAAGAAATACGTTGTTTCATACAAAACTGTGTACCATATAGTTCCTACCAACTCGACTCAAATGTATGGAACAGAAGATTTTTTCTAATTTTATTCGACCGTCTTTCGACTATGTGAAATATATAAGGTCTAACAAAATTAGGTGAAACTATTTTAAGGGGATGATCAGACCATCAAACTGAACAACTTTCTCTATGGGACCAATATCGAAATCGCGAAAAAAAAATCTGCTGTCCCATACATTTCGGTCAGGTAGGTTTATATGGAACAGCTGATTTTTTTTGGGCGATTTCGATGTTGGTCCCATAGAAAAAGTATACCCATAGTTCAGTTTGATGGTCTGATCATCCCCTTAAAATAGTTTCACCTTATTTTGTTAGACCTTATATATATGTGAAAGAAGTATGTTACCACCCCTTAATATTAGCATGATACTGAACAACTTTCACTAAGAAACTAATAAGAAATTCGCAAAAAAAGAAGATTTTTCTTACAAACAATCGATCAGCTGATTGCATTTAGTATTGGAATTCAATTTTTTTTGCGCATTTCCTATAGCTTTCTTAAGGAAAGTTTTTCAGTATCAATATTCAATTTCAATTTCATGGGTACAACCACCACTAAAAGTAATGCAACTGTTTACCCTAACACCCTGTATATACTGACGATGATGATGAATTATTTGACTACGACGTAGCAGAGAGCGTAGTAACATAGTAATGTCTACGACTGTGCTACGTCGTAGTCAAAGTATATAAGGTCTAACAAAACTAGCTGAAACTATTTTAACACGTTCCGGGGCGGTGAACGAGACACAATAGAACTTTTATTGTTATCACTGCTATAGCCGGTCACTGTCCCGGAACGTGTTAAGGGGATGATCAGACCATTAAACTGAACAACTTTCTCTATGGGACCAATATCGAAATCGCGAAAAAAAATCAGCTGTTCCATACAAACATACTCGACCTAAATGTATGGGACAGCAGATTTTTTTTACGCGATTTCGATATTGGTCCCATAGTGAAAGTTGTTCAGTTTGATGGTCTGATCATCCCCTTAAAATAGTTTCATCTAATTTTGTTAGATGTATATGTCGTAGTCATTGTCTGTAGACCAGTACAATATAAAACTTTCTTATAAACAAGATGAAAACATTTAGGCAGGCTTGCACCAAAATGTTGTTAGGCGTAAACATATTTAAATTTAATGGTCTCACTGTCATTAGTATAATATAAGCAGTGAGAGAGACAGTGCGTTCACTATAGTTATTGGTGCAAGCCAGCCTTAGGGCCGAACAGGAAGTTAAAAAATCTTCTTCTTATCGTGTGGGCACAACCCTGGTGTCAGAGTTTTTTCAGACCGCCTTACGGTCTCTGACGTGGTTTTTATGTAACGACTACTAACCACTAGAGATAGTGGCCGGGACCAACGGCTTAACGTACCATCCGAAGCACGGAATCATTTTTATTTTCAGACAATCAGGTAATTCAGCCTGCAATGTCCTAACCAACTGGGGAAAACGCACAAAGTGACATATCACTAGGTGTCCAGTGGGAATCGAACCCACGATCTCCGTGTCGAGAGCCAATGCTCTTAACCATTAGACCACGGAGGCAGTTAAAAAATAGGTATAGTCTATCCATGGGGTCGATTCACATTAGAAGAGCATCGGTGCGCAGTTTTTGCAGGGGCAATCTTATCACTAGTGAATAAAGGTCAAATTTATTTGCACGACGTCGGCTGCTCGCAGCGCCGCGCTAACCGTTTCGCTATGCCGTTCCGCTTCTAATCTTTAACTATTTATTATAAGGACTAGCCTTGCGGTAGCATTTCCCCTTTGCCACGGTATAAGAACAATTGATCATGTGCATTTACATAAAATTTTATACCTTATCACTAAACGAGACCGCCTTTTTTTTTATTTCAAATGGGTTTGCTCTTGACCTCAATCCAGCCTATAACAACTACGAACTTATGACGTTTGGGGCTCACACGAGACTACTTTTCATGATTTTTAACAATCAAAATTAGAATCTAAAGTTATGGGGAATAAAATCCAAAGTTGCGGATTTCATGTTACCTCGGCCCCCGCAAAAAGTGGCAGAAATGTTTGTTAGTAGAATTACAAGCGTAACTAGTCCACATATAAGTAGTCAAAGCTTCAAATGAATCATTTGATCATTATTACTAGTGAAAAGATGCGCACCGATTCGCTTCTCGTGTAAATCGACCCTTTGACTGACAGCGAATGACAGCGAAAACGCCTAGGAGAAATATTCAGCTACACTTGACGCTGTTAGGCACAAAACATTATAAGAGGGGTTAGAAGTGCAAAGTAGGCTTGGAACGTGTTGCCACAGGTTATGCATTAATTTTCATAACACCATAAGGCGCGCGGCGTGGTGCAAGCGATAGGGCATGAGTAATTGTAGCAGGGAAGACAATTGGCGACAGCCGTCTCCGAAGCAAAAGCGCTACTTTGCATTTCTAACCCTTCTTATAATGTTCTGAGCTGGTAGGCTTGCCGAGTACCTGGTCGTTACACTCGGGCCTGAATGATAGCTCGAGCCGCAGGCGAGGGATGTAAACGAGCCGAGAGTGTAATGACCAATGCTCACTCGCTTTGTACGACGGTATTCAATACACTTGCGAAGAAAAATTTATAAATATTTCACAAATAGATTTAAACAAATAGCGACCTTTCATTCTTCGTTTCCCGCACCGTGCGCTATTACCGCACTAGTGCGGCATGTGAAGTAAAACGCACGCCTGTTCTTATAAACTGCATCATGACCTTAAAAGCGGTGCGATAAGAGCCATTTTACGAGCAAGTGTGTTGAAAAATATAGAAACACCATCATCGAACCACTGAAACGAAAAGGAGAAGCCATAAAACAACTTGAGCGAAGTTGCGGCCAACACAAAAGTTTCAACTTACTTTTCTCTTTTCTTTCGCAGCGTCGTCTTATCCTCGTTACGGTTCAGACAATGTGAAGTTTCATTAACACCACAATGCATCATCTGCACCGTTTGTTTGGTTCGCGTTTTTATTTGTATTCGCTCCTTAGTACAGCTGGCGTTCTCATTTCTTTAGCTCCCTGAGGAATATTAAAAAAAAGTTGATGCAAGAGTTTCATTTGCTGCGGACTTTAAAAAAGAAAAGTACCTAGATAGTACACTTTTCAATTTGAATGAAAGAAATGCTGATATAAAAATAAACCTCGGTGGAGTGTCGGTGGAGCGGTAAGGAAACTCAATCTCGAGGTCCGGGTTCGAATCCGCACAATAAGTTGTATGTCATACATTCTTTGATATCGTCACGACCAGTTTCTAGTACGGAAATCCCGATTCTTATAAAGTGAGTTACATTCTCTTTGCCTCTGGTAGGAAGCGTAGGCAAAAATGTATGAAATAGCATCTAAGTGTACAAATAAATAAACAAACAAAAAACAGTTTATGTGTCTCAAATGTTGCTAAGTCGCACCGATTTTTTTTCCGGTAAAAAGTACACAATTTTAAACATTTTTCTCTCTATACAAAAATTCTAACCGTGAAAAATAAGTCAGTGCTCTATAAATCTTTTGCTTCCTTTAGCACGGTAGTTGCACATTATCAAAGGGCGGTTTGCACCTCCACTCCTTTGGTGGCATTCAAAACTGACCATTTAGAAATCAAGTACAGAAGTCTTGAAAGCGAGAAAAGCTTTCACAGCATTTTTTTGAGATTACGACCATTCATAAATGAATGAAAATAATAAATGAAAAAAATTTCCAAGTGAAAGTCGGACTTACGCACCGAGGGTGCCAAACCACAACAAATTATGTGTTTTGTATTTACAAAAAAAAATGTTTTCTTTTATTCTGTTCGGGATCTTTAGAATAATATGTAATAAAAAAATATAAATAATAAATAAATAAATGAATAAATTGTAAAAATATTTTTGGGACCTCCAAGTCTGGTATCTGACTCTCTGGTAGACTGTTTGTGTCCAAAATGGAAAAATTAAATAAAAATAATAATAAATAAATAAATAACAAATTCATAAAAATAATAAACTAACAAGCACAAGCTTTTTATTATGGAAACCATACAACAACGGCACAAACATAATAACATCCATGACCGAGCTGGGATTCGAACCCAGGAGGGTCTGGATGTCTTGGCAGTCTGGCGTGGTAACCATTACACTAATCGGATCGTCAAATAGAATAAAGAAGAAGAAGAATATTCATGTCATGTTATGTTTATAAATTAGAACTTATAAAGCGAGCCCGACTCATACTATGAAATATTTTACCATTTGATGTTTTACTTTAAATTTAAAGATTGCACTATAATCACATCAAGTTATTACAATGTCCTGATCCTGTTGGCACCTATTAAGTAGGAAACCTTAAAAATTTATCTGGTGTCCTCTTTCTTCCTCCTCTATCTTATCAGTATTATATATATATCAGTAGTAGTACTGGTTTACTCTTGGTTCTTTTAAACCAATTTCAGTTATTCTGTATGACTTCATTTACGTTTTATTACTTTGTTTTGTGATGGGATTCACAAACAAATGAATTAGTTTGTTGATAGGTGCATCATTTCATCACAACTAAAATATAATTACGCTAAAGTAAATCCTACTAAAACTTTTTCTTCTTTTTGTGGTGCCATCTCCTATCAGAGGTTGGTTACCTAATATAACTATACACTTATAGACTAAGAGATAAGTGTACTTTTTGCAACCATCAGCAGCAAGGCTGATTCAGTGTTTATGGGGTGTAGAGCATCTCTGTGATGGGGATGAACTAGGTCTGCCTGCATAACTTCAGTCGGTTTAGGAGTTACAGACGTTTAAAGGTCAGTAAAAAATTGACGATCAGCTGCAAGGCTGATCGTATGATATTATTGTAGTATGCACTGTAGCTATGTGAACAGTACAAAAACTGACATGAATTGCCAATCGTTTTAGGAGATACAGCTGTTCAAAGGTACCTTTGAACGGCTGTATCTCCTAAATCGACAGATGAACCATGTCAGTTTTAGTACTGTTCACATAGCTACAGTGCATACTACAATAATATGATACGATCAGCCTTGCCGCTGATCGTAAATTTTTTACTAACCTTTAAACATCAGTAACTTCTAAACCGACTGGAGTTATGCAGGCAGACCTGGTCCATCCCCATCACAGAGATGCTCTACACCTCATAAACACTGAATCAGCCTTGCAGCTGATGGTTGCAAAAAGTACACTTATCTCTTAGTCTATTAAAAATAATATAGTAGCAAAGTTTCTAGCAACCACCGTTATGATCCACCCTCCTTGGTCGTGGGTTTATGTTTGGATGTAATTAAATTAAACTGTCCAGGGATTTTTTTGGATCACGGGTATTGGCTTACTTACCAACTACTGGACGTCGGGTCCACGCTCAAAAGTGTCCGAACTAAAAGAGTACGTATAAAGAGAATCAATTACGTGACACTCTTCGTTTGATCGGCTGACTGCGGAGTGGGATAAAAAAGAATTTCAGCATTTTCATTATTTTTGTTCGTTTATATTACTATACACGTACACACGGTGACACATCAAGCTATACAAAACCAACATAAGCTGGTCGCGCATAGGTCGAGTAACGTATAACGTCGCACGGCCAGCTTATGTTGGTTTTGTATAGCTTAATGTGTACTTAGATTTGTGTAGGTTAGTCTCGGACCTGTACTAGACCTGGCGTCCATTATTTTGTATGTCAATGATCACGGGTCACATTTTCAAGCATGATGCAGATGAATAAACAGAGCAACTTTTTTTACGCGAACAACATCCTAAACGGGTAAAAATTCTGCTGAACTAACCCTGAATATTAGTTCAGTGACAAAAATGACTTTATATACTCCCGTTGAAAACACTCCTTTATAAATACGAGCATAATCTTCGCTATAGGAAATAATAAATTGCAGAGCTTATCTTTCAAGACTGCATACTGCATTCAACGGTTTACGTGGTATTCTGGCTGTTATCGTGTTTGCCATGGAAAATTGTGCTTTATTTTACAGCATATAATAGTACATTATGGTACAAGTGTGTAATGTTGGTGATTACCGCTGAGGCGCCATTGAGACCCGAGCCGTAGGCGAGGTCTTAAGAGAGCCGAGGACGGTAATCATCAATACACACGTGTATCATACGACGTTTTTCAACACACTTGTGAAGAAAATAATAATAAAAAATCATTTTATTTAGTAAATAAAAAGTTTATTTAGAGAATTTATTTGTACTATTGAATATGATTTTTTTTGTATCGAAACTTTTTTAAGAACAAAGCAACTCATGAACTCAACCAAGAAGTTTAGATACCTACTACTCTAACCTATAACTCACTTGTGAATAATAGTAATGAAAAAGTCGCAGTTTGATTATAGGTGTCATTATGTGCCTAATTGCGGTGAAATAAGGGCCATTTTATATACAGATATGAGAGAAAAAATATATTTATATACAGGATGTAAATTTAAATGCATTATAAAGTGCCATCAAACTGAACAACTTTCACCATAAAGCCAACATAGAAATTGAAAAAAAAAAATGCTGTTCCATACATTTGGGTCGAGTAGTCAATGACGTTTTTTAAGGAACAGCTGATATTCTTTTCGTGATTTCGATGTTGACTCCATAGAAGAAGAAGAAAGAAGAATTTTACACTCTGTAGTTATATGTGTTTTTATTTAGAAAAGCAGAAATATTAGAAAGTCCTTGCATTATGTATTCTTGACATGACTTAGCATGTCGTTTTGTTTAATTTGAGTTTTTCATCAATACGATTTTTCATTCTTCATTTAACAGAATGTCCGGAATGAATCTGTCGAATGCCATTGTTACTAAAATTGTAAGCGTAAAATTTTCAGAAAGCAAATAACAGGTAATTTTTTTTCATAAATTCAACAGGCAATTGGCGGCAAAACCAACCACATCCAACGACAAAACGTGTTAGATAAACAATCGAATATGCTTAATAAATAGTATCTAAATCATTATGGATATTCATTATAATTCAAACACATAATATTAACATAACTTATATCTCACTACGATTATAATTACCAATAATTAGTCACAAAACACGATTATCAAGAACATAGAGTTAGTAAGTACTACGTATCAAGAACAGTTGGTTGTTGTCGTTAGTAATATCTTTTACGGCTCTGAATACTTGTCTTTTTGAGCCATTACCAACTCGAATATATGTTAATTTATTGGTAATTACACTTAATATTCTACCACTGACACGCACGTGCGGTTGCCGCGGCTATCGGGGCTGAGATTGCCAAGGTGCGGAAGTGCGGAAATCTCAGCATGCTTCATGTTTACACAGATTGGCTTCGAAACATTAGGTCCCAGAAGCCAAAAAATTTATTAAAGAGCTGTCGATGCGTCTCCGCGAGACGACCGGTGACCGTAGAGCTGGCAGCTTCCTTGGCCTTCCAGCGACTCAGCTTGACTATTCAAAGGGGGAACGCTGCCAGCATGCTTGGCACCATGTCTCGCGGGGATGCACCCCACGACCTTTTTTATCCCTGAGACCTCATTTTTATACTTTTTTGATGTTTTCATTTTTAAATTTTTTCACTTCTTTGTTGTTATTCAAAATAATGATTAAAATTATAAGTACGACAATTATAATAATCTTAATACCTAGAAAAATATAATCCTATACTGTATTTAAAGTAATGAATACAAAGAAAGCGACATTGAAATGAGAGCGTTTGAAAACTTTGAGGGTTGACACCTACGTCTTTTGTCAGCATGCCTGTATCAATAAGTTGTAGCCTGTAGAGTCCCACTGCAAGGTCTCCACAAACTAAAGTTGTGCGAGAGTGGGCCATACTAAAATATGAAGGTCCAGTGCGATTTAATGGAAGCAAGCAAGTAAACAACGGGCAGATAATTTTCTTAAAGGCCTGAAAATTGGGGCAAGAAGCTGCCAAGTATCAACGTTATGGGAATTTTCGACAGCCCGTACAAAATGTATTTCTATGTACTAGGTAGCCACAACAGTAATTCTCCTCTAGAAACGAAACAAATATTTTCCTCTCTACCTTTCATAAATGTTTTGACACGTACGAAATTGAATATCGAAAATCTGAAAAAAGTCACCTCTCACGAGGGCTTTCAACAGAATAATGAACACGTCCGGCATTTTTATTTTGACCCGTAGTCTGTTTTATATCTATATCTACTGATATATTTCAGTTATCAGTGGATTTGCTACAAAACCATGTAATACTTCCAGAAAAAAATGGAAGCGTCCATGGCCCATTGCGGAGAGGTATGGTACCTAACCATGAAATTTCAAATACTATTGATTTTAAACATGTTACAGCCATGTTGTGCTATTTCGAATCTAATTAAAGATTGAAAAATGTTGTCTCTGGCGGGACTTGAACCTGCACTCTTCCAAACCGGGGAACTACGTTATCCAATTTCGCCACCGAGCCCACTAGGTACCCAGACAACGAATCTTTACTTAACCATGAAGGTTCGGGTTCCAATTCGCACGAACGACGTGACATAACAGCATATTAACAATGATTTTTTCTAACTTATGTTCTTGATACCGACTGCTCTCAAGCGGTGAAGGAAAACATCGTGAGGAAAGCTGAAAACGCTGAAGAAGAAATTCTGATGCGTATGTAAAGTCTATCAATCCGCATTGGGCACGCGTGGAGGACTAACACCCATAATCCTTGAGGGTGGGCCTGTGCCCTGCAGTGGGACGTATATTTTGCAATTCGCAAATATTTTTAAGAGCTAATTTTGATTAAAACGGGTTTGAAATAATGATAGTACTCCAGGATATACGATTTAAAAAAAATTACCTTAAAATCTGAAAAGAATAATTCGTAACATTAATATCATTGAATAATTTAAAACTAACATCTGTTACATTCGCACAAAGGATGAATTTAATTTTGTGTTTAATATGACCTCCAATATTATTGAAGCAACCTTATGCGACCTTGAGTCTTATTTACGATACAGAATAAAAGGTTATTTATTTAGCTGTCTAGAATTATTTAGTACCACGGTATTTTTCGATAACACATGAGGTAGAAACATTAAGTCATGCACGCTTGTATGAATTTAAGATCAAACGCTCTTGTTGGTGAAAGACTATAAACAAATACAATTCAAAATTTTTTGCTACATTAAATCTGTTCGGTAGACGCTATGAGTAGGTAAATACCCCACAGAAAATAAGCTTCAAACTAGCACGCTAGTGGACAATCTATGGGAGACATTGGGCGAGTGGAGCCTGCACGGCTAGCATGCCAGCCACGACAAAGCGTTTAAACGAGAAAAACGTCATCCGCGCGCTTTCTGGCATACGTAAATAAATAAGGATGGAGGCAGATCTCGATTTTTATCATTTTCTCGGGGGTGGCATGCGAGGCCTACAGGAGAGCACAAAATGATCGATAGATTGTCCACTAGCGCGATTGTTGGAAGCTTTTTCTCTGTGGGGTGTTTACTTATGAGGAAATATTCCACCAATGGGAGCGCTTTAGTTTCCTTATATGACATTATAGAGCGAGCGAGCTAATAGTGGTGGATTATTTCCTTGCTAACCGCCTCAATGCCTAGCATGTTTGTGGTGGGTAGCCAGCCTTAAGGTGGTTGCAGAGGGGTCAATTTTATACAAAACATTGACGCACAATATGCGTAGAAGGTTATAAGTAACTTTGTATATATGGAAAAATAGTTTAGAAAATTTAGAAAAATTTCATACAAAATTTTAAAAGTTTTATATCTTCGTAATTATATTATAAATTGCAAATGTTATTTGTGACGCGGCAACTAGATCTTCAAAACTATTTATCCATATATAAAATATTATTTTTATGAATTCCGTCTACGCGTATTGTGCATCAAACTTTTGTATGGACTGAAACCACCTTAAGTCCCTACTTCACGGTTGCCAACCATCGCCCGACTAAGGTCACCATCACCATGGTCGAAACATTACATTTAAAATTAAAAAACATAATAAATATTATTTATTTACAAAAATTGTTCAAAGTGTTGCCCTTGATTTAATTTTTATTGTTTTAAATGATTAATTAAATTTTTAATGTTTATTGCAAATAAACAATCACATTTTAATTCCATCACATCACACCAGTTTTGCAAAGTAATTAATTTAACTTATCGCAAATGTTTGAGTTCCTTGAAAATACCGTGGCCCGGGCAGTTAAAATTAACAAATTACTCGAGTTTTTTTTAAAGGAAATTGTGCATATTGCATATCGTTAGAACGGGCAAGAAACAAAGATGTTTTCCTAGAATTAGAACTGCTCTATCACTCTTAGCTTTTTTATATTTTTAAACGCAGTTCAAAGTCAGGCTTTTAGTTTTTTTTTTCAATTCGTTTCTAGTTTAAGGGCTCGTGTATAATTGTCTTCTGCTTCAAATAAGACTCTTATAAGATTCTACAACTACCCTAGATTAAAATAAAAATAAAATGTTACCAGTTTCCTTATTTTTAAATTTAGTTATTGACATGTGAAGTTTGGGCAATATAACAAAATAACAAAAAATCATTTAAAAAAATCTATGTGGCCTGGGTCTTTTTATTAGGCCTAAATACGTAGCAGACAGCTCCACGGGTCCGCCATTTTTGTATGTTCAACCATCTGCCGAACACCCTGTATAATGGTTTAGATATTATAAAGAGAGAAGATACTTAGAAATTATACAGGGATGGTGAAAAATTAAATGCATTCCATATCGAACAATACAAGTTTTTCAGTTTGATGGTCTGCAGCACCCTATAAAGCACCCTATAAAGTATGTAACGCACTTAAGTTTACACCCTGTATTCATCGTCAGTTTTTCTATTATACTTACTAACGTTGTAATTTTTTCCCAATTATCTCAATTTGTGTCGAACTTAAAAATACATAAACAAAAACGAACGAAGCAAAAGCAAAATTAACTTAAACGCTAATAAAGCAGAAAATTCCATAACACAAACTACAAACTTATACAAATACTTGTTAATTTTCCAGCGAAAAACAAAACACGAAGTAGCAAGAAAGTTTACAAGTTAAGAAGTGCATAAAGGAAGGAAAGAAGAGTGAAGTTTGATCATTGCCTATATTCTGGAACTTGACACAGTAATTTGCCAAGAACTCTTCAAGTCGAACAGTGCTCTAGATTAACTGAGTTGTTTGTTTAAGTTAAACTGAAAGTCAGAACAGAATCGTCAATGTTTCCGTTTGAATAATCACACATTGGAGCTTTGTGTTTCTTGGAGAAATTGGGTTGAGAATTATTTTAATCAAACCATAGAACTCCAAATGTACCTACCTGATTACCACTTTTATATAAAAACTTTTATGTACGCGCACTGGAAGTTTTTGGGTTTAAGCTGTTCTAATATTAATAACGCAAAAAAACTAGGTACCTAAATATATTCATAATAAATACATACATACATGTGCTCACGCCTATGTCCCACTACTGAGGTAGGCAGAGACAAAAGATGCTACGATTCTGACACACATCTCTCGCCTCCTCAACATCCATAAGTTTCTTCATACAAGCTCGTCGGTTCCGGGTACATTTTATTTGATCCTTCTTCAGTACGCATCCGATTTGGTCAACGTACGTGCGCCTAGGGCGACCCCTTTCAACCATTCCATTCACACTTGCCTTGTAAATTTCATACGTCAACCTACTTTCGCTCATTTTTCCACATGGCCAATCCTCAACATGCCTTTTTCAATCCTAGTCACTACATCTTCTTCCAGACCACATCTTTCTCTACACACATACTAAGCAAAGAGCGCATTTTAACAGCATTTATTCTAGAATAAATCTAGATCGAATCGAGATTCGTGCTTCTTCTGCCATACCCAACACTCACTGCCATACATAAATGTTGGTGCCAACACACCCTCGAAAACCGCCAAACGAGCCTTTTTAGACATAGTTTGACTCTTCATGACGGTGTGCATGGCTCCATTAATCATATTTTCTGCTTTCACTCTTCTCTCTATATATCCATCGTACTTCTCTCTATATCTCTTGTGAACAGATAACCCAAGTACACAAACTCACAGCCTTACAAGTATTCCAAACAAAATACTTGCTTTAAGTAGGCAAGTCAACGTCCATCGTTTAGGAAACCAATAATTTTTTTTTACAATTTTACTTGTTTTTTTTTTAAAACATGCGAAAATAAAAACTTTTGCGCCGATTTTGATACCGTTTTCACTGCTCCGAAGCCAACTTTTTGTCCAGAATTTCCCCCCTGGTTAAATATAATGTTTTCTATCATTCCAAGTGGACGAACTCTCGGGAAAAAACTAACGAAACTCGAACCTCGCCCTGTTGAACTTCTCGACATATTTGATACAATTCTCTCCTCGCAGAAATATCGACATCGACAAAGTTTCATCATAAACTGCTAGCTCGACTGCTCGAGCATGGATGCTCAGAATAGTACAAAAGTTTGATATAGACGTAGTTTAAGTAAAACTGGATACAATTTGTTATGCAGAACAAGGGTGATGAAATACAAAGTAAGGCTGTAAGTTATTTAATCAGGGGCGGCCACTTAGTTATGGAAGTTACATGAGCGTATAGGCAGGTACGAGAAATAACAAGGAATTTTGGTCTCCAGACTGGTCGCTGCTAATGCATCCGTATTTTTAATAACCTATAAAATTATTATTAATAATAATAAAAGATTTTATTAAAGGCAAAAAACCCATAAAGAAATGTACATAATAATGTAAGAGTGTGTTCAGATAACGAACTTTTCTTAAGGGACATGGGTCGAAAAACAAGGAAAATTGTTTAGTTTCATTGTCTGAAAATCACTCTTAAAATGTTATTAGTTATTAAAAACTAGTGGTGTATATTTCATTCGGAAATAAGGTTGTTTTTCAAATAACTAAATATTATTTTAGCTTCTGTCGTCGCTCTTGTAGAAATCTATTTGTATTTGAAATGATGGTATCCTATGTCAGTTTCCACGCCAAGGGCTATGTGTATATCTAATTCCGATAGTTGATTTTGATTTGTTAAGGTTGATTTCATATTTAATATTGTAAGTAAATAGAACAATCTATGACTTGAGCAGTCGCTCTTTTTACATTGATGTTATTGGTGCGCGGTACATACTCAAGACGGCTTGGCAATTATTGGTACGCTTTTTACGAAATTTTATGGCTATTTTGAATTACAGAAACACAGATTAAAAACACTTCTTAGATTCTTAGATTCTTTATTGTACACAAAAACATAATTATGAAAAAAATTACAACAAGTCGTGGACCTTGGACTTATTCTTAAAAAAGCTTTAGTAACGTCCAAGATATGTCGGATAGTTGATTTTTGTGATAACAAAAATATATTTGCTCATCAAAATTGGCCAGAAAGCTATAATTATAATAGGAATCGGAAAATCTTTATTTATTTGGAATGAAGTATAGGTACCTAATTACTTTGAAAAGGAATCATGTAGGCTTATTATGAAGTCACACTGTGTACCTACCTACTACAGTAGTTTGATGCTCATTTTTTGAGATTAATGAATGAATGAAATATACTTTATTTACACCAAAAGAAAATACAATGCACAATAGGAAACATAAACTGAATATGGTACAAATAAGGCGGTAATAAGGTAATATTAAATTTGAGACAACACGTTTCTAGTGGTTCATCATCATCATCATCATCTCAGCCGTTGGACGTCCACTGCTGGACATAGGCCTCCCCCAAGGATCGCCATAACGACCGGTCCTGCGCTGCCCTCATCCAACGGGATCCCGCCGCCTTCACAAGGTCGTCGGTCCACCGTGTGCGGGGCCTACCCACGCTACGCTTTCCGGTACGCGGTCGGCACTCGAGAACTTTTCGGCCCCATCGGCCATCGGTTCTGCGAGCAATATGCCCCGCCCACTGCCACTTTAATTTAGCAATTCTTTGGGCTATGTCAGTTACTCTGGTTCTTCTGCGGATCTCTTCATTTCTGATTCGATCTCGCAGGGAAACTCCGAGTATAGCCCTCTCCATTGCTCTTTGGGTGACTTTCAGCCTTTTTATGAGGCCTTGAGTGAACGACCACGTCTCTGTGGTTCTGGTGGTGTGTTTCTAGTGGTTAATTCCTCTAAAAACTCATTTTCAAACTGCAAGTAGAAAGTACTCATGGTCAGTAGGCAAGCCTACTATTCAAATGTATACAAAGTTCTTCTTAATATGCTCAGACCAACTAGTTGAACAACTTACACTATGGAGCCAACATCGAAATCGCGAAAAAAAACTTCTGTTCCATATACAGGGTTAGGGCAGTGTTGCCAGATCCAATTCTTAGAAATCCATAGGTCAAGGTGGAAAAATCAGGAGAAATCCGTAGACGACCTCTTAAAAAATCCGTAGATCTACAGATTTATTTTTTAATGCTTTATCTGACTATTTTGACCCGAAACAACCCTCTAATTTGGCAAAGAAAGTGGGAACTTAGAAAAGTTTAAAGCTAGAATAATGCCCAGACAATGTGAAAATCTATCTGTTTGAGTCCTTTTGTCATTCGTGTTATCTAAACTATTATAAAACTGTAGCAGGAAGTTTGTCTGTACATTGAAGATATTAACAAAAAAAAGTTACGATATGGCTTTTAGGTATCCCTGATACCATATCACAAATTTTTGGATTTTTTGTCTGTCTGTTGGTTTGGTTGTTTCTTTGAACGAGCATCACGCTAAAACTACTAAACCAATTTTGATGAAACTTTTTTGTTTGATAGCTTATTATCTGACTTAAAATCTGGTATATAATTTGTGCGGACAAAGTCGCGGGTCAACGCTCGTAGTTAAATATTTCTGCCGTGTCTGTATAGCGACAGAAATCAGAAGAAAGGATATCGATAGAAAAGAGTAATGAGCCATATTTTATGAAACGCAGTCCAATATTCAAAAAAAGTTGACATGAATTGATTTATTTGCGGCTGGGTATCATTTTATGCAGCAAATTGATATTTTAGGGAGGAATTCAGGGGATTTCTAAAAATCCGTAGATCCGTAGGCCTGGACAAATTCATAGGTCTGGCAACGCTGTGTTAGGGTAAACAGTTGCATTACTTTATGAGGTGATTGTACCCATGATACTGAGCAACTTTCCCAAAGATACCTATAGGAAATTCGCAAATCCTTTTTTCGATTTTTCATATAAAACTTCGGTCAGCTGATTGCATTTAGTATGGGAACTCCAAATTTTTTTTACGAATTTCCTATTCGTTTCTTAAGGAGAGTTGTTCAGTATCATGGTTACAATCACCCCTTAAAGTAATGAAATGTTTACCCTAACACCCTGTAGTGTGTACTACAGTTGTGTACACACTTATTTTGACCAAAATGTATGAGACAACTATTTTTTTTATCGATTTTATGTTAGTCCTATAGATAAAGTTATTTATTTTGATGGCCTGACCCTACCCCAAACCGTCAGCATATTTAAGAACCCAACTAACAATTTGATCGTATAGGTGTCGTATAGTCGATCATTAGACGCATAAAGCATATATATGACGAAATTACAGTAATATATCAAATGTCGTCTACATTATTAGGTACTCTGTAAGTGTGCATGTGAATACTTAGTCTGTGTATTATGTGGAAGGGAAGTTTACTATTACATATATTATGATGATTAATACCTATGATTACTATCCTCAGAATGCGTAAGTGAAAGCGAAACAATTTGCGCCAGTGTTCACAATGGAAGAGATTCATTGTTGTGACAACAGGTGAGCGATGATTAATGTCGCTGCCGTTGGAATATGGTTGGAATAGAGGTTTTTGGATTTAGAACAGTCGTTTGTTTGATGGCTATCTTGGTTTAAATTTACAATCAGTTTCATGGTTAAATACATAGAGAAACACGTAAGTAGTAAGTATTGTTTTTGGTTTTTTTCTTCATAGAACATTTTTCTGACATATTTTGCGGGGGGGGGGGGGGGGGTGGATGACAATAATAGTAAAACGCATCGAATTAAGTAGCCCATCGGGGCTAGGTCGGGGCCGTCGTGGGGGTAAGACTTTGACAGAGGGGAAAGTATGGGAAATTATGCGTAAGGCCACTCCTCTCGGGGTACGAGATACGTGTTTCTCTATGGTTAAATAGGATAAAAAAAAATTGTTTTATCTTCCAAAATAAAATCATAAACAATACAGGGTGCAAGTAAAAGTGCTGTGGATTCTCAACGAGGTGGACGTGCATGAACAACTTTCCCAAAGGAACTAAGTCGAAATAGAAAAAAACATCTATTTTTCATCACTCCATCCGACCGCTCTCGCTACAACACATGTTTTTATCTGTAACGAGCTTTGCCCGCGACTTCGTTCGCACCAATTATATACCAGATTTAAAGTCAAATTATAAACTTTAAAAAAAAAAAGTTTTATTAAAATCGGTTCAGTTGTTTTTGCGTGATGCTCGAACAAACAAACAGACAGACAAAAATTATAAAAAAGGTTGATTCGAAGTCCGGGACACCTAAAAACCACATAATGTACCTAATTTTTTTCTTGTTATAAATTGCTTTGTGACGATATTTGTGGCTCAATCACGCATAAACGGAAAAATTTTGGATTAACACTTTTTTACAAACAATTTTTTTAGTGTCATCACAGGCGAAGTTGCGGGCAACAGTTAGTGGGACAATAAAAGTGTTGGTAAGCGCCACTAGCCAAAAATATCCCGAAACGCAGGGAATTCTATAATGCTGTAATTTATCATAAAAATTTAGAGCATTCTTCAACCGCAATTACAATCAGTTTTTAATTGCCTGTGCATGTTACCCAACAATATCAAGTGGGATACCGTTTGAAGAGCTGGATGAATGTAACCTTCAAGAGACAGAAAGTATCTCTATTCATCTCTTAGACTGTACAATTTATCTTAGCTCTCTTGGATCTTTTCAAAGCTTTGAGCCGGAAATTCTTTCTTAGTATAATTTACTATGTGTTTGTTTATACCTAGGTAAATGGTTTCTGTGTTAAGAGAATATAACTCGGAGCACGCTCCATACATACGAAGTCTGGTGATATTTTCAATACAAACCAATTAAAGTCAATGAAATTTTGCTCGTAAAGTGGCTCTTATTGCACCGCTTTTAGGTACATAATGCAGCTTATAGAACACGCGTGCGAAAATGATTAAATTACCGCACTAGTGCACTAGTGCGGTAATGTTACTTTTTTTTCTATAGTTTGTAATCTCAGCAAAGAGCTAAAAAAATTTTTTTCTGAATAAATTAATAATTTTTAGTTAAAATATGATAAATAAACGCTTCATTTCATCAAACAATTTATTTTAGTTAACAAATTAACATTAATTTGTGTTATAAATACATAAATATGAAGTTTATAACATTTAAAAAAAAAGTTTAAGTACCTGAAATTGTTGTATTTTACTAAATTTTATTACTTTTCCTCGCAAGTATGTTGAAGAAACGCGTGAGCGTTGGTCATTACAGCCCTTGGCTAGTATGCATCACTTGCCTGGCGGCTCGTGCTGCAATCCCGCCTCGGCTGTAATGACCAACTTTGCTCACTTATATCATAATGTACTATTGTATGAAGTCAGATTTTTGTTGAAATGTTTTGTTTCAAAGTTACAGTGCCAAAAGATTTCCATAAAAAACTTAAATTAATCATAGCAATAAAACTAGGATATTTCATCGAAAATCTGACTTCATAGAAACAGAGATTGGTTTCTAGATTGTATCTGAAAAAAAATCATTGACTTTAGTTGGATAGTATTGAAAATATCCCCAGGTTTCGCTTGTATGCAGCGCGCATTTGCGCTCTCGGAATAAACTTCTCTTAAATCTGTAACTGTTTATATGATTCCTGCAACGGCGCTCCACACAAACAAAGTTTGATTCTATTTGGAATATGAACCAATTACAGTTCATGAGCATTTTTAAACACTGTCACAGGAAATCATTATAATATTACAAACAAATTCAATATAGTTAGTAAGTGAGTAAATAATTTATTCAGAATAACAAACATATTAGCAAACATTGTGACACAGTATACAGTTATACAAAGAAAATGTCGCCGCCTGAACTTGGAGAAGGATACGATGCAATCGTTTGTGAGCCCAAATATCAGTAAGCTTCTAATTGACACTATGAGATGCGACATGAAACGTAGAAGGTACTTAATAGTCTGAATAAAACCAGGTGATATGCATTTAGTAGGTTAGACGGCCCGGTAGCACAGTCTGTAGTGAATCTGCCTGCTGTGCCGAGGGTCGCGGGTTCGAATCCCGTAAGGGACAAATATTTATATGATGAATATGAATATTTGTACCCGAGTCATGGATGTTTGTATCTATATATGTATTCTATATCGTTGTCTAGTCATCATAATACAAGTCCAGGTACTTTAAATGTGACTAGATAATTTGTGTGACAATGTCCAAGATAATTGTTTTTTTTTTGTCTTTTCCTTATCTCGGGACATAAGTGTCCCGGACCTTTGGGAGGCGTGCATGGGGCCGAAGCCAACACGTAGAGGCCCGTCAGACAATTTGATCTAAATAGTAATGTGACACCAACCGGCAACTATCCCAGTATACACTATAGAAGTGCATCCAAACCAGCCCCCGGTCAGTGTAGGACTATTGCAAGGAGTGGAAAGAAATTATTATTATTATTATTAAGCTAATTTTAATAACAAAATTATATTGGCGAACTGCTTCTATAAAGATAAATGTTGTGTTCTTTTTATTATTTGTTACTAGTTTATTGTATCGTCTCTTGTGTGTTTTGCAAAATTTTATAATTTTTTTTTTATTATGTTGTGGATCTCTAGGTCTGTTTGTTGCAGTGTTTGTTTATAAGTTTATATTTGACTGTTTGTAATCACTAATAAATTAAAAAAAAATACAAGCGCAGATGCAATTAGTTAGAGTATATAAAGGTTTTAATTCTATTGCGACTCTGCATCTAATGTTAACTTTGAACACTTAAATTAAATACTTAAATTTCTTTCAATTCGAAGTTTAGATACAATACAAATATTTCAATATAGGTTTAATATAATATGTTTTTTGTACACACGAAAATACAGATAAATGAATATGAATAATGTGTCTCAGTATCAGATTTCCTGTAAAATATTAAAGTTTCAAAGTTATGCCTACTGGCTCAAATATATCTTTGTAATCTTAAAAGGAAAATTTATGTTTAGATAACTATATTTGGGTTTATACTTACAAAATATCATAGGAGATAAGGGTACGCTTTGATGTCAAAACGAAGAAGGCATCGGAGGCTGACACTGACATCTCACTAGAAAGTTATACAGAACTAATATTGTTTTACGTTTGATAGGACCTTTCGGTCGACATTTTCAAGCCAGGCACGTATCCTGGGAAAGGATGGGTTGGATTTATCGCACACCCTAAAATTCAAAATTCACATTTGTATAGTTCACGAGCGTTAACCCGCGACTTCGTCCGCACAAATTATATACCAGATTTTAAGTCAGATCATAAGCTATCAAACAAAAAAAGTTTCATCAAAATAGGTTCAGTAGTTTTTGCGTGATACTCGTTCAAACAAACAAACATACAAACAGACAGACAAAAAATCCAAAAATTAGTGAAATGTAATCAGGGACACTTAAAAACCTTAGATTCCTTAGATTCTTTATTGTACACAAAAACATAATTATGAAAAAAAAATTACAACAAGTCGTGATGTACAAAGGCGAGCTTAACTCTAAAAGAGTTTTCTTCCAGCAAACCGTTGAGTGAGAGGAAAACTAATATGTTTGGGTATTATAAGTGTGCACACAAATAAAAATCTACTTAATTATGAGATAGTAAAATGAATACCTATAAAATAAGAAATAATATAATTTACACCTATACAAATAAATATAATATATAAATTTACTTACATAAATAATAATATCAAATAAAATAATATGAACCTACATATATTATATACATACATATAACTACTACGACTTTATTTAGATAGGTAATGCTCTCTAACTCTCCTCTTAAAGATGTCCAGCGAAGGACTAGCACAGATAGTATGCGGCAATGAATTCCATAACCTGGCCGCATGAACTGTGAAAGAATTCCCATACAGACTTGAATGACCAAAATGTCTGGTCTTGACAATGTTACTCTATGTAATGCAATATTGTATTTTAATTGTACTTTGTATATTTTGTTTTGTTAAAAAGATGTGTGTTGTAGAGTTTCTGGCCGCATCTTCTCTCAACGGAACACCTTCCGACGCGGTGGTAGATTCAAAAAATGACGTCAAAAAGCTATCTATGTGATATTATTTTGAATAAAAAATTTTGAATTTTGAATTTTGACTAGAAGTGTGCAAGGGACACGCTAGAAGCAGCGATGTGATTGATCTGCAAGGCTTACCAAAAACCATATCGTAACTTTTTTTTTGTTAATATCTTCAATGTACAGACAAACTTCCTGTTACAGTTTTATAATAGTATAGATGATAGAAACAATTACGTTTATATTGTTTTGATGTGAAACATCTATTGGCGCGCCTTGGCAGTAAAACCGACTCGTATGCTGTGACGGAAATGGAATGACGCTCGCACCAAAATCGCACCGCCACGTTTGTCAGCTGCGAAAGTCCGAAATTAAAAAAAAAAAAGTATTGACAGCTGCGATTTAGTTTTAGAAAAAATCGCGCGAAATCGAGAGAGTGCGGTATTTCGTTGTTTCGCTGCTTCTGCCGGGAGTCGGCCACTTTTTTTTCAATTCATTTTCAATGTGAGTAAACCTGCATACGCTGAAGAAGAAATTGTCTACCAACCCGCGTAGGACATGCTTGGTGGTCAAACACCCAAAGGGTAGTCCTGTGCCCTGCAGTGGGACGTATAATAGGCTGATGATGATGATGACATTGTCACACAAATAATCTAGTCACATTTAAAGTACCTTCCAGAATCTAGCCTGAACATGTATAATGATGGTTAGACAACAATATAAAATACAAACATAGATACAGAAATGCATGACTCGGGTACAAATATTCATATCCATCATATAAATATTTCATTATTTGAACCCGCGACCTCAACCAGCAAGCAGGTTTACTATCGGGCCGTCGAATATATTTCCACACACAATAGAATTTTAATTGTAGTTTGAACGTCAATTATTTAAAGTCACATATTCAAGAAATACTATCATCAGCATGATGATGTCATCTATCATCATCAGCCTATAATATTGATGTTCCACTAAAAAAGATCCTTCCTCTTAGTATGGAAAAAAGACTAACAAAAAAATGTAAGCGTATAGTTGGCGTATAGTTATGGGACTCACGTCGATTTGTTTCTCATAATCTCTAGATTATAGTGGTAATAGTAGGTATACCTCATCTAAGCGGAGTGTCGCGTAATCGCAGTTGGCGCACATCTAAAAAAAGTTGGCCTTGGTAAAATAAGTTGGTTTTTGAATTTTTTTTCTAAGAAAAAAAGCGCGCCTTGGTAAAATAAGTTGGTTTTTGAATTTTTTTTTCTAAGAAAAAAAGCGCGCCTTGGTAAAATAAGTTGGTTTTTGAATTTTTTTTTCTAAGAAAAAAAGCGCGCCTTGGTAAAATAAGTTGGTTTTTGAATTTTTTTTCTAAGACTAAGACTTTTTTAAATTTATTTTTATCTAAGACGTTTCTATACACGCATTGCTGTGTTTTAACAGGAAAAAATAAATTAGCAAAAAAGTCAAAACGGTGCATTTTTTATTTATATTGATTTCATAATTCCGTTTGCATTTTTACCTAATCTTTCGTCCGATTACTACAATGATTACAATATTAAATTAAATTATGTTTTTAGAGTGTAATACCATCAATAAACGGTACCGTTTGTGGGCCTAACAGAAATTTTAGATCCTAAGAAATTAATAGAATAAAAAGTCGCTCACAAATAATTTTTATAAACTTAACTCTTTAAAATTTTAATCCGGAAACTTTTCGTTAATCCAATTCCATTACGAAAATTTTAATAAAATAATTGCTAACAAAGCGAAAGGGAAGACCCTACATAAGATGCAAATGAGAATAATAATCCAAATATGCAGATTTTCCTCGTTAGCTCCTAAACGGTACTCTGACGGCCGTTTTTTGTAAAAATAACTGTCATTTTGATCTCTTCGAAACTCATTTAGTTTAATGATGTCCTTCAGCTTTGCAGATGGTTAAACAAAAAGCGACGTTATTGTTTTTTCTCAAGGTTTCATTTGCTATTTGATGCTTGATTGTATTGTTGTGGTTAGGGTGCTCATTGTCGAGTGTTCAAATCGCGATAAATAAACAGTTTTAATACGAGGTAAACTTGCGTTTGATGACAATTTCGTTGTAAACTAATCTTTCGGTTTTTCAGTCAGATTTTTTCTAAAATGTATAGTTTCAAACTTTTAGTGGCTCAAAGATTTCCATACAAATCTTAAATTAATCCTAGAATTGAAACTGTATATTTTAAATGAAATCTGAGAAACCACAGGCACAGAGACTAATATCTAGATCGTGTTTGAAAAATGTCATCGACTTTAATCGGTTGGTGTTGAAAATAGGATCTAACTTCTATTGTATGTAGCGCGCTGGGGCGCTATGCAAGGACTAGATATTTATATTTTTCTCCGTGCTGTAAGCACACCATAGAGATCTAGAGAGATGCCAACCAAGGGGCTGAGTACGAAACGTAGTGTCGCATTACCACCAGTACCAAGCGATAGAAAGTATTTTGTTAGCTTGAATGTGCTCATTATCCATTGCGGTATCAGAACTCAACGTTCGAATAATCTTTAGTACTACGCAAGCATTGTAAACTATTTACACATAATATCTCGACTGGCTTTCAGCCTCATAATACATTGAATCATTACTTTCGCGAGCAATGTGTTCCGTTTTTGCGCATATTTCTGCGACACTAGCTCTGCCCCCTTTTCACGTCTCCCTTTAGTTTTTGTGATCTGTGAAGCACACAATGTGGATATTAGAGATGTTGACAATGTCTACACCTGTTTGGGTGGGTGTTATGTAGGTGTAAGGTTGTATTCCAAAGAACTACAAAGAGATTCTAAAATAACAAAATCGAATGTTTCTTCGCAAGAATCGGTACATTTTATTTACTTTTCCTTCTTTATCCATTCCATTAGCGATTCAGAAAGGTGGGATGTGTTAAAAGCTCAAAATATATAGCGGTTTTTTTCTAAAGAAAGGTTAGGGCGTCCATTAAGTCACAAAAATGACAAAGAAATTGTCCGGAAAATAAGAATTTAGGTAAATAGGCATGTGGAGAATATAAGAACTTTGACAATTTAGAATTCGGAACAAAACGCAAACTTCATATATATATCTATACTATTATAAAACTGTAACAGGAAGTTTGTCTGTACATTGAAGATATTAACAAAAAAAAAGTTACTATATGGTTTTTAGGTGTCCCTGATTCCATTTCACCAATTTTTGGATTTTTTGTCTCTCTGTTTGTTTGTGTGTTTGTTTGTTTGAACGAGTATCACGCAAAAACTACTGAACCGATTTTGATGAAACTTTTTTTGTTTGATAGCTTATGATCTGACTTAAAATCTGGTATATAATTTGTGCGGACGAAGTCGCGGGTTAACGCTCGTACCTAATAAAACAGTTCCGTGTATGACAGACATACAGCGTAACAATATAATCAACTCTATAGTTTGCATGCAATAAACAAACAACGTCAAATTCAAAAGTGCGAGAGCAATATCGTGAACGGAAAATAGTTTGTCATGATTTCCGACGGCATCTGCGCTATAGGTACCTAGGTAGGCGGTAGGCGGATGACAATTCAGCTAGGGGTGCAGAATGGTTAGTAGCGAATTTTTATTAGCTTTCGACATTATTTTGATTGATGTTCTTTTTTTTCTTCTTATCTATACTATTATAAAACTGTAACAGGAAGTTTGTCTGTACATTGAAGATATTAACAAAAAAAAGTTACGATATGGTTTTTAGGTGTCCCTGATTCCATTTCACCAATTTTTGGATTTTTTGTCCGTCTGTTTGTTTGTTTGTTTGAACGAGTATCACGCAAAAACGACTGAACCGATTTTGATGAAACTTTTTTTGTTTGATAGCTTATGATCTGATTTAAAATCTACTATCTATCGACTTATAATTTGTGCGGACGAAGTCGCGGGTTAACGCTCGTACGATACTAAAGTCGCGGGTTAACGCTCGTAAAAAATAAATATTTAAACTAACAACTAACAAACTGAACAACTTTCTCTATGGTACTAAAATCGGGATGGCAAAAAAAAAATTGCTGTTCCATACAAAACTGCAAAGCAAACCTACTTGAGGCAAATGTACGAGACAGCTCATATTTTATGGTCTGATCAATCTGATCGTCCTTTTAAAAAACCTAGCATCTCGGATACTTAAAAAAAAATAGTTTTTGTGAAATAACGAATTGAAAACAATTTTATTACACAAAAGAAGTGTTTTAAGTACAATATTTATTCTACGATTCCAAGGATGAGTCAACACCACCCCCTCGGGGCTGCGTATAATTTGTCGCGTACCTATTATCGTGTACCCCGAGGGAAGATTCGTAAAATAACAAGTATCAATTATCTTTGCTGTGAAAGTTAAAAAAAAATACATAGAAGGAACATAATTTTTTATGGTTTTTCTAATGTTTACTTTGTCATCAATTTACCGTTTTTTATCATTGACAATATTTTCTCTTCTGTTATGGTCCTTCTTAATATGCTGACATTTTTTAAGGGGATGATCAGACCGTCAAACTGAACAACTTTCTCTATGGCACCGACATCGAAATCGCAAAAAAAACTGCACACCTACTCGAGCCAAATGTATGGGTCAGCAGAATTTTTTTTCGCGATTTGGATGTTGGTCCCATAGAGAAAGTGGTTCAGTTTGACGGTCTGATCATCCCCTTAAAAAAGTGTCAGCATGATTAAGAAGGACCCTGTGTACCTAATACAGAAAATTCCATTTGTCTCTTAAAATCAATGTAGTCACGTTTATCCGTCAAAACGTCGCCTTTGAAGCGGCTGATACCGGGCGAGGCCTAAAAAATATCCGATATGAGTCGGCGAGTCGGAAATTTCACGGGAAATAATTGCCTGCCAGCACCGCAAGAAGCTTACTGCGCATGTGCAGGGTTCACTCCGCGCATGTCATCGCTCTAGCCTCCTGCGAGCTAAACAAATATATTTTTTAAAATTTTGTTCTTAATTCGAATTGCAGGCATTGTTCTTTTGTTTTTTAAAGAAAAGTTTACCTGGTTAGCTTGCGATCTTCGCTTCGACTCATTGTAAGTTGTAGTTCTTTCTATACACCTGTCTAACCTAAAAAAAAATTGTCCTAAGTCCTAATTGATTTTGGTCTAATTTAATGTAGTGTTTCAAATTGTGTCATGTTTTATTATTGGATATAGGTAGTAGGCAAAAAAGCAAAAAAGTCATAGATTTTGAAATAGTGTAAGTGATGGAAGTTATGTAGAGATAGCTTGAACATTTGTGTTGCACGTGTTGGTACCAATCGAGGTGATAAGTGTCGAGGTATGTCATATCGCGTATGACACATGGCTATGCTAAATTCTCATTGCATACCTATGGATTTCTTTTGTAGCTCAAAACATAGTTTTACTTATAAACTAAACTTGATATTTAAAATGATTGTCAAAACAATACATACTCAAGTGTTTTTAGTATTTTGTTTAAACAACATATCCACCTTAATATAGCAAATATTTAGACGCTTTCTATTTGCTTGTTTAGGAGTATTGACTAGTTTACGAAATACGTTATTTAGTACGGTCAGAAAAAAAAGTTCGCACAATTCATTATTATTATTTTAACACTATTGTACACGCAGACACAACAATACACAAAGTTAAAAATGCACAAAGGGCAAGCTTATCTCTGAAGAGATTTCTTACAGCAGACCCGCAAAAGAGACAATTGATTAAGGCACAACACAAGGCACAAGGCAAACTTATTCATTTTCTTTGGTATTAAAAAGTGTGTTCATTAAAAACTTAAAGTATTGTAATTGATGTAGGTATATACGGCGATTCATCACGTTATAAGGTGGAGTTTTGTAATTGCAACTATCTGGTAATTGCAATTATGCAGCAATTGCACTTATAAGAATCACGATTTAGTTCTTCTCTTTATATCAACACCTGACTAGACATGGTGTCTATTCAGAGAAGAACTGAATCGTGATTCTTAGAAGTGCAATTGCTCCATAGTTGCAATTACTAGATAGTTGCAATTAGCTGGCCGCGCGTCGGTAAAGTAATTTAAAACGTCGCGCGGCCAACTTATGTGGGTTTTCTATATTGATGATGTTGATTTGACCTTTATGTGTCGCGTGTACATAAACTTAACCATATTTCCATTATGGGGTGTGCAGAAACTTTGCTATAACTACCGCAGCAAAATCCATATAACAACAATGCCAAATTTCTTTCTTATCGTGTGGGCAGAGCCCTGGTGTCAGAGTTTTCTCAGACCGCCTTACAGCCTCTGACGTGGTTTTTATGTAACGACTACTACCACCAGAGATAGTAGCCGGGACCAACGGCTTAACGTGTCATCCGAAGCACGGAATCATTTTTCTTTTCAGACAATCAGGTGATTCAGCCTGCAATGTCCTAACCAACTGGGGAAAAACGCACAAAGTGAAATATCACTAGGTGTCCCCACGACCTCCGTGTCGAGAGCCAATGCTCTTAACCATTAGACCACGGAGGCAGTCAATGCCACATAATAAAGCGTAAGCCCATCCCAATTAAACAAATAATGATAATTATAGACATGACACAAACATTTAATTCATTCCTTTAAATCTAACTTTATTGCCAACTGTACCTGAGCTAAGTAGGTATTTATCGGAAATGGGGCGCCTAAAGCAATTAGCGATAAATAAATTTCCTTTTTAGAACCATTAGAAAAGATTATGGAGTGTTTTAGGCGTCTAAATAGGAGAAATAGTAGAGCTTAAAATGTAGTCATCATCAGTTTCTATTATTCCCACTGCTGGGCAATGGTCTACCCTTAAGTTTCTCATGATGAAGTATAGGCATTAAGTGCACCAATCGAACCCCATGCGATTTGATGGACTTAGTACGCATTAGAATGTGTTTCTTAGCGCTATACTACAGGGTGAAATTGATACCATTAGCAACCTTTTAAACTAAGAGTCTACCCATCAAACTGAACAACTTTCACTATGGGAGCAAATCCGATCGGAGCAAAAAAATAATCAGCTGTTCCATACTAAACTGCAACGCCTACTCGCTCCCATAGTGAAAGTTGTTCAGTTTGATGGGTAGACTCTTAGTTTAAAAGGATGCTAATGGTATCAATTTCACCCTGTATATTTATTTCCTCACAATGTTTTCCATTATCTTAGGTCCGCCACACACATACGGAATTGCAATCCGGAATTCTGAGGATTACGATTTCGTATGGATTTTCCCCCTCCACAAGTATATCGAATCTTTGTAAAAACTTCGATAGTGCGATGTTAGTTCTGCAATAAATATTAATCTTTAGGCGTTGGAGGTTAAGTTTCACATTTGCGTGTTTAACCTGCGTTTTGGCTGTGATTTCTTATAGGAGTGGCATAATTTCTATGGCAAGCATCAGTTCCAATAAACTCTCATAACTAGCTAGTTACTAGACACGAGACTACAACAGCTTTTTAGGGTTCCGTAGGCTCAATGACTCGCTCATTTTTGCACCTATTGAATCAAAAAGCCAATGCCTAAAAATCGCGCATTTTTTCTTTTCGCGCAGTATTCAATAAAAACTTGAATATTTTTGCTTGAACAGTTGAAAATAAAGTCACAAACAAAACTTTTCAGGGCAATTAGTATCCCCTAAACTTCCGAAACAATTTTTTTTTCGACCTTCCCATACAAAAAATCGAGTGAGGTGTCGTTAGATACGTCTTGTCCAATAAAACAAAACTCCCATCGAAACTGAATCATATAATGCTTCTGTCTCGAGATATCTGCGCTCAAATTAAAAAATAGGGCGTAAGTAGTCGATTTTACTACTTTTTTCTTATTCTACTTATGCAATCGCTACGGAACCATATCACGGGTGAGTCCGACACGCTTTTGGCCGGTTTTCAAAATAAAATACAGCAGTGAGATCAAAATGAAAGGAAGATTTAGTTTGGTCCTGTGACAAAAGAAAAAAAGGCAATAATATTTATCCCTCGCACTCTCATTCGTAGGAAGCCCGTGCTCTAAAGTGAGACGTAAAGACATTTAGTTAAGTACTTTTGTAATAGGTACATACCATACTTTACAAGCCTCAACCCTATCGAAGGCTGGATCGAACGTAAAAGCCACTTCGATGTTCATCAAGATCCAAATTAAATTTATCTCACTCCTTCAAAGGGAGTGAAACCACTAAAGGTTAGCCTATTTTTACAGGGATACAAATTTAGACTCTATTTTTAAGTATAGAACAGTCCAAGTCGAAAATAAACTAGTCTACATTTAAAACAATCGAACCAGTCGTCCGTGTGGTAAAATACTGGGCTTGAAATATAGAATGACATAAATATGCCATCGACTTGACAGAAGAAGGGTGGGTGCATTTTTAGACTCTATATTTATGTACAAAAATAAATAAAGGCAAAATGCCGGCGCACACCTGGCAAAGCGCAGAGCAGAACATTTTTCACTTCTTCTTCTCATGGTGTGGGCAGAGCCCTGGTTTCAGAGTTCTTTCAGACCGCCTTACGGCACCTGACGTGGTTTTTATGTAACGACTACTACCACCAGAGATAGTAGCCGGGATCAACGGTTTAACGTGCCATCCGAAGCACGGAATCATTTTTCTTTTCAGACAATCAGGTGATTCAGCCTGCAATGTCCTAACCAACTGGGGAAAAACGCACAAAATGAAATTTCAAAATCAAATTTCTCCCGTGGGAATCGAACCCACGACCTCCGTGTCGAGAGCCAATGCTCTTAACCATAAGATCACGGATCAAAACCATTATAGACTTTGCTTGCGTTGAATTAACATCGGTAATCAATTAACACAACGTCCCTGAGAGCATCGAAGTGACAGTTTCATACTGGTTTGGCAGCAAAAGCTGCATTTTTCCAGGTGTGAACCGGCTCTAAAAGGTTGCAATGGCGTCATATAAATAGAAGCTTTAGCTCGCGGCTTTCAACGTGTATAATTTATATTGTTTTCGAGATACAAGGTTACATTGTCCATCACCGCAAGCTATTTGATTAAGCATAACTAATTCATGAACAGATTGTTCCAACAAACAAACTCAGTTTTGAATTTATAATATTAAGTTAGGTAGGATTAGCTTTTCTCCCAAAAGGATTTGCTTTCAAAGAATAAAAAATTCCTTCTTTTAGGGATAATCCCTTTGTACACCTCTTAGATGTCCTCTAAATTTCACATTCTTAGGTACATAGCTACAAAAGTAATTCTGGAACTAAAAACCGGCCAAGTGCGAGTCAGGCTCAAGCACGGAGGGCTCCGTACCACCCTTTGACAACTTATATACTAGTTACGCGTTTAATTCTACCAACAAACTGTCTGCCACTTTTCGCGGGGGTGAGGTAATATGAAATAAGGATTTTATTCCCCATAACTTTAGATTCTAATTTTGAATGATAAAAATCATGAAAGAGCTGATATTTTTTTCGCGATTTCGATATTGGTCACATAGAGAAAGTAGTTCAGTTTGATGGTCTGATCATCCCCTTAAAATAGTTTCACCTAATTTTGTTAGACCTTATATAGTTTCCAAACGGGCTAACTCAAAACTGTTGGTTAGGGTCCCTGAACTCTGCATTACCATGCACATTTTTTTATTTTCAATTATATTGAGAAAACCAACAGCCATATAGTACTTATAATTAACTAACTATAACATAAGCCAATTATAGGTTTCCCTAGAGTACTAGTACATAATAGTTTGAAAACAACACATCATAAGAATGTGAGCGATTAAGAAGATAGCTTTAAGGTTTATAACATAGAAATATTATATATAACTGAACAATAGTACCTATATAATAACAGCACAACCAAGCACAACCACTCCAACACATTTAATAAATAATAAGTAAATAACGCTCACAGGCATTAACATTGTAATCATCCCAAGCAAGCACTGATAGGCTGTTTATTATGGAAACCATACAACAACGGCACAATCATATAAACATCCATGACCGAACCGGGATTCGAACCCAGGACCCTGGTTTGGCAGTCCGGCGTGGTAACCATTGCACCATCCGGGTCGTCGGTCGTCACCAATCACCAATCTAAACCATATTTACCTTTCTAATTAATGTACGGGTGTACGTGTGTGTGTGTGTGTGCGATTGTATGTCAAAGTGGAATGAACACACAACCCCAATGCTATTATTTTAATATCTGCATTAAGGTCATTCATTCACCCCACTCTGAGTTGATGAATAATTTTACTTTTATACCTATTTTTTGACAGGCAAAATATGTCTACATTACTAAATAAATTATTGTATGTGCTACAAATTCTAGATATGGTGGAGTTCTGTGCGTAGTTAGCACATGCATAACTTCGATCGTTTCCTTTTGAACAGCTCAAAAGCAGTGTTATGCAATAATGAAAGGCTACTCGGAACGAACGCTCGCTCACCAAAGTTAACCTCTTACTAATTCAGCGGTGTAATGTACTCCAGGGCGTAATACAGTCACTTAGGTAACAACTTTAGTGGTGTTCTGTTCCTGTTTACGCGATGCAGCATTGCTGAATATTGAATTTTAAATTGAGTGCTCTTTTAGTAGCAATTTTAAAGCGTTTTGCTTTGTAGGTTAATTGTTACTTTGGGGCGTGACTCCGGCACTCCATAGATCGGTGTCACAATATAGTACTGATACAAAAACTAGATGGCGTCGGCACACGCGCCGTATGCTCTGCTCACACGCGATATATTTTATGGGCACCCCTAACATGCGGATTGAGGTGCATGGTCATACCCAGAATGGCAGAAGCAAATAAAAGTAAAAACTCGATAATTAGTAGGAAATAAAAATGTTTAGAAAATTGTTTAGTTTGATGGTCTGATCATCCCCTTAATAAACCTTAAAAAGAAGGTTTGTATGAAGAAGAAGAAGGTGTTTGGTAGGTACTCCAAAATCACTATAACTCTACGTGAATGTCTCAGCTCATATTTTTTGAACAACAAAACCTAACTATAGCTTAGTACTTATTTATTTTAGGTTTCAAACAAGAATAAATATAATCAAAGTTCATAATGAACTGTAACAGAAAAGATTAGCTTTACAGATGTGCACTGACCATGACGAGTACCTTGTGGTTTATATTAAAATGAGCTACGTTATGAAAGGACCCCTGTAAACAGAGTTGCCGTTTTATTAAAAGTCGTATTTAATAGTTAAACTAGAGTTTACCCGCGATTTTGTCCGCACCAATGATATACCAGATTTCAGGTCAGATCATAAGCTATCAAATAATAAATAAATATAAAATAACTCTCATACATTGTAATGATCCCAAGTAAGCACTAGGCTTTTTGTTGTGGAAACCATAAAACAGCGGCACGAACATATAACATCCATGACCGAACCAGGATTTCAACCCAGGACCCTTGTTTGGCAGTCCGGTGTGGTAAGCATGACACCAACCGGGTCGTCCTAAAAAAAGAAAAAAGAATAAAAAAAGTGTCATCCAAATCGGTTCAGTACTTTTTGCCTGGTGCTGTTACAAACATACAAACAAACAAACAAACAGACAAACGAAAATTCTAAAAATGGTTGATTTAGAGTCTGGGATATCTAAGAACCATATCGAAATCTTTTTCATGGAAATATCTTCAATGTACAGAAACACTACAGTTTTAAATAAAAGTTAAGATAAGTGTAATTTTTTATTGTTGAGTATTTAGTAAATCTGAGTGGTTTCAAATGTGGCTCTTTACTGTTTTAGTTTTTAGAGTTCCGTAACCAAAGGGTGAAAACTGGACCTTAGTACTAGGCCTACGTCACAGGTCCGGCACTCAATAGAACGTTTTTGAATGTTGAAATGGCGTCTGCACATGCGCACTTTGTGCACACTGTCCATGACATTGCGTGTAGGGTTGAAACATAGACTTAATTTACTATCGTAATAGACCAACAATCTCCTAATGATCGCATCACCGAAACCGAAATGACAATATGTGCGAAATTGATACGTGTGTGAGTTTTAGTGATAGATTTTGGAAATCAATCTCTATGCGAAACGGTTTCTTTTTCACGTATACAATGTTTACAAATATACCAAAACGCGGTAAGAACCCGTTAAAATGTTTATTTCTAGATTATACAATGTTTGTTGATTTACACATAAATATTTGAATATTATCAAGAAAATAGGACGTTTACTGCATGTGATGAATATATTACGAAATAATTTTAAGATTAACATATATGAAAAAAGTATTGCGAAAGTAGTACTGTACTAATGTTATTTACCTTTGAAACGTCTCTTTATTTGAGTTCCTGGTATAAGTTACACTGCATTCCAACACAGAAAATGATACCGTAATGATTTTTTATATTTGTCTGATAAAACACAAAATGAATTATAAAGAAAATCATAAACCGAGACTTCATTGTTGAAACGTGGTTTTACGGCTATTATATTATAATCTCTTTCGCACGCGTAGGTTTTTCGGTAAGGTCGGAATCTCATTCGCACACTGTGTTGGTCTACTTACGGTAGTAATATTAAGTTTATGGGTTGAAAGCCGTGCTTTGCATTTAGCGTCATCTACATTTCGATACTTTTTATTGTTCGTTCTGTTCAATGCAAAGACAAAAAAATTTCGTTCTGTTATTATAAAAAATAGTATTTGAGCTAAAGAATTATTGAAAATGTAAATTTAGCGTTATTTTTCAACGTTTTTTATGCACTGATAAGATACAATTTTATGTAGTCAAATTCAACGCGTGCGCGCGCCTGACTGAATTCCCTTGCTCGGGTCCCCTTAGGGTACCCCATAAAGTATGAGGGGAAGTGGGGTATCAGAAGTCAGAGGGGGGCGGGGAGTGGCCGTTCTGTATGTAGAACAATATACCATTACCTATTCTGTGCCTACGTTGTCCGTCCGTCCAAGCTTCAAAGAGATGTATCTTCTGAACCGTAACAGGTAGCTTTCACAGAATATTTATCATTATATTCGATTTGATGACAAATAATAATAAAAAAAGGTAAAAAATTTAGGGGGATCCTCATACAAGAAATATTCTTTTTTCTTTTTTTAACGTTTTTTATACTTTCACTACCGTAAAAACATAAAAATGTCAACTTAGTGTGCTTATAGTGCAAACTCTGAAATAACAACAAATAATAAAAACTGGCTAAGTGTGATTCAGGGTCCAGGAAAAAAATTTTTTTTTTGGTAACTTAATTTATAATATGAGGTTGTACGGAACCCTCGCTCGAAGCGTGAGTTATCTGACTCGCTCTTGGCCGGTTTTTTAATTACTAGCTATTGCCCGCGACTTTATCTGCTTTAACTTACTCGATATGGTTTACGATTCAACTCTCAGAAAAAAAACTTGACATACCGAATTATGAATCAAAGCCGTAAGCTCTGGTCGGATACACCAGGACTGAAGCATGCAAAAGAACTTGTGACCGGCTTCTCAAACAGACATATCTCGGATGCCATCAATTCCAACCGCAGCGACTTAAGGCTCTTGGTGCGAGCCTTAACAGGACACTGCAAGCTACACAAACATCTACACAGCTCTATCGTGGGGCTCGTAGATTCACCCTCTTGCAGATTCTGCTGTGAAGCAGAGGAAACGCATTGGCGTGGGAGGATGTGTATGGACACATCCTCTGCGAATGCGAAGTGCTCATTCACAGTAGGAGTCGCCATCTAGGTGGGTATGTAATAACACCTACTGACATTAGGGACCTCCCCTCCAAAAGCATAACACGGTTCATGAAGTCCGTGGGCCTAGGAAATGACCTTTAGGTCTACGGTGACAGCTACAATTGATCTATTCAGGTCGCAGTAGCTATTGGTCATTGACCAAGCCCTTACAACGAAATAATAATAATAATACCGAGTTATGAGCGTGGCATTTCGATTATGAAGAGCTTTTCTAAGCTTGACTTTCTTTCCAGTCGATTTTAAAAATACGTTAGCAATGAACTAAGATACGTTGGAACTTGGCCAATTGGAAGCTCCCGGAAATTAAGTTCGTATGTAAAAAGGCTCCTTTTGTTTGCATGTTGATAAGATAGGAATCTGGGTTCGTTATGGCTTTATGAAGGCGTTGTCACGTCCGTCTGTCCGCTGTCTGAGGTAGAGCTACCCAAGTATTAAGACTATGTACTGCGTTGAAACTTATGTTTATTTCGAGTAGCTTCGTGGTGGAAGTTCCGTTGTGGAACTAGTGGGACTTTTTTCCCAGTCATCATAAATTATATTATATTACTGCCTGATGCGAGAGAAAGAGATGGGGCGGCGCGCGCCTGAAACGACGCAAGCGTAAATCAAACTTTATTTAATTGTTTTTGTACTATTTATGTTTTGTAAAATTTTTTAAATATCAATCTCGTTTTTTTAAATCAAGTTTCTATTATTCACCGATTAGCAGTTCCAAGCGTTTATAAATAAAAACGGAGGCTACTTTGGCTTGTTTTTCTATCAAGAAAATGTATCTTAATCGTGTTTTGGCTCTTGTCAAAACTTCAATTATATGTTCAATTTACACATATCCGCTAATCATACTCCTACTGTTAGTACTTCATGATATATGACGCTTTGAAGAATCCTATTTTTTTCACATAGCCTCTTAATCAGGCCTCTCGTCTCCCAAGACGTGCCACCAAACTTTATCCGTCTATTTTTCCCTAGTAGTTCGGCGGAATTAAGATCGTATTAAATTTTATTGCCACTTGATCGAGAAGTATGAAAATTACAAAGTATTAAAAAATACAAAATAACAAAAAGATATACATTATTATTAATACCCATACCCAGAAATATGAAAACGAAGCTGACCGGCTGATTTGTCCGTGTGGTTAACAAACCAACAAACTTCTCGTGTAAATATTTCTACGCAGTAAAAAGTTACCGAAAAATTTTGTTTTCTCCGGGATCTCTAGTGCGAGCCCGTCCAAGTGGGGCGGCTTTTATTCCTACCAACAATAAGTTTCAAGAAATTCTGTAGTCTTGTCTAACCTAGCTAAGTTTTTAATATTCTACAAGGCATCTCCTCTCCTGCAAAGATCCCGGGACATAACTTACTTTTGAATACATTTATATCCTTTAACTTACCTTCACCACTACCGTGTGCTTGAACACATGAAACATTTTAAACGAGCAGTAACATAAATATAATTTTATTGCTCTCTTCCTTTTCATATAATGTAGCTATAACTAATGCTTGCAATGCTAAGGATTTGTGTGAAATATGAACGGATATACGAGACAATAAAATATATTATAGTACTGTGTGGTAACAGTAAACAGCTATACACTAAATGCTCCGCAGCGGTGACAATTCCATACAAAATCATGTTACACGCCGTAGTCACCAGTCGATTTTATATAAACCTAGATTTTAGTATTAAAATAAAATAGAAGTACCTACAGGGTGAAATTGATATGATTAGCATCTTTTTAAACTAAGAGTCTACCCATCAAACTGAACAACTTTTACCGTGGGAGCAAACCGATTGGAGCAAAAAAAAGAGCTGTTCCATACTACGTGGATGTTCTGAGATTTCAGAATATCTCTGACTACCTCGGGGAATATAGTCGTGAGCATGCATGCATGCATGTCCATACTAAACTGTGATGCGTACGACTCAACTGTATGCAACAGCGGATTTCTTTTTTGCTCCAAACATTGCTCCTACAGTAAAAGTTGTTCAGTTTGATGGGTAGACTCTTAGTTTGAAAGAATGCTAATGATATCAATTTCACCCTGTAGATTTTACTCAGGAATAGTGTCGCTTTCTTTTAGTGAGAGAATTTTTATATTTGGGTCAGTAGTTCCAATTACCCCCTGCATACAAACAAACAAACAAATGTATACCTCGTTATAATATTATTATACATACACGAGCGTTAACCCGCGACTTCATCCGCACAAATTATATACTAGATTTTAAGTCAGATCATAAGCTATCAAACAAAAAAAGTTTCATCAAAATTGGTTCAGTAGTTTTTGCGTGATACTCGTTCAAACAAACAAACAAACACACAAACAAATAGACAGACAAAAAATCCAAAAATTGGTGAAATGGAATCAGGGACACCTAAAAACCATATCGTAACTTTTTTTTGTTAATATCTTCAATGTACAGACAAACTTCCTGTTACAGTTTTACAATAGTATACGAGCATTAACCCGCGACTTCGTCCGCACAAATTATATACCAGATTTTAAGTCAGATCATAAGCTATCAAACAAAAAAAATTTTCATCAAAATCGGTTCAGTAGTTTTTGCGTGATACTCGTTCAAACTAACAAACAAACATAGAAACAAACAGACCGACAAAAAATCCAAAAATTGGTGAAATGGAATCAGGGACACCTAAAAACCATATCGTAACTTTTTTTTGTTAATATCTTCAATGTACAGACAAACTTCCTGTTACAGTTTTATAATAGTATACGAGCATTAACCCGCGACTTCGTCCGCACAAATTATGTACCAGATTTTAAGTCAGATCATAAGCTATCAAACAAAAAAAATTTTCATCAAAATCGGTTCAGTAGTTTTTGCGTGATACTCGTTCAATAGAAACAAACAGACCGACAAAAAATCCAAAAATTGGTGAAATGGAATCAGGGACACCTAAAAACCATATCGTAACTTTTTTTTGTTAATATCTTCAATGTACAGACAAACTTCCTGTTACAGTTTTATAATAGTATACGAGCATTAACCCGCGACTTCGTCCGCACAAATTATATACCAGATTTTAAGTCAGATCATAAGCTATCAAACAAAAAAAATTTTCATCAAAATCGGTTCAGTAGTTTTTGCGTGATACTCGTTCAAACAAACAAACAAACACACAAACAAATAGACAGACAAAAAATCCAAAAATTGGTGAAATGGAATCAGGGACACCTAAAAACCATATCGTAACTTTTTTTTGTTAATATCTTCAATGTACAGACAAACTTCCTGTTACAGTTTTATAATAGTATACGAGCATTAACCCGCGACTTCGTCCGCACAAATTATATACCAGATTTTAAGTCAGATCATAAGCTATCAAACAAACAAAAATTTCATCAAAATCGGTTCAGTAGTTTTTGCGTGATACTCGTTCAAACAAACAAACAAACACACAAACAAATAGACAGACAAAAAATCCAAAAATTGGTGAAATGGAATCAGGGACACTTAAAAACCATATCGTAACTTTTTTTTTGTTAATATCTTCAATGTACAGACAAACTTCCTGTTACAGTTTTATTAAGATAGATACACACATAAGTACATAAACTCATGACCGTAATCCCGGTCCGTCCCTATCGTAGTATGTAAGGAATGCAAAAATAATTGTAATTCGATTTAAGTAACGCTTTAGCGTCATAAAATGGATCTTAAATTAGTCTAATGAAGTCTAATCGATCGATTAAACCATTACTAATAAACCATTTATTCAACCAATCAAATCAAATATACTTTATTTTACACCAAAACATAAACAGTATACAGAAAAAAATACAAGATGCACATAATAAGGCGGTATTATAACCAGGGTCCTGGGTTCGAATCCCGGTTCGGTCATGGAAGTTTATATGTTTGTGCCGCTGTTGTATGGTTTTCATAATAAACAGCCTATTAGTGCTTTCTTGGGATCATTACAATGTATGTGCCTGTGAGCGTTATTTATTTATTATTGTTTGAACTCTTTCGATACGATGACGATACACCAGAAAAATCGTGATTGCGTCACACGAGTTTGTTTCTCCATAGTATAGAGATAGGTATTACGCACACCATAGTCGGAGTTCCCATGACAAAAGATAAATAAAATAATAAGTACGTAATAGGTAGGTTACATACAAAATACACAGACTTTTGTAAACATGTAAAAGTACACGCCAAACAAACTCAGCAAATCAACGAAACATGAGATTTGTTCTATTTAATCGGAAACTTGGTTCCGTATAGGGATGTTATAGAGATCCGTATATTGATATTATATTTATTTACCAACGATAAATGGAAACGCAATGCTTGGAATGAACATTAAAATATGTAGGTAGTTAACATTTTTTGTTAAAATAAGAAATAAAAATTATAAATTTCCTAAATGATTAATTTAAAAAAAAAATTACGCACGTTGATTGATTTTTTATAAACTTGCTCAGAATAAGGTAGTAAGAGTTAATATTATTGTATTGTATTGTTTGTTATATTGTATTTTGTTGTTGTTGTATGTTGTTCTTGTGTCTTGTTATTGTGTGGTAATGACTTTATGTTTAGTAATAATAATTAATTTCTGTGTTAATTATACTTTTTGTTCGTATATTCATAAAAGAAGGATACAATTTATTGATACAATTATGCAATAAAACCAGTTTAGATTTACACACTACCAACTCGTCTAGGAAGCGTGTCAAAAGATAGGATAGTAGTATATATTATACATATATAGCTGTTACTCACTACTCCATCTGCGTGGAATTTAAAAAAGGATCCAATGTGTCAATCTAGAAATTCTATCAGTGTGCCGAATTTCGTCCAAAACCGTTCAGCCGTTTATGAGTGTTGGAGCTACAAACATACAAAATATCCAAACATCGGGATCGTCACAAACCTTCACATTTATAATATGAGTGGGATAGGATATAGTATGTATATTACAGTGAGTAAACACTCGATGTAATATACATACTATATCCTATCCTACTGAAATACACATCGCACATCCGGTAGAACAAAGTCAGAACTTACATTTCACAAACTGTTCAGTAGAGCAAAGTAAAGATTTTAAATTTTTAAATTCTAGATTTGGAATTGAAACCTTTAAAGAATTATGCTAAGTAATATGTTTTTATCTTATAATCTATTTGAACTAACAAAGTGTCGTTGTGCTACCAAACGCGTAACAGGTGATGGAACATTTTGTCATTATTAACTCAGTTTCGTAGATTTTGACAGTTCTGACTTTGTTCTACCGGATGTGCGACATATCCGTATCCGAATCCGAAGATTGATATCCATGACATCTCTATTCCGTATTATGTTTCGAACCGCGAAGTCAGCATAAAACCAATACCATGGTCGCAAAATGTGACCTTCTTAAAACTTTTCCATTTTCTCTCTAATGAAAAACTTTGACATGTCTCCAGTCAGTGTTGACGCAAAATTATTAATTGGACGCTGAAAAATAAGTCGAGGTTTTCGATTACTTGTTTACAAGGTAACTGTAATAAATCCTCTGTGTTTACAATCACTTTTTCAATACAGATATTTTGTGTTTTACGCCCTTAAGGTGGTTACAGAGGGGTCAATTTCATACAAAACTTTGACGCGCAATACGCGTAAACGGTATTAATATAAGTAACTTTGTATATTTGGAAAAATAGTTTAGAAAATCTAGATGCCGCGTCACAAATAACATTTGCAATTTATAAAATAATTACGAAGACGTCGTATGTACGTACGCTGCATCTTACTTGAGAGGTTCCATTCGAGTAGCAGGGTCGGCAGCGGAAAGGGCAGCAGTACGTAAACACCAATGTTACACAACTTTGGAGCAGAGCTACTTATTCGTGCCCTTCGCTGTGGAGACGGCGGGCCCGTGGGGTCATGAAGCAAAAACTTTTATGAGGAACCTGGGCAAACGTTTACGGGATGCGGGTAACGGTCCTCGTGCCGGGTCATACCTAGCCCAACGCATATCATTAGCGATTCAACGCGGAAATGCAGCCAGCATTATGGGCACCTTCGGGCCAGGTATGACCTGGGGCGGGCTTTTCGACTAAATAGGATTAGTTAAATTTGTAGTTTAGAATGTTTAGAATGGTTTAAGTTTAGGGTAAGTTTTATTTGTGCTTTTACTATTTTATTCCTTTAAATAAAAAATGGTTCAGATTATTAAAAGATCATTACGAAAATATAAAGCTTTGACATTTTTCATACAAAATTTTAAAAGCTTTATTTCTTCGTAATTATTTTATAAATTGCAAATGTTATTTGTGACGCAGCAACTAGATTTTCTAAACTATTTTTCCATATATAAAATATTACTTTTATTAATTCCGTCTACGCGTATTGTGCGTCAAACTTTTGTATAGACAGAAACCACCTAAAGGATGTACACCTTTCTCAAAATACTTTTTACAATTTAAAATGCTGACTTTTATCCAACAGTACAAAAAAACTTTTAGATTTCAAATCCAGATAACACTGTTCAAGTAAAACTAAGATAATACATACATACATAATATTATTCACGATTTTTTCCCACAGGGGTAGGCAGCGATCATAGATCTCCACTTTGGGCGGTTAGGGCACACCTCTCTTACTTTCTCTAGGTCCATATACTCTGAACTAATTACATATCTTGGACATTGCCACACAAATTATCTAGACACATTTAAAGTACCTGGACTTGTATCATGATGACTAGACAACGATATAGAATACATATATATAGATACAAACATCCATGACTCAGGTACAAATATTTATATTCATCTTATAAATATTTGTTCCTTACGGGATTCGAACCCGCAACCCTAGGCACAGCAGGCAGGTTCACTACAGACTGTGCTACCGGGCCGTCCTTATTAATTATTATCATTATATTAATATCTTTGTTGTCCGAACAAGTTCATAAATGTTTAAATCAAATTGAAACCACTTGTAGGTATTATGCCCTACTTTTATTAATGTTAACATTGACAAGAAAATCTATAATGCATACTTTGTTTCAGTTTCCAACGTACCATCGAGCCCATAAAACCGCCGTTTGAAGAGTTTATCTACTTCAAGAAAAGGGAATAAAATGAACGATACGATCCTATCTGATTTTCTTAACACAACGCATAGTAACGCGACGCCGGATAGTCTGCTGCCCCCACCACACAACATTATCGATAACAAATGGGTTCAAGCTATTTTCTGTGTTATCTACACCATTATTTTCGTCCTAGGATTATTAGGAAACCTCATTGTTTGCTTGGTCGTTGTAAAAAACAAAGCTATGCAGACTGTTACTAATTTATTCATCAGCAATTTAGCTCTTTCAGATATTTTATTGTGTATATTTGCCGTTCCTTTCACTCCTCTATATTCGTTTCGAGGCTCTTGGAGTTGGGGCTCTGTCTTATGTCACATAATGCCTTTTGCACAAGGGTGCAGTGTATACATATCCACTTTGACACTTATGTCTATAGCTATCGATAGATTCTTTGTAATAATTTACCCTTTTAAACCGAGAATGAAGATTGAAACTTGTATATCGGTGATCATTATGATATGGACCTTCGCCGTTACAGTCACGATGCCATACGCTGTATTTATGACTTACTACGATTTGGATATCGGAAGGTATTGCGAAGAAACTTGGCCTTCGGAGAAATTGAGGCGAATCTTTGGTTCTGTGACGTCAATATTGCAATTTGTATTGCCATTCACGGTAATTGCTTTCTGCTACACTTGCGTTAGCTTCAAGTTAAACGACAGAGCCAAAGCGAAGGCGGCCAGCAAGAATTCTCGCAAAGAAGAACTCGATAAAAATCGGAAGCGACGCACTAATCAAATGCTTATAGCAATGGTCACGATTTTCGGACTGTCATGGCTGCCATTGAACGTCATTAACCTTTGCAACGACTACTACATGTACGCTATCCATTACAAGTATTACTTCCTGATATTTTTCACTGTACACGTCATTGCTATGTCATCGACGTGTTATAATCCTTTCATATACGCGTGGATGAACGAGAACTTCAGAAAGGAGTTCAAACAGCTGATCCCTTGTATAGACTCTTCAACTCAGATTCGAGGGAACATTCCCTTAGATCAGTTGGGTGTAGGTCGATCGGAGAAGACTTTTAATGGCAACACAACAACTGATAGTTACTTAGGCTCGTCCTCTCAGAGGGCGACGTCGTTTAGGCACAAACGGAAGCCGAGCGCGGCAGCTGATGTTGAAAGGAGCGGAGTGGAATTGGACGAGGATCTCTTGACGGTGGATGTGAAGCACTGTCATATATCTACGAGCTACAACTTGAGGAGGGAGTCGGTGAAGCTGAGATTGATCAATGAGGAGTCGTTTGAAGGGCCGCCGGCGCAGAGTCAATTCTAACGGTTGATGTCATGGGTGAGTTACCTTAGTCACAGTATAAGAAAGAGTATTTTTTATTACACTCCCTGCCCCCAAGAATTTCTTACCTCACCCCTCTGCCAGGATCTTACCCTCTTCAGTATCTCTTCTTCACTCACTCAGTATCCCTTTTTTAAATTTTTTCTTGTTTGTATGAAATGACAGCTAAGTGTCCAAGGCATGCCTTAGTATTACGTACCTGTGGTATTACGATCAATTCACACCAAGATGGCAGCAGTCGGCATTTTGAACAGTCAAATGTATGGTAGCTTAGCTTGCCGCGCCGATGCTCGAGTTTTTTGTCCTAAACGATACAAGTATAAGATGTAACATCATAGTGCAGTAGTACCAGGTTTATAAGTCTTAGCAATGTACCTGCGCAGTTGACAAATTTTAAAAGCGCGCGAAATTATATTGACCAAATGTGACACCTTGCCGCTATTGGCTTATTGCTTTGGCGCCCTTTTCGCTGCCGAAGTATCCATAAGTCTGCTATTCGAGTTAGAGCGAGATAGAGAATACCCAATTTTGCACTACTCTGCGCAAATGAAGATTGACGAGCGGAATTATTTTCCTGGTCGTTCTGTAATATTTAAAGGGGTGGTGTAGACCATTAAACTGAACAGCTTTCACTACGGACCGAACATTGATTGGTTGGAATATTGTGTTATACGTTTAAATTTAATCATCTCATTCGTTTCTGTTCTCTGTGGTGATCGATTAAAGTTTGTAGCGCTACGGCGTAGTACTTCTCAAGGCATTGTGCTACGCCGTAGAGGCTATTTGCTACGTGAATAGAAAATTGAAGTGAGCGGAACGAGCTTGAAATAGCGATGGAATTACCACTAACCCAGATCAGTACAAAATAACCTGGTGAAAAATTAAATGCGTTACATATTCTAATAGGGTGCTTTAGACCATATAACTGAACAACATTCACTATGGAGCTAACACCAATACCAAAATGTATGAAACAGCTGAAATTTTTTTTTTGCGATTTCAATGTTTTTCCTGTGTAAAAGTTGTTCAGTTTGATGGTCTGAAGCGCCCTGTTTGATATGTAACGCATTTTAGCTAACACCCTGTATTTAGTCATGATTCATGAGTTAAGAATCATAGCTTAAAAAGTTTTTGTTTTTTGCAGGTACGACGGTGGAGGCGTTCCCAATATTAAAAAAAAAATCCCAAAATAGATACTTAAATTAAGAGTAACCCAATATTTTTGGAATATGTTTTGTACTGATATTTTGACTTTTTCTCTTGACTATGGAACTTCAATACGCTTATGAAATTTACTAACCTTTAGATAAAGTATTGTTAAAGTTGTTCCGGTATATTAATACCGAAAAATTTAATTGTCGAATTTTCGAAGATCGACAACAAATGTTCGAAAGATTCTATACTATTGTTTTTTCAACATTTTAATTGTATTAACCTTCTTTTGAAATCTCAGTGTTCCTTTGACCTAGTAATGATGCGACAGAATGATCTTCAAATATTTCAGTGTTAAATACCTAATACAGGGTGTTAGGAGTAAACAGTTGCATTATTTTAAGGAGAGATTTTAACCATGGTACTGAATAACTTTCCCTAAGAAAGCAATAGAAAATTTGCAAAAATATATTGGACTTTCCATACTAAATGCAACCAGCTGATTGAACGTTTGTATGAAAAGTTTAATTTCTTTTAGGTTTTTTTTAAAGAAGGTTGTTCAGTATCATGAGTAAGTACAATCGCCCATCAAAAATTAATGCAACTGTCAACCCTAATAGACTGTATACCTATATTTATTAATTTACGATTCGATCTTCGACGATATTATCTTTCGAACATTTGTTTTCGACTTTTAAAAATGTCGATCATTAAATATTCGGTATTAATAACCGGGCCGTATTAAAGTAATTTATTTAAAAAAAACTTTTATGGAACTTATCGTAACCGATGCACAAATTACAACCCTCCGAAGATTTTTCTTCAGATTTTTGCACAAAATATTACCTCCAAAAAATAAAATTAAGAAATATTTCGAAATAGTAACTAAATATTCTCCATTTTCCATCTTATACAGGAGAGACGTGTGGCGGTGGCGAAAAGTAAGACGATATAAGCCTTACAGTACGTAGCATAGCGTCGTTTGGAGAATTACGCCTGCGCCTCCAGGCGACGTCGCCTTGAGGCGAGGGCGCGATTTTCCATTACGACAAAAACGACGCTATGCTACGTACTATAGGGTTTATATTGGTGTTACTTTGAGTATCCGCCACCGCCACGTCTTTTCTGTATAAACAGCACCTAAGATAAAAAAAAAGTCAAGTAGTGTTATGAGGTCCTAGCAAAGATTCTGTCGCACTTTTTACCTCGTTCATATGTGAGGAAATAGAAAGAGTGCGAATGCCCTTGTCGTTTCTTCTGAGTGTTTTAATGGCAATGATAATGATATATGATTAATAGAATTTGTGTCAAAAATGAAGGCAATAAGGAATAGTTTTGTTTCACTGCATTTATCCTTAAGGCTGCACCGAGCCTATTGTGCTGCCCCCAATCGTATTTTTTTATTTTGTAACAATTAAACAACATTTCCAAAAAACAAGAATGTCACATTGTAGTCATTCATGATTTTCAATTTATCGGGTCACTGCAGATTTTTTTTTATAATGTTTGTAGGTATTATCTTTTAAACCACCAGAAGTGGCCACTATAAGCATAAAACATAATAATCCGTAATGTTTCGATAAATTGAAAGCAAGTCAGGACAACAATTTGACATTCTTATTTATTGGAAATGTTGTTTAATTGTTTAGAAATAAAAATATACAATTGAGGGCAGCACAATATGCTCGGTAGGCTCTTAAGGGTTACGCTAAATTGATTGACGGCGACGGTTTCTCCATACAAAAAGTATAAATATTAGGTAAGGTACGCCGTTCGCGACGTCGATGTGAAACGATGCGTACGTATTCCCAAACTAATCGTGCGTTTTGTATGGACAAACCGTCGATTAATGTGTCGTATTCTAAACTAGTCCCTTTAGAATAGCTGTTTTAAACGTAAGATTTGTTCGAGAAATGAAACATTTATTGAATTGTTTTATTCTAGTTGTATTTAGTTATATTGAAAAGATGTTTAAAAAAATGCTTTACTTTATTTTGTTTTACCGTATGTACGACATACTCTACAAGATGTAACAAAACACCCTATTTATAACGAGTTTTGTTTTTTTATTAAAAATAAACTATCCGAGAAAAGGGTTGTTTAGATTATCAAACGGAATAACTTTGACCATGGAGACAAGAAAAGAAATAGAAACTTCATTTTAGAATCAAGCAGCAGATTTTTTGTATTTAAAATAGAAGTTGATCAGTTTTATGGTCTAAACGACCACTTTAAATATTCATGGGGTGTTTTGTTATTACCTTATATGTATATAATAAAATTATTGGTTAATAATATAATACGACAGTATCGTACCTGCACTAATATTACCGCCGCTATGTCATAGACCTACCGAATATTGCATACTGTTTTAATTAAATGAAGATCATTAATAATTAATTATCGTAACTGTGGCAGTAACTGTTCCCATTTTAATATGAGATACAATTAAGCACCCAATTAACTCTTTTGTGAATTTTATTTTGCTCTACGAGTATAATTGCCGAATTGCCGTTGCATTTATGAACGCTAGCTCCAATACGGGGTGGAAATACGCGATTTCGTTTCAAGGGACAGTTTAATTTTGAGCTGGTTTTTCAATAAAAATGTCATTGTGAGTAGGTATTTTATTAAGTACCTATATATTATTATCGTCCTTCTTAATATTATTGCTGACAGTTTTTTTATGGGGTTGATCAATCCATCAAATTGAACAACTTTCTCTATGAGACATCGAAATCGAGAAAAATAAAACTGCATACCTAGTAACCTATTTGCAGTTTTCTAAGGAAAAATAGTTTTTTTTTGCGTTATCGATGTTAGTACAATTGAGTGAGTTGTTCAGTTTGATGGTCTGATCAACCCCTTAAAAAACCTTCGGCATATTAAGAAGCACCCTATGTGTTCTGAGCTGACATTTCTTGATACAATTTAAAACTTATTTTCGGAGGTTGAAGATTTAAAAAAAAGCGATGAATTTTACGATTTTATGTATTAAGAGTTACAATTTAAGATTTATTTTTATTGTAAAGTATTTTTAATCGAATTGGAACTTATGAAGTAAAGTAAATGTTAAGTACCTAACTAACATACATTATAAATTCTCATAGAGAATGTTTGGTCTGGATACAATTTTTTAGAATTTAAAGAAAAAATATAATCTAGAGAAGATGATGTGTGAAGTTTTTAAAACCAAGCAAATTGTTATCATCATCAGCTCTACGTGAGAAAACAATAGAAACGCGTGATTAAGAAATTGTACTAATTTTGTGTGATAGATCCCAGGAATTTCATTCATTAAAATTGAGTGATGTCAAGATCAATTACTCCGAAACCCGATGTGTACAAATAAACTTAAATCTCCGCTATACAGGATGTTACAAACATACAAATAAACATTTAAGGGGGTTGTTAAGACCATTAAACTGAACAACTTTCAGTATGGAACCAATATCGAAATCGCGAAAAAAAAATCGGATGTTCTATCATCATCATATCAGCCGATAGACGTCCACTGCTGGACATAGGCCTCCCCCAAAATGAGGAGATTTGCCATAATTGCCATGATGCGACGAGTTTGCGTTGTGCCATACTAAGCTACAGATCTACTCGAGCTAAATGTATGGTTCAAAAGATTTTTTTTCGCGATTTCGATGGTGGTCTCATAGTGAAAGTTGTTCAGTTTGTTGGTCTAAACGACCCCCTTAAAAGTTTTCAAATTTAATTTCTCATTAAATTTGAAAACTTTTCAAAAATGTTCTCCATATGTAAAAAATTATGGATAATCTAGGAACCTATCTACAATAAACTTGCTCTATTTATCAGCCAGATTGCCGGACATAGTTTACTAGAAAATCAAAGAAAGTTATGGTCAAGTTTAACCGTTTAATTGTTTAAAACAATAAACAACAATATCAATATGAAAGTACACCGTTCTTAGAAACTTAAATAAAATTACACAAAACGTCAAAAAATAACGTAAACATCAACGAGATAAAAATAAAATAGTTTTGTTTTTGACATACTAATTTACTCGTCGCATAATCGCATATATCAATAAATAAACCAATAAGAACTTCATTCGAATTATGTCGATCCAGAAAAAAAATATATTTATACATACGGTCGAATTGAGAAACCTCCTCCTTTTTTAAAGTCGGTTAAAAATGAGAAAAACAGGGATATAACTAGGGAATAAAACATTGGAATGAATGTGCGTTGGTTTGTACTAGGTTATTTATGGTGTAGTGAGAATATTGTTCACTGATTTCTGTGGATAATTATGTAAGCAATATCATTTATTATTAGTTAAACCCAGTTTTGTAGTATAATAAAAATAATAATTATTTGTAATAAATTTAATTTATTTAAAGGTTTGCTAACTATAAATTCACAATTTTACATATTTTTAAACACACAGTGGTCTTAAAATAGATGAATACATCACTTGTAAAACAATTGAATTTAAAATTAAATTACTATGAAAACGTATGCAGTAAGTGTTTGACATCTTTTTTTGCTATATAAATATGGTTAGTACCGAATTTATAATTATATTAATTTAAGCTTGTGGAATGTATTACATTCCTTTCTTTTCGTTTTCTCCAAGTTCCTAAAACATTTGTCGAGAAAAATTCTTAAAGGCTAGTGTGGCAAAAGGGAATGTTATGAAATTATGAATAAATTTAAAAACATAAATAATAAGATACCTAAAATACATAAAATGGAAATTATAGAACTGTCGACTGTAGATTTAAATATAAGGGCGTGTAAGGACATCTAGCGAAAATGTAATGTACCGATTGAATGCCTGTATATATTTAAAGTTGCAGCCGACTGTGCCTTAGCTGTAAGTATAATAGGCAAAGTACTTTTTTGTAGGTTGAACAAAAAAAAAATGCACAAAAATGGCATTATGGTTGTATACAGAATAGAATAACCTGATCTGAACATCACGATTTCATTCGTTTTGGTAAGTTCAAATACGGTAACTTCGAATGTTAAGGTTGTTGCAGAGGGGTCAATTTTATACAAATTTTTGACGTACCATACGCGTAGACGGTATTAATATAAGTAACTTTGTATATATGGACAAATAGTTTAGAAAATCTAGATGCCGCGTAACAAATAAAATTTGCAATTTATAAAATAATAACGAAGATATAAAGCTTTGAAATTTATCATTCAAAATTTTAAAAGCTTTATATCTTCGTAATTATATTATAAATTGCAAATGTTATTTGTGACGCGGCAACTAGATTTTCTAAACAATTTTTTCATATATAAAATATTACTTTTATTAATTCCGTCTACGCGTATTGTGCGTCAAGCTTTTGTATGGACTGAAACCACCTTAACTATATCCTCCGATCAATGTAAAATAAATGAATCCGGCCTTATAAGTAAAATCAATAGCCAGTCAATATTTGGCTTTACGTCAAACGTCAGGTATACTTCAAATAAGTAGGTGTACCGAGATGATAGACCAAATGTGGAATAAATGCCCTACTTTGTTTGCTTCTGCTAAATGCCTTTTACTTTGATCGTAGGTTATGTCCAATTTATGACAGAACACGTAAAACGTGGACTGGCCGCCTTGAATTGTATTTGTGGATGAAGATTAGAGATATCTAATCTTCATCCACAAATACAATTTTCGCCGCTCTATTCAATCGATTTGTGTCTAACGGAGTACTCACCTCGGTAGCTACCTTGCATGCTAAATTGCGGTAAATATGAGGTGGGTAGCCTTATGAATGCTACACTTCTTAAATGAAACAAAGGAGAGAACAAGAACGAGGGGTTTTTGTTCAAGTCAAAGTTTTATTTAATACCGTAGAACACAGAAATAAAAACAAAGAAGGGCATTATGGCCGTGTCGGAAGCCATGATTAAGATGTGGTTTATTAAATGAGTGAAATATAAATATCGAAAACTTCGCCATTCCAGTGCTTTATATTGACCCAATTGTGGTATTTGGTAATATTAAAAACATTACCGTAGACAGCACATTTCCGTAGATTTCCAAAGGGAATATTATGTATACATTTGTGAATACCAAGTTCCTATGCCTTATGAATTTTATAATGTACTTCTTCTTCTTATAGTGTGTGCAGCAAGCCCTGGTATCAGAGTATTTAAATAGGTACTAATAGTGCGCTAGGTTTTGTTTACCTTGAATTGACTTATTTATAGGTACAATAAAGAGACCAATAATTTACAATTCTGAGTAGCAAATTTTTAAAAGTCGGTATTACACTGGCCTGCAAAACTAAGTATCACACTTTTGAAATTGCAATTACTTTTTCAGTTCACAAAATATACTTTCAAAATAAAAAGGACTCGAAAAAGAGTTTAATTTACAAAGAATATTTACAAAGAAAGTTTTTTATTTTAAATCTCTAATTTCTACAGTTCAGAAAAAATTTAAATATTAAAAGTGTAGTACTTAGTTTTGAAGGTCAGTGTATTTTTAAAGCTATAATATAACTTAACGAAGAACTGTTTTTTTTAATCTAAACAAATTAAATCCAAAACAGACTTAACAAAAAATTCTTTCACATAATTTTGTAGTGAAAAGAAAGTAGTTACGCTGCGGTACAGTCAAAGTTTATACATATTCCCAATTCCATAACATACTTTACTAGGCGAAGAAGAAAAACAAACTTCATGTTGCAACAGAGATAATTTTGGAAAACAACCAAGAATGTAATAATAAAAATATAGGTATGCTTACATTTAGTTACCTCAATTTCTCGGCAACTTCGATCATATCCGGATTATTCCGGATAGATTGGATCTGTTCCCGACAAATTCCGGCTAAAACCAGATATTTTCCAAGTGATTGAATTTGAATATTCGAACGCAGAGTCTAAAACCAGAAACTTCTGGTTACTGCAAAGAATTTTATTATTCTGACATGACTAAATAATTTAAATAAAATAGTTCTGGATTTAAAATTAGTCGTACTTAGTTTATAATAATCATTGAAATGTCAAAAAAAGATTTTACCAACATTTTCTCTACCTCAAATTGAACCTGCCTTCCTAATCAATTAGTGAAAATACTAGTACCTCAGTAGATGATTATTGGGCATTCTAGACCAATGCCCATTTAACAACTGCCTACCTTAAGGTGGTTGCAGAGGGGTCAATTTTATACAAAGCTTTGACGCACAATAAGTAACTTTGTGTATATGGAAAAATAGTTTAGAAAATCTAGATGCCGCATAACAAATAATATTTGCAATTTATAAAATAATTACGAAGCTTTGAAATTTTTCATACATAATTTAAAAAGCTTTGTATTTTCGTAATTATAATATAAATTGATGAATATAATAGATTTGCTAAACAATTTTTCCATATATAAAATATTACCTTTATTAATTCCATCTACGCGTATTGTGCGTCAAACTTTTGTATGGACTGAAACCGCCTTAACGATAACTTGCGTATCATCATCGTATGGAATGCGACAATTCTAATGTAATAATTCCCGCCTCTTTTGTCCAAAAATGGTACTAAAAATTATCAAAACGTGTATTGACGCATTTGGTACGACCAGACATACCATGTAGAAACAAAATGATTTTAACTATGTTAGTTTTAAAATAAATTAGCAATTTTAATGATAAGAGAATTGAATTACTAAATATGTATGAATCAATTTGTTAAAACAAATTGCCGATGTAGGGTCAGAGTTGATCGGACATAAAAATGTCATACAAAATTGTTTTGTTTCATATTAAGGGGCCAGTTCATGCGAATATTTTCTATGAGAATGAAAAACGCGATTGCCCAGACCTCCGAAAAGTGGGTACGTGTGACGTATTTTCGATTAAAAAAGAATTAATAAAAGTAATTTTCATAGATTTTTTTATGATTTCACTAGATAAACTAATGGTGAATATGTGAGTAAAATTCCAGTAATCATAAACGGTTGCAAGTTATTCTAGTTTGAGAAAATAATGCTAAAAAAGCGTTATTTTACTTATCTTTTCGAAAAGAAATTCTATCGTGTGAAGTAATTTCAATCGTGTATTCAATTTATGATTTAACTAAATAAACTATCCAATACTATTTATTAACTATTTTCGTTTCGGTAACTTGTATAAATCTTGTGGAAAAACGGAAAATAAGATATTCCCCTTCCCAGGTAAATTCGGGACGTATGGCTCCTTAATGTAGAAAGAGACTATGAAAGTCCGAGGTATGGGTATGGTACGGTCGGCAATGAAAATTGATAAATGCTTCTGAACCAATTCTCATAGAAATAAAGGTGAGAAATATTTATCAATACTTGTCTACGTTTTCGACTATACTATCATCTAAGATCAGAATTCGAGATTAATAATGATTTAAGTAATTTGATAACTTAATTTGAAGTATGTATTGGAGTTATCACTACAAGCATATTTAACAGCTGCCGTAGTATAGTATGGTAGTGTAATATAACGCTATCGTGCCTAACCTCTTTTTCTATTTACGCGCGAACGAATGAGATAAAAGACGCGATAAGCCTTATCGCACGCATCATACTACGGCCGCCAATCGTTTTCTTTTTCGATTATTGTCCAGTACATTTGCTAGGTAATAAATATAAGTACACTTTATATTCAAAAGCACAAAGCCAGAAATAGTTTTAAGATAATAATTGTTTCAGTGTTTTCCAAACCTTTGAAGCTAAGTAAGTAAACAAATATTTGTGTTCAATTACTATGGTAATCCATTTTGATTTTGTGTTTGGCAAAAACAATAAAATTGAGGCAATCACGATCACTGACTAAACATTTTAAGGCGCTATTGACAAAGCCGTAAAAACAAATAAGATAAAATCGTTCAATTTGTTCAGTCATTTTTCGAGCGCCAAGATAATATTATTCTTCATCTTGTGGTGCCATCTCCTATCGGAGGTTGGCTATCATTATTTACTTAAAATATCTTCTCAAAAAGTAATCCGACAGTGTTCTATATTTTAGTTAGTTATTGATTTGTCAAACTCGTACCGAACCGAATAGACGAAGAGATAAATGTACTTTTTGCAACCATCAGCAGCAAGGCTGATTCAGTGTTTATGGGGTGTAGAGCATCTCTGTGATGGGGATGGACCAGGTCTGTCTGCATAACTCCAGTCGGTTTAGGAGTGACTGATGTTTAAAGGTCAGTAAAAAATTGACGATCAGCTGCATGGCTGATCGTATAATATTATTGTAGTATGCACTGTAGCTATGTGAACAGTACAAAAATTGGCATGGTTTATCAGTCGGTTTAGGAGTTATAGTCGTTCAAAGGTCCGACCTTTGAACGGCTGTATTTCCTAAACCACCTGGCAGTTCATGTCAGTTTTTGTACTGTTCACATAGCTACAGCGCATTCTACAATAATATCATACGATCATCCTTGCAGCTGATCGTTAATTTTTTACTGACCTTTAAACATCAGTAACTCCTAAACCGACTGGAGTTATGCAGGCAGACCTGGTCCATCCCCATCACAGAGATGCTCTACACCCCATAAACACAGAATCAGCCTTGCTGCTGATGGTTGCAAAAAGTACACTTATCTCTTAGTCTAGAACGAATGCTAACGTAAAAAGAAGAGACGATACGATACTATTTTGGCGCTCTGCAGACATTGGACAATTTTGCCCACGCGCGGGCACGTGGTCTGCACGATGAAACTCTACGCATGTATTGTGTGCGTAGGTAATTCCACACTGAGGCAACATGACCGTGGTTGCCCATCCATTGTCTTCATAGCGCCAATATGTTTTACTGTATACGTAGAATGCAAATGAATCTGAGTTTACTTGCCTCAAATTATACATAGGTCGAAGTAGACGAGTATCGAGCTTCAGGTTTGACCATGGAGGAAGGGTATATGGTAATAATCAGTGACCATCGGTCGTGTAAATAAATTAACGTAATATTAAAAATTAATGTTTCACAAATTGTCTCCCATCCTTTGTACAAAGAACGAAATAAATGTTTAAAAATTGAAACTTATTTGAATATATTTTTATGCCTTCATAACAACTTACCAGGTCGTCAGTCCACCGTGTGGGGGGCCTACCCTCGATGCGCTTTCCGGTACGCGGTCACCACTCGAGAACTTTTCGGCCCCATCGGCCATCGGTTCTGCGAGCAATGTGCCCCGCCGACTGCCACTTTAGTTGGATGAGGAAAGCGCAGGACCGATCGTTATGGCGATCCTTGGGGGAGGCCTATGTCCATCAATGGACGTCCATCAGCTGAGATGATGATGATGATAACAACCCTATTCTGCATGAATTAATAAGGAGATTTACGTAGCGTAGAAGCAGTAATGGTAGTAGCACAGAATAGGTATTCTACCAGAAAACAGTATCATACAAGCGCCAGTACAACACCCCAACACGAGCTGCGAATGTTTGCACCAACGTATGTGAACCTTCACGTTTTGAAGTACGGTGCGCATGTAGGGGTGTACCGGCCACCGCGAGCTATTATGAAGCTGTTTTTCTGGTAGGATTTCTATTCAGTGGTAGCAGTGCGGTAATAGCACTGTAGGAGCGCCGTAGCAGTGTGGTAGTACCGCGATATTAACGCGGTAGAAGCGGCGGTAATAGTAGAAGTGTCGTAGCTGCTTCATAGCAGCGGGATAGCAGTGCAGTAGCAGTGTAATAGCAGCAAATTAGCAGTGAGGTCGAAGCAGTGTAGTATAGTGGTATCGGGTTTATTATATAGGGTCCTTCTTAATATGCTGACACATTTTAAAGGGGATGTTCAGACCGTCAAACTGAACAACTTTCTCTACGGCACCAACAATGAAATAGCGAAAACAAATCTGCTCTTCCATGCAAAACTGCAAACCTACTCGAGCCAAATGTATGGGGCAGCAGATTTTTTTTCGCGATTTCGATGTTGGTCCAATAGAGAAAGTTGTTCAGTTTGATGGTCTGATCATCCTCTTAAAAAAGTATCAGCATATTAAGAAGGGCCCTGTATATATGTGTTAGCGACGAGCGCGATAGAAGTACGACAGCGACATAATCGTCTGCACGTCTAGTATGATTTCTCCACACGCGAGACGCGCCTTTGTACCATAGAAAATGACCTCTGAAACCGCGCTTGCCGCGACATGTAGTATGGAATAAAGCCGAGTCACGCGCAAAAAGAAATCATACTAGACATCACGTGTCTACAATAACTACACGTGTGGAAGAAATAGCAAAATTTAGAAGACGCAGTATTAAATTTACATAAAAGTAAGTTCTTTGTTTGTTTGTACTTTGATCTCAAAGTTTATTCCAACGTAAATATTTTCAGTCAGTTCCAGAAAAGAGCAAATTGAATTTCAGAGAAAATCTGGATTAATAAATTCATTATATAAGATAATGCTTTTCATATCATTTCCATCTGAGATGATACTGAAATATTTTATAAAGACGGTGTAGGCGGAATAGTCAAAGGTTAACTGTAACATAATCTTCCAATTAAATTCGTTACAGGGGTTAAAAATAAAAAAAAGTTACATATACAGGGTGTTACGCTAAACAGTTGCATTACTATAAGCATAGAGAAACACGTAACTCGTAAGTAGTGTAATATTGGGCACTCTAGGCCACTTCGTTTCCTTCAGGCTCACCCTGTTCGCCTTCAGTCACTCGTTGACCTAGAGTGCCCAATATTACAAAGATATTTTTCGTTCAATCATTTACTCAGACATGTGTGATGGTCTATTCTAATTTAAATTCAACCTGTGTCGTTCTAACGCGATCAGATGAGAGCCATGGTAAGATCACTCCTTGAACGCACTGTCATCTAGGATGTTAAATCGTTTATTTAACAAGAACAGGAACTCGTTTTATCTGTCTATTTGTCGAACAGAAAACATTATTTTAATCAAAAGAAGCAAAAACCTCGTGCTTTGAGCTTTCAGGTACCTTGCTCGGTCTCGTCGGCTAGTGTCGGAAGTTGTGCAAGGTACCTTAATTGCTCATCGCACATTAGAGGAAACCCCTAAGGGTTTTTTATTATCCATTTGAGGTTCGACATTACAGTGTCAGTTCTCAGGTAGGATTTCAGGGTTTTTGGTATCCATTTGAGGTTCGACATTACAGTGTCAGTTCTCAGGTAGGATTTCAGTTCATAGGTATAGAGATATTACTTTATCAAGTTTCAGATTGGCCAGATCGATACTAATTGATATTTCATATCACAGGCATGTTTGAAGTTATGGAGTGTAGTCAAGTCGGCCAAGCTTAACTAACACCACATGGTCTCAACCAGCCCAGAGGAAACTGTTTCACTCTGGTATATATACTAACATCGTTGAAAACTTTAATAGCGCGATTTAGAAATCGTTATTTTAATGCGTGAGTTTTCGCTAGGCCGCTGTACACTAACGTCTTTAGTAAACAGAACCAGTAACAATACCTTTATAAAAGAGTCGATGTACCTCATACAGCTGGATTAAAGACGCGGCATTAAATAAAAACTGAATTCCCCGGTTAGTATTTGATTATCGTAATATGATACTAAGGATGTCGTCATTGCGATTATACAAGGTGTTAATTTTAATATTTTGTTAGGTATCCACTGAAATATACGATAATATACGAAGGATATTATTATTAAGTTGATTACATCACAATACTAAAGGGATTAACTCAAGTCTGTAATAAGATAATGTAATCAAAAATTCTTCTTGTTATTTTATCAACTAAGTTGTATACTAGTTCGTATTTAGTAGTAAACTTACGTAAGTTTAGGTGTGTTTATATACCTACTTAGTTTTATTCAGTATGGTTTTATTAAACGAATTTCGTTATCATTTTATTATTAAATAATAAATAAGTAAGTATAATAAGTAGGTAGGTAGGTAGGTATAATAGGTAGGCAGTTATTGTCTGAAATATATGCGTGATAAAATTAAATATGTTTATATCTTAATTAATAATATTATATACCTAGATATAATTTATAGTGATGACAGAGATATTTTATTAGCTACATAACACGTTAAGCTTCTTACCTACCTACAAAATAGATATTATCTTTCTTCAATATTTATCAAAATGACACACTGTATTTTTTTCGAATGTTGATTCATACTGTGAAACCGAAGAAAACCTAAGTAAGCATTTTTATCGTAATAAATCAGAATGTATTATGTGATAAAAGTGACTCGTAGAATGTTACATAGTATTTACTTGAATTTAAGGTTCAAATTACATTGATCAGAACCTTTACATTACGTTTTTAGATGGAGACTTAAGAGTAAAAAAGTTTACATAATTATTGCAATCCATAATTTGTAACATACTTATTTTGATTTTGCTCAACAGTAGTCGCAGTATAAATTATCGTGAGTGATTTTTAATAAATTCAGTTTCTTCAAGAAAAAATGTAAGTAGGTATGAGAACAATTATTTAATCATGCAATCATTAACATTATGGTTATGATTTAATACCTACAACATGGGTTCGAATCCTAGTTGAAACTCATTTTGATGTGCCTAGTTGCAATTATAGTACTTATATTTTAAACACATTAGGTACAGTTTAACGTTCGAGATCTGAAGGTAGATAATTTATTAATTTTTGCTTAATGGTTTTATTAACTTTCAGGTCTGACTCCGAGTATGAAATTGTAAGTGAAGAGGAGAGAGAAAAGGTTGATAAAACGAAAAAGAAGACCTCTAAGAAATCTACGTCGTTGAGTAGTAGCAGCGTGGGGAAGCGAAAAACGTCATCGACTAATTTAGCTAGGTAATTTGATTTTTAACTCGCACCTACACCATAATTTTTTTTTGATTGATTTTTCTTAATAAACAAAATGTTATGTTATAGCTATTTGTTTGCTTTTACAGTGCGCGCAAGAAGACAGCCCCAGCAGCGCTCGACGTGTTTGGGTTGACCAAGGATCAACCGCAACCGTCATCTTCAAAGCCAACAAAGCGGAACGGGACTCTGGAGTCCTGCTTCGTAAACCGGGTAGCAACAGGCAACCAACGACGGGTGACCGAACAAAGTGGTGAATACTATATTGATCTTAAAGTATATAATACTACCGACGCCGAAGGTTCTAAGCCAGAGGAACGTTGGAAGAAGGCTCTCGTAAGGGTGAAGTTCTTTACGAATGACGACTGTCCGCAGTGGCAAAATGTCCAAAATCTTGTGAGATCGGCTCATGAGCTGTTTGAGGACATTCCACCTTCTTTTTATAATAATTTTAATAACTAGTCACATCATTTTTTGATTTGTTGAATTTTGATAAAAAATAGTAGGTAGGTACAGTTAGACCGTATCTATAAATACTTAGCGTTAATTATAGTTAATACGTACTGTTGATAAAAAACTACAAGAGTTAAATTATTCTAACATGCCTTTTTGTTCAAGCTGCGGTATTTTAGTTGTAAGAAACAAATGGACAGGTCATTTACGAAGTAACGTACACAAAAATAATGCCGCTGCATCTGTTTACGATAACGTACAGATAATAAAATCCGCTTTCCGGGGTCGTATCGCGAGCTATAGGATTTTAGCAGTGACTGAAGAGGAAGTAAATTCTATAAATACGTTTTTTGTCAGAACTAGTTTCAAAATCAAGTCACTTTTAGATCGTTCACTTAAAAGTCATATATGTGTTAAAGTTAATATTGAACTTTTTTCTATGTTTTTGATGTTCAAAAATGATACCCAGGAAATGAAGTCTTTTGGAACAAAAAATTTTACACTTCATTTAAATTATGACTTCGATTCATTATTTTTAGATGTCAAAAGTAATTTGATAAAAAAGATTGAAGAATTTCAAGAGAGGGACAGTGGGTGGACATTTTTGAACAATTTACACTTAGAACTGAACATAAATAAATGTCAACCATTACGAGGATCAAATTATATAGACTTACCTAAATTTATCAAAAACAAAAAGGCATGCCTGAATATTCAGAATAATGACGAATACTGTTTCTTATATTGCGTGATGGCGGCCCTATATCCTACCACAAAACACTCCGTAAGACCTTTATCATATGCAAATTTCCGGGATATGTTGCAAATTAAAGATATGTCGTTTCCAGTCAGCTTTAGGGACATTTCAATTTTCGAGAAAAATAATCCTGCTTTAAGCATTTATGTTTATGGTCTGAAAGACAAAAAGATTATAACTGGACCATTGTACAAATCGGAGTCAAGTAGCTGTAAAAAACGTATTCATTTGTTGCTTATTGAAAATGGTGAATCATCGCATTATTGTTTAATCAAAGATCTGCCGCGTCTTGTTAGACGACAAATAACAAAACATCACGGCAAGTTATACTATTGTGATACTTGTTTACAATTTTTTACATCAGCTGCTAAACTTGATGAACACATTTGTGGAGGCGTCGTTACTGTGCTGCCTGAGAAAGGGTCAGTTATACAGTTTAAAAATTATGAACGAAAACAAAATGTTCCTTTCGTTATTTACGCTGACTTTGAAACTATGCTACAACCTTTTCAGGGCTGTGAACCTGATCCAAATAATGCAAGTACAACAGACTTACAGCGTCATGTGCCCGTTGCGTTTGCTTATCAAGTCGTTTGTTCAGTTGATGAACGTTATAATCGGTTTGTTAGTTATCGCGGTAAAGATTGTGTGCCAAAGTTTGTTAGCTCACTGCATAGAGATGTCGCGGAAATTCATGAAGTTCTAGGTACTATTATCCCTATTATATTCAGTAAACAGGATGCTAAAGATTTCGAGTCATCTATTCGTTGTCATATTTGTCATAATTTTTTATGGAATGATAGAGTAAAAGATCATTGTCATATCACAGGACGATATCGCGGTGCTGTCCATCAGTACTGTAATTTACAGTATCGGCTTCCTAAATTTATTCCAATTTTTTTTCACAATCTTGCAGGATATGACTGTCACCTGTTTATCAAAGAATTGGGAGTAACTCCCGGCATGATCAAAATCATACCAAAGTCTAAAGAAAACTATATTTCATTCACTAAATTTATTCAAGTTACAAACGAAGAGTATATTCAGTTAAGATTCGTAGATTCATTTAAATTTTTAGGAGCAAGTTTAGGAAAGTTAGCGAAAACAATGAAGAAAGATGAATTTACTAGTCTCCACTATTTCTTTCCAAATAAAGACGAGTTTAGTTTACTAACAAGAAAAGGTATATATCCCTATGATTATATGACTGACTGGAAATGTTATGAAGAAAACTCTTTACCGCCGCAAAGTAAATTTTACAACTCACTGACGGGTGAAAACATATCATGCGAAGATTATAAGCATGCGCAATCGGTATGGTACCAATTTAATATAAAAAGTTTAGGGGAATACACGGACTTATATCTGAAAACTGACGTTCTTCTGTTAACGGATATATTTTAAAATTTTCGGCAAACGTGTAAACGTCATTACCAGCTCGATCCTGCATTTTATATCACTGCACCAAGCTTATCTTTCGATGCGATGTTGCTCAAAACCGGTGTACAACTAGAACTTATTGATGATTTGTCTATCATTCGAATGCTACAAAATGGAATCAGAGGCGGTGTGTGTATGTGCTCTCATCGATACGCAAAAGCAAATCATAAATATCTAGATGACTATGACTCTTCCCAACCAAATTCATTCATAGTTTATTTAGATTGTAATAATTTGTATGGGTATAGTATGTGTCAAACATTACCCCTCTCTAATTTTAGATTTTTAGAGCAGAACGAAATTGATGGTTTATGCGTTTCGGATATACGAGATGACGCTGATTACGGTTTCATACTCGAGGTTGATCTGCTATATCCTGAAAACGTACATTGTGATCATAACGATTTCCCGTTTTGTCCAGAGAAATGTATACCACCTGGTGGGAAGAATGTAAAGCTTGTACCAAACTTGTACAATAAATACAACTACGTGATCCATTACGTTCATTTGAAAAAATGTCTAGAGCATGGGTTAGTATTGCGTAAAATTCACAGGGCTATCACATTCAAACAAAGTGCTTATTTGAGACAATACATAGAGTTTAACACAGAGCTACGGCAAAAAGCACAGTCTGAGTTCGAACAAGATTTTTTTAAACTGTTGAATAACAGCGTTTTTGGTAAAACTCTGGAAAACAATGAGCGAAGGGTTAACGTACAATTGATAAACCAATGGAATGATACAAAAAATATAACCAAAAAGGAAACTAGTGCCGATAAACTCATAGCTAGTCCTTACTTCCATAGTGTATCAATTTTTAATGATAGTTTGGTTGCAATACAAATGAAACCAGATAGAGTTATCTTAGATAAGCCAATTTACATAGGCTTTTCGGTATTGGAATTATCCAAGGCTCACATGTACGATTTTCACTATAATGTAGTGAAACCCTTCTATGGAGATCGAGTTCAGCTATGTTATACTGACACAGATAGTTTCATCTATAATATTATCACAGATGATTTTTATCGAGACATGAAAAACAAATTCTTACCTTACTTTGATACAAGCAATTATAGCGAAAATAATAAATTTAATTTACCACTTAAAAACAAAAAGATACCTGGTTTGTTTAAGGATGAGATGGGAGGGAAAATTATAACGGACTTTGTTGGTTTAAGGTCAAAGTTATATTGCATTAAAACCAAAGAAAAAACAATAAAAAAGGCAAAGGGTGTTAAAGCAAACATTGTGCGAGAATTGAGTTTATCAGATTACGAGAAAGTTCTTATTAATAAAGATGTCATTCGCAAAAAAAATATTTTATTTAAATCAATCAAACATGAAATATTTACTAGAAGTGTTAACAAAGTTGCACTCTCAGCGAATGATGACAAACGTTCAATTTCTCAAGATAAAATATCTACCAAGGCGTGGGGTAGCGAATGTATCTTAAAATCTTAAATTTTTGTAGTTTATTATCAACAGTAACAGTACGAGTGTTGACATTATCCTAAATTGATAGTTTCTAATACCTTGCGCACAAAACCTAATCTCCGCCTGAGGCAAGGGAGGTGGGACGTAGAATAAACGCATGCAAGCGATCGTCGCGTCTTCAATTCGGAGCTTCACGCCATCCCATGTCTCAGGCGGTGACTAGACAGTTGCGAGCGGGCTATAATATTAAGTATAATAATGAAGAAATAGATAGGTTGATTACTCATCGACTGTTAGGTGGTATTGTAAAAAGATTGTGTGAATTATATTTCAATGAATAAAACTGATTATAATACTAAATTTATATGTATAGCAGACAACATTATTTTATGTTTAACTTCAAAATGATATAATATTAATTTCTTACTTACCTATTGTATAAGTTACGCTAGCATAAATGTCTCAGCTAGCACTTTTATAGCGTGCTAATAATAAAAATTTTTCTACTTCATATCATTTTTTATTTATAGTACCCTACTTCCCTACATAGACATAATGTATATCACACAAAAATATGGTGAGGTAAAACCAGTAGGCGTCGCATGCCAGCCCCGAGAAAACGATAAAAATCGAGATGTGCCTCCATCCTTATTATTTTACGTATGCCGGAAAGAGCGCGCATAACATTTTTCTCGTTTAAGCGCTTTGGCATGCTAGCTGTGCTGACAGATAATAAAATATTATGATAAAGATATATATGTATACTTAACTTTATTAGCTTATTAGTAATTCGACTCATACTCAGACTTCAATTAACTATAATTGTTTCACTTTAGAATTTGGAGGAAAAAGGAATTTGTAAATAATTTGAAAGTTCATTTTCATTTTACTGTTTATTAAACTTAACAGAAACAATTTTACAGTGTCCATAAATCTGATCATTTAAATATTAATTATTTTACAAAGTGTAATTTGTCAACTTTTTTGAAATCTTATTAATAACACTCTCTGTCTGATCCATAATCTCGTCCATTCTTTCGGTGACAACATATTGCGCATTAAGTATTGCACTATCTTCTCTAACACAATCAATTTCGCTCACATCATAGACTAATATTTTTATTAACCGCAGAGGTCTGTCTGGTTTCTTGCAAATTACAAAGGATGTAGGTGAAATAATTGACTTCTTTTTGTTCACACGCTTATTTGATTTCTTTTGTTCCTTAAATTTTGTTTTTCCATGATCGCGTTTGTTTCTTAGCTCAGGGTAATCTACATCAAATCTATTTAAGAGATCTTGATTATAAAAGTAAGGAACGGTAGTTTCCTCCATGATCTGAAAACAAAAAAATGTAAAAGTAAAATCATTAGATAACTGTAATTAAGCAGGATTAATGAGGTACTTACCTATACAGGATGCAAGTGACAGCCTAGCAAATACTGAAACGATGAACTCAGACCATCAAACTGAACAACTTTCACAATGAAGCCTACCTCAGGAAACGCGAAAAAAAATTTAGCTGTCCCATTTCCATTTTAGTCGTGAAGGTACAGCAGTTTTGTATGAGACAGCAGATTTTTTTTTTTGCGTTTCCTGAGGTAGACTCCATAGTGAAAGTTATTCAGTTTGATGGTCTGCGTTCACAGTTTCAGTATTTTCTAGGCTGTCACTTACACCCAGTATAGTTTAAATATTTTATAAAGAGATGAATTAAACTTACCGAAATGCCTGATTACCTATAATATTTTAATTCAATAACAAATTAAGTGACCTCTCCAAATGCTTATGTGCAAGTGACTAAAGAGTTGTTTACCTAAAAAGATCACGTCTAAGCCTCAGGTTCTATGAAAAAAATATTCAATTCATCTCAAGAATGAAACAAGATCAAACTTGATTTAAATTTCTTAGATAGGTACTTACATTATTATTTATATATTTCCTTTATTACACAAAAATAGTTTTATCATTTTCACATAGGTAGGTATAGGTAGTGATTACACGTGTTAAACCATTCCCGTAATGAAAAATTGCATGGAAAGCAAATTCAAGTTCATACTTGTCGGTCATGTGAAGCTACCGATTATGATGACATAGATCGTTTTGCGGTTTTTAAGTTTCAAATTTCCATGCCTCAAGTTATTTATTTCATAATTAAATTATTCGTCATTCATTAAGTAACCTTAGTACGGAGCATCAACATTTTTATTTCATACTTAAAGTTCAAAAATATAATCAGAATGTCTAGACCAGTGAATCCAGTCATCACTAGCTACCTTGCAACTGATACGTTTGGTGTTCCTAAATTTACCATCAAGATAGAAGTAAATCAAATAGTTGAACGAGATTCAATAATTGAGGGTCGACCAATGCTGAGATCCATTTATGCAGCGCAAGATGAAGAAGATCCTGTGATGAAATCAGTATCACACACATTGTTTTTGATTTCGAGAGAATTGGGAGACCGCTCAGATACAAGTAAATAGGTTAGTACATAATTATACTCTTTTATTTTCTTTTCTTATTGTTTCATAGGTCTCAACCTACCCACGGTGCGACGTAGGTGTGGGCATTATGTATCTATGTATTTTTTCAACCTTACAGCTCGATACTGCGTTGTTATTAATAGTGTAAAAATCATTTTATATTTTCTTTTTCAGGTACTACCGTTTGGAGCGAATAAAATGCAAGAGGAATACTTACTTTAGTACTTATTAAATACATTTAATTTAATTTTAGTTTATGTAATTCATGTTCATTAATAAATAAAAAAAAATTAAAGAAGAAATATAAAAAAAAAAAAAAAAAAAAAAAACAAAGTAATTAAATAATTCTAATTTTGTATAATTTTAGTGCTTTTATAATCTGTAATTTAATATATTCAGTAATAATTTAGACCTAAGTATTATTATTTTATGAAATTACTCTCAGACTTGAAAGACAGAGCGATCAAAATAAAAAAATGTATCATGCTATTATCAATTAAAATTTGTTTAAATAATTTCACTAAGGTTTTAAAATAAGTGATAATATGTTAGGTATAAATAAAAAAAAATGTTTTTGTTCACAAAGAAATGATTTATTATTTACTATTTTTATATCATATATCTAATTCTAACATGCAATTTAACATTTTATATTTTTAACATTATTTGCTTAATTAAATTTTAATAAAGAGAATAAAAAAAATATTACAATCAATCAAACAAAGAGAACTTGTACATATAATTGTCTTCGTACCATTTTTTAATACATATTACATTATTTAAAGCACATTCTTTTGTATGATTTATACAATTAAAATTAATATTGTTTTTACAATAATCATTACGTAATTTTAGAATATTAGGACATCCTTTTTCTCCTATATCTACTATTTGACATGTTGAACACAGTTCTTTAATCCATTTAATTTTTTCCAAGCCTTTTGTCAATATTTTTTTATTTTCTAAATATGGTATGATCACACGTTTAAATTCACGATAGTCAATAAAACCTTCACTCCATCGAATTCCTCGGTTTTTCTCTAACCATATGATTTGTTTCTTTTCAAAATTCGATAAATTATGAAATGAATATGGAGATTTTATAAGAAACGTTTGTGTAAATTCGATAGTAGCTATAGATAGTTCTTTAACAATAAAATCATTTTTAAAATTTTTAAAGCCTTGAATATCTACGAAAATAATATCCTTATTCATGATATCTTTTTGACTGTATTGCTCAACGGTTTATATTCCACAATGCAATCGTTTAGGATAAGGCAGTATGCAGAAGTTTGATCAGGTATTTCTGTGTTGCTCTCGAGTTCAACTCGCACGTTAACGACAGGTCCCGACTTGAGATTATCAGTTTGCCTCGAGCAATCGATGACAAATAGAGGTGCTTTTTCTTTAAATTCTTCTAAATTCAACAACGGTTCTGTTCTACGACCGAAATACGACTGCTGAAATCTTGCGTATTGTTCATATAATAAAGCAATTTTGCCATCGGTAAAATTAACATTTAAACTTTCGTATGGGAAGTAAGTTGAATTGAGATAGACTTTTACATCTCGCATAGTACAATGGTCGAATTGGGTCATATCTGCTGCGGCATTATTTTTTCTGTTCGTTTGAAATCCTATAATAACGTATCTGGGTTTTTCTATTTGAGATGAGGTTTTTATAGACCATGTATGTTTAGTAGTTTTTGGTAATAATGGATATTCATATAAATCCCAGTTTCGAAATACTAACTGAAGTGATCGATCTTTTTCTAATAATTTAAGGAAGTTTAGCCTTTCTCTATCGGACACTTTTACATGCGGAACACGCCAAACTATTTTATGTATTTCAACATCATCCACAACTTCTCCCGAACCTAATTTCAATGCGTTAAGGTTAGTATTGCTCCGTAAGAGTATCAGTTCATGCTTACAGTTTATTATTACTTTTTTGTAGTCTTCTGCAAAACCAAGAATATTACAAAGGGGTATAGATGCAGAGAAACCACCACTCTGTTTGTTCTTTGTTCCGTTAATATCCCAACCCCAAGCTTTAGACATCTTTGCTTCACTTTCGTTCATCGATATTAATGACTTCATCGTTGTTGTTATTCCAGCATTTTTTATTTTATCTATTTCTACACCATTTAATTCATAGCGAATGTCTTGGAATAAGTAAAGTAAGGGATTATTGGTAAATTGCACGCTCTGTGACCTTACTTTCGTTTCTCTGTGGTGAACTTTTACAACCCCCTCCAAATATAAAGTACTTGCTGATGGTAGTACGTACAAATCTTGCTGATTTATAGGAATACGAATTTCATCATTTCTATTAAAAGTGATAACGTAAGGTTTATATGAATGTATTTCAACACTGTCGATAGTGTTATCGTACGAAGGAATACTAGATATGTCTAGAATGCTCATTTTAACAATCCAATTAGTTTAAGGAATTTCTTATTTTCTTTTGTCAGTTTTATTTTCTTTCTTGGTGTTTCTTTACCGATAGATCGAATGGTACTGATGTTTTTGGTTAGCGGCGATATATATTTATTGTATTCAATCATTTTTTGTTTAGGTGTAGATATAACTGAATTTCTTCTCCACGTAAATTAATCAAATTATTATTTATATCTAACAATCGAATGTTAATACAATTTACGTTGTTTTGATTTACTGGGAAGTAAATAATGTTTTTAGGTATTTCTATAATTCTATAGCCTGGTGGTACATTCGGCGCAAATTCATGGATAATATGGCTTGATATTCCATTAATATAAGATCCTGTCACTATGTCACATTCAACCCTCACAACTGTCGTTGATAGAATGTTGACTGTATGCTGTGACTCGTGTAATATATTTGCTTTGAGCGTTTCATTTCCAAATCCCAAAAGTTGACCGAAAGAAGTTTCTCTTTCAAAATGGATTTCTTTTGTACAAAAAATTGATGTTTTTAATGTATTATTGTTACAGTGTAATTTGAAAACTGCATCTTTTATATTGGCCTTCAAATAATCGCAGATGTCCTGGAGTTCGTAGGCTCCCTCGGGTATTTCGATAACTTCATTATTACCGTAATGAAATTTGTTATTTCTAACATCAATATTAGGAATAGAATTAAAGGTTGATAGATACAATAAAGCGCATTCATATTGACCTTCTAATTGTAAAGTTGGATAATAATTATTAGATAAAATCGATTTATTACCAGTTATTGATACAGTGAAAGACATTATATTAATGTTGAATATTAAACCAGCTTTCTCATTTTATATGTTTATTCCAAAAATTTATAAGATATGAAATACATAAATGACCACAATTTACTGTATTAAACTCTTGATAACATTTGTAGTTGTAAAAAATGTCGAAGAGATTAAAATAATTAACAATCTCTAAAGGAGGTTTCAAATCACCATAACTGTTATAATATTCACAATAATTATTTAATTTCGCATAGGCTACCCAATGAGTTCCATCACCATCAGAATTATCTAAATTAACAATACCACATTCGATAGGTTTAGGCGTTTTAGGTAATCGATCTTTCATAAAAACACCTCTAAAGTACGGTATATCTCTAGCAAATTTTAGAATATCTAAGTTGGTAAGGGCTCGTTTAGGTAACCTTTCGTTTAGTTTTTTGAACTCGCAATAAACAGTCCAGCGCCTTTCTTGTGTGATTTAATGTATAAACCCTTTCCCAATGAAATAGATTCCATCACTTTGTTGTGACGTTTAGATTCACTTAGATTTTGTTGAGCAGATTTATAATCGTTCACAGTTTTTGCAATGCCAGCTGCTCCTCCTGCCAGTGTACCTAAGGCTGAAAGGCCTGCAAAGATTGGTAGTAAAGGTAGAATTCCGCCTGTCTTTGGGAGTGGTATTACGCGTGGTAAACGAACTCTCTTGTTATTAGCGAGAAATTTTTTAGCTGCAAAATAAGCACATTTGATTGCAGCCTTCGTGTTCTTAGGTTTTGACCTTTTGAGGTGAGACTTGATTTTTGAAACAGCTTTATTAAAACCCTTTACTCCTGCTCCTGATTTCAATTTAGCTTTCATGGCTTTAGTTACTATCCAAGAAGCAAGTTTTTCTCCCCGCGAACCATCCTTTGATCTAAGTCTTTGCTTAGCCATGTTTAACAACACTGTATCTGCTTTATGTCGATTTTCCAAATCTTGATGGTTAGAATAAGCTATATCGTGATGCATACAAGCGTTGTCTAGCTCATTAACACCTTTATCACCTCGCAATAATCGCTTTTGTAGTTTAGTACCAGGTCCACAAAAATTATATCCAGGTAAGTGTAACTCGAATGGAAGATTATTTATTAATTTATTAATAAGACCTCCTCCTTGCATATCTCATTAGGTAATGAATACTAAGTTCATACCATTTCCTTTTTATCAATCCAACTATTTTCATCATCACTGAGACCTAACCACTTAACCAATATCTTATTTCCCTTTTTCCGAATAATTTTCTCAATTAAATATACATCAGGATATTTGGTTTTTTGAAGTTCTTGTTTATAAAATGTTCCTAGAATAGGTTGTTTACGTAAATCTTCAATAATGTATGTTATAGGAATAGTATTATTAACTTTTTTAATTGTAAAAATTTCTGTCGACCAATTTGGAGTGTACCCTTTTTGAAAAATACTTTTATATTTACTTATTCTAACGTAATCACCTGCAAAGAGCTTCTGTCTATCAGGTTTTGATATAAAAATTTGTGATTTTTTAATGTTACCTATTACTATATTTTCACTAGCCTGAGTAACTTCAATTGGTTTATATTTTGTAATACGATGTTTTGTATTATTATACAGCCTTACTACATCATCTAGCGGTCCTTGGATCCATTTATAACTACCATTCAAGCAAAAGGTTTGATACAAATTGTTTTTTAAAGTTCTGATTAATCTCTCAACAATTGAAGCTTTTTTTATAGAAAATGTAGAATAATGGTTGATGGTAAATAATTTCATTAATTGTTCAAACTCATCGTTATAAAACTCAGTACCCATATCAGTTTGTAAATTTTTTGGACGGCGATGACTCGTACACAATACATGATGAAACGCCTTTGTTATTTCAGATTTTGTCTTGGTTTTGACTGGAACTGCCCATGAATATTTAGAAACACAGTCTATTACAACTAAGATAAACTTGAAACCCTTGTTATGGGTTTTTAATGAACAAAAGTCTATTAGATCAGCTTGCCATAGATCATCAATTCCTTTTAGAATCACAGATCTTCGTATAAAATTTTTTCGAGCTGCTTTATGGAGTTCTTTCACTATTTGCTGCTTTATCATTTTGTTTTTACAATTTTATCGACTTCAGTTTTAGTATAGTACTCCTTTTTGAAGTGATTTAAAACCTTGTTTACGTCTGCTTTTATACTTTTAAGGAGTGCCGAAGCATCATCCTTGCTACAACATAATTTAATAACAGTATCAACATATTCTTTATTAGCTGCATCATCAGCTGACGAAGGTATTTTAACACCTCTTAGTCTTGTTTTTTTCAAATCGAATTCTCCTCCTTCTGTTTTCATCAAAGTTTTATCGGTTAAATCAAATATTTCAGATAACCGCATTCGTTTATGAACATGATGACCAAATTTATCAATATTCATGATGAGAACCTATCAATTGAAAAGTTAATATACAAATGAAACAAAACAACTATGATTACTTTATTTATTATACAATAATTCCACTTTCACGCAACTCTTCTAGAACCGATATTATTTCATTATCCAGTCCAGTGTTACCTGCATCTCGAGATGCAATTAATATCTTTAGTCTTTCCACTAATTCGTTAGGATCATCCCAGTAAACGTAATCCACATCTTTGTTCCACTTTTTCATAGACGGTAAGCCAAATCCTTGAGCAACACTACCGTCAGTACTTACAGAAACTTTACGAAGTTTGAATAATGGTTTGATAATATTCAAGTATTTTCGTCCTTTATTGCTCTTTATTGGTTTAGTTGAATCAAAATCGCGTCTATGCGCATTTGTATCCATCAACATGGTTTTATAATTTTGTATGTCTTCGGATGTTATCAAGTTCGTATCAGGTACTTTCTTGAATATCAGTTCACGTATTCCTACAGTGTTATCATACGTATGCCCACCTATTGTTATATATTCTCCATTTGTAGTTACACGAGCTGAACCCATCATAAGTTTTCCACGTTCATTCCTAACACCATACGGAACATCTTCATAAAACTCTGAAGATAAAGACCATGATGATGCATTACGTGCAGGACTATTCTGAGCTGAATCAACAGTTTTAAAGGACATATTGCTAATATCATGGTCATTAAAACTGTTATTATTGTCATTATCATCTTCATCTGTGTTTACATCTGATAAATCTTTTTCATTATTTATAATGTCAGATTTCCTTTTCATGATTGTTTTATCCAGATACGGTTCACTAGATGACGATGCATCGGAATAGCTATCTCTCAAAGACTTAATCTTTTTAACTTTATTTTTTTTTGACTGTGTGCTTTGTTTCTTTGTTGCCAACATTTGATTAAGGGGATTTATTATTGGTTTAAAAACGTTTTCAAGTGTTTTATCTCTATCAGTTTCAATATTACGCATTTTTCGTACCTTTCTTTTTACAGCTTCAGCTGCATTAACAACTTGTCTTTTTATAGATTTTTCCATTTTAATTCAGTGTAACGTGTCTAAGCTTTGAATAATTTCCACGTAATGATAAACGTAAGAAAGCAATACACTTATATACTATTAATGTATTATCAACTAGTCGAATACCACGAATGTGTCAAATTTCTTTCTATAGCACCCTTTATTTTTATCACAATCTTTATTAATCACTAAGTAGCTGTACGACTTATTCCATATTTTTGAACACATTTTTCGAAAATCGAACCACGTCATATCTGTATTAACATGCTCATCATAAATGTGTTTTAAATTCACATCGTCTTGCTTGAAGATAACCAAAAGGTTCGCATTATCTCTTACAAGCTGTTTGGGAATTTTGGTATATGTCTGGTTAAGGTAAAAACAATCTATGTTTTTATGACGACCCATTGCAAAATAATCTCTTATATTATTTTGATTTTCACACGCAACATCATCAAATATTATAACAGAGTTAGGTTTAGCATTTTGAGGACTTAAGACTGTCTCATTTTCGTGGTATTTTGCGAAAGATATACCTGGAACCATATTTAAAACTTTCTCCAAGAATCTGTACTTGGGCTGATGAAGAGTCTTGGAATAAACATACACATTTCGATAATTTAACCCATTTTCATGTAGAAGAAGTCCAATGACTAAATTAGTTTTTCCGCAGTTTGATGGTCCACAAATTAAGCACCTTATTGTATTCGGTAGTAGATTTCCATGACGAGAAGTAATATTCTTAGAATTTAAACATAGGTTTTCAACTTTTAAAGATTGTGCTTGTTTCACAAATTTCATTTTGGTGCAAATAAGGATGCTGTCTTTATAAGAATGAAAGTAATGTAAGAAAACAACGTTTATTTATATTCCTGTCGTTGTAGGTAATAACTAATACCTTATTTGCTCGTTCACGGTTTGGGTACTTCCTCGAAATCTATAAATTTATTGTTCATTCTAATCACACGAGCAGGTACCCTGAGTCCTTCATAATAAATTCCACTCCATGTACCATATTGGTTTTTGTGTAGAATTGGTATTAAAATACCTTCGTAATAGTCTGAACCGATTATTTGAACATTATGAATTCCATATTCATTGCGTTTAACAATAACTACTTCCACAACATCATCTATTTTTAAAGACATTATTACTTATTTATTTATAACGTCTGTCGTGTTCGATGTCAACGTGGTATCTGCTACTATAATCTTGTATCTGCACAGACTACATGCGAGTCTTTCAGATTGCTCTCACAGCTGACTGATACATTAGGAAAGCGTTTGATCGGAAAGGTTTTGAATTAGAATTAAGCATCGTGGATGCAAGAGTAAACGATTTCACGAAAGATATCTTTGTAATATTGGGACACTCTAGGTCACCTCGTTTCCTTCACGCTCGTAGTATAATATTGGGCACTCTAGGTCAACGAGTGACTGAAGGCGAACAGGGTGAGCCTGAAGGAAACGAGGTGGCCTAGAGTGCCCAATATTATACTACTCTCGTACCCCGAGAGGAGTGGCCTTACGCATAATTTCTCATACTTTCCCCTTTGTCAAAGTCTCACCCCCGCGACGGCCCCGACCTAGCCCCGATGGGCTACTTAATTCGATGCGTTTTACTGTTATTGTCATAGCAACGGTCCCTCCAGCCCCGCAAAAAATGACAGAAAAATGTTCTATGGAGAAATAAACAATACCTACTCCTCTCGGGGAGTTGACACGAGTTACGTGTTTCTCTACGACTGTAAGGGGTGATTGTACCCATCATACTGAACAACTTTCCCCAAGGAACCTATAGGGAATTCGTTAAAAAAATTGTGGACTTCCCATACTAAATCTTCTTATCGTGTGAGCAGAGCCCTGATGTCAGAGTTTTCTAAGAACGCCTTACGGCCTAAACGTGGTTTTTATGTAACTACTACTACCACCAGAGATAGTAGCCGGGACCAACGGCTTAACGTGCCATCCGAAGCACTGAATCATTTTTCTTTTCAGACAATCAGGTGATTCAGCCTGCAATGTCCTGACCAACTGGGGAAAAACGCACAAAGTGACTTTTCACTAGGTGTCCCCCGTGGGAATCGAACCCACGACCTCCGTGTCGAGAGCCAATGCTAATTTCCTATAGGAATGCTAATTTCTTTGGGAAAGTTGTTCAGTATCATGGGTACAATCACCCCTTAAAGTAATACAACCGTTTACCGTAGGTACTTAAGGAGGTATTTCAAGCCATCAAACTGAACAACTTTTATTATGGAACCAAGATAGAAACCGCGAAAAATTAAATTGAATGTTCCATAGAAAATGTCAATAGCTGCTTGATTTTAAAACAGCTGTTTTTAAATTAACAACCTGTATAGAGATAAGATCAAAGAGTTTTTTTCGAAATCTTTGGATAAGACTATAATTTCCAAATGTAAATGTCTTTATACGTTTTAAGAGTAACCTCGTGTCGCTGTATGCGCAAAGATATTTGGGTCATTATTTTATTCAGGGTACCATAATCCGGTCCCCTTTAAAGGCAACGGAACAAAGGCGATATTGTAAGTAAAATAGGTAAATTCCAAAATCAAACTGTTATCAGAATAAGAAACCAGTCTTAGAAAAACGTAAAATACTATATTTTTTTGCAACTTACGGTAGCTCAGTTGTTTGAGTAAGCAATACGCAATATAATTTTGAGGGACGGTAACGCATTGGTTATTTTGCTGAAAAAACATCCATAAATGTAAAAAGTAGCAAGAAAACATAGCTGAAAATGGCTTTAATTATTACTATAAACAATGATGAACAAAAATCAGCATAAAACGGTAAAAAAAGACATAGAATTTATACAATAAAAGAAAATAAAAGTTTATTTAAATTATGCCCTGAATTAAATAATGGCCATTTATGTAAATAATAATAACCTTAACCGGCCGGCCAGGAGTGGAGTCGCAAGAGCGGAACCTATGCTCCAGATTAGAAGTGTAAAATGTCATAACTCCGGGACCTGCTGACTGGTGCGATTAGCACTGGGAACCGGCACCCGCAGACTCACCTCTCTACAACCTTAGCCGCTCACTAGATGTTGCCGCCTTGTCGCTCCTTGCGAGCGGCCTTTTTGGGGGGCCCATCAAATGAGTTGGCAAGTCACCGTCTGCATTTTTCAAAAACTAGAGACATTTATTACGGCAGGCGTCCCGAGTCTCAGTTCACCCCCCTTAACCCTAGTAGTTATCTGTCCTTTCTACAATAGTCTCTGCACTGGTGCATTTCCATAATGCATTCAGAGATAGACCAGGCTTGGTGCATCCCATCGCATTTAGATAAAAGTGTCTCAAAGGGGCCTCTACGTGTTGGACCTGTGTCCCCACGCAAGCCTTCCAAAGGTTCGGGCTACGGCCCATGAGTAAGCCCTTTACAGAGATACATAATAATAATAATAATCATTTATTGTATCAACAAAGTTTTTTTTACATAGTGGGTGTACACTAGACTTCACACGAGGGTTCCCTGGTGTGTGAAGGCTAGGCCTTTTCGTGAGTACACGTGATACATAATCTGCTTATAAAATACATTAAACAAAATTAAATGTTTACAAAAATCAGAACAAATGGATATTTAGTTATAAAGGAACATATACAAAACAAAGTAACTATTAATAGGTTTTATAGTGTAAGTAATAATTTTTAAATTTATTTATTTTTGTTTTTGGTGTGCATAAAAGTCTAGTTCATGTTCCGAAACGGGTTTGACGCCACGCTAGTTTTAATATACGTTATAAAATGTTGGATAGAATTTAGTTAGCATAGTCCCGCGCCGTGCCGGTAACGTCTATTAATCTTGTTGGCAGTTATAACATCGTTAACTTAACCTCACTGAGGTCAACATTTATTGTATTACTGCCTGGCTGCCCATTTTACTTGAGGAAAATTTTAAAACTTAGTATGGAAACTGTAAACAATTTCTTTCTATTTTTTATAAATTTTGTGGATATAAATGAGTTTGAGAATGAATTATTATTTTGTCAATATGACGTACAAGGCCATTAAAAGGAGTCAATTTAGTCCCACAAACGGTAATATTTATTGATAACTCTAAAAACGTTATTTGATTTATTATAGTAATCAATATAAAAATGCACCGTTTTGACTTTTTTGCTAAGATTCTTTGTTAAAACGGCATAATGTAAAGCAATGCGTAAATAGGAACCTCTTAGCTGTTGATACGAAAATAAAAATAAAAACCAACATATTTTACAAGACAAGATGTGCGCCAACTGCGATTACGTGACACTCCGTTTAGATGGGGTATAGCTAATATTACCACTATAATCTAGAGATTATGAGAAAAAAATCGACATGAGTTTCATAACTATACGCCAACTATACGCTAACATTTTTTGGGGACCTTTTTCCCATAGCTGGAGAAATTATCTTCTTTAGATTTTCAATATACCGCCAAGCGAAATTGTCCTCGCGAATCAGTCTATCTATTAGTGAAAACCGTATCAAAATCCCCATAGTACCTAGGTAGTTTAATTAAATTCTTTTATTTGAGGAATAATTGCACGTCTTTTAAAGGTTACTTCAGATAGGTAGTTCCTGAGATTATCTAGTCTATTCAGACAAACAGAACGACAGATAAACGCGGCGAGGGACTTTAATTAATATAATTATGTAGTGATAGTTTTTTTTTACGTGGCTTGTTCAATATCCCACTGCTGAGCAAAGGCCTTCCCTTTTACTCTCCAATCCTCTCTATTGCGTGTAACATCTGGCCAACTCTCCAAGAAGGCATCCTTGTTGTCTCTTCACCTTTTCAGGGCCTGCCTTGCCGCCGGCGATCATCCTGGGGAACCCAGGCTGTGGTGATTTTGGCCCATCTTTCCGAATGCATGCGACAAACATGTCCAGCCCAGTCCCACTTCAGCTGAGCTGTCTTACGCTTCCCGTCTGTAATGCCAGTTGTGGAGCGCAGTTCCGTGTTTCTATATAGTGTATATAGTGATAGTATAGATTCTATATAGTGCTGGAAATCTGAAATAAATTCAGTACACAGATAGAACCAAGCTTTAACTTATCTGTCCTAACCACGACTGCGATCTATTCTTCACACGTTAGAGGGATCCAGAAAGAAACATTTGAAGTGGTTCCGGCTTATAGAATAGCCCACCATACTTCTTAATATGCTGACACTTTATTAAAAGGATGATCAGACCGTCAAACAGAATAACTTTCTCTATGGGACCAACATCGAAATGGGGAAAAAACAGCTATTCCATACAAAACTACGAACCTACTCAACTCAAGCCGAATGTATGGGCCAGCTGTTTTTATTTTCGCGATTTTCATGTTGGTCCGATAGAAAAAGTTGTTCAGTTTCACGGTCTGGTCATCCCCTTAAAAAATTTTTAGCATATTATTAAGTTGGACCCTCTATATTTGAATAATTTTTGACATTTTTTTTGGGGATGAAATTTAATCTAGTATCTCGGTATCGAAATGCAATTAGAGATAGGGATGATATCAATGTCATTTCCAGAACTTCTCAAATTCAGTTTACCAGATCCAAAACTGTATCCATTTCGCTCAACCAATCTCAATTAATCAATAGGTAATGCATACAGCTCATAATGGATTACCAAAACATTGTCATTAGCCTCAAAATTCCATTACATCCAATGCGGTGAGCTCAAAGGATTATGGGACATTGTGTACAAGAGGATCACGGATGTAATAATAGATTGAAAATGCTGCATTGTTAGATTTTCAAAGAGAAAGATTATAGTAAAATCTTTTCGTTGAAGTTGATGGATATTTTAAGTTTTCCCTTCTGGGGACGTTTCCGATAACGTTCCTAAACATCTGCAGCAAAAAAATAGAATTAGATACTCCATTCCAAACAGCAACGAAATGTGAAGGCTATTTGAATTATAGAAACAGAGATTTGAAACACATACTCTCACTTATTCTTAGAACAGATTTAGTAACGTCCAAGATCTGTCGGATACTATATCTTTCTGATAAAAATGAACTTGTATTTAATCTAGTACAAAGTGCGTATCCACAACAGGCTTCGTCAAAGGTATATACATCACTCACATCCACAACAGGCTTCGTCAAAGAAAATACATCACTCAGATCCACAACTCGTTTCGTCAATAAATAAAGCCTGAATAATATCTGCAATAAGCTTTGTCAACTTCTATATAAAAATGGGAGGACCTACAACCTACAAACCTCCTCCAAAGCCTCTCCCTGAGGGACGGTTCCAAGAGCGCTGGCAGCATTCCCCCTCTGAATCGCCAAGCTTATGCGCTGACGAAGGTAACTGCCAGCCCTCTTATCACCAGTGGTCTCTATAAGGCGCGCTGAAATCTCTTTAATAAGCTTTAAGCTTTCTGATAAATAAATCATATTTGCTGATCAGAACTATCCAGAAAGCTAAATAAGAATCGGACAATCTTTTCGTCCTTATATCGTATGTAGTACGCTTGATTACGATGGAAGAATCTTTTTTGAGAAAAGCTTGCCTTTTGTAGGTAGGATCATGTCTACTTTAATTGTTTTATCTGTAATTTTTTGTGTCCAATAAAGTGTCCATAGAAGGATATTTAAAAAATGTTGTTTTCTGTCACGGAAAGATCATGCTATGTTATCTTAGTACAAACTAAGTGGAACGCTGATTTTCTATAGACAGCTTCCGCCATCTATCGGTTATGTTTCGAAGCACTATGTGTTGAACTAGGGTTCATATCGGAGTAACAGCGCACTACACCTCATGCGCTGCGCTGTACTAGTGAGAGATTTCGCCCATATCAATCACTGTCTTGTTGGTCTAGCGGTCTAGACAACCGGCTTACGATCCAGATAGCTAAGATCCTCATGTCGGCCGATCGTCTTTATCAATTTATTTCATAATGTGGCGCCCCCTAGTGCTAATAAGTGGCAACGCAATTATGATGTCCTAAAATTCAAGGCGAGTTACCTATCTATATCCAATATACATATTAATTTATGGGAAAGATACTGGTGCAGCGATTACTATGCCATATTTTGCTGAAGTGTGGAAAATGCAGTGGTTAAGCCATTAATGGCCATTAAAGGGTAATGTGTGGGGAGTTCAGGCAATAGCGTAACGTGGTTAAAACGAGGCGAACTTCGCAGCACGACTTGCGTTCCTTTTACGAACGCCAGCAAGTTGAATAATAAACGTATTAAAGTTTTGCATAATAGTCGCAAAAAGATCGCGATACTAACGTGATGCTTTCGACCAACATCGAAAACAAAAGTTTTGTATGGAACAACTGATTTATATATTTCAGGATTTCGATGTTGGTCCTATAGAGCAAGTTATTCAATTTGATGTTCTGATCATCTGCTTAAGAGCCTAGTTTTTGCTCAGAACTTTTTTCAGAAACAATCTAGAAACTAAATCTGTATGCTTATATTATTATGTAGGTATCGTTTTAAAGTTACAGTGCCTCAAAGATTTCCATACAAATCTTAAATTAATCCTAGCAACGAAACTGTATATTTTATCAAAAATCTGACAGCAAAGAAGCATAGAAATTAGTTTCTAGATTTTTTCTGAAAAATTTCATTGACTTTAATTGGTTAGTATTGAAAATATAAACAAACTCCGTATACATAGATTTGGATTTGGATTTGTATTTGTATTTGTACATGGAGCGCGCAGCAAAAACTATCCTCTTAATGGGATAGGCGGGCTGAAATGGTAATTTGGAGAATAGGTCACTTTTCCGACTGTATAACGTATTTGTTCGAAATTGATGCTTTTGATGGATGTCTGAAAACGGGCGGTAAAATAGGTCATTTTCGAAGGTCCCTAGTTCTTACAGTAATTAAATTGAAGCAAAAAAGCAAAACATAGCGACATAGCACAGGTAACATAGATTGTATGGTAAAAATCATTTTTGGTCTAGTGTCCAGTCTAGCTAGCATGCCACCCAAGACCAAGCGTTTAAACGAGAAAAACGTCATGCGCGCACATCTCGATTTTTGTCGTTTTCTCGGGGGTGGCATGCTAGCTAGGCTTGGAGGAAACAGGGGAATAAGTTTGTATGGAAAAAACCGTACCCGCCTATCCACAACCGTCAGCAAGGATCCTGTATGCACTACTGCACCAATAATGTTCTGGTGAAATAAATGAGTTATCTATCTATCTATCTAATAGGCCATAAGTTCTTATTTGTGTCGATGTCGGTTGAACCCTGCATGCATGACGAAGCGTAGTAGGAAAGTATTGCGATGGCACTCGTCGAAACACAATCGAAATTTGTACGGCACGGCGAAACGAGAGCTTTTATTATTTTTCAACCCATTGTTGCCTCATCGGTTCACATCGAGCCACCTGTAAACATGCGTTTTATGATAGAAGTAGTTCTCAACGTGAGACCACTAGGAGCGCTGTATGAAATTCAATACAAAAACTGTAGTTTACTACATCAGTGGTAAACTATAGTGTAAACTAATGGTAGGTCTACTGAATAGTGGGTAGGCAGGGAGCGCGGTGACGAAGGACAGGTGTGAGCAGATGGGGGAAGTAAATAAGAATTTATGTCAATCGATTTTTTAAATTAATTTCAATGGAATTCGATTAACTTTAATAAAAATTTGTTGGTGTGGTGTTTGAGGGTATCGGTTTTTCCGTTAAAACGTTGTATGTATTTATAAGCTTATAATTTATTTTATTTGAACTAAAAGTTCATTTGCCTCTTTTCGAGATGTTTTGGGTCAGCCTAAACAAGTTACATGTGAAATTATTAAGTGGACATTTTCGGACCATCAAAAAGTAAATTCCTTCTTTGAATCCGTGAAACCACTCATTATGAAAATTAATAGAGCCTCAACTGGCTTTATCCTGCCTTAACGAACCTATTGTCTGTATGCCAATGAAAGATAGGTTTTTGCGTAAGTACCAAACCATCCAAAATCCATCCATCCCATCCATCGGTAATAGAAAAAAAGTTACTTATTTTTATTTAGTACCTATCGCATGCAAGGGGAATTTAAATGGATTAATATGATCACTCTTAGACAGGGATGCATGGAGGACAATATTTATAACTTTTTGAGGTGGACCGCAATGTGGATTCAAGCGGGCTGGGTTGTGCCGAATTCCAAGGCTTCTTACAGTTCTTATTAGTTTCATGTTCTATTCAACTTGAGACTAAAAAACTTTGACTACTTATATAGGGACTAGTTACGCGTGTAATTCTACTAACAAACATTTCTGTCACTTTTTGCGGGGGGCGAGGTAACATGAAATCCGCAACTTTGGATTTTATTCCTATAACTATAGATTCTAATTTTGAACGTGAAAAATCATGAAAAGTAGTCTCGTGTGAACCCCAAAAGTTCTAAGTTCGAAATTTTTGTTTCGCAATTATAGGCTGTCTCGTTTAGTGATGAGGTATAAAATTGAATGTAAATGCACATGATTAATTGATCTTATACCGTGGCAGAGGGGAAATGCTACCGCAAGGATAGGTAGTCCTAATAATAAATATTCAAAGCTTAAAATACATAGAATATGCGTTCCAAACGCAAGTCTGTGCTGTGCCCTTCCAGCGTCACGCTCATCAATCATAGTGTGGAGATGCAATGACTCAGCAATAGCCGGTTTATTTTTCATCCGACTGTCATTCCCGTGGAGTGATCCGGTGCCAGTCGGGGTGAAATGAACCCCGTGGGATGGATTTAGGTGCTGTGGTATTATTTGTGGGCGTGATTTGTGGAATTCTCTACAAAATTGCATGACGAGGTGAAAAAAGCAATTGTTTATGCAGATACTTACATTATAATTGATGATTATCATAATAATTATGCTTCATCTTAAAAAATTGCTTGCAACTTTTCGAAAAAAATATCATCATCATCATATCAGCCGACAGACGTCCACTGCTGGATATAAGCCTACCCTAAAATGGGGGGATTTGCCATAATCGCCACGCTTGGCAGGCGGGTTGGCGATCGCAGTTGGATTGAATGTGTGTGCTTAGAGGATGCTGCTGCCCATCCTTCGGTAGATCTCTAAGTCGCCTTTAAGACACCCACGGGAGGAAATGGGATGGAGCTATTCTTAGAAAAAAATATGTTTGTTATTAATGTTGTCCTTTGGAAGGACCCGTCAAATTAGCCCAGTCATTTTACGGAGCTTTGTTAGGAGGGATTGCAAGTAATTATGAATAAAACTTTTAAACTGTAACCGGCATCATTTAGCAAACCGTAAAATGACTGGCCTAAAATGCCAAATTTTAAAAGTTAGTTGTAAAATTTTGCGATAAAAGTAGCTATGTACACACGGCGACACATCAAGCTAAATGGTTTTGTATAGCTTGATGTGTCTCCGTGCGTACCTACCTATCACCTACCAAAAAAGGACATTAACGTAATCGATCATTTCAGAGCTTATTTCAGTATAGGTACATAAAAGACTGCCCTTGAAATACAGTAAATCTCAATATTCCTTTTAATTAAATTCATTAAAATAAAAATATTAACTTTACATGTTCAGTTAAACTCGGCTCTGCACTACTTTAGCTTTATATAGCGAACCACATTTCCATTCTAGCTGTTGTTATGATTTCGAACATATTTGTTTTGCCAATTACTATGTTATCGTATTTTGATGTGGAAGGAAACTTCCTGCCTGTAGGATCACACTAAACGGCAAATGCCTCTTAGTGAGATGGATTTTGTATTACAGGTAATGAGAATGCTGACGAGCTGGCGAGGGCTGGATCAGAACCAAAGATGATTATAAGACCAGAACCAATCCCGATATGCAGCATAAGAATGGCCATCAAGGAATGGGCACCATCTGCCGAGCGTGTGGAGAGGACGAGGAAACCATGGAACATATCCTTTGCGACTGTGATGTTTTGGCGGCAAAACGCATGAACCTCCTCGGAGATGGATATCCAAAACTAGGATATCTTATGTTTCTTCCCCTTAATGGTATCGCCTCCTTCATTAACCATGTATTTGAAGGGTGAAGAAAGCAAAATGTATTGGGGCTAACACAAAAGATCCCACTGGGTCGAAGTGTTGCTGGCCTGCCAGCCCGCACAACAAGATACTCGTAAGATAAGAGATGGATTTTGTATTACAAGGTGCAAGTGACAGCCTAGCAAATACTGAAACGGTGAACTCAGACCATCAAACTAAACAACTTTCACTATAGAATCTACTTCAGGAAACGCGAAAAAAAATCAGCTGTTTCATACAAAACTGCTGTACCTACCAGACTCAATGGGACAGCTGTTTTTTTCGCTTTTGCTGTGGTACGCTCCATCTCCATAGTGAAAGTTGTTCAGTTTGATGGTCTGAGTTTACCATTTCAGTCTGTGGAGGGCTTTCCTTTACACCCTGAACATAAATGATGTCCTCCACGACGTATCCATTTGCCGTCTGTGAGAACAACTTTATATTTCCGCTTTACACACCCCCTAGTACATTTTAAGGGTATAATTCAGACAATGAAACTGAACATCTCTCCCCAAGGAAAATGGGTCGAATAACAAAAAAATTGTTGGACCTACCATAGAAAATCGATCGGCTGATCTGCACTTTTGTATGGGAGGTCCCAAAAATTTCCAAAAAGTTTCAAAAAGGACAAGTTGTTTAATCAAGTTGTCTGAATACAGTCTTAAAATTTTGTTAGCAATTAAAAACTAGATGTGTATATGTATATTACCATATTAAAGCTGATGTTGAGTACTTCGGGTTCAACATTTTAACCGTAGTGGTCCAGTGGCGAGTAACCTTGCCTGCCGTGCAGGAGGCAATGGTTCGATCCTCATCCAGGCCGACTCGTACCAATGAGTTTTTCGGAATTTATGTACGATTTGTAACACCACTGGATTTTCGGTGAAGGAAAACATCGTGAGGAATGCAATCCTGCATGCTTCAATTTCGAGGCATGTATTGTACCCACTGTCCATTACGAGTGGCGACACGGGCTCACTTCCCGTCACACTGGACAGAGTTTCAGTACTAATAGTGGAATATGGATGTTCAACGTTTTCAGAATATCTCTGACTACCCCCTCGAGGAATATAGTCGTGAGCATATGCTATGCTTATGCAACATTTTAACAGTAGATTCTCGTGACCATTAAACGGCCTTTACGTAGGATTAACCCCAAAAAGGACAAACGGTTAACGAGTTAACCCACATCTCCACTAGTTATCACGTGATTAACTTACCTACTTAATAAAAGCCTATCCTAATTTCCGAAATATAAAGCGGTCTCTCTCTGGCCAGTTAAATGATAAACTTAATACGAAATTTGGAAGGCAATGTTGAACATAAAGTAGCTTCCCAAGATCCCAGTGCTAGATTTATAAATCATTTGTTTAGGAAACGATATACATATTTCAGTGGAAAGGTCATAGTTAGTCAGAGTCCTAAAAATTAGGATTGTCAATTGTCACCCTAAAGCCTGTCGCAGCCGTCGCAACTTTTTGGAAGCCGAATGCAAAAATTTTGTTCTTGTAAATTTTCTATACCCTCATTTCTTTAAGCAATAAACGGTATTCAAAATTGTAGCTAAATGTATCAGCGACAAAAAAAAATTCGGTCGTACGAATGGGAAAGATTGGCTCGAAAACTATTGGACTGATTGTGATGATTCTTTTGCACATGAAATTTCCTCTTTTCTGGGAAGGTTTAAAATACATGATAAAATAGCACAATAGGACGACATTTCTGCAATCGGTTATATTAAAAGGGTTGCGACAGGCTTTGGAGTGTCAGTACATTTCCACTGGTAAGTATTATGTATCATTGTCTCAACAAATTATGCAGAAAACTTGCAGTGGGATCTTAGACTATAGCAAGCTATAAAATGAAAGTTAAATATACCTATTACCATTTAATGGGACGTTAGGCAGCGATTTGGTAATTTCCGACGAGCCGAATTGCAAATATTACAGAATTTACCGAAAATACCGGTAAAACAATTCGGGTAATCGATGTCAGATTTAGTATTCGATTGCGCGTCATAAATAACACGGTTTCGGAATATTTGTCGGCGTTTTATTGTTTTTTGTGGAAATGAATACCCTTTTCGTTTTGTATTTTTTGTTAAAATTTTATTTACATTTTAAAAATCCGGTTAAGGGTTGAGACACATTGACTGACGGCGAACGAGGGCGGCGGGCCCATACACAAAATCACGATTAGTATGGGAACGCATTTGGGGCGCTCTGTTCGCCGTGTCGCCGGCATACTAAACATGTTTTTTGTATGGGCCCGCCGTCGTTCGCCGTCGGTCAATGTGTCTCAACCCATATTAGAAATATAACAGAAAAACACAGCATAATTACAGATCTCCTCTCACAAATTAGCGTGAGAGAGAAGTTCCATTGGTCATACTCCACCACGTGGGCCCAGTGCGGGTCGGTTAAATTAATAACTTATCGTCATATGAATAGGTAATAGTTTAACTATTATTACCTATTCATATGTTATCGTTTCACCGTTTGAGCAGAGCAGTCGGTATTATGTACATAAGTTAGTACATAAAATCCATTTGGAATCGAACCCGGAACCTCATGATGTAGCGTCCATACAACTCCGCAACGGACCACCGACGCTCTGCTTGAGACTTGACTTGCACGACAGCTGAGTTTCACCACTAGTAGTTTTTATTATACTATGCACACTTGCCCTCCCCAAAACAATAAGGGTTGAGACACATTGAACGACGGCGAATGACGGCGGGCCCATACAAAAAGCCACGATTAGTAATGGGATCGCGTTGACGCCGCCGTTCGCCGCGTTGACGGCGGACTACGGTGGGCTTCTTCCTATACTACGCGTGTTTTTTCCACTGTAAAAAACAGCTAGTAAATTGAAAAGGACTCTATAATTAGTCGTCATAATTTCACAATGAAACCATGGCTAATGAAAGCGATGCCAATCGACTCTCAGAATAAACCAACGCAACGGAAACCACATCAAACAAACAACCGTAAAGCTCGATACCGAGACCTGCATCTAATTACAGTTCATTTCGGTTAATAATGCAAATTCCTGCAATATCGGCTGTTCGGCTTTTTCCGATTGGCTGCGTGGCTTGCTCGGGACAGTGCAAATCTGAATATGACTACAAATCTGAATTACAGCTGCAATTTGCAAATGCATACTGTTCTAAAACTAGTGTAAAGATATTATTATGTTAATGCTACAAACTTAAATATAACTACACACTACTATTATGTATTCTGTGCTATTTTCTAAGGGGAAGAAGAGTAACTAAAAAGTTTTATAAAGAGATACTTAAATTTTTTTTGTTTGTAAGTAAGTAATTTGTGGAAATATTGAATTGATTCTAAAAAGTCTTTCACTAATAGAAAACTATAAAGGCATCCTTTTACCCTCTTGAATCTGATGGAACGGGAAACCTATATTTTAACATTACCGTATACGAAATAGAATGTGTGAGGTTCAAAAATAGCACTCCAGATGTGGAACGTATGTAGGTGGAAGATGATGAAGGCAAAACTGTGGCACTAAAACCACTTCGGATTCAAACCAGCGAACCCACTTGATGACAAAGCACTCTCCCTTTGCACATTGTAATGATAATTCATTTATGCAGACTCAAAATAGATTCACGACAGACGTATGCATGGACGATGGGTATTATCAGCTGGTATTTCACACGCGCCTCTATTATCACTTGCCTATCAATGCACTTGCCCCAATATTATGACCTGTCACGCTTGTTTGAACGTTGCTTATTGGAATAAAACAAAATCCCGCGTCGCGTCGTTCCTGTTGGATCATCCCATTTCTTCCCAATGGTCTCATTAAGAGGCGACTAAAGTATCATGTTTTTATGGGTTGTGTCATTCAATTTTGACATCTTTACTATGTTTGTATTTTATTGTTTGTGTGTATATTAACAGGTTACACCAAGGAATATACTACTTTCTACTGTTACAGCCGTGTTGTGCTATTTTAAATCAAATTAAAGATTAAATAAAAACGTAAAATAGACAGAACGCTTGTAGATGGCGGAACGTCCATAACATAGCATACTAGAGACGTTAGTATTGAAAAATGTGGACCGTGTGGTGTGGAGACCTTTATGTCAGACATAAGGGCTCGGCAGATTGCGGGTTCAAGTCCCGTCCGAGACGAATTTGTCAATCTTTAGTTTGAAGTTGTTCTAATTTCTTTTTTTTGTTGGTAGTTTACTTTGATTAAATGATATAAATAGCGGAAGATAGGTGACGTTCTTGCATTACGCACTCGAAGAATGGACCAGCTTTTCATCTACACACGGCGACACATCAAGCTATACAAAACCAACATAAGTTGGCCGCGCGTAGGTCGAGTAACGTATAGCGTCGCGCGGCCAGCTTATGTTGGTTTTGTATAGCTTGATGTGTCGCCGTGCGTACTTACGAGTGTACGTAAAAGTAATACCGTGTGATTTGCTTTTTTTTCTTTTTGAATGATTTGTAAAACGAGTTTTAAGCACGCAACGGCATTGTGGTACCTTTATCCCGCCTAAAATAAAAAAAGTAACTCAATCACGCAATTCCGCTCTAAGTAAATTAGGCGACGGGCCTTATTTAGGCGGTCCGTGCGCTATAGGCTAGTCACCATTCTAGCTATTTTAATTTCATCAAAGGTAATTTAGATTCTTTTGTTGCCAAGTTCTTGGTTCTTCTCGTAGATAAGTTGGTATATTGCAATGTTTTTATATTTGATTTGCATTCTAATCTAGTTTTAGAGTTAATTTGTCTTAACCACTGTAAAGTGTGTGTCATTATTATATGAATTTATTATAATTTTAATTTAAAACCGTGTAAAACCACATGGGAACTATGAAGTTACTATCGCTATTTATAAATTTTGTAGATGGTAGCACTTCGTACAAGTAGTGTAACAGTGTTGCCAGCACTGCTGTAGAAAACATTTCACAGTCACGCTACACTGCGTTGAACATTTACAAAGCATGTCTACACACTACGTCGTGCTTCGTAGGAACATTTAACATATTTATCACAGTGGGGAGAACATTTATGCTAACACTTGACTTTGTAAACATGCTAGAAGACAAGAATGTTGGCCTGGCGCCAGATGTATATACTTATGTCATAGTATAATAAAAACTATTTGTGGTAAAGCTCATCTGCCGCGGCGGGTATTATATATTTTAATAGCGCGCGATTCAATCAGGACGTGTCACCTTCGCGGGCCTGAAATACGTTGCCGCGATTGGTTAATTATTTTCGCTCCCTATTCGCTACTATCCGACTTTGCACCCTTTGATTACTAAATGCCTTCGGGTTTTAACGGGGACTAAGGTGTGCTCTGTGCAAACGAAGATTGACAAGAGGAACTATGTTCCTGGTCGTACTGTATTGGGACGCGCCCCGACCGAACCCCGCACACCGCGCTCGATTGACTTGTCGCGGCCACTGAGCTTCACCACTAGCAGTTTTTATTGCACTATGATTAAGTTATTTTGCATACAACATTAAGTAGAAACTTTATGTTTTCGTGAGGAAGTGTTTATGTTATTAGGTAAACTGTAAGTTAAGTTTATTCTCATGCTAGGAAGTAAATATTTGTTTATTAGATCAACTATTAGCAAAGCATGTTCTGAAGACTTTTTCTGAATATGTAGTCAGAATTGTTCGATAAAACATTAATTTGTATGCTTATTCAGAATGTAGAACAAACATTTTTTATGTTAAATTATTGCCTTTTTTGGGTTACGTAACCAAAGGTTGAAACAGGACCCTATTTAACCCGTCCGTCTGTCCTACCTATTTAGGGACGTTACTATTGAACCGTAATAGCTAGACTGTTGAAATTTTCACAGATTGTGCGTTATCATGGCGAATTTGCTAACAAATAATAAAAATGTCAAGAAGTTAAAAATTGAGGGGTCCTCATACAAGAAACTAGTTTTTATCAACGATTTTTCTTCTCGCTCTATCGTAAAAACGGTAATACATACAAGCGTCAAACTTGGTGTGATTATCGAGCAAACTCAACAACAAATAATAATAAAAATCGGCCAAGTGAGAGCCGGTCTCGCGCTAAAGGTCCCGGAGAAAACAAAACTTTTTTGTATGTTAATATGTTGTATAGAGGTGTGGTACGAAACCCTCGGTGCGCGAGCACCCTGACTCGCACTTGATCAGTTTTATTATTTGATACTATTTTCATCAGTTTCATTCATTAGCAGTTGAAATAGAGTCGAAACTAACATTAGAATGTGCCCGAGCACTCAACCAGCTAGGACGGACAAACTCTGTCACCCTAGGCTGGGTGCCCGGACACTGCGGTATTGATGGAAATGAGGCTGCTGACGAGCTGGCACGAAGAGGGGCGGAAGAGGACGCCATAGGCCCCGAGCCTTATTGCGGCATCTCCCGCAACACCTCTAGACGTGTGCTAAAGGAATGGGCCGTGGACCAAAGCCGTAAGCTCTGGTCGGATACACCAGGACTGAGGCATGCGAAAGAACTTGTGACCGGCTTTTCAAACAGACATACCTCAGATGCCATCAATTCAAACCGCAACGACTTAAGGCTCTTAGTACGAGCCTTAACAGGACACTGCAAGTTAAACAACCACCTACACAGAATGGGGCTTGTAGACTCACCCACTTGCAGATTTTGCTGTGAAGCAGAGAAAACGCCCATACATCTCCTCTGCGAATGCGAAGTGCTCATTCACAGCAGGAGTCGCCATCTAGGTGGATACATAATAACACCTACTGACATCAGGGACCTCCCCTCCAAAAGCATAACACGGTTCATGAAGTCCGTGGGCCTAGGAAATGACCTTTAGGTCTAGGGTGACAGCTACAATAGATCTATCTAGGTCGCAGTAGCTATTTGGTCATTGACCAAGCCCTTATAACCAAATAATAATAAATAGCAGTTGATACAATTTTATTTCACGTCCCAAATACCGCAGTGTCTTAAAACGAAAGTCTTCGATCAGTGTGTGTTGCCAGTGATGACATATGGAACAGAGGCGTGGTCGCTCACTCAAGGCCTCATAGAAAGGCCGAAAGTCACCCAAAGGGCAATGGAGAGGGATATGCTCGGAGTTTAACTGCGAGATCGAATCAGAAATGAAGAGATCCGCAGAAGAACCCGCGTAGCTGTGAACCCAGCAATCAATGTGCAATACAATGTTTTTAATTTGTACCGGAAATGTAGCTTGTTAACAAGAAATCAATCTATCCAGTTTCTCAGACTCATTATATCCATACGACAATGCGATCCTTTGTTCATTCATAGGCTGTAATCAAAGAAAGCTCTTCATTGGCGTTATTTGTTCATCATTACACGGTTTTAATGATACGACACATTTCCTCGTCAACGAACGCCGGAACATTTTAATTACAATTGATTTACCTACACCAATTTATACTTTATCGGTTTGGATGAAAATTGTTTGTTTGAAAGCTTATGATTAGATTTAAAATCTGGTATATCTATTATCGTTGTCTACCGTCAACGCGGCGAACGACACCGAGGCGTATATGGAAGCCCTTCCAGTACTCAGAACTCTTGACTTCTGAGGTCCGGGAGGGTTTCCAATGGTTCATTTCAGTATTTAGATGTGTAAGTAAATGTTACCCTGATTTTAGCTCTGAGGCGCGGGAGGGATTACAACTCACTTACAAAAATTTTTGAATATGAATCCCTACCGTGTCTCAGCTCTTTACGGACGGACTTATAACAGATGTGAAACAAGGACGAAAATTAAGTATACCTTGTAATAGGCGCCGAACGAGTACACACGCAGTATTTTGTATAGACGCGCCGTCGTATGTGTCCTGACGTCCTGACCACTGACTGACTGACTGACTGACTAAAAAGGCAAAGCTAGGGAATTTCGGTTCCACTGTTGGTAGGTACCTAGAATAAATAATAAAGAATATTTGATTGATTGATTGATAATATTAGGATAATTTAGGGTAAAGACGCAACCATTCCCATCAAGTATAACACTGGCTATAACACTTCCATGCGTAAAGTCCTGTCATTTACTGAAGCCAGCTAACCTGACCGGTCCGAGATAACGTTATGATGCCGACATGCTGTTACAATTTACGATTATGGCATAATTATTTATAATTTTTCGATTAGACATAGAGAGATACTAAAAAATTGTACGCCCTTTTAATTAACTTCGAAATATCTCTAAGACCTTTTTTATTTGATTTAAAATGACTAAATATCAAATAATGTTTTGTTCTATTTTATAATTATACGAGCGTTAACCCGCGACTTCGTCCGCACAAATTATATACCAGATTTTAAGTCAGATCATAAGCTATCAAACAAAAAAAGTTTCATCAAAATCGGTTCAGTAGTTTTTGCGTGATACTCGTTCAAACAAACACACAAACAAACAGACAAACAAAAATTCCAAAAATTGGTGAAATGGAATCAGGGACACCTAAAAACCATATCGTAACTTTTTTTTTGTTGATATCTTCAATGTACAGACAAACTTCCTGTAACAGTTTTATAATAGTACGAGCGTTAACCCGCGACTTCGTCCGCACAAATTATACACCAGATTTTAAGTCAGATCATAAGCTATCAAACAAAAAAGTTTCATCAAAATCGGTTCAGTAGTTTTTGCGTGATACTCGTTCAAACCAACAAACAAACAAACACACAAACAAACAGACAGACAAAAAATCCAAAAATTGGTGAAATGGTATCAGGGACACCTAAAAACCATATCGTAACTTTTTTTTTGTTAATATCTTCAATGTACAGACAAACTTCCTCTTACAGTTTTATAATAGTATAGATGATATATCCACGACATTAATTTCACTCGAGATAAGATTACTTTTTTTCGTCATTTCGCTGTATGGACATCTACGCACGGAGTTAAAAATATTTAGTTTTTTCGGTTTTTTTTTTTCGGACATAGGCCCACCACACATTACACACATCCTGTAAGCCAAGATTAACAGCGGCGATCAATCACAACACTAGACAATGAAGTCCAGCGAACCCGGGGGATGACTTTGTCTTGGAACCCGCAATTTTTTGGTTATGCCAATTGAGGTAATACAGTACAGCCAGGTTTGAACGAAATTGCGGGGTAGTCAGGAACTTTGCTATAACTACCAACTTTCTGTTTAAGAATATAGGTGTGTAATATATGTAGTTTCATAATGGAATGAGGTGTCAATTGGTGAGAGGTATCTAGCCTTTTACCCACATCATCATCAGCGTATCATCGTCCACTGCTGAACACAGTCCTCGGCCTTCCTCATCCAGTCGCTCCCCGCTACCTTTTTTATGTCGTCTGTCCAGCGGGCAGCAGGACGTCCCACACTACGTCTACCAGTTCGCGGTCTCCACTCCAGAACCCACATAAACAGTGCAAAATAAACCTTTAATCCCTTAGTCGCCTCGTATGACACTCACGGGAAAAATTAGGCTGGTCCATTCTAAAATTAATACAATTTATGTCAAAAATCTTGGCGAAAAACTTACGAAGCGCTATGAGAAGAACTAATTAAAACCATTGTAATTTTAGCAGGCACCTAAGTGTATGATTTGAAAGGTAAATAATACATGAAAATTCAACAATTTCTTGAATTTAGCCCCAAAAATAATTTTAAACGAATCATAACACAATCCTGTTTTAATTAAAAACATAGTTGTATCAAAGTACAAAGATGGGGACTGACATGTAATAACAATTTTGTATAAAAGTAAAAAAAAAAAATAAAAACAAAAAACTTTATTGTTATAAGTATGAGAGCACGTTCGTGCTTGTTAGGGTTCCACAAAGAGTGACCCTATTCATAAGGTTACGCTATCCGTCCGTCTAGACTAAGAGATAAGTGTACTTTTTGCAACCATCAGCAGCAAGGCTGATTCAGTGTTTATGGGGTGTAGAGCATCTCTGTGTTGGGGATGGACTAGGTCTGGCTGCATAACTTCAGTCGGTTTAGGAGTTACAGACATTTAAAGGTCAGTAAAAAATTAGCGATCAGCTGCAGGGCTGATCGTTTGATATTATTGTAGTGTGCACTGTAGCTATGTGAACAGTACAAAAACTGACATGGTTCATCAGTCGGTTCAGGAGTTACAGCCGTACAAAGGTCGGACCTTTGAACGGCTGTATCTCCTAAACCGACTAACAGTTCATAGTCTAGTCATAGTCTACTCTTAGTCTAGTCCGTCTGCTCTAACTCTAAAGGGCTTAAGACATTTTCACAGAATATGCGTTATTATGAGAGCGTTGGTGGCGCGTTGCGGAGAGCTATGGAACTCAATGTTGAGGTCCAGGTTCAAATCCGTACGGATAACATTCTATGTACCAATGAGTTTTTGTAACTTCTGCTCTCAAACAGTGAAGGGAAACGTCTCGTAAGGAAGCCTGCATACACCGAAGAAGAAATTCCGATACGTATCTGAAGCACTGAAGTCTGTAAATCCGCGTTTGGCATTCTTGGTGGACTAACGCCCATGCGCCCTGAGGAAGGCCTGTGAACCTGTAGTGGGACGTATATAGGCTGATGACAAAATAAATAAATAAATAACGCTCACAGGCACATACATTGTAATGATCCCAAGTAAGCCTCAGGTTTTTGTTATGGGAATCATACAACAACGGCACAAACATATAACATCCATGACCGAACCAGGATTCGAACCCAGGACCCTAGTTTGGCAGTCCGGCGTGGTAACCATTACACCAACCCGGTCGTCAATGATGATGCCTTACCAGGACGGATTTGCTAACAAATTTTAAAAATTAAGGGGTTTGCCATAGATACCGATGAAAATGTTGTTTTACTCTATTAGCGTAACAGAGATAGGTATACAGGGTCGTTCTTAATCATAGAGATAGTAAGTACTACGTACTTAATACATAGAAGTACTTACTATCTCTATGACTTAATATGCTGACCCTTTTTTAAGAGGACTATCAGACCATAAAACTGAACAACTTTCTCTATGGGACTAACATCGAAATCGCGAAAAAGAAATCAGCTGTCCTTCATTTGACACAAGTAGGTTTGCAGTTTTGAGTTTTGTACGGAGGAGTTGATTTTTTTTCGCGATTTCGATATTGGTGCGTAGAGAAGTTTTTCAGTTTAACGGTCTGATCATCGCCTTAAAGAAGTGTCAGCATTTTAAGATTGACCCTATACATAATAAGTTCACGTTCACCCGCTGAAATTTCAACGTAAAAAGTGGTAAAACTATGCTTCATTCGTATTAAAATGCATTGTTGTTTTGCCATAATAGGAATACAACAGTTTTTTAAACTTTAAACATACCTACTTCATATTTCACTGCTTTTGAACATAACTTTGAACGTTTTGAACCTGTTTGTTTCAATTCTACCAATCTAAACTCTGTTCCTTAGACAAAGACCTATAAATCAAAGCATTTCCGTATTTATCTTGTTGGTATTAAGAGTTTTATTTGTGTACTGAGTATAGTTTCCAATTCCGTGTGGTGAAAACAAAAGTTAGATCAAAAAGGAAAACAAATTGTTTTTATAAAACGATTCAAAACGTTTCAGTGTATTTATTTCAATAAACGACTGAGTTTGTGTTACAAACAAAAGAAATACAACGTATTTCAAATGTACCATCACAGGTACCATTGTTGTTTCATTTTAGAGACGAGAAAATGGAAAAACTTTTGTAAAGTATCGCTTTGGGCGTAAAAACAATATTTGCTTTATTTATTCTTAGACTCCTTTTTTGACAGTATATTAGTTCAAAATGATCTGAAGATTTCATGATGATTTAATTTCCAATTCATCTTCTTATCGTGTGGACATGCCCTAGTGTCAGAGTTTTTCCTATTGAAATCCAATTATATCGATTGGAGGTACGACTGGTCGCATCGCGGCGCATAACAGAATGTTTCAACTTAGGTTTAAACCAATCACAACCATTGTACATCATCATCATCTCAGCTGATGGACGTCCACTGCTGGACATAGGCCTCCCCCAAGGTTCACCATAACGACCGACTGCGCTGCCCTCATCCAACGGGTTCCCGCTGCCTTCACCAGGTCGTCGGTCCATTGTGTGGGAGTCTGCCCACGCTGCGCTTTCCGGTACGCGGTCGCCACTCGAGAGCTTTTCGGCACCATCGGCCATCGGTTCTGCGAGTAAGGGTTGGTATACACATAAGCGGGCCGGCATTAATTGGCACAGCCGGGTGGTAAAATCGAATATATGTAGATGAATGTTCGGGAAAAAAGTCGCTCGTCTTTGCCGCACGAATACACTGGCCGGGCAAAGCCGAATAGAACAATCGGCAAAACCGGGTGGTAAAATCAAATGTATGCAGATGAATGTTCGAATGAAGCATTTACTCGAACGAACTACCCGATCGGCACAAGCCGAATGAAGCCGAAATGAAGCCGAATAAGTGCGGTGATTGCTTCGGGTCGGCTTTGTTGATCGAGAAATACTGCCGAACCGACAGTGCCGAACCGCTTATGTGTATAGCAACCCTAATGTGCCCCGCCCACTGCCACTTTAGTTTAGCAATATTCTTTGGACTATGTCAGCTACTCGGGTTCTTCTGCGGATCTCTTCATTTCTTATTCGATCTCGCAATTTTTTTCACAAAACACAGTACATTACATAGATAATTGATCTCTTTCTTGAAGTTAAATTTCCCAACTGAATAGTTTGTCCCAGGTCAATAATCGTCAACAACTTCGAACGCAGTTTCAGTACAGGAGTGGATACAACATGGACATTCAACAGACAATCATTGTACCAGGTTTATAAGTCTCACCGATGTACCTGCGCAATTGACAAATTTTAATTGCTCGCGAAATTATATTGACCAATCACGACGTGACACCTAGCCGCTATTGGCTTATTGCTTTCGCGCCTTTTTCGCTGCCGAAGCATCCATAAGTCTGCTATTCGAGTTGGAGCGAGATAGAGAATACCCGATTTTGCAATGCTCTGCGCAAACGAAGAATTCTTTTCCTGGTCGTACTGTACAACTTTGATTATGTAATTTTTTGTTTCGTTAAATATTTTGTCTAGATATTCCACAGACAATAACAAACGCACGTGAAAAAAGTCAGTACCCTGCGTTAGGATAGCAAAATTTTATATATCTATTATATATCTTCAAAGCCCGTGTGGTGTCGGCTAAGAATAGCACCATCCCACTTCCTCCAGTGGGTGTCGTAAAAGGCGACTAAGGAATCTACTTAAGGATGGGCAGCAGCATCTTCTGAGTACACACATTCGATCCAACTGCGATCGCCAACCCGCCTGCCAAGCGTGGCGATTATGGCAAATCCCCCCAATTTCGGGGGAGGCTTATGTCCAGCAGTGGACGTTTAGTGGCTGATATGATGATGATGATATCTTCAAAGGTCGTTGGGTAAACGTGGTAAAACCACAGTCAACGTTTTACTTTCTCATTCATATACCTTTTAAATAGAGCTTCAACCAAAGATTTTTGATTGAATAGGTTTGTTACCGCATACGAGTGTCCTTTTCATTTTTATAAGATCTATTCTTTCATTAGGATTCTGGGCACGCCCGTCTCCGAGGGTTTGTTAGGGTTGCCACTCGTGACGCTTTCTGTATTTACGGAACGGTCACATTATTGCAATTTCCTTTTGATCGAAGTATTTTGTTTCTTTTTGTGTTCGTTTTTAGTCATTATGATGTGTACGCGTTAAAAAGATATGTGTAAATTGAAGATATTTGCAAAAATATTAATTGGGTGCGTTTAAGATACGTTATGAAATGCATTCAGACCATTTTTAGAATTTTTGCTTGTTTGTCTATTTGTTTGTGCATGACTCACTTAGAAAATTTTGAACCGATTTGGATAGGGTTTTTACAACAGCATAATTAAGTTTGGATTAACATTTAGACTTAATTTCATTGCAATCGGTTCATGCAACAAAAAAGTTATGAGAGTAATTATTAAATCAGTGATCTGCGCGTTCGAAGTCGCTGGCACCGCTAGTCTATACTATTATAACAGGAACTACTGTAACAGGAAGTTTGTCTGTACATTGAAGATATTAACAAAAAAAAAGTTACGATATGGTTTTTAGGTGTCCCTGATTCCATTTCACCAATTTTTGGATTTTTTGTCTGTCTGTTTGTTTGTGTGTTTTTTTTGGTGTTTGTTTGTTTGAACGAGTATCACGCAAATACTACTGTACCGATTTTGATGAAACTTTTTTTGTTTGATAGCTTATGATCTGACTTAAAATCTGGTATATAATTTGTGCGGACGAAGTCGCGGGTTAACGCTCGTTTATAATAAAATCTTCAAAAGCAATCTATAGCGCAATTTAATATGTCGAAGGCAGGGCATACAGACAGACACAACAGACGTTAGTATAAGAGTCCATTGTTTGACTAAGGAACCCTAAAAATGAGTAAGGTGGAGTCTTGTAATTGCAACTATGGAGCAATTGCAATTATAAGATTCACAATTCAGTCCTTCTCTTTAGACCAACACATAGATGACTAGACATTAGTCTATTGAGAGAAAAATCGAATCGTGATTCTTATAAGTGCAATTGCTCCATAGTTGCAATTACTGGATAGTTGCAATTACAAGACTCCACCTTACCTCAAATTTAAAATCGATATTACTTAAACAGAAAAAAATAAGATTAACTGGTTATATAAATGTTCTATAGACTACACAAAACTTAAACTGCCACGCTGTATGAAACAAAATTCTCTGTCAGTGGCAATTTTATGGAGCAGCTTATTAAGGATGAGAAAATACGGCCCAATTTTGTAATATTATATCATATCAAAACTTCGTTTTCCTAACGCTAAGATAATACATGAACAAAATTGGGAAAAATCGTATCTTCCCACAGAGTTGCGTTCAAATAAATTTGTGGCAACCCTATTATTATTAGTACTGTTATCTGAACCAAAAGCGTGTAATGGGACGTATACCTTATAATTTTGTATACGAATTTTGCTCATAGTAAACATTTTTTGCATACAAACGACGTTCTGTGTATCCTAATAAAAGGATAAGTATGGTAAATTGTATGAGAACGTGACATAATAGAAATAAAGACTATTTTTCATATCCGTGTTTCGAGTTGTTATGCATCGTTTTTCAGGTACTATTACGAAAAGTAGATAGGTAATTTTTATTTCTCAGTTTAGAAAAAAATCTCGAGACTTACTGTGGTGCAAATAAAAACTTACTTATTCTTTTTTTTTTTATTACGTATGGGTTTGCTCGGGTTTTTATTCGATCCTTATATTAGGAATAGTTATGATTAGAATAAGCTAAGAATAAGGGGATTACTTATAAACTCGTAACTACGTTGGTGGCAGGACGCTGGCATAGGTATTGTCTATACCTTGGAGGGCACACTGCCTAACAAGCGGTGAAACATGACAATAATACTCCTTGGAGGTCGGTAGGTAATGATCGTTCTTCTTTCGTAAATTCCCGTCGTTGTTTTCGACGTTACTTTGTTCCTTTCTAAACCAATGACAAAAATAAAAAAAAAAGTTTTTATTTAATTTTTGTTCTGATAGAAAGGGACACGAAAACGTTGGAAATCTCGACTGAGACGTACGAAAGAAGGTCGAACATTACCGACCGCCATGGCCAATTTTCTTGTTTCCCTGCTTGTAAGGAGGAGTGGCATCCTTTATGATTCTAAAATCCTTGTTCTTAGTTTATTCTTGGTATAGCATTTTATACCACGCTTATTTGCACCAGTGTTAGAATATAAGAGTACCACTCCAATTTCCATCGAAGTCATACGACATGTCAAAGGTTGTAGTGTAAGGTAGTATTTGTGTAATTATTAAAATTCTAGGTTTCTTGTAGAATAAAATAGAAAAGAATGAAAAGTACAAATTAATAACATTTATAAATTATCAATGAACATGAATTTAGGTAAAAACCTTAATTTTACATGCTGTCATTTTCAGTAAAAACAAACCTAATAACTATAATAAATAAGTATAATTAGGTACATCCATCATTTTAATTACTACAGACTTACCTGGAAATGTTGTTTATCTGAAAGAGGATAAACTTAAGGTGTTATTACACCAAAGCGATTTACCTTAAATCGACGAATCCATTCTTGATCGAGGTGTGCTATTATCGGTCGATGAGCATACACATACAATACGATGTGTACTGATGGTGTAATAAATAAAATGAAAATTGTTATCTAAATTCACGTTCATTGATAATGGTTATTTGTTGTAGTGGAAGTCAACACTAAGTATTACCTAGAGACGACCTAGAGAATGTTGCGAGATATTTAAATCGATTGAGCATTACACCAAATGATCCATAATTATTGATGAGACCGATAGATGTGTGAATTTTTGGTAGAGAATTTGCTATTTCTTCCCGTAAGTTTATTCCGAGAGCGCAAATGCGCGCTGCATACAAACGAAGTCTGGTGATATTTTCATTACTATCCAATAAAAGGCAATGAAATTTTTCAGTCACAATCTAGAAACTAATCTCTATGTTTGTATGAAGTCAGATTTTCGTAAAAATATACAGTTTTAATGCTAGGAGTAATTAAAGATTTGCATTGAAATCTTTAAGGCAATGTAACTTTAAAACTATACATTTTAACAAAAATCTACTACTAGATTGCTTCTAGTTAGTAGATTGTTTCTGAAAAATTTCATTGACTTTAATTGGTTTTTATTTAAAATATCACCAGACTTCGTATTGAGCGCGCTCCGAATTATTTTCCCGAGTTAAACGTTCATATAAAATTTTTGCGGAAAAAGACCTATCACTGCTTGACAATTCATTTCACAACATTTTCAAGAGTTCGATAGTTGGTCGTTGGATATGAACGTAAAATCGAACCTACGAATTTTTGAGCGGGGACAAATCGAACTTACGACTCTTCGAGCGGACGCTCACTCTTTGGGGATATGAATTTTGAACATTTTTTCGAACCGCAATCATTGTCGAATATGCACCGAATACCCTGGGCCTCTACCCGGACATTCGAACTTCGAACATTTTCGTTCCAATGTCAACTGGATTACAATGAAGTTCGGACCAAAACGGTCGCGGTATACTTATCTAAATTCGATTCGAATCTAAAGTCAGGGTGCAGGGCCAGAACCTTTTTAGATATATCGCGACCGTTTCGGTTCGAACTTCATTGTAATAGAGTTGATATCGGAACGAAAACGTTCACGCAATTACGAAGAGGCCCAGAGCTATACCGAGAAGGGTCGACAACGTCAATTCGACATCGATCGCGTCGGTGTAAACACATTTTACCTTCGCTGTGCGCCTCGAAACAATTAAATAGGTAATTTGAATATTAATTACCAAAATGTAATTCTGTGAAGAAGACGGTTCCTTAAATAGAAAAATCAATTTCCACTTATTCATCGAGGTTGAGATTGGATATTAATTTCTTGTTAAGATAAGCTTTTCATTATTCTCTTTTGTAATTTCTGATATTTACATGAAAAAGATTACGATATGGTTTTTAGGTATCCCGAACTCCAAATAAACCTTTTTATTTCGAATTTTTGTTTGTCTGTTTGTTTGTATGTTTGTAACAGCATCACGCAAAAACTACAGAACCGATTTTGATGAAACTTTTTTTTTTTGATAGCTTATGATCTGACTTAAAATCACATTTATAATTTATGCGGACGAAATCGCGGGTAAACTCTATTTCTAATAACTTTTGAGTGATAAATTGATACTAAAATCTGTTGTGTCTTTTTTGGTCCCAAACCATCAGGTTTGATTTTTTTTCACGACCTGTTGGAAATAGTAAATTTTTTTTTTAATAAAAATTGGTTTGCTCTTGACCTCAATCCAGTCCTTAGGACAATGATGGGTTTGTAGATGACGATGGAGTAACTTAAAGTGATTCGGCTTGTAAGCGCTCGGAAATACTGACGCAGGCAGGGCATTCCACTCCTTGGCTGTTCGCATTATAAAAGAATCAGAAAGGCGCTTAGTGCGGGATGTGGGATATCAACCAAGAAGGGGTGGTATCCCGCGGTGCGTCTGGAAGTCCGATAGTAAAAGGGCGAAGGCGGGATGAGCAGCTGTTGGGCACACTCACCGAATTCTAGGTTCTTTAGTAGTGTTTTTGTAGGTATCTTTTAATTTGGAATTATATTTTTATCATACATAAATTTAATAGACTTGGTTGTGCGTTAGCACTGTAATTCTCTTAGTCAAGTAGTTTGTCGGAATATCCATCCCAATCTCAAATTTATTTTTTGAGAAAAAACATAGTTGAGAAAAGATGGCGGAGCCTCGTGGGAAGCTCGTTGCTCCATAGTGCAAGTTGTTCAGTTTGATGGATTACTAGGGTGTTCTGTTACACCCTGCTAAGGACTATGTTAAAATAACTTAGTAAACTTGGAAACATTTGATTCGATTTCAATAATTTGATATATTTAATTAGGAAATTTAATAAGTGACACTAATGCTTTAATTCCTATTAACTAATTAGTTTAATTATAATAACATTGTAATGTGCAATGAATCTGGTAGAAATGAATTAAAACTAATTTGATTCAGTTAATTTATAAATGCTAAAATTTAACTTTGACAACTACTCGTTTTTAAAAGTTATAGGTATTCTACGTATTCTATACAAAACGCGTGTCTGTGCATTGACAATTTATTTGTAAAAAGAAAAAACTTTGTGGAATCACAATGTAAGAAAGAGTATCTGGCACTACACAGTACGGACAGTTCAAAAATATTACCCGAATTAATAATAAGTAATATATAAATAATAAAAAGTATTAATTTTAAAAACCCGTACAGCAAACGAAGACAAAACACAGTCTCTATTTGAAAAGCCCATGACACTAGAATATCCGGAGCGCCGCCTGTATTGATCTGGTGAAATTAATGAGTTATCTATCTATCTATCTATCTAAGCCCTCACTTCCGCCACTGGGTTAGTAATTAACTCAGAGTAAAAATAATATTATATTTGTCAACCGGGTCGGTGTAATGGTTACCACACCGGACTGCCAAACCAGGGTCCTAGGTTCGATTCCCGGTTCGGTCAGGGATGTTATATGTTAATCCCATTGTTGTATGGTTTCCATATTAAAAAAAACCTATAGTGCTTACTTAGCATTACAATATATGTGCCTGTGAGCGTTATTTATTTATTTATTTATTTTAATATTTCAGAGTTTTACTTATATTTACCGACATAACCTGGAGTAAATTAACCCAGGCTGATGCAAGTGGGACTAAGTGCAATCATGAACAATGTTGTATTATTGGTACATACTACAAAAATACAAATATCTTTGTTGCAAGGCATCCTCATCAACTCTACAACAATGCTCAGACACTCGGAAGGGCCAATTTCCCACCACTCGTTTATTGGCAGGCGCTGACATGACATCTGTTCTACGGCTACGTGCTTACTCTCGCGGATATGAGATAGGCTTGATGATCTGAAGGGTAAGGAACAAAGGAGTAAATTATTTACGGTACAGGAATTATAATGATCAGGTTGGGGTTTTGACTATTTATTATAAGGACTGGCCTTGCGGTAGCATTTCCCCTCTGCCACGGTATAAGACCAATTGATCATGTGCATTTAATTCAATTTTATACCTTATCACTAAACGAGACAGCCTTTAATTGCGAAACAATAACTACGAACTTAAGACGTTTGGGGTTCACACAAGACTAATTTTCATGATTTTTAACATTCAAAATTAGAATCTAAAGTTACGAGGAATAAAATCGAAAGTTGCGGATTTCATGTTACCTCGCCCCCCGCAAAAAGTGGCAGAAATGTTTGTTAGTAGAATATCACGCGTAACTAGTCCCTATATAAGTAGTCAAAGGTTTGGGGAGGAAACTAATAGGGTCCGGTTTCTAGTTTTTGTTAATGGGACTGGTATGATAAAACAAGGACTCCTGCGCTAAGATTCTAACAAAACCTGTTAAACTGAACATGTTTTTTGAAAAATTAACCAATCCCCGTCCTGATTTTAAACAATGCACAGGGAGACTTGGCTTCAGGATTATTTTGTTCATTATCTCATTTTAATTAAGTAAGGATAATTTATTCTCAACCGCTATGGCGCGTTTTAAAGACCTATCAAAGCACCTGAGAGACTTGATATTTGGGCTGGCGCTTTCCTTGCTTAACGGATCAGCATAGCCACTTTAGAAGTGCAAAGTGGGCGTGGAACGTGTCGCCACAGGTTATACAATAATTTGCATAACACCATAAGGCGCGCGGTGTAGTGCGAGCGAGAGGGCATGAGTAATTATAGCAGCGGGACCGAGAAGACAAGTGCCGACAGCCGTATTCGAAGCAAAAGCGCTACTTTGCATTTCTAACCCCTCTTATAATGTTCTGTGAACATAGCCATTCAGCGAGGAAATGCGGCCAGCGTTTTGGGTACCCTCCAACAAGAACCGAACCTGCACCACATCCTAGGTTAGTTTAGCTTTCCCTTTATTTATAAATCTATGTTTTTTATGTATCCGTTGCAATAAAGTTTCAACCTTTTTATGATATTTTAAAACGCTTTTTAAGTTTATTTTTATTACAAACGAGCGTTAACCCGCGACTTCGTCCGCACAAATTATATACCAGATTTTAAGTCAGATCATAAGCTATCAAACAAAAAAAGTTTCATTAAAATCGGTTCAGTAGTTTTTGCGTGATACTCGTTAAAACAAACAAACAAACAAACAAACACGGAGACAAAAAATCCAAAAATTGGTGAAATGGAATCAGGGACACCTAAAACCATATCGTAACTTTTTTTTTGTTAATATCTTCAATGTACAGACAAACTTCCTGTTACAGTTTTATAATAGTATAGATAAAGCTTCTAGGAAAATAAATAATAAACAATTTTTATTTGTATTTGTTAGGAAACTATGATATGTACCTACAAGAGGAATAAGATACTGCTAACTAACAAAACGACAAGATAACCCACGTCACAGAGACAAATGTGCCAATAACAGTACAATAGGTTGCCGTTTTAAAACGTAACTCGAGTGAACAAAGCTGACTGGATGAGCCATTGTCTCCCAGTTTATATCTCACGCTTGTTTAATGTGCATGGCACCTACTAATTGTTCTCGATATTGTTAATGTAATTCTGTTCTTCTATTTAGTTTCCTCTTTTTACGACTAATCGTGATTGATCCTGCCTCGCAATGATCAAAATGGCAATGTCCATTCAAAACGTTATTTTAAGGATGGAGTTATAATTTGCTTAAGGCTGCACCGAGCCTATTGTGCTGCCTCCAATCGTATTTATTTCCAAAAACAATAATGTCACATTGTAGTCACTGCTGATTTTCAATTTATCGGGTCACTGCGGATTTGTTTTTATAATGTTTTTAGTTATTATCTTTAAAAAAGTGGCCACTTTTGGCGGTTTTAACGATAATAGCTACAATTAGCTTGCCGTGTGGTGTCGGCTAAGAATAGCACCATCCCATTTCCTCCCGTGGGTGTCGTAAAAGGCGACTAAGGGATCTACCGGAGGATGGGCAGCAGCATCCTCTGACTACACACATTGAATCAAACTGCGATCGCCAACCCGCCTGCCAAGCGTGGCGATTATGGCAAATCCTCCCATTTTGGGGGAGGCTTATGTCCAGCAGTGGACGTCTGTCAGCTGATATGATAGCTACAAGCATAAAACATAATTATCCATAATGTTTCGATCAATTGAAAGCCTATCAGGACTACAATGTGACATTCTTGTTTTTTGAAAATGTTGTTTAATTGTTTAGAAATAAAAAAAATACGATTGGGGGCAGCACAATAGGCTCGGCGCAGCCTTAAACAAAATGCTATAATTAGATTATAATATAAAGCTTTTTTTTCGATGACGATTTTAAGCGACAGTCTTTTGTAGAATTAATACCTGGTACTCCCTGACTACAAGTTCTCCTTTTGAGTTGTTAGCATATTATTTTAATTAGTCACTTTATTTACATCAGCCTCCATAACTGAATACAAATTATGTGTATCTTAAAACTTAAAAAAAAAAATAGGAAAGTTTACATATAATGTAATCTGTGGGTGGATATAATTTATGCAACTTGAAGAAAACTTTTTTAATAATTAAGTTTGAAAGCGACTTGCAAATAAGGGTCTTGAAAAGTGTGATACTTAATAAAACAAGCATGATACATTTTCGCGGCTGGTTACCACACAGGACAATTATGAAGGAAGACGGCGTGTATTACATTAGGCGATTCAGGTACTAAAGCATAATATGTAGATGACACGATTGTATCAAGACCTCCGCTTCCAAGTACCTAGTAGACAAAGTTGTATTACGTTATGCAACACAACCTGCCCACCAAATAATTTCTACTCTACACGTGTTTCGCTCCACCAAGGAGCATCCTCAGGAGTTAGACCGACGAACGTTCGAAACAGAGTTGTTACTCAGCCGAGCGTCCGACACCGAGTCTAAGACTAGTCAAGTCCGTGTCTCGGTGTCGGACGCTCGGCGGAGTAACAACTCTGTTTCGAACGTTCGTCGGTCTAACTCCTGAGGATGCTCCTTGGTGGAGCGAAACACGTGTAGAGTAGAAATTATTTGGTGGGCAGGTTGTGTTCCATAACGTAATACAACTTTGTCTACTAGGTACTTGGAAGCGGAGGTCTTGATACAATCGTGTCATCTACATATTAGTCATGGATTTCCGCAAAGTAACGCCTGATTCAATTAATTACTAAAGCATAATATATTCTATTTACAATAAATAGACTTTTGCGTGTGTTAGCTCTGCATTTCCACTAGTGTCAATTAGTTTGTGGGAGCGTCTGGGTATCCCAATCTCAGTGAATGTATTTGTTCAAGAATAGGAAGAGATTGCGGATTGCGGTGCCTCGTGGCAGGCAAAAACGTGAACCGCGCAAACACCACGCGAGACAAGTGCTCGTGTCAGAACCTGCAACGTGACTCGAAAACATAATATCAAAGCTCTGTCACTCGCGTTTGACAGCAATAAGTACTAACGGCGCCTTGTATCTCAGTCATGAGGTACAGGCTGTCGCGCATTGACAAAAGGCGCATTTTAGTTCGTCGTTCCTGAATCGTAAAGTCAAATTCTATAAAGCGCGAGAAATGGGGAAATGCGGTATTACTTACGGTAGTAATTATTGAATAATCTGTGATAATTCTCGAACGGAACGAATTCAGGAACGAATAACTAAAATGCGCCTTATGTCAATATGCGACAGCCTGTCTCATGGTACTTATCGCAGCTGTCGAACGCGAGTGACCGAGCGTTGGTTTTACTAAAACAAAAGAGCATAAGCAAAGTGCTCAGCTGCTCACGCACTTAACCCTTAAAGTATGTAGTCTTGGTTGCCATCCGACACATATACCTCATCAGTCATCACACTCCAACACAACACCTCTAGGAGCAAAGGGCAGGGCTGAACGGACAGTTGCACTGACTGTAGGCAGCTTAGCTGAGTCCCTGTCTTATTCTGTTCTTTTTGTTTTAATTGTGTTTTTCCATTTCTTGTTTGTTTAATTTTTTTTAAGTTATTGGCAATAAAGCACTTTTTCATTCATTCATTATTAAAGGTCAGGTCTCTGTCGCCAAAAAGTCTTTCGAAAGGAATGGTCACTTTTGCGCATGCTTGTGCCTCTCGTACTACGGCGTAGTACACGTAGCTTGCGTAGCACTTTAGTCAGTAGTATCGTAGTAGGTCGAATAGCCAAGAATTGACAACGTAATACGTTAGAGGAAAGTCCGCACTATATGGAACAAATTTGCACAACGCCGCCGGTTTAATAGTGCTGACAATGCCCACTATAAACTGTACAAAGTCCCTGCGGACTCTCGGAAAGCTGCAAAGATGCAATATTTGTACATTGTCGATATTCTACACAATATAGATGTATGGATATTGCGGCTTTGCAGAAATTGCACGTAACATTTTGTAATCGACTTTAAACAAAAGTGTGAACTGCTAGTAGGGAATAAACAAAGTGTAGGCGAAAATTGGATTTTCGTTACGACCACCCAAAGTTTACAGCCTACTGTGGGAATCCAGATGATATCACGACGCACCCTTCCGTTGAGTTCTTTAAATTGAGCCTTGTATGTGTTCGTTAAGGGGGCACCGAGCTTATTGTGCAGCCCTTAATTGTACTTTTTTTTCTAAACCATTAAATAAAATTTCCAAAAAACAAGAATGTCACATTGTAGTCTTGCTGATTTTCAATTTATTGGATCACTGCAGATACGTTTTTATAATGTTTGTAGTTAATATCTTCAAAACCGCCGAAAGTGGCCACTTTTGGCGGTTTTAACGATAATAGCTACAAGCATAAAACATAATAATCCGCGATGTTTCTATAAATTGAAAGCCAGTCAAGCCTACAATGTGACATTCTTGTTTTTTGGAAATGTTGTTTAATTGTTTAGAAATAAAAAAAATACGATTGAGGGCAGCACATTAGGCTGAGGCACAATTCACACAATAATGAGCTTTGGGGAAGTGGTTTAGAGTAGGTATTCCTGTGCGATTTTCTCAATTAGTTCCTGATTAGCTAAATGAATATAATTTTCATTTTCCTTTAGTTAATGTTATCTGTTTTTGTGTTTACGTGAGCAGGATAATGGTATTTAAGAGCAGTATGGTAGGGTTGGTATTTCATTATTTAACGTAGTTACGTTATATGAGCTTTGTTGTGATGACGATAAGGAGATTAAAACTAAGCAGGTATCTACACATAACAGCTTTTTAGTTCAGTCATCCTGTGATCATGACATTTGGAATACCTGCCGAAATATCAGGCATCCCTACAAGTAAAAAAAAAACAGGTTTTTGAAATTGTATTGAAAAGATTAACGCAGCGGACACCTTTATTATACTTATTACACTTAATTGAAATGGTAGGTAACTTGATAGGTACGTGTAATGTACCCCGACGAAGGTAATTAGCCTTTACGTCATTATTTTCATCTCTAAAACATTTTGCAAAAACTCGAAGGCATGATTCACTTTTATAGTTAACAAGTCGAACGAGAATCGCTATGCGGTTTTTCGTATTTCCCGCGGGAACTCTAAATTTATCCAGTTTGTCATGTAATCTAAATTCTAATTCAAAACGTGCTAGGTTTCATAAAAATTTTACTATAATCCGTTCTAGTATTAGGTTCGAACACAGAAAAAAAGATAATAAATAATATACAAGATGTTACAAAAATACAAATAAACATTTAAGGGGGTGGTTAAGATCATCAAACTGAACAACTTTCACTATGGGACCAATATCCAAAATCGCAAAATAAAATCTGATATTCCATCATCATATCGGCCGATAGACGTCCACTGTTGGACATAGGCCTCCCCCAAAATGGGAGATTTGCCATAATCGCCATGATGCGATGCGTTTGCGATGTTCCATACTAAACTACAAATCTACTCGAGAAAAGATTTACAAAAGATTTTTTTTCGATGTTGGTCCCATAGTGAAAGTTGTTCAGTTTGATGGTCTCAACAACCCTCTCAAATGTTTTAAATGTTTATTTTCACTTTTTTAACACCCTGTATACAGGTTGTTAGGGTAAACAGTTGCATTACTTTAAGGGGTGATTGTACCCTTGATACTGGACCACTTTCCCTAAGAAACCTATAGGGAATTCGCAAAAAATAATTTCGACTTTTCATACAATCGTTCGATCTTTTAGTATCGGAAGTTCTATTTTTTTTGCGTATTTCCTATTTGTTTCTTAGGGAAAGTTGTTTAGTATCATGGGTACAATCACGCCTTAAAGTAATACAACTGTTCACCCTAACACCCCGTAGACACCTTTTTATATCCGAAAGTGAATTATATATTTTTTTACAAATAATAGAAAATGACCACAATAAAAGTTTTGGAATATATGTAGGTCAAGACTTTTTTCTTCGCTGAAAAATCAGTGTTTAACTTGGCCTTAATAAATCAAAACATCTCTAATGTGTGCAGTAAAAACCCCATATCATCCCATACATAAATCAACTTGTACCTGCAATAAATAACAGACAATCATGTTGCAGGAACGGTCGTGTTTTGGCGATCTTTTGGAACGCCTATGTCCAGCAGTGGAAATCTATCTGTTAAAGATGTTTTGAGGTCAGGTGATCCCTCCTTGGAGTACCTCCGTGGTTTAATGGTTAAGAGCACGAGCATTGGGCTCTTGACACGGAGGTCGTGGGTTTGGCTCCCACGGGGACGCCTAGTGAAATGTTAATTTTTGCGTTTTTCCCCAGTCGGTTAGGACTTTACAGGCAGAATCACCTGACTGTCTGAAAGGAAGATGATTCCAAGCTTCGGATGGCCCGTTAAGCCGTTGATCCCGGCTACTATCTCTGGTGGTAGTGGTCGTCACATAAAAACCATGTAAAAGGCCGTCTGTCCGTCGACGATAAGAACGGTTCATAAAAAAACAAAAACGTAAGGTAGTCGTCACTGTACAAATACACTGGCCTTCAAAACTTAGTGCCACACTTTTAAAATTGCAATAACTTTTAAATTGCAAAAAATGTATTTTGAAAACAGAACAATACTAATATATAATTACATAAATATATAATTTTTTTATTTGTTTTATATAAAAACTTCATAGTCGATCATCTTCTTTTAAGGAATGCCTGAAAAAACTTAATTTATGAAAAAAAATACACCTTTTCAAATTGCCGTCTAACTAAAGTGTGATACTTAGTTTTTCAGGCCAGTGTAGTATATTTATTGAGGTAAAAACACAATTTAACCCATTTCTCCTTGAAGATAATCATCTGATTCTGAAGTCAAAGTCATTACCGGTGTTTCATCCTAAAATTGCTTTGTGTACGTCATTGAGTATCCTAATGATACAAGAAGGATACGAGGTATATTGCACGAGATAAAAGCTGGCACAAATTATGTTGCAAAAGAAATGCTTGGTAATACAGGAATTTATGTTTCAGGATGTGAACTTCCCAATAAATTGTTGACCGGTAATATAAAGAATTAAAAAAATGTCACCTAATAAATATACAAATTCTATAATTAATTATAGTAATTTTGAATTAATGCTGGGTTTACGCTTAGTACGAACCTTCGACCAAAATAAATAATAGGTACGAACCTGCATAATGACAAGTGAGAAGTAACCGTGTTGAGTAACCGTCGAGAAACCGAAGTAACCGAATGAGTAGAAAGGTATTAGTATGACCAGACATTCAAATTCGAAATGGAACGACTTCGCCGGATTTCGCGCAGTGTGTTGAATCAGACATTCGCATTCGACCTTGCAGTTTAGTATGGAGTATGGGACAGCAGTTTTTTTTTGCTCTGATCGGTTTGCTCCCATAGTAAAAGTTGTTCAGTTTGATGGGTAGACTCTTAGTTTAAAAGGATGCAAATGATATCAATTTCACACTGTATACAGGGTTATAAAACTAAATGGGACACTTACTTAAAGGGGTGCTTCAGACCATCAAACTTAACAACTTTTACTATGAGACCAATACTGAAATCACGAAAAACATAATTCGCTGTCCCATACAAAACACAAACAAAACTCGACTGAAATTTATGGGACAGCAGATTTTTTTTAGCCATTTCGATGTTGGTCCCATAGTTTAATGGTCGGAAGCACCCATTTAAGTAAGTGTCCCATTCAAATTTACACTCTGTATAGGGTCCTTCTTAACATGCTGACACTTTTTTAAGGGGATGATTAAACCGTCATGCTGAACAACTTTCTCTATGGCACCAACATCGAAATCCCAAATAAAAATCGGCTCTTCCATACAAAAGTGCAAATCTACTCGAGCCAAAACGGCTGTTTTTTGTCAGCATAATTATTAAAAAGGACCCTGTATATCCGCTAACTCTTTATAAACCACTCAACTGACTTTGATACGGTTTTCACTGTCATTTAGAAAATTTTTCTTTTCCTGAAGTGTTGTGTACGTAATATATTTCACCTGGGAGAAACTGGGGCCTGTCACTCGTTTTTGTATAAAATTAAATGACGTATCAAAAACAACTTTTTAAAGCAGAAACACCGTGAGAAAAGGGGTATGTTGTAGCCAGCTCTTTTTGAGCGCGATATACAGCAAATTACGTCATTTCTAAGGAAACGACTGCTATTTGAGAAGGGCTGAAAAAATTGTACAAACGTGAACAAATAAGCCTAATTTGGGTTTTTCAGATAAGACGAAACGTTGTCTTTGATTTGTGGAAGAGGAAATCTCTTATAAAAAGACAAAGTTTCGTCTTATATGTCTTCTATATATGGCAAAGTGATTTGAGCATCCTTTGATTTTTATGGCTTGTTAAATTTATTTCACCGATAATTTGGCTTTCTGAATTATTTCCAATATTCAAGTTACGGAAAAAAGAAAGATCTTCAAGTTTTGTTCGTAGCATACGCTCACGACTATATTCCCGGGGAGGGTAGTCAGAGATATTCTGAAAACTCAGAATATCCACGTTTCACAAGTTGCACCGAAACTCTGTCCAGTGTGACGGGGAGTGAGCCCGTCGCCACTTGTAATGAACAGTGGGTACAATACATGCCTCGAACCTGAAGCATGCAGGTTTCCTCACGATTTATTCCTTCACCGAAAAGCCAATGCAAGCTAAACATTGAAATATGATATCCACTAAATGTCTATCTATAACATCACAGGTCTTTCCAAATGGGGTAGGCACACTACAGCGCAAAGACTTATGAAAATTAAATTGAGGTTCAAATTTATTTTTGCAGGACAAAATTATGAGATATGAACCTGGTAGAACACATGTGTGAATGATTTTAAGAGGGTACCGAGCCTATTGTGCTACCCTCAATCATCATCATCATCATATCAGCCGACAGACGTCCACTGCTGGCCTCTCTCAAAATGGGGGATTTGCCATAATCGCCACGCCTGGCAGGCGGGTTGGCGATCGCAGTTGGATTGAGTGTGTGTACTCAGAGGATGCTGCTGCCCATCCTCCGGTAGATCCCTTAGTCGCCTTTTACGACACCCACGGGAGGAAATGGGATGGTGCTATTCTTAGCCGACACCACACGGCAAACCCACCCTCTCACGGCTACCCTCAATCGTATTTTTCTATTTCCAAACAATCAAACGACATTTCCGCAAAACAAGAATATCACATCATAGTCCTGATAGGCTTTCAATTTGTCAGCTTTACGGATTATTATGTTTTATGCTTGTAGCCATTATCGTTAATACCGCCAAAAGTGGCCCCTTTGGCGGTTTCAAAGATTATAAAAACAAATCCGCAGTGACCCGATAAATTGAAAATCAGCAATGACTACAATGTGACATTCTTGTTTCTTATTATAGTATAAAGTCAACATTTTATTCTTATGGGTTAAGATACTCATGTAGAGCAGAAACATTTAGAAATTAAATATTTTTTAAATTTTTTTGAAAACGTATTAACGTTGTGCTCGTTTTTTATATTTCTAGGCAACTTGTTAAATATTTTTACGGCTTTGTTAAATGTAATAGGGGCTACAGTTTAACATTTTGGTAGGTATAATCTATCTTTGTGTCGGGTGTTACGGTTGTGAGTGTTCTGTACCTTTGTGAATGAATTTAAATGTTTAAAAGTAAACATGCATACGTCATAAATATATATTGCCGGAAGTGTTATTATTATATTTTATATCTAATAAAATAAAACATCGTGAGGAAACCTGAATTTTTCAACGTGTCACTATTACAGAAGGAGTAGAGTAAATTAGTTAAAAAGTAAATTTAATCCAATTTGATTTGATAATTTTATTATAATAATCAATCAATCAAATTAAAGATTGAAAAAATTGTCTCGGGCGGGACTTGAACCCGCACTCTTCCAAACCGGGGAACTGCGTTATCCAATTTCGCCACCGAGCCCACTACCCAGAAAACAAAAAAGAGAAAGAATTTTTCAATCTTTAATTTGATTTGAAATAGCACAACATGGCTGTAACATGTTTAAAATCAATAATATTTGAAATCAATCAATCAATCAAAATCTTTATTTGTGTCACACAGGTACTGAAGTTGTTGTAAGTACCAAAATATAAAAGTTCTCTGTGATCTTATACTCTACAGAATGTAAGGAAAAGTATCATTAACCTTTAAACCACATACCTATACTCATCAAAATGAACAACTTTTAAATTTGACAGCAAACCTGTCAGAACAAAAAAAAGTCGGCTGTCGCATACGTTTGAGTCGTGTACGTATTGCAGTTTAGTATGGAACAGCTGACAACTGAGCAACATGGACCCTGACGATAGGACTAGTTCATAAATTCAAGGTCGCGCAGCGAGCTATGGAGAGAGCTATGCTCGGTGTTTCTCTGAGAGATCACATCAAAAATGAAGTGATACGTCAGAGAACGAAAGTGGTTGATATAGCTCAGAAAATTAGCAAGCTGAAGTGGCAATGGGCTGGTCATATCTGCCGAAGAACTGACAACCGGTGGGGTGTCAGGGTTCTGGAGTGGAGACCGCGAACTGGTAGACGTAGTGTGGGACGTCCTGCTGCCCGCTGGACAGACGACCTAAAAAAGGTAGCGGGGAGCGACTGGATGAGGAAGGCCGAGGACAGAGTTTTGTGGCGCGCCTTGGGAGAGGCCTATGTTCAGCAGTGGACGATGATAGGCTGATGATGATGATGGAACAGCTGGTATTTTTTTGGTCTGATTGGGTTGTTCCCATTGTAAAAGTTGTTCAGTTTGATGAGTAGAGTATGTGATTTAAAGGTTAATTATACTTTTTCTTACATCCTGCATAGTACATCCAGTCATACATTAGAGTATACGTTAGTTTTTTCCGGGAATTGTCAGTGCATAGCTATGAAGTCTCCGCATAGTACTGCAGCCACGGGACTTTCTAATTTATTTATTTATTCATATAGACAACAATACATAATACATTTCACACCTTAGACAATAGCGATAATAAAGAGTGGCTTAGCTTAGATGAACGTTGTTTTAAATATTATTATCTAGGTCACAGACTTCTGTATTACAATATATCTAGGCGTTGCAATAGCAATCCAGAATGACCAAAGAGGTCTGTGCCAGGATTAACTATTCTTCCATGATTAAAAGGACATGCAGAGTAATTATTATTGACATGCAAATATTATATGTATATTTATTTACCAATCATTTTTAATAAAATTAGAGATAGCAAAAAAAGAAAAACCTAAGTATCTTGATTATGCATGCATTTATTATTTGGTTATAAGGGCTTGGTCAATGACCAAATAGCTACTGCGACCTGGACAGATCTATTGTAGCTGTCACCCTATACCTAAAAGTTATTTCCTAGGCCCACGGACTTCATGAACCGCGTTATGCTTTTGGAGGGGAGGTCCCTAATGTCAGCAGGTGTTATTATGTATCCACCTAGATGGCGACTCCTGCTGTGAATGAGCACTTCGCATTCGCAGAAGAGGTGATTTCATATTCTGAAATTGCCAAGTTTTTCTGTTTACGTCAACTTGACATTTGTGAAAATTGTAAGCTAAAGGCTGGGCTGTAAATATTATGTTACGTATGATTATGTAGTTCAACTATCAAGCTAACTAGACTAGAATATATTGGTTTACCTAAATAAATAGCCTCACCTATGATTAGGTTGTGGTCCCATTGTTAGAGTTTATTGTTTGGCGTCCGCCACCCAGATCTATAAACACTGAAACTGAGCGTCTTAACACGTTCCGGGGCAGTGAACGAGACACAATAGAACTTTTATTGTTATCACGTCTATAGCCGGTCACTGTCCCGGAACGTGTTAATATGCTAACACTTTTTTAAGGGGATGATCAGACCATCAAACTGAATAACTTTCTCTGTGGGACCAACATCGAAGTCGCGTAAATAAAAATCTGCAGCCCCATACATTTGGTTTGAGTAGATTTGCAGTTTTGTATGGAATAGCACTTCGCATTCGCAGAAGAGGTGTATGGGCGTTTCCTCTGCTTCACAGCAGAATCTGCAAGTGGGTGAATCTGCAAATGAAATGTACGTATACATAAGTACTATCAAAGTAGTAGTAGTAGTATTACCAAACAGGTTACCGATTGCCGTTTTAATATTGGTGCTCTGGATTGTCCAAGTAACACCAATATAAACCTTATAGTACGTAGCATAGCGTAGTTTTTGTCGTACGACATTACTAATATCACAAACCCAAGTCTTAAATATCACAAAAAGCCGTAACAAAAAAAAAAGCATTAAATTTCGAGGTTACCGCTTTTCTTCTATACCGTAATGGTTTATGTTCGTCTGTTAACAGAGCTGTAGAATAAAAAAGCGTAAAATTGCAATTTGTAGGTAGGCAATAATTTAAATGTTAAATAGCTATCGAGAAACCAATAAAATGTTGATCAAAGGTATTGCGACCGAACCGGAGGTCCGTAGAGTGACCATGATCTCAGAGAAATAGTACATTATGGTACAAGTGTGTAATGTTGGTGATTACCGCTGAGGCGCCATTGAGAGAGCCGAGGACGGTAATCATCAATACACACGTGTATCATACGACGTTTTTCAACACACTTGTGAAGAAAATAATAATAAAAAATCATTTTATTTAGTAAATAAAAAGTTTATTTAGAGAATTTATTTGTACTATTGAATATGATCTTTTTTGTATCGAAACTTTTTTAAGAACAAAGCAACTCAAGAACTCAACCAAGAAGTTTAGATACCTACTACTCTAACCTATAACTCACTTGTGAATAATAGTAATGAAAAAGTCACAGTTTGATTATAGGTGTCATTATGTGCCTAATTGCGGTGAAATAAGGGCCATTTTATGAGCAAGTGTGTTGAAAATGATTTAATGCTATCATATCTAGCTTTTTGTTTCAATATTATTGACTCCGATAAGAGGTAGTAAAATTCTCCTAACATTTACTCAATTTTAAATCTTCATGAGAACAAAATGATATCAACAAGAAAATTTAAGCTTTCCATTGCTTATGAAATTAACATTAACAATAAAACCTCGAAAAACCTTGCGTGGTCCGTGCGTCGTTACTCTTTACATAAAAACCGGCTAAGTGCGAGTCGGACTCTCGTACGGAGGGTTCCGTACTACCGTACCAAACATTTTTGTTTATTCCGGGATCCTTTGCGCAAGCCCGACACACACTTGACCGGTTTTTATTATTCGTTGTTTTACCATCAAGTATGCATTATAATCATAATAAGTTTGACGCTTGTGTAGGTATTGCCGTTCTTAAGATAGAGCAAAAACAAAAAAACTTGAAAAAACAGGTTTCTTGTATGTGGACCCCGCTTGATTTAGTCCTTTTTTTTTGTTATCAAAATAAATAATTATAAATATTATAATGTAAAAATGTATTTTTCTGTGAAAATTTCACCCAACTACATTAAGGTTCAGAAGATACAGCTCTCTGTAACTGATGGACGGACGGACAGACAGCGTAGGCTTATGACAAGATCCCGTTTTTACACTTTGGGTTCGGAACCCTAGGAAACGAAACAATAATACATAAAATTTAAATTTCATTAGCGTTAGTCGCTATCTGACGTCAGAAAAACTTGAAATAAGGTTTTTTCAGAATCCACATTGTTCTCTAAATTGCCTCAACTCATGGATACTTTAATCTTGACTCAATTTATAAACCTAAAAAGGGCAGTGGAGAAACATTAATTGAGTCCTTCACTCCTAAATGAACAAACTTTAGGAATATTAGGAAAATCTGCAAATTTTAATCGAATAAGGTTAAAGTTTTAATTTGTGTTCACAAGATTGGATTGGATTCTTAAGTAGGCGATTCAAAAAGTTTGTAATTTTCGTTCGCCCGTAATCGGACCCAAATTTTATTCATACCCCAAATACCAGGAAGTCTGGCCAGGAAGTAAATTTATAATATGCAAACAATTTTGCTTGATTTTTCCATTTTACAACGCAACGCCACAAATTTCATATTCTGAAATTGCCAAGTTTTTCTGTTTACTTCAACTTGACATTTGTGAAAATTGTAAGCTAAATGCTGGGCTGTAAATATTATGTTACGTATGGTTAAGTAGTTCAACTATCAAGCTAACTAGACTAGAATATATTGATACAGGTTTACCTAGATAAATAGCCTCACCTATGATTAGGTTGTGGTCCCATTGTTAGAGTTTATTGTTTGACGTCCGCCACCCAGATCTATAAACACTGAATCTGAGCGTCTTAATATGCCGACACTTTTTTAAGGGGACGATCAGACCATCAAACTGAATAACTTTCTCTGTGGGACCAACATCGAAATCGCGTAAATAAAAATCTGCTGTCCCATACATTTGGTTTGAGTAGATTTGTAATTTTGTATGGAATAGCATTTTTGTTTCGCGATTTCGATGTTGGTGCCATAGAGTAAGTTGTTCTTTCTGGATTCTGTTAGTAAAGTATATTGTCCTACATTGTCTTCTTGTGCCTTTGTGAACTAATAATATTTTGTATGTGAAGAAATAAATAAAGATTTATTGTTATTTATTATTTGTTTTGAAACCTTTATTAATATCAACTCTTTGAAAATGGCTTACTTTAATTTAGTCAAAAAATTGAATTCGACAATATTTAACAGTGAAATAAATCGTTTTCTTTGGGTAACTCCTTAATACTGGAGGCCAGGACTTAGCTTAAAGGCATATCTCTGGCTAGACGAAATGCTGGCGTTGCCAGTCCTTTAAATTCCCGAGCCACGACATTATTGGTCTACCGACGGGATCTTCCGCGACTTTTTAACTAGTCAAATCAGCAACTCTTTATCAAACGTCAAAACACGAGCTTTGTATGAAAAGTTGTACTAAATCATGAATAGTGACGTCATTGTTTTTCGTCGTCGTTTCGATACTTTTTATAGTTTATCCTTTTATTAAAAATAGTATTCAAGCTACAGAATTACTGAAAATGTAAGTTTAGCATTATTTTCAGACGTATTTTTTACTGAGAAGATAAAACTAAAATATATTTGGTTCAGTCAACTCCCCAATTCTGGCAATCCTGCAATCATAATTAGCCAGATTAATAATGCAGACAGGCGTAATATCGAGTACTATAACTTGTAATACCTCTGGTCTAATCGCTTCTCGCTGAAACTGCGACTGTGGTACAAGTGCGAGCGGCCATTAGCGTGACACGGCAGCGCTTGTAGGACAAACGCGGATTGTTGGTGTAGTGTCGATTACAGTGGCTATAAACCGCGACCGCCCACTGATTGCGAGCACGGATACTAATTTAATGTTCGTATGTTGATTATCACATTAGCTTGTGTAATAGGTTAGGTTAGGTTAGATTTTAATACAGGATGCGCACAAAAAAGCTGGATAATTGTACACGGTATTACAAAAGTACAAATAAATGTTTAAAACTTTTAAGGGGGTTGTTGAGACCATCAAACTGAACAACTTTCACTATGGGGCCAACATCGAATCCGCGAAAAAAAAAACGTTTGTCCCATACATTTAGCTCGAGTAGATCTGTAGTTTAGTATGGAACATCGTATCATGGCGATTATGGCAAATCTCTCCATTTTGGGGGGGCCTATGTTCAGCAGTGGACGTCTATCGGCTGATATGATGATGATGGAACATCCGATTTTTTTTCCGCGATTTCGATATTGGTGTCATGGTGAAAGTTGTTCAGTTTGATGGTCCTAACCATCCCCTTAAATGTGTATTTGTATTTTTGTAACACCTTGTATAAAAGTGTATAAGTTCGCGCAAAACACTGATGCGCACAGGTTACGTACGCTATTCAGAATTTTACACTTGTCTTTGTGTCCAATAACTGGCGAGAACAATTTCCGTACTATTAATTTAACTAGCAAATAACAAGTTAATTTAACTGTTTCGAACTTGTTTCGAACGAGAGCTAAATTTATTTGCATTTTATTAGTTAGGTACCTACTGAGTTTTCTCTCCGAAAATCTGCAGTGTGGGGTCCGGCTAAGAACAGCACCTATACCCAGAATGGTGTCATTAGACTGGACTAATTCCTTCAGGCATCGTCAATATCACTGATGCCCTCACAGAGTGGCTGCAGGTTATATCAACTGCATCCGACTCCTGTTTTAATCGTATCGGTCTCCCATTCCATCAAATTCAAAAGGGAAATTCGCCAGAAACTAGAGGCTATAGAAATGTGGTTTTACCGAAGAATGCTGAGAATTATTTGGGTTCAACGAGTTACTAACGTGGAAGTTCTACGACAAGTTAGGTAGTCCCGGGAGCTTTTGCAAACCTTTAAAAGGAGGAAAGTTGCATATTTTGATCTTGAGGAATGAGCGATACCAGCTGCTCAGGACTATAATAATGCGCAAAGTAGTAGGGCAAAAAAAGCGTTGGTAGGCCACGAATGTCGTGGTTCGTGAACCTGAAAGAGTAGACGGACATCGCCAGCGTCGAAGAGCTGTTTCGTTCAGCGAGAGATAGACAGGGATATGCAGAGCCGACTGGCAACCTCCAGTAATGGAGAGGAACGCGAAGAAGACGGAGCATCTATGTACAGCGCACAAACTCATGCGCTTAAAGTAACCAGCGTTACTCTAATTGCAACTTTTCTGAATAAGCTGTCGATGTAGTTGGAATCGGCTTTGATAATATTATTCATTCATTCAAATTATTCACATCTATGTAATTCAAGCGAGGAATAAAATTGAGAGGCAAATTATATTTCGCACTAAATGTGAACTCTCTATAACCACAGAGAAAATAAAATTAAATGAAATTAGACCTAAATTCAGTAAAATGTTTAGTTTATGATCAACGTTTGAACGTTATACTGAGGTAAATGCAAGGTAAATGTATTAAAACCGGACCAGACGTATATGGGAACATTTTACCTATGTGCTGCCAAATATTAAATTAAATTAAGTTTTCAAACTTAAGGTATTTTAGGGATCAACATGAACGTCCCAAATGATACGTCTCATCTCTGACCGTCAGACTAATAACATTTTCAGAAAATTTCAATTTTTAAATGAACATTTAACGCCTTACATAAAGGCAAAAACTTATTTACTAAAATATTATTTTTAAAGTAATAAGTATTATCTCGTGGTGATGGCTATATCATTAATTGTCAACCTGTTCTGCTTATACTTAGAGTTTGAATTGAAGTTAATTTTGTTACAGTTGAAGGACCGCAGAACTGAATAGGCCTAATGGCTCAACGGGACTGACATGAAATTAGTCTCGTGACGAAAACATCGTTAATAATTGATTTGTCGACTCCACAACGTGAAAAAATTGAAATGGATTCCACTCGTACACGAATTTTGCAGGTTAACGACTCGTGGGTCATTATTAAAAATAAAGAATTTACGAGCTTAATTAAGTTTTTTTATATGTAAATATTAATGTTATTGAATGATTTATTTGCTGTACTTTGCAGTGTTAATTAAGAATAATTTAATTATTATAGATCCCTAAACGTCAACAGAAGTCAGTAATTTATAATTTAATGTCCCAGTAGACAGAAACAAAAGTCTGGAAAAAGCCTCTGACCTCTCACTAAAAGAGTTGATGAATTAGTCAATGACCAGCAAACACCTTTGTTAAGGTATTATGAAGAAGAATAAATCTATGCCAAATCAATCCGGGCCCTCTGGAGAATCGGGTCCGTGGTGTAGCCACTCACCAACAGCTTGCTACAAGCTGCCCTGCGGGTGTAGTACATATATTATTACTTACATAGGATTTGTTTAGGGGTTTCTTTTTTTAATGTTGAACATTTTAATTTTTTAATAACAAAACCACGACTTTAACAGTTTCATTAATATATCGCAATCAATAGGTAATACCCATCCCCTACGCGCCCCCTACGCACGCCCTACGCACCCCCTACTCGCCCCCACTACGCAGCCCCTACTCTTCACTTACGCACCCCCTACACTCCCCTTACGTACCCCCTACACACCCCTACGCACCCCTACTCACCCCCTACGCACCCCTTACTCGCCCCGTCTACGCACTCCCTACTCACCACTTTACTCATCACATAGCAGAGTCGGGGTGAGTAGGGCGTAGGTAAGGAATTCACGTCCCAAAAAACCATGCAAACGACACCCATAATGATATTTAGACAATCCAACCCCATCTCACCCCAACAGGGGATGATGGTATTTCACGTCCGCTAAGTTGGATTTTAAAATCATTTTTGTTTTCGTAATCAGCGACCCGATAAACCATACAAACAATACCCATCTCGATTTTCAGACTTTGTCACCCCATTTCCCCCTTTAAGGGGTTGAATAAAACCTAAAATTCTTGTACTCCTGCTAAGTTTCGAATGAAATAGTCTAATATTGTTTCCCCATACAAACTTTGGACCCCCGTTTCACCTCTTTAGGGGGTGAATTTTGAAAAATCCTTTCTTAGTGCACCCCTAGACCTTATAAGGGCTTATACCTACGTGCCAAATTCGGAGTCTCTAAACCCAGCGGTTTGGGCTGTGCCTTGTCATGTGAGTCTGTCAGTTTCATTTTTATTTAGAAGATTAGATATACAGGGTGTAAGGAAAAGTATCATTAACCTTTAAACCACATACTCTACCCATCAAACTGAACAACTTTTACCATGAAAGCAAAAATGTCAGATCTAAAAAAAATTGCTGTCTCATACATTTGAGTCTTGTACTAGGGATTGCAGTTTAGTATGGAACAGCAGATTTTTTGCGCTGACATGTTTACTCCCACAGTAAAAGTTGCTCAGTCTGATAGGTAGGGTATGTGGTTTAATGGTTAATGATACTTTTCTTTAGACCGTGGCCCTGCATATGTATTGCCGAAGTATGCTGCCGCGACTGCTGTTCGACCTTATTTTAAGAAAAAGGGAAAATACAATTTACAATAACAATAAATTTACGATACGTTCCTGAAGCAATTTCCTTACAGGAAACAATAATAATAATCGTAACTGTATCGAAGTTGAAACGTAAATATACTGAAATTGCCCGTGTTCTCCGATATTTAGTGATCTAATTTCTTTAAAAAGTACGGTTTCTCCCCAAAATAGTAATGAAAGTGTATGTATCAATCAGTCTCGATACTATACAGGGTGTGAGAAAAAGTAAAATTAAATTTTAAACCACATAATTATAGTGTATGTAGAGAATACAATACATTGAACAGACCTTTTTTAAATTAGATAATATTAAGTAAATATATTTTTTAATTTATTTTATTTCGAAAATCTACAATGTTAAAAATGCGATTATGATAACTACTGTAATGACATTAACAGAATGGCCAATTACAGATTTTCACATTTATACAATAAAAACGTATCGGTATTTTGTGTTCATCATACGTACAACACACGGCGACACATCAAGCTATACAAAACCAACATAAGCTGGCCGCGCGTAGGACGAGTAACGTATAGCGTCGCGCGGCCAGCTTATGTTGGTTTTGTATTGCTTGATGTGTCGCCATGGATTGTTGACGTAACCTTTTTATTTAAAAAGTTATTAGTATCGGTTTAAAATTAAAGTAACCTATCGCACGGAATATTATAAGAGTACAACTGTCGTAAATACACACGATAGAAGTGAAACTTCCGCAGCTGTCAAATTTAAATTTCGAACTTCCGTTACACGAAAAGGTTGCGGAACCGAATTTCGAAGCCCTCCCTTAAAAAGTTTCAATTCAAAACTTGTTGTATTCCACTTCCACTATATTTGGTTTAAACAGGGCATTATTTACCCGGGGGTGCATTGGGTCCGTGACACCCGGATGCAGGGAGGGACCAAGGGGCGCAAGCTAATGGCCGGCCGTATACACTTACCATGCGTATTCTGCTAGTTATGAAAAATTATTTAACAATCATTTCTTCCGTATGGGTTTTAAAAATTAACTAAATATAATGAAGCAATAAAACAGTACCTACAAGGTATTTGTTAATTATACTTATCTAAAAAAATACATATTCTAACTGCTGTCTCCCACTGGGGTAGACAGAGACAACGGAACGCCACCTGCTACGATCCTGACATACCTCTCTAGCTTCCTTCACATTCATATAAGTCCTTTCATGCATGCTCGTCGGTTTCGGGTAGATCTGACCTGGCCCTTTTTAAGCAAATTTGATTATGTATACCTACGGGTCGGCTCATGCAGCTTTAGCCACAGTAGCAGCATGTGTAATCCAATTTCGATCTTATTACTACAATAAGTAAATTAATGTTATAACAAACACGTGCAGCAAATTCAGGGAGCATGAGGTGAAAAATGGAACATTTAAATTAAATGTTGTTTATTTTTTGTTGTAAATGGGGCGCAGGCTGATATATGCACCCCGGCGTCGAATATGGTAAAGACGGCCCTGGGTTTAAGAGGATATGTAAAACAAAAAGGATTCTTCAAAGCATCATATATCATGAAGTACTAACAGTAGGAGCATGATTTGCGGATATGTGTAAATTGAACATATAATTTTGATTTTTGATGAAGTTTTGATTAGAGCCAAAACACGATTAACACACATTTTCTCGATAGAAAAACAAACCAAAGTTGCCTCCGCCTTTATCGATAAACGCTTGGAACTGCTAAACGGTGAATAATATAAACACGAAACTTGATTTAAAAAAAAAGAGATTGATATTTTATAAAGTTTGATTATAGCAGAATTGAACTTACATAAATAGTACAATCACAATTAAATAAAGTTTGTTTTACGCTTGCGTCATTTCAGGCGCGCGCGCCGCCCCATCTCTTTCTCTCGCATCAGGCAGTAATATAAGCTATCACACGCCCATTTCATTTCAATTATTTTTCGACATAGGTCCTTAAAGGTAAATTATACTTTTCCTTACACCCCGTATTATGTAATACCCGCTTGTATACTAAACTCAAATTAGGTGAATCTTAGTAACGTTATTATTACTCCTTAGCTTAGGTATCACTTTGTTTTAGAATCATTGAGCGTGTTTAGGAGTGTATTAATGTTGATGTAATGAACTTTCTTGTTAGGAATGCCTTAGGTATCAGGTTAAGATGCGCTTAAGTTTAGTGCAAACGGGCCTTAGAGCATAATTAACTACGCTTTGGAGCTATTTGTGCTTAGTTCTAGCCTTTGCTATATGGCGTTGACTTTGAAGTTGAACACTGAAACCCCACGAGTAGCCTGCTAGCCCAGTCATTTTATGGAGTTTTGTTAGGTGGGGCAGGGAGTAATTATTAATTGGACTTTTAAACTGTAACCGGCACCATTTAGTGACAAAAAGACTATTTTAAAACATATTAAATATAAAATCGCTACGCAACATAGAAATCAAAAGTGTCTGTCCCAGAAGGCTTTTAAATTAATAATATTTATACATTGGTATACATCTAATTCAACTGAGTGCATTGGCACTCAGTTGAATTAGATTTAACAATATACATTATTTTCGAGCAATAAAATAGGCATTAAAATTTAAAAAAAAAGTTTTTATTAGAAAATACGAATGTATTTTTCAAAACCTTCTAAGTAGACAAAAATATTTACACCACGTTTGAAGTATGTATAATGGTAATGCCTTAAATATGTATGCAAAAAAAATTCCATCAGATTTTGTTATAACGGGATAATAGCTAAATTTTAAAATTGGAACTGTTGCTGATGTTATTTTTTTTTAAATTTGGTACATTTACAAGCTCAAATTGGCTCTTAAATACTCTACCGAAAGAAAATATCAATTATTAATTAGTCCCGGCTGAAACCGTAAAATGACTGGGCTATGCCTGGTGTTCTCATTACGACCAAGCAACGGTTAGTATTATCACAGAGTACTATAATTAATATTATTTTGATTAAGTATGTATCGGTGTTAGTACCTAAATGAAAACCGTTTTTACAAACATGTAATACATAGATACACAAACATAATACCATTGAGCTAAAGTGAATCATTTTAACGGGTTCTTACCGCATTATGCGGCTAAGCCTTTAGCTTACAAAAACTGCTTAAAAAGCTATACAAACCCTCTGTACAGAATTGATAAGTGACCAAGTATAAGGATTTTCGAAATTAAGGGCAGTGAACGTTTATGATAATAGGTGATTTTTAGCTCTGTCAGGTTACTTTTAGGTTACACGATTCAAAAGGTTACTTTTAGGTTATTATTCGGAATTTGTATAATCAATTTTAAACTTCCTATTCTTCCATGAAACGGAATGCTTTTTAATTTTTTTTAAATGTTTTATAACGCAAAACGTTCGTAGCTTTGTGAGTGCAATTCCTAAAAACACGTTTTTCTCTCTCGTATATCAAATCTGCAACCAACATCTGTCTAGCTATTTTTAATACCTTATTACTGGAAAAAACATGAAAGGCTACTTTCCACACCAAAAGGTTACTTTTTTGTCTATTTCCGGTTTCCTTTGACAAGATCCGGCTGGCAACACCGATCCGCTTAGTGTGAATATATAATAGGCAAAACAAGATACATTTTCAACTAATTGTAAACCAAGCTTTAACAGGAGAGTGAGCTATCGGGTTAATCTGAAATCATAGTAGTCGTGTGGTTATTAGACCAGACTATCTCCGATGCAATATTCACAGTATTGGCTGATAACTCGACTAGCAATATTCCATTCAAGTCACCTCAAATGTCATTACGCTTGACCGCATTTTCGTCAATTTGCCAACACCGTCATGATGTCACCCATCAAAGCGTGTTTCTCACTAATCAGTGCGTTAAATCGTGTTCGGGTCAAGTCGTGGCGTGTGGTTAAAGCCATGCATTCACTAGTCAATAATTGACGTGCAATATTTTGCTGCATGTCGCCCAACATGCTACAACGACGCGGAACATTGTTGAGCAACGTTGCATGTCCATGTCAACGTCAGTACTTGACAACATATACAGGGTGAAATTGATATCATTGGCATCCTTTTAAACTAAGATTCTACCCATCAAACTGAACAACTTTTACTATGGGAGCAAAGAATAAATCTGCTGTTGCATACATTTGTGTCGCGAACTCGCGCGTCGACATTGCAGTTTAGTATGGAACAGCAGATTTTTATTTGCTCCTATCTGTTTGCTCCCATAGTAAAAGTTGTTCAGTTTGATGGGTAGACTCTTTGTTTAAAAGGATGCCAATGATATCAATTTCAAACTGTAGATGTCAGCTGCAATTTTGTTGCCGCACACGCTAACATTGACGTGCAACTCAAAACTCGCACTCCGTTGTGTTCATAGACGCATGCTTTTTTGACGCGACGTTTAAAATAATTTATTTATATTTAAAAAAACCGGCCAAGTACGAGTCCGGACTCGGGCAATTAGTGTTACGTACTACCAGTTGTTTAACACGGGTCGTTGATGTCAACCACTATAAATTGACACTTACTTAGTATGTGGTGACATAGTAACTGAAGATCGTTAGTTTTTGGGTATAGAAAAAAAAACTATTCAAGTTTAACTTGGATAGATTTTTTTTCTAATTAGCCAGATAACTTTCATGCTATGCATGTTATTTCTGATGTTCATGATTTTTTTTCAGATTTTATAAGGCTATATTTTTTGAAACAGAGGTGGGGACAGCAAGCGGATTTAATTGAAAATATGATTAAACAAAGTTTTAATTAAAAACTTGAAAAATAAATTTCTAGATTTTCATAAGCTTTCAATTGATCAACATAAATAATGTAGAAAGAAAATTTTGTTTACCCTTTTTGCCTCCCAAAATTACCCGTCAATATAAAAATTAAGATTTTTTGACTTCATATTGGAACCATTAATTGGACCATTAATTGGTATATCTTTGCCAAGTTTCAGCTTCCTATATCTAACGTTCTCTGAGAAAAATGCCTGTAACAGACGGACGGACGGACAGAAACCGAGCTGATTCCACAAGCGTCTCGTTTTGCCAATTGTGGTACGGCACACTAAAAACTTGTTTGGATTGTATTAGACTTTATGTGGGTAAAAGGTTAATGATACTTTTCACTACACCCTGTATAGTTTTCTGCAGTGTGTCGTTTTGATTGAAACCTTACTCCATGATTGAAACAGTACACAATAGCAATCTACTTCAAAAGCACAAGCTTGCATAATCATATGCGCGACAATGTGTAAAACGACTAAGCCAAGAACTTTTGTGTAGACAGTATGGAATATTAACGAAAAAGACCAATGCTTTTCTTCATGCAATATGTAAAATGGGGACATTTTACCCGCGCCATTCCTGAAAATTAAGCCATTGGTGCGGCAAAACTTTCCTTTGTCATATACTTCTCTCTTTGTTACAACGATTTTATTTGTTGACAAGATAGAAATTTTGTGTGATATTGCATCGTTCCCGATGCAATATCACACAAAATTTCTAGTTATTACCATACTGTCCATAGAGACAATGACTAGCTCCAATATTGGTCCGAAATACCGATCCCTGGCGCGGCAATCTATCCGAATGTATTATAGAGGTTCCATACACGACGGAATTCCATCGGGATATCAGTCAAATCACGTACTTCGCTACGTAGACAATGTCAACGAGATTTGATTTGTGCTGGCCGATTTAAAAGGGATGAAAGTTTAAGCTTGCTACAGAAAGTAAATTAAAATAGATACGATGATGGTTGAATTTATTTAAGGTAAGCAAATAGTATGAAATTCAATTTGTAAGTTATTAGATTTATTTTAGGTACACCGTGAAATTTAAGTGGTTTTAGTTAAGCGGGAGGTTGATTTGACTCAAGCAGGTAGGCTCCTTTATTTCCGAAAAAGAGTAAAGTTTACATAACTGATTGTACTATCAAAGAATACCATCTTCTTATCGTGTGGGCAGAGCCCTGGTGTCAGAGTTTTTTCAGACCGCCTTACGGCCTCTGAAGTGGTTTTTATGTAACGACTACCACCAGATATAGTCGCCGGGACCAACGGCTTAGCATGCCATCCGAAGCACGGAATCATCTTTCTTTTCAGACAAATCAGGTGATTCAGCCTGCAATGTCCTAACCAACTGGGGTAAAACGCACAAAGAGACGTATCACTAGGTGTCCACCGTGGGAATCGAACCCACGACGTCCGTGACAAGAGCCCAACATTGTAAGAGGGGTTAGAAATGCAAAGTAGCGCTTTTGCTTCAGAGACGACTGTCGCCACTTGTCTTCCCGCTCACACTGCTACAACTACTCATGCCCTCTCGCTCACATCACGCCGTGCGCGTTACGATGTAATGCAAATCATTGCATAACCGTGTGGCACGCGTACCACGCCTACTTTGCACTTCTAGCCCCTCTTATAATGTTCTGTGGGTTAGAGTATCCTACTGTACGTACATACACAAACGTGCGTCTACACCTGTACGGACAAACCAGTGGTCTTAGTAGTAGTAGTAGTATTGTAATCAAAAAGGTTCGCTTGTATGAAGTGCATGGGGTGTTGGGGTACTGAAGGCGAATCACTGAATCACAAAAATTTCACGGTATACATCAAACAAAGTACTAGGGCAGACAATGTTAATTAGACTTGATTTGTAGAGGTCAACAATCGCCGAAGGGACGGCATGAATTTAAAAAAATAAAGTAAATTGAATTAAGAATATAAAGGGTTGTTAATTGATGGGTACAAAGATAGACTGTAGCATAGAAAAAATCCAGAGAGGATAAGATACGGCTAAGTGATGCTTATAAATTTTATTTATGCCAGACAGAGAGGTTATTGACTTAAAATCATTATTTATTTGTATTTCTGGTTCACCTTTTAAAACATCGTTTACTGTATTGTGAGTGACAAGAAATTACGTAGTCAAGTCAAGGACAGACAGGTAATGCTGATGTTTACCTTCACTGTGTTTTTTCAAAGGTCGGAATATTCAAGTTAACTGACAGCGACGGAATTTTACTAGTCATAGTTTACTTTACATAACTAACCCAACACGTTTTCTAGAAGCTTAATCGTCAAAGATATATTTTATAGTTTTATACCTAAACATTCACGTTTTCAAGAGGATATTTAAGCGACCGGGCTCCATGCAAGCGAAGTTTGATTCCATTTTGAATATTAACTATGAGGTTTATTAGATTTCAGTTAAAAATTAAAAGTTGTATCAAATAATTATATGGCAACGTATAAACTTTACATTTTAACGGATATCTGACAAACCACAGACAAGGATATAGTTTCTAGCTAGATCGTGTTAAAAAAGTAATTGAATTTAATTAATTAATATTCAAAGTAAGACCATACTTCGTTTGTACCTATACTGCACGCTCGCAGGTATATCCTCTTAAAATACAGCAGCATAAACAACCTTTATGAAGCAAATTAGGGATCAATTTTGAAATTTCATAGCTATCTTGTAGAAACAGATAGAGGTTCCCAGGCTTTCCCGGAACGACCTGTTTCACAAAGACCTAATTATTTCGGTCAGAATTTGAATTACAAATTGGAACGTTAATTAATATCGTTGCTTACGCTTTGTTTGGTTATGATCGAAAATTGGGCTATGAAATATTGTTATCACGCTGGAAATTTAGTTTTGGTAGTTATGCTCGGTTTGTAGCTCAAAATTTTCGCTGTTTGACGTGTTCACAAGGGAATGCTAAACCTGAAAGCTATTTATTCAAAATTAACGATTTTGAATAAATAGCTACAAACACAAGTTCTGTTACAAACTTCTTTGTGATATATATTTTTTTTCTTGGTAAAGGAATCTATTTTCCGTCCGACAACGTCAATCAAAACAGCTTTGGTCCTTCAAGGAAAAACCAGCTCTTCGAGGGAAATAATAATGGTGGTTCACAACGTTTCGTCACGGAGCTTGTAGTGCCGGAGGCCCTGCCGTCCTAAAATACGAGAGACGCGCCTCCCGCAGCGGTGGAGGCCCTTCCGTCCTCGAATACGATAGACGAGCCTCCGACTGCTTTATCTTCAGCCCTGTCACGGAAGCGGTATGTCCCTTCAGTTACTACGAGTGAATCTTCCTCGACAGTTAAGGCTAGAATATTAGCTGCCGAGGCGCAACACGCGAGGCGCCTCGCTGAAGCAGAGCGAATCGCCGTCGAGGCAGAGCGGGTCGCCGCCGAAGCCGAGCTCCAAGCTGAGATAGCCGCGATACAGGCGGAAAGGAGCTGTCGCGGTAGCAGCCATTCCGCCGTCGAAGAATGGCTTGATGCCACACGCGGCAGAATGGTTGGTGTCACTAGCGATCATTTACCTGGGTATGATTCACAGATACAGAATACATGCGTGGACCCGCCTTAACTAGCGCGGAAGGAATGTACAATATTAACTGCTAACACAGAAGGCTCTGCCTTAGAAGCACAAGCGGCTCATTGGAGTCCATCACTTGCACTACACTGGGACCACCAACAACATCCGCCGACGATAGCACAAGCGGCTCATTTGAGTCCATCACTTGCACTACACTGGGACCACCAACAACATCAGACAACGACAACGCATCAGGACACGACGAGTGGGGGGGGGTATTAAGGGGTAGCCCCCCCCCCCCACTCGTCTACGCCCTGTAAATCAACGGAAAAGTGACTTTCGTACGGAGAGCCCCCCTTTCCCCCCTCCCCCCCACCCCTCTCCTCCCCCCAAATGAGTTAATATTATACAGTTGAGCCACCAGCGCAAGCTTCTGGCTTGCCACAGCTGCCGATACGAGGTAGGGGGCAGTCACAGCAGCTGGCGCCACGTCCACAGCCTTGCGCGGGAGTGTGGACATCCCAGCGTCCTGTGAGGGTTCCACGACCGCCAACCAGCCAGATGGCAGCACAAGATCAAGCCGCTGGTAGTTCACCAGCTACTGCGGTCGAACCTGCCGTCCTTCATCTGACTTTAGAACTGTTTGTCTCAAACGTAGGTGCGAAAAATAAACCGCACAGCTCTATCAATCTTCCCTTTTTTGATGGTAAATCGCCAGCTGACTGGCTTAGTTTTAAACGTACTCAGCCATTTTTAGGCCATTCTTTGGCCATTACTCAACCATTTACTCGGCCATTTTTGGGCCGTTACTTTGCCATTTTGTAAAATTTTTTGGTCATAATTCGTCAATTCTTAGGCCATTACACATCCATTTACTCGGCCATTTTAAGACCATTATTCTGCCATTTCTTGACCATTTTTCGCCCATTACTAAGCCATTTTTCTGCCATAATCCAGTAATTTTTTGGCAATTATTAGGACATTCTTTGGCCAATATTCAGCCATTTACTCGGCCATTCTTTTGCTTTTATTCAGCCATTTCGAAGCCGTTTTTCGAACATTACTCTGCCATTTTTCGGCCAAAATTCAGCCATTATTTGGCCATTTCCCAGCCATTACTCGGCCATTATTTGGCCGTATTTTGGCAATTTACTCGCCCATTTTTAGGCCGTTATTTTGCCATTTTGTCAGCAATTTTTGGTCATAATTCGGCCATTTACTCGGTCATTTTTAGGGCATTATTAGGCCATTATTCAGCCATTTCCCGGTCATTTTTGGCCATTACTCGACCATTCTTTGGTTGTAAATTGGCCATTTACTAGACCATTATTCTGCAATGATTCTGTAATTTTTTGGCTATTATTGGTTCGTTCTTTGGCCAATATTCAGCCATTTACTCAGCAATTTTTCTCCAATTATTAAGCCATTTCGAAGCCGTTTTGTGGCCATTATTCGTCAAAAATTCAGCCATTCTTCTTGCATTACTTGGCCATTTCTCGGGCATTTTTGGTCATTATTCGAGCATTCTTCGGCCATTATTCGGTTATTATTTGCCCATTTCTCAGCCATTTTTCGGGCATTACTCTGCCATTACTCAACAATTCTTCGGCCGTTTCTAAGCCATTTTTTTGTCATTATTCTGCAATTCTTTGGCGATTACTCAGCCATTAACTCAGGGATTTTTAGGCCATTATTTGTCAATTCTTTGGCCATTTACTCGGCCTTTTTAGGACATTATTTGGCCATTCTTCGACCATTACTCAGCCATTTACTCGGCCATTACTCAGCCATTTTTAGGCCGTTGTTTTGCCATTTAGTCAGCAGTTTTTTGGTCATAATTCGGCAATTCTTCGGCCATTATTCAGCCATTTCTCGACCATTTTTCGCCCATTACTTAACCATTCTTCGGCTTATTTTCAGCCATTTACTAGGCCATTTTTCTGCCATAATCCAGTAATATCTTGGCAATTATTGGGACATTCTTCGAAGACGATTTTAGGCCATTACTCGGCAATTCTTTGGCCGTATTCTGGCTATTTACTCGGCCATTTTTAGGCCGTTATTTTGCCATTTTGTCAGCAAAATTTTGGTCGTAATTCGGGCATTTTTAAGCTATTCTTTGGCCAATATTTGGCCATTACTAACCCATTTTTAGGTTGTTATTTTGCCATTTTGTCAGCAATTTTTTGGTCATAATTCGGAATTCATAGGCCATTACTCAGCCATTTACTCGGCCATTTTTAGGCCATTCTTCTGCCAATATTTGGCCATTACTCAGCCATTTACTCGGCCATTTTTAGGCCATTACTCGGCCATTCTTTGGCCGTATTTTAGCTATTAACTCAGGCATTTTCAGGTCATTATTTGCCCATTCTTTGGCTATTATTATTTCTCAGTCATTTACTCGGCAGTTTTAAGGCCATTATTTGGCTGTATTTTGGCCATTTACTCGGCCATTTTTAGGCCGTTATTTTGCCATTTTGTCAGAAATTTTTTGGTCATAATTCGGCAATTCTTAGGCCATTACTCAGCCATTTACTCGGCTAATTTTAGGCCAATCTTTGGATAATATTTGGCCATTGCTCAGCCATTTACTAGGCTACTTTTAGGCCGTTACTTTGCCATTTTGTCAGCAAAATTTTGGTTTTAATTCGGCCATTTTTAGGCCATTCTTTGGCCAATATTTAGCCATTACTCAGCCATTTTTAGGCCGTTATTTTGCTATTTTGTCAGCAATTATTTGGTCATAATTTGGCAATTCTTAGACCATTTCTCAGCCATTTACTCGGCCATTTTTAAGCCATTCTTTGACCAATATTTGGCCATTACTCAGCCATTTCCTCGGCCTTTTTTAGGCCATTATTCGGCTATTCTTTGGCCGTATTTTGGTTATTAATTCAAGCATTTTTAGGTTATTATTTGCCCATTCTTCGGCCATTATTGGGGCATTCCTTGGCCAATATTCAGCCATTTACTTGGCCATTCTTTTGCTTTTATTCAGCCATTTTGAAAACGTTTTTAAGCCATTACTTGGCCATTCTCTGGCCGTAATTTGGCCATTTACTCGGCCATTTTTTGGCCCGTTATTTTGCCATTTTGTCAGTAATTTTTTGTTCATAATTCGGCCATTTTTAAGCCATTCTTTGGCCAATATTTGGCCATTACTCAGCCATTTTTAGGCCTTTGTTTTGCCATTTAGTCAGCAGTTTTTTGGTCATAACTCGGCAATTTTTAGGCCATTACTCAGCCGTTTACTCTGCCATTCTTCGGCCATTATTCAGCCATTTTTAGGCCGTTGTTTTGCCATTTAGTCAGCAGTTTTTTGGTCATAATTTGGCAATTTTTCGGCCATTATTCAGCCATTTCTCGACCATTTTTCGCCCATTACTTAACCATTCTTCGGCTTATTTTCAGCCATTTACTAGTCCATTTCTCTGCCATAATCCAATAATTTTTTGGCAATTATTGGGACATTCTATGGCCAATATTCAGCCATTTACTTGGACATTCTTTTGATATTATTCAGCCATTTCGAAGAGGTTTTTAGGCCATTACTCGGCCATTCTTTGGCCGTATTTTGGCCATTACTCAGCCGCTTTTAGGCCGTTGTTTTGCCATTTTGTCAGCAATTTTTTGGTCATAATTCGGCCATTCTTTGGCCAATATTTAGCCATTACTCAGCTATTTTTAGGCCGTTATTTCGCCATTTTGTTAGCAATTTTTCGGTCATAATTCGGCAATTTTTAGGCCATTGCTCAGCCATTTACTCGGCCATTTTAAGGCAGTTATTTTGCCATTTTGTCATCAATTTTTTGGTCGTAATTCGGCAATTCTAAGGTCATTACTCAGCCATTTACCCGGCCATTTTAAGGCCATTATTTGGCCATTCTTCGGCCGTTATTCAGCCATTTCTCGACCATTTTTCGCCCATTACTAAGCCATTTTTCAGTTATAATCCAGTAATTTTTTGGCAATTTGTGGGACATTCTTTGGCCAATATTCAGCCATTTACTTGGACATTCTTTTGATATTATTCAGCCATTTCGAAGACGTTTTTAGGCCATTACTTGGTCATTCTTGGGCCGTATTTTGACCATTTACTCGGCCATTTTTTGGCCCGTTATTTTGTTATTTTGTCAGCAATTTTTTGTTCATAATTCTGCCATTTTTAAGCCATTCTTGGGCCAATATTTGGTCATTAATAACCCATTTTTAGGTTGTTATTTTGCCATTTTGACAGCAATTTTTTGGTCATAACTCGGCAATTTTTAGGCCATTACTCAGCCATTTACTCGGCAATTCTTCGGCCAATATTTAGCCATTACTCAGCTATTTTTAGGCCGTTATTTTGCCATTTTGTTAGCAATTTTTCGGTCATAATTCGGCAATTCTTAGGCCATTACTCAGCCATTTACTCGGCCATTTTAAGGCCGTTATTTTGCGATTTTGTCAGCAATTTTTTGGTCATAATTCGGCAATTCTAAGGTCATTACTCAGCCATTTACCTGGCCATTTTAAGGCCATTATTTGGCCATTCTTCGGCCGTTATTCAGCCATTTCTCGACCATTTTTCGCCCATTACTAAGCCATTTTTCTGCCATAATCCAGTAATTTTTTGGCAATTATTGGGACATTCTATGGCCAATATTCAGCCATTTACTTGGTCATTCTTTTGATATTATTCAGCCATTTCGAAGACGTTTTTAGGCCATTACTCGGCCGTTTTTAGGCCATTACTCGGCCATTTTTAGGCCGTTATTTTACCATTTTGTCAGAAATTTTTGGGTCATAATTCGGCCATTTTGACGCCATTCTTTGGCCAATATTTGGCCATTACTCAGCCGTTTTTAGGCCGTTGTTTTGCCATTTTGTCAGCTATTTTTTGGTCATAATTCGGCCATTCTTTGGCCAATATTTAGCCATTACTCAGCTATTTTTAGGCCGTTATTTTGCCATTTTGTTAGCAATTTTTCGGCCATTATTCAGCCATTTCTCGACCATTTTTCGCCCATTACTTAACCATTCTTCGGCTTATTTTCAGCCATTTACTAGGCCATTTCTCTGCCATAATCCAGTAATTTTTTGGCAATTATTGGGACATTCTATGGCCAATATTCAGCCATTTACTTGGTCATTCTTTTGATATTATTCAGCCATTTCGAAGAGGTTTTTAGGCCATTACTCGGCCATTCTTTGGCCGTATTTTGGCCATTACTCAGCCGTTTTTAGGCCGTTGTTTTGCCATTTTGTCAGCAATTTTTTGGTCATAACTCGGCCATTCTTTGGCCAATATTTAGCCATTACTCAGCTATTTTTAGGCCGTTATTTTGCCATTTTGTTAGCAATTTTTCGGTCATAATTCGGCAATTTTAAGGCCATTGCTCAGCCATTTACTCGGCCATTTTAAGGCAGTTATTTTGCCATTTTGTCATCAATTTTTTGGTCGTAATTCGGCAATTCTAAGGTCATTACTCAGCCATTTACCCGGCCATTTTAAGGCCATTATTTGGCCATTCTTCGGCCGTTATTCAGCCATTTCTCGACCATTTTTCGCCCATTACTAAGCCATTTTTCAGCCATAATCCAGTTATTTTTTGACAATTATTGAGACATTCTTTGGCCAATATTCAGCCATTTACTTGGTTTGGGAGCAATTTTTTGTTCATAATTCTGCCATTTTTAAGCCATTCTTGGGCCAATATTTGGCCATTAATAACCCATTTTTAGGTTTTTATTTTGCCATTTTGTCAGCAATTTTTTGGTCATAATTCGGCAATTCTTAGGCCATTTTTAGGTCATTTTTTGGACAATATTTGTCCATTACTCAGCCATGTATTCAGCCATTTACTCGGCCATTTTAAGGCCGTTATTTTGCCATTTTGTCAGTAATTTTTTGTTCATAATTCGGCCATTTTTAAGCCCTTCTTTTAGGCCATTACTCAGCTATTTACTCAGCAATTCTTCGGCCAATATTTGGCCATTACTAACCCATTTTTAGGTTGTTATTTTGCCATTTTGTCAGCAATTTTTTGGTCATAATTCGGCAATTCATAGGCCATTACTCAGCCATTTACTCGGCCATTTTTAGGCCATTCTTCTGCCAATATTTGGCCATTACTCAGCCATTTACTCGGCCATTTTTGGGGCATTTTTGGTCATTATTCGAGCATTCTTCGGCCATTATTCAGTTATTATTTGCCCATTTCTCAGCCATTTCTCGGCCATTTTTCGGGCATTACTCTGCCATTACTCAACCATTCTTCGGCCGTTTCTAAGCCATTTTTTTGTCATTATTCTGCAATTCTTTGGGGATTACTCAGCCATTAACTCAGGGATTTTTAGGCCATTATTTGTCCAATCTTTGGCCATTTACTCCGCCTTTTTAGGACATTATTTGGCCATTCTTCGGCCATTACTCAGCCATTTACTAGGCCATTTTAAGGCCGTTATTTTGCCATTTACTCGGCCATTTTAAGGCCATTATTTGGCCATTCTTCGGCCATTATTCAGCCATTTTTAGGCCGTTGTTTTGCCATTTAGTCAGCAGTTTTTTGGTCATAATTCAGCAATTCTTCGGCCATTATTCAGCCATCGACCATTTTTCGCCCATTACTTAACCATTCTTCGGCTTATTTTCAGCCGTTTTCTGCCATAATCCAGTAATTTCTTGGCAATTATTGGGACATTCTTTGGCCAATATTCAGCCATTTACTTGAACATTCTTTTGATATTATTCAGCCATTTCGAAGACGATTTTAGGCCATTACTCGGCAATTCTTTGGCCGTATTCTGGCTATTTACTCGGCCATTTTTAGGCCGTTATTTTTCCATTTTGTCAGCAAAATTTTGGTCGTAATTCGGGCATTTTTAAGCCATTCTTTGGCCAATATTTGGCCATTACTAACCCATTTTTAGGTTGTTATTTTGCCATTTTGTCAGCAATTTTTTGGTCATAATTCGGCAATTCATAGGCCATTACTCAGCCATTTACTCGGCCATTTTTAGGCCATTCTTCTGCCAATATTTGGCCATTACTCAGCCATTTACTCGGCCATTTTTAGGCCATTACTCGGCCATTCTTTGGCCGTATTTTAGCTATTAACTCAGGCATTTTCAGGTCATTATTTGCCCATTCTTTGGCCATTATTTGGCCATTTCTCAGTCATTTACTCGGCAGTTTTAAGGTCATTACTAAGCCATTCTTTGGCTGTATTTTGGCCATTTACTCGGCCATTTTTAGGCCGTTATTTTGCCATTTTGTCAGAAATTTTTTGGTCATAATTCGGCAATTCTTAGGCCATTACTCAGCCATTTACTCGGCCAATTTTAGGCCAATCTTTGGATAATATTTGGCCATTGCTCAGCCATTTACTAGGCTACTTTTAGGCCGTTACTTTGCCCTTTTTTCAGCAAAATTTTGGTCATAATTCGGCCATTTTTAGGCCATTCTTTAGCCAATATTTAGCCATTACTCAGCCATTTTTAGACCGTTATTTTGCTATTTTGTCAGCAATTATTTGGTCATAATTTGGCAATTCTTAGACCATTTCTCAGCCATTTACTCGGCCATTTTTAAGCCAGTCTTTGGCCAATATTTGACCAGTACTCAGCCATTTCCTCGGCCTTTTTTTAGGCCATTATTCGGCTATTCTTTGGCCGTATTTTGTTTATTAATTCAAGCATTTTTAGGTTATTATTTGCCCATTCTTCGGCCATTATTGGGGCATTCCTTGGCCAATATTCAGCCATTTACTTGGCCATTCTTTTGCTTTTATTCAGCCATTTTGAAGACGTTTTTAAGCCATTACTTGGCCATTCTTTGGTCGTATTTTGGCCATTTACTAGGCCATTTTTTGGCCCGTTATTTTGCTATTTTGTCAGTAATTTTTTCTTCATAATTCGGCCATTTTTAAGCCATTCTTTGGCCAATATTTGGCCATTACTCAGCCATTTTTTAGGCCGTTGTTTTGCCATTTAGTCAGCAGTTTTTTGGTCATAACTCGGCAATTTTTAGGCCATTACTCAGCCGTTTACTCTGCCATTCTTCGGCCATTATTCAGCCATTTTTAGGCCGTTGTTTTGCCATTTAGTCAGCAGTTTTTTGGTCATAATTCGGCAATTCTTTGGCCATTATTCAGCCATTTCTCGACCATTTTTCGCCCATTACTTAACCATTCTTCGGCTTATTTTCAGCTATTTACTAGGCCATTTCTCTGCCATAATCCAGTAATTTTTTGGCAATTATTGGGACATTCTATGGCCAATATTCAGCCATTTACTTGGTTATTCTTTTGATATTATTCAGCCCTTTCGAAGACGTTTTTAGGCCATTACTCGGCCATTCTTTGGCCGCATTTTGGCCATTTACTCGGCCATTTTTAGGCCGTTATTTTACCATTTTGTCAGTAATTTTTTGGTCATAATTCGGCCATTTTGACGCCATTCTTTGGCCAATATTTGGCCATTACTCAGCCGTTTTAGGCCGTTGTTTTGCCATTTTGTCAGCAATTTTTTGGTCATAATTCGGCCATTCTTTGGCCAATATTTAGCCATTACTCAGCTATTTTTAAGCCGTTATTTTGCCATTTTTCGGTCATAATTCGGCAATTCTTAGGCCATTACTCAGCCATTTACTCGGCCATTTTAAGGCCGTTATTTTGCCATTTTATCATCAATTTTTTGGTCGTTATTCGGCAATTCTAAGGTCATTACTCAGCCATTTACCCGGCCATTTTAAGGCAATTATTTGGCCATTCTTCGGCCGTTATTTAGCTATTTCTCGACCATTTTTCGCGCATTACTAAGCCATTTTTCTGCCATAATCCAGTAATTTTTTGGCAATTATTGGGACATTCTTTGGCCAATATTCAGCCATTTACTTGGTCATTCTTTTGATATTATTCAGTTATTTCGAAGACGTTTTTAGGCCATTACTTGGTCATTCTTTGGCCGTATTTTGACCATTTACTCAGCCATTTTTAAGCCGTTATTTTGTCAGCAATTTTTTGTTCATAATTCTGAAATTTTTAAGCCATTCTTGGGCCAATATTTGGCCATTAATAACCCATTTTTAGGTTGTTATTTTGCCATTTTGTCAGCAATTTTTTGGTTATAATTCGGCAATTCTTAGGCCATTACTCAGCTATTTACTCGGCCATTTTAAGGCCGTTATTTTGCCATTTCGTCAGCAATTTTTTGGTCATAATTCGGCAATTCTAAGGTCATTACTCAGCCATTTACCCGGCCATTTTAAGGCCATTCTTCGGCCGTTATTCAGCCATTTCTCGACCATTTTTCGCCCATTACTAAGCCATTTTTCTGCCATAATCCAGGAATTTTTTGGCAATTATTGGGACATTCTTTGGCCAAAATTCAGCCATTTACTTGGACATTCTTTTGATATTATTCAGCCATTTCGAAGACGTTTTTAGGCCATTACTTGGCCATTCTTTGGCCGTTTTTTGACCATTTACTCGGCCATTTTTTGGCCCGTTATTTTGCCATTTTGTCAGTAATTTTTTGTTCACAATTCGGCCATTTTTAAGCCATCCTTTGGCCAATATTTGGCCATTACTAACCCATTTTTAGGTTATTATTTTGCCATTTAGTCAGCAGTTTTTTGGTCATAACTCGGCAATTTTTAGGCCATTACTCAGCCATTTACTCGGCCATTCTTTGGCCAATATTTAGCCATTACTCAGCTATTTTTAGGCCTTTATTTTGCCATTTTGATAGCAATTTTTCGGTCATAATTCGGCAATTCTTAGGCCATTACTCAGCCATTTACTCGGCCATTTTAAGGCCGTTATTTTGCCATTTTATCATCAATTTTTTGGTCGTTATTCGGCAATCCTAAGGTCATTACTAAGCCATTTACCCGGCCATTTTAAGGCCATTATTTGGCCATTCTTCGGCCGTTATTCAGCCATTACTCGGCCATTCTTTGGCCGTATTTTGACCATTTACTCGGCCATTTTCAGGCCGTTATTTTGCCATTTTGTTAGCAATTTTTCGGTCATAATTCGGCCATTTTTAAACCATTCTTTGGCCAATATTTGGCCATTAATAACCCATTTTTAGGTTGTTATTTTGCCATTTTGTCAGAAATTTTTTGGTCATAATTCGGAAATTATTAGGCCATTTTTTGGACAATATTTGGCCATTACTCAGCCATGTACTCAGCTATTTTTAGGCCATTACTCGGTCATTCCTTAGCCGTATTTTGGCGTTTAATTCAAGCATTTTTAGGTCATTATATGCCCATTCTTCGGCCATTATTTGTCCATTCCTCAGCTATTTACTCGGTCATTTTTAGGCCATAATGGGGATATTCTTTGGCCAATATTCAGCCATCTACTTGGTCATTACTCAGCAATTTTTAGGCCTATATTTGGCCATTACTCAGTCATTTTTAGGCCATTACTCTGCCATTCTTCTGCCATTATTTGGCCATTTGCTCGGCCGTTTTCAGGCCATTACTCGGCCAGTATTGAGCCGTATTTTGGCTATTTTTCAGCCATTTACTCGGCCATTTTTAAGCCTTTACGCGGCCATTCTTTGGCCGTATTTTGGCTTTTAATTCAAGCATTTTTAGGCCATTATTTGCCTATTCTTCGGCCATTTTCGGCCATTGACTCGGCCGTTGTTTTGCTATTATTCAGCCATTTCGAAGCTGTTTTTCAGACATTACTCGGCGATTTTTCGTCAAAAATTCAGCCATTTTACTACCATTATTTGGCCATTACTCGGTCATTCTTTTGCCGTATTTTGGCCATTTTTAGGCCGTTATTTTGCCATTTTGTCAGCAATTTTTTTGGTAATTTTTCGGCAATTCTTAGGTCATTACTCAGTCATTTACTCGGCCATTTTTAGGCCATTATTTGGAAATTCTTTTGCCATTATTCAGCCATGTCTCGGCCATTTTTAGGCCGTTATTTTGCCATTTAGTAAGCAATTTTTTTGGTCATATTTCAGCCTTTCTTCAGGCATTATTCTGCCATTTTTTGGCCATTACTCGGCAATTCTTCGGTCATTTTTTCGCCATTCTTTGGCCAATATTCAGCCACGGCCGCCATTTCCAGCCATAGTTTAGAAATTTTTCGGCTATAATTCAGACATTTATATAGGATTGTGAACCTTATTTGTAGAGGATAACGGGTTACCAATGTGACTTCGCAAGTTTTCTTACGTGCTCGTTTGCGAGTGCGACCGTAGCTCCATCTGTTAGCTTCGTTGCTATAACTTCTGGGTGTTGACATCTGTTGGCAAATCCCCACAGACTATTCTGCAGCCCGGAAAATTTTATTATTATTTATTTATTTTGAAAGGTTTACTTACAGTTATTACAATGTTTCATGACCAAAAATAACACAATAATATCTATCTTATTGCATAACTACTTACAAGTAAACACGACGTGACTTATAAATTGCAACTTAAACTAAGTACAAAAAATATGAAACAACAAGGTCTCAAGATAATCTATCCAAAATAGTGGCGAAAACAATATTAAGTGAGATATAATAGGGTATTAAAAAAAACAGTTCAAACTTACAAAATACAAACTTACATGTGATAATGATGATTGTACTTCACTGGCATAGTCTCTCATGATAATATAATTAGACCAAGTAGTATTCCTAATTCTCCGGCCATTGTACACGAATTTCAGAGCTAGATCAATAGATCAACCTCCAAACTCCATAAAAAAAACAAAAAAACGTCATGCTCACAGTTACGCCATCTACTGTGAATAACTTCATATTCTTTTTCGTGTCGGTCAAAGTTGCACGTTCGTTTTAAATTGTTTGTTTTAATCACAATATAACCAGTTTTTCATGTTAAATTACAAAGAAAAACGATGGTGTGAATGAAAAATTACCCCTGAAGTGCAGTTTAATGAGTGATCATGTGAAAAACGTGTGAAAAAATAGTAAGGAAACACGTAAATTTTCGACGGCCGGCGCAGGCATGATTCTGCTTGCCGGTACCATCTAGGTTTTCCAAACCCCAAGGCACAGATCAATTAGAATATGTCCAAGGACAAGGACAAGGCCCCAAGGGACATAAAATCCATATAATGAACCACCCGATGCCATGTATTCTGCTAAAGAATACTTTCTTGTGTAACAATGTTTTTTGAGGTTAGAATTTTTTTTTCCGTACTCTAAAGAACTTCGTTTCATGATGTGTGAATCGTAGATACCTACTCTGGTATAATAATGTCGAAATACCTATATTCTTCTTTAGGTGATTCAGTGCATAAATGCATCTGCTGACGACTGTATTACTGACAGTTATTAAGCCTGACAAAGTATTAATAAGAATGTTTACTCTTTTCATAGTTAGGTATGAACCTAGGTTCAAATTTAATTGGATCGTAGATTGTTTACTGCCAGATCAGGTAATTTTTCCTATGCGTATTAATCAATTCAGGCAATATTCTAAAAGAACCTATCTAGTAAGAAAAAAGATAATTTATTTCATAAAAGTAGGTACTAAGAAGATAAATAAAATTACCAATCAAGCATTCATCACCTGCTTCGTCAATAAAGTCTAACACATACACAAAAGTCAGTTTTATAAATTTTCAGCAACATATTTCGACAATAATTTACAAACAGAGATCTGTAAGAAAGTTCTAAATAAATTTTTCAGATCTAAACCTAATTAGGTTGTATTGTAATTAGTATTGTTTAATTGGATTGGACAATGCATGATGCAATTAATATTGGATAGCATGGATTTATTTGGAATACCTAGAAAGACCGCTATACTTACCTATTCAGGCGAGTTGAAAAGGTAATAAAATTTAACGTTCATATCTGGAGTATTACTGTCTTATTAGACAATGAATTAACTATGAAGACACCATAGAATATGTATCTAATTACCTATCTTTGGTTCACAACTCTGTTCTTATGAAGAATTGATGTATTTTCACTTTTTATTATCGTCTGTTTATTTCATTCACTGCTTTTTTAAGCCACTACAACAACTTGGTCCAGCGACCAGAGGGCATCACACACTACCTAATCGGTAAGAGAGTAAAATAAAATAAAAATAAATAAATAAAAAGCATTATGCTATAGTACTAATTGTCTATTTAGACAATATATCTGGTACCTAACAAAATGGAAAAAGGTATTTACCTTTATGCCAAAGAGTCTGTTATTGAGCAGACATGATGTGCAAATATTTATTTGTACAATCTTCCTATCTAAGGAAAAATAAAAATATAATGTGGATGCCTCCGTCACTAACCGAGGCTTTAAACAATGGACTTTTTAGTTCATAATAGTTCCTATAATATTATGGTAAAAGATATTTATCTTTATGCCAATCATTTACATTTCACAACAGAAGGAAAAGTGTGACAACACAATATACATTATGAATTAGGTATATAAAGACTAAATAAGTCATTTTAATTATGGTAAACAAGACTCAAATTTCATAGAGGCAAGTAGGTAAATCATGGGAATGATAATAAAAATGGTATTATACTTAAATAACATTATATAATTGAAATTAATTGTTCACATAGGACAAATATATTAAGAAATTGTTAGTCCTTTTAGTTCGTTACATTAGTTCTGAGAATTTATAGTTATGCACATAATATTATCGTCAGCCAATAATTAAAACTGAAATAATTAATTTGGCAATTAATAGAGAAAACTGTCATGTCATACATGGCAATAATCTTCAAACCACTTAACTGTATGACTTACAGTTGACTAAGGTAGGGTAGAATTTTGTTACAAAATTTTCAACCAATTCTGAATATGTTCATAAACTTTATGAAGCTGCTTATATTGGTTGCTATAACTCCAACATAGATCAATTTTATTTGCTATTTTTATATAAAAAAAGGCCTACTTGCCTCACATTTCAACATGTAGATAACATTTGAATTTTAAAATGTACCATTGTGTACCACATATTTTATTAGACCAAATACTTTAAACTGGTCCAATTCCAACATCTTTAGACCTCTAAAAAGTTGAGCTCGAACATACTTAAATAACGTTCTTATTGTAATTACCTATTACTTCGGTACACCAAACAACAAAAAATATTTAATAACACGTTATGTTGGTATGAATAAAGTGGGATAGTTTTTAATTTTAACCTTATAAGAATTTATTTTTTCCATCTGTGATAATGATTAACATCGATTTTGAATTAGGTAGTTATAATATGTACCTATTTTTATTTCTATTTTTAATGCAGTTTTCTTTCAAGATAAAACTTTACCAAGGTAAATATAAAACCGGATATGGTTTAAAAAACTATTGATGTAATAGTAATCACAATTACACAGATTATACTGTAAACATTAAGGAGTTCAGAAAATTTGAGATTATAATTTGAATATGACATTTATTTAATAAATCGTTTGATACAAAGATTGTAGTAAAAATTGCCTAAGTAGGTAAACAACAAAAACTAAAAACATTATTTTGAGTGCAAACAGCGAGCGACAAAACTACCTGGGGTCCTTAAACGGTTTGAAGTATTTATTAATGTAAGTAATATGACCACATATATCTCTATCGTCACAAACTTATGACTATCTTCTAACCGTAAATAAAATTACCATGGTAATTTTATAAACTTCATCCCAAAAGTAATTCTGATAAGACCAGATTTTTACTCTACCTATTATGCTGATAACAACTTTTAATATACAAATCCAATTAAAATCAAAAATTGTATTTCAGAACATAAATTCCAGAACATTGTTGCGTTGTTTGATGTTGTTGATTGTTGTTGTGGGGTTATTCTTGCTCCTCGGTTTTTTAGAACAATATGAGTATGTAGAATAACCTGTGAGTTAATAATTGCATCATACATTTAACACTTAAATAATTCCAGTCATCTTGAATTCTTAATACTAGTCTAGATTCAATTCTGAATTTTTCACTGGTATTGGAAAAACTATCAAACATGGTCTGCCAAACAGTTATTCAAAACATTACCCTGCTTCTGGCGCTATCGGGTAAAAACACTTTTCTCTGAACAGTTGGGGATATTTGGGTGGAACTAGCATAACCCATACAGCCTTGTCTATATTTCCTCTGCTAGCTATTTCAAATACTAACCTATAATTAATTGTATTAATAACATACTAAATTTTTTTTTTGTGTACAAATTTTTCAGTTCAGTTTTTAGTTTAATACTTATTGGAGGTTATCAACAATCTTTCTTCATGATGCCATACAGGGCTAAAGGCCGAGATCTTTTTTCGTGCATACAATGCTATCAGGAAGTAACATACTGTCATTGTCATAAAGATAGATGCTAAAAAAGGTATTCTTCACTAGAGGTATGTTTATTGCATTTTTATTAAATTATACATGCATCTGAGCAGTTTGACAAGAGTAGTAGGTAACTCTTAATTTTCTTTTAGTACGAAGGTTTCGTGCAAAACGGATTAATTTATTACAAAACAGTAATAATACAATACTATGGCTGCTGTATCGCTATTAATAATAACTCTCGTTGTTGGAAGTTTAAAAATGTACCTACAGTTCTATAATATATATATTTTATAATTCCACCTAAATGAACGTATCTTGTATATAACGTTATTCTATACATTTATGTTCTTTCCTTAGGTACATAAACGTTACGAAGTTGTAAACAGTCTCAGCTATAAAACAGTGCATATACCTTAATTATCTTTAGGCAATGCCCTAGAAATCGCAAATTCTTATAATATTTTAATAAAAGATATTTAAATCCAAAAAGTACCTATAAAAGGATGACAGCTGATGGATAAGGTAATTGTTATTGCCAATTACTTTATGATTTCACTCTCTACGAGTGAAAATCTTGAACTATACAGCATACGTTCTTTAAGAAAATCAGCAGGATCACTAATTAAATTGATGGAATACTTATCCAGGATACGTTTTTTATTTTAATCAGGGTTTATTATTGCATTGTTCAATGTTAATTTCTTAGTCAAAGAATATTTGACCTTTGTATAGGTACTTTACTTAGCCCACCTTCTGAAAAGGAGCATTCATTTTTACAAATTTTTTTTTGTACATTCTTTTTATACTTGTTTTATTGTTATATATCTAAATAATTGTGACCCTTATTATTTATAAAATATATCTTCATCATCTACCTATGCTATAGTATAGAAATTCATGGGTTCTTAGTACTATTTCACGACAGAGTGAGTCTCTAAACATCTACTTGGTCTAATTATATTATCATGAGAGACTATGCCAGTGAAGTACAATTAGAAATTAAACGAACTTACCTAAGTGAAGTTCTATTTTAATTGTACGAGCTGGCATAGTCTCGAAATGATACCTATCACCCACCCACCCTGTTTATACTATAGGATAAACCTTACCCATAAGTGATAGGTATCAATGTCGTGAAATATTTTAATAAATAGAATGTTTTGGGGTCCGGACCCTAAGCTTCTCTACTCTAAACTATATGAAGTTATTCACAGTAGATGGCGTAACTGTGAGCATGACGTTTTTTTGTTTTTTTTATGGAGTTTGGAGGTTGATCTATTGATCTAGCTCTGAAATTCGTGTACAATGGCCGGAGAATTAGGAATACTACTTGGTCTAATTATATTATCATTTCGAGACTATGCCAGCTCGTACAATTAAAATAGAACTTCACTTAGGTAAGTTCGTTTAATTTCTAATTATGTACTATAATTTTTATAATTTAATGTAATGTAAAACAAATAAGGGCATTGACTTCAGGTAGTTTTATTTAATATATTTTTCCGGAACTTGTACAATGAGTCTGAGTCTCCCTCTCTTTCATACACGCACACATACCTCCACATAAACACACACCTCCACATAAACACACGCCCCTACATAAACACATAAACACACCCCTACTTATTCACTCACCCATACAAACCACACATCTTACAAGTACATTGTACATTTAATTTGCAATAAGTTTAACAGTTGTAACTGATGTCAATAGCTCAGGCAGGTAATTCCTACCTTTCATGGCATCAGTTGTACCTATCAATACTCCTAGCCTACTATTCTAACATTTAGTGCTTCATTATTTTATTACAAATCCGTCTGTAAAATGGCTTTTTGTGGATTAATAAATATTATTCTTATTCTTATATTATGTCCATGAAGGACGAGTTGAACCTCCTCTGGTGAGCTGTTAAAGTGCATAGAGATAGGAAGTACTACGTATACTAAAGTGTTGTCTGTTTTGCATAGTGGTCTCAAACTATGGTTGGGTTACATAGAATTTTTCTTATTCGGTTAGTTTTTTCGTTCGACTCCACATTTTCGCAAAATTTGCGCCATGCAGCTGTTTTTCGAAACCTTAGACGTTTCTTGTATTTTGTCTTGGCCGTCTTCTAGTTGTCCCAGTCCAGTAAGTCACCTGTAGGTATTATAGTGATGTGAACCGGTTTAAAAAAAATTATTGATTCAATAATTGTCGCATTTCATACGATTATGGTACGCTATTAAACTAAAGCTTCAACCATATCCGCTGGTGCAAAGGAGAAAATGCATCTCAGTTTAAGTGCGCCATAAACTACGTGAACCACACATGTGGCTTCAAGCAAATTCTTGTAGCTTCGATAGCTCACTGGGGATTGAAACCCTGTTAAAGGATAGCACCCCACTAATAATATTATACTGTCCGTACTGTACTTATGTAGGTACGTGAATACTCTTTCTTATACTATGCCTAAAGCGCCTATACAGTGTGTAAAAAAACCCTGTTAAAGCCTTAAATGGTTGCTTCTGACCATCAACCTCAACAAGTTTCTCTATGGGACCAGTATCGAAATCGCGAAAAAATCTGCTGTCTCATACATTTCGGTCGAATTATGTTTGCAGTTTTGTATGGAACAGCTGACTTTTTTTCTGCGATGGCAATGTTGGCTCCATAGTGAAAGTTGTTCAGTTTGATAGTCTGAATTACCCCTTTAAGGCTCCAACAGATTTTTTCTCAATTCAATTAATTTATTCATTTATTTATTTTACATCTTGTATTTATGACTTGAACCCGCAACCTCCCAAACCGGGGAATTATCTTTCGTCCAATCGAGCCTACCCCAGAGAACGAAATTCTTCAATCTTTCAATTCAGTTATCTTAAGACTTTGATTATCTTAAACCTTTGACTATTTATTATATGGACTAGCCTTGAGGTAGCATTTTCCCTCTGCCACGGTACAGGATTAATTAATCATGTGCATTTACATTCAATTACATACCTTATCACTAAACGAGACAGCGTATAATTGCGAAACAATAATTTCGAACTAAGAACGTTTCGGGATCACACGAGACTTCTTTTCATGATTTTTAACGTTCAAAATTAGAATCTAAATTTATCGGGAATAAAATCCAAAGTTGCGGATTTCTTGTTACCTCGCCCCCGCAAAAAGTGGTAGAAATGTTTGTTAGTAGAATTACACGCGTAACTAGTCCCTATATAAGTAGTCAAAACTTTAAAGTGAATAAATACTTAATACTTACTTACTTAAGCGACGTGTCGCTAGACCTACTAATACTAATTTCTAACTAGCAACTCTCATTAATCAAGATTTTTTTTTTTTTTTACTTATATTTAACGGACTCTTGCTTGTGCGTTAGCACTGCATTTCCGCCAGTGTCACGTGTTTATGGGAGAATCTATCCCAATCTCAGGGATTGTTTTTGGTCAAGAACAAGAAGAGATTGAGGATAACGGAGCCTCGTGGCAGGCAAAAACGCGACGCGCGAAATCCACGCGAGACGTGTGCTCGGGTCAGAACCTGCAACGTGACTCATCTTAGATTCTTGTTGTAGACTCGTAACTGACATAAGACATCAATGTAACTGACGCAAATAAATCCACGTGTAAACTAATTTTCAATCGATCAAGTAGAAAACATTTGAGTTGGGTCAGACAAGATCCGTCGTTGCGAATGACGGATTAGTGGATATCTGAAGAAAATAATGAGGGTCCTCATTATTTGAGGGTAATCGTTGGTAAAAGTTATCAAAAGTTTTGGTACTCGATTACCGCAAAGGTTCACGAACCTAATGTGGTGCAGTAGCAATTAAAAGCTGCCAATTGAGTTTTAATCTTTTTTATCTATATCTATCTATCTAAATATCTATCTATCTAAACTATTATAAAACTGTAACAGAAAGTGTGTACATTGAAGATATTAACAAAAAAAAAATTGCGATATGATTTTTAGGTATCCCTGATTCCATATCACCAATTTTTGGATTTTTTGTCTGTCTGTTTGTTTGTTTGAACGAGCATCACACAAAAACTACTGAACTGATTTTGATGAAACTTTTTTTGTTTGATAGCTTATTATCTGACTTAAAATCTGGTATATAATTTGTGCGGACGAAGTCCCGGGTTAACGCTCGTATCAATTAAATTATGTGCCTGATTTTATTTTGCTTAGGTTCTTGGAGGCACAGAATAAGATCTGTATTACTGGTGGAGGTAAATATTTTATTTTTTGATGTAAATCTGGTTGAAAGAACAAAGATGTAAAATCGGGGTTTCTGGTCACTCAATGGGGTCGCGGGTTAACGCTCGTACTATTATAAAACTGTAATTGGAGATTGTCTGTACATTGAAGATATTAAAAAAAAAAATACTATATGGTTTTTAGGTGTTAGGAATATGTGTGACTCCTTATAGGTATCCAAAACCGGAAGTTACAGGTTTCTTTCCCTGAACTTGAAAGTATCTTCTCTATTACGAAGCATACAATAGCTCAATGCTGTAACAATTATAACTAAACTTAATTATAAAATAACGTTTTGATTCCCGTAACCCGCCGCCGCCCGGGTAAAAATATCCATTTCATTTCCTTCTAGCTCTTAATTGGAACGTGAGACTGTGTACAGCGCAGAACTAATTAACAATCATTCTAACTTACATTTCCTTGAAACTAGTATATAGGAACTGTACTGTATTACACTTCAAATTAAAGATTGAAAAATTTGTCTCGGGCGGGACTTGAACCCGCACTTTTCCAAACCGGGGAACCGCGTTATCCAATTTCGCCACCGAGCCCACTACCCAGAGAACGACATTTTCAATCTGTTGCGTCTTAAGGGGACGTGAGCGCCATCTACTGGTAGTTATTACAAACTAACCAACCCGCAAGTTCAGCATTACAACTGGAATCAAGTCCCGCCCGAGACAAATTTTTCAATCTTTAATTTGATTCGAAATAGCACAACATGGCTGTAACATGTTTAAAAATCAATAATATTTGAAATTGTATTACACTTTATTTATACTGGGTGTAAGAAAACACGCAACTAATATTAAAAGGGGTGGTTTTGACCATCAAACCGAACAACTTTCACTATGAAGTCGAGATCGAGAAAAAAAACTACAAAAAATTTGAATCGAGTCGGTATTGCAGTTTGTTGAGAAATAGCTGTTTTGTTTTGTTATTTTGATGTTGGCTCCATATTGAAATATGTTAATTTTAATGGTTTAAACTATTTTATATAACTAAGGGTGTTACAACTTGTAGAAGTACCTACCAACCAATCAATGACAACAAATTTAAACCAACTTTAGTAGAAAGTAATATCACAACCGATGTCTTTGTAATAATGTGTATACTTGGAGGATTTTAGGGCGCTTGAGTTAGACATACTTCGTAGTTTGGTGTCTATATTTAGAATGGCTTTAAAACTAGATACAATAAGGTATTGCTAATAACTAATTACCTACGTCATAATGTGCAGACGCAGCGCGTGACCCATTTACCATTTCCGTTTTCACTCTTTGATTAGGTTTTTAAGTAAATAGTTTTAACATGTTATTTATATAAGGCCTAACAAAATTAGGTGAAACTATTTTAAGGGGATGATCAGACCATCAAGCTGAGCAACTTTCTCTATGGGACCAATATCGATATCGCGAATAAAAAATCTGCTGTCCCATACATTTCGGTCGAGTTATGTTTGCAGTTTTGTATGGGACAGCAGTGTTTTTTTTTTGCGATTTCGATATTGGTCCCATAGAGAAAGTTGTTCAGTTTGATGGTCTGATTATCCCTTTAAAATAGTTTCAGCTAATTTTGTTAGACCTTATATATCATACGATACTACATCTTTTACATTCGCAATTTTGCATCTACAAGAACAAGAAAAAAATATTAAGGACTTTTAGATATTAAAGAAAAAACGGCTACTTTTACTACTATTTGAATGTTCTTCAAAGTGGAATGTTTAAAAACTAAGTTTTATACACACCACTAGTTGTTAATTACTAACATAGTAATTAACAACTAGTGGTGTGTATAAAACTTAGTTTTTAAACATTCCACTTTGAAGAACATTACACTTTGAAGTAAAAGTTAGTAAAAGTTATGTTAACTTTAACCTGTGGTATGCCGGAACGAGAATCCGCGTAATTCACTGAATACGAGACGTTAAGGGTGTGTGTATTTAGAAAATGAAACTAAATAACTTTCCCTAAGGAGCATGGGTCGAAAATCTTTTTTTTGGTTCTTCCATACAAAAGTGCCCATCAACCGGTCGATATTCCATGGGATGTCCTGGATCTACCATCGACTATCGATCGGTTGGTCGGCACTTTTGAATTTGAAGTCCAGGTATACAGAAAACAAATAACTTCTTCCCGTAAGCGAAACCGCAGGCAAATCGTCGTTTTGAGACACAAAAGAAGACAAAGAACTAAAAACATACTTTCAAAAAACAAACATTTTAATTAGTTACACAAAATAAAACTCCTTCCATTAAGAAACCTATTCCATCTGGTAAATATTACTGTTAGCTTTTCAAACATTACGTGAAACGGAGTGTAATATTAGAAGGTTACGGTTTTCAAAAACATTTAAATTCTCGCTTTGAAACTGGTAATTACCTATTAATGAGACTTTTGTTAAAATTATTGGCGTAGCAGTCGTAGTCCGTAGCCATTCGTAGAATGGTTCGCTACGGAGTACTACGAAACTATGGTTTCACAAACTATAGGTTGTAAATGGGACACTTACTTAAAGGGGTGCTTCAGACCATTCAACTGAATAACTTTCTCTATGGACTCAATATCGAAATCGCGAAAAAAAAATCGGATATCCCATACATTTCAGTCGAGTTTTGTTTTGTATGGCGGAATTTTTTTTCGCGATTTCATTGTTGGTCCCGTAGTAAAAGTTGTTCAGTTTGATGGTCTGGAGCACCCCTTTAAGTAAGTGTTCCATTAAATTTTACATCCTGTATAATGAAGTGCAATTTATTTTGTGACCTTTTTATGAAATGTAAATATGCATCCGCGATTATCTCCGTTACTGAACCGATATTGATGATTATCTCTAATACGTCTCAAAACTTCCATGTGCCTTGCATAGCATAGCATAGCATATGCTCACGACTATATTCCCCGAGGGGGTAGTCAGAGATATTCTGTAACCTCAGAACATCCACGTTGCACTAGTACCAAAAATCTGTCCAGTGTGACGGGGAGTGAGCCCGTCGCCACTAGTAATGGACAGTGGGTACAATACATGCCTCGAAATTGAAGCACGCAGGTTTCCTCACGATTTTTTCCTTCACCGAAAAGCCAATGGTGTTACAAATCGTACATAAATTCCGAAAAACTCATTGGTAAGAGCCATTGGCTCGTTAGTGGTATTGGCCATGTGCCTTGAATCTTAAATAATATGTGAACTGGAAGCACAGGTTATTTATAGGATATCACCGTTGGCGCACTCCATACAAACGAAGTTTGGTAATATTTTCAATACTAACCAACTAAAAACAATGAAAATTTTCAGAAACAATCTAGAAACTAATCTCTATGCTTGTATTGTGTCAGATTTTCATTAAAAAGTATAGTGTTAAGGTTAAAGTGCTTCGAAGATTTCCATACAAATCTTAAATTAATCCTAGCATTGAAACTGTATTAGCCCAGTCATTTTACGGAGTTTTGTTAGGAGAGGTGGGAAGTATTTATTAATTGGACTTTTAAACTGTAACCGGCCCCATTTAGTGACAAAAAGACTATCTTAAAACATATTAGAATAAAAATCGCTACGCAAGATAGAAATCAAAATTGTGTTTCCCAGAATGCTAATATTAATACCAATGCACTCATTTGACTTAGATTTAACAATATAAACAACACAATAAAAACATATAAAAAAAACTTCGCTACGCAACATAGAAATCAAAATTGTGAGTACCAGAAGAATTTTAAATTAAAAATATTAATACCAATGCACTCATTTGAATTAGATTTAACAATATACATTATTTTTGAGCAATAAAATACGCACTGAAATTTTAAAAATGAGGTGTTTATTAGAAAATACGAATGTATTTTTCAAAACCGTCTAAGTTGACAAAAATATTTACACCATGTTTGAAGTATGTATAACGGTAATGCCTTAAATATTGTACAAAAAAAAAATTATAGTCAGATTTCTTATAACGAGATAATAGCTAAATTTTAAATTTGGAACTGTTGCAGACGGTATTTTTTTTTAATATTGGTACATTTGTAAGCTCAAATTGGCTATTAAATACCATACCGAAAAAAAAATCAATTATTAATTAGTCCCGCCTCAAACCGTAAAGTGACTGGACTATATTTCAATATGTATATCCAAACTAGTAAAGTTCATTCTAGTACTACACACAAAAAAAAGCATTTTACACTCGTACATTCCTCGCACATCCTCCCATATCTCAATCCACACCTCAATACAAAGAAATAGGAACCCTTTTCTTATTGGTCGTATAAAACAAAAGGATCGACATGGTTTTCAATTGATCCAATGCCGTTCACGTGTTGAACGAATTCTCCTCAGAAGATATACGAGGCCATTTGTTATACTGAGACGTTTGTGGTCCCCTTCGATATTGGGATCGTTGGACTGGTCAATATTTACCAAAATCGGTCGCAACCGCAAGTCATTCATTAGAAAATTTTTAGTGCACGTCGACTAAACTCAAAGAAAATTTAGATTTATAATACTCAAGTCTATATTCCATTGTGGTATCGCCTTTGACTATTTATTATAAGGATTGGCCTTGCGGTAGCATTTCCCCTCTGCCACGGTATAAGAACAATGGACCATGTCCACATTCAATTTTATACCTTATCACTAAACGAGACAGCCTATAATTGCGAAACATAACTGCGAACTTATGACGTTTTGGGTTCACACGAGACTACTTTCATGATTATATATAACATTCAAAATTAGAATCGAAAGTTATAGGGCATAAAATCCAAAGTTGCGTATTTCATGTAGCAAATAGAAATGTTTGTTAGTATCGCCACCTGCCCCTCTAGTATGATATCTGTTCTCGCGCGATGCGCCTTTGATGAATGATCGCATCCCGCGCTTTTCATAGAGCGAACGTCGAGTCGCACGTCGTGTTAGAATATTCAATTTTAGTATGTAAATTAATATTGTTCGGAAAACGTAGAAAATAGAAGTTGACATTAAGGCGAATGAGTCATTACATTATCATGAGTTTGAATCTAAATTATTGATGTTACCGAGTAATTATATTTATTACTAATAATGGTTTTGTTTTGTTAGGTTTGGTGTCAATTTAATACAAAACTTTGACGCACAATACGCGTAGACGGTATTAATATAAGTAACTTTGTATATATGGAAAAATAGTTTAGAAAATCTAGATGCCGCGTAACAAATAACATTTGCAATTTATAAAATAATTACGAAGATATAAAGCTTGGAAATTTTTCATTAAAATTTTTAAAAGCTTTATATCTTCGTAATTATATTATAAGGAGGAAGGCGTTACAAGAGATGGAGTAAGAGTAGCGGGACCACTTTGGTCGAGACTGGCGAGAAACAGAAAGGACTGGAGTCATTTGGAGGAGGCTTTCACAGCTTAGGCGGCCCTTGCACTAATACTAATAATATACAATTAAAATAACATAACATAAGATAAATTCTACTAACAATACTAACAAAATGAAATATCAAAGTTTAATGTACATACCAGTTGTAAGGAATAAAGCTATAATAAAAAAAAAATATATTATAAATTGCAAATGTTATTTGTTACGCGGCAACTAGATTTTTTAAACTATTTTTCCATATATAAAATATTACTTTTATTAATTCCGTCTACGCGTATTGTGCGTCAAACTTTTGTATGGACTGAAACCACCTTAAGACTAATCTATACTATTATAAAACTGTAACAGGAAGTTTGTCTGTACATTGAAGATTTTAACAAAAAAAATGTTACGATATGGTTTTTAGGTGTCCCTGATTCCATTTCACCAATTTTTGGATTTTTTGTCTGTCTGTTTGTTTGGGTGTTTGTTTGTTTGTTTGTTTGAACGAGTATCACGCAAAAACTACTGAACCGATTTTGACGAAACTTTTTTTGTTTGATAGCTTATGATCTGACTTAAAATCTGGTATATAATTTGTGCGGACGAAGTAGCGGGTTAACGCTCGTCTAATATAAAGTCATAAAACTGATTATGTTTAGCCAAACACCGATGTATTATTTATAAATATTGTAAAAAATATCTTTTGGGATCTCCAAGTGTTGTATCTGTTTACTAGTTTAATATTTATATTATATTGTTTTTATTAAGACTGTGTCCAAAATGGAAGAATAAAAAAAAAGAAATTTATGGTTTGTATAAAGTTCATTATACTTATTTATGTAAGTACTTTATTACTCAAAAGTGAGCTTTTAAAGAATGGGATTTATTATACTAATAATCTTACGTTCTGTTTAGCATAAGATAAATCAACCATCTAGTTTAAATAATGGTCGATTAATATGTAAACGAAGCTCTCTGGTACTATCTCTGAACTCTGCAGGTGTAGAGCGAAGATAAGCTCTGGTTATAAATAGCTGAAAGATGCTCCCCGAGTTAAAATTCATAACTTTTGAGATGCTAATATCAGATACAATATTATAGTCACTCCACTTCCATTCTATTTAGTTTATTACCCACGACGAAACGGTAAGTGCATGCATAGATTATACAGGGTGTAAACATAAAATGGAGTAATTCTGACCATCAAACTGAACAACTTTCACTATGAAGCCAATAGCTAAGTCGCTAAAAAAAAATGTGCTGTTCAACGTCAATGGCTACTAAATGCTACCAAATGTATTGAACAGCTGAATTTTTTCGCCATTTCGATGTTGGCTCCACAGTGAAAGTTGTATAGTTTGATGGTCTGAAACACCTTCTTTAATGTGTAATGCATTGAGCCTTTGCATATTCGAAAATGTGTGTGTGTGTGTGTGTGTCAGTTGCAACGTTATTAGAATACGGCTGTATTAATTTAAATACTTTTTAATTTTGAATACTGGTTTGATAGTATAATAATTATGGTGGAAATTGATGCTGCTTGTTTCCAGAATATGACCAAGACCTATGCATAATTATGTAAGAGAGCGATGATAGCCCCCACGGAAGAGAGCTAGCGCCTCAATCTTGAGGCCGCGTTTTGATTCCTGGCCTGTACCACTAAGTTCTTCGGAATTTATGTACGGTTGTATTTATCATTTACTAGCTCGGCGGTGAAAGAAAATATCGTCAGGAAACCTGCATTACCGAGGATGAAAATAAAATACCATAAGTTCGGAGGTATGCGTAAAATATGGTTGAGCTTGGGGCGAACACAAAGGACCAGCGCTGGTCTCAGTGTTACAACGACCCTTGCTTGCAATAGCCCAACCACAAATAATCAAATGCATATGTAGATACGTAGGTACTTTATAATCATCTTTTTCAGTTTACCTGTAATATGCATTATTACGTAACGTAATACATTCCTAATCATCTAAATAGGTACCCACTCAAAAACCAAAACATCGGCATTGTATAAAAGCACAAAGTAAACTCAAATTCCCAAATAATGAAGGCCCTGTAAAGAATTTGAAAGTTTGAAACTGTACAATCGGCCACAAAGGTTCTTTAGTAAGTTTTACCATATAAAAATTTTGGGTAAGTTTCTTATAACCTTTAGAACTTGTGTTGACTTACGTACGCGGCTCCAAAACTTGTTCCTAGAGAATCGATTTCGTTTTGCCAATTAATGAGTTAATTGAAGTTTTTACTTGTTAAGTGGAAATTTCCGATAAAGTGGAATATTTAATGGAAAATACGGATTAACTTGTTTAGTAATTAGTTCAACGGTTTTACTTATTGGCTTATTCCATTTCAAACGAATTTTAAGGATTACTTTTAAACGAACAATAACTAAATAGTAGTTCAAAATTTTAAATCCATTATTACAATTTTTTTCAATTGGATTATAATGACAAGACCTGGAGGCTCAGTGTCCCAGAATTGGACACTAAGGTATTTTTAAAAACTATTTTTTTAAAAAGTATATCTCAATGTTAATAAACCATAAATTATTAATAAACTTTTGTCTTTGTTCTAATTGCGACAGTCTGTGTGCTGGTGAAGGAAACAAATACGTCTTTCAAGTAACATTTATGTTGCTGTCATGTCATTAGAACTAAGGATTTATACAGGGTGAAATGGATATCATTGGCATCCTTTTAAACTAAGTGTCCACCCATCAAACTGAAGAACTCTTACTATGGGAGCAAACCAACAATCGTTCAAAAACGCTGTTTCATACAAACTGCAGATAGTTGGTGGTGGCTTGATGGTTATACTCTTAGTTTAAAAGGATGCCAATGATATTAATTTCCGTCGTTCAAAATATTTGTCAAAGCGTCGATTTCTACTGCGGCTCCTGGATCTAAAATCAACAGGCAATTCGATCTTGCATTTAAAAAGGCGTTTTACGGCGCATGAATCAATGTTTAGCCGAATTTTTATTGCCATACGCGGTTCTACAGTACGGGGCGGTCCATAGGGGCTTCATATTGAGTCTTGCTTTTTTTATTAACTAACCTACAAAAACAATATTTAAAAATAAATTGTTTACGCCATTAAGGAGACGGACCAGACGATCACGTCGTTAAAAAGTGACTTTAGGTACAAAGAAAAGGGGAAGAGGCCTCAAACTACAAACTACCTGGATGATGAATGTCCAGAGAGACATGAAAGCGTTAGGACTCCGCGAATAAGATTGCCTGAATTGCGTCGCATGATTGGGAAAGCCGACCCCGTGTAACGGGGCAGGGCGAGGTAGAAGAAGAATAACCCATTACGGAGATGCCAAACAGAGCTATGGCGTCTATTCTCTTTAAAACAAGGGCGATTTTAAAACAGTTCACGACAAACTGTATGTCAGGCAGACGATCAAAAAGTGGCAATTCAAGCGGAGATTTTAATTCACAAGAACGGTGTAGTCACGAAACTTTACAACCACGTTTCATTCACAAAGCTCCAAAGGATTAAACTGAACAATTAATATTTAAGAACTCATTCACTGCAAGTTTATCCGTATTAAATCTACGAACCTCAACTGCAGCAACCCTGCTGGAACTGCCTGTTTCTGACAGCCCTAGCCATTGTTGCCGTATAACGTGAATTGTAAAGCATTTACCCGTCAATTGGACGTGACAGACTTGCGGAATTGTCAACTCTATTGTTATTGGTAAAATAGCGTAAATAACTTTCCGGTTAATTGTAGTGGAAATTGGGAATATGCTTCAAGCGAGTTGAATCATTTTCAGTTGCTTTATGAACTAATCCTTCTCAGAGAAGTTATCAGGCTTCAAAGAACCCTGGTCTAGTCTGATCGGACTCAGATCTCAGGATTGTCTTCATAATCATCAGCTTGTCAGCAGCATCCGCCCACTGCAGCCTCCTATCCATTTTGCCATCCTTCTCGGTGCACCAACCGCATCCAGTTGCCGTTCTATGCACACAAGTGAGCGATAGCAGGAATAACTCATCCATCTTTTAAATGTAGATGATACGCCCATATGTTTAACAGCTACGCGCGTTTAAATCTTTTCTTTTTGACAGTTTTAACTGATAGTGTATCCACCTCAAAATTGAGTGCGATAAAATTAATAGGCGTGATATACAATTCTGAAAAAGGCTTACGTTAATGCTGACAACATTGTTTCTGTTGTCCAAGTTGTTCATTTTGTCAAGTTGTTCGTAATGTCCTAGTTGTTCATGTTGTACAAGTAGTCTTATTTGTTCAACTTTTCTAAGTTGCTTAGTGTGTCCAAGTGGTCCAAAATTTTCATGTTGTCCAAGTTGTCCTATTCTTTCGAGTTGTTCATGTTGTTCATTGTGAAAAACTCTGACACCAGGGCTCTGCCCACACGATAAGAAGAAGATTGTGAACAAGTTATCCAAAACGTTCATGTTTTCCAAGTTTTTCATCTAGTCCAAGTAGTTCATGTTGTTCTAGTTATCTAGTTGTTCATGTTGTCCAAGTTGTTCATGTTGTCAATATTGTTATATTTTTGTAGTTACATGTGGTTCAAGTTGTTCGTGTTGTTCATGTTATCCAAGTTGTTCTGGTTGTTAATTTTGTCTTAGTTCAACTTTTCATGATCAAACATCTTATCACAGAGACAGATCTTATAATGTTTTGTTGTTTTTTAAAACGTCAGTGTGAAGATGAAGATGGGATATACGTTTCGCTATCGCGGGTCTGCATCTGCATACTAGCCCCACAGGGGTTTTATTATGTAACTACCTGATTCAATCGGTATAAAATTGACTTGGTGTTTTGGCAGTTCTTTTACTTAATTACATTTGGCATTAGAATATATTTCTAAAAAGTAGCCGTCTCTGGACGCCCGGCAGATGTGAAGCAACGAAAATCCCCACTGTGCCAGTTTCGCGCACTTTTTTCGAAAATTTCGAACTTCTCACGCTCTTCGCTTCAGAAGTTTCGGAACGACGAACTGAAGCGCAGTCATACGGCACTCTCCCGATTTCGCGTGCTTTTTTCGAAAACGATCTTTCGAAGCTGTCAATCATGGCGTGAGAGTGTCATACGAGTCGGTTTTACTGCTAAGGCGCGCCAATAGATGTTTCACATAAAAAAATAGGGATGTATAGGCTGATGATGATGATGAGGCATTGATTGAAACAATAATTTAAATAATAACTTTGATTGCGTCGTTTCTCAAATAAATACCGTACTAATTGCTATGATAAACTTAAGAACATTTTTTTACTGTTATTAAACTAACTAGTTCACTTCGTTAGGTGTAAATTTTATTAACCTACAGCAGAAACTTAATAACTCTTCTCGTTATAAAATCAATTAATGTTTTCAACATTTTTCGCTTTATATAAGTTTTTCTGTTCAAGGGCAACACTGTTCTAAGCTGTTAATTAAACATTTTTTTATTGAAATTAACAATTACTTTTTATATAATCCATTTCAGTTACATGATCGACAAATAACAAAAAACTATCCAGCAATATCTATAACTGCCTCCGTGGTCTAATGGTTAAGAGCATTGGCTCTCGACACGCAGGTCGTGGGTTCGATTCCCACGGGGGACACCTAGTGATATGTCACTTTGTGCGTTTTTCCCCAGTTGGTTAGGACATTGCAGGCTGAATTACCTGATTGTCTGAAAAGAAAACTGATTCAGTGCTTCGGACGGCACGTTAAGCCGTTGGTCTCGGCTACTATCTCTGGTGGTAGTAGTCGTTACATTAAAACCACGTCAGAGGCCGTCAGGCGGTCTGAAAAAACTCTGACACCAGGGCTCTGCCCACTCGATAAGAAAGAAAAGCAATATCTATGCCATGTCAAACAAATGGACGGTTGATTATTTTTGGCGGTTTCGGTGTTTTGGTCCCGGAGAAAATGTTGTTCAGTTTGATGGTCTAATTTGTTTGCCTTTAAACGTTATTCACAAAGGAATATCTGCTAAATAGAAAAGGTACTGGCGAGCTTACAAGCTCAGGTAAACCGAGACAGTCTTAACTTAATCCGGTTTTATTAAAGTCTCTCTGCAAAGAATTTCGTTGTGTACCTTTCGTCCAGTGCTCTAAAGATTCTTGTTTTTATTTACGCTAATAAAAGCAAATCCTGAGTTAAAGAACGTATTGTAAGATGAAGGTAAATGAAAACATGTCTGGTATTTATTAATTAGGAATATTATAGATTTCTCTCATATGTACAGGGTGACTGGTAATTCGACCTATTCCTTGAAAGGGGTTATACTAGAGTTCATTTGCAACAATTTTTCCCCAGTTAACTGGGGGTCGAAAATCGCTTGTTTTCGAGTTCTCTCATTTTTAAGAATTTTTTGAATATTTCCGTTTTTCGACCTAAAAATGACAATTGTGAAAAAAATACTCCACTCTCTGCACTCTGTAAGCATTAGTAGCTGATGAATGAGCGACTACTTTAAACTAAAATACATGTGAAAAATACCCAAAACCACCGAAATAAAAGGTTATAAACCGCAAGACAACAATTTTTTATTTGGATTTTGTTTCAATCCAAAGAGGATTACTCAAAAAAAATTTATGACACTTGGCGTACAAATTGCGGAAATAACTTCCTCAATTCCTAAGCTTTCCAAAAAGATGCAAAAGTTGTGTACTTTAGTTCAAGTTTGGAAAATAAACCTTATTAAACACGCAGATGTGAATTTTATTCAAAAAGTTATTGGTTTGGTGAAAATAAAAAAAAGAGTAAAATAATAATGTTTAGTACCTAATCATATGAAATTACAAATTTTGTTTTAAAGTTTTACATTTAAAAATCACAAGTCTTGCTCAAATTGTCTTCCTCCGTTACGTATGCAAGCACGAAGCCTGCGACGTACTTCGCTTACTGTCACTCGAGTTGAAAGCGTGTCTTTAATTTGTTGGGCAGCTGCCAAAATCCTCTCTCTTAATTCTTCTTGAGAAGAGATAGGTGTACGATACACCAATGTCTTCATATGACCCCAAATGTAGAAGTCGCATGGGGTTAGATCGGGACTCCTAGCCGGCCAAGGGATCGGGCCGCCTCGACCAATCCATCTCAGTGGATAGTTCTCATCCATCCACTGTCGCACGCCCCGGTAATAGTGGGCTGGGCAGCCATCATGTTGATACACCAAAGCTGTTCTTGTGGTAAGCGGCACATCCTCCAGCAGCGGACGTAACTCTTCTCTTAAAAAGTTTTCATAGGCGATGCCGGTTAGGCGTGCCGGCAGAAAGAATGGCCCGATTAAATTATTGTGCACGATTCCCATCCACACATTAAGTGAGAATCTGTGCTGGTGAGCTCCTTCGTTAGATTTTCTCGGATTCTGACCTTTAGGGGCCCAAAAATGCAGATTATGATAGTTTGTAATACCATCACGGTCGAAGTTCGATTCATCTGTCCACAAGATTGTTTTTAGATACCCAGGGTCTTCAATGTCTGCATTTATTAGAAATCTGCAGAAATCCATCCTTCTGACAGGATCTCCCTCCTCGATAGCTTGTACTGGCGTGTAATGGAATGGATACTGCCGTGCTGTGTGCTGAGTGAACCAGACTTTCCACTGAGACATACCAAGCTGCCTAGCCACAATTCTTGTTGAAGTAGTGCCGTCTGCTTGAAAACACTGCAAAATTTGCTCCTCTTCGATTGGATCACTAACGCTAGGTCTACCAGCGTCGGTTTGGCGACGTCGAACCGATCCCGTTTCTCGAATGCGCCGATATGTCGTACCAAACACGCTGACATCAGGTAAACGGCGGGTAGGAAAACGTCTTTGATAGTCTCTTCGAGCAGCAGCAGCGTCACCATCACAAAACCCGTAACAATACATGATATCCGCGTATTCTTCATTTTGGTAAGCAGCCATTTGAAAAGGAAGCTGTTTTAGCGCAGAATTTAAGTTAGTTAACAACGACACGTCCGAACTCCAAGATGGTTGAAACTAACTGATTACTTAATGAATTGAGCGAATGAGTGGGCCTCGATTGTGAACCTTAGTACAAACATTCCCGAATACTTACAAAAGAGAAACAATGTAAGCAATAAAATGAAAGAGACAAAAGCAAATCGGCATCTTGTAAGGTTCGCTTCTAGGAAATCCGCTACCTGCTCTGCCATTGTTAACAATTTTTTTCAAACTCTTGTCAAAGTAGACAACATTTGCACCTTTTTGGAAAGCTTAGGAATTGAGGAAGTTATTTCCGTAATTTGTACGCCAAGTGTGATACATTTTTTTTAAGTAATCCTCTTTGGATTGAAACGAAATCCAAATAAAAAAATTTTGTCGTGCGGTTTATAACCTTTTATTTCAGTGGTTTCGGGTATTTTACACATGTATTTTAGTTTAATGTAGTCGCTCATTCATCAGCTATTAGAAAAATGCTTACTTAGTGCAGAGAGTGGAGTGTTTTTTTCACAATTGTCAGTTTTAGGTGGAAAAATGGATTTTTTCAAAAAAATCTTAAAAATGAGATAACTCGAAAACAAGCGATTTTCGACCCCCAGTTAACTGGGGCAAAATTGTTGCAAATGAACTCTAGTATAACCCCTTTCAAGGAATAGGTCGAATTACCAGTCACCCTGTATATACAGGGTGTCCCGTAAACCGACGTCAACCCGGTGGATGCTGATAGGTTAGTTCATGATTAACCAGAATATACTAAAATAGAAAAAAAAACAGTCAATCAATTAATTAATCTGTCAACATTTTACTTTAGGAAAAGGTTCTTAGTTTTCGAGATATCGACAGTTTTAGGAAATTCGTGAAACTCTTTACCTTAGTCACTATTTTGAGTGCCACGGCTACAAATGTTCTATTCAGTATCTGTGTTAAAACTGTCAATATCTCGAAAACTAAAGACACTTTTACTAAAGTCAAGTTTTGATATTCTGCTTAATCATGCCCTAACCTATCAGCATCCGCCGGGTTGACGTCGGTTTATGGGACATCCTGTATGTACGTAAAAATACGCTTATATTTAGTCTGAAGAATTTATGACATTTACAAAAGCGAAAAGAGGGGTTAACGGCCTCATTTGTATCAAAGAAAATAATCTACCAGTCGCCTTTGGTTTGGGTAATGAAATGAGGTAAAGCACTTCTGTCGCTTTCTAGAGATTATTATTACATTTTCAAAAGGTACCAAAATTAAACATTATTAATCATTTCGGTAATCGGTAAAATAAAAAAAAATCGTTTAAGTTAAAAAAGCAATATATCAATCAATCAATCAAAATCTTTATTTGTGACACACAGGTATTACAGTTGTTGTAAGTACAAAATATAAAAGTTGTCTAATTACAAAATTAGGTGAAACTATTTTAAGGGGATGATCAGACCATCAAACTAAACAACTATTCTTTATGGGACTAATATCGAAATCACAAAAAAAATCAGCTGTCCCATACATTTGGGTCGAGTAGGATTGCAGTTTTGTATAGAACAGCATTTTTTTCTTTGCGTTTTGATTTCGGTGCCATAGAAATTATGTATATCAAAATATATACCCATTATACGTAAATTTTTACTTTTTAAATGTATGGGACAGCAGATTTTTGATTGCGAATTCGATGTTTGTCCCATATAAAAATTGTTCAGTTTGATGGTCAGATCATCATCCCCTTAAAAAACCGTCAGCATAAAGAAAGACCCTATCATTAGCATCCTTTTAAACTAAAAGTCTACCCATCAAACTGAACAACTTTTACTATGAGAGCAAACCGATTGCAGCAAAACAAAAATCAGCCGTTGCATCCATTTGAGTCGAGTAGGCAGTAGGCAGTTTAGTATGGAACAGCTGATTTTTTTGTTGCTCCGATCGGTTTGCTCCCATAGTAAAAGTTTTTCAGGTTGATGGGTTGACTCTTAGTTTAATAAAAGGATGCTAATGATATAAATTTTACCCTGTATATTATGAAAAAAGTAAATACCTAACTATGTAAATATGTATCTTTTTTGTCAAATATAAAAAAATATATATCAGAACAACAATATTTCGCTATGACATCATCCGAGCCAGGAGCCAACCTAACTTATGTGGGTTGAACGTAGCTTTAGAACTGTTCTGAAATTACGCAATCACGTGACGGAAAAGTGCACGTGTTTCACGTTTTCCTTAGCGATTTCTTAAATTAACTTAAGTGGGTCACGACGACCTAATTTAGTAATCAAGCAGTACCGGCACTAACCCCTAATTGATCTAATTACCAGTGATCAATGAGAGCAATCAGCATTCTGAAACTTCCATTCCCACTGCCGCCGTATTATATAAACATCTATATAAGGTCTAACCAAATTAGATGAAACTATTTTAAGGGGAGTATCAGACGACCAAACTGAACAACTTTCTCTATGGGGCCTCCCCCTTTATTGCGATAATACTTTCATTTTGATGTCTGATAGTAAAAGTTTTCCAATTTGATGGTCTGCGGCACCTCCTAAATTATGTAGGTAACGCATTTAAGTTTACACCCTGTATATAAGGTCTAACAAAATTAGCTGAAACTATTTTAAGGGGAGGATCATCAGACCATCAAACTGAACAACTTTCTTTATGGGACCAACATCGAAATCTCGAAAAAAAATCAGCTGTCCAATATTTGAGTCGAATTATGTTTGCAGTTTTGTATGGAACAGCTGATATTTTATTTCGCGATTTCGATGTTGGTCCCATTGATAAAGTTGTTCAGTTTGACAGTCTGATCATCCCCTTAAAAAGTGTCAGCATATTAAGATGGACCCTGAATAATACGTGCGAGTTTGATCCAATGGTTCAATGAATCCAAAAAAAATTGTTCTACACCAAAAAAAGCATCACTACATGCATGTCATCATCATCATCTCAGTCGATGCACGTCCACTGGAGTTACATGTATGTAACTACCAATAATTCGTATAGAATAGAATAGAATAGAATAGAATAGAATAATTTATTTTCTGGAATATGGTACAAACATAGCTATAATAGTATTCAAAGTCCAGCATATTCTGCCATTACAGGCGTGAAAATATTAATAGTAAAATTTTACATTCAGTCATGATAGAATAATTTATATAAACAACGAATTATAACAATTAATACATGAAACTAAAGAATAAACAAAAAAAAATTTAAAGGCATTAAATACAATAATTAATAATGTCAGATCCTTAAGATACATGTCATGTCACATAACAAAAATAGAGAAAAAAATTATAATAATTAAATAGTAATGTCACATCATTTATCTAGTCAAATATTAATAACGCGCAACATTAGATTCGTTTAAAAATTCTTGCACTGAGAAATAGGACATTTCCAAAAAGTACATTCGCACCCTCTTTTTAAACAGATTGAAATTTAATTTCTTGAACTGATCTGGTAAGCAATTGTAAATTCTGATAGCCATACAGTATGCATTTCATGAAAACACCTGCTTTCTCTGAACGGGTACACTTAATTTATATTTGTACTTATCCCTTCTGTTCCAAACATCAACCTTTTTGACAAACAGATAAGAATGTTTATGAACAAAAGTATATCATTAACGGTCCAAAAGTTGTGTTTTGTGACATTGAGCTATGATTTTAATCAATGAATCAAATATTCTTTACTTTACCTACACCAAAACCTAAAAAGTGAAATACAAAGAAAAAAATACAAGAGACACAAAATAAGGCGGGTGATTTGTGTCTCGGTATTGTCGGTTACGAATGCTTACGCTCAATAAACAAAACCATCTGACGGGCCTCTACGTGTTGGCTTCGGTCGACGCACGCTGGGACTCTTATATCCCGAGATAAGGAAGAGACATTAATGTCGACCCACGCTGGAACACATATGTCCCGAGATATGGAAGAGACATTTATGTCGACACACGCCGGCACACTTATGTCCCGAGATATGGAAGAGACATTAATGTCGACTCACGCCGGGATACTTATGTCCCGAGATATGGAAGAGACATTAATAATAACAGAATCTGGGTCTAGGTAAATGTCTCAAAGGGTGTTCGACCTATATCCCCACGCAAGCCTTCCAAAGGTCTGCGGATTCGGCCCGTGAGTAAAACCTTTTACTGAATCCCATATTTACCCTCAACGTATCAACAACTTCAAGTTGGTAGGTATTCAATTTTGATTTAATGAAATAATTTTGTACAGCAATAAATTTTTCTTCATTTAATTACGAGGTCGAGATGAGCAGACCCGGAAATAATAAAGTATTATTAAATTTGTTATTAAATTTATGTTTTAATTAACCTACAGATAGACAGAGATCATGTTTTTACGTAAGCAATTTAAAAAATGTTTACAATAAATATTATGTAGGTATTATAATTAAAAAAAAAAAATTAAATTATTTTTGTTTAATTTATTAGTTAATTTTCTCAAGTAAGTGAATTTGTTTATTCTTATGAGAAATAAAAATTCTTAAAACGTAAAAAAAATTATTGAGGTCTTCCTTGACATATTACAACAATAAACAAAAAACAGCTTGTTTGTCTTATCTTATTTTATCATACTAATCTAAAGAAGAAATATATAAAGAACCAAAGAAGAAAAATTTCAAAAACAGATCCGCTGCTTATTATTACAGCGTATTACATTGTGTTATGATATATGAAACAAGGAAGCGATACACATTTTAAGAATGTTTCTGTGGATTCGTATAAAATAAATGCACTACACTGTACACGTAGAGTCAGAGCAAGTATTGAATGTGTCAAAAAAAGTTTTTTTTTTTGTTTCTCGTAATCTCTAGATTATAGTGGTAATATTAGCTATACCTCATCTAAACGGAGTGTCGCGTCTCGCAATCGCAGTTGCCGCACGTCTTGTCTTGGTAAGATAAACGTAGGTTGTTTTTTAATTTTTATTTTCGTTTTAGCATTTAAGATGTTCCTATACACGCATTGCTTTACATGTGCCGTTTTAACAGGAAAAAAATAATCTTAACAAAAAAAGTCTAAACGGCGCATTTTTTATATTTATTTCATAATTCCGTTTGCATTTTTACCTAATCCTTCATCCGATTACTAAAGTAAATTAAATTATGTTTTTACAGTGTAAGTGTTTTACATCAATAAACGTAACCGTTTGTGGGCCACAATAAATTGACTCTCTTGGATTTTTTTTTTATATAAAACACTTTTTTGTTCTTTATTTATTTATATGAGGGCTTTTAACCCTAAGGTTATGTCAGGACCATTGTGCTGCAACATTTAGACTCTACATAACAATAAAATTGTGGTCGACCAGCCTTCGACAGACCTGGTCTAACACACTTAGCAAACTATGCTATCGCCGGACGACGTCCCGATTACGGCAGTACTGTGAGATATGGGACCAGTAGGCCGTAGAGAGCGAACAGCTGATCTTGAGAGAGCAGGGCAGGGGTTCTTCGAATTAAAAGAGGTTCTTCAGTTTTCTTCACTAGTTTTTCTTCCGGTATTGCTTCTGGAGGACTTGTCGTGACTGATTGTTTTTGCTCTGTTTTCGAGCGCGTTGAGCCTCTCAGAGCAATACCGTAAGGACGGCCTCGGTTTATTACGTAATAAAGTTTTATATTACATCATTTTTTTTCTTATGAATTATATACATTTTGTTCTATAATTTATAAACTATATGACTTAGGTTTAAACTTTATATATGGTTAGAAAGCCCTTACAATGCCCCGTATTTTGACGTGTGACAGTCCACTATAACTATGATATCCAGGCGACTAAGACAGAGTAAAGCGGTAAAATTACCGATTTTTACCGCACTATGTTCAAACTATTTTCGTCTATGCTATTCCTAGGCACTCTATCCATGGCCTAGGGTTCTGTCTTAGTGCACCTGGACCAACCGCACTTAGTGCGTCTATTTTTATGACTGTGTCAATCTATTTACTATGCAAAATACGGGGCCAAACTGTTAGGTACAAAAATGAACCTTTAATGTGTCATATTTTACTTTTTATGACTTGTATACTATGTAAACTATGTGAACTAGATAAAGTTCGTTAACTATTTGCTATATAAACCACCAGGTAAGATCTATCTATTTCCCATCGTAAGATATAAGGGTTTGAAAACTTCTAAAATAAAACTCTCTAAAAACACTATTAAAACAATTCAAAACTTATCCTAACTTATTCTAACTATGTAAAATGAGGAACTTTATTGTTTAAAAACCTAAAACCATATCAATTATAAATGTAAACATCGAAATAAACAAAAATAACGAGGAAACTGAAAACGGTGAATAAAACTTAAGGAAACTATACAAAACTATAACTAACTATACAAATACGTTATTTCCAACATGACCAGTGCATTCTATAAAGTAAATAAGCTGTAAATAAGCATTTAAAAAACATAAAAATCTAATTAGAATTTGCACTGATCACGTTGGGTGTCTCAACTCGCAGGGAGGAATCCTAGCTTCCTGCGTCGACGCACAGATCTGTAACCCGCTGTCGCGAACATTATCTCCCGCCGCAGCTCTCGCAGCTGGAACTTTTCGAGTGAGCGGCAGGCAGGCAGGCAGGCTCGTAGACCATCAGGGCGACTCGTTGGCAGTGGGCAGGATCACCAGTTTCTTTGTAGGTCGCCGCAGGACTCCCTTGTTGGTGCGCACGTCGACGGCTCGTACCTCGCCGTCGGGACCGGGGAAGGTGGCGATCACGACGCCTCGCGGCCAGATGTTGCGAGGTAGTGTCCCGTCTGCGATGAGGACCAGATCGCCCAGCTGGATCGCGCCACCCGTGGCGCGGGGCTCCCGCCGGTATTGCAGCTCGGGGAGGTACTCGCGCACCCAGCGCGCCCAGAAGTAGTCGGCCAGCCGCTGACTGACTCGCCACTCTCTGCGCCCGCTGATGTCGCCGTCGGTGAACGTCCCGGGTTGTGGGACGCGTGATGGCCCGCCCAAGAGGAAGTGGTTGGGCGTGAGGGCTTCCTCGTCGTCCGGGGCCGTCGACAGGTGTGTGAGGGGGCGGCTATTGACTGTGTGCTCCGCCTCGACGAGTAGGGTAGCGAGCACCTCTTCCTTCGGCGCGCGCTCGTTCAGTGTGGTGTACAGTGCGGTTTTGATACTCCGCACCATACGCTCCCATGCGCCCCCCATGAATGGGGCGCTCGGCGGTATGAAGCGCCACCGAATGGCGCGCAGCGACGCCTCTTCTTGCGTCGCCCCGTCGATCGCGCGGCGGAGCTCGATGTCTGCGCCGCGCAGGTCGGTGCCCTGGTCCGACCAGAGCTCTGTAGGGCAGCCACGTCGTCCAATGAACCTTCCTAGCGCCATCACCGCAGAGTCCGTGCTAAGACTACCCGCGAGCTCTATGTGGACAGCTCGGGTAGTGAGGCACGTGTAGAGCACGCCGTACCTCTTCTGATGGGTACGGCCGACGGTCACGGTGAGGGGCCCAAAATAATCGAGGGCGGTGAAAGTGAAGGCCCGCTGATGATGAGCAAGGCGACTCGGTGGGTGGTTGCCCGTAGATGGTTGCGCCGGCTTCGCCTTAGCGATGCGGCACCGTAGACACTGTTTCACGGCGCTACGAACGGCGTAGCGTAGTCGTAGCACCCAGTAGTGTTGTCGTACTTCGTTCGCTGTAGTCTCGAACCCGCCGTGGTGTAGCTGTGTGTGTACATGTGTGATGTACAGCTGGGTCCACGCGTGGCCGCCGTCGATAATAGCAGGCTCTCGTTGACTGTAGCAGATGTTCGTAGCGGCGTCTATGCGTGATCGTAACCTTATCACGCCGTCTTGATCGTAGATAACGGACAGCTGTTTGAGTCTGCTGTCTGTCGGTAGAGGGCGGCCCAGTCGCAGGGCAATCACCTCGTCCGCGTAGACCTCTTCTTGTTGAGCTCGAGTCCACAGGAGCTGTGCACGGTGTACATGATGTGCTTCTATAGGTTTGTACGGCGATGTAGTCACGTCGCCCGTCGCCGTTTTCTTGACTATTTTCTTGCGATTTTCTTTCTTGTTTCCCCACGTCGAGTCGCTATCTGTGTTTTTCTTCATACGTTTGTAGGCCGCGTTACATTGTTGCGGCGTGCGTAGTAACTCGATGAACTGTAGAACTCGTGCGGTCGCTCGTAGCAGGCGATTGAAGTTGGAGAAACGTTTCACATCGGGTAGGGCTTCGGTGAGTCGTGTCGTTGACCTCGTCGCATGTAGTTTTTCTTCGGTGGCGTCGACGTCGTCTGGGGTACTATCTTCTGTCTCTATTGGCCATTCACTTTCCTGTAGGTGTAGGAAAGGCGGCCCTACGAACCAGCGATGCGTCGACTCGAAGTTGGCAGGCGTCTCTCTCGTCGCGTCGTCTGCGACGTTCGCCTTAGTGGGGACCCATCTCCACTCTGTCGTTTTTGTAGACTCACCGATCTCGGCGACACGATGCGAGACGAATGGTTTGTAGACACGAGGACCGTTGCGTAGCCAGGTTAGCACGGTGCGTGAGTCGGACCAAAATATCCGACGATGCGGCTTGATGTCGTGCTCGGCGGCGATCGTGTGTGCTAGGCGGGCGCCCAGCACTGCAGCCTGTAGCTCGAGGCGCGGGATGGACACAGTCTTCAGCGGCGCGACTCTTCCCTTCGCAGCGATGAGGGACACGTAGACTGTTCCATCGCAATCGGTCACTCGCCAGTAGGAAACGGCCGCGTAGGCCGAGCTGCTGGCATCGACGAACGTGTGTAGCTCTATGTTCGTCGCGTGTGCTAGTTGGGCGTAGCAACGTGGCACGGCTAAGCGTGAGAGTCGCTTAGCCTCGCCTACCCAACTCCTCCATGCCTCCGCCTCTGCCGGTTGTAGCGCGGTGTCCCACTCGATGCCAGAGCGCCATGTGTTCTGTAGCACTCTCTTAGCTTGCACGGTGATAGGCGTAGCGAGCCCCAGTGGATCGTATATGGACATTACCACGCGTAGGGCCTCTCTCTTGGTAGGGGTGCCGTCGAGTAGTGAAGTAGGCAACTTACGTTCGTTTATGTTGAACGAAAGCGTGTCGGTCTGCGTCCGCCAGACCATCCCCAATATCTTCTCGGTGTCAAGTTGTACTACTTCTTTCTTCTCTCCCGGCGCCAGCTGTCCACGAACACGTTGAGAGTTCGATGCCCATTTAGCAAGAAAAAAATTACCTCGACTGTGTATGAAGGCGACTTGGTTTGAGACTCGTAGGGCGTCCTCCTCGCTGTCGTAGCTAGCTATGTAGTCATCTACGTAATGACTACGTACTACGGCGTCCACTGCCTCCGGGTATTTTTCTTTGAAGTACTCGGCGTTCCTATTTTTTACAAAAATAGCTGTACTAGGCGAAGAGGTGGCCCCGAATATTACGCTCTTCATGCGATATTCGGTCGGAGGTCCGTCGCGTCGCTCCCCTCTCCATAGGAAGCGCTGCATGTCTCTATCTTCTTCGCGAACGGTTATTCGCATGAACATTTCGCGAATATCGGCTGTCACGGCTATATTTCGCTGTCGGAATCTCATTAACACGCCGGGCAGCGATTGAAGTAGGTCGGGACCGGACAGCAGTAGGTCGTTCAGACTCGTCCCTCTCGACTTCGCCGCCGCGTCGTGCACTATACGCAGCTTGTCGGGCTTCTCTGGGTTGACTACGCCGAAGTGAGGTAGGAACCATACCTTTTCTGGTCGCGCGGTAGACACGGGCGCTTCCTCCGCGTAGTCCTTTTCTATGTACTCTTGAATCTGGGCGGTGTACCTTTTCTTCAGCGCAGGGTCCCGATCCAGCTTCTTTTCTATTAGCTCGAGGCGGCGAAGCGCAGTAGAGTAGCTGTCAGGCGGCGTGAAGTCGTCACGACGCCATAGGAGCCCGGTCTCGAAGCCTCCCGCCGGTAACCGCTTGGTTGTTTCATCTAAAATTGATAGCGCACGCTTCTCACTATCATTGTAACTTCGTCGCGGCTCGACACACAGCGAATCTAGCGAAAAATGTTCTCGTATTAGTTCTTCTATGGGACTCTCGGGCTGGGGCGAAGACACGTAGCTGACGCGATGACTATGGACCTTCTCACGCCGACCATCGCGCACGCCATGAAGGACCCACCCTAGGTCCGTCAGGGAAGCGACGGGTTGATCGTCCGCCCCCCGGCGCACGGCGTGAGAGAGCAGCAGCTGCCAGTTGTCTTGCCCGATGAGTACCGTTGGCTTGCCCTCTTCGTAGACGAGCTCCTCTGCTATCTCCTTGAGGTGATCGAGGCCGAAGATAAGCTCCGGCGAGACCCGCTGTGGTGATAAATGAAGTTTTTCCATCGTGCGCGCAGTTACCTCGAATTCTTCCAAACTATATTTGCCGCCAATTTTCAAGCGCACGCGCGTCGACTCGCTTGCGTCGATCCGCGCGCCCGCCACCCCTTCTATCGTAAACGGTGATGCTGTCCCTTTCGCACCTACCTTATTAGCGATCTCTCGTTCTATTATAGTGCACGTAGAGCCGTCGTCCAACAGCGCGTAGGTCTCAATTTGCGACCTAGGACCGCTAACTATGACTGGAACAATCTTCAATAGCGCCGTATTAAACTTGTTTCGCGCCGACGACACTGTTTCCTCTTGATCTGATTGGGGTGGCGGCTTCGGCTGCGGCGTACTATGTAGTAGCGGGTGGTGACTGTATTGACACCCGCTCGTCTCACACCTGCGTGTCTTGCAGTTATGTTGTTTGCTGCGAACACGAAGACACTTGAAACACAGTCGTTTCTCTCGAGCTATGTCCCAGCGCGCCGACACATTTTCTTTCTTAAACACTTCACAATTGTTTACCTTGTGGTCGCCTTTCTTACAGATTGGACAGGGCTCGGGCTTCGCTCGCTGTCCGTCGGCGTGGTATGTGCGCGCTGGTCCTCTGTGTGTCTGCTCCCGCCGGTCGAACTGCGGCACGTGTTCGAGGGGAGCAAAGTTACCGCACCGTTCGGCGGTATGATCTAAAAATTTGGTCAACGTTACCATGTCAGGCTGGAACGCAGGCTGCTCCGGAGCGAGGTCGTAGTAGCGGAACCGTAGCGTAGGCGGAAACTTCTCTATTACGGCCCGCACTATCTCTGGGTTGTGTAGATAGTGCGACCGACCCAGCGCCTTGATTGTCGCGGTGATGTTCGCCACACGCGACGCGAAGACGCAGACATCTTTGGGGTTTTCTGTGAGGCGCGGCAGCTCTCTAAGCTTCTTTATTTCCGCCATGACGAGCGCGTCGGGTCGTCCGAATCTTGCCTGAAGAAGCTGCATTACCTCGTGTGTCGACGTGTGGCCTACAAACAGGCAGTGGGCGGCGTCCCGTGCCGGCCCGCGCAGGCTCCTCCGCAGTCTCGCTATGGTTTCTTGCTCCGTCAGCTGTGCCATTGACTCTTCTACTGCTATCTTGAACGGTAGCCACTCCGCCGACTGGCCGCTGAAAAAGGGTAGGTCAGGAACCCTCGATGCTATTGCGGGCTGCGCCGCCGACCGTGCGGCGAGAGTGATGGCACTGGCGAGTTCTTGGATCGCCAGCTCGTTCGGCTTGCTGTCTTGTCGCGTAGGCGGCTGGCGCGGCGCGACAAGTTGATGTGGATCCTCGGCGACGTCCCCACCGGGGGGCCTCTGCGCCGCATCCCATCTTCTATGTTCTATGTGCTTCCGCATTTCCTGTAGCGTAGGCGGCTGGCGCGGCGCTACAGGCTGACGTGGCTCCCCGGTGTTGTTGTCCCAGGGCCCCAGCGCCAGGGCCGCTCTTCGGTCTATAATCAGTCTTTGCTCCTGTCGTGGCGGCGGCTCCAGCATCGCGACAGGGTGGCTGTGGTCCCCGGGGAGGCCCTCCCTATAGGGCCTCGCCTCCGGGGTCTTCGTCGGTTGACTATTGATGGGGCCTCGTGCCTCGGCGTCCACGCGGCACCCGTCTGGCTCGTCGTCACACGTCGGTGGTGGCGGCAGCACGGCGGGCGGTGGTTCCGAACTATGATCTTGCACGTTGTGAGGCTCCATCGTGAGGGCGAGAGTGCTTCTGTCGACCCATTCCGACGTTCTTTCTTCACGGACCGTTTCTTCTATTGAGTCCTCTTCGTCTGAAGTTTCCTCTTCTAGGACGCTGACTTTGGCCTCGGCTAGCTGGACGCGAGCTTGTAGGAGCTCGAGCCGGGCCTCCGCCAGCTCCCGTCGTCTTCTGCTTGATGCTCTGGATCGTGCCGGTGTTCGTACGGGCTTCTCTGGTACGGGGTTCTTCAACGCGCTGGTGGCGTCGGTCGACGTGGCTGATGTATCCGGGGCTGTGGTGGCCGTACGCGACTCCGCGGTCGTCGCGGACGACGCCGTCGGCTCGGAGTCGGACGGGGTGCCCGACGCGGATGCATCAGGACGTGACGTGGACTCCTCGTCACGGGGCGGGAGTCCGTCTTGACGCGGCGTTGACTTCATACTTCTTGTCACCGGCATCTTCTATACAGCAGCTCTTGAAGGTCTTCACCCAGGTCTCACAGTACGCTCAGGACGGTATCCGGCTCGAAGGACCATAAAATGTGGTCGACCAGCCTTCGACAGACCTGGTCTAACACACTTAGCAAACTATGCTATCGCCGGACGACGTCCCGATTACGGCAGTACTGTGAGATATGGGACCAGTAGGCCGTAGAGAGCGAACAGCTGATCTTGAGAGAGCAGGGCAGGGGTTCTTCGAATTAAAAGAGGTTCTTCAGTTTTCTTCACTAGTTTTTCTTCCGGTATTGCTTCTGGAGGACTTGTCGTGACTGATTGTTTTTGCTCTGTTTTCGAGCGCGTTGAGCCTCTCAGAGCAATACCGTAAGGACGGCCTCGGTTTATTACGTAATAAAGTTTTATATTACATCATTTTTTTTCTTATGAATTATATACATTTTGTTCTATAATTTATAAACTATATGACTTAGGTTTAAACTTTATATATGGTTAGAAAGCCCTTACAATGCCCCGTATTTTGACGTGTGACAGTCCACTATAACTATGATATCCAGGCGACTAAGACAGAGTAAAGCGGTAAAATTACCGATTTTTACCGCACTATGTTCAAACTATTTTCGTCTATGCTATTCCTAGGCACTCTATCCATGGCCTAGGGTTCTGTCTTAGTGCACCTGGACCAACCGCACTTAGTGCGTCTATTTTTATGACTGTGTCAATCTATTTACTATGCAAAATACGGGGCCAAACTGTTAGGTACAAAAATGAACCTTTAATGTGTCATATTTTACTTTTTATGACTTGTATACTATGTAAACTATGTGAACTAGATAAAGTTCGTTAACTATTTGCTATATAAACCACCAGGTAAGATCTATCTATTTCCCATCGTAAGATATAAGGGTTTGAAAACTTCTAAAATAAAACTCTCTAAAAACACTATTAAAACAATTCAAAACTTATCCTAACTTATTCTAACTATGTAAAATGAGGAACTTTATTGTTTAAAAACCTAAAACCATATCAATTATAAATGTAAACATCGAAATAAACAAAAATAACGAGGAAACTGAAAACGGTGAATAAAACTTAAGGAAACTATACAAAACTATAACTAACTATACAAATACGTTATTTCCAACATGACCAGTGCATTCTATAAAGTAAATAAGCTGTAAATAAGCATTTAAAAAACATAAAAATCTAATTAGAATTTGCACTGATCACGTTGGGTGTCTCAACTCGCAGGGAGGAATCCTAGCTTCCTGCGTCGACGCACAAATCTGTAACCCGCTGTCGCGAACAAAAATGAAAAACTACACAATTTCGGCCTCTCCGGACGTAAGGGCGGCTAGAATGGTAACAAAAGAGCATACATAGATATACAGACAAAAGTTTTAGTTTTAAACTATCTCACAATAAGTAACAGCATATTTCTGATTCATTCCAGGCACATTCCACACAAAGTAAATTTTGGGCATCTTCTTCTGTAAGTACCGTATTTATCTCGCAATTATGTTTCCTAATTTTACGGTATTTATTAAGCTACTAAAATAAGTGTGCATTTATCATTTTGTACATGGCATTTAAATAGATTTTACTTTTTCAACCTTAGCTTACAAATATAAACAAAATTGTGAAATAATGACAAATTAAACAAAATTTTAACTTCCTAAGATACGCGAAAGATGACTAAACAATTTAATAATTCCCTTCCAAACAGGAGTAAGCTATTACCGAAATTGACAAGTTAAATCTTTGATAAAGCAGTGTTCTTTAATATCAACCTTACCAAGTTCTAAAGATAATCAACAAAGTTGCGACTTGCGACTAATTGAGTTGTTTATTTAGGTCTAGGGATTCTTCTTCTATCGAGTTGGTGGCAAGGCATTTAAAATTTTTCAATCAATCAATCAAAATTATTTATTTGTATATCACAGGTAATACAGAAGTAGAATAAACTTTGACAATAGTCGGGTTTCCGCTGTGATCCGCCAACAGGCATACAAAACAAAGAACAGCTCGGTAATTAACATTAATAAAACAAAGTCCTGATTAGAATTACATGCAATAACATTTTAAAATGTCAAAAGTTTATAAACAATAAAAAGATCGTAATCATGCATAACATTAATAGGTTATTAACTAAAAGATTAAATGTCAAAATAAATTACATGAAATATTGGTCAGTGTGTAAAAAGTCTTGTGAATGAGGTAGTCAAAAAGTTGATTTTTAAACTGCATGTAGTTCCAGCCCAGTATTTTGCCACACGGATAGCACTGCCGGCAGCGTCTAAATTTTATGGACACCATGTCTGAAATAAGCTATTTATATCTAAACTATTATAAAACTGTAACAGAAAGTGTGTCTGTACATTGAGGATATTAACAAAAAAAAAAGTTACGGTATGGTTTTTAGGTGTCCCTGATTCCATATCACCAACTTTTGGATTTTTTGTCTGTCTGTTTGTTTGTCTTTGTGTGTTTGTTTGTTTGATCGAGCATCAAGCAAAAACTACTAAACCGATTTTGATGAAACTTTTTTTTGGTTGATAGCTTATTATCTGACTTAAAATCTGGCATAAAATTTGTGCGGACGAAGTCGCGGGTTAACCCTAGTTATATTACATATTATAAGCTCCGTTCGCGTGCAGGTGTCAGGGTAGGAAGGACAGGATATGAGGTGGGCCACACCGCTGGTTTGTGGGGAAACACCGCATTCTCACTGATGATCAGACCAGTTTATGTAAACCCACTTGAACAGGTTGTCTTTACGACAGCCGACCTGAGTTCGGAGTCTATTTTTAAGCACCTCCAAATCGGACTAGGAATGGCTTTGTCGTAGTTTGGTTGCGTTTTTCAAGTTGGCATCAGTTTATTTCTTAAAATCGATGTCAAGCGACTAGGGTCAACCTTAATAATTATGCTGACAGATTTAAAGAGGATAATCAGACCACCAAACTGAACAACTTTCTCTACGGGACCAACATCGAATTCGCGAAAAAAAAATCAGCGGGAATTGTTGTTTTTTTTAAACAGCTGATTTTTTTTTCAAGATATTGACGTTGGTCTCTTTAAGAAAGTTGTTCAGCTTGTAGTCTGATCATCATCTTAAAAAACCGTGCTTGCAAAAAGCATGAGAGCATCTCTGAGTGACTTAGAGGCTTACCTCAGAGGCGATATCCAGTGGTTGTCCATTGGTAAGTTAGTTCATCATCATCATCATATCAGCCATTAAACGTCCACTGCTGGACATAAGCCTCCCCCAAAATGGGGGGATTTGCCATAATCGCCACGCTTGGCAGGCGGGTTGGCGATCGCAGTTGGATCGAATCAATGTGTGTATTCAGAGGATGCTGCTGCCCATCCTTCAGTAGATCCCTTAGTCGCCTTTTACGACACCCACGGGAGGAAATGGGATGGTAAGTTAGTTACTTATAAATATTATAACAAACGCAAGTCAAACGCAAACGTCTCAATTCTATTCGGTGGAAGCCCTATACAAATGGGGATTTGTAATTGTCAAGAAATTGAGAAGTATTAAAGGTAATCTTTAACTTTTATGAGACAAAACTCAACTTGACGACGAGCCCAATTTTTGGTTGTGATTAGATGTTTTTCTGATAGAAATGCTTTTAATTAGCACAAACAATTCTTTAAAAACCTTCTAAAATAAGTCCACAATAGAGTAGAGTAACAAAAGACCTCATATTTTTTAACTCCTCGCAAGCTTTTAGAAAGTCCTTCAAAGGCAGATTTTGCAAAGATTTCAGTTAAGATTAGAAACATATTAAGATGATACATACATCGCCATCTACATATACTATAGTTTAGATATAGATGTAGATATTATAAAGAGGTAAGTTTGTTTGTTTGTATGTAGGGGGTAATCTTTGAAACTACTGATCCGATTGTAAAAAAAACTTTCACTAATACAGAATTAATACACCATTTATAATACAGAATGCTACACTTTTCCTGAGTAACATAGATTTTATTTTAATTTGATATGCGAAAAGCTATTTTAAAGATACGTTATAAAAGGTATGTCCCATCTTCGCCCTGAGGACTAGATTGAGTTCAAGAGCAAACCCATACGTAATAGATAAAAAAAAATAAAAAAATGTCCAAAGTCCAGGTTGTCATCAGGCCGGTGCTAAATTATTTTATGTGAGTACCTACATAATTGTACCATTCTAAAATAATGCGATAAGTGCAGGACAAGAGGATGATGAATATAATAAAAATATTTATAATACAGATTGAAAACGTGCACAGACGTTTTGCAATTTAAATAATAGTTTTTAATATTCATGATGAAATTATAAAGTGCTCAAGCCACAAAGTGAATCAGAAAAAGCCTATAATTTATTCATTCATGAATAAAGTCGTTCGTTGACACTAAATTAACCTGGAAAAATATTACCAAGGTGAATTAAAATCGAAGAGTGAACAAATATTCACAACAGAGGCTTCGTACTGCGATTTTAGGTAATATCTTGACTGTTTATATTAGTAGAGAAAACCTTATTAAATAAAAGATCTAGGTGCTGAAATTAAATGTCTAAATTAAGTGCTCGTATGAGCATATAGTTGTGGGGACTTGCTACAGATGTCAGCACCCACAAGTTATAGCAAAGATGCCAACAGATGGCGATACCGCTCACGGAAATATGTTCCATACAAAGACAACGTTCACCGTGAATACGTAACTCGTCACCTACTACTAATAAGGTTCACAATCGAATGCAAGACATACATCGCGCAAGAGAAATAATCACAGAGATTCGATACATATACAAGGTACAACTAAGAACTGTTGGACCACGGCCGGTCCCCAGGCTTCACACATAGCCTGGATGCACTAAGAGTCTCTGAATGCATTATGGAAATGCACCAGAAGACATACCACATTCGGTGCAGAGACTATTGTAGAAAGGACAGAAAACTACTAGGGTTATGGGGGGCGAACTGGGGGGGCCGGGAAATCTGGGTTATTGCGGAGAGACTCGGGACGCCTGCCGTAACAAATGTCTCTGGTTTGTCAAAAATGGCAGACGGTGACTTGCCAACTCATTTGATGGGCCCCCAACAAGGCCGCTCGCAAGGAGCGATAAGGCAGCAACATCTAGTGAGCGGCTAAGGCGCCGGTTCCCGGTGCTAAGCGCACCAGTCAGCAGGTCCTGGCGTTATGACATTTTACATGGATACCTATGCCATTCCTGGAGCATAGGTTCGGCTCTTGCGACTCCACTCCTGGCCGGCCGGTTAAGGCAAGACAGGAGGTGAGGGCCAAATCAATCCGGGCCCTCTGGAAAATCGGGTCCGTGGTGTCGCCAATCACCAACAGCTCGCCACAAGCTGCCCTGCGGGCTTATTATTATATAATCATCATCATCATCATCTCAGTCGATGGACGTCTCCATTGCTAGACATAGGCCACCCCCAAGGATTGCAGGATGATCGGTCCTGCGCTGCCCTCATGCAACGGGTTCCCGTCGCCTTCACCAGTTCGTCGGTCCACCGTTTAGGACCTACGCTGCGCTTTCCGATACGCGGCCGCCACTAGAGAACTTTTCGAAGCTACTAATGCTGAATGACAAATCTCTCCACTACGACACATACATAAATACTAGTACTAACTACGATGGCGATTCGAAACTCTATAACATTATGCTATGCCATCGAATTAACAGAAGAAATGTATTAATTTGAAGTCGATTTTAAAACTTAAATCGAATGATACAGTTTAATGATTGCATACCACCACAATATTATTGGTAACTAATGGACCGATTTGGAATCATATTCTCTACACAATTATACCTCCATTAATAAAACAATGCACTGCAATGCTATTTTGATGAAAGCTTTTAAATGTTTGTGGTTATTTTCGTAGCACTTTGTGGGGAAATATGCAATTAAAACCTACAGTCCGTCTGAAAAAGCTTAAGGGAAACAATGGAATGCAATTGTTTCCTTTCAGACTTAATTTAGTGGCTACATTCCAACTGTAGTACCCAGGGTCGTTCTTAAAATAAACTGTCGGTTTTTTCACATGTTTTTTGGATTGCACGTAAGTATAATTCCATACATACTACACAGGCGAGACAGTCGAAAACGTATTAAAATACAAGCTATCCCGCATCTTTGCGAAGATCTTCATACGTTTCTGTGATGGCTTGTTATTCTAAGTACTTTATCATAAAAACCATAAAACAATTTTTTATTACATTTAGTTAGAGCGTTACAGAGAGATGGATGGATCCTGGGAGTCGCGCTGCAAGTCTAACGGATGCGGACGCGTGCGTATTGGCATCTGTTAGGCTTGCACGTGGCTCCGCCATTTTGTAAACTCTTTTGTGTATTAACTGGTTTTAACTATATAGTTTAACTATATAACGTTAACTTGAGATTATAAATATATCTTCAACACTTGATACTGGCGAAATCATCAAGGAAACGCCATTAAATAAAAATAAAAATAGAATAGATGGATCCTGAGGTTCGAATCTATGTGCAGATTCGGCCTACAACATGTCATGACCCAATAATTTTTTTATAAATAAATAACGCTCACAGGCACATACATTGTAATGATCCAAAGTAAGCCTCAGCTTTTTGTTATGGGATCACAAACACCGGCACAAACACATAACATCCATGACCGAACCAGGATTCGAACCCAGCAGCTTGGTTTGGTAGTCCGGCGTGGTAACCATTACACAAACCATTATGAACTCAAACTGTAAAGGAAAACATTGTGAGGGAACGTGTATACGCTGAAGAAGACTTGAAGTCCGCTAATCCACATTGGGCACGAACCATGACGTCTGTCCCAAGAGTGGGGATAATAGAGACAAATAATTATGAGATACAATCACCTGTGGTGGGTGCGACAGAAAATTGTGTGTTTTAGTTTACTTTCTTTTATATAATTATGTTAGTGTGCTTTGTTGTGTATGCAAATAAAAATATTTTCTTTCTTTCTTTCTTTCGGTGAATACAATAAACGCATCAAATTGAAGCATGTAGGTTTCCTTATGATATTTTTGATTAAAAACCCGGCTGTGATGTTACAAATCGTACATAAAGTTTCTTAAAGCAAAAGAACATGCAAATAAAATTGTAACTACGAGTAACATACCATTAACTGGGTCCTACGATTTAACATCAACCGTCAAGTGGACTTTCAAGCTTAGGTAAAAAAGAACAAAGCCTAGACTCGAGTGGCCTAACAATGTAGAGCACTCACAGACGGGTCAAGTAGAGAGGCAAACTATAAAACCGAGCGAGATTAATTTTTACTAACTTCCATATCGTTTAGAACTAGTCCTTTCGTGTTGGAGCTTTTTTCTCAAACGTTTTGCATAAGCTCTCATGCTGGAAATGTTATTTTCTCTGACAAAAAACATAGTCCATTTGCTCCGGTACTGGAGTGCAATTCACTAAGGTCCGCTTGCGCCTAGCAGGGTTGCGCCTAGCTATCGTTATTAACTCGGAACTAGACGCTAATTTGGAATTAAATTATAATTATGTCTTGCACCATCCTGTTTTATGGGCTAAACTTGTGTTATATTTAAACCGTCGATGTGGTAGGTTTAAGTCACTAAACTACGTGCCAAATGTCAAAATTGAGGCAACAGCTGTTTTTACAGTTTTGTTGTAGGCTCGCGCAAATCTCTAACAAAAAATGTGACATAAAACGTGCACCGACGCCATTTAATTCCTTTGAACGGTTGCACACGTTTCATACATTCTGGATAATCGGTCACGACCAGTTTTTAGTATGGTATAGTACATGCTCTTTGATAACATGAATGAACGATGAAAACGAAATTTCATTGCCAAAATAAAACAAAAGAGACAGACAAATACAAAGAGATGCAGTGTGAAAGAGACGTGGATATATTATGTTCATTCATCATTCACTTTTCATATTTTGTCGGATTTCATAAACTCTATGGTCATTTAGGATGTTGCCAGGAAAAAACAGAGAACTGTCAGGTTAGTTAACTATGAACTAGTTTTCATTGGCGCAAGACTATCTTCGATAACACTCGTTCAATCTTTAGGTAGGTGCTACTAAAGCCGGGGTTATGCAATTTAACCCAGCATTTGGCGCAAGTGGGCCTAAGTGTCACATCCTAGGTCACATCGCTGTAAAAAACATCGACTAGCTCACAAATGTAACATCCTTCTCGCATACTACAGATCGTCGAAGTTTTTATATGAGTTTAACACACAGACATGTTTGACACATGATTTACCATAGCGAATACCGAATTGTCAGCTCGCCGATGTGTCAACGACGGTTTTGCGCTTATAGCATAGACGAAGAATTTTTCGCCTCTTTCTACGGCTTATAGTGAATGAGGGAATTTCCAGAAGAAAATAAAAGTTAGTTCCTAATTTCTCAATAGATGGCGTTTACCAGAGAGCGGTCCAATAGGTATGAGCAAATATATTAATGAATATTAATAATAAAAATACACAGTACAAGTTATTAACAATCTGGGTGTTATTGACGACCCGGTTGGTGTAATGATTGCCACGCCAGACTGTCAAACCAGGGCCCTGGGTTCGAGTCCCGGTTCGGTCATGGATGTTATATGTTTGTGCCGTTGTTGAATGGTTCCCATAACAAAAAGCCTAAGGCGTACTTGGGATCATTACAAAGTATGTGCCTGGGAGCGTTATTTATTATTTATTTATTGTCTGTCAATAAATAAATAATAAATAAAAATTTTGAATATACGAACAATATTTAAATTGGTCACTTCACTTTTAAATATAAAGAATATTGAAATTGCTTTGCTAATAAAGATCGAAATTTTTCGCCTATGGCTTTGCTTTTCATTCACGGAATCTGACGTACGATTTAAATATTCTCGTTTTATTTGTTTGAAATTCTCAGTTTCTGTTAGGTTTTTGTAGTTAGTTATTGTTTCTCGTTTATTGTTCGTATATTCAAAACTGACACGTCGCCCATACAGCCACGTCCGATACTCGATTCGTTGTTGACGGACAATAACACCGAGATTGCTAAATAATAAACCAGTAACAATAAGAAAGGGTTTTTACTGTGTATTTTTAATATTAATTAATATATTTATTCATACCTCCAATAGGTACCCCTCTCTGGTCAACGCCATCTATCGAGAAATTAGGAACTAACCTTCTTTTTTTTTTTACTTTTGGAAAATCCCTCATTGCGCATTGCTGTATTCCATTGTTTGTATGTCATTACAAAACTGTGTACATTCATAATTATCAGCTTATCTGCATGGCACTGGCTTATCATCAGGGAGGGTGTTTGGACCTTAGGTAGCCACGCGTGCACAATGCGGATTGGTAGAGTTCATATACGCATCTCAATTTCATCTTCAGCGTATGCAGGTTTCTTAAAGATGTTTTCTAGTCGGTATTGCGACATAACCATAAGAATAGTTAATAATAATACACTATATAATTATCTACTCTTTTGATGTAACATAAAAATGTTGTACAATACGTTTTTAATAAAATTTCATATTTTTGTAGTTATAATATAAATCTGGTAGATTTAAATAACAGTACACTGTCTAGTAAAGTCTGCTAATTTAAATGGTTGTCACGCTGTCTATATACAGAATGTAAAATTAAATGGGACACTTACTTAAAGGGGTGCTTCAGACCATCAAACTGAACAACTTTCTCTATGGTACCAATATCGAATCGTGAAAAATAAATCTGCTGTCCCATACATTTCGTTTTGTAAGGGACAACGGAATTTTTTTTCGCGATTTCAGTGTCCCACAGTTAAAGTTGTTCAGTTTGATGGTCTGAAGCATCCCTTAAAGTAAGTGTTTCATTTAATTTTACACCCTGTATACTACTAGATATTTTTCCACGATATCCACAAAAAAAGATTCAATGTAAGTAAATAGGTACAGGTTGTTGTTTATTACACGGACCTGATTTTTTAACGGTACTTGATTTATAATAGAAAATTTAACATTTTTTAACCTCATTAATTAATTCTATTAAAGGGGAGGCCTTTGTCCAGCAGTGGGATGAAGAGGGCTACTAAAAAAATTAAAATTTATTTAAAAATTATAATTTAAAGTTTTTTTTTATTTATTATAGGCCGCTTCATACCTACAACACCAATAATTACGACTACTTGTAATTACAAGTACCTAACAAAACAATCAACACTAATCACGCATAGGTACTCCGTATGCAGCACGCAAGGGTTGTAAATACCTAGAAAAACAACATGGCCTTCCATGTACACAAAACATTAATGTTTTAATTAAGTAATTAAAAAGCAATCAACAATACAAATTGCTTCAAAAGTAAATGGAAACTTACAACAGTAATTAGCCCAGTCATTTTACGGTTTGAGCCGGGACTATTGGGGATATTTCTTTCGGTAAAGTATTGAAGAGCCAATTTAAGACTAGAAATGTACCAAAATAAAAAAAAAATCACGTCAGCAACAGTTCCAATTTTAAAATTTAGCTATTATCTCGTTCTAAAAAACCTGATGATAATTTTTTTTTTCATTTATTTAAGGCTTTACCATTATTACATACTTCAAACATGGTGTAAATATTTAAAAGGTTTTGAAAAATCCATTCGTATTTTCTAATATATACCTCATTTTTTAAATGTCAATGCCTAATTTATTGCTAAAAAATTATTTATATTGTTAAATCTAAGTCAAATGAGTGCATTGGTATTAATATTAGCATTCTGGGAAACACAATTTTGATTTCTATCTTGCGTAGCGATTTTTATTTTAATATGTTTTAAGATAGTCTTTTTGTCACTAAATGGTGCCGGTTTCAGTTTAAATGTCCAATTAATAAGTACTCCCATACCCCGCCTAACAAAACTCTGTAAAATGACTGGGCTAAATGCAGAACGTCGCAGTTAACTTAAAAAAGTTCTTCTCTTGGAGGGCCGATTCGAAAAGCATTTCGAGAAAATTGTCTCAATATAACAATATTTTATATGTAAGAGATTTTCAAATTAAAGGGTTTACGATATTTTTAATCTTCTTCTTCTTTTCGTGTCAATGGTTCTTAAGTGATGTTTTTATATTTTAGTAGCCAGGTGTACGGCAAGCCTGACAGCGTCAGGAGTAGCTGTATTTAAATCCTCTCACGTGCAGGTGTTCGGGCACAGCGGACATTCCAGCAGATGACCCATCGACTGGATAGGTTCGCCTCAATCACATTGTGTTAGACCTGGATCCCTACTGTACTCTCAGTTACACAGATTTAGTCTGCAACGGCCGACCTGAGTGCGAAGCCGATTTAAGGATTTCCACTCTTGCCATTGCGGATTGTGTCCGGGCGGTAGTTGTTCCTGTGGGGAAATGAACTCAGCTGGTGAGGGTACCCTTTCTTTCCACAGAGTGCATCTTGTAGCAGACGGGTCATTATGTATAGCCGTTGTGTATCGTTTGAAGCTACTGCGGCTCTTGATTTTTAATATAATATTAAAACGAGTGTCGTCACTCGACGATCTGTAAAATCCGTGGTAAACTTACATATTATGACAATTTCTCTATGAAAAATAAATGTCAAACGATATGTCAGATAAGCTATCAAGAACTTATTCAAAAGTGGTGAAACAGGCCCTAAACATACTGAGGAATATTTTAAAGCCGATGTTCGAAGGTCGTTCGAACGATCATTCGAAATTAATAGTGTGATTGATGGTTTAGTTTTATTATCGATTACTACGAAATTGATTACCTAGTAATCATTTTTTTTGACATGCAAGATCGTAAGACACAGCGTAAAATATAGAATCTATACTATTATAAAACTGTAACGGGAAGGTTGTCTGTACATTGAAGATATTAACAAAAAAAAGTTACGATATGGTTTTTAGGTGTCCCTGATTCCATTTCACCAATTTTTGGATTTTTTGTCTGTCTGTTTGTTTGTGTGTTTGTTTGTTTGTTTGAATGAGTATCACGCAAAAACTACTGAACCGATTTTGATGAAACTTTTTTTGTTTGATAGCTTATGATCTGACTTAAAATCTGGTATATAATTTGTGCGGACGAAGTCGCGGGTTAACGCTCGTATCAATTAAATTATGTGCCTGATTTTATTTTGCTTAGGTTCTTGGAGGCACAGAATAAGATCTGTATTGCTGGTGGAGGTAAATATTTTATTTTTTGATGAAATTCTGGTTGAAAGAACAAAGATGTAAAATCGGGGTTTCTGGTCACTCAATGGGGTCGGGCGTGAGTGTATGTCAAATAAAACAAAATTTAACCCGTCAAGTGCGAGTCGGGGTACTCGCGCACCGAGGGTTCCGTACCACACCACCACAAAACATATTAACTTAGAAAAAAGTTTTGTTTTCTCCGGGACCTTTAGCGTGAGAACGACTCACACTTGGCCAGTTTTTATTACTTGATGAAATACTGTAGAGTTTGTTCTATAATCACACTTAGTTTCACGCTTGTATGTATTAAACGTTTTTACGATAGAGCGAGAAGAAAAAACGTTCATAAAAACTGTTTCTTGTATGAGGATTCACCTTAATTTTTAAGTTTTTGATATTCGTTAAATCCGCCGTAACAACGCAAATTCTGCGAAAATTTTAACTATCTTGCTATTACCTCTCAAAAGTTACAGCCGTAAATAGGACGGACGGAGGGACGGACGGACAACAAAGGCTTAGTAATAGGGTCCCGTTTTCACCCTTTGGGTACGGAGCCCTAAAAGCCATTTCCATGTAACGGTTATTAAAAGTATTGAACGCGCGTGTGGCGCCACTATTAGGTCCCCTTGAGCATTGATGCTATAGCTTCATTAATACTACTATGCTATACAATCGCTATAACTTGATGTCGCTCTCGAGGTGATTAAACAATTGAAATTTATAAAAAATAGAATAAGCATAAGTAAATACTCACGACTATATTCCCCGAGGGGGTAGTCAGAGGTATTCTGAAACCTCAGAATATTCACGTTTCACTAGAAGTACCGAAACTCTATCCAGTGTGACGGGGCGTGAGCCCGTCACCACTTGTAATGGACAGTTGGTACAATACCTCGAAAATGAAGCATGTGTTAGAATATTAGACTAGAATTTAATTGAATGATTCGTGAGTCGAGTCATGAGTCGTATCATGAGTTTGAATCTAAATTATTTATGTTAATCGAGTTATCTACATTTCATTTTAAGACTGGCAACATCTATTAAAAACCAAACCATTGTTGACAGTGTTTAGTAACTTATAGTATGGTGAATCTTGTTGTAATTGTGATATTAATTATACAGTTATAATTACTCTCATTCTGTGCTAAAACATTAATGATTAATTGTGGCAAATCTAATGGATATTATTGTTGGTTTCTAAAAGGAATTTATAAACGACACTGTCGTCTTGTCGCTGATTGATCCGCGCCAATAAGCAAACGAAAGAATAACTTTGTCAGCTAAAATGTACTTATTTGTTTGATAGGTTGTGTTACCGATATATTACTCATCCTAAAATCATAGTATAATTTGTGAAGTAATAATTATAATTTAGAAATGATTAAGTACGTATTATAATACTGTAAACAAACTTCATTTCCTGGATGGATTTGCCGCCATTCCGAACCATCGTGAAGTGTGGTGGTAAATCTATAAAAGAGGTGGTTTGTCATAAAAGGAGGAATTCTACCAAAGATCACAGAGGTGGTCACGCTGCCCAAGTGTAAGTGTTACGCCATATTTATTATTTGTTCAGTTTAAGTAACTTGTGTTTGCTACCGTATAATTATGGTTAATTTATAATACCTAATTCTTATGTGTGATTTTTATAATGTGTTTTGGTTGTCCTATATGGAGTTTCTTTGTCTGGTTCTTCTCCATATGCCCTATGGTTTAGATAGGAGGACACTAGTGAACCAGAAGTAATGTAGAATCAAAGATATAAAATATATTCAAAGATATATTAAGGATAGTCAAAGAATTAAATAATATTCGACTATTCTGATTCTGGCCTTTCATTTGAAATCATTTCTATACATATACTTTCCTCATCCTCATTGTAGACCAGTGTCCTGAACTGGGGACGGCAGATGGGATGACGATGGTATCATGATAACCTTTCCTTTTCTTATGGGGCATCTGGTCCAACATACACAACATACACATACACATAATATGATAGGTTCGATACGATGTAGGAACACTATCAGAATATATTTAGCCTTGATTTGCTTTAATTATATTAAATTCTATGATAAATTGGTCGAATAGTTTATGAACCTAATCCTGATAATATGCCATGAATATATAGCCCCTAGCTCTCCCTATAATCTGACACATGCATATTTCTTCACGAAATAAAATAGAATAGAACTGACTGAATGTTGTAGTTGAAAATATTACGTTATGTAATTAAATGTTTTATTTATGCTGTAGTGGTACAGACGGCGACATAATCAAGCTAAATCAAAATAAGCTGGCCGCGCGTAAGTCGAGTAACGTATAAACGTCTTGCGGCCAGCTGGTTTTGTATAGCTTGATGTCTCGCCGTGTGTAGGTACTTTGTCTATTTTTAAGATGTTTGTTTTAGAGTTCCAGATTTTGTGTGACCAGTTCTTCTTTAAAACGGAACACTTTTGGATGCGGTGGTAGAGTTAAAAAGACCACGTAAAAATCGATCTGTATGATAGGTATTATTTTGAACAAATATTTTATAATTTGGAATTTTGTTCATCACACTTTTAAGGCTGGGCCACACAGAGTGCAGCTGCAGAACGGGTGCAGACCGGGTGCAGGCCGGCAGTAGTTGTGAACTATGGAATTATATGCGAGGTGTCACACTGAATGCAGTCCGGCGCAGCTGCGGAACAGCTGCGGAACGCGGTAGCCGCAGTGTGACACCTCGCATATAATTCCATTGTTAACAACTACTGCCGGCCTGCAGCCGGTCTGCACCCGTTCTGCATATTCAGCCTTTACATTAGCCAGTACAGCCTTTAAGGTTTCCTTATTTATTCAAAGTATAGTAAGTAGAATATAGCATTACTAACAGCAGATTGTATCTACTGTAGTACACAGAAAAAATACTTTCTAGAAACAAGAACCAAATACGTTTCAACTGATATTTTTTAATCTCAAATAATATCTATATTTCTTGGACTAAGATAATCCCACTAAAGCTTAAAGAATGTTTAATACTCAAAATTCAAGATTTTCTGTAATTTTTTGTGACGAAAATTGTATTACTGGGTTCGAAATGTCTTGAATCAAAACAGAATTTTATCAAAAGAAACATTTTAATTTTGATACAAGAAATTAGTTCTTAGCCCAAAAACTATAATACGAAACATTTTATATTTCAAACGAAGACATTTTCCTTATAATCGAAATGCGAAAATATCAAGATATTTTCGAAAAATTACTTGAAGTATTTAAGATATTATTTGAGTCAAGGACTCAAATAATATCTTAAATACTTCAAGTAATTTTTTTTATATGTAACTGTTCGCAATTATTTGAGTAACCTATTCGTGAGCTTATTATTTGTATGTATCGTATGCCTCGCATTTAGGGTTTTTGGCCGAGATTTCTGAAAACCAAAATCCCCAGGAAATCTAGCCTAACTCGACACGAGAAAAACGTGTTGAGAAATCGGAAACCATAAGCGAGTTATATATAACCAACCCTTTTACGTACCATATTTTATAAGGTTTCAAACACAAACAAACCCAGCAACTCTAGAACTGGAATCATAACCTAGGGTGTAAACATTTATAAACACTGAAAGCGCACCCATACGACCAAGTTACACAATTAACCCCCCACACAACTTGCCCTTTTGAACGACGGTTATTGTGCTGGGATCTAACTTGTTAACTACTAGGAATTATTATGTTCACGTGTTTGAACATTTATGTGCCGAGTGCAATGGCAACTGGTTAGGAAAACGTTTTAAAAACGTGTGGATCGGAGGCTAAAATTGGAAGCCCTTCTGATATAAACCAAACGCAACCCAGCTTTAAGATAACAGAAGGAAGAAGACACACAAGCGATTTTTGAGGATAGGCAAATTCACAACTGCATCGCAACTACGTTGTAACTGAATCGCCGCAATTTTTACTGAACGTTATCGCCGCAACACTGATTGATCTCAGTAATACCGCGATATAGCGGCGATCGCGTGGCGATAATGCGAAGATATCGTTTCGTCAACGCCTACGCCGCTCAAAAATCGATTGTGTCATAGTTTAATAATATCGCACTTTTCGGTTACACACTTAGATGAAAGTAAAATTAAGTTACAAATAGACATAAAACTAACTTAAATTGAAAAAACAACGACCGGCATCGGCAGCTGCACGACGCGGCGTGCACTTTCTGTAGTATATTTTTTTTATTTTCCTCAGGTGCTTTTGGTGCAAAATTTTACGAGTGCCCAAATAATCCGAAAGAGTTTTTACTTAGGAGTTCAAAATTATGAGATTCGCATGCGGGGAAAAATTATGCTTGCTAATGCTCGTTCTAAGTTTCTGTTTTAATTTTATTATGACACTATAAACTAAAAGAACCGAGTACACACGGCGACACATCAAGCTATACAAAACCAACATAAGCTGGCCGCGCGTAGGCCGAGTAACGTATAACGTCGCGCGGCCAGCTTATGTTGGTTGTGTATAGCTTGATGTGTCGCCGTGCGTACAAGTGTTAAAAAAATCGTGCAGCCGCCGTAGCATGTTGCACGTGATACGGCTACATCCCACCTTTTATCTCCTTCGTTCAGCGCAAATAGAAAGAGAGTGAAGGTTCGATAGCGTTATATCACGCTCTCATGCTAGCCTGGCTGGCTCCGTCATTTTTTTCGGAAGCTCGTTTTACAGAACTTTAAAGTACTCAGTCTTGATCATGAATTTAGTTGTAAATCGAGATTCAAAATATTATTTAAAATCGATCAATATTTTCTTTGACTTCGGCGACAAATTCAGTCTCCGCCCAGTAGAAACCTACGTTACGCCCCTGCAAAACAATTCTACTGCTTAATTGGAACAGACCTATGTTGTAGTTGACCTATTGCAGTAGTTGAGATTCCGCACGTCACCTTAGGAAGCAATGTAATTTAAACGTGATTGTTCAACATGCGTCACCAGGCTCGTGCGGTGGTGCACTGGTGAGAAATGGCGGTAAATTAAGTTAATTGTTAAGTACTTAATTGGATTATTTGTTTTACTTACAAAACGGTATTTATAAGTAACTAAGGGTTTGCGCCGTTCAATAGCGCCCTTATCATAAAATGTAAGATTTGAGATTTTCAGATCTAAGTTTTCTCACACTCAGTTGCAAAAACGCTCATTAAAGATAATCCTCCATTAAATCTCATTCTGTTCCTTTTTGGTTTGTTGACATAATAGATGCTAGCTAGAGATTTAATTGAGGATTATCTTTAAGGGCCTATGTCGAAAAATAATTGAAGCGAAATGGGCGTGTGATAGCTTATATTACTGCCAGATGCGAGAGAAAGATATGAGGCGGCGCGCGCGCCTGAAACGACGCAAGCGTAAAACAAACTTTATTTAATTGTGATTGTACTATTTATGTAAGTTCAATTCTGCTCTTATCAAAATTTGTAAAATATCAATCTCTTTTTTATTTAAATCAAGTCTCGTGTTTCTATTATTCACCATTTAGCAGTTCCAAGCGTTTATCGATAAAGACGGAGGCTACTTTGGCTTGTTTTTCTATCGAGAAAATGTGTCTTAATCGTGTTTTGGCTCTAATCAAAACTTCAATTATTATATGTTCAATTACACATATCCGCTTATCATACTCCTACTGTGAGTACTTCATAATATATGACGCTTTGAAGAATCCTTTTTTTTCACATATCCTCTTAAAGATAATCCTCCATTAAATCTCATGCTGTTAATTTTTGGTTTGTTGACATAATAGAAGCTAGCAAAAGATTTAATGGAGGATTATTTTTAATGGGCGTTCCTGCAACTGAGTGTAAATCAAGAAAACCTAAAATTAGAATGTTCCTTACTAACTTTATCCACAAGCCTAACAGCTATTTTATACAACACCTTTATATATTTTGAATAGGAAAATTTGATGTAGTAGTTTTGAAGTATTTGTATTGATGAATTGAATTATGGATCTGAGTGGTATATTTTCTTTGACGAAGCCAGTTGTGGATATGCACTTTGTATTTTTATGAAATAAACAGGTTGTCTTAACCTGTTACTATTATTTATTTCGCTTACTACATAATCTAGAAATAAACATTTTAACGGGTTCTTACCACGTTTTGGTATATTTGAGTTCCCGATATTAGAACCTCTGTCTGTCCCTATGTATGCTTAGATCTTTAAAACTACGCAACGGATTTTGATGCGGTTTTTTTTTATAGATAGAGTGATTCAAGAGGAAGGTTTATATGTATATAATACATCAGCATCAGCTCTGAGTACACACATTGATTCGGTCCAACTGCGATAGCGAACCCGCCTGCCTAGCGCGGCGATTATGGCAAATCCCCCCCCATTATGGGGGAGGCTTATGTCCAGTAGAGGACGTTTAATGGCTGATATGATGATGATGATGAATACATCAGCATTGCACCCGTGCGAAGCCAGGGCGGGTCATTAGTAATGTATAAAAGTAAAATGTCCCCTGTCCTGTTAATCCCATATGGTGGTGGGGCCAGCTTTCCGCGTCTGTTCTTCTACAGGGTGTAGAATTAAATGGAACACTTATATAAAGGGGTGCTTCAGACCATCAAATTGAAAAAAATTTTTATTTTAGGTTTTATTGATTCAGGAATCTTAAATTTTGTGCTGAGGGCGCCATTGAACGGCGTTAACCCTCTTATTTTTTCAACCATGATTTTGTCTTTAAGGCTATAAAACAAAGCTAGGTATGTGAACAAAACGTAGCAGTAAAGAGGCTCGTGTAGATTTAACGATGACAGGCTGGCGAGATGGTGACCATAACGTCATTATTACGTTGGCCATTACACACTTCGAAGACTTTTCTCTGTTATGGGTTCTCTATTTTCTAGGGTTCCTTAGGTATTAGAGCGCCAGCGGCGCCGGCGACGGCGCGGTTATTCTGCAAAGCCAGCATTTCACCCACGACAAAAACGAGAAAAACGTCATGCGCGCTCTTTCTGGCATACGTAAAATAATAAAGATGGAGACACATCTCGATATTTGTCGTTTTCTCAGCGGTGGCATGCGAGGCCTACTGATTTCTGAAATTCTGTACTGTTATTTTTATGAAATAAATGAGTATGAATATATGAATTGGTACTCTGCAGCCCTGTTAAATATTTAGATCTAAGGCTGGATATGAGTAATCCATAAAATTTTACGGGAATTAAGTTTTACTCAAATACAGTATCATCCCCTAAGGAAAATGCTTGGAATAATGGTTTGAAACTTTACTTATAGATAGTTAAATAGAATGGCCTAGCTAATGGTATCCCTAAGGCCGGTTAACTGCCTCGCCGATCACCGGGTCGACCATGCACGTCGCTATCGACTTTAAATTGTCTGTGACGGAACCCGCAATTTATCTCCGGAGCTCAATTTGCTCTTTTTCATCCAGTGAGACTAGTGTCATAAAAAGACAATAAAATTTTTTAGGTTCGTAAAAAACTATTTTATACCGAGACTTCCATTTTCAGAAGTTTTCTTTTATGTCCGCTAGGTATTTCCACATGATTAAAATATCCCTACAGATCGAAAGATTTATACAAGCGGCCGCTGCTGTCGGTGTACTCCTTAGACCATTTAAATAGGGACCTTAGCATTCCCCTCTGCCAAGGTACAAGATCAAATAATCATGTAAATGTGTGTGGGACTTGCTACAGATGTCAGCACCCACAAGTTATAGCAAAGATGCCAACAGATGGCGATACCGTCGCTCACGGAAATATGCTCCATACATAGACAACGTTCACCGTGAATACGTAACTCGTAACCTACTACAAATAAGGTTCACAGTCGAATACATACATCGCGTAAGAGTATTTCTCTTACGCGATGTATGTATTCGACTGTGATGACAGAGATTCGATACATATACAAGGTCCAACTAAGAACTGTTAGAATACGGCCGGTCTCCAGGCTTCATAGACTAAGAGATAAGTGTACTTTTTGCAACCATCAGCAGCAAGGCTGTTTCAGTGTTTATGGGGTGTAGATCATATCAGTGATTGGGATGAACTAGGTCTGCCTGCATAACTTCAGTCGGTTTAGGAGTTACAGACTTTTAAAGGTCAGTAAAAAACAACGACCAGCTGCGAGGCTGATCGTATGATATTGTTGTAGTGTGCACTGTAGCTATGTGAACAGTATAAAAATTGATATGAACTGCCAGTCGGTTTAGTAAATACAGCCGTTCAAAGGTCGGACCTTTGAACGGCTGTATCTCCTAAACCGACTGATGAACCATGTCAGTTTTAGTACTGTTCACATAGCTACAGTGCATACTACAATAATATGATACGAATAATATGATTCTAAACCGACTGGAGTTATGCAGGCAGACCTGGTCCATCCCCATCACAGAGATGCTCTACACCTCATTAACACTGAATCATCCTTGCAGCTGATGGTTGCAGAAAGTACACTTATCTCTTAGTCTATCACACATATCCTGGTGGAAGATCTTCCCTTTTCAATGGAGAAACATTCTCAGTAGCACCTCCATATGTGCATACAATTTTATACTATATCACTAAACGAGACAGCCTATAATTCCGGAACAACTAGTCTTGTTCGGGGTTCACACGAGACTATTTATCATGATTTTTGACATTCAAAATTAGATTCTAAAGTAACGGAATAAAATCCAAAGTTGCGTATTTCATGCTACCTCGTCCCCCTCAAAAAGTGGCAGAAAAGTTCTTTAGTAGAATTACACGCGTAACTCATATTTAAATGGGCTAATTTAAATTTATGATTGTATTTTTGCTCCTATCGGTTTGCTCCCACAGTAAAATTTGTTCAGTTTGATGGGTAGACTCTTAATTTAAAAGGATGCTAATGATATCAATTTCACCCTGTATAACTAGTCGAAGAGCCCGCCTCGAGTCGAACCAGGTTCAATTGTACCCATCGCGCTCGTGGCGTTTCCACGCTGTACGGCTGGGAAATGTGTTGTTACGATCCGGAGCCGGGTCTTGGCCCCTCAAACGACAGCCGATGGCTTTAATGAAGTTTTTGGCTTCGGTACCTCAGGGCCCTGCGGTCTCCGCCGCTCTGGCACAAATAGGTACGTGGCTTAAATTAATCCTGCCATTGCAACTATACAACGTGTTAATGAATAAGCGCAAAACCTCATACACCCCAAGTGATTTATAATAAAATAATGAGATTGAAACAATAATTTGAACAAAAATAGTTAAAATTTAAAGTTCTTCGCATTCTAAGTTTTGAGGCAAAGATGATTTGTTATCATTTCAGCAACAAATGAAAGCGGTAACGTACTCATGATACATTTTAAGAATCTTGTTTTGGTAGTAAGGGTGAGCGTGCCCGTGCGTTGAGTTGACAACGGGATCAGTAAATTTTAAATTTTAGTATTAAATTATTTAATATTTTGAAAAAAATTACCTATGCCTCTTCTTCTTCTTTTCGTGTCAATGGTTCTGCAGTGGTGTTTCCATATTTTAGTAGCCAGGTGTTCGGCAAGCCTGACAGCGAGCGTAAGGAGTAGCTGTATTTAAACCTATGCTGAAACCATGATAATTCTATTCTGCTCTTGATTCTAAACAAAATACTTTCTATTCATTAAGACGTTGTATATTTTAATGGTTTTCAGATCGTATCCATAATTTAATCAAACGTTTGTAAGGAGCGCGCGAACGCAATAATAGTTTAAAAGTTACAGTGGCTCAACGACTTCTATCAAACCTTAATTTAATCCTAGCATTAAAACTTTACCTATATTTTAACCAAAAATCTAAATAGTGTTTAAAAAATGACATTGTTTTTAATTGGTTAGTATTGAAAAAAGGATTATTCTTTAAAAAATCGAGCGTATAGAATTCCAGGAACAGGAACAGGATTCCACACTATTATTATATTAGTAATGGCAATGTTAATATCAGTAACTCAGAACAACAACGGCGTATTAAATTCCAGGAAAAGTACACTACACAATTTAGTTGTATACGTAGATAGTAAGTATAATCTGTTTCTCTTTGTTATTGTATGGTATGAAATCGGATAAATGCGTTTATAATTAATGAGTTTAATCTGGATATAACGAAGTGAATCCTGCCGTATGTATAATGATCACCAACGTATACTACATCGTATTTGTGTAAACTTAAATTAAAGGGTGGTTTAAACCATCACACTGAACAACTTTCACTTTTGAACCAATATATTTTTTCTATTTCGTTGAAAGACCGTTCATTGGCGACAGTCAATTGAATGACTAGGCCGAACGTTGATTGAACAAGCGTCAATCAACGTTCAACTAGTTGGCTGATTGTCAGCTAGCCCTTTGAACATGGCGGATGTAAAATCATCCACGTGATTAAAATTTTGTATGACGTTCATTCAGCAAAGTCGTTGAACGTTACATTCAACGACTTTAGTAGTTAAATATTGGGCATTCTACCCCATCTCGTTCCTTCAAGCTCACGCTGTTCGCTTTCAGTCACTCGCTGATGTAGATTGCCCAATATTTAAGAAAGATACCATTCGTTCAATCATTCCCGATCGAACGCTTCCCTAATGTAGGTATCGGTCAGTTGTGAAAGCAAAGCTCAATCATCTATATTATGGTTAATTTTCATAAAAGTTTCAGATTAGTAGTATAAAGTGTTAAAATTTCTATGGAATAGATTATGCATCATTAAATCATGATTTTGAAAATAGCACATCAGGTTAACCTATCCAAAGATGTCTATGATGTTATGTCCTCTACAAACAATGCTAAGCGAAGTTGATAGTGACCGACTAACTTGATTGTCATAATTAGGAAAATACCTATGTTCTCCACAAACAATGCACAAGCAAACTTCAAAGTGAGTAACGATCATGAATATTGTGAATCAAAACAGCCGCAGAAATTCATGAACTACACCAGATTAGCAAAGGCCTTTACGAAACATATCGATGCTCGTGACCTGTTATGCTCAATGAGTCATGATTCTGATTGGCTACCTATTTTCTTCACAAACAATACTCGGACAAACTTTTAAGAGTGAGCTAGAGACATGAATATTGTGAATTGAGGTAGCTGCAGAAATCATGGACCAGATTGGCAAAAGTCTTTATGAAGCATATCGATGCTCATGACCTGTTATGCTCAAGGTAGCCATGATTCTGATTAGCATAGACCTTCCATAAACAATGTTTAGTCAGACACACTCAACTCAACTTACCTATCTTTCCTGCCTTTTTTACCTCCAGTAATAGCACATACTTATAAATCGTTAGATATTATAGGTATTTGTTATTGCTGTAAAAGATTACCTTACCTTATTTAAACTGAAATCAGACCCAGGTTCCACTTACAGCTGCTTTTTTCTTTATGGGTGTTAATTAGTTACATACCTGTAAAACGCAAATTCAAAATTTGTACTATAGGTATTTATCTATAAATAACTATATAAATTATATTTATTTTGCAATACACAGAACATTGTATTTCTAACATGAAATTTTTAAGTACTTATAGGTAATTAGGTAGTTTTATTAAAATTGTAGCAAAAATAGCAACTATAAAATATAAAATTTCGACATAACCTACTTTTATGATGCAATAATTTATTGTTCCAATAAATAATCGATAAGACAAGAGTTTTAGGGCTAAATTTTTAATTAATCAAATATTAATTATATAGGTACTTACGATTTCTTATTTTTCACACATAGCTTTGGTCACTTACATCTCACTTAAACCTTTTAACTTTAATTTTATTGAAATTAACCAGGTATTTTGGAGATATTTCAAAGGACAAAGACGATGCACGTGTTCTTGTGAGTTGCGTCACTATGTATTGTGTGGGAACAAAATTTCTAGCGGAAGCATGATCGGGCGTTATTCACGGTCACAATATTGTGGTTTAGCGATATGGTCTTTTTATTCACTTCTTTATGTTTTATGGTGACTGTGCAAATAAAGTAAGTATATTTATGTTTAAAGGAATTAGATTTTACGTGGAAATATATAATTTAATTAATAAATTAGAATTATTGTGTACCTACCCCCTTGTGGAATATAGTCGTGAGCATAATGTATCTGTTGTAACCTGTTGTATTGTAAACTACTTATATTGAGATACGTTTGTTAGGTGTCTAAGTAAAATATTTATTCATTTAACATTAATACATGACAACTATATTGCAGGCAATTCTAGTAAGGCTAACGTTTAGCATATTGTAGGTTTGCAATTATGAGTCTTTACTTAGTAAACTGCATATGAAATCCCTTAGTCGCCTCGTACAATAACAACTAAGCCTGAACCACCCGGTATTGTGTCGATACTATGTATATCGAAACAAGATCGCTTTCATCCAACTCTGCTAGAACAGAATACGCGGACTCGCGAATAGTGCAGATTTAGCACTTCATAGGCACTTTTGTTCATCGATTTTAATTAGAATTATTTTATAAAGGGGCCGCGGTATTTATAATTCAAAAGGTCATATGTACAAAGTGCAGGTAGCATTTCTTTTTCTTTTATTACTAATAGCTGCGCCTATATGGTTTATAATCCTATTGCTGAATAAGGATCTTTCGTGATTCCAAATAAAGAATGGAGGAAGTTGATGTTGTTATATTTCAAAACGTATTAAGTACATGTGCATTGTTGTTATTTTAATATTAATAATTATACGTATCTAAGGTCTATATTAGCATTATTCAATTTGGTTGGTCTGCTATATAGAAACGGCAATGAAATCGTTTAAAAAGCCTGTTTTCCAACGAAATTTCATTGTTTTTCAATAATTTCCCTCACGGTAGGAAGTGCTTCAGAGTTACCTACAGTAATCAATTAAAATAAAGTGAAAAGTGAAGCTGCAGTTCATTTAAAATGTTAGTGAGTATTTTATTTTATTTATGAATATTTATAACAACATTGTGTTTAGTGTTTTCAGTCCTCTGATACTAGATTTATTAATCTTTCAGGTCTGACTCTGAATTCTCTGACTGCTCACGTTCCTCATCGCCTGCCCCTGTGCCGCAGCAAACACAGCCTAAAGTCAAGGCTGTCAAATCATCAGGCGCGAGCAGAGACAGCAAGCGCAAGCAAAGGTAATAACCATTCCTTAGTTTATGTGTTTCACAACTTTACTTACCTATCGTGCTAATGAAATTTACCAAGGATTAATACAAACCACAATATCACCACTAATTTTTTTTTAAGTTTCGTGTTGTTAAATTACAGTCGTACATAATATTTAACTTTTTGACTTAAACAATACAATGTTAATAATGTAATTTAATGTTTCAGGTCTGACTCCGAATGTTCTGTTGGTTCGCGCTCCTCGTCGCCAACACCGCAGAAAAAGAAAGCTGGGAAGTTGTCGGTTGTAAGCAGCAAGGATAAGGGAAAAAAGAGCTCAAGGTAATTAATTACCTATACTATCACCCATATAGATTCCATATCACCAATTTTTGGATTTTTTGGTCTGTTTGTTTGTTTGATCGAGCATCACGCGAAAACTACTAAACCGATTTTGATGAAACTTTTTTGATTTATAGCTTATGATCTGACTTAAAATCTGGTATATAATTTGTGCGGACGAAGTCGCGGGTTAACGCTAGTACTATTATAAAAATGTAAATTTAAAATAAGTAGTTTGATCAAGCATCACGCAAAAACAACTGAACCGATTTTGATGAAACTTTTTTGTTTGATAGCTTATGATCGGACTTAAAATCTGGTATATATATATATATGTGTGTTACCTTTAAATTAAGTTGTGCTAGCATCTTTATAAAGTGAACAATTTATCATTGTTTATATTTTTTTCAGATCGGAGTGGGAACAGGAGAGGCGCGCGCATTCTCCAACTCCAGTGCCTATCCCAACGCCTGCGACTGCACCACCGAAAAAGGAATCGAAAGCGAGTGGTTCCTCTAAGACGTCGGCAAGCAAGCGCAAAACCAGCTCGAGGTACCATTCTTTATACTAATACTTTTTACTTGATTACTTATAGGAATAAACTATTTTATGTTTATAATATTAAAAATATATATTTTTGAACGTTGTTCAATTATAGACAGGCCTCATAAAATAGGAATATACTATTTTACACGTTCCGTATTGTATTGTAAATATATGTATTGTAAATGTATGGATATTGAGGAGGCGAGAGATGTGTGTTAGAATCGTGAATCGTGGGACATAGGCGTGAGCGTATGTATTGTATTTCCTTCATTGTAGAGGTCTACGCAATTGGGTAGAAATTTTCAGTTAATTAATTATGAATTTTCTTTTTGTTTACAGTGCATTGAAAAAGTCCGGAAGCGTCGATATTTTTAAAATTATTCGGGAGGAAGAGAAGCTCTCGAAAGATTCCTCAAAATCGACGTCGACAACATCGACGTTTACGAGCAGAGTATCGTCGGGGCAGTCTCGTCGCACGACCGTCAGTACCGGAGACTATTTTGTAGATCTCAAAATCTACAAAATAGAAGACTGGGAAGGCAGCGCGGGGCTCGAGCGCTACAAAAAGGCGTTGGCGACTGTAAAGTTACAGTGCGACGAGAAGTCGTCGCAGTGGGACAGTATCCAACAATTTTTGGGGCAGGCTTTCACCGTCTTTGAAAATAGTGAGCCTGTCCATTTTTCCAATGTAAAAAAATAAGTAATTCTAAGGTACCTACCTATAATAAATACTATTATAGTTATAAGTATTGTTTTCCAAACTCATCTCCTATACACAAATATCCATCATCTTTAGTTTTTTAAAATGCCTTTTTGTGTAACGTGTAGCAAATCTGTAGAAAAAAAGGCATGGGTAGGTCATTTGCGAAGTAATGAACATAAAAGGAAAAATAAATGTACTCAGATTCATAGTGAAGGTATTGAAATGATAGAATCAGCGTTTCGTAATCGTATAGCGACATACAGAATATCAGCTGTTAATGAATCTGATCTCGGATCTTTAGATACGTTTTTGAACTCTTTTCGTTATAAAATAAAGGCACTGTTAGATGAATCTCTTAAAAAACATACTTGTTTAAAAATTAACTTCGAACTTTTTGCAATCTTTTTATTGTTTAAAAATAATAGCCAATCAATGAAGTCCTTTGGAACTAAAAATGAAACTATATTCCAAAGCTATAATTTCGATTCGATGATCACCAAGGCTTTAAATACTTTGAAAAAGAAAATCGAAGAATTCCGAGAGCGCGACAGTGGTTGGGCTTTTTTGAATAATTCGCATTTGGAAATTAATGTTAATAAATATCAGCCATTACGAGGCTCTAGCTTTATCGAACTGCCGAAAACTATTAAAAACAAAAAAGCGTGTCTAAACATCAAGAACAAAGATCAATGCTGTTTTCTTTGGTGTGTAACCGCGTTTCTTTGTCCGACAAAGAACCACCCTGAAAGGGTTGGTTCGTATCCCAACTATTGGGACATAGTAAACGTTTCTGATATATCTTTTCCGATAACATTTTCTGATATAAAAATATTCGAAAAACACAACCCAACGTTGTCATTCATTATTTATGGATTAAAAAATAATAAAACAGTTGTTGGCCCTCTTTATAAATCTGAGAGTAATAATAAACAACATAGAAAAACTATACACTTGTTGTTACTAGACAACGGTGATGGCGGTACACATTACTGTTTGATCAAAGATTTGTCTCGACTTGTTAGGTGTCAAATAACCTCTCACCATGGCAAGTTGTATTTTTGCGATACTTGTTTAGTGTTTTTCCCGAAAGAAGAAGAACTAAGTAATCATTTGTGTAGTGGCATAGTCACCGTGTTACCGGAAAAGGGCTCAGTTATTAAATTCAAAAATTATGATCGAAAACAAAATACCCCCTTTGTTATTTATGCCGATTTCGAATCGCTTTTACAACGCTGTGATGATTGTGATGAAACTACCAATAAAAATACAAATATTCTGAACCATCATATACCAGCCGCTTTTGCGTATCATATTGTTTGTTCTGCTGATCCAAGTTACAATAGATATGTCTCACATCGCGGTCCTGACTGTGTTGATAAGTTTATTGAATCAATTTATGAAGATGTTGCAAAAATTAATAAAATTTTGTGTAAAGATATCCCTATAATTTTTTGTGAAAATGATGCTATAAATTTTCAGAGTGCTAGTCGATGTCATATCTGCAATCACTTCCTTTTTTCAGATAGGGTTAGAGATCACTGTCATATAACAGGTCGTTATCGGGGTGCAGCACATAGCCTTTGTAATTTGCACTATAAACAGCCATCTTTCGTACCGATTTTTTTTCACAATTTATCTGGCTACGACTGTCATTTGTTTATAAAAAAACTAGGTGAAGCACCTGGTGCGGTGAAAATCATTCCGAAAACAAAGGAGAACTATGTTTCTTTTACAAAATTTATACCAATTGAAAAAGAATTCTTTCAGCTTCGTTTCGTAGATTCATTAAAATTTTTAGGAACTAGCCTAGAGAAGCTAACGAAGACAATGCAAAAAGGTGACTTCACGTACTTGCGCGACTACTTTCCTAATGATAACAAGTTTCAGTTACTTACGCGTAAGGGCGTTTACCCTTATGAATACATGGACGGATGGGAACGTTACCAAGAACAGTTTCTTCCATCCCAGAAAGATTTTTACAGTACTCTCACCAATGAGAACATTTCTAGAGAGGACTATGACCATGCAAAATTAATTTGGAAAGAGTTTAATATTTTTGATTTAGGCGAATATACCGACCTTTACCTAAAAACGGACGTTCTGCTCCTTACAGATATTTTCGAGAAATTTAGAATCACCTGTAAAACACATTATCAATTAGATCCGGCTTTCTATCTCACTGCTCCAAGTTTGTCATTTGATGCTATGTTGTTACAGACAGGCGTAGAACTAGAGCTCATTGATAATTTAGCTATATTGAGGATGATTCAGAGCGGTATCAGAGGCGGCGTGTGCTTGTGTTCTCACAGGCACGCGAAAGCGAATAATAAATTTTTGCCAGATTATGACTCATCACAGCCAGATACGTACGTAGTTTATATAGACTGCAATAACTTATACGGTTATAGCATGTGCCAGTCTCTACCATTATCAGACTTTAGGTTTTTAGAACCAAATGAAATTGATGCTTTGGATATCACACTAGTTCCAAATAACTCTCCAATCGGTTTTATACTCGAAGTAGATATAATTTACCCGAAAGACCTGCATAACAAACATAATGATCTTCCGTTTTGCCCTGAAAAATGCATACCACCAGGAGGAAAAGATCATAAACTTGTACCAAATTTATATGACAAATATTCGTATGTCATTCATTATATTCATTTGAAAACCTGTTTGAAACATGGTCTTTTACTAAAAAAAATTCATAGGGTAATTAAGTTCAACCAAAGCCCTTATTTGAAAGAATACATTGATCTAAACACAAGGTTACGCCAAAAGGCTACCTCAACTTTTGAACAAGACTTTTTCAAATTACTCAATAATAGCATTTTTGGTAAAACTTTAGAAAATAACGAAAAAAAAGTTAATGTGCAACTGGTTAATCAATGGAATGATAGTGAAAACGTTACAAAAAAGAAAACTACAGCAGACAAGCTGATTGCAAGCCCTAATTTTCACAGCGCGTCGGTGTTTACCGAAAACTTGGTAGCAGTACAATTAAAGCCAGATCGCATTATTTTAGACAAGCCAATATACATCGGGTTTACAGTACTGGAGTTATCGAAAAGTCATATGTATGACTTCCACTATTCGGTATTTAAACCTTTCTATGACACTAACATACAGATGTGCTACACGGACACAGATAGTTTCATTTATCATATAAGAACTAAAGATTATTACAGGGATTTAAAAAAAGTATTTTTACCATATTTTGACACGAGTAACTATCTTGTTGATAACGAGTATGGCTTGCCTTTGAAAAGCAAAAAAGTACCGGGTCTCTTCAAGGATGAAATGGGAGGGAAAATGATCATTGAATTTGTAGGTCTTCGCTCTAAGCTCTATTGTATTAAAACCACTGATGATGTAATAAAAAAAGCAAAAGGGGTTAAAACATCAGTTATTCGCGAAATGGATATTTCTGATTATGAAAATACACTATTACAGGGGCATATTATCAGAAAAACTAACGTTTTATTTAAATCTATAAAACACGAAATATTTACACAATGTGTAAATAAAGTGGCCCTATCAGGAAATGATGACAAGCGCTTGATTTCTGCTGACAAAGTGTGTACTAGAGCATGGGGTCACACTTCAATACTGAATTTTTAAATAAAAATTGTTTATCTATAAGTAGGTACCTTAGCTTAGTATTGTACTCTAACTTTAAGTTTGTAAACTTATATTTTTATTTGCAATAAAATATTTTTCTTATTAGTTACTTTTTTCATTTAACCTCCTATGTAATTTTAAAACCATCAATCAATACAATAAATAAATACTATTGCAATTTTTTTATAGCAGGCGTTATGAATGAACGGCTCGTTTTCATTCTCTTGTCTTGAATGGTATAATTTAACCACTATTTTGGTTTGATTTGATAACGAAAGATACTTTATTTAAGCACTCGAACCGTACAGAGGTGAAACACAGTACAAAACAATGATATTATAAATACAGGGTCCTTCTAAGTATACTGACACTTTTTTAAGGGGATGATTAGACCATCAAACTGAACAACTTTGTATTGAGACATCTGATGGTCTGATTATCCCCTTAAAAAGTGTCAGTATATTAAGAAGGACCCTGTATATCTTAATCAACTCTTAAAATTAATTTATTTGTTTTGTATTATTAGTTTGACATTGAACTGTTACCTACACTTTCTGTTAACATAATAGCATGACCACAATATTAAAAATACATAAAAATATGTAATATTGCATTTATTAAGTAATAAACTATTACAAAATTAATATTAAATTTATTAACAAATTGAACTTAAAATATAGGTCTTACGAAAAGCATTATTTCATTTACACAATAATAAATGTCTTAAATTATGACTATAGCAACTAATATATTATACGTATTATTAACTTCAAAAATTATAATCTGTTAGTTTTTTCGAAATCTTAGTGATTAAGCTTTCCGTCTGATCCATGATGTCATCTATTTCTTCAGTGACAACGTACTGCGCGCTTAAAAGAGGACTGTCTTCATTACTGCAGAGAGTTCCGCTAATATCATGGACTTGTATTTTAACCAACCGAAGTGGTCTATTTAGTCTCGTGGTAATCACATATGATTTTGGCAGATTACACGGTTTCTTTTTGGTAATTTCTCGTTTATTTGTTTTTTTTCTCTCCTTCGGTTGTTCCGGTTCCTCAACGACTCGATTTCTTAACTCCGGGTAATCCTCATCGAATCTGGCGAAGGGGTCTTGAGCATGGTAGTATGGGTTAGCAATGTCATCCATGATCTGAAATAAAAAACAGATAAAATGAAAACCTTTACGCACAAATAAGTACTTATGAAAATTTTAATTTAATAAACTTACCTATTTGATAAAATATTAGACGGAAAAATCAAGCTACTTCTTCATGTGCTTCTGTACAAATGACTGTTTATTTACCTTTTTATGAATTAGACGACCTGTATGAGTTTTATTAAAAATAATCACTATTACAATAACACACGGTACAAATTGAAATAATCTCTAACTGAATAGCAAACTTACATTATGCCAAAATTCTAGTACAAATGTAATTTAACACCAAATAGACAAGCTTGAACTTGCTTTTAGGCACGTGTCCATTAAGTGATAGAGCATTCCAGCGCAGCGTCTGAGAAATTGCATACACTGCAAATCTACAAGTCTATACTAGTTCAGAATATGCAGGTGGGTACCGGTGTTTCCTTCAAAAATATCGTATTACATGTAAGTATCAAATTAAATGCCACGAGGTGACCTGTTAATTCAATAAATTAACGTCATTCGATCGACTGTTCTTTTCTACGGAGCATCACAATATTGTAACATGTCGACTAGCGCAGTTAAAGCTAGTTACCTTGCAAGAGGTTTTGATAAGGGCTTGCCCAAATTCACCATCAAGATTGAGATGCATAAAATAGTGGAACGAGAAACAACTGTAGAAAGTCGGGAAATAGTAAGATCATTTTATGCAGTGCACCATTACGAGGATCCAGTGTTGAAATCCATGTCACAAACCATACATTGTATTTCGAGAGGACTAAGAGATTGCTCAGAGTTCTACCAGTAAATTTAACAGGTTAGTATTATTATGCGGGCATAATAATATATTTTATTATCAATTTTGCTGAACTACTAGGAAATTATTATACTTACCTATCATTTACTATTTTTCAGATACCTACCTACCTAAACTGATGCGAGTTATCACCAGGGAGCAGGTGATGGGGAGCAGGTGATGATGATGAATGCATTGAAGACACAAGAAATTTCATAATTAATTATTATTTTGATTTAATGTTTTTTAGTTACTTAATGTTAATAATTAATTAAAAATGATATCGTACTGTAAAATGTAATTAGGTTAAGAAATAAAAAGTTATAGTTATGATACAAAATTGAATTCAAATGAATGTCTTAATTATAATGTTTCTTTTGTATTTTATTCTGTACGTAATAATCGGAAAACAAAAATGTTTCATTAATATGTAAAGTTTTCTATTAATATTATAAGTAAACCAAGTTTGTAAACGAAGTAAGTAGGTGTGTAATAAAAATCATGTTATAAAATACATTTTTTATCATTTATTCCTTAAATTAAGTTAAAATAATTACATTATATTTTTATATAAATAAACAAAAAAAATTGCTTATCAATCAAATAGAGAAAACTTATAAATATAATTATCAATATACCATTTTTTTATACATACAACATTATTTAAGGCACATTCCTTTGTATGATTTATACAATTAAAATTACTATTGATATTACAATATTCTTTATGTAACTTTAAAATATTAGGACAACCTTTTTCACCAACATCTACTACTTGACAATTTGAACACAGTTCTCTAATCCACTTAATCTTTTCCAAACCTTTTGTTAATATTTTCTTTTTATCTAAATAAGGGATAATAACACGTTTAAATTCACGATAGTCAATAAACCCTTCACTCCATCGAATCCCTCGGTTTTTCTCTAACCATATGATTTGTTTCTTTTCAAAATTCGATAAGCTTTGAAATGAATGTGGAGGTTTTATAAGAAACGTTTGTGTATATTCATTACTGGCGATAGCGACCTCTTTTACAATAAAATTATTTTCATAATTTTTAAATCCCTGAATATCCACGATAATAATATCCGTATTCATGATATTTTTTTGACTGTATTGCTTAGGGGTTTATATTCCACAATGCAGTCGTTTAGAATAAGGCAGTATGCTGATGTTTGATCAGGTATTTCTGAGTTGCTCTCGAGTTCAACTCGCACGTTAACGACAGGTCCTGACTTGAGATTATCAATTTGCCTCGAGCAATCGATGACGAACAGAGGTGCTTTTTCTTTAAATTCTTCTAAATTCAACAATGGTTCTGTTCTGCGACCAAAATACGACTGCTGAAATCTTGCATATTGTTCGTATAATAAAGCAATTTTGCCATCGGTAAAATTTACATTTAAACTTTCGTATGGGAAGTAAGTTGAATTGAGATAAACTTTTACATCACGCATAGTACAATGGTCGAATTGAGTCATATCTGCTGCTGCGTTATTTTTTCTCTTTGTTTGAAATCCTATAATAACGTATCTAGGTTTTTCTATTTGAGATGAGGTTTTTATGGACCATGTATGTTTAGTAGTTTTTGGTAATAATGGATATTCATATAAATCCCAGTTTCGAAATACTAATTGAAGTGCTCGATCTTTTTCCAATAGTTTAAGGAAGTTTAGCCTTTCTCTATCGGATACTTTGACATGTGGAACACGCCAAACTATTTTATGTATTTCAACATCATCCACAACTTCTCCCGTTCTTAATTTCAATGCGTTAAGTTAGTGCTCCGTAAAAGTATCAGTTCGTGCTTACAGTTTATTATTACTTTTTTGTAGTCTTCTGCAAAACCAAGAATATTACAAAGGGGTATTGATGCAGAGAAACTACCACTGTGTGTGTTCTTTGTTCCGTTAATATCCCAACCCCAAGCTTTAGACATCTTAGCTTCACTTTCGTTCATAGATATTAATGACTTCATCGTTGTTGTTATTCCTGCATTTTTTATTTTATCTATTTCTACACCATTTAATTCATAGCGAATGTCTTGGAATAAGTAAAGTAATGGATTATTGGTGAATTGCACGCTCTCAGACCTTACTTTCGTTTCCCTATTGTGAACTTTTACAACACCTTCCAAATATAAAGTACTAGCTGATGGTAGTACGTACAAATCTTGTTGATTTATAGGTATGCGAATTTCATCATTCCTATTAAAAGTGATAACGTAAGGTTTATAGGAATGTATTTCAACACTGTCTATAGTGTTATCGTACGAAGGAATACTAGATATGTCTAGAATGCTCATTTTAACAATCCAATTAGTTTAAGAAATTTTTTATTTTCTTTAGTCAGCTTAATTTTCTTTCTTGGTGTTTCTTTGCCGATAGATTGAATGGTACTGATGTTTTTCGTTACCGGTGATACATATTTATTGTATTCAATCATTTTTTGTTTAGATGTAGATATAACTGAATTTCTTCTCCACGTAAATTAATCAAATTATTATTTATATCCAACAATCGAATGTTGATACAATTTATGTTGTTTTGATTTACTGGAAAGTAAATAACGTTTTTAGGTATTTCTATAATTCTATAGCCTGGTGGTACATTTGGCGCAAATTCGTGAATAATATGGCTTGATATTCCATTAATATAAGATCCGCTCACTATGTCACATTCAACCCTCACAACTGTTGTCGATAAAATGTTGACTGTATGCTGTGACTCGTGTAATATATTTGCTTTGAGTGTTTCATTACCAAATCCTAAAAGTTGACCGAAAGAGGTCTCTCTTTCAAAATGGATTTCTTTTGTACAAAAAATTGATGTTTTTAATGTATTATTATTGCAGAATAATTTGAAATCTGCATCTTTTATATTAGCCTTTAAATAATCGCAGATGTCCTGGAGTTCGTAGGCTCCCTCGGGTATTTCGATAACTTCATTATTACCGTAATAAAATTTGTTATTTCTAATATCAATATTAGGAATAGAATTAAAGGTTGATAGATACAATAGAGCGCATTCATATTGACCTTCTAGTTGCAAAGTGGGATAATAATGATTTGATAAAATCGATTTATTGCCAGTTATTGATACTGTGAAAGACATTATGTGAATGTTGAATAATAAACCAGCTGTCTCATTTTATATGTTTATTCCAAAAATTTTTAAGGTATGAAATACACAAATGACCACAATTTACTGTATTAAACTCTTGATAACATTTATAGTTGTAAAAAATTTCGAAGAGCTTAAAATAATTAACAATCTCCAAAGGAGGTTTCAAATCACCATAACTATTATAATATTCACAATAATTATTTAACTTCGCATAGGCTACCCAATGAGTTCCATCACCATCAGAATTATCTAAATTAACAATACCACATTCGATAGGTTTTGGTGTTCTAGGTAATCGATCTTTCATAAAAACGCCTCTAAAGTATGGTATATCGCTGGCATACTTTAGAATATCTAAGTTGGTAAGGGCTCGTTTAGGTAACCTATTGTTTAGTTTTTTGAACTCCTAATAAACAGTCCAGCGCCTTTCTTGTGTGATTTAATGTATAAACCCTTTCCCAAAGAAATCGATTCCATCATTTTGTTATGACGTTGAGATTCACTTAGATTTTGTTGAGCAGACTTATAATCGTTTACAGTTTTTGCAATGCCAGCTGCTCCTCCTGCTAGTGTACCTAAGGCTGAAAGGCCTGCAAAGATTGGTAGTAAAGGTAGAATTCCACCTGTTTTTGGGAGTGGTATTACGCGTGGTAATCGAACACTTTTCTTATTTAAGAGAAATTTTTTTGCAGCTAAATAAGCACATTTTATTGCAGCCTTTGTATTCTTAGGTTTCGACTTTTTGAGGTGAGACTTGATTTTCGAAACAGCTTTTTTAAACCCATTTACTCCTGCTCCTGATTTTAATTTAGCTTTCATGGCTTTGGTTACTATCCAAGAAGCAAGTTTTTCTCCCCGGGCACCATCCTTTGATCGAAGTCTTTGTTTAGCCATGCTTAACAACTCTCTATCAGCTTTATGACGATTTTCTAAATCTTGATGGTTGGAATAAGCTATATCGTGATGCATACAAGCGTTGTCTAAATCATTAATACCTTTATCACCTCGCAATAATCGCTTTTGTAGTTTAGTACCAGGTCCGCAAAAATTATATCCAGGTAAGTGTAACTCGAATGGAAGATTATTTATTAAGTTATTAATAAGACCGCCTCCTTTCATATCTCAGTAGCTAATGAATACTAAATTCATACTATTTCCTTTTTATCAATCCAACTATTTTCATCATCACTGAGACCTAACCACTTAACCAATATCTTATCTCCCTTTTTCTGAATAATTTTCTCTATTAAATATACATCTGGATATTTAGTTTTTTGAATTTCTTGTGTATAAAATGTTCCTAGAATAGGTTGTTTACGTAAATCTTCAATAATGTATGTTATAGGATTAGTATTATTAACTTTTTTAATTGTAAAAACTTCCGTCGACCAATTTGGAGTGTACCCTTTTTGAAAAACACTTTTATATTTACTTATTCTAACGTAATCACCCTCTGAGAGCATTTGTTTATCAGGTTTTGATAACAAAATCTGTGATTTTTTAATGTTACCCATTACTATATTTTCATTAGCTTGAGTAACTTCAATCGGTTTATGTTTTGTAATACGATGTTTTGTATTATTGTATGCCCTTACTACATCATCTAGCGGTCCTTTGATCCACATGTAACTACCATTCAAGCTAAAAGTTTGATACAACTTGTTTTTTAATGTTCTGATTAATCTCTCAACAATTGAAGCTTTTTTTATAGAAAATGTAGAATAATGATTGATGGTACATAATTTCATTAATTGTTCAAACTCATCGTTATAAAACTCATTACCCATATCAGTTTGTAAATTTTTTGGACAACGTTGACTTGTACGCAATACATGATGGAACGCCTGTGTTATTTCAGATTTTGTTTTGGTTTTAACTGGAACTGCCCATGTATATTTAGAAACACAGTCTATTACTACTAAGATAAACTTGAAACCCTTGTTATGGGTTTTTAATGAACAAAAATCTATTAAATCAACTTGCCATAGATCATCAATTCCTTTTAGAATCACAGATCGCCGTATAAAATTTTTTCGAGCTGCTTTATGGAGTTCTTTTACAATTTGTTGTTTTATCATTTTGCTTTTACAATTTTATCTACTTCAGTTTTAGTATAGAGCTCCTTTTTGAAGTGACTTAAAACCTTGTTTACGTCTGCTTTTATAGTTTTAAGGAGTGCTTGAATATCATCCTTGCTATAATATAATTTAGCAACATTATCAACATATTCTTTATTAGCTACATCATCATCTGACGAAGGTATTTTAACACCTCTCAGTCTTGCTTTTTTCAAATCAAATTCTCCTCCTTCTGTTTTAAACAAAGTTTTATCAGTGAAATCAAATATTTCCGATAAACGCATTCGTTTATGGATATGATGTCCGAATTTATCAATATTCATGATGAACCTATCAATTGAAAAGTTGATATACAAATGAAAGAAATCAGCTATGATTATTATATTTATTATACAATAATTCCACTTTCACGCAATTCCTCTATGACTGATATTATTTCATTATCCAACCCAGTGTTACCTGCATCTCGAGATGCAATTAATATCTTCAGTCTTTCCACTAATTCGTTAGGATCGTCCCAGTAAACATAGTCCACATCTTTGTTCCACTTTTTCATTGAAGGTAGACCAGATCCTTGAGCAACACTACCATCAGTACTTACAGAAACTTTACGAAGCTTGAATAGTGGCCTGATAATATTCAAATATTTTCGTCCTTTATTGCTCTTTATTGGTTTATTTGAATCAAAATCTCGTCTATGCGCATTTGTATCCATCAACATGGTTTTATAATTTTGTGTGTCTTCGGAAGTTATCAAGTTCGTGTCGGGTAGTTTTTTGAATATCAGTTCGCGTATTCCTACAGTGTTATCATACTTATGCCCACCTATTGATATATATTCTCCATTTGTTGTTACACGAGCTGAACCCATCATAAGTTTTCCACGTTCATTCCTAACACCATATGGAACATCTTCATAAAATTCTGGAGATAAAGACCACGATGATGCATTATGTGTAGGGCTATTCTGAACTGAATCAACAGTTTTAAATGACATATTGCTAATATCATGATCATTAAAACTGCTGTGATGATCAATATCATCTTCATCTGTGTTTGAAAATGATAAATCTTTTTCATTATTCATAATGTTCGATTTCCTTTTCATAATTGTTTTATCCATATATGATTCACTAGATGACGTTTCATCGGAATAGCTTTCTTTCAAATACTTATTCTTTTTAACCTTAGCCTTTTTTTTGTGAGTGCTTTGTTTGTTTGTTTCCAATATTTGGTTGAGGGGATTTATTATAGGTTTAAAAACATTTTCAAATATTTTTTCTTTATCAGTTTCAATGTTACGCATTTTTCGTACCTTTCTTTTTACAGCTTCAGCTGCATTAACAACTTGTCTTTTTATTGATTTTTCCATTTTAATTCTGTCTAACGTCTCTTGGCTTTGAAAAATTTGCACGTAATGATAAACGAAAGAAAACAATACACTTATATATTAATGTACTATCAACTACCTAGTCAAATACCACGAATGTGTCAAATTTCTTCCTATAACACCCTTTGTTTTTATCACAATCTTTATTAATCACTAAGTAGCTATACGACTCATTCCATATTTTTGAACACATCTTTCGAAAATCGAACCACGTCATATCTGTATTGACATGCTCATCATAAATGTGTTTTAAATTAACGTCGTCTTGTTTGAAGATAACTAAAAGGTTCGCATTATCTCTTATAAGCTGTTTGGGAATTTTGGTATAAGTCTGGTTAAGGTAAAAACAATCTATGTGTTTATGACGGCCCATTGCAAAATAATCTCTAATATTATTTTGGTTCTCACATGCAACGTCGTCAAATATTATAATAGAGTTAGATTTTGCATTTTGAGGACTCAATACTTTCTCATTTTCATGATATTTTGCGAAAGATATACCTGGAACCATATTTAAAACTTTCTCTAAGAATCTGTACTTGGGTTGATGAAGGGTCTTGGAATAAACATACACATTTCGATAATTTAATCCATTTTCATGTAGAAGAAGACCAATGACTAAATTAGTTTTTCCACAGTTTGACGGTCCACAAATTAAGCACCTTATAGTATTTGGTAGGAGACTTCCATGACGAGAAGTAACATTCTCAGAATTTATACCCAGGTTTTCAACTTTTAAAGTTTGCGGTTGTTTCACGAATTTCATTTTGGTGCAAATAAGGATAATGTCTCTATAAGAATGAAAGTATTGTTGGAAAACAATGTTTATTTATATTCTTGTCTTGGTAGATAATACCCTATTTTTTCTTTCATCGTTTTGCTACTTCTGCAAAATCCACAAATTGATTGTTCATTCTAATCACACGAGCAGGTACCTTGAGTCCTTCATAATAAATTCCAGTCCATGTACCATATTGGTTTTTGTGGCGAATCGGTATTAAAATACCTTCGTAATAGTCCAAACCAATTATTCTAACATTATGAATTCCATATTCATTCCGTTTAACAATAACCACTTCCACAACATCATCTATTTTTAAAGACATTATTGAAATTATTACTTATTTAATTTTAACGTCATTCGTGTTCGGTTGCAACGTGGTATCTGATATTATAATCATGTATCTGCACCGGCTGTCGCCTGATATAGCGCTCGCTATAGCGCCTCAGCTCTCGTTCTTTTTGCATGCGAACGAATGAGATAAAAGGCGTAACCATACCTAGCTGTATAAATTTCAATTTGTGTTCAGATGACCTTCACAACAGTTCACAACAAACCGATACATTGGGAAAGCGTTCGATCGGGAATGATTGAACGAAAGGTATCTTTGTAAATATTGGGCGATCTACATCAGCGAGTGACTGAAAGCGAACAGCGTGAGCTTGAAGGAACGAGATGGAGTAGAATGCCCAATATTTAACTACTGACTTTGCGAGTTGTTCTTTAGTCATTCAATTGACTGGCGCCATTCAATGAACGGGCTAGCTTTTCAATCAAATGGCAGATTTAAGCAGATGGTTATGACATACATATTACATACACACAACATTAGTATGAACGACGTGATGGACAGAACGTTACGCTCCAGAGTATGTTCTACAATTACACCAAGTTTGACGCTTGTATGTATAGCCATTTTTACGATAGAGCTAAAACAAAAAATCTTAAAAAACATGTTTCTTGTATGGACACTCAAATTAAATAGAAGGAAATTGGTTTTATTGATGCGAATCACCTCTAAAGGTCCTAGACTCTTGAATTTGATGAGCGAAATAACAGGTTTTTCAGTTTATCATCCTAAGACCCAAAACACACCACCACGACCAACTTTTATTTTTTCCAAAATTATATAATATGTTTTATTTTCTTAATATCTAAACTGGTTACTTACCCGTTTAATTCCATAAAAATATTAAGTGTATTAGAATAGAATAAGTGAGACCGGTGATTATTTAGAATGAAACATGAGAATCAGTCTACTTATTATCTATAGTTTACTTTCGATTCGACACACAATTTAAATGAACAGTTATTACAGTAACACACAAGTTATACTTTCGTTCTCTGACGAGAGACGTTCTCAGAGAACGAAAGTGGTTGACATAGCTCAGAAAATTAGCAAGCTGAAGTGGCAATGGGCTGGTCATATCTGCCGAAGAACTGACAACCGGTGGGGAGTCAGGGTTCTGGAGTGGAGACCGCGAACTGGTAGACGTAGTGTGGGACGTCCTGCTGTCCGCTGGACAGACGACCTAAAAAAAGTAGCGGGGAGCGACTGGATGAGGAAGGCGGAGGACAGAGTTTTGTGGCGCGCCTTGGGAGAGGCCTATGTTCAGCAGTGGACGATGATAGGCTGATGATGATGATGATGATGACAAGTTATACTTAACTTTGGGCAGCGTGACGTGCTAGCCGAAAAAGTAGTAAAGGAATCGTCCTCTCTAATGACCAGACACGTCTTTTATAATCAAACTGTCAATTATTATTTTGAGATCTTGTAGATGCATATTTATGTTCGTACAGAGCTTCGTCATCGTAGGTATATTTCAGTAAAACTATCAATCGATTAAATATTCTTAATTTAACTATCTTATAACTGAAGAGGAATATAAAAGTTAATAAAGTCCCGAATTCTTCAATAAATATTTCAAACTGCTTTATTTGCAGATGTAAGTACGTACTTTTTTTTAAATATTGTTTTTTATGTCAACGGAGAGATAACTTTGAGTGTTGAGATTGACTCTCCGTAGGAAAGAACCAAAGAACATAATAATTATAATTATATAAATTGTTTTCTCTGTAAACGGTTATTGGGTAACTCACTTAGAAGATAATTTATTTCTATTATAAACATACATTGACTTACCAACTACTGGACGTCAAGTCCGCGCTCATAAGTGTCCGAACCGAAAGAGCGCCAAAACGTAAAAAGAGAACCAATTACGCGACAGTCTTCGTTTGATCGGCTGACTATGTGCATACGCACTTTCAATGTTTTTAGTTGCTTTATATTACTAAACGTATTTAGGTTTGTGTAGGTTAGTCGTGGACACTTTTTTTGGAGAATTTTGTACTAGACCCGGCGTCCATTATTTTATATGTCAATGTAAACATATTAGAAAATTTATATTTTCTTGCAAGGAAGATTATCTTAATTAAGTCGATTGTTTTAATTTAATTACGTTTGTTATCTTTTTGTTATCCCCTCTGTATTTATAGCCTGATATGTGCTTTGTTTCTTTTAAATTCTGTTTCTATCAGTGGAGAACAGTAATTATTTTTATGCTGTAGTAATTAATTTATTGACAATATAGGTACATTAACATTAATATAAGTAATACCTAACATAAATTTTAATTTATTTTCTTACACTCAGTTGCAGAAACGCTCATTAGAGTTAATACTGCATTAAATCTCTTGCTAGCTTTTACTACGTCAACAAGATAAAATTGTGAAATAAACACAACTTTAACAAAAAATTTAAACCGCCTTCAAAAAAACTTTTCGTTCTCATCATAAGAACATTAATTTTTTTTATAAATAGTATTAGATTTATTAGAATACAATTAATTTATAAATAAACGAGCGTTAACCCGCGACTTCGTCCGCACAAATTATATACCAGATTTTAAGTCAGATCATAAGCTATCAAACAAAAAAAGTTTCATCAAAATCGGTTCCGTAGTTTTTGCGTGATACTCGTTCAAACAAACAAACACCCAAACAAACAGACAGACAAAAAATCCAAAAATTAGTGAAATGGAATCAGGGACACCTAAAAACACAGACAAACTTCCTGTTACAGTTGTATAATAGTATAGATAGATAAAACAGTAAAACGGTCAGCACAAGCGTCGTCAAAAACAAAAACAGTCATAAATCAAACAACAATAATTTGTTTTATCGAAGTTTAGTTTTTGTTAAAATTTTGTTTATTTCACAATATTCAGTGGTGAATTCATTAGTTCAATTTAAAAGTAGTGCTTTAAATTAACAAACGCACTAGCCAGCACTAAGATTTTTAAAGATTCCCCTCGATTTCCCTGGGATGCCATCATCAGATCCTGGTTTCCTTATCATGGTACCACCCTTGGAATATCTTCTTTCCAACAAAAAAAGAAACATCAAAAGCGGTTCATAAACGACGAAGTTATCCGCGAACACACATAAAAATATATATATACATTATATATATTCGGTCGAATTGAGAAACCTCCTCCTTTTTTTTAAGTCGGTTAAATTTAAAAAATGTGGCAGCAAGATATTTAATGAAGGAATCACTTTAATGAGCGTTTTTCCAACTGAGCGGAAATTTACTACGAAAAAACATAGAAAAAAAAAAATAAACAGAAAGGCAAAATGAGTCTCCGTCGAGCACATCTTCTACCCGGCTTAGCCTAAAAATAGAAGATGTGCCTGAGGTTGCCGTGTTGTGGAAGACGACGCTGGCAGCATTACGTCGCTGGATGGCAATCGATATGCGTTGGTCTCCGGACACTGTAGACATGTAATTGGGTTTCTGTTAGCTATCTAAACTTGTAATGTGTTAACAGCTGTTGGTCTTCCAAAGAAAATAAAATAAAATAAATAGGATTAAATAATACTTTTCAGATCACAGTTCATCGTGAAAAATAATTATAATTATTTTTTGTTGGTTGTTTATTAACTTTTTTGTGGCGACGGGCTCACTCCCCCGTCACACAGAGTTTCGGTACTATAGTGAAACGTGGATTTTCTGAAGTTTCAGAATATCTCTGACTACCCCCTCGGGGATTACAGTCGTGAGCATATGCTTATGCTTATGCTAATTTACTCCTTGATGACCATGAAAAAACTGCCGTGTCTAATTTGGCTCTTACCACTTGTTGGTTTTTCCGACGGAATTTCCAAATCAATGAGTTGATGGATCTACAGGAGTTTTACGTATTTAGTTTTCGCTTCGTTGGGAATTATAATTATGTAGATTGTGTTGGTTTTTAGGAAAGTGTTGGGAGAGTTTTCTTTGCTTAGACCCAGCGTAGCATATAGGTACCATATGTAAATCACAACTAGGTAATGAATAATGATATTATGTTAATAAAAGACCTGTATACACATTACTTATTTATTAATTAATTCGGCAATAATTTGGATTATTTCGTACTTTTTGTATCTTTCCCTACGAATCAAAATGTTTTTCTTTCTTATTGCTGTCTCCCGTTTGCAATGGAGGGAAGTCGGATATTTCTTTTTCCTACTTCTCCTATCTTGATTAATTCATTGCGGGTTCATTGCCAAGACAGATTAGAGTCATCCCCCGGGCTCGCTTGACTTCATTGTCTAGTATTGTGAAAGGTCGCCGCTGTTGATCCCGGCTTACAAGAGTTACAGCGGTGGGAATGTGTGGTGGGCCTATACGAATCGGCATTGTGCTCGTGTAGTGGACTAACGCCCATATACTCTGAGGTTGGCCTGTGCCCTGCAATGGGACGAATATATGCTGATGATGATGATGATTTTATCTTTTCCTTATAGAAAGAGGTGTTCATAGAAGTTCAAGCTCCGGAACTGATCGGGTTTGTTGTTATTTGTCAATTATTTGCTTAAAATAAAAACCGTAAATGTTTTGATAAAATGGTTCATCGGGATTCATTGAAAACGAAATCCTAAGTCGAAATACATTGGAAAGTAGTATGGAATTGAAATTGTCTAATGATTAGAAGAACAAGAGTGAAGTAAACAGGTTACGTTATTTTCCGAAACTTATATTATGGATGCTTAAGGTGGTTTCAGTCCATACAAAAGTTTCACGCACAATACGCGTAGACGGAAGTAATAAAAGTAATATTTTATATATGGAAATATAGTTTAGAAACTCTAGTTGCCGTGTCAAAATAACATTTGCAATTTATTTTATAATTACTAAGATATAAAGCTTTTAAAATTTTGTATGAAAAATTTCAAAGCTTTATATCTTCGTAATTATTTTTTAAATTGCAAATGCTATTTGTTACGCGGCATCTAGATTTTCTAAACAATTTTTTCATATATACAAAGTTATTTATATTAATACCGTCTACGCGTATTGTGCGTCAATGTTTTGTATAAAATTGACCCCTCTGCAACCACCTTAAAAACTTCTCTCATCGCAGACTTAAAAAAATTGTTTATTGTTTACCTTTCGCCTTTCAAGTTTATGAAATTGTTTTCAACTGTAAATGATTTCAACGATTTTTAAACAAACCTTCTAAACACTGTTTAATAAGCTACGATCTTGAAATTAATAGCTTACTATAAAGGTATTCCTCAGTTTTTTTATATATCGTTGGAGTATGTTTGTTTAAGCATAGTACGAGCGTGGATCAAGCTTTGTTCGGCGTGTTTCAAATTAATTTAGCTAGATAGTTTACATTCCTAAAAAAATCTAATTTCACACAAAACAAATATTTATTTGTTTCGTGTCTTGATCTCTCTATTTTAATCTTAATATGTTTGGAAATATTGTTATTAAGTATGTTTCGGTTATTTAATTATATAAATATTCATGTTTTGGATTTGTATTTGGTACTGACAAAGTAGGGTGAGTGTGCCCGTTCGGTGGGTTGACATCGGGTTCAGTAAATTTTAAATTTTACCAACATATTAATTAATATTTTGAAAAAAAAAAACCTATGTTGAATCCACGATAATTGGATTCTGTTCTCGATTCTAAACAAACTACTTTCTAGTTTTGCGTTAATTCATTAACACGTTGTATATAAACCAACTTAAAACATTGAAAATGCTGAAATTATTTTCCTTCCACTCGGAAGAACGGATCGGGGCACGGCGCGCCGCGCGTGGCCGCGTTTGCGCGTAGTCGGCCGATCAAACGAAGACTGTCGCGTAATTGGTTCTCTTTTACGTTTTGGTGCTCTTTTGGTTCGGACACTTTTGAGCGCGGACCCTTCTTCCAGTAGTTGGTAAGTCAATGCTGTGAAGTTATAACTTTGCAAGCCAAGAAGATAGTTTGAGATGTCGCGCAATTTGAGAAATCTTGTTCATTATTTTATTTACAACAATTTTTCTGGAGACGTACGAAAAAAAATGTGATGCTTTTCGAGGATTAACCGTCTATTAGAATGGGATAATTGAAAGGAAAGGCAGTAAGATCAAGAAAAGTGACGGTAAAGTTTAATTTATTAATTTTGCATAAATTTTTATTTATAGATACCAAAAAGTTCAAACTTCTCAACAAAAGACATCCACCATTTTTATAGCTAATAAAATATATTTCCAGTCATTGACACGTGACGTGAATACAATTGAGAGAGTAAACTTATTATCTGGATAGATTGCCAACATTATCGAGTTAGCTTGATCCGACCTCGTGCAAACCGCGTTATAAATGGTGCGTGTAAAATGGCGCTTTTGATCTGTCAGTCTTATTCTCCACGCATTATACATATTAATCTATAGTCTCCATTGTCTGTACCGATCCGATGAGAAAGGAAGCATGATCGACTTGCGAACCCAACTGATACAGCAAACTCTAATTTTACTTGCCTTTCATGCCGGCCGTAGCTACGGAACCTTTCCAGACCTTACCGAAGATCGGCTTATGACCCGGAGATTTTTTGGATCGATTCAAATCCATTCGATTTTCTAGCGGATCGTTACAATGCTTTGACTACTTATATAGGGACTAGTTACGCGTGTAGTTCTGCGAACAAACATTTCTGCCACTTTTTGCGGGGGGCGAGGTAACACGAAATCCGCAACTTTGGATTTTATTCCCCATAACTTTAGGTTATAATTTTGAACGTTAAAAATCATGAAAAGAAGTCTCATGTGAACCCCAAACGTTCTAAGTTCGAAATTATAAGCTGTCTCGTTTAGTGATAAGGTATAAAATTGAATGTAAATGCACATGATTAATTGATCTTATACCGTGGCAAAGGGGAAATGCTACCGCAAGGCTAGTCCTTATAATAAATAGTCAAAGTTATAATGACATCAGATATCGGATCTCGGAGATCGTATGATCATTTACAATAAACATATACTGAGTTTGCTCACTAGGTACCTACATAATTATTAATGGGCCCAGCGGGTGTTCATGATCAGAACTTTAACTTTTTTCAGGTTAAAAAAGGTTAAAAGTATAATTTCGACATCTTGCTTGCATCAGCTGGCGTCGTATTTTTTGGAGGTTCATACAAATATTTAATCTGGATGTAATAAATGTAACAACGGGTGTGCCTCATCATCTCATTGTTACTTGAAACAAAAATTGTGGATAGGTGTGCCAATTATAATTATTGTTTTCTTTTCATTCGATCTTTGGAAAATTGGATCGATGATCATCCGATCTACTGATCGGATCGGGCCATTACGATCGTATCGATCCTAAAGATCGGACAAATGTCGTACATCCGTACCTGTACCTCTCGTTCTCGTATCGGGCTTTATAGTCACGAGCATAATTTTTGCCAAGACGCTGCTTAAATCGTATTTTATATAGGGTGTAAAAAACACTCTAGTAATACTTATGTACTTATGCTTCAGACCATCAAACTGAACAATTTTCACTATGGAGCCAAAACCGAGGAAAAATAACAAAAATCAGCAATCCAATACAAAACTGCAGTACCGGCTCGCCTCAAATGTATGGGAACAAAACAACGGGAAAACGTAACTGAGCAGCATTTTAGTGACTTTTCAGACGCGTGTCGAAGGTAGGAGACCGGCAATATTAACTCAATTAGTGGCTAAAACTATTTTATGTTTTTCGTATCGTTCGGGGAAGAACTAACTTATTTATTCTTCCTTACCCCTTCAAAATATTCCCAGGGCATAAGAACATGGCCTATAATATATATGGCCTGGTATAAGGGGGACTTTTTGAAGCGATACAGTAGCACGTTTCGTAATTGTGAACGCGCGACTGCATCGTTACAAAGCTCAAAGGCCGCTCGCGCCCTCATGGAACATGACAGTAGGTATCAAAGTTACATCGCAACTTTCCTCTATTACTGCTGCATCGATGCAGTCGCCAGATACATAGTCGGGACTGCGTGGGCGAAGGTACACGGCCTGCGATAGCCAGCATCGCGTCTGTATCGATTCTGCGCCGTTACCTCGATACCGTATCGATGTCAAAGTCACCGTTGGCTATGCTATGACACCGTGGGCTATGATGGCGCAAAGATCTATTCCTTACGCTAGAAAATAATATTATATCAGTATGCCAAACATCCTAGGAAGAGGTGGCGGGACGATGGATGCTTTCGATGACGCGTGGCCAGAGCATGCCCAGGACAGAGATGGTTGGAGGATGAAAGGGGAGGCCTTTTCCAGCAGTGGGACACAAAATAGGCTAAATAAAATAATATACAAAAATAATAAAAACGAAAATTGAGAATTGATGAAAATGTTACAAGACTTTGATATAATATACGAGGTCCTGAAACTTCTGAACATTGAGTTATATTATGAGGTAACACGATATCTTCGAGGTAATATTTCATACCCCGAAAATAATCTCTGTACGTGCCAAAATTTATAAATAAAGTGGTTTCTAACAAACTCGGCCTAGTAACTTCGTAATTTCCTTGTAACTTTAATTTTGTTCTTGATGGAAAATTGTGACCCGTTTCGTAATTAGGTACCTGCGTAAAATATAATTCCCTCCCCAAAATCGGGCCAACCGTTCAAAAAGGTATTCAAATCGTCACTCCATCTTCTCTCGGGTCTTCCTCGACGTCGGCAACCCTCTTTTGTAACTCATTCTGTGGCCTTTTTGGTCCGCCTCTCCGGTGGTGGAAACATATTTATAGCGACATGTGATTTAATAATAATTATTGGAGATACTAACTAGGACATTGAGACGGCGAGGCGGGAGGCCATGGCGGACCCCTTTTGGAACAAGAAGACTTAAGCACAGAAAATAGATATTATTATACAGTAAAGCAAACAGGTACTTCGGGACGCAGCAGTACTGATGTAGATTAACGTGCCGTGTTTGTACGTTCGTCTGTGTGCGTGCACCGATTTGAGCGCTTGCATGTCATGTATTCAGTGTCCAACTTAATATGCTGATAGTTTTTTAAAGAAGATGATCAGACCATCAAACTGAACAACTTTCTCTATGGGACCAATATCGAAATCACGAAAAATATCTGCTGTCCATACATTTGGCTTGAGTATGATTGCAGTTCTTTATGGAACAGCAGTTTTTTTTTTGCGATTTCGATATTAGAGAAAGTTGTTCAGTTTGACGGTTTGATCACCCCCATAAATATAAATTGTCAGCATATTAAGGTGGTTTCAGTCCATACAAAAGTTTGACGCACGATTCGCGTAAACGGAATTAATAAAAGTAATATTTTGTATATGGAAAAATAGTTTAGAAAATATAGTTGCCGCGTCACAAATAACATTTGCAATTTATAATATAATTACGAAGATATAAAGCTTTTAAAGTTTTGGATGAAAAATGTCAAAGCTTTATATCTTTGTAATTATTTTATAAATTGCAAATGTTATTTGTTACGCGGCATCTAGATTTTTTAAACTATTTTTCCAAGTTACTTATATTAATACCGTCTACGCGTATTGTGCGTAAAAGTTTTGTATAAAATGGACCCCTCTGCAACCACCTTAAGAAGGACCCTATACACGAGTTGTTTGGTATCAAAAACGGACATAAAATCTAGACAAAATGAATTTACCATTGTGTCTGGATTTTATGTCCGTTTTTGATACCAAACAACTCACATAATACCTCTTTTCTGTGACTGGAGACAGACACGAGCTGAGGCCAATTGGACAGGCGGCACAAAGTCAAACAATTAGACACAACAATATCACAATAATCTTTATGATAATTGATTAATGCAAATTCATATTTTTTCTTATCAGTCATTTATTAACACGTTCCGGGACAGTGACCGCCTATAGCCGTGATAACAATAAAAGTTCTATTGTGTCTCGTTCACTGTCCCGGAACGTGTTAATATATTATGTAAGTAGATTTATTTTAAAATAATTCACGAATTCTCACACTTTATAGTAATTTAATCATAAGGGCGTATGCCATAGGAGACAAATTGAATGAGCGCAAAATAAAAGTATCTCTTACGGGCGCATGAGACGTAAAATTTTTGGTAAGTGTGTTATAATAATGCTGTAAATTTTCGTTTATTACGCCCTTTACCCTCTAAGGCGATATTTGAGATCACCATATATCATAGGTCCTGATAATAAAATTGGTAAAGGACTGTTTTTTTTTTATTTTTCAATTTTGGACACAAACAGTCTTAATGAAAACAATAAATCTAAAACTAGTGAACAAATACCAGACTTGGAAGTCCCAAAAATTATTTTAACAATTTTTATAAAAATACGTAGGTGTTTGGCTTAACATAAGTTTGATTTTAGTTTAAGGATTTACAGTTAGATATAGTTAAACAATTTTGGAAAGTGAAAGTGTTGCCAACTTAAATGTAGCATAATAGATAAAAAATAACATCGGTTTTATCACATTATATAAATTTAGATTAGACTTAAGATATTACAGTTATAGTTAGACGTTAACAATTTCCGCTTATAGTTAAGTAACTTGGCAGTTAAATATTGCATTTCTAATAGAGAAAGATAAATAAGTTTTTCTGGCTTTATATGAATTTGGATTAAGGAGTTTACAGTTACAGTGAAAATGTTGCCATCCTGAACATTGATTTATAGAGAAATACATAAGGATTTATTAGCAAATTTCAAGAACATTTTAGATTAATATTAAAAGTTTAGGCGATTAGATATACAGACAACCAGGTACGGTGTACTGTTCTAGTAACTTTTAGGGTACCCTACCTCAAAAGTAAATAAATAGAATTCTTTTAGGATTACTTTGTTGTTCGTCTGTCTGTATGTCTGTCCGTCTGTCAAGACTATTTATCTCAGGAACGGTTGGAGGTATCAAGATAAAATAAATGCCAAATACTTCTACGGCCCCAAGTAGGTGTAAAAAATTGTAAGAAAAAGGATGCTAATGATACCAATTTTACCCTGTATATAGATATATATACATATATACATAGGTAGCTGTAAATAACCTGAAGACATGGACGCTAATGAGAAAAGTAGGGGAACAGACTCCGCAAGTTGACACACCTTTTAATTGGGTTCTTAGTCAGCTATTTACATTTAGGCACTTTGTGTGTTTCCCATTAATCAGTAATGTCTTTGGCCCCAAGATAATTGTGAAGTTAGCAGGCTTCAATACAAAAAGTAATTTTTTTTTTACCCCACTTACAGATATACATGGTTTGTTTTGGTCTCATTTGATGTTGGTGCACTGGTTGTTGCACTATAGTAATTCAAGTACAGTAGTACCAGGTTTATAAGTCTTATCTCAATGTACCTGCGTCGTTGACAAATTTTAATAGCGCGCGAAATTATATTGACCAATCAGGATGTGCCACCGGCAATCCGTTAACGCTATTGGCTTATTTGTTTTCGCACCCTCTCCGCTGCTATCCGACTATGCACCCTTTGATTACTAAATAACTTCGGTTTTTGTCGGGGACTGGGTCCTGCTCTGCGCAAACGAAGATTGACGAGCAGAATTATTTTCCTGGTCGCACTGTAATTACTTGAATTACTATAGTCAAGAAAGTTGGTGGCGCGTTATGGAAAGGTATAGACACATGAGAGTCCGTCCGGGTTCGAATCCGCACTGACGAGATGCTGTGTACCAAAGAGTTTTTCTAACTTATAATACCGACTGTTTTTAAACGATAAAGAAAAACATCGTGAGGAAACGTGCATACGCTGAAGAAGAAATTCTGATGCGTATGTGTACTCCACTAAATCGCATTGGGCACGCGTGGTGGACTAACGCCCATACACCCTCCCTGAAAGTAGGGCTGTGCACTAGTAATACTTAAGGGGGTGCTTCAGACCATCAAACCGAACAACTTTCACTATGGAGCCAAAATCGAAATTGTGAAAAAAAAATCGGCTGTTCCATAGAAAAAGTCAATAGCCGCTCGACCATACTGTATGAAACAGCTGATTTTTTTTCTGTGTTGGTCCCATTATAAAAGATGTTCAGTTTGATGCTCTGAAGCACCCCCTTGTGATATGATACATTTGTACCATATTCCTGTAAATAAACTATTCTATTCTATTCTGTAATGTAAGTAGGTATTTAATTTTACACTCTAATATGTAGATGACACGATTGTATCAAGACCTCCGCTTCTAAGTACCTAGTAGAGAAAGTTGTATTACGTTATGCAACACAACCTGCCCACCAAATAATTTCTACTCTACACGTGTTTCGCTCCACCAAGGAGCATCCTCAGGAGTTAGACCGACGAACGTTCGAAACAGAGTTGTTACTCCGCCGAGCGTCCGACATATTAGTCATGGATTTCCGCAAAGTAACGCCTGATTCAATTAATTTTACACTCTGATAATGAGACATTTTTTATGAGTATTTATTTATTTATTAGGCAATTATTGTCCAGAGTAGGGCCAGCATGCCATCCACGACAAAGCGACAAAACGACAAAATCGTCATGTGCGCTCATTTTGACAAGCGAAAAGTAACAAAGACAGAGGCACGTCTAGATTTTTCTCGATTTATCATCGGTGGCACACTAGGCACTGGTCGGATTTGTGGAAGTTATTAGTTAGCTTGCTGACGATTTATCATCAATTTGTACTAAAAACATCTCTCAAACAGTCAATTATGACAATGTTTTATTCCAAACTTAAACTCACATTGCACTAGTTAGCACTTAGTTAAAACTTAAATCCAGTTAAACTGTAGTTCTCTCGTGGATTTAACGGGTCTCAACTAACTGACATCGAATTCCCTAAAGTTGTTTCACTAAACCTAGTTTGTTTTAGTTTAAATGGTAAAGTGAATTGTCGACGAGTTTATACGTAAACACGTTAGATGTAAGTTAATTTTTCATGTCATAAAAGGAATTAACAAATTTACGAGAAATGTAATCAAGCTAAAAGCCACGACAAAACTAATTAATGCGTCGGGAACCACGCACTGCAGGGCACAAGCCTACCCTTAGAAAGGGGGTATTTTGGCGTTAGTCCACCTTGCGTACTTAATGCGTATTGTATATAATTGGCAGGCTATGCAATCCAGAAAAGCGGAGCATATACTCATAACTTCGGTCTGGAATATGGATAGTATTTATGAGCTAAAATTTTCAAGACAACCAGACTGAGTCCTATCGAAATTTCATCAAAACTTTGTCGAAATATTGGTAAAACCACCTATAAAGGGATGTCAGACGCATTGTCGAAGGTAAAGGCAATCACTTACGAACTGTCAAACGCACATTACTTCCGCCATACTTTCCCCATTCAGGATTCCAAAACCCAAAATACTTCTAACGGGACCCTTTTGTCATGCGTCCTTCTGTCAGCGACTTTTGGCCATAGAGAAAGTTTTTTTAGCCCAATACCACTTTGCTGATTTGTATATTGAATAATTGAGAACTGTACAATAATTACATTACGTAATCGTCAATTATGGTAAACTATATGTACATGTAAAGAAGGGCGATTTGTTAAGGTGGTTGCAGAGGAGTAAATTTTATTCAAAACTTTGACGCACAATACGCGTAGACGGTGTTAATATAAGTAACTTTGTATATATGGAAAAATTGTTTAGAAAACCTAGATGCCGCGTCACAAATAACATTTGCAATTTATAAAATAATTACGAAGATATAAAGCTTTGACATTTTCATACAAAATTTTGCTATGAAATTTTTCGTACAAAATTTTAAAAGCTTTATATCTTCGTAATTATATTATAAATTGCAAAATGTTATTTGTGACGCGGCAACTAGATTTTCTATACTATTTTTCTCTGTATAAATTATTACTTTGTTTAATTCTGTCTACGTGTATTGTGCGTCAAACGTTTGTATGGACTGAAACCAACTTAACAATGAATTCAGTCTATCATTTGACATTTGACTACTTCTTTAGGGTTCCGTAGTAGCCCGACACCGCATAACATAAAAACATTGTTTTAGTTGAAAAGTTTTGCATTATTCTAGTTTGAGATTTACTGATCTGCCTCAAATAAAAAACCTAATAGGTACAATGAGTACTTTCAAAAACTATTATTCAGGGTTCAAAAGGATCTTGATAAATATACGGTGATAATTTTCTTGATAATTATATTATCCAGTTAAAACAAAAAGCTTGTGCTGGCAATGTAACGCCATGACTTTGTGTTTCCGATCACGATCGCGAAAAAAGAAATAGCTTTTTCTCAGAATAGGTACTGTTTTCTATTGTTTTTCTCAATGATTGGAATGAATGAATTAATAAAATATACTTTATTTCCACCAACATGGTACAAATAAAGCGGTCTTATTGCTAAAAAGCGATTTCTTCCAGACAACCTTTGGGCAGAGGAAATATAACAAAGGACGGGTCGGTGTTACAAAAAACTAATCATAAATGTAAAAGAAGGATTCATTTCGTAAAAGAAGGAAACTATAACGGTGCTGTTAATTGAATACCTATCAAGTTTTTGCTACCACATACACGTATTCATATGCGTCCATAAAACTCTCTCTTTTAGTTACGTGGACAGCCCAGCAAATTTTCCTTCTACACTGTGTTGTAGCTCATTTTCCTTCGTCTTTTAGAACATTTTCCCTCATTGGGCCCTAATCATTTAATTTACGAAAACATCTTCTAAAATTGTCGTAATTCCACTTTTTCAAGCAATGAACGGACAGAATAAACTCAATTTCTTTGACATTAAGATGCCATTAACGTGCTATAATCGCACTTAACGTTTGCCAGATGGCGAGTCTTTTGTTGGTGCATTTATCAGAGTTCTTCCTGGCTGTAATGGTTATCAATATTTATGTTTATGCTCACATCCTCTAGGAATAACATTGTAACTCACTTTCTAGCTGTGTCATATCGACGTAAAATTGATTAAAATCAAAAGTAATCAATCAAATAATAATAATATTCAGAGTACATTGCTGTGTGAGTATGATGAAGCTAAACATGCAGTAGGTAGAACAGAACAGAACAGAACAGAACAGAATAGAACAGAACAGAATAGAACAGAACAGAACAGAACAGAACAGAACAGAACAGAATAGAATAGAATTTTTTAGCATTTAGCATGATGTGATGTCCAAACATTTTTTTTAATTTATTTCTCACAAGACACAGTACATTACACGGATACATTTTATGCCAAACTGCATAAATGTATCAGCAATGTATCAGCAATGTATCCTGAATTGTCATTGTAAATTACAATTGTCATTTTAGTTTACAATGACAATTCAGTGACATTAAATGGGGCCCTGTATCATTCTAGATCACTCAGTGAGTAATTAATTAAATAAAATGATGAATCTTTGATGATATGCGAAATATCTACAATTCACTTAAAGTGTCACAACAAGGAGAAAAAAAATTAAATATTCAATTCAATTCAATTTCTTTATTGCGATAAATTACATGTTATTGTAGGATGTTATTTAGAATACAATTTAAAAAATCTTCTACATTCTGCTACAATACATACGGTACAATAACAATCGTGCAACGAATCAAGTCAATTTAATTACATGTCAGTTTAATCCCCAATGTCAATTTTAATTATCATTATTTATTTATTATTTATTTATTTCCTTGTTGGAGAACTTACAGCTAAATAACAGTTTTGTGACAGAGACAAATTGATAGTCAGATGCTGACAAGTTCCCACATATAAAATTATATTATATTATATTAACTACGTACTTAAATCATAATTATAAAATTCGTTTAGGTCATATGGACACATATTGACTAGCACAGATTTTAGTTTATTCAGGAACTTTTTGCCTGAGAGAGCTTTAATATCAGGCGGTAGCTTATTATAAACTTTAGCAGCATTGTAGGTTGCTGTCCGTTCATATGCGGCAGTTCTACAGCGAGGGATTTGAAGCTGTGTTGTATGGAGATCGTTTAGTCGTCTGCTGTGGAACGCAGGTCTGTTTGGAAATTTATCAGGGTAACGTCTGACCAGTTTACAGAGTTCCATAATATACAAAGAGGTTACTGTCAGCAACCTGAGCTCCACGAAGGCAGATCTACAGGAGTCCCTGCATGATCGCAGCCCGTATATAACTCCTACACATCGTTTCTGTAGTATAAATACCCTGTCAATGTCGGCAGATCCCCCCCAGATGACCAGTCCATACAACACTCTTGACTGGAAGTATGCGTGATATGCAAGGAGCGCCGCTTTTCTTGTTGAAATTTGCATACGATTTTTTAAGGCGTGACAAAAACTGCTTAGTTTGCTCTCTAATCCCTCCACATGTTTCTTCCAATTTATAAAAGCATCTGTTTCTAGACCCAAAAATTTCGCATTATGTACAAGCTCAATGCAGCTGTCATTTTGTTTCACGTTCACATCCACCGCCCTGGGTCATGTAGTTTCTAAAATGAATCACTTTAGTTTTATTTATATTTGTATATAAATCAAGAGAGTTCAAGCAATTTATGGCCTTTGATAAGGATGTTTCTTCGTTCTTACTTAAGTCAGCACTATCATTTCTCTTGAAACGCCAGAAAATAGATACGTCATCCGCGAACATTACCATTTTATTTGACAGCAGGTTAGGCAGGTAGTTTATGTAAAGCAGAAACAGCAAAGGACCCAAGATGCTGCCTTGAGGAACACCGCGCCGTATAATTGCACTGTCTGATTCTGTCTCCGTAGTTGTAGATGACGCCTCGCTTAAAGTAGAAATAATAACGCTCTGGTTACGATCCTTGAGATAGGATTTGAACCACCTAAACGCTACTCCGCGTATCCCGTAACGGTCCAAAATATAAATTAATAACTCTGGTAGATGTGACTAATATCTATTTTCAACTACCATCATCGCAACAATACAAAACATGTTGTACCTATTTGTTAAATATTGTTTTCTTAATACGACAGAAGAAAGTGGATTCGCTTTTGAAGCAGTATTTTATTCAAACAGTTAACTTTCATAATCAGAAGTCACTGCCCATAATCGAAACGATTGTGCAAGGTGCAACGGGTGCAAGGGGTGGGCAAAAAAGAACCTTCCTGAATGACGAAGTCGGTTTGCTCCCATAGGAATTGTTGTTCAGTTTAATGGGTAGAGTATGTGTTGTAAAGGTTAATGATACTTTTCCTTACACCCTGTATTACTCATGCTGACTCGAGAAAGAAGAAAGTATACATTATGTTCTCCAAAATCAAATACTGAAACTGAAAATATGTTTTATCTCATATATTTTCTTATAAAGAAAATACAAGTTTTAGAGAACCATAATCATTTATACTAAGGAAAAACACTCACAACTTACATTACACATTACAAATGACTAAAGGCACAAGTTTTTCGATTTGCAGAAGAAATAATAATAACATTTTTTCGTAAAAAAAAATGACAAACAACGACCTACACGTTTTTGCAAAAAATGATATTAGTTGAGCTTATGATAAAAATTGTCGGATTGGAAACAATACGTGATATTCGGCAGATATGTAACGTATTTTGCAAAAAGAATTTGATATTGTATATTTTACTGGGATGGTGTAAGTTACATAATTTAGCGATTTTCGCAAATAAATAAGTACCAAACTCGAATACTCTTCTACAGTTACCATTATACACGGTGTAAACTTAAATGTGTTACATATTTCACATACAATAAATTATTATTATAATTTTTTTATTCTTCCTTTTTCTTTCACGGTTTTACGTAACCGGAGTTCTGATGGCACGGGCCTAAGCCAAGTTTTCACCAGTGTTAGTGTTGGTAATGATGGTGGAGTGTATGTTTTGGGGAAGAGTTTCTGTGTTTGTTGTTTGAGAAAGTGGTGGTTGGTTGTGGTGTGAGTGTGTGTGCGGCTGTGTGAAACTGGTGGTTGTAGGTGGTGGGGATGGTTGAGCGAGTGATTGACTGCTGTTTTGTTCAATCTGTAAGAATTTTCTTACAATCCGACAAGTGTTGAGAATTACAGCCTTCTGTAATAGATGGTAAATATTAGCAGGCAAATGCAAAGTGTTGAGGGATTATTATTAAAGTGCGTGCTTCAGACCATCAAACTTAACGACTTGCACTGTCGACTTTCATAGAAATAGCGAAAAAAATCTGCTGTTCTTTAAATTTGATTCGATTTGCCACTGGAGCACCTGGTTTTGTATGGAAATAAAACATTTTTATCCTCGATCTCGATGTTGGCTCCATAATTGGTGTTCAGTTCAGTTTGATGCTCTGACGCAGCAGCAGTTTAATAATGTAACGCATACACTACTTACTACATACTTGTCTTTAAAATTAAGGTTGACATTAGCGATCGAAACATTTTGACGTTTGCTTTCGCCCAGGCACGTATCCAAGGGTGGAATTAACCCCCCCCCCCCCCCCTCCCCTCGAAATACGAATATTTGTATGGAACAGTGATGACAGCTATATGAATGTCGTCCCCCCCCCCATCGAGTCAACGTCCCCCCCACGTCAAGTCCATACATTTTGTCCGTTTCTACTAGCCTCGACGCCAATAGAATGTCACTTTGTCTAGGGTGTTTAGTTTGCGAAACAGTTGCTTCAAATATCACATTTCTTAATGGTAATACAATACACTTTTGTCAAAGATTGGTCGTAGTTGTGTCATCGATATTGGTGGGGTACGGGCGCAGAACATTATAAGAGGGGTTAGAAATGCAAAGTAGCGCTTTTGCTTCTGAGACGGCTGTCGCCACTTGTCTTCCCGCTCACGCTGCTACAATTACTCATGGCCTCACGCTCGCACCACGCCACGCACCCTATGGTGTTGTGCAAATCATTGCATAACCTGTGGCGACACGTTCAACGCCTACTTTGCACTTCTAACCCCTCTTATAATGTTCTGTGGGTACGGGGATCTTGTTCACAATCTTGGATGAAAACTCCGCTTTCCGCGCCCGCTTCCTCTTCTACTCTCAGCCCCTAGACATTATACGTGCCACCGAAGCGTTCGGCGTTATGTACGAAAATAATTTTATGATGCAATAAAACGCCTTTTACTTCTCGCGTAAAAGACGCTAAGGTTCTGAGAGGCTGACTATTATTATAAAGGTATAACTACTGGTGTTTCCATTCAATGAGTTTTATACCGTCATAGAAATTAGGTGCAAATTAGTTTGCACGGGCTGGCTGGTTTTTGGTGAAAATATACATTTCGCTCATTGGCGTAGAATACTATGGACGTCGGGACTAGTACAAAATTCTCGAAAAAGTGTCCGAGACTTCCTTACACACTTCTAAAAACATTAAAAATGCAGTATTTCTTTTCCATTACAGTCCCCATTCGCACGTGCGCGTAGTCGGCCGATCAAACAAAATTAAATATACTATTATAAAACTGTAACAGGAAGTTTGTCTGTACATTGAAGATATTAACAAAAAAAAAGTTACGATATGGTTTTTAGGTGTCCCTGATTCCATTTCACCAATTTTTGGATTTATTGTCTGTCTGTTTGTTTGTGTGTTTGTTTGTGTGTTTGTTTGGGTGTTTGTTTGTTTGAACGAGTATCACGCAAAAACTACTGAACCGATTTTGATGAAACTTTTTTTGATTGATAGCTTATGATCTGACTTAAAATCTGGTATATAATTTGTGCGGACGAAGTCGCGGGTTGACGCTCGTAATGTAATAAAACTGTATAAAATAAAATATATTGAAAAAAAAAACGAATACTGTCAGGTAATTGGTTCTCTTTTTACATTTTGGATCTCTTTTGGTTCGGAAACTTTTGAACGCGGACCCAAGTCAATGATTTCGCTACACATTTTAGATAAAAAATTACTGGTACGAAGATAAACGGTTATGTGTTCATAATTATTATTTGGCAGATATCTTTGAAGATTGGGGAGAATTTGTTAGCCACAATATCCGTATAATATTATTTGCCACATCATTTTATCAAGAACCTATTTTATTATTATTTGGTTACAAGGGCTTGGTCAATGACCAAATAGCTACTGCGACCTGGATAGATCTACTGTAGCTGTTACCCTAGACCTAAAGGTCATTTCCTAGGCCCACGGACTTCATGAACCGTGTTATGCTTTTGGAGGGGAGGTCCCTAATGTCAGTAGGTGTTATTATGTATTCACCTAGACGGCGACTCCTGCTGTGAATGAGCATTTCGAATTCGCAGAGGAGATGTATGGGCGTTTCCTCTGCTTCACAGCAAAATCTGCAAGTGGGTGAGTCTACAAGCCCCATTCTGTGTAGGTGTTTGTTTAACTTGCAGTGTCCTGTTAAGGTTCGTACTAAGAGCCTTAAGTCGTTGCGGTTTGAATTGATGGCATCTGAGGTATGTCTGTTTGAAAAGCCGGTCACAAGTTCTTTCGCATGCCTCAGTCCTGGTGTATCCGACCAGAACTTACGGCTTTGGTCCACGGCCCATTCCTTTAGCACACGTCTAGAGGTGTTGCGAGAGATGCCGCAATAAGGCTCGGGGCCTATGGCGTCCTATTCCGCCCCTCTTCGTGCCAGCTCGTCAGCAGCCTCATTTTCATCAATACCGCAGTGTCCAGGCACCCAGCCTAGGGTGACAGAGTTTGTCAGTCCTAGCTGGTTGAGTACTCGGGCACATTCCAATGTCAGCTTCGACTCTATTTCGTCAGATCCTAGCGCTTTCAGAGCAGCCTGGCTATCTGATAAAATAACAATATGTTTCCCCTTTGGATATCTATGTAGATTCTCATGTACGCAATCTATGATAGCGTACATTTCAGTCTGGAATACTGTGGCATGCTGTCCAAGGTGAATCGCCTTTTTAATCCTTGGATTGCCGCCACATACTCCAGCTCCAGCACGGTTGTCCTTCCTGGAGCCATCTGTAAACCAGACGACGTCTCCAGCGCTGAAGGATTGTGGGGTATTCCCGTTCCAGTCCTCTCTTTGGGGTAGGATTACCTTGTATAACCTGTTAAAGTCATATTCTTTGATCATGGTGTCTTTCGGCATACACATGATCGGAATTGTTAAGAGAGTTTCATGTAACCTTCTCATAACGGAGGACTTTTATTTGGAATCTCCTCGTTCCAAGGCTCGGAGCATTGCAATTTTTGTCTCTTTCTGCACATGGATGTGTAGTGGAGGCAAACCTAATATTGCCTCTATAGCAGCCGTGGGTGTAGATTTCATTGCCCCCGTTGCTATTCTGCATACTAATCCTTGTAGGCTATTTAGGGTGTTTACACACTTCGCTTGTTCGGTTTTCTTATGCCAGGCTACACTGCAGTAGGATACCATAGGCCTCACTATCGCAGTGTAAATCCACATAACCGAACTCGGTTTCAGGCCCCATCTGGAGCCCGCTAAGCGGCAGCATGTCCCTAGTCCTATTTTTGCCTTTCGCACAATGTGGTCCAGGTGTTGGTTCCAAGTGAGTTTTTGGTCCAGAATTACTCCTAGATATTTAACCTCTTTGGAAAACGGTATAGATTTGTTGAAGAGTATTGGAGGTCTAAGGCGCTCTAATTTTCGCCTTCTTGTGAAGGGTACTATAACCGTTTTGTCGGCATTCACTGAAAGACCGAAGTCTTTGCACCACCTTTCTATCTTGTGTAGTGCTGTCTGCATGAGACTGGATATAGTGCTGGGACAAGGGCCCACAATTATCACTACCAGGTCATCAGCATACCCTTGAGTATCTAGGTAGGCGTTGTTGAGGTCGCACAGGAGGCAGTCCACCACCACCGACCAGGCCAGTGATGAAAGCACTCCCCCCTGCGGACAGCCTTTGGATACCTTTACTTCTAGGGTTTTACCTAGAAGTGAGGTCCTGACTGTTCTTGACGTTAACATTGCCTCAATCCACTTTTTGGTAGTAGAGTCGACATTTCGATCATCCATACATTTTAGTATGATTTCAGTAGAGGTATTGTCAAATGCACCCTCTATGTCCAGAAAGGCACAGAGTGCAATCTCCTGTTCATCGAGAGCTTTTTCCACCCTGTCAACCAGTTGTAGCAGTGCACTTTCTGTGGATTTGCCATTCTGGTACGCATGTTGTTCGAAGTGCAATGGCCTACCTTTGAGGTAGGTCTCCCTAATATGCAGGTTTATTACCTTTTCCATAGTTTTTAGAAGGAAAGAGGTAAGACTAATTGGTCTATAAGATTTGGGTTGTGATTTATCTTTATCCCCAGCTTTGGGAATAAAGGTAACCCTGACCTTACTCCATTTCTCTGGTAGGTGTCCCCAAGCAAAGCTCGTTCTAAAGATTTTAACTACCAGTGGTTGGATGATCTCTCTTCCCTGTTGTAGGAGAGCAGGGAAGATCTCATCTTCTCCGCCAGTCTTGAATGGTTTAAAGCTGTTTATAGCCCATTTGACTCGGTCGGGTTTAAAGACCAGTGCCGACATGCGCCAGTCTTCAATCCTTGGTTTGGATTTAGTCCCGCTTTGTGAAGGTGACTCGGACCCTGGTTCCAGAACTGTTGAACCTGGGAAGTGGACGCTGGTCATAAGCGTTAGGGTTTCCTCTACAGTTCTGGTAAAATTTCCATCTGGTTTCCTCAGTAGCCCCAGATGAGAGGTTGGCGATTTGGACATAATCTTATAAATTTTTGCAAGGTGCGCGGCTCCATTTATTTCCATGCCACGACTTCCTTTTCGCCTTCCTCAGTTCGAATCCGTTAAGGCCTTGTGATTTGCATCCCAGTTACAGTGTTTTTTTGCCCGATCAAGAACCAAACCTAGCTACTAAACATTTGTACAATTGCACCCATGTAACCGATGTTGATTCCGTAGTGAAAGTTATTTAGTTCGATGGTCAAGAGAACCAGGGTAAACATTTAAGACCGTTTGAGCGCCTAATTTATCTGGCCGAACATTTTCATCTTATTTTTATGAAAAGACATACAATTTTAAAGCCCTGTTATAAAGCTCCTGGATGTTTATAACAGCGCTACAAAATTATATTATATATATTGGGCATTTAAATTCTAGGTACCATATTTTGAATATCCACTTTTGACCAGCAGCGTTCGAACCAGGAAGCTGGCATAGGTATTGTCTATACCTTGGAGGGCACACTTCCTAACAAGCGGTGAAACATGATAATACTCCTTGGTGGTCGGTAATGATCTTTCTTATTTCGGAAATTCCCGTTTATGTTTTCGACATTACTTTTTCCCTTTTTAAAATTTACCCTGTATATATAGAACGTCGTGGATGTTTATCCACGACGTTCTATATATACAGGGTAAATTTTAAAAAGGAAAAAAGTAATATCGAAAATGTGGATGTTTATCCACGACGTTCTATATATACAGGGTAAATTTTATATCACTGCGGATAACTTTAGCATGTATTCTGCTCACCAAACTGAACAACTTTCACTATGGAGCCAACGTCGAAATCGCGAAAAAAAATCAGCTGTCCCATACAAAACTGCAGAACAAGACAGCTTATTTTTTTTTTCGAGAAAGGTTCAGTTTGATGAGTAGAATACATGCTGAAGTTATCCGCAGTGATATGAAATTTACCCTGTATTGATACTAAATAACAGGGTAAAAGATAAAATATACAGAAACGTTTAAGAGGTAAGGTTCCTTGTCCCTTCATCACAATGTTATTGGAGTTCGACCTCAGCCTCATTGAATTTCAAATTTAATCGTAGCTCAGCCGTTGCTTTCCTTGTAATTACTACCTCGGGGTTATTGAGCGGTTTTTCTCGTTTAGAATTTCATTTATGTATTACTTCTCTTCTTCATTCGTAAGAGGTCTGCAAAATCTGTACAAAATCTTCAGTGAAACTTTATAAATTACATAAAATTAGCAGTAGTGATAGTGTAAAGTAACAATATGTAACGATTCGTATCAGGCACACGTTGAGCTTGTTGGCTTAAATGTTGAAGACGGTTGGAGGAGAAAATTGTATGAAGGAATTATGTTTTCTAGTAGTTGTAGCAAAGCTCCGTAGTTTATGTATCTATGTATAGATGTATACTGTCATCATCATCAAGCATTTGTACAGGGTGAAATTAATATCATTAACATCCTTTCAAACTAAGAGTCTGTATCAAACTGAACAACTTTTACTATGGGAGCAAACCGATTTTAGCCAAAAAAAATTCTGCTGTTGCCCTCAATTTCACCCTGTGTACGTCCCAATGGCAGAGAACAGACCTAGAAAGGGTATGTATTAACGACAGTCCATCACGCGTACCCAATGCGGATAGGTAGACTTTACATTTCTTCTTCAGCGTATGTAGGTTTCAGGTATCTACCATATTGCTAATGCAAATAAATAATATTATTTCCTCTGGCTCAGTGTCATTAATGCTTGTTCGGTATATTATAGTCAGGGAAGTGATTAAAGTGCTGGTAGTAGTCTAACATCTGAATACAGAATGTAGTGCCGGCCGTTTGTATGACATAAATTATTCTGTTTCAAGACCGTTTCTCCTGTGTTAACCAGAATCTGGGGATAGCGGTCATTCATAAATGATACGATGAACTTCAGCCCAAAATGGTATATAGCCAGCAGTACTATCATATTAATCAATATTTGAGAATTGTTCACTTCCGCTAAGGATAGATAGTAAGTCTTGCATTCGAGGTAAAGGGTACTTATCGATAATTAAAACAATTTAAGGTCACCTTGAAGTCAGCACATGTATACGAACCTTACCATCAGGTTTGGTAACTAACACTAAAGGAGATCCCCACTGCAACTGCTCCACTGGCTAAATCGTTCCGTTCTTCATCATGGCATCAAGCTCTCTGTCCACCCTGTAACGCATAGCGTAGGGCACGGGCCGCGCGCGGCAGTACACCGGCACCGCCCCTTACCGCACATGCAGCGTCCCTCGCCCACCCGTATACCTACTGGCCCAACTGGCCATATTCATTACATTATTTTTAGAACCAACATCATTAGATATAATCGCCCCTTAGAAGGAAAAGTCACTAACTGACAAAACATAGTTTTGAGATATTGAGGTTTGAAGTTTAAAACGTCATAAAAACACTAAGGTGGTTTCAGTCCATACAAAATTTTGACGCACAATACGCGTAGACGGAATTAATAAAAGTAATATTTTATATATGGAAAAATAGTTTAGAAAATCTAGTTCATCATCTTCATCATCTCAGCCGATGGACGTCCACTGCTGGACATAGGCCTCCCCCAAGGATCGCCATAACGACCGGTCCTGCGCTGCCCTCATCCAACGGGTTCACGCCGCCTTCACCAGGTCGTCGGTCCAACGTGTGGGGGGCCTACCCACGCTGCGCTTTCCGGGACGCGGTCGCCACTCAAGAACTTTTCGGCCCCTTCGGCCATCGGTACCGCGAGCAATGTGCCCCGCACACTGCCACTTTAGTTTAGCAATTCTTTGGGCTATGTCAGTTACTCTGGTTCTTCTGAGGATCTCTTCATTTCTGATTCGATCTCGCAGGAAAACTACGAGCGCAGCGCTCCAGCATTGCCCTTTGGGTGACTTTCAGCCTTTTTATGAGGCCTTGAGTGAACGACCACGTCTCTGTTCCATATGTCATCACTGGCAACACACACTGATCGAAGACTTTCGTTTTAAGTCACTGTGGTATTTGGGTCGTGAAGATACTACGTAGTTTCCTGAAAGCTGCCCAGCCGAGTTCCTCTCTTCCAATCCATTCGACGGTTGATCTCTTTCTCGAAGTTGGACCTACCTAACTGAATAGTTTGTCCCAGATAAACATAATCGGCAACAACTTCGAGCGCAGAGTTTCCGATCATTACAGGAGTGGGTACAACATCGGCATTTGACATGATCTTTTTCTTTTCCATATTCATCTTCAGACCAAAATCTAGTTGCCGCGTCACAAATAACATTTGCAATTCGTAATATAATTACTAAGATATAAAGCTTTTGTAAGATAAAAAAATTTTGTATGAAAAATTTCAAAGCTTTATATCTATCTTAGTAATTATTGTATAAATTGCAAATGTTATTTGTGATGCGGAATCTAGATTTTCTAAACTATTTTTCCATATATACAAAGCTACTTATATTCATACCCTCTACGCGTATTGTGCGTCAAAGTGTTGTATAAAATTAACCCCTCTGCAACCACCTTAAAGGGAGTACATAATTCTGTTAGCAGTTATTAATCTTTTAAACAATCTTCATTTAGTGAATAAACGTGTCTGTGTATCCGACTATCACACGAGAAAAGAGAAAAAACATTGTTAGTTTTCCATCTTGTTTATTTCCACCTTTTCCATTTCAACCTTTGTCATACAGTTGAATTTCAATATTGAAGCTTTCCCACTTTAAGTGAACTCTGGTACGCCTAACATGATTTTTCAATATAACTAACCATTCAAAACCTCTACGGGATAGAAATTTTATGTAAAAGATAAATTAATAGCCGGTTTTCAGTTCTGTGGAAAAATCAATAATAGCACTGAATGATAATTTTATTTTTAACAAAGTCACTAAATGCCGTTAGTGAATCAGTTAAGGCTCGAATTAGTAATTTTTGCTATTGGAATCCAAAACTATAGCTGTACTTGGTTACTTTTCCATCATCGTATCTCACACTCCTCACTTTTTACCTTTGCTAAGGAACCAATATTAAAATAGCGAAATCAAATATTTTTTGTAACATCCAAAAAAATGTAGTTTGATGATCCTTAAGTATGTAGGTGACGCATATAATTTTACACCCTGTATAATAGGAATACATACTACAGCATGTACATAGTATTGAAAAAGGTACATACTTATATTTATAACTGTAGGCAATAATATGGATAATACTTTAGTTGGTCGGAATAGCCAAGTCAATATAAATCATCTTGTTACAATAAACGAATATAACTTATGAATGGTATAACATTCAAGGGTCGAACTGAAAAGATTCCATTAGGATAGACGAATATTATTCGTAGGTAATGGAAAACAAATAATATATTGACATAACCAAATAAAAGGGGCAGCGTTAGCCTCAATCGAAGAAGGAAAGGTGTGCAAGGAAGGTTTTGGATTGTATTGAATTGAAGGAAATTTCTAGGTACAACAATAAAGAAAAAGCAAACATTTTACGTAACCACCTTATTTAACTAGTTAAAGAAAATATCTGCAAAGAAATACGTAAGAACAGGAATAGGAACCAATAATTTTCGAGTTTTGGTGCAGCATTTATCTTTTTTTAGGGTTCCGAAGTCAAAATGGAAGCCTTATAGTTTCGCCATGTCCATCCGTCTGTCCGCGACTTAGCTCAGAGATGCTTAGTACTAGAAAGCTGTAATTTGGCATTGGTCTACATATTAATCACGCCGACAAAGTTGTAAAATAAAATCTTTAAAAAAATTTGTTTTTAGGTTACCCCCCCCTACACATGAAGTGGAGATGATTTTTTTTTCTCGCTTATCCCATGATGTGGGGTATCGTTGGATAGGTCGTTTAAAAATATTGTGGGGGTGGGAAAATCATTTTTCGATTTAGGGATCCGTTAGCGAAATATTAAGCTTTAAAGCGAATATTTTTGTTAGAGTCAAGTGTCAGCTAAACCCCTCTCCCAGCTAAACGGTTGTGGTTGGAGAGTTAAAAAAATTCAAGGCAATAGTATATATAACGAATTTAAAAGTAAAAATATCACGGCTAAGTAGGCTTTACAAGTTAACGAGTTTTAGTCAACCAACTTAAAAAATGTACTTAGATACGGTTAAAATGTAGTATAAAACAAAAATTATGGCAAATCCCCCATTTTGGAGGAGACTTATGTCCAGCAGTGGACGTCTATCGGCCGATATGATGATGATGATAAAACAAAAGGTCACCTTCTTAGTTTGTTCTTAGTCCATAATTATATTGTGACGGGCAACTACGGAACCCTGCACTGCGCGTGGCGTGCGCTGAGAAATTAATACTTACTTATCGATACTATTGTAGAAATTCTCAATTCATTTGGCGGCGGCATCAGAATTAGGGTGCAGACTTTGTGGCGCCTGTTTCCGAATTGTTGATAAATACTTAGCAGATTGAGTCTACGATTTTTAAGGCGGACGGACGCTGGGTTTGGATGCTAAATTGGATTAGTTACGAGTTTTAGGTATTTTAATGTTTATCCTGAGGAAAAGTTCTTAATTGTGAACTTTTTATACATGCACGTAATTTATAAAGGGGTTATCTCCAAACGAAGCTCGATCCTATTTTTTTTAATACTAACCATAATTCAGTAAATTTTATTTTTTAAGCACGATCTAGAAACTAGTCTCTTTGCCTGTGGTTTCTCAGATTTCCATTAAAATTTACAGTTTATAATTAGTCTAGAATTCTTTGAGCCACTAGTTGCTTTGAAAAAAATTGACAAACATCAGAAAGAGAGAGATTTGTTTCTAGATCGTATTAGAAATTGCATTGACATTAATTAGTAAATATCGAAAATATAATCACATTTCGTTTGTATGAAGCGCGCTAGATGGAATATCGTCTTAATAAAATATTATAGTTTAAAAAACTAAAAAAAAACACGCTTATTAATATATATATAATATTTTGTAATAATGTGATTTACTTACAAAATATTCCTTATTATAATTATGATTCCTACCATTGTTCACTTGTAAAACTCATAGCCTACTAGCTGTGCCCGGCATGCGTTGCAATCCCCCTTTTTTACCCGACACACACTTGCCCATTTTTTCACTTCACACACTTGCCCATTTTGAAATATTTGTGAAAGTCCAGGGAAACCATATGGTTTCCCTGGACTTTCACAAATATTTCAAAATCAAAATTAGCCAAATCGAGTTCAGCCGTTCTCGAGTGATGGCGTGACCAAGGGAAATAGGGATTCATTATTAGATAGGTATCAATTGCTTTGGTTTGGGATCAATGTGCCAAGTCTGTGAGCGTTATATTTATTTTCCAAACGTACAAGTAGACAAAATATTGTATTATCACATTATCAGGTGTTACAAATGACGACTACATGTATAGAATTTATGCTTTAAGTCTGCACCGAGCCTATTGTGCTGCCCCAATCGTATTTTTTTTTATTTCTAAACAATTAAACAACATTTCCAAAAAATAAGAATGTCACATTGTAGTCCTGATAGTCTTTAAGCAGAATAGGCTCGGTGCAGTAAAAATTACATTTCTTCGACCCTGACTAAGAACTATTTAAGTCCAAAGTATAAAGTTTGTTCCCAAAACCTGTCCGCCGCTTTCTATGAACCTGGGATTTATATCTTAAAAGCTGTGTAAGTTTCGCTTAGTCGAGGTACCTGAAAGTTTTTAGTGTTCTTTAAGAGAAACAAAAGTTTACTAATGTATCGCTACAACCTGGACACCTAATATAAATAGGTTTTCAGTTTTCACGGACAAGAAGACTAGCACATGTATGCTGAGTAAAGTGCTAGTGAGTTAGAAATACGCCACTGCTTACTCTGTCGTCCGTCCACCTCGCGTACAACTGAAGGTCAAAATTGATAGAAGGCAGTGCGTGGGCAGGGAGTGGCAGTATCTGTAGCATACAAAACTTTCTTATACTGTTGGGGTGCGTTCACGACCTTTAGGTGCGGTTGTTTTTCAACTCGCTCTAAGGTACGAAACGACCGCGCCACTTTCCAACTCGCTATGAGGTACGGAACGATCACGGTTGTTTTATAACCTAAAATTTGGACATTTAAAGTAATATGGGCTTCCAGGGCTTCCATTATTTTCAAATATAATAAAAAAACTCATTTTCCATGTTAGCAAATCAAAAAGTGAATAAAAATTGTTTGAAAAACAAACTTTTATTCAAAACGCGCGAAAAGTCAAGTAACCGCAGATAATTAAAACGTCAGAGTGTTTTTTAACCATCGAATTTGATGGTTAAAAGTTGCAACCCGTCAGAGGTTCGGAATGGTTGAGTTGTGACAACCGAGTTGCAAAGAGCGTTTTTCACCGTTCACCAAAAGTTGCAGTCGGGGTGCACCTGGGGCGTAGGTTCTGAACGCAGCCTTGTATCGCTATGGTTTTGACAATTTGAGTAGCATAATAAAATAATTCGATCAAAATAAACAATAAAAAATAATCAAAATCAAAATAATTTTATTTCAGACACAGTTAGTATATACTTAAAAACTATCTTAGTACAGTATAATACATAATAGTCCTATTATTTAAACAAAGCCTATTTTCTAATAGAGGGGGCAGCGGAGAGGTGTAGTTCCGTCTAGTGCCTCCAGAAGGGACAGTGTGGCCGGTTTGAAATGGTGTTTACGAGACTGTTGGTGCTACTTTGGATTTGGACGCGACGCATCAGGGAGGCGACTACTGAGTATTATGGCGTGAAAGGAAGTCACACTTGCCGCCGCGAACATCCCTGACGCGCTATAAAAAATCGGGAGCCCTCATCAGTATTCTGAACCCATTATTACAAAAGAAAATAAGAGGTAGTATGAAATACGCAACTTTGGATTTTATTCCGTTGCTTTAGAGTCTAATTTGGAATGTCAAAAATCATGACAAATAGTCTCGTCTGACTATTTGTTCCGCAATTATAGGCTTTCTCGTTTAATGATAAGGTATAAAATTGTGATGAATGATCATTTGATCTTGTACTTTGGCAGAGGGAAATACTAACGTAAGGCAGGTCCATATTTAAATGGTCTAAGGGTACCTATAACAGGGTCCAAGTCCAACTTAATATGCTGACGGCTTTTATTTGGGTGATACAACCATCAAACTAAACAAGTTTCACCATTGGACTAAAAAATAAGAAACAAATACATATTTTTACTAAGGTGTAGAAATGTGAAGAGAAGCTTGACTTTACATGAGATCTGAAAACTTTTTGAAAGTGCGAGCCATTATGGTCTCGTAATGGCAAAAAGATTTGGCCTAAAGGTCTTGTAACTGGGCCAAAAAATAAATTAAAACAAAATGTGTTTGATGGGATATACATTTTCTGGTAAAGTCTCCTAATATAAACAGTTGTCACATTTACTACCTATATCCATTGATCTAAGCTACTTAGGTACTCAAAAGGTTGTTGATTGTCGCAAAGTTTCTGACCACCCAAAAAGGGAATAGGTATGATTGATTGTTTATGTATGTATGTATCTATGATGTAAGTACGTTAGAAAACTTACAGTAGCAGTAAACCTACCTGCAGTAATAACTCCATGTTTGAAATAAACTTCAGAAAATTAATAACAGCCTGCACGCATCAATCATGTTGTGATTAGTTGATTACTAACAACATAACTATGCAAGTTAACATTTGTTGTTGAGGTGACCTCTTCTTTTGTATGTTATACTTACCGGGTTATTCATCAAACTAATATAACCCAGTCATTTTACGGAGTTTTGTTAGGAGAGGTGGGAAGTAATTATTAATTGGACTTTTAAACTGTAAGCGGCATCATTTAGTGACAAAAAGACTATGTGAAAACATATTTTAAAAAAATTGCTACTCAACATAGAAATCAAAATTGTGAGTCCCAGAAGGCTTTAAAATTAATAATATTAATACCAATGCACTCATTTAAATTAGATTTAACAATATACATTATTTTTGAACAATAAAATAGGAATTGAAATTTAAAAAATGATATTTTTGTTAGAAAATACAAATGTATTTTTCAAAACCTAAGTAGACAAAAATATTTACACCATGTTTGAAGTATGTATAATGGTAATGCCTTAAATATGTGCAAAAAAAGCATTACCATCAGGGTCTTTATAACGAGATAATAGCAAAATTTTAAATTTGGAACTGTTGCCGACGGCATTTTTTTTTATTTTGGTACAATTCTAAGCTCAAATAGGCTCTTAAATACTAAACCGAAAAAAAATATCAATTACTAATTAGTCCCGGGTCAAACCGTAAAATGACTGGCTGGGATACGTCTTTTCGTCGTTCTTGAAGTAGCATTGGAGTGCAATTTTTGAAAGTTACGCGTTGACATCAGCTTTAGAAAATGAAGTTTTTGTATTCATTCCGCCATGATTTTGAATCTCACGATTCAAATACATACTTACCTACATACCCTCCTTTTTGCTTCGCAGTAATCGGGTGAAAATAGCACTTCTGTTCTAGTGACTTTGGTGAACGAAAAAAATAAATCAAGTTTGGCGCGATATGGAATTCAGCACCTTGAATAGTAACTGGCTTGAAATTTTATTACAACTAAAATTGAATAAGAATTGAAATTCTATCTAAACTATTATAAAACTGTAACACGAAGTTTGTCTGTACATTGAAGATATTAACAAAAAAAAAGTTACGATATGGTTTTTAGGTGTCCCTGATTCCATTTCACCAATTTTTGGATTTTTTGTCTGTCTGTTTGTTTGTGTGTTTGTTTGTTTGAACGAGTATCACGCAAAAACGACTGAACCGATTTTGATGAAACTTTTTTTGTTTGATAGCTTATGATCTGACTTAAAATCTGGTATATATATTGTGCGGACGAAGTCGCGGGTTAACGCTCGTGTTTTATAAATTTGCGCGATCGGCCTCCTGATTCCACCCCTATAAGTCATTAATCTACAAACAGCGGTTCCACAGTTTTATAATGGACCCCAAATAACGGAATAAGGGCAGGATGGAAAGATGTACTCACCTTTTGTTGTGGGGGCTGGCAAGCCAGCTTCGATCCAGTGGGAACTTTTGTGTTAGCCCTCATCATCATCATCTCAGCCGATGGACGTCCACTGCTGGACATATGCCTTCCCCAAGGATCGCCATAACGATCAGTCCTTGTGTTAGCCCTAATACTTTTCATTTTCTTTACCCTTCAAATATATGGATGATGAACAAGGCAATACCATTCAGAGGATAAAACCTAAGATCTCCCAGTTTTGGATATCCATCTCCGAGGAGGCTCATGCATTTGGCCGCTAGGCATCGCAGTCACGAAGGATACTCCTCCTCTCCGCACGGATGGATAGATGTAACTTATACTGTTTAAGTATTACGCAACATAAAAAAACAAACCTGGCAATTCGTCATCATTGAGTGACGTCACAAGCTTACACCCCATTAATCCGTGCAGATAAACGCGATCTGCTCTCGCGAATAAAACCGGCTTTACCTGGAAATGAGAGAGCTATAAAGTTTATAGCTAACTCGTTCCCACGTGCATGTTATTATCGCGTACTTCCTACATTTGTCGTTTACTTCAAGAACCTATGTACTGTACGACCAGGAAAATAATTATCCTCGTCAATCATGGTTTGTGCCATAGATTAATATGTATATTGGATATAGATAGGTAACTCGCCTTGAATTTTAGGACGTCCTAATTGTGTTGCCGCTTATTAGCACTAGGGGGCGCCACATTATGAAATAAATTGAAAAAGACGATCGGTCGACACGAGGATCGAACCTTAGCTACCCGAATCGTAAGCCGGTTGTCTAGACCGCTAGACCAACAAGGCAGTGATTGATATGGGCAAAATCTGTCACTACTACAGCGCAGCGCGTGAGGTGTAGTACGTTGTTACTCCGATATGAACCCTAGTTCAACACATAGTGCTTCGAAACATAACCATTAGATGGCGGAAGCTGTCTATGGAAAATCTGCGTTCCACTTAGTTTTGGTTTGTGCAAAGTACCCCAACGAAACCCGAAGTCGTTTAGTAATCAAAGGGTGCAAAATCGGATAGGCAGTGAAAACGGCGAGAAAACAAGTAGCCAATCATGGCAAGGGATTTGTGGGTGGCACATCCTGATTGGTCAATATAATTTTGCGCGCTATTAAAAAATTTTAATTGCGCAGTTACATGGCGGGAACTTATAAATCTGGTACTACTGTACCTAATTTTGAGTGCTGCGGATTTTTAGGAGAATGACCAGACCATCAAACAGACAACTTATTCTATGGGATCAATATGGAAATCGCGAAAAAAGAAATCTGCTATCCCTTGGTTTGCAGTTTTATATACACGGTGTTAAAATGATCATAAAGGTGCTCTCTGAAAATATCTTTCTACCTAACAGAGACTATTTGTTTGCGTTTTCGGCATTGATCCCATTCAGAAAGTTTTACAGTTTGATGATCATCCTCTTAAAAAGTGTTAGTATATTAAGAAGGACCCTATATTTAGTTTGGTAAGTACGAAATTATCATCTGATGCCGTGGAGTGTGTCCTTAATATTTAAGTCGCAGGATTCTTGTCAAAGATGTCAAATTATAATATTTATGATGGCAAATTTTACTAAAGGAAATTAAATCAATTTATTTTTTTAAAGGTAGATAGGTACCAACGGGGACATTAGATGGCCGGCAAGATCCCCGGATTAAACGCCGCTAGATTTTTTTTTGTGGGGTCATGTAAAAAATCTGGTGTATAAAAGAAACTACAGGTCAGTAGAGGAATTAAAAACGGAAGTACAAAATATTATTTCAAATATTCACCATAATTCAATACAAAAGGCGACACGTAGCGAATTTATTCGAAGAATACGTCTGTGCATACGTGAAAATGGGTCTCATTTTTAGAAATGTATTAGTTAAGTAAAGAATTTTCTTTAGATAGTAAGTTTAACAATAAAAAATCATTTTTTCTTGGTCTTTCTTTAATTTAAGATACAATGTTGTTTGAAAGAAATTGATCCTTATGAATGACTCTTTCGGTTGGTATCATAAAATACAGGATGTTTTTTTTTTCACGTTTCACCGGTTCGATTCCCGGCTCAAGCAGATGATTTTTCAAAAATCTTTAAATGCAGTTTTAAATAAATTTGAAAATAAAGGAATGTTTCCTTTCAGTAAAATTTGCCATCATAAATATTAAGGGTCCCTCCAACCACGGCCTTTTTTTCCACCCTGTATAGTTGTAAATAAAATGAAAGAAGACATTACAAAACAACCAGCCTCATATATTTCTCCACAATTTTAACAGTAAACATATAACTACATTAATAAACTATTATTTAAAGAGCCAACATTATTATAGTCAACGGTATTTTAAGAGATGGCGCAGATCATCAAACTGAACAAGTTTAAATTAATATAAAACCAAAAAATTTAAATTTCGTACATTCAGGATGGCTTGCTCAAACATTACATACGATATCAATGGCTCACACTGCTTATACTACCTTATGTAATAACAGTGACAGTTTTTGGTGCAAACCATATAATAAACTACCCTTAGATCTCGTTTTCTATAGAATACAAGATTTTTTACATGAATCATCGATTTAATATAAATACTAGTAAAGATTGCTTGACGATTAATTCGGGGGAGATCAAAAGCAAATGCAAAAACAAATTGAATTTCTGATGATCACGATTGACTTTAACTATGCTCGGTATATAATGCATTTCCAATCTATACGCTGGCATATATGAAATCTTTGATTGAAAACCTGCTTCAAATACCGTTAACTGTTAAAATTGGATCTTACACAGCTTGCTATGCATCTAGTAAGCAAATTGATTCAAACTAACATCTTATTTTATCTAAATCCCATTAAAATATCATTTATCACTCTCTCCCTAATCGGATTCCTGACAAGTATGAGAGTGCCATAATATTTAAAATACAATATATAACAATTAATTAATAATAACTATCTTGATTGACATATTTTTTATTTACATACGTATCAAGTATTTCAAGTTATTAAATTAACTTAACTAAACATTTAATTTCGTTTATAATTTAACTTTTAAATTTACTATACAAAGATTTATTTTGATTTGTGTTACCTAATAACGAAATTTCAAACTAGGCTGGTCCTAGCGCATGTAGCTTATTATGAAAGAAATAAATTTGACAAAATAAGATTAATATTTACAATATTTATATTATTTTGTTATTAATAATAACAAAATAATAATATTTTGTTAATAATTATGATCTGCAGCATAATAGAATACTCTAAATGGATACCTACATTAATTACTTGTACAGGTAAATTGAGTTCAATGATAATTGATAACGTAGGTATAAGTTTGTTAGTTACTTGTAGTAATGTGTACAAAAAAGCCTATACTGTAGCAAAACAAGATTAAAAAAAGAACATTTTCTGATTCTGGTTTTTGATTCTGGGTATTGTTTAAAAGAAATGTAAAATATGCAGTAGAATATCAATATCATCTACTTATAATAAGTGTTTATTGAGCAAAATTTACCGCTTCTGGAACATTAATACTTAACTAGTTACAATTTGACAAGTGACATGACATTAGCTAATAACTAAACTTATAGAATTGGTACCACATACCTACCCTTCGAGATTCCCAATTAACGATAGTTTCACCTCTAGAACAATAAGTAGGAACTCAAAAGTTATTGACAGTTTGATAGTTATACGACTAATAAGCTACATACACAGGAAGATATTTTGTCTGACAAAACATAATTTTATAACATGAATGTTGGAGAAATTAATAAAACTTTACGAAAGACAAACTTGCTAGTTTGAAACTGGGCTCAAACGTTTGTTTAGAAAACACAAATCAATCTTATAGCTTTACATAATTGAGTACTTATAAGATATTATTACAAGTTCGATTATATCGAAAATTTATATTTATAGGCCTTCTTGGATACTTGCATGAGTCTATATACATTTACTACTGTTGTGCTTTGACTAGTATTGGAACGCGTTTGATTTAAAGAACTATACATTACATTACATCTTAACTATGAATGCAGAGTAGGTTATGTAGGTCTATAACTACAACAGTAATCAACATTATCACAGAAAAGAAAATACGACAAAAAAATTTTTTAATCAAATTAAAGATTGAAAAATTTGTCTCGGGCGGGACTTGAACCCGCACTTTTCCAATCCGGGGAACTGCGTTATCCAATTTCGCCACCGAGCCCACTACCCAGAGAACGAAATTTTCAATCTGTTGCGTCTTAAGGGGACGTGATTGGATAACGCAGTTCCCCGGATTGGAAAAGTGCGGGTTCAAGTCCCGCCCGAGACAAATTTTTCAATCTTTAATTTGATTCGAAATAGCACAACATGGCTGTAACATGTTTAAAAATCAATAATATTTGAAAAAAAAAAATTTAGTTTTTCCTTAAAACATGATTTGGGAAATCAATACCTATGTCACCTTCCTGGGATTTGCGTTCACTGTCCTGGGACATATAAATTCTATATCCACAATGACAGGAAAAAAATATATTTTTTAACGTAAGCATTATAAATAGTGTTGTTTTTTCAATAGTCGTCATTCAGCAAAAAATCTGAAAAAAAAAGAAAACATAATTTAGAAATGAAATTTTTCTGAAATACTAGATTAGGTTGCAGATAGTAGTTTAATCGAAAATAGAAAAAAAAATCTCACACAAAGTGTTAATATTCTTATCGTATCCTAAATTTCTAATCATATTCTTGACACAACCGATGCCAATAAAAGTTATACCATCTATCTATATACAGGGTGACTGGTAATTCGACCTATTCCTTGAAAGGGGTTATACTAGAGTTCATTTGCAACAATTTTTCCCCAGTTAACTGGGGGTCGAAAATCGCTTGTTTTCGAGTTCTCTCATTTTTAAGAATTTTTTGAATATTTCCGTTTTTCGACCTAAAAATGACAATTGTGAAAAAAATACTCCACTCTCTGCACTCTGTAAGCATTTTTCTAGTAGCTGATGAATGAGCGACTACTTTAAACTAAAATACATGTGAAAAATACCCAAAACCACCGAAATAAAAGGTTATAAACCGCAAGACAACAATTTTTTATTTGGATTTTGTTTCAATCCAAAGAGGATTACTCCAAAAAAATTTATGACACTTGGCGTACAAATTGCGGAAATAACTTCCTCAATTCCTAAGCTTTCCAAAAAGATGCAAAAGTTGTGTACTTTAGTTCAAGTTTGGAAAATAAACCTTATTAAACACGCAGATGTGAATTTTATTCAAAAAGTTATTGGTTTGGTGAAAATAAAAAAAAGAGTAAAATAATAATGTTTAGTACCTAATCATATGAAATTACAAATTTTGTTTTAAAGTTTTACATTTAAAAATCACAAGTCTTGCTCAAATTGTCTTCCTCCGTTACGTATGCAAGCACGAAGCCTGCGACGTACTTCGCTTACTGTCACTCGAGTTGAAAGCGTGTCTTTAATTTGTTGGGCAGCTGCCAAAATCCTCTCTCTTAATTCTTCTTGAGAAGAGATAGGTGTACGATACACCAATGTCTTCATATGACCCCAAATGTAGAAGTCGCATGGGGTTAGATCGGGACTCCTATCCGGCCAAGGGATCGGGCCGCCTCGACCAATCCATCTCAGTGGATAGTTCTCATCCATCCACTGTCGCACGCCCCGGTAATAGTGGGCTGGGCAGCCATCATGTTGATACACCAAAGCTGTTCTTGTGGTAAGCGGCACATCCTCCAGCAGCGGACGTAACTCTTCTCTTAAAAAGTTTTCATAGGCGATGCCGGTTAGGCGTGCCGGCAGAAAGAATGGCCCGATTAAATTATTGTGCACGATTCCCATCCACACATTAAGTGAGAATCTGTGCTGGTGAGCTCCTTCGTTAGATTTTCTCGGATTCTGACCTTTAGGGGCCCAAAAATGCAGATTATGATAGTTTGTAATACCATCACGGTCGAAGTTCGATTCATCTGTCCACAAGATTGTTTTTAGATACTCAGGGTCTTCAATGTCTGCATTTATTAGAAATCTGCAGAAATCCATCCTTCTGACAGGATCTCCCTCCTCGATAGCTTGTACTGGCGTGTAATGGAATGGATACTGCCGTGCTGTGTGCTGAGTGAACCAGACTTTCCACTGAGACATACCAAGCTGCCTAGCCACAATTCTTGTTGAAGTAGTGCCGTCTGCTTGAAAACACTGCAAAATTTGCTCCTCTTCGATTGGATCACTAACGCTAGGTCTACCAGCGTCGGTTTGGCGACGTCGAACCGATCCCGTTTCTCGAATGCGCCGATATGTCGTACCAAACACGCTGACATCAGGTAAACGGCGGGTAGGAAAACGTCTTTGATAGTCTCTTCGAGCAGCAGCAGCGTCACCATCACAAAACCCGTAACAATACATGATATCCGCGTATTCTTCATTTTGGTAAGCAGCCATTTGAAAAGGAAGCTGTTTTAGCGCAGAATTTAAGTTAGTTAACAACGACACGTCCGAACTCCAAGATGGTTGAAACTAACTGATTACTTAATGAATTGAGCGAATGAGTGGGCCTCGATTGTGAACCTTAGTACAAACATTCCCGAATACTTACAAAAGAGAAACAATGTAAGCAATAAAATGAAAGAGACAAAAGCAAATCGGCATCTTGTAAGGTTCGCTTCTAGGAAATCCGCTACCTGCTCTGCCATTGTTAACAATTTTTTTCAAACTCTTGTCAAAGTAGACAACATTTGCACCTTTTTGGAAAGTTTAGGAATTGAGGAAGTTATTTCCGTAATTTGTACGCCAAGTGTGATACATTTTTTTTAAGTAATCCTCTTTGGATTGAAACGAAATCCAAATAAAAAAATTTTGTCGTGCGGTTTATAACCTTTTATTTCAGTGGTTTCGGGTATTTTACACATGTATTTTAGTTTAATGTAGTCGCTCATTCATCAGCTATTAGAAAAATGCTTACTTAGTGCAGAGAGTGGAGTATTTTTTTCACAATTGTCAGTTTTAGGTGGAAAAATGGATTTTTTCAAAAAAATCTTAAAAATGAGATAACTCGAAAACAAGCGATTTTCGACCCCCAGTTAACTGGGGCAAAATTGTTGCAAATGAACTCTAGTATAACCCCTTTCAAGGAATAGGTCGAATTACCAGTCACCCTGTATATACTATTATAAAACTGTAACAGGAGTGTGTCTGTACATTGAAAATATTAACAAAAAAAAAGTTACGATATGGTTTTTAGGTGTCCCTAATTCCATATCAGCAATTTTTGGATTCTTTGTCTGTCTCTTTGTTTGTGTGTTTGTTTGTTTGAACCAGCATCACGCAAAAACTTTTTTTGTTTGATTGCTATGACTTAAAATCTGGTATATAGTTTGTGCGGACAAAGTCGCGGGTTAATGCCAGTAACTAATGTTTTAAGTCTAGTTGAGGGTTGTAAACAGACTTGAGCCTGTGCTACTGCGACCATCGTTGGTCTTTTCTGAACGCCCCATTTATAGTTAATACCCCTACTGATTCCAACTGCAGTCAGGAACCTCAGTCTACTCCTTACTCTACCTAACATTATTTATTTTAACGAGACCAACAATTAAACGCGCTTTCTAAAGTCCAAATACCATATTCATAGATGAAATAGGTACCACTTTTAAACGGTCACTCATTCAAAGGCACCTAAAGAACCAGTTGTCATTAGTCAACTCTGATAACCTTCCGAGCACTTGTTTATACTCCACTACACCTCGAGAACTTATTTATCATTTCCCTTATTCTACATAGAGGACTGACATTGACACGAGATATTAACTTGTTTCTATTATTTGAGCAAACAAAGCCTCTACAAATAGAACTAAATCCACAAATCAGCTGAAAACCATTAAACACGATTTGTAAGTATAATGCGTAATATGATTTTCAGCAGAATCGAATTAACATTATTTGCTTTCAGAATATTGTAAGCGAGATTCATGATTGAGGCCTTAATTTAATTAAGAAAAAATGGAAATGTGAAATGATTTATCCGTGTAATTTTCAGCTTAAAACAGACTGTGTTCCTTGCCTGAACTGAAGTTGTTCATCGCGTTGGTCCTGAAATCCGAAGTAAGCAACAAATGTCAAAGTAGTGCCAAGCGTAGTTTTACGCAATATCCATTTGTATATATCTCCTTGTGCCACTATCTACGACTTCCTTCCTCCTTGACCCATCAGACAGCAAGTAAACACAAATAAATCTTACTTAAAGGTATACAAACGAGTAAAAAATGTGTAGTTTTTTGTGACATTCTGAATAAGATGAAATACAAATTGTTTATTTACCATGGGTTTAAGTTTGGGTTTATCCCTCTTTACCAGATTCCTAGAATACCAGTAAGTTAATTATTTGGCTTCCATGGCGATGGAACATGGTCTTATAGAAAATGCACATGAAGCGAAATATGTAACGCGCTCGCCCAAAAATTCATGTACTTATACTGTTTCCTTGAAGATACCCGTTTGATTGGCTGGCAAGAAAAACGCGGTTTGTTTTATGAAATAAAAAGCAAATAATTATGTACGGATTGGTGGAATATTCACCATAATATGTGTACTTATTCAAATCATAAGAACATTTTCATCAGCTAATCCTTTTGCTGAGCATCTTATATAATGCTATTCTCATCAAGTGTTTGCATCCTCAGCATTATTTTTATCATTTCACTTTTACGTCCACGAGAGACGAAACCTGAGTTCATCTGGCGTATCCTGGGCAGTCAGCCTCGATACGACCATTGCTGACTGGTTAATCTTTACACTACAGCCTGAATAATTGTCATGCAATATAACCTATGCTGACACGAAAAGAAGAATATTTCATAATCCGCGAGTTTCCAACTAGTCAAATCAGCAACTCTTTATCAAACGTCAAAACACGAGCTTTGTGTGAAAAGTTGCACTCAATCGTGAATATTGACGTCATTGTTTTTCGTCGTCGTTTCGATACTTTTTATAGTTTAATCTTTTATTAAAAATAGTATTCAACCTACAGAATTACTGAAAATGTAAGTCTAGCTTTATCTTAAAACGTATGTTTTCCTGAGAAGATAAAACTAAAATATATTTGATGCAGTCAACTCCCCAGGTGCGTGTATTCGCTTTGAAAGGCATTGTCGCTACTTATTTATTAATTTTTTGGATTTAGACTGCCTTATTTGATTTGATACGGTTTCTGCAAGACAAAGCCACTCCTACGTTTTGTCTAAATTTAATATTGATCTTAATAATACCAACATCAATTACCCTCTACCTATTTGATCTACTAATAAATATCACTAAGTTCTTGCCTATTTGCCGACACCGTCAGAGGTAATCAAGTTAGTGATTAACTTACACGCAAATTGGATCACTGTTTGTTCGAGTTACAAACAAATTGGTATTGTCACTTGATACGCTCTCTAGTGAGACCTGTGTGACAGAGGTTGTGGAGGTTTGGAATTCGAAATTGTACGGTTGTTAGGGGATCTTAATATTGCAAAAGTTGAACCTCCAAAAAACAAATGGCACCCAGAGGTAAATATTACTTGAACGGTAATGTTTTAAATCACAGGCATTGTGTTGTAACGTTAATAACGAAGTATCTTTTTATGGTTCCATACCCAAAGGGTGCTAACGGGACCCTATTACTAAGCCTGTGTTGTCCGTCCGTCAGTCCGTCCGTGCTCACTTTAGAGGGCTGTATCTATTGAACCGTTTTAGGTAGCTAGATGAAATTTTGACGGAATATGGTGTGGTAGTGTCATTATATTGGATTTTATGACGGTAGTGACATTATATTGGATTTTATGACAGAAACGAAAAAAAAGTAAAAAAAAAATTGTTATATATATAAGGTCTAACAAAACTAGCCGAAACTATTTTAAGGGGATGATCAGATCGTCAAAATGAACAACTTTCTCTTTGGTCTAAAATCGAAATCGCGAAAAAATAATCAGCTGTTCCATACAAACGTACTCGACCTAAATGTATGGGACAGCAGATTTTTTTTTCGTGATGTCGATATTGGTCCAATAGAGAAAGTTATTCAGTTTGATAGTCTGATCATCCTCTTGAAATAGTTTCACCTAATTTTGTTGTAATAGTTTTTTGTTCTTGCTCTATCTTAAAAATGGTAATACGTACAAGCGTCTAACTTGGTGTGATTATAAAGCTCTACTATAACAACAAATTGTAAAATTAGAAATTACTAAAACCTTAAATGTGATAGTATGTAGTACGCCAGGGCAACCGCAGAATACTTTGGTTTAACTTTTAATTTCACTAAAATATTTTTGGACCCAAGACATAATCATAAAGGCTACATAGTTTGATAGTTAATTGGATTCGAACTTGTTATTATCGTTCAACTTTTTCGCATATTTCCAATCCACTATAATGATTTCAATCCGATTTCTTATCTTTATATCGAACTAGAGTTCACCAGCGACATCGTCCGCACAAATTATACTTTTACCAGATTTTAAGCATAAACTATAAAACAAAAAATGTTTTATCAAAATCGGTTCAGTAGTTTTTCGCGTGATACTCGATCAAACAAACAAAAATACGCGAACAAACCAACAGATAAAGTAACCAAAAGTTGGTGATTTGGAAACAGTTACTCATAAAAACCATATCGTAACTTTTTTGTTAATATCTTCGATGTTACACACTTCTGTTGCAGTTTTATAATATTGCCGCGACCGGTTTTGGTTGTATGGGATAGTAATAAGATTCGTAGACTTTTATTGATTATCTGCAGATTTCTGCAGAGTGGCCGGCAAACATTGGATGAGACTAGCTTGGGACCGTTCTACTTGACGTGAAACTGATATACCTATACCCAGCAGTGGAGTTTACCGTGCTGATGATGATGATATTGGTTATGAGATAATCTGAAAGCAGGTAAAGAAAAAGCGTAGTAAGCGAGCTGATATTTTTTTGAAAATTGAACTTACTAGGTACAAATTTTGTTAAATAAACACAATCCAAACAAACCCTTAATGGATATGACTTGAGTAAACTTAAATGAAATCAATATTACAAAAATATGCTGATTTCAAATTAAACTGAATAGGCATTATAAAATACTTCTTCCATCTGAATAAAATTTACTCTCCCCTAAAGAAAATACAATATCCATTAATCAAAATCTCAAACCTATAAAAGGACTTCAAAAATTGATCCTCTAATTTTTGTATTCAAACTTTGTAAAATGTCTTGAGGAGTTGTGAAATTGATTCTTTTCTCGGTAAGTTTATGCAAGTTGACTCTATAAACCGTGGCTTCGACAAGGTGCTCAAAGGAAACTTACTCAATTAGGAACACAAAAGGGGGATATAACCACGACAATAAGAAAACTTTTGTTGGTCATGATTCCTATGTAAATACTCTACAAGGAGTAATGAGTATGTATGATATAGGTTTACCAAACTTTAACTATCGTATTTTAAGTATTTTCTCAACATTCGAATAAAATTTAACTCATATATTAAATAGACGGCAAAATGTATTCTTCGCAGTTGTATATAATCAGTAAGATCAAATCTACAGTAGAAAGAATATGAATAATATTTCTATTTCTATTTCTAAAGTTCTTTCAAAACAGCTCTAGAATACTTACATTACATGGAAGGGCCTTTACTATCTTTAGGTTCACTGAACTGAGACTCTTCATCAATCAACTGCAGGTTCAAATTCTCACTTTTAGTGTGAAACGTCGCTGAGATTGTCTTGTCCTCCAAAACTATATTTTCTACTTCTACCCCATTATCTTTCTTCCCGTCTATAACTCGTTGTTTCAACGATGGACCTCTATTAAAGGAGGAAGCCAGCAATGTCTCCTGTATAGTATCATTACCATTGCATATCTTGTCGGACTTGTGCGTCTGCATCCGCCCTGAGTGGTAACTGTTTCTGACTCCTCCTGTCGACTCGAAAAAAGGAAGAACTTGCTTAAATTCTTTTCTAAAGTTATCATTCAACCAAGCATATAGAAACGGGTTGTAGCACGTCGACGCCATCGCCATGGAATGAGCGAGGAAGAACGACATAAAGTAGTAATTCCATTCTGTCATCTGCGCGTAGAAATCGTTGAATATATTAATCAAATTCAAAGGAAGCCATGAGATGCCAAATATCGCGACCATCGATATAAGCATTCTATTTGTTCGTCTTTTTCTATCTCTGTCTGCTTCTTCCCTTCTGGTTGTTTTAGCACCCGGTTTCGTTCTCGCTCGGTCGTTTAATCTAATGCTGACGCACGTATAACAAATAGCTATCACTAAAAATGGAACTAAGAATTGTAAAATAAATGTGAATACCCCAAAGATCCTTCTGGACTTATCTGATGGCCAGCTCTCTTCGCAATATGTTTCTGTTTTGTTTGCTATTTGGATACCCATGAATAGTCCGTATGGGCATGTGACTACAAGGGAGAATACCCAAATGAATATGATGATTAAGATGCAAGTGTTTAACTTCATTCGAGGATGGAAAGGGTATAAGATGACGAAGAATCTGTCTATGGCTATAGACGTCAGAGTTAGAGTAGATATGTATACGCTGGTGCATTGTGCGTATGGCATGAGATGACAGAGCAATCTTCCGAAGACCCATTGACCTAGGAATGTGTACATCGGTGTTAAAGGCACGGCGAGTATGCATAGCAGGATGTCTGATAATGCCAGGTTTGTTATGAACAAATTGGTCACTGTCTGCATTGCTCGATTCCGGAAGACCACATAGCAAACTAAAACATTGCCAAATAATCCCAAAACAAATATCAGTGTGTATAAAATACAGAAAGCAACTTGTACGATCTTTGTGTCGATGATATCCGTTGTTCTGTTAGCTTTAGCATCGATGACCTCGAATGATTCTCCGCTTAAAGTCTTGGTGAGGATCAGAACACCTCCTCCTACAAACGAAGTCCCGTTGAGAGACATAGCAGTAGCATATTTATCAGCTATCTATTTGTATATAACGCTTGGTCCCAGTCCATCTGTAAACAAAGAAAGAGTTTGGTTATTTACATAAACAAAAAATATATTATTATCATCACCGAACATTATGTCATTCTGTAAAAATCGTTGAAAAATTTTCTCATCCTGTCATAGCATTCTTAGAGTATAATATAAGCAGTCTGTTTTTTATTATGGTCTGACTACCGATATTATCATGATTTTAAATCTAGTGCAGAAAACCCGGTTTACTCTCAATCAGATAATATATAAAGTATGATGCTTTGACGTAGAAAAATTCCAAGATAAAGTATTTATAAATCTTTGAAAGACAAGATCATTTCCGCAGATTATTGTCAACAGAGACTATTCAATGCAGAAACATTCTTGGAACATTATAAATATCTAAATTAATCATTAACTCAACAGAAAATACTAAAACATTTTGTATCATACTTGTTGGGTATTTTTGTTAATACTCCACTAAATTAGTGTGTTTAGCTGTTTGATAAGCCTTTACATTGAATCTACCATCTTCAGTGATTACCATGCTATGTTTATCTTAGTACAAACTAAGTGGAACGCTGATTTTGCATAGACAGCTTCCGCCATTTATCGGTTATGTTTCGAAGCACTATGTGTTGAACTAGGGTTCATATCGCAGTAACAGCGCACTACACGCACGCACGCACGCGCTGCGCTGCCGCTGTAGTGGTGAAAGATTTCGCCCATATCAATCACTGTCTAGCGGACTAGATAACCGGCTTACGATCCGGGTAGCTAAGGTTCAATCCTCGTGTCGGCCGATCGTCTTATTCAATTTATTTCATAATGTGGCGCCCCCTAGTGCTAATAAGCGGCAACGCAATTAGGACGTCCTAAAATTCAAGGCGAGTTACTTATCTATATGGTGATTACACTGAAGATGGTAGATTTAATGTAATATTATGGCATATTATGGCAGGATGGTGGACTGTAATGTAAGGCCATTTCTTGGATTCCGTAGTCAAACTCGTCCTTATACTCGTTCATTCTGTCTGTCTGTCTGTATGCCCCACCCCAATTGCTCCAACTATATTTGGCTCGAAGATAGATACTATAAGCCAAAAACAGAAATGTGATCAAGATTTAAAAAAAAAAAATTTAAATCCTTCCCTATAGAAAATGGCTTGGCTCTTGGCCGGTTTTTAATCTCCAAAATCTGCGGGTTTTCAACTAGTCAAATCAGCAACTCTTTATCAAACGTCAAAACACGAGCTTTGTATGAAAAGATGTACTAAATCATAAATAGTGACGTCATTGTTTTTCGTCGTCGTTTCGATGCTTTTTATAGTTTATCCTTTTATTAAAAATAGTATTCAAGCTATAGAATTACTGAAAATGTAAGTTTAGCATTATTTTCGAACGTATTTTTTATTGAGAAGATAAAACTAAAATATATTTGATGCAGTCAACTTCCCAATTCAAAGTCAAAAAAAGTCAAAGTTCGTGAATTTTTAATCTAATCGTGAACGTTTTCGTTCCAAATTCAACTCTATTAAAACGAAGTTCGGACCGAAACGGTCGCGATATATCGAAAAACAAAAGTTCGGGTACAGGGCTTGGGAAGTGAATGAAATGAATGAAATATACTTTATTTACACCAAAAATAAAATATTTTGTAGGCAGTGGTATTTTTCGATCATGCGTAACTTGTTGCCTAATGCACTTTGTGCGCATGGACTAAATATACTTACTCACAAAGTGCATTAAACAACAAGTTACAGGGTTTAAAAAAGCCATGGTGGTCCAGTGGCGAGTAGCCTGGCCTGCCGTAGAAGAGGCGATGGTTCGATCCCCGTCCAGACTGTCTCGTACCAAGGAAATTTTAGGAATTTATGTACGATTTGTAACACAACTGGCTTCTCAGTGAAGGAAAATATCGCATGCTTCAATTTCGAGGCATGTCTTGTACCCATTACAAGTGGCGATGGGTTCATTCCCCGTTACACAGGACAGTGTTTCGGTACTACTAGTGAAACGTGGATGTTCTGAGTTTTCAGAGTATCTCTGACTACCCTCTTAGGGAATAAAGTCGTGAGCATATACCTGCATGCATGTGCACTAAAATTTAATGTGCTACTTTAGTATTACGTCTCTAACCACCATGAAATGATTACGTTAGGTACGTTAATATGATACGACGTTTTTGACGTCGGGAAATTTCAGTTTAGTTCTAGCCATTATACAATCTCAATTTAGTCTTAATTTTAACACATATCAAGTAATAGAGCATGAAAATAGTTTGTCTACGTACAGTTAAGAGTTGAGTTTCTATCGATACTCCGAACAGTTCGAAGTTAAGCTTATTAGTTATGAACTAATGACCTAAACGCGACCTCTCTACACAATGTCTGACATGCTTAGTTCAACTAAACTAGTTTTACGACTAGTCAAAGTTTGTAGTCTTCAGCGTATGGTGCATTTAATTAAGTAAAGACAAACAAAATCCTTTTACATTAGATGAAGGTAATTACACAAGTTTCATCGTGGGAGGCTTCTTGAGGAAAAATTTTTAGGGATGTCAATTTCAAAAATGTTTCCTGTAAATAATAATATATAAAAGACTAGCTGCTTCAACACATGATATGCAGGAAACCATTTATCCATTTTGATATGGAACACTACAAAACGCATCAACGCTACAAAAACATAATCGATAGTTTAGGTAAAGTTTCTGATCATTCGGAAAAGGAAGACGGTCGTTATATGTTTATGTATGTGCTTGTACTCATACAGTATTATTATTATATGTATTACGAGCGTTAACCCGCGACTTCGTCCGCACAAATTATATACCAGATTTTAAGTCAGATCATAAGCTATCAAACAAAAAAGTTTCATCAAAATCGATTCAGTAGTTTTTGCGTGATACTCGTTCAAACAAACAAACAAACACACAAACAAACAGACAGACAAAAAATCCAAAAATTGGTGAAATGGAATCAGGGACACCTAAAAACCATATCGTAACTTTTTTTTTGTTAATATCTTCAATGTACAGACAAACTTCCTGTTACAGTTTTATAATAGTATAGATATATTTATTTTCAAAACACAGTTTTTGTAAATGTATTGAAAATTAAAATCACGTACCAAAAGCCATATAGACTGAATAGCAAATTCAAAAAGCTTTGACCCAACCCTCAGCCCTAGGAACGTGACATTTTGTGGATGGCTTCCTTTTACGTCCCGTTGTAGTTGTCACTCACTTCGTACGGATTTCCGAAAACCAGCCCCCCCAAGGGATTTATCCAGAGGTCGACAGACGGAAGTTGATTGACGATTTCTAAAATGTTACGATTATTTTAGCAACAGTCAGTTCAGCTCATGATTGGTTTCATTCTCGGGACGATCCGGTTGATGTAATGGTTACCACGCCGGACTGCCAAGTCAGGGTCCTGGGTTCGAATCCTGGTTCGGTCATGGATGTTATAGGTGTGTGCCGTTGTTGTATGGTTCCCACAACAAAAAGCCAAGGCTTAATTTAGGATCATTACAATGTATGTGCCTGTGAGCGTTATTTATTTATTCTTGATTTTGATGGTAATTATCAAGTAAAAAATTCATTTCTTCCCGTGGTTGTAGTAAAAAGTGCCTAAATTAAATTAAGTATTTTTTTTCAGATAACTATCTGATACATAAAGAGTTAGTACGAAGGAAAACCATACAAACTAAATTAGGCAGTATACTTTATCAATAATTGAGATTTGAAGAGCTATTTTAAAAAATTCAATATCATAATCGAATGATACATAATCTTCTTGGTGATTTTGACATTTTCTACTGCTGATTTGAACTTGAGACTTTAAAAAATCGCACTCTTGGCCATCTCAAACGGCAATCAAACTTTTCAGCAATCCCTTCTAGATGCCGTTGCTGCTGCTCCGTACTATATTTGGTAACGATGCAGTCTTACGAAGGATGGCGTGAAATTTATCCTTTCGGGTTTGACTAGACATCTCCGACGCAGTAAAGAAGCGTGGCAAGCGCAACAGCGCTGCCCTGAAGGCATTTTGTCATACTGTATCCGCAGAGCATTGTACGATTTTTGAGTCAAACTAACCCACAGGCAGACAAGAGATAAGGTTTCTTTTGGAGTGTTTTGTGGCCCAAAGTCGACTGTGGACTAAATATTCTAAGGATTTTTTTTATTTTATTAGATTTCCTTTTTATTAGTCTAATTAATTACAGATATTATTTGAGTATTGAGTGATAGCAAAATAAGATGTAAAAACAAACATAACATTGTAATAAATCGAATTGTTTATTATTAGAGTAGAAGTTAAGAGTAGAATGCTGAAATAGATATCCATTCATCCTTCCTACCTACGCTCAGAAATTCCTCTAGTGATTTATTTAAGTGCTGGATAAAAGTAAAAACAATAACAGAGAAGAAATCTATTCTTATATATTATCCATCATCATCATCATCATCATCATCATACCAAGTGTTGATTTGTTAAATTCTGGCCTTTTATTGAAAATTCAATGCCTGCTCGATTCTAATAATGGGAAAACTGATTTTATTGCGATTAGGGTTCTACCTATGCCTGGCGTTCATCGTTGCTTTAGTCCGTGAATTATTGTTACCAATGTACCTATTGCTAGGCCCCATGGAACCGATGTGAAAAGAAATAGTATCACAGCTCTATCATGAATTCATGACTCAGTAGTTTGGTAATTAGTTTGGTACCGAACCTTTCAGAATGTTTTGTCTCAATGGGTCGGTACTGAACTTTAGAGTCTTTTTTATTTTAGTAGTTAGCGACCGAACATTTGAGACTTATATAATCTCCATTATAGATCAGATTTTTTAATGGATTAAATGAGAGTGACCAAACCAAAGAGAGTGAGTATCAAATTGAAAACATTCAACAAACTGTTAAAAAAAATGGAGTTTTATGTATATATCAGGATAGATGACCTGTTGAAAATATTTTTGAGGTTAGTTAGAAAATTGAGTCTCCACAGAAACTGCACACCATGCCTCTGCACATGGTGTTAATATATATAGAAACTCATTTTGAATAGAAAGGTAAAAAAAATTACATATCCCATGTCTTTCACGACCTTCGGGTAGGTACTCGTACATTCAAAATGAATCTGCCAAATAAACTGAATTAAATTTTTTCTCCGCCTCACAAGAGTACAACTTATGAATAACCCATCAGTGAACACCAAGAGTTTTTTATTTTTTCGATATCTCATTTCGTCTTTGAGATACAAATTTTTTCTGACCGAAACCGGGCGAAAAACGAGCGCATATTTCAAATTTTTGCGATATTAAAAAAGTTTTTTTTCAAAAAAATATTTTTGCTTTTTGTAGCTCTTTTCACGACGCGTCTTTTGATATCCCAATCAGAAACTTAGTCCCAAAACCCATGACACCAGCGCAATGCCCCACTTTCGCTGAAAATCGGGCCTATACCGAAGCGACAAAAAAAAACAATTTTCAATGTTAAATGGCAATCCAAAACGCATCTCTTTGGGTATCTAGTATCTAGAACAGTAAAGTAGTAATTCTAGTAAAGTAAAGCAACTCCTAAAAGTTTGTTGAATGTTTACAATTTCAATTTATACTTAATAAGTTGTTGTTTCGAACAGAGAAGCTCTACAAATAAAAAGTAAGGAAAATTGACCTATTGTAGATTGGAAAATTTCCTTTCCCATATTTCTTTACTTTATCTCATCGCAATAAGGTCTAATTTAACAAATTGATACAGACCACGTCTTATGACAAGCTTTAACATAAGCCCGCGACAAAGTACGCTATCGTTTAGGAAAAGATACGACTTGTCTGGATTATAGGGAGGCACATACGAGCGGTTGGCATGGCAACGCATACGACCGCTATTAAACCAGTACATGCCTTGATTACTACTGCTGGTATATTTACATTCTTATAAATTAAGTACTAGCTTCTGCCCGTATCATTTGTCTTCCAGATTCGCAGCGAGATACACGATTTAATAAGTTTTTAAGTCTAAAAAAATTTTCAAAATCAGTTCACTAGTTGCATGAAATAGGTAATAAGGAGTCAAGGACACATTAATATCAACTTGCCTTGTTTTTGTAAATATCTTAGATACAATTCTGTCAAGAACAGTTGGACGCGGTCTAAGTTTTCAAACAGCCCGAGGAAAGTATTCCATTTTTCATCCACTAGTTAAAAACTAGTGAAGTAAAGACATTCAAATTCATCTATATATATATATGATATGAATATATATATATATATATATATATATAATTAACTTCCATTTAACTACAAGTATCTAGTTTTTATCATTTGTGCTGTACACATTTTGTCTGCCTCACACTTCAGAACTGTCTCTGTTGCGGGTTTGCTGGAAGAGATCTCTTTAGAGATAAGCTCGCCCTTTGTACATGTCTACTTTAATTGTTTTTCTGTAATGTTATGTGTACAATAAAGTGTTAAATAAAATAAAATAAAATAAAGATTAAAAACACAATTCGGGTTTCTCTAAAGATTTTGTGGTGATTCTCAGATCATGCTGTTGATTTAGGATGAAATTTCTGTTATGCTGTAGGAATAAATACCAATTTTGCCAATCGTATGCCATCAACAATTTTGTTATTATAAAACTAATGTAGAAGATAGGAACAATAGAAAAATTGTAACAACACCTTTAATTAAAGATCGTAATAGATTGTTCGGAAACCCACACTTCGTAAATCATTATAAGTACAGAAGGTAAAACATTAACGCTGAAAATTAGAGCCGCGTTTTGGAATAACAGATATAACGATTTCATATTGAAACATTTATTATCGTCAAGAAAATTACACTTGTTGTTCACAAACAATATAAAAGATGAAAATAAAACAAAGCATTCACAAGGTGTTCACAATTTTATACGGCCTATCAATAGAGGCAAGTAATAAGCAAAAAGCGAATTAAAGGAAATAATTTGGATTAATTGCAAGGTCAGTAACAACCACTTGGTTTACATTACCGTTACTCCGGTTGTAATTACAAAGCTAATATTTTGTTCTCCTCGTTTTAGTCCATTATTGACCCTTGATACTTGTACGACTGGCGCACCCTGGGCTATCAGCGAACCCGCGTTTTGCGTTTGCGTTTACTCCTTTCTTCTGATGATATAAACGAGGTATTCTAACTAAAGCTGGTTGGCAAATCTCTTTACCACGATGGCAAGTCAAACTCAATGACTCGATAGAAGAAGTACATTATTATTAACGTGCATTTATAATAGGAGCATTTAAATAATCAAAGTTTACCGCGCTCCGTAGTGAAAGCAGGAAAACTCTCGGGATAGTGGTAAATAAATATTTGTTTATAGACTTTTCCTCAATAATTATGTATTTAAATCTAGCCAGGATGTGTATGCGCGTCGTGCGGTATGCGGGGAGGAAAGCGACATCTGTCATGTCATGTCCAGTTCAGAGTTCCAAAGGGTGATCCATCATAGAGCACGCAGTCCGCTAAAATCACATTTCCGCTAAAAGTAGCTTTATGCAGAGCAAGGCTTTACAAGATAAAGCCTTGCTCTGCATACTACTGTAATAATGATGAATTGGTCTGGGAAAGCTTTCCATTTTACCCAATAACCCTTTATGTACTTTGAAATTTGTCTGTAAATATGTTAGCGCCTACGGGCTAAGTCTTTCTTTCTGTTTCGTGATCTGTAATTGTTTTTTTAGGACTTGCCGTTGACTGAATATCTAGTCTGACACTGGAATTGGACCCATTTTTATATCGCTGCCAAAATAAAATGTATACATAAAATGTAACTATTAATATTAAGCTTGGCTTGTTGTCGCAGTCAGAAATAGTCAAGAAACATTTAAAGAATATAAAAATAAATGTCGTCATCATCATCAGCTTATCATCGTACAATGCTAAACATACGGCCTCTCCTAAGGCGCGCCATAAAACTATATCATAGTAATAATAATAATAACCCGCAGGGCAGCTTTATGGCGAGCTGTTGGTGAGTGGCGACACCACGGGCCCGAGTGCTCCCTGGGGAAGTCCCTGATCCTCGTCTCCGACTTGCCTTTACTGGATCAGATCCCCCACCTCTGTGCTTGCCTTAATTGTCCGGCCTTAGGTTAGAGTCGCAAGAGCTATATGCTCAAAGAGTGGATGTGTTGCGTAAGTAGCGAGTGGGCACCTGGTTATCCGTTGGAGACTGAATTGATGGTCGTTTAAAGTCCAGAAGCACCTCTCCACTCTAAGCCGCTCAGGAAAAGTTGCCGCTCCGTGCGAGCGGCCGTTTTTGGGGGCCAATACATTTTGAGTTGGCGAGTCACCGTCTGTTATTTTTTCCGTGTTTAAACATTGGTCAGGCAGGCGCCATAGTCCCGTTCAAAACCTAGTTACCTGTTCCATTAGCACCCCACCCCAATAGCCCAGATATTGTTTCTTTCCACTCCTTACAATAGTTCTACACTGACCGGGGGCTGTTTTGGATACCTACACTTCTATAGTGTATACTGGGATAGTTGCTGGTTGGTGTCACATTACTATTTAGATCAAATTGTCTGACGGGTCTCTACGTGTGGGCTTCGGCCCCACGAACGCCCAAAGATCCGGGACACTTATGTCCCGAGATAAAGTAAAGACATACAATAATGATAATAAATATCTTGGACACTGTCAAAAAAAATATCTAGTCACATTTAAAGACACATAGTAGACTCTATCATCGGCCTTCTTCATCTGGTCACTCCCGCTACCTTTTTTAGGTTGTCCCCTCCTAATCCTGCCAGTTCACGGTCTCCCCTCTAGAACTGCCTATCGGTTGTTAGTTCTTCGGCAGATTAGTTCATCTCAAGCTAACAATACAATAATTATGTATAATTTTGTAAAGTATTTAGGACATAGTCATATTTTATTGCTTTTGATATTGACTTGTACCATTTCAAACATGTTTTCCCGAATGGTAGTGATAGGGGAGCGTGTCATTTTTCTATGAGTGTAACAGCTTATTCTCTGTTGAAAAAAACTGTCTTTTTCATTTTCCTATGACTTGTATGCGACATAGCAGTAGGAAAACATTTGGAGTCGTAAAAAAGGAAATTAATGTCGTCGCTAAATTAATGGAATGCCTCCGAATCCTTAGGAGAATTCAATTACGCGATTACGTCCATTTTGAAGAGATGGGTTGAGGTGGTTTATGGGTTTTTTCTTTGTCTCTTTGGTTTTATTGTGCGTAACAAAATAAACAAAGAAAGCTGTAAAATATCTGAAAATCTTATTAAAAATGGCCCAACGATGTAGGTCATGGGTCTTTTATCAACCAAGATCTTATTACCTATACATTACAACATCTAAGGCTAGATCTAAAAAGTAAAGTGATCTAAAAATCCACGAGTATAAATGGTCCATTGTTAAAGCCACATATACCAGAAGCAAATTAGTCTGCAATGGAATCGAGGTAGTTTTTCGTTAATTTTTAGCTGTTTGAAAATGTCCTGCAGATGTTGCTACAGCCATAAAATATTCCCATTTGTTACGAGAGAAATATTCGAAAACTGTCTGACACACTTTCCTTGTTTTATGTCTTTTTCATAAATCGTTGAAGAGTTACATAACAAACATTTGTTTCTGATTGCTGTTTCTCACACTTCCCAACTCATAAAACTTCTACTGTTTATTTTCTCACTCAATGCTCTTTGAAAATCTTTTCATTTGGCTTACATTTGTTTGTTTAGTTTAAGTAGTATTAATTATTCTTCCGCCTGTTCTGTACTATTAGTATTTGCAGCTTTCAAGTAAATTCCTTGGAGATTTAATGCCTGAGCCTTCTTTGATAACTCTCGATTGAACATGATTGTTAAAGTCTGTACAGTTGTTTGATAAATGGATCTTTGCACAATTTTATATCAAACTGTTTATCTGAGCTGATTGATTTAGATAAATTGACCGTTTTTTTATAAGTTGTCAGATTTTTGGTCATTTTACAAAGAAACACCTTTCAGTAAGAGAACGACATGTAAAAGTATGAGACAACAATAATATGCAACAAAAGATCGGCTTCTTTCATCTTTTCTGAAAACAATGAAAAGAGACAAATATTTGTATGATGAATATAAATATTTGTACCCGAGTCATGGTTGTTTGTATCTATATATATTATGAATTCTATATAGTTGTGTAGTCATCATAATACAAGTCCAGGGGGCTAGATTCTGGTACTTTAAATGTGACTAGATATTTATTTTATTTATTAATATGGCGATTTTCAAAAAGTAACAAATGGTCAATGATTCTGAAAGTGGTCTTTGCTTTTAATTTTTTTCATTATTGTAATTTATTATAATAACTATATAAGGTCTACCAAAATCAGGTAAAACTATTTTAAGGGGACGATCAGACCATCAAACTGAACAACTTTCTCTATGGAACTAATTTCACCTAATTTTGTTAGGCCTTATATTATAGCACCTATACTTTGCACATATAATAGATTTTTATTGATCCTACAAAACGTTATAAAAAAACTAACATCAATAACAAAACAAAATCACAAAACATATCGAAAGTGTCAAGCTATTAACATTTATCTTTGCATCACCGATAAAATATACGATGTTATCATTATCAGTGATGTATGGAGTAGTTTAGGATCTACACGCAAAATGTGATTGCCCTATGGCATGACATAAATAAGCCAAATGGGGCAGTATACAGTTCAATGATTATAGCTATTAATTGTAATTTCGTTATTTATGAAATTCGATTCAAGTTATCGTTGAACATTATCTCCATTGTCTATAACTTATCTAAAAATTTACCTAATGTTATTTAGGTAGCACTTTCATAGTTCGTAAATAAAACTAAAGGATTATTTTTATTTTATTCCGGGATATTTTACAACATCACAAAGTCAATTTCTATCTATCTCTAACGTCACACCTCTTTCCTAGTAGGCAGAAACCAGGGTGCGCCATCAAATACGATCCTTACGTACCTATTCCACCACATTCACATCCATATATATCTCTTCATACATGCCCGTCGGTTTCTAGGGTACCTACTCCGCACCTCTCCTTTTTGTAGGACACAACCGATTTTATCAGAGTGCATCCTACTAGGGCACCCTCTGCCGACACTTATATATCTCTTTCGTGCATCTGCGGCCACTCATCCTCTCCACATGACCACCAACGAAGAATACCTTTCTCTATTCTTATCACAACATCTTCTTTCAATTTAAACAATAGGCTACTTGACAACTAGTCAAATCAGCTACTCTTTATAGGAGCTACAATAGATCTATTCAGGTCGCAGTAGCTATTGGTTTATTGACCAAGCCCCTTACAACCAAATAATAAAATACTCTTTATGGGACGTCAAAACGTGCGCTTTGTATGAACATTTGTATTAAATAATGAGTTGTGCCGTCATCAACATTTCATTACTTTTTAAAGTTTATTTAGTTATTAAAAATAGTATTCAAGTTAAAAACTCAATGAAAATGGGAGTTTAGCGTTAATTTCTAACCTTTTTTTTATTGAGAAAAAATACAATATATTATATGTAGTCAAATACCCAATTACGAATTTAATAATTAAGTCTGTAATCTGAAAAATGAACTAAGGACATTGGCCTGCATAAATAAAAACAATGATGGCATGCATGTGCGGCAAAAATCGGATAAAGTTCAATCGTAACCATTACAACATCCATTTCCTTCAAACACTTTCGTTGACACTACTTCACAAACTTCGCACTTATGTAACAGATTACAAAGGTTTAAAGTCGAACGAAAGACACAAATTCGAAGAGGCTACGAGAGATACTTAAGCTCCAAGACAAATAGAGATGTCCGGAACTCATTAACACAGATCAAACGTATGGGCCAAGAGATGTGAAGTCTTAACGTATGTTCTAAAGATGTAAAGGGTATGCCTTTAGGCCCTTTACAATATAAGTACCTATCCCTTAAGAAGAGATTATACCAAAGGGTTTTATAAGCACGGGTACTGTTCCGATGCATATGGTACCCATGATATATTGGTCTATATATCATAGAGGTGGAACCACAGATACGTATAATAAACATTGATTTACCTTGCTGCGTAAAAAGGATGACAAACCAAAATACGCGTCTTTTTAAATAGCATATCTTCACGACTCTCCAATATATAAGGGGATCGCACTTTTTCGTGAAATCGGATCCTATACTGGAGCGAACGAAAAGACATTTCCAATGTCAAAATGTATTTATGCAAAATCTAAACAAATATGCTTCCTTTATACTTATTAGTGCCACCACCACCACCATCGTCATAAGCCTATATAGGGTCCTTCTTAATATGCTGACACCTTTTTAACGGGTTTATCAGACCGTCAAACTGAACAACTTTCTCTGTGGCACCAAGAAAAAATCTGCTGTTCCATACAAAACTCCAAACCTGCTCGAGCCAACGTATGGAACAGCTGATTTTTTTCGCGATTTCGATTTTGGTCCCATGGAGAAAGTTGATCAGTTTGATGGTCTGATCATCCTCAGCGAATGCAGGTTTTCTCACTATGTTTTGCTTCACCGTTAGAGAGTAGACATGGCATGTCGTCATGGCATTAATTTATGTATGTGGTCCTCATGATTTAGTGAAATACCTCTCCGCAACGCGCCACCGACGCTCGCGTTCAGAATTGCGCAGCAGAGCTGTCAAATCTTATACAAAATCACAATCCTGATTCGGAATTCCGGATTGCAATTTCGTATGTGTGGTGGGCCTAAAAGTCATATAAATAGACTTATTTTTAATATTCTTCTACTTTGTAAGTTGAAACAACTTAATCTAAGAACGATCTCACGAATATCGTATTCAAAGTCATAAAACCGACAACGTTTCATGAAATTTGAACAGGATGAAAAGGGATATTTTATGTCTTTCAAACGGTAAAGCCAGTTGGAAATAATTTATTATTTTTCTATAAATTGGTAGACGGTTTTAGTATACTTAATAATATCGAATTTGGAGCATAATAAAGTTGAAGTTTTTCCAGAAATCAGTGATGCTATTCAACAAACATTTTCGGTCTGACTCCGTAAAAAAATGTGATAAACGGGACATATTTATTGAAATTATTAAACGTACGCAATTTTTGAAATAAAAATAATTTTTTACTCAACTGTTTTAGTAGAATATTATTATACGGCAATAAACTTATACAGGGAATAACAAAACACCCGAGTAAAATTTAAAAGTATCACACCACCATAGTAAAAGTTATTCAGTTTGATGCATTGACTTACGATAGACAAGCCCTTTCATAGAAAACTTGAATACGGTTCCCGTATCTCATTGCTGTTCCTAGTTCACTTTGAACTTTATGGGAATGACCTTTGACTATTTATTATAAGGACTAGCCTTGCGGTAGCATTTCCCCTCTGCCACAGTATAAGAACAATTGATCATGTGCATTTACATTCAATGTTATACCTTAATAATATACCCAATTGCGAAACAATAACTTCGAACTTAGAACGTTTGGGGTTCACACGAGATCACTTTTCATGATTTTTAGTATTCAAAATTAGAATCTAAAGTTATAGGGAATACAATCCAAAGTTGTGGATTTCTGTTACCTCGCCCCCCGCAAAAAGTGGCAGAAATGTTTGTTAGTAGAATTACACGCATACGTAACTCCTCAAGCCAGTGTCGCAGCAATATGCGCAAAAACGGAACACATTGCTCGCGTCAGTAAGGATTCAATATATTATGAGGCTGAAAGCCAGTCGAGATATTATGTGTAAATAGTTTACAATGCTTGCGTAGTACTAAAGATTATTCGAACGTTAAGTTCTGATACCGCAATGGATAATGAGCACATTCAAGCTAACAAAATACTTTCTATCGCTTGGTACTGGCGGTAATGCGACACTAGGTTTCATCTTCAAAACATTTGAAGATTTTTGTTTTTTCAAAAATGATATTTATTTTTTATATACATTTGTATACTTTGTTTTTAATTTATGTTTGGTTATATCGTTGGAAAATGTTATTACAACGAATTATTATTATAACTTTAGTAGCCGGTAATTACCTTGTTCATACTCTAATCTCTTTGTACTAGCAAATAATGTTGTCACCTGAATGTGAAGATTTGTTAATAGCATATGTAAATTTATATCTTTAACTATTGATACTATTTGTCTGTAAATCTTCCTGTAAGCAAATAAATAAAATAAAATAAATACTCAGCGAGTTGGTTGGCATCTCCCTAGATCTCTATGATCCGTCCATTACGATTGAAACTACGTGCTTCTCCTGTAGCTCTGACGATCCTAAAATCTAGAAATATCTTTAGAAACGAAAGAAATCAAAAAGACTTTTGAATTAAATTATACACCTCCACAAAGGATATTTTCAATATCCATTATCGTAGCAGTAGCTTTGTACCAGTATTATAACGCAGAGCACATATACAATGACAGCGGGAGTTCAATAAGGAAGTTCTGAAATACGCAGCAGGATACGTTTTTCATTGCGTCACGTTTTTGGGAACATGACTACGGCGTAATGTAAAGCTTGTGTTAGATTTGTGTAATCGGAAATGTACTTCATCAGATTCTGATGTGGAGTGAATGTCGTAGCTATAAATATGTATATCGTTGTTCACAATGACAATGTTCCGGATTGCCAACGAAAGAAAGAAAGGTACGCACACTAAAGTAAATGCAAAGTTCGTTTTTAGATGAGATAATCTGCAATTTATATATCTACGAGAGGTACCTAAAGGTTCTACACGTAAAGGAGGAGAAAAACTATTTATAGGTGCCTTAAAAAATCTTGAGATTTCTCACTAGAATTAATTTTCAGAACCAGTTACACTAATTCCAAATATTATTGATTTTTAAACATGTTACAGCCATGTTGTGTAAATTTCGTTCTCTGGAAAGTGCGCTCGGTGGCGAAATTGGATAACGCAGTTCCCCGGTTTGGAAAAGTGCGGGTTCAAGTCCCGCCCGAGACAAATTTTTCAATCTTTAATTTGATTCAGTTACACTAATATTATAAAATTGAGAACGTGAACATATTTGTGTAACACTTTTACGCCGCAACTGTTCATCAATCGCAATGAAATTTGATATTATACATGAAAATATTATAACGGCAAAAAACAATGGCGAATTTGGACCCAGTCATTTTTACGAAAACTCAAGTATTACTCATACCCGGGCGACTGCGACGCGGGAAGCGGGAAGCGAAGCGGGAGCGTCTACGACGCGAAACTCGGCCTCCAAACCGGCGCGACTGCGACGCGGGATGCGAATTTCATTTGTTGATGAATAGTCATTGAAGCAACACTTCTTTAACTATTGTTGTGGTAATGTCATTTTCGTTTTAACATCAGAGTCTAACTAAATTGAACATCTAGAGTACGTAGAGAAGTTTCTGCCTTGTTCTTTTGTTTTTGTTAGTTTTTTCAGTTTTTGGTAGTTTTAGGTTTTTGTTGTTTTTGCTACCAAAATCAACCCGAAATTACCAAAAACTACCAATTAAATCAAAGATTTCCAAATCTACTAAAAAGAACCGAAAAAACCCAAAATCTACCAAAATCTAGGAAAAACTACCAAAAACGATCCAAATCTATCAAAAAGAACCAAAAACTACCAACAAGAACCAAAATTTACTGAAATTTTAAATTTGTATTTTATTTTGTTACGAGAGCGTAACATTTTACATTACTACTAGATGAGCGTGTTAGAATATTCGATTTTATTTAATTGAATGATTCGTGAGTCGAGTCATGAGTCGTATCATGAGTTTGAATCTAAATTATTAATATTAATCTAGTCATCTACATTTCATTTTTAGACTGGCAACATCTATTAAAAACCAAACCATTGTTGACAATGTTTAGTAACTTATTTTGGTGAATCTTGTTGTAATTGTGATATTAATTATACAGTTATAATCATCCTAAAATCATAGTATAATTTGTGAAGTAATAATTATAATTTAGAAATGATTAAGTACGTATTATAATACTGTAAACAAACTTCATTTCCTGGATGGATTTGCCGCCATTCCGAACCATCGTGAAGTGTGGTGGTAAATCTATAAAAGAGGTGGTTTGTCATAAAAGGAGGAATTCTACCAAAGATCACAGAGGTGGTCACGCTGCCCAAGTGTAAGTGTTACGCCATATTTATTATTTGTTCAGTTTAAGTAACTTGTGTTTGCTACCGTATAATTATGGTTAATTTATAATACCTAATTCTTATGTGTGATTTTTATAATGTGTTTTGGTTGTCCTATATGGAGTTTCTTTGTCTGGTTCTTCTCCATATGCCCTATGGTTTAGATAGGAGGACACTAGTGAACCAGAAGTAATGTAGAATCAAAGATATAAAATATATTCAAAGATATTTTAAGGATAGTCAAAGAATTAAATAATATTCGACTATTCTGATTCTGGCCTTTCATTTGAAATCATTTCTGTACATATACTTTCCTCATCCTCATTGTAGACCAGTGTCCTGAAATGGGGACGGCAGATGGGATGACGATGGTATCATGATAACCTTTCCTTTTCTTATGGGGCATCTGGTCCAACATACACAACATACACATACACATAATATGATAGGTTCGATACGATGTAGGAACACTATCAGAATAGCCTTAATGTGCTTTAATTATATTAAATTATATGATAAATTGGTCGAATAGTTTATGAACCTAATCCTGACAATATGCCATGAATATTATAGCCCCTAGCTCTCCCTATAATCTGACACGCGCGTCCCGCTCCGCTGACGCTGCCTTCTCTCGTCGTGGTCGCGTCGGTTTGGGCGACTTGGCGGGACGCCATAAGATTACATGGGCAGCGACCGCCGCGCGGTAGACGCTCCCGCTTCGCAGTAGCTTTGGTCGTGCGAGTCTGAGCACTCCTTAAAGGCGTACTGGTCGTCGGTCATAATTAAATAAAAAAATTAAGGGATTTTTTGTAAAAAAATCCACACCTCTAAAAGTTTGGATTCAAAAGTAAAAATTACGATAAGACTGAGGCCGAAATAGCATACGTATCCACCAATCTTCTTTCCAAACCAAAAACTGAATATTTCTCGGTAGGTTCGGTTCGTTAACCCATAAATCGATTCAATTCCCTTCTCAAGATACAATAAAACATAAAATCTTTAGTTATTTGCTAATGAAATGCTTTAGAAACTATTTCTTACAGTTTCGATGTATGAGCCAAATAATTAATGACTGTAGTAGATGAATAGTAAATTCGTTCTGGATCCCTCAAATTAATTAAATTTTCGAACAGTTTCGTCAAATGATTAATCGACGAATAATTCTAAATGCCAAAGTATCTCAAGAATTCTGCAAGTTTGGAGGAAATAATTAGTTTAGTTAGACGATTCATTTTAAATGAATTGAGATTGAGGTATTTTAGAAAACAGCTAATAATAGCCTTACACAAAAACTAATTTGAACAATCCCTTTATAAGAATTAAGTATTTATTGATTTTTGGAATGCAAAAAATGTAATCTAGAGTTCTTGTAGATTGTACAAAATTATTTTTAGAATGTTTTACAAAAAAAAGGTATTTACTGGCCTTCTAATTTGCAAAGACATGTTATTTTATCCCACACCTACGCCACCGTGCAACGAACCACGAGCTAGCAGGCCTATTGTGGGACGCCCAGGTGCCCGCTGGACAGACGACTTTAAATAGGGTAGCGGGGAGCGACTGGATCAGGAAGGCCCAGGGTAGAGTTTTGTGGCGCGCCTTGGGAGAGGCCTATGGTCAGCAGTGGACAATGATAGGCTGATGATGATGATGACGTTATTTTATACAGGTTCACACATAAGAATGGTTCATAACCAAATTCATAATTCATAATCATTTATTGCTTCATGTGGTGTACACATATCTGTAATAAAAGTACGCAACATAAGCCCTTTAAGGGCACTGCAAGCAATCTACATTTGAATGTAAAAAATTATAAAACTAAGAATTTTTTTTATCAGTATGTGTTTGCTCTTAACCTCAATCATGTCCTCAGGATGAAGATGGGGTCGAAGATGTAGTGAGCTGACCCAGAAGATGCCTATTCACTCGTACTTTAAAGGAATAATAAAAAAGCCATTATAGGATGATTCATGCATAAAAATAATAATTTTAGGTATATCATGATGGGTGATGAAAATATTTTAATACCTATGCTAGAGTAAACTAATCCGCAAAATAGGTAGGTACATGCTCGATCGAGTCTTGTTGACTCTTGAATGTTATTTAAAGTCCAAATATTAACTCTCAGTCGTATATAAGGTCTAACAAAATTAGCTGAAACTATTTTAAGGGTATGCTCAGACCATGAAACTGAACAACTTTCTCTATGGGACCAATATCGAAATAGCGAAAAAAAATTTAATGTCCCATACAAAACTGCAAACAAAACTTGACTGAAATGGCAGCAGATTTTTTTTTGAGATTTCGATATTGATCCCGTAGAGAAAATTGTTCCGTTTGATGGTCTGACCACACTCTTAAAATATTTTCACCTAATTTGTTAGACCTTATGTATAGCTCAATATTATCCGTAATATTACTGCTGTGGAAGCCAAACCCAATTAAAAACTATATAAATAGTAAAATGTAGACAAGTTTTAACGAGGACGACTTGCGTAAGTTTTCGCAAAACAAAACAAGTGTTTTTTTATCAAACATTCACGCCAATTAGTCACAATATTCATTTTCATTCTCTTTTGAAATAAGAATACCTAGGCTAGGAAAAAAAAATTGCTTGTATTTGAAACTGGTAGAAATCCAATTTAATTTTTATTACCGTAACATTAAGGTGGTTGCAGAGGGGTCAATTTTATACATAAGTTTGACACACAAAATGCGTAGACGGTGTTAATATAAGTAACTTTTTATACATGGAAAAATAGTTTAGAAAATCTAGATGCCGCGTCACAAATAACATATGCAATTTATAAAATAATTACCAAGATATAAAGCTTTGAAATTTTTCATACAAAACTTTAAAAGCTTTATATCTTCGTAATTATATTATAAATTGCAAATGTTATTTGTGACGCGGCAACTACATTTTCTAAACTATTTTTCCGTATATAAAATATTACTTATATTAATTCCGTCTACGCGTATTGTGCGTCAAACTTTTGTATGGACTGAAACCGCCTTAATATTAATTGAATAACATGAAAACCTTATTCACTACATTCATACTTCAACATCGTTTGATAGTAAAAGTTAATTTCGTATTCGCGAGAAAACGCGTGTCAGCAGCGTACTTACCTATTTACATTTAAAGTGAATTAGAAATGAAAATTATATGAATCTACAGCAGATTATTAAATGTTTTGTATTTTAAGACGGGACGTATACGTTGTAACTTTTGTTATTATAATATATTATGAGAAAACACGTTAGTAAATTAATTTACAGTATGTTATTAAATGTTTTGTATTTTAAGACGGGACGTACGTAGGTAGGTTGTAGCTCTTGTAATTATAATCTATTATGAGAAAACAATGAAGGAAATAAGGCTTCGTGTATTTTGCAATTACGTTTTTAAAAATAAATTCGGTACGTCACGTTTAGTCGAAGTATGTAGGTACAGTCATTTACTTTTTGTTTATTTTCGACCTGGAGTGCGATTTTTAGAAGTCACACCTTCAAATCAGCAGTAGAAAATATCAACATTACTATGGAGATTATTCATCATTCAATCATGATTTTGAACGTGTGACTTTCAAAAATCGAATTCCAGTCTTCTTTTTAGCGGCCAGTCTATCCATAATAAAACGTTTTTTTAAGTATACATGTAAGGTGGAGTCTCATTTCCTACGAAAGCTCTAACCTCGGTTGGTCCAATAGAGTTTATTGATCCTTATAAGAAACAGAATCGATTGGCAACTACATTGTTTTTTTATTATGGTATGTATTTAAAATAAACTGTGCTTGGTGAAAGACCCTGTATAATAGGTATTGTTTTTAAGAACATGAATCATCATAATAAATTTGACCTAATTTGCTTGCTTATCAATATATCCTATCAATCATTGGTTATGTAACCTTTGTAAACAAAGTTATAAATAAGAAGCAGTATCGAGTTATCTAAAAGATTGATTGCTCTTAGTTTAAGAAATCTTACAGGAAATTAAACACTTTTGTTTGTTTGTTTATCGACGTGGGATTTAAATGAATGATCTAAATAACTTAAAAGCATTTTATATAATGTTATTTTTATTTTTTTTATATCTCATTTCGTTTTTGAGATTAGAATTTTTTTCTAACCGAAACCGGACAAAAAACATTATTATAATTTTTTAGATTTTCAAAAAAAGTTTTTGAGTTAAAAAAAAAACAATTTTGCTTTTTGTGGAATCGAGAGTCATCTTTTAACACACCAATCAGCCACGGAGTCCCAAATCCCACGACACCAGCACAGCTAGCATGCCACCCACGACAAAGCGTTTTAACGAGAAAAACGTCATGCGCGCTCTTTCTGGCCTACGTAAAAAAATAAAGATAGAGGCACATCTCGATTTTTATCGTTTTCTCGAGGGTGGCATGCAGGGCGATCTCCCACTTTCACAGAAAATCAGGCCTACACCGAAGCGATAAAAACATTTTCTATGTTAAATGAGGGAAAAAACATTTTGTATTTAAAATGTGGGGAAAGACTGAAGTAAAGATATAATATAATGCAAATGTAATGAGTCTTGTCATTATAAAGTTGCTTGAAAGGGTTACATAAACTGAAATGGTTTAATGATGTCGCTTAGTTAAAACTTTAAATAAAAACCTTCAAACTCGTAAACTAGTACTGGGAAGCGTTTGGGAAACTACGTAGTATCTTCTCTTCCCAAATACTGCAGTGTCTGAAGACGAAAAGTATTTGACCAGTGTGATGACATACGGGATTAAGGCGGTTGCAGAAGGGTCAATTTTATACAAAACTTTGACGCACAATACGCGTAGACGGTATTAATATAAGTAACTTTGTATATATGGAAAAATAGTTTGGAAAATCTAGATGCCGGGTAACAAATAAATTTTTCATACAAAATTTTAAAAGCTTTATATCTTCGTAATTATATTATAAAATGCAAATGTTATTTGTTACGCGGCAACTAGATTTTCTAAACTATTTTTCCATATATAAAATATTACTTTTAATAATTCCGTCTACGCGTATTGTGCGTCAAATGTTTGTATGGACTGAAACCACCTTAAGACGTAACTCGAGGCCTCAAAAAAGGCTGAAAATTGGCTATGCTCTGAGTTTTCCTGGGAGATCATATCATAAATTCAAGAGATTTGCAGAAGAACTAGAATAGTAGATATAGCTCAAAGAATTGCTAAATTGCTAAACGTTAATGGGCTTTGTAATGGGGGATGACCGCGTAACGGAAAGCGCAGCATGAGTAGTCCCCACAAGGTGGACCGAAGACCTTAAAAACTGTTTCATCAGAATCAGAATCTCATACATCAGAAATTCATACATCGGAAACTAAGTATCTTTTTGAAATAAGAAATTTCTTTAACATTTCAGCTTTCTATCACATTTTAAATTATGTTATGGAAAACTAAAAAATCTGTGCGTCTGAAAAACAATAGCACAGTATTTGCATTCAACAAAATATGCAAAATGGAATTCAAAGTTGAACGAACAATCACTAAACCGAGGGAACACAATCGGAATGGTTTCATCGAAAATAAATCACTTTTCACGCTGCGGTCGATGGCGGTCGTTCAGTTTGATCAAACATGCAAAATATAGACTAATCTCTGGCTAGAAATCATTAACCAAAACCTTGGAAGTTTGGAAACAAACATTGGGAGAAACCAGATCGTTCAAACTAGGGTTGGACGAATAAGAAGGAAAGCAAATCTAAGTAGATATTGACGAAACGAGTTGTGGATTTGAGTGATATATTTTCATCGATAAATACAAATCAACTATTTCCTTCGAATCAATGATCAAACATTTTGTATTTATTTGATTTTCAGAACATATAATTATAACTTAAAGAGCGCCGCTTCCCGCGAGCGCGAACCATACAAAAGAAGTTTGATTCTATTTTCAAAATGAATTCAAATATTATTTTTAAACACGATCTGCAAGTCTATGCATGTGTGTCGGATATTTTAGTTCGTTTTTATGCAGCAAACGTTAAAATCCTGATTTTTCAACCATTCGGAACCATCAAATATTTATCAAAAACAAACATTCCACATGTTTGTTAATGCTAACTCAAATACAGCTACTACACAACCCTAGTTCAAACAGCCATACGTAATAGGGTGAATTGGCACGTTCCACACTGGGCCAAATCAATTAGCCCCTGACAAGGACGGACTACATGTCTCCCAAGATTCTAGGCAAAGGAACTTCTATTTACTTGGTAACTCATTTAACTTCATCTATGGTAGAGGATATCAGTCGTAAATTATAATGGGTTCAAATACATATTTCATTCAATGATGAATAAAATATTGCTAACACAGCTACCGTTACTAAATATAGCTTATTATATAAGTTCTAACAAAATTAGGTGACACTATTTAAAGGGGATGATCAGACCATCAAACTGAACAACTTTCTCTATGGGACCAATATCGAATACGTTTGTGTGGAACAGCTGATTTTTATTTCGCGATTTCGATATTGGTCCCATAGAGAAAGTTGTTCAGTTTGACGGTCTGATCATCCCCTTAAAATAGTTGCAGCTAGTTTTGTTAGACCTTACTAACCTTAACCTTAACTAACTTAATATTAATACTTTAATAATAATGAAAATAAAATACAGTAAACTCTATAATCCCATATCTAAATCGTACATCATGTTCGCAATTATAGACTAATTAAAGAGGTTACCGAGCCTATTGTGCTGCCCTCAATCATATTTTTTTATTTCCATACAAACAACATTTCAAAAAAACAAAGAATGTCACTTTGAAGTCCTGATTGGCTTTCAATTCATCGAAACATTATAAAAACAAATCCGCAGTGACCCGATAAATTGGAAATCACCAATAATTATAATGTGACATCCTTATTTTTTGGAAATGTTGTTCAAAATGATTAGAAATTTAAAAAAAAAAATACAGTTGAGGATAGCACAGCGTATTGACTGAAAAAAATGCGAAACACTATAAAAAATATAGAAGGTGTTAATCTGACAGTCCATTTAGGGTAGTCCATAAATGACGCTTTAGATTGATCGTACCAATCGTAGACCACTCACATGTTTTCGTTAGCTTTTATTTTACTGTCTGTACGCATATATTATTATAATAGGTACAACTTTTTTTTTACTGTCTGTACGCATAATATTATACAAGTGCTTATTTTATACGCACGTAACTCCTTTGTTTTCGCTTTATTAGAAAAGTTTTTAAAATACAGTACGCTGCATTTAGTATCTGGTTACTGAACCTTCTGGTGAAAATTAAAACAAAACTAATTTTCTCTCGTTCTAAATTAAGGTGGTAGCAATTGTTGAACCCAGCAATTGTACCTAATCCAAAATGAAATAGGAAAACTTTTGATGAGTGTAGGAGCGATGTGTGACTTCTGCCATTATTCTAATGCTTCTACACCATTTATGTTGTATGTTGAATGTTATGTTATTGAAAGGAAATGGTATGTCAAAGACCGTCTCAGTTAAGGTGGTTTCAGTCCATACAAAAGTTTGATGCACAATACGCGTAGACGGAATCAATAAAAGAAAAATAGTTTAGAAAATCTAGATGCCGCGTCACGAATAACATTTGAAATTTATAATAGCATTACGAAGATATAAAGCTTTTAAAATTTTGTATTTGAAGTTGCAAAGCTTTATATTTTCGTAATTATATTATAAATTGCAAGACATAAACAAAGAAGGCACAAAAATCACTTCTTATCACGGCGGTCTTATCACTAAAAAGCGGTTTCTTTTAGCATAAGCATATGTTCACGACTATATTCCCGAGTAAGCAGAGATATTCTGAAACCTCAGAACATCCACGTTTCACTACATCATTTAGCGATTTCTTTTACATGCTGTCAAATACAATACTGTAAAAATAAAGTGAATTATAAAATAATGTCAAGTAAGCTCCTACAATGAGACAGGAGAACGAAAGGTAAATGACCTGTGATCTCAGGCAGGAGTACAGTTCACATTGTAAGCTATAAGCACAGAATATAAGAGCCATGGTGGTCCAGTGGCGAGTAACCTTGCCTGCCGTGCAGGAGGCGATGGTTCGATCCCCGTCCAGGCCGACTCGTACCAATGAGTTTTTCGGAATTTATGTACGATTTGTAATACCACTGGCTTTTCGGTGAAGGAAAACATCGTGAATAAACCTGCGTGCTTCAATTTCGAGGCATGTATTGTACCTACTGTCCATTACAAGTGGCAACGGGCTCACTCCCCGTCACACAGGACAGAGTTTCGGTACTATTGAAACGTGGATGTTCTGAGGTTTCAGAAGATCTCTGACTACCCCCTCGGGGAATATAGTCGTGCGCATATGCATGTATGCATAGATATACAGTAAAGCAACTTCATGCAAGCGCTCAAATCGAAGCACGCACACAGACGAGCGTCACCTACACGGCCCGCTATACAACATTATACTACAATATTACGCCCTTAACGTCCTTAAAAAAATCTGATGTCCCATACTAAACTGCAAGCAATACCCACTCGATTCAAACGTATGGGACAGCAGATTTTTTATTTTTCCGACAGGTATGCTCCCATAGTAAAAGTTGTTCAGTTTGATGGGTATTGTGGTTCAAAGGATAATGATACTTTTGCTTACACCCTGTATACTCGGACATTAAATTTTCGATATATCATGACCGTTTCTGTCCGAACTTCATTGGAATAGAGTTGACATTGGAATGACGACGTTAACGCAATTTCAAAAATTGAATGTTGTGGTAAACCCTCTGAATTACCTTAGCGGGCCATCTATGGGGCGCTTGTTTATTCTGTATGCGTGTGTCAATTCGAGTGCTTTTTTTCATGAAGTTGCTTTACTGTATATATCTCTTTTCTGTGCTATTTTAGGAAATATCAAAATGTTTTACTATCTAAAAATTTGATTCATTAGCTTCTGGTGAATATTTTTATGTTTTACTTAACGACCGGACTGGACAAAGGCCGTTAATGTACCTAAGTTTTATTACAAGTGCTAAAATGTTCAAAGTTTAGAAATGTTAATAGTACTATCTCACACGCGGCAGCTAAATATAAGACGGAAGTTAAATATTTGTGCGAAGGAAACAAACTTCAAAGTTATGGCTAAAGTGCTGGAAAACGATGTTTGTGTAAAAGATTTGTGCTTTTATCGACAACATACGAAAAAGTTTTCGAATTATTGGCCAAGTATTGGCAGAAATTACCTTGTATAGATAATTTTGTACCAATATAGTCTACTTTGGTATTGGGACGTATCCAAATCCAAACAATTTTTAGGGTTCCGTAGTCAAACAAGGAACTCTTATCCATTCGTACATTCACTCAGTCTGTCAGGGGTAAAACTGGAGTAAAAAATCTGAAATTGTTTCACAATATTGCTCTTAGTAACGATTTTCAACGAAAATTATAAACGAATTTTATAGTACAACTAGTCTCGGAAAAATATTGATAAATAAGATTGGCTTTGAAAAACATAACCCTCCTTTTGGGACAGTCGGGTAAAAAATATAAAAAGAAATAATAATAAATAGCTAATAATAATTATTATATAAATCATATATTACATAATTACATTATATTATTACATACATCAATACACTCGAAAAACATAACCCTCCTTGTGGGGAGTAAAAAAAATGCATAGGTAAAAGTTGCTCCCACGGACCCCGCCCTACCCTATCCTATGGGACATCATAAATGTAAAATGAGTGAAAAAAAAATCTAGGTAAAGTTGGCCATTTCGCGAATTAGGCATTTCGCGAAATCTTTCTTCAGGCATCACTTAAATAAGTAGGCACTACGTTTCGAGACTTCAGGTTTTCATTGATGGTCTAACTTGAAAACTGCAATAATTTTTATTTCAATTTTACCTACGATTCCTTACTCGCAACCTTTTCTTCCAAAGTCGCGTTCAAAAGCTAATTTATAATTTAAATACGTTTGCCTCATACTGATGCATAAAATACAGGGTGTAAGTGACAGCCTAGCAAATACTGAAACGGTGAACTCAGACCATCACACTGAACAATTTTCACTATGGAACCTACCTGAGGAAACGCGAAAAAAAAGGTGTCGCATACAAAACTGATGTACCTACCCGATTCAAATGTAAGGGACAGATGATTTTTTTTTGTTTCCAGGGGTGCGATTTTTGAATCTCAGTCGCTGAGCTCAGCAGTTGAAAATATCAAAATTAGTATGGAGATATGCATCTTTCTACTGTTGATTTGACTTTCAAAAATCATACTCCAGGAGTGCGATTTTTGAAAGTCAAATCAGCAGTAGAAAGATACGTATCTGCATAGTAATTTTGACATTTTCAACTGCTGAGCTCAGCGAATGAGATTCAAAAATCGCATTCCTGAGGTAGGCTCCATAGTGAAAGTTGTTCAGTTTGATGGTCTGAGTTCAACGTTTCAGTATTTGTTAGGCTGTCTCTTACGCTGTATAGTCTATTTTAGTCTACCACTGATAAGGAAGCTAGGGCGGATGTCTAAACCTGATTACGTTACGACTGTAAGACGCTTCAGGGTGAAGACTTGTCTGAAGACTTGTCTTGTGCTAGTTTATAATATTTTGCATCCTGGCAGTTCTATGAAACGCAAGAATGTAGGTAATTGAATTTAAGGAAAACTAAGTGCTTCTATTGAAACTGGTAAAATCTGAATGGTTTCATTTCTGTAGTCAGCTTTAATTATAATAAAAACGGTAGTTTATTATTTTATGTACTTACCTGAAATTTAGACATGCATAAATGTGCATAAATTATTTGCAACCATTGACTTGTACTATCGGGGACTTTTCCACCTGACCACTTAAAAGAAATCGCATAATTTCGCGCGAAATTTATTGTTTGGAAACTATTCATTAATTGGTCTATTCATCAATAGGGTGGGGCTAGACAGCGCTTTTATTTTTAGTATGCAAGCAAAAATGAGCCTAGTGGTGGTCAGGCGGAAAAGACCGCGAAAGTACATTAATATCGTTGTTTGCAGCAGATGTTACGGCCTTCGATGATGATGATGATTAGACACGGGGACAAGAACTAAACCGACTCAGACAACATAAAAATTAGTTTTATTTTTTTTATATTTTATTGGGAATTCACGAAACACATAGTCAAATCGTCCCAATCACTTCCTAAAAAAACTGGTCAAGTGCGATTCGGGAGTCGCTCATTTAGTGTCCTGTACTACCAGTTGTTTAAAAACATGGTTTTCTAGTAAGATAGTTATATTACTAGATCGTGTTCGTATCATAGTTATATTCCTAGTAAGACAGTTATGAATCGTTTTCATATAACTATAATTACAGTATATATCCCAAGGGATAAAGCTCAACAAGTATCACGGCTTTAACTATTTGACATAATTATACAGGGTGACATTGAAATCATTAGCATTCTTTTAAACTAAAAGTTTATACCCATAAAATTGAACAACTTTTACTATGGAAACAAACCAATCGTAGGAAAAAATCTGATGTTCCATACTAAATTGCAATGCCTACAAAACTCAAATATATTGTTACGAGCAACGGGTTTCGGGATTGGAGTGAAACGCTAAGTCCAATTTTTACAGAGTTTATTGGGTTACACACTTACACACGGTCCACCTTACAGAGGTTCCCCCTTACACGGTCCTCCTCGCAGGGGTTTCCCCTTATACCACTTACTTTCACTGTTCACTACGTCACTACTATGACGTCACGAGACGCGACAAAACTATGACGTCACGACGCACGTCACGACACGTGACACACTATGACGTCACGGCACTACACTGACACTTGTCTACACACAGTTTCACTTTACTTTGCGCTTTACTTTTCACTTGTACTTTTTCACTTTTACTTTTCTTCCTTTTTGTTTCGCACTTTTCACCGTAAAACCAATACTGACTTGCGACCGCAAGCTCGCGGGCTTATATACCCCTTAGAATTTTCTAGATACCCGAATTTCGTTAGTCTTTTCTTTATTCCTTTGTTCCCTTACGGATATTTCTTAAACGGCTTCTTTCTCGAATTTTCCTAAAGACACCCCCACTTTTATTGTTTCTTTTAAAATATTTCTTCTCTCTCTTTCTTCTAGAACGTACCCATTTTTTTGGGTTCTTTTCAAATATTCCTTCTCTCTCTTTCTTCTAGAATATTCCTAAACACGCCCATTTTTGTTTGTATCTTTCCAAATGTTCTTACTCCCTCTTACTTCTAGAACATTTCTAACAACATTAAAATCTAGAATTATTTTCGTCGAGTTTCGAACCACCGACCCCCATGGGAGTCCATGCCTCGAGCGCTGAGCTACGAAGCTTGTTGACAAACCGGCCGAATTTTTGAATGCCTTTCTATATCTGCGTCATTTCACAGCATCCGTGACAATATACGACAGCAATATTTTTTTTTTTGCTAAGATCGGTTTGCTCCAATATTAAAAGTTTTTCAGTTTAATAAAATAAATAAATAAATAACGCTCACAGGTACATAACATTGTAATGATCCCAAGTAAGCACTATAGGCTTTTATATTAGGGAAACCATACAACAACGGCACGAACATAATAACATGACCGAACCGGGATTCGAATCCAGGATCCTGGTTTGGCAGTCTGGCGAAATGGGTAGACTCTTAGTTTAAAAGGATGCCAATTACATCAATTTCAACTTGTTTAAGTAAGAACGTATGCGTGTGAAAACAGTAAAGCGGCCAACAAATAAATTGCCTTACATACATGTAAAAATTGTATGCAAATAAATTTGTACGTCATTTTGTATGCGAGTAAACACGGAAGCGGCAGAGACAGGAAGTGGGGGGCGGATGCTAACACCCCTGATTTCCGAACGAGCCGTACTCGATTAAAGTAAAGTAGGAATTTGAATTTCAGAGCCAATTAGAAAGTGTAGAGTTGAAACGTAGCTCCCACACACTTTCTAATTACAAACATACTGGAAACACTCACCGCTACCCATTTCGGTGTGGTCAGATATTTTTAACCACCGAAGCAAAAAAGATGGGGTATGTTATAACTTAGACGCCTATGTCGGTCTGTCTGTTTGTGGCATCGTAGCTCCCAACTCATTTTTGCGTGAGTGTTCTTAGCTTCGTTTCATGCAAATCTGTTCAGCAGATTTCAAGTTATTTTAAATTATTCTACAACGACAAACAAGGGTACTAACGAGGCTCTATTTATAAGCCAACGCTGTCCGTCCATCCATCCGTCCATCAGTGCATCAGTCCATCAGTCCATCAGTCCATCCATCCATCCATCCATCAGTCCATCCGTCCATCCATCTATCCGTCCATCAGTCCATCCGTCCATCCCTCCATCTGTCCATCCGTCTATAAAGAGCTATATCAGTAATAGCTAGAGGGTTGAAATTTTCGCAGAATATGCGTCAGGTAAGGATGATTTGCTAACAAATCATAAAAAATTAAAAATAAAAAAATGTTGGTGGGGTCCCCTAGATACGGGTTCAGTTTAACTGACATTATAAATTTAATATCCGGCTAGTCGTGTAGTTCCGGCCCAGAAGTGATGTTTCCTGAATTTCACAACATACTAAAATGTCAATAAAAATATAAAGTTTAAACATTAATGGAGTCACCATTAATGTTTAAACTTTATATTTTTATTGACATTTTAGTATGTTGTGAAATTAAATTTATGGTGACATAAATGTGAAGTTTATGAATTAAGGTGTGACTTTCAAAAATAGCTCTCTAGAATGCACTATCCTATTTCATTCCATGGGTTTATGAGGCATGAGGTTTCTAATGCTGTATTTTATGAGCGAAAGGTTATAGCCATCACGGTCACCTCAGTTCATCCTGATACCTCCAATATGCTAAAGGTAGCTTTACTACAACTAATGCATAAATAGATAGTTGGTTGATGTAGCAAAGCCTTTCTAACCACCACGATCTGGATTACAGTCGCGAATATATGTATGTAACTACCTAATACTACCTATGTATGTAAATAACACTATAAAAAACGTTATCATGTATTTATATACATTAATTAATTAACATCCAACATTTCACTGTTGGACCACAACAAATCCCTGGAAAAGCACTGTTTCACCATAATCATCTTCCTGCCCTTATCCCATTACTTAGGGTAGGCGAAATATGTCGTCTTCCTCTATTTATTTATTTTAGTCGTTATTTCAGCGCGAAAACCTTTTTTTAAACACCTGCCATCTCTCACACGATTCTTTCAAATTGTTTTTCATCTTCCTGTCGTCATGAAGTCATCCACATTTATTTAACACACGTCTTGTAATATGCAACTCATATTTCCATGAGCATGAGCCACGATAATCGATTAATGCGCAGTTTTTCAGATGCAGGCCAGGCGCTACTTTCAAACTTCATCTAATATACTTATTCCTAAATCCTGTCTATTCTATTCATTTCACCATAATAGGTGTAATTCGTACGTACCTACGTTGGCAGATTTTTAGCTATTAGCAGGGACGTAAAATGAAATGACACTTAAGATTTCATAAAAAACGCTTTGCCTTGACTTTACTGTTAAAGTTCAAAACTCTTCAACTCATAAAATTTAAGAGTCTGGAGTGCAATTCTCTAAGCGCAAACATCGGTTGTAACATCGACATCGGCGAGCTGTCAATTCGGTATGCGTTGTGTCAAAAACGTGACAGCTCGCCTATGTTTGCGCTTATAGAATTGCACTCCAGAGCGTTATACTGATTGAAATATAGGCCGACGAAGAACTATGTCACAACACACTATTTACTATGTTTTTTTACAAAAGGTTTAGGTTAGCTTTTCATTAGAGTTGTGCGAGGTAGCCGACCCTGTGAGCGAGAAAAAAAATCCACCAATAGCGTCCTCGGTCAATCGCGTCGTAAGGAAATTGCACCTATACTATTGGGCAATTTTATCCTCACTCACCGCCGTGCTACCTCGAGCAGCTCTAGTGGAAAGCCAGCCTAATGTCGATTATGTCTAAGGTGGCCTACATTTCATGATAGAATGAAAAATCAAGCGGTAATAGCATTGTAATAGCTAGCCAGCATTTCGCCCACAAAAACACTGAATAAGAAATCTTATATTCCTTAGTCGTCTCGTACGACACACATGAAAAGAAATGGGTTGGTTCAATCTAAGGCCTGCCATACACATCCGGAATTCCGAATCAGACTTATGATTTTGTATAGGATTTGACGTCTACGTATTATAATTCCGAACGGAATTCTGGAGGGACCAAATCCATATGAAATCGTTATTATGTGTGTGGCTAGTGTAAATCAGCACTACACCGCTAACCAGAAGTCCGGAACTATATAATTTTTTCCTGAATGATGAGAAACCTGACCGACTTACCTCAGGTTCGCAGGATACTTATTTTTATTTATTGTTTGTTAATATAAATTTTATTTAAATACCTACACAAAAGATATATGTACGACCACGGAATATATTATAAGGGACGACTAAAAAAATATCTTGTCCAGCGTCCAGGATTTCCTATTCAAGATCATAGTCCTGAATAAGCCAGACACTAAATACGTAAACATAGTATAGGAGCTTTGGTTTATCTAACCGTGCAACCTAAAATGTATTATCGTTGCTGCTAGGAGCGATAGGCGCTCAAAATAAATCTGTTTTGTCTGACAGGGTTTAGTGGAGTTTTGTTGAAAAATGTACACTGCTTCGTCGTGTGGAAAATTTGTGACTTTGGACTTTGATCGAAGCTTCGGACACTGTAGCTTCAGCTACTCTGTCCCGTACGCAGTTACGATCCGAAATTATTTCCCAAAAGTTACATGTTGTCCACATAGTCTAGGTAAAATACGGTTTGAGATTACATTAAATACACTTTAGTAAATTGTGTTTTAACTAATATTACTGTTAGTTTATAACACTTTTGTTGTGATTTAAAAATTAAAAAAAAATTAAAAAAAAAATTAAAAAGTATTAACACGTGGTTATATAGGCTGAGGACCCTGAGAAATACCTTTAAATCGATATAAATGTTCAAAGGGCAAGCTTATTTCTAAAGATATTTCTTCCAGCATACCAGCAAAAGCGACAGTTAAGTATCACAATGCAAATTTATTATGTACAAACAAACAGTAAATAATTAAGTTTTGAGGTTATAATTTTTTTTTACTTACAAAATATTAAATATCTACTCAAATTTACAATATTAACCGGGGATTATTATTGTTATAAGTAAAACGTATTGAACGAAGCCGTCCTGTATAAAATCACCAGTTTTCTATTTATTGTTCATACCTAAATTTACTGTTTTGTAAATGTCTTAATTATTCCATAATACACAGTACAAAATCGGGGATTATTGAGATTTTATGTTTTTCAGGTATGTATCTACTAATATTTCAAACTATCACCGAAAGTGCAATTAATGCAACCAACTCCATACAAAAATCCGTAGATTTTCCCGACTAACAGATTATAATAGATCATTATTAATTAGAAGAATAAGAATTAAAAAAGTGTTACTAAGTGTCAAATCAAATAATTATACTTTGTTTTATAACAAAAACATAAGCAGCAAAGGGAGAGAGAGAATATAAGAAATACAAAAAAGGCTGTCCCTTTTGCTTAAAAAGATATTATTACAATTTAAGAATTTCTTTTGTGTTATTTTATACATAATTCTATTTTAAAGAATACTGCTGTGACATTCTGGCCACATCTGCACTATCTCAAAGCAGAATATAGAACCTCATTTTTAAGGCTGTTAAATTACTTATAAATAAGTCCTTTGCCTACACGGTAATAACAGCATACAAGTATTATATACTACAGTCCTTGCACACGAAAATATTCCTTAATACCTGTGTTTAGCGCTCTACTAACACAATATTTAGGTTCAGTAACTTCAATAATAGATAAACAAATATTTTCAGAGCAAATTCCAGTAGAATAACGAACAAATACTCCTTGTAGAATTCACGGTAAAAGATACCAAGAGAACTGGGGAAACAATTATTTCTTGATAGCTCGGTCTCAAGAGATGTGATAAATAACTTGGGAGTTAGGTGATGTCAAAAACCAGGCTATCTACAGCGTCGGTCGGTAGCTTATTGTGGACACTCAATCATAAGGGTCCGGGTTTGAATCCACGAGGACGACAATACAGACTTTTTCAAATATTTAGGCTTGCCTTTGAACACTGGTTTCATTATGTATTTTATAGAAAAATAAGAAATATGATCAATAGCAAATAAAGCCGAGAGGTTGAAGATTACTGCTATATTTTTTTTTTTAATTTTTATGTCTTTTAAATAACGAGAAGATAGCTTCTAAAAACTAGCAAAATATGGCCCGGCCCAGTGTTTACTTAGTGGGAGCATCTTAACAGGATATCATTAACAGTAATACTTATCATAAAACGTGGATGTTCTGACTTCTGAGTTTTCAGAATTTCTATGACTCCTTCCTCCTGGGAATGTAGTCGTGAAGGTGCTATGATATGCTAACACTTAAAACAATCACCTAAATATCTGCATGATAAAAATATCGACCGTGCAAGTCAGCATGTACAATCCATTGTGATAATGATCTGAATAGACTATGAACCCGCTGCAAGTTTTCTACACCTACATATTTAGGCAATAATATACCTAATAGCTGAGGTATGTATTGTACCTACTGTCCATTTACAAGTGGCGACGGGCTCACTCCCCGCCACACTGGGCAGAGTTTCGGTACTATAGTGAAACGTGGATGTTCTGCGGTTTCAGAATATCTCTGACTACCCCCTCGGGGATTAAAGTCGTGAGCATATGCTATGCTATGCTATATATCTAATAAAACTTTAAGGATCCCACATCGATTCCAAGCATGTTTTTTCTATTATGTTATTGCTATATTTACATTATAACCATCCCAGAAAAGAGGAGATTTTAAACGTGAAAGAAACATCAAAGACAAATGAGAGTATACATAATGATCAACAAAAAAAACGATTTTGCATCCGGTTGTCAGTGGGTACCGACAGGCTTTAGGGTGGGAAGCGTTATTTAAGGACCCTTAAACTATGATCTTTCCACTGCTGGATTATTGAACACTAAACAGATGAAAAAAGAGTGATGAGTGCGGGTTCAAGTCCCGCCCGAGACAAATTTTTCAATCTTTAATTTGATTCGAAATAGCACAACATGGCTGTAACATGTTTAAAAAACAATAATATTTGAAACTAAACAGATGGGTGTAGAAAACTTTCAGTGGTATCTCGGAATAAAAAACCCGGCGCGCCATAGACATAAAGAGCAATAGGCACTTGCGAGTGATGAAGCCCCGACTTCACAGACTCATTAGTACTTCCCGCCATGTTTTTTTCATATACCCGTACATCTACGTATCCGTTAGCTTCTACAGAACGAGTGTTTGAGTTAAGTTTTTGTCGTTACGTACATTTTTGTCGTAACGTACATTTTTGAGCGCGTGACTAGGGTGAGAGTTTATTGTTTTGTCCGCTATACAATTTTTGTTGTATGAAACTTTTCTGCTTTTCAAAAACCAGTCTTTACAGTCTTGTAAAAAAGCTTGGGCTAAGCTAAGCCTATTTCGGGTTTCATAGTGTTCTACCTACGTCATCACCATCCGACGTCTACTGCTGGACATAGGCCTCCCCCAAGGATCGCAATAACGACCGGCTCTGCGCTGCCCTCATCCAACGGGTTCCCGCCGCCTTCACCAGGTCGTCGGTCCACCGTGTACCTATAGCTAAATCTTTCATTAATTAAATTGTCCTTAATCATGATGGGTGATGGAAAAATTAATCTGTCAGAATAAAATTAACTAGAGTTTTTCACGGATTAAATATTTGTAACTACATATTAACTACACTTTAACTACCTACGTTTATTTAAAATACTTAAGTATAAAATCAATATAATATGAATCAAATTAAAGATTGAAAAATTTGTCTCGGGCGGGACTTGAACCCGCACTTTTCCAAACCGGGGAACTGCGTTATCCAATTTCGCCACCGAGCCTACTACCCAGAGAACGAAATTTTCAATCTGTTGCGTCTTAAGGGGACGTGAGCACCATCTACTGGTGCGGGTTCAAGTCCCGCCCGAGACAAATTTTTCAATCTTTAATTTGATTCGAAATAGCACAACATGGCTGTAACATGTTTAAAAATCAATAATATTTGAAATATAATATGACTCAGCAAGGAATATACAGGGTCCTTCTTAATATGCTTACACTTTCTTAAAGAGATAATCAGACCGTAGATATACAGAGTGTAACAAAACACACTAGTAATACTTAAGGGGTGCATCATAATATGAAACTGAATAACTTTCTCTATGGGACCAACATAGAAACAGCGAAAAAAATCTGCTATCTCATACTCCCAGCTCGAGTAGGTTTGCTGTTTAGTATGGAAGTGCTGATTTTTTTTCCGCATTTCGATGTTGGTGCCATAGAGAAAATTGTTCAGTTTCACGGTCTGATCAGCCCTTTAAAAAATTGTCAGCATATTAAGAAGGACCCTGTATTATATTTTCTTTCCTTTAATACCTTTCTAATCATAATAAAAATAAAAACGGATTCAAACCTCGTCACTCAATTACAAAGAAAACGAATTTTCAGCAGAAAACTTGTTATTGTCTCGAATTGAAAAATACCCATTTATTCCTCCTTTACAGAAACCAGTAGGTCAATTTATAAGGATAATGTCGTAAATTAAATGTTTTACCACAAATTGACAAGGAAAAGCGACCTTTTTGCCTCATTTCGAAGACAAGGAGTGGAAAATAACGGAAACTTTTTAAATTTTCTAAACGAGAGAGGCTAGTAATACTAAGATCTCTTTATCTTTTGTTGTGTATCGATTCTTAAGAGAATATAACGGTATCTTTTCTTGTATTAAAAGAATCAGGGCATTTATTTTGCATTTATATTTTAATAGCTTTTCGGATAAACATAAACCCCATCACTCAGGGTAGGTATATCCATAGAGATAGGAACTACTAATTGGATATGTATGGGTATATCAGCATTTTTTAATAAAGTATATTTTATACTTTAGCTTGTGGTTCCGGGCTTTATTATCATTTTTCTGTAGCTTTCTCTTGTTTTAATTCCTTAATTTTCAATAGCAAATCAACTATTATTTTATTCTATAGATTATTATATATTTGTTTTTTATTATTTGTACTTAAATAATCATTTCTTTCAGACCACGTGTAAACGAAATTAATAGTAATAAAATCTGCTTCAACAACATGCGTCGTCAAAATTGCTTACAAATAAGTGCAAAAACTTTTACTATGGGAGCAAACCGATCAGAACAAAAAAAAATCAACGGTCTCAATACGTTTGAATAAAGCATAGCATAGCATATGCTCACGACTATATTCCCCGAGGGGGTAGTCAGAGATATTCTGAAACCCCAGAACATCCACGTTTCACTAGTAGTACCGAAACTAAACGTTTGAATAAAGTAGGTAAGTATTGCAGTTTAGTATTGGGACAGCAGATTTTTTTTGTTCTAACAAGTTTGCTCCCATAGTAACAGTTTTTCAGTTTGATGGGTAGAGTATGTGGTTTAAAATTAATTTTTTTCATAATATTAATTAATTTGTTTGTAAAATTTAAAATTTACTGAGCTCAATATCAACCCACCGCACGGGCACACTCACCCTACTTACTACCAAACAAGACTCTTAAAATGTATCCATCAGCACGTTAGCGCTTTCATTCATTGCTGTAATGATAACAAATCATTTTTACCTCAAAACTTAAAATGGGAATAACTTTAAAATTGAACTATCAAAATGATAAAATTATTGTTTCAAACTAATTATTTTGTTTTAAATCAGTTGAGGTGAATGAGGTTTTGCGCTTATTCATTAACACGTTGTACAATATAGAAAGACTTAAACTTGGCAGGAACATGCGAAATTAATGCTTAAAATTACTTAGATAAATGTAACTTACGGAACCTACAATAATTACTAAATGAAAACTACAAGCTAGGATAATTTTGGCTCGTTTTTGGCGGCAAATTATGTCCAACAAAATATACAAAATGGGAAAAGCCACTTTACCCAGTCCAATTTGACCGCACTCCCCTAATTAGTTAGAAAGTTTATAATTTAACCAACTTTCCCATTACAATGTACATTGTTAGAAACAAACAGAGAAAGCAGATTGTGGCTTAACGAATCATGTGATTTTGGTAATGAATGCCAACATTTTTTGTTTTTAATTTGTATATTAGACATTTGAACAAAAAGATTTAAGATAATATCGAAAAACGAATATCAATATGGATAGAAACATCAACGTCAAAAGAATATAATAATATCGAAAATCTAAAGAATCTAAGAATTATAAATAAGCGAAGAAGAAATGAGCCACTATATCGAGCACGACTTCCGTTCGTCTTACACTAAACAGAAGACGTGCTCGAGGCCACCGTCCTGCGGGAGGGTGCCCAGGACGCATTGGGCATTGGCAAGATATTCAGTCCCATATAAAGCGGTCGACAACTGTCAAGAAAGTCTGCCCGGTCCGTATTGCATCAAAACCACGTAGTAGTCGTTACATAAAAACCACGTCAGAAGCCGTAAGGCGGTCTGAAAAAACTCTGACTTCAGGGCTCTGCCCACACGATAAGAAGAAGAATTTTTCATTGTTAACTTGAAAACTTTAAACACTTTTACTGTTTAGAAGTTTAGTTACTGTAGTACCATGTAGGTAACATTGCCGAAATATTTTATCTGGAACCAGAAACTGTATAAACATTAGGAATCGATACCGACATCACTAATGTATGCAAATATTTTGTCTGAAATCGAACTCTGTTTTAGCAACGAGTTTGGCAAATACACAATATTAAACCGAAGTAGTTCAATATATTATTTGACTTCGGTCTTGTTAGAAAATTCTGTCAAACTTAAACATTTGGAAATGATTTTATTAAATAGTTTTGGAATTTACATCACAGCTAATGAGATAGAGATGTCACAGAAAGATGTGGTCATTCTTAAAAGGGTGCTACCTAGATTTCACTATAATAATTACGTACTATGTACAAAACACCCTAGTAATACTTAAAGTTTAGACCATCAAACTGAACAACTTTCTCTATGGAGCCAACATCCAGAAAAATAAAAAAACTTTGCTATGCCATACATTTTAGTCGAGTCGGAACTGCAGTTTTGTATGGGACAGCGGATTTTTTTTATTTTTTCTCGATGTTAGCTCCATAATGAAAGTTGTTCAGTTTTATATTCTGAAGCACCCTTTAAGTATTACTAGTGTGTTTTGTTACACCCTGTATATCTACCAACTAGTATCTCCTCATAGTATATGCGGCAGAGGCAGAAATTTTCTTTTCTTTACTTCTTTATTTCTGTTCATAAAAGTAGAAGGTGACGTTATCGTTTTCAAAAATCGATAGGTAGGTAAACCAAAAGGTTGGTTGGTTACCAATTAAATCTCCTTGCTCCAAAGACTTTTAGATCCAATATTAATTAGAATTATTTTAATCCATCAAATCGGCTTAAAACTGGTCAGAATTTTGAGATTTTCCTCAATTCTCGAGAGAACTTGACTGTTTATCCCACTTTCCCCAATTCACCTGTAAGTTGGTAATTCGGGAATACTAAAAACTGTTTAGAAGTGGAGTCGATTTGAAGCTTTTGTCCGCGGCACACGCAAAAATGTACCCAGTGAAGCTTGCCAAAGTTGTTATTACTTCGGCGATATTGCCGTCTGGAGCGAGTGGCAGAAATCAACCAAGCACATCGCGTACGATGTAACAAAGTGTAGGTTCTTCTCTCGATTCCTACGGTTCCTACGTTCCTAGGTTTCTGCATGTTTTCTCGTGTGAAGCTTGCAATATAAACTTTAAGCTTTCTGACCCTTTTAAGCCTTTTACGGTCTATGAAGGATTTATAGACCATAAGGAGAGCTTCAGGTCATTAGGTCAATTGCTTTGAACGTAAGTAATTGCACGAAGTCGTGGTTACGACAGTTCCAATGCAATTCTGATTGCGTATTAATGCTGCAATAGAAGTCTTTGAAAAGGTTATAAGGGTGAATTCTGTAGTATATAAACGGTCTTGTTCATTGTGTATATTATTTAACGACACTCGCAGACTCCTTAATAATTTCATTGCTAATCCAAATAAGAAAATTAATCACTTAATTTTGTGTTCTATAGCAATAGATATAAAAGGGTTCGTGGATCTATCAACCATCTCCAGTAACGAAGATAGGCGACCCTGAAACATCATGATCAGCTTATACACATCGTACTACAGGGCACAGGCCTACCCTCATGTAGGGTGTATGGTCCACCACACGTGCCCAATGCGGATTGGTAGATTTCACATACGCATCAGAATTTCTTCTTCAGCGTATGCCGGTTTCTTTACGATGTTTTCCTTCACCGTTTGAGAGCAGTCTGTATTATCACATTTATTAACTTCCAGTAACAATATACATTGCGTCGGAATTACATTACTTAATATTAGGTAAAAGGGGAGGCCTTTCGCCAGCAGTGGGATATTGAATAGGTACGTAAAAAAAAAAATTTGGTACATTACAAATTTACGCTGATTAGAAAAGTCCACTTCACAATATAAATCAACAATAACAATTTTATAATGATCTTGAAGAAAACTTACTAATGTCAAAAACTAGAATAAGTAATACTTTAAATTCATCATGATCAATTTCACAACAAACTTGTTATTTAAAACGTTACGAAAAGCTAAAGCGGAGATTTATATAATGGTCAAAATTTCAACTTTAATTTGATCTCTGATCACATATAAAAAGGAGACTACCCACCCCACCCATCGAGAGATCCATCTTGATAAATATTGGATAATATTGTACAATAACAACAACATTTACATTACTACCAGCACAGTATAAGAAAGAGTATCTATTACTACATACAGTAACTCCCAACAACTTTTTACCTCACCCCCTCTATTGCCCTGTGATTACCTCGGCAGTTACCAATGTTAAGCAAAGGCGTATTCCCTTCTCGTTTGCACTCACTCAGTATAGCACAGGCTTACCTCCTCTTAAAATTTTTCCCATTTGTATAAAATGACAGCTAAATGTCTTAGGAGTGCTACCAGTTACCAATAAAATTTCCAAAAAGCAATTTTATACACAGCTACTTAAAATTCATTTTATTCAGCAAAAAATATCGGTTACAAGCAATATTCAAATGTTGTGGACCGTTGGACGACAATTACTTTCAAATTGCCTTTTGTAGAGCAATTTTTCAATTTGTCAAGCATACTACGAATTTTATTAACGTTGTAGCTAGATGTACTATCCGTGTTGTTGACCCTTGAAAAAACCAATATCGGATTTGCGGAGTATTTTTCTTGTGAATGATTCTCTAATATGTGAACAAATCGATAACGAGCCAACACAAAACCTCACGTTTACGATTATTATTCCCCGAGGATATTCTTAACATATTCCATATTTCAGTATTGTGAAAGAAGTTTAGATACAAATGAGAGGAAAATGGAAACAGGTGCTACTAAAATTTTTCTAATAAGCAGTACTTCAAGAGACGTGTTATTTATGCAAGACTTTGACTCTACAAACTCAACCATGGAGGAATTTCTTGAATCCAAACTATTATTTTGGTAGTTACCTAATTTTATGGCAGGTTAGCAGGCCCCAGAGAAACTTTATTTTTGTCATATCATATTTTATTTGTGTCCAGCCTCTGTCTAGTCAAAGACAACATAATTTATTCAATAGGTACTAGGAACTTGAAGCCAACTTTTTAAAGCTACCACTGCAGTGTTGTGTGATAGGTAATGAGTTGAGTACCTATCGCAGCCAATATAATTATAAAATTTTCACCATTTCTCGGTCGAACGGGGAGACTACACAGTTGCAGAAACACTCATTACAGTTAATCCTCCATTAAATCTCTTGCTAGCTTTTACAATGTCAACAAGACAAAAAGTGACAGTAAGTGATTTAATGGAGGATTAACTTTAATGAGCGTTTCTGCAGCTGAGCGTAATCGATAAGGGTTTTTATGCAGTGTATTTTTGGGCGAAAGGCCAGCCATAGCCATTGCCTAGGCTCACCGAAAACTTTCGTTAGGTATGCTAAAAGTGAACCCTTGCTACAAATGCATGCTAGACAACTGGTAGTTATAGCAATGTTTCTAACTACCCCGAAAGGTATTATGATCGTGAGTTTATATATATGTACCTATGTATGTATAAAGCAAAAATGTTAAGAGTTATAAAAACACACAGTTTCATAATTTATCACGAAACAATATCATAATTCTAGTCATCGATTTCGTCTTATCTGCAAAATCTACAACGTAATAGACAGGTACTGTACTCAGTCTATAACAGATTACATAGATGTAATAATATTACTGATCTATATATTTAGGTTATACGTAGTAAACAATACATCTCGGTGATTAGATATAATTCTGTCGAAGCGAACATGACACAAGGAAGAGCCTTCACCATAGATTAATTATGACTGTATTATTGAATAAAGATAGGCAGGTTGCCTTGTAGGCCAGTCATTTCACGGTTTGAGCTGGGACTAATTAATAATTGATATTTTTTTCAGTCTATTATTGAAGAGCCGATTTGAGCATAGAAATGTACCAAAATTAAAAAAAAATCATGTCAGCAACAGTTTAAATTTATTTTTAGCTATTTTCTCGTTCTAAAAAACCTGATGAATTTTTTTTTTGCAATTATTTAAGGCTTTACCATTATGTATACATACTTCAAACATGGTGTAAATATTTTTGTCTACTTAGAAGGTTTTGAAAAATACATTCGTATTTTCTAATAAATACTTAATTTTTTAAATTTCAATGCCTATTTTATTGCTCTAAAATAATATATATTGTTAAATCTAAGTCAAATGAGTGCAAGTGCATTGGTATTAATATTATTAATTTAAAAGCCTTCTGGGACACACAATTTTGATTTGTTTAAATTCTATACGCAACACAAGTTGCGTATAGAATTTTTTAAATATGTTTTAAGATAGTATTTTTGTCACTAAATGGTGCCGGTTACAGTTTAAAAGTCCAATTAATAATGACTCCCTTCCCCGCCTAACAAAACTCCTTAATATGACTAGGCTATTGTATTTTGGAACGTAAAACTGATGTTTTCATGATGATGATGATGAAAACTTAGGTCATCACAGCCATAGTGCTTCTCCAGATATGTTCACTAGGTCACAGATTAATAATAAGTTACTAATAGGTCACAGACTGATACTGATTTAGGGAGAGCGCAGATTAGAGTCACGACAGTTTTAAGACAGACTTGTCGCACAAAGACAAAACTGTTTCAAAACAGTTTTGTTTCATACGCAGCGCACACCACGTAAGACGAAACTGTTTTGTCTACGACACGACGCGTAACACGTAGTTCTTGCAGTCCTAATATTTGCTGACGTCGTCTTGCCACTTTCTGTGATTTCTATTATTCTATAGGCAGGGTCCGGGATGTTGCTCGGGAAGAGGGGTTACAAGGGATACGTCGCTAGACAGTTTTGTCGTTGGTGTGCGCGCCCGCATACTTTTGAAAGGGAAGCCGACAGTCGTTAGTCAGACTTGTCGTCCTTGTAGACAACTTAGTCTGTGATGTTTTGTTGCAAGTGTGCGCGTCTTCATAGGTTTTGTAAAGCGATAGTCTGGCTTAAGACTGTCGTGTCTCTAATCTGCGCTCTGCCTATAGTTACTTCGTAACAGATACATCACTTCCTTACAAAACGACAAATTCTCAAGCTTCAATTACCTATTGCCAGACGGTAGGTACACGCTAAAATGTACCTAGTGAAGCTTGCCACAGAGTTGTTATTACTTCGTACAGCCCGCAATGTATGTGACGTTTTACTGTCTGGCGCTAGTGGCAGAAATCAAGCAAGCACATCGCTTACGATGCGCCGAAGTGTAGGTAGATACTTATATCGGTACCACGGTCGAGTGACGGAGGCCTGGCTTGGTGGTGGAAGCAGTCTATGGCAATTCAACGTTCTACTTTTTATAAACGGGCATGGGCCCACCCATTCCCACCGCTTTAACTGTAAACCAGGATCAATAGCGGCGACCATTCACACCACTATGACTCAAATCTATCTTGGAATGGAAACCGCAATTAATTTTATCAAAGAAGATAACAGTAAGAAAAACAAATATCCGACTTCCCTCCATTACAAACGGGAGACAGCAATAAGAAAAAGCATGGCCATTAGAGAGCCAATTCCAGAGATCATTTATTCGTATGGCAGAGTTGAAGACCCTCCCGCAAAAGCACCAAAAATATAACAATACAAAAACAATAACCACGGCTTCCCGAGAATAGTTACGGTAAAGAAATTATCATATTATTATTATTTTCCCCTTTCTCATGGTTTCATTCAACGTGAACTTTTTCTTCCTTTTGCGTCTTATATGAAATCAGTCAATAAGAAAAGACGGATAAAACACAGTTATTGGTATTTCCGACAATACTATTGACGTTATTTGTAGCAAATGGGAAAAACTTGTTTCCTGTTAACTGGGGATATAAAAAAAACTAATTTTGACGAAGAGAATACTGTTTAACACGTTCCGGGGCAGTGAACGAGACACAATAGAACTTTTATTGTTATCACGTCTATAGCCGGTCACTGTCCCGGAACGTGTTAATAGTCGTAATAAAATAACTGGATGCAAAATGCCTACAATTCCTAATTTTTTTTCAAGAAAACGTGCTAAAGTCAACAGTCAGTAAATTTAACTGGTTTTAAAGGAAGAAAGAGACATTGTATGCCATGACTGTCCAAAGTGGAAATCAATACCCTCTGCCTACCCCTCCGGGAGAAAAGCATTCGTTGCTTAACGTTGATGATCTTTTGAAAACTGTGTGTGAAACCTAAATATTTTATTCGTAACCATAAAATTATACCAGCCAATTTGAAACTAATTCATAAAATGCTAATTTCAAATCCGTATAAGCTTTGTAAAGGTTATACGGGTGACAAGGCAAAGGGTTAATCATTACAAATACGAAATTAGTCTGAAAAAGGCTTTATTTACATTTAAAAAATGTTTCAGTGAATTTTGAACTGGGAGACTAATACCGACTAAAAATTGTCTCAAAATACCTACCAACTTTTATGATAAGTATTGAAATAAAAATGGTGTCCTGGAAAATACTTTGGCATCGCGTTTGGGATCGAGAAGTTGACATTTTAGGAAATCATGAGACGTTTTGGGAAGTGGACGTTTTGGGAAGTGGACGTTTTGGGAAGTGGACGTTTTGGGAAGTGGACGTTTTGGGAAGTAGACGTTTTGGGGATAGGTGAGTAAACATTTTAGGACGTTCAGATTTTAGGAGTAGACCAATCAATCAATCAAATATACTTTATTAATAGACGTTTTGGGAAGTGGACAAAATTTGGAAAGTAGACATTTTTGGAAGTGGAATTTATGAACCGAGACGTAATTTGCCATTATCAAAAATAATAGGCTAGCGTTTTGGAGTTATTATAGCCCGTACTTTTTCATTCTCTTTGATAGGTACTTTCAATGGGATGCCACCTGCTACGACATACCCTTTGTATGTATGCCGTATGAGGAAGTTATGAAACTCACTGTCGGAAAATACTTCATAACTACTGAAATACTTTTCCGTAACTCCCATCATTCTTTCTAAAGTAGAGCATAAAACTACCAGTCGGTTAGGGTATTCCACTGAAACCGACTTTAGTCCCAAAATTCTTAATCACAGCTGTGTGCACTATGAACAATCGAAAAGTCTTTTGTCCGCTAAGAAGACTACTAAAATATAGGTAGGATGGTAGGAAGAATTTTCTTCTGAAAACAATGACACTAGCTCAGTTCTAAAATTGAGGCTTTTTTTTTTTTATTACGTTTGGGTTTGCTCTTGACCTCAATCTAGTCCTCAGGACGAAGATGGGGTCGAAGATGTAGCGAGCTCACCCAGAAGAAGCCTATTCACTCGTACTTTAAAGGAATTCGGGTTGTAAGCACTCGGAAATACTGACGCATGTAGGGCGTTCCACTCCTTGGCTGTGCGCATTATAAAAGATTCAGAAAGGCGCTTGGTGCGGATATGTACCAAAAAGGGGTGATATCCCGCGGTGCGTCTGGAAGTCCGATAGTAGAAAGGGGAAGCTCATCGTAGGTCGTGCGCACAATCGTAACGTTCAAAACGATCAACGCGGCTCACCTCGTGTGTCACCCGCACAGTCGTACGGTTTTCAGTGACTCATACGGTAGGTCATAAGCATAGGCGAAATGCTATAAAATTAGCTCGCTACGTGGTTCTTGCGCGCTTCTGCCATTCGTCGACGCACTTAAGACGACGATACTAAAATAGCGGAAGACAGGTGACGTTCTTGCATTAAGCACTCGAAAAATGGACCAGCTTTTCATGTACTTACAAGTGCAAAGTAATGCACACAGCATCACTATTTATGTTTTTTATTTTTTTAATGATTTGTAAAACGAGTTTTGAGTAACGCGAAGACATTGTGGTACCTTTATCTCGCCTAAAATCCAAAAAGTATTTCAATCACGCAATGCCGCTCTAAGTAAATTAGGCGAAGGGGCCTAATTTATACGGTTCATGCGCTATAGGCTACCTATCTTGCTATTTTAATTTAATCAAAGCGCTTAAGTAAACTTGTAATATTAGTGTAGACCACACAACCAGAGAGTAAATAGTACCCACACAACGTTAATTAATATTTTGTTCTGTGAATGTACCTGAAACTCTACACACAGGAGAACAACTACTAATACATCGAAAGCTTTTAGTAAGTTAAGATTTCAGTTCTTGAAACTTGTAAGTTTTCCTTTTAATGGAATCTAAGTTAATCACGATACGAAGGAAACGTGTAGAGATTTAGTTCGAGAGAGGTTCTACCGTGCTTTATTTATTAAGGGCCTATGTCGAAAAATAATTGAAGCGAAATGGGCGAGTGATAGCTTATATTTCTGCCTGATGCGAGAGAAAAAGATGGGGCGGCGCGCGCGCCTGAAACGACGAAACGTAGAACAAACTTTATTAAATTGTGATTGTACTATTTATGTAAGTTCAATTCTGCTCTTATCAAAATTTGTAAAATATCGAACTCTTTTTTTTAAATCAAGTCTCGTGTTTCTATTATTCACCGTTAAGCAGTTCCAATCGTTTATAAATAAAAACGGAGGCTACTTTGGCTTGTTTTTCTATCGAGAAAATGTGTCTTAATCGTGTTTCGGTTCTTGTCAAAACTTCAATTATATGTTCAATTTACACATATCCGCTAATCATACTCCTACTGTTAGTACTTCATGATATACGCTTTGAAGAATCCTATTTTTGTTCACATAGAGCATTGCTGTGTTGCGAAACGTAAATGATAAATACCCATAAAAGATTTAAAATGTTTAGATACTTTTCTCATCGCGTATTTATCAACATTTAACCCCGTATGTCATACTTTAAATAGCTTTTATTGGCACCCATTATAGCTTTATGATTTACTAGAATAACGGTACCCGATATATCGGCTAATAATGAACACTCTTGTCAAATCGTTCACAAAACCAGAGATTAAATAAACGAGGCATCACCCCGGCTATAAAGGGACACGACAAAGCCAGCGAGTACATTTACCGGATTTATTAGGTATATACTTTGATCAAATAAAAATAGTGGTAGATAGATGACTAGCCTATGTCGTCGCCTTACTGACTTAGTCGCAATCCGGTACCACAATGCCTTAGTGTGCTTTTACTCGGTGTACAAATCATTCAAAAAGAAAAATACAAATCGATTAGAAGAGCTTGGGTTAACAACACTTGAACAATGGCGCCAACGTGGTAATCTCAGAGACGTATTAGATACTTGCTGGATGTTATGATGTCCGAGGAATTGAAGATAAACCGGATGAACCAGAACCAAAATCTCAGAGTTCACTCTCTCAAAATTGATGGCACGTTTTGTACAAGCAACCCCCGGAAACATTTTTTTGCCCAACCGTATAGTTCGTGAGTGGAACAAATTGCCTGAGACTGTAATAAGTGCGCCTTCAGTGAACTCTTTCAAAAAACACTGGACAAATATTAAAAAAACTAAACAGTGCAGTGATATACACGCATCAGCTTTGAGCTGCTAGTGTATCATATATAACAAAAATAATAAATCACAAGGCATAAACTTTTCACTCGTAAGTACATTAAAAGCAGATCCAATGTTAGAGTACATAAGTAATGCAAGAACTTCACCTATCTTCCGCTATTTTAATAAATATGTGAAACATATTGATAGTTCGTATTCGTAACATCCTGGAAGATTTCAATATTTCTCCTACAATTCAATAATGTTATAAATGTCAATAGGTATTTGATATCAAATGTGAATATTCTTATAAAAAAAATGAGATGCAAGTTTCAAATAATAATATTCTCGTTCAATATCGTTGGCTGAAATATAAGTAGTTTAAAAGATTTTGATGCATGAAAAGTATGACCTGTGATCCATAATGTTATTACCTGATTCGTAATACACCGACTGCTCTCAAACGGTGAAGGAAAACATAGTAAGGAAACCTGCATACGCTGCTGAAGCTTGGGCACGCGTGTTGGACTAACGATCATGCATCCTCCTTGAGGGTAAGTCTGTGCCCTGCAGTGTGACCTATACAGGTGTTACAAAAATACAAATAAACATTTAAAGTGGTGGTTAAGACCATCAAACTGAACAACTTTCACTACCACTGGGGACCAATATCGAAATCGCGAAAAACAAAAATCTGATGTTCCATCATCATCATATCAGCTGATAGACGTGCTCTGCTGGACATAGGCCTCCCCCAAAATGGGGAGATTTCTCATAATCGCCATGATGCGATGCGTTTGCGATGTTCCATACTAAACTACAGATCTACCCAAGCTTAACGTATGGGACAAAAGATTTTTTTCGCTATTTTGATGTTTGTCCCATAGTGAAAGTTGTTCAGTTTGATGGTCTCAACAACCCCCTTAAAAGTTTTAAATGTTTATTTTTACTTTTGCAATACCCTGTATAGGCTGATAATGATTTGAACTGTAGAATTAAATACAACAGGGTGTTAGGGTAAACAGTTGCATTACTTTCAGGGGTGATTGTACCCATGATACCGAACAAATTTCCATACTAAATGCCATCAGCTGACTGAACGTTTGCATGAAACTTTTTTTTTTTTCGAATTTTTATTCCATTGGGAAAGTCGTTCAGTATCATGGGTACAGTCACCTGTTTACCCTAACACCCTGGGCATGGTGTGATATCTGGAGCCACCTTATGTAACTTTCACGAAACACTGGGCTGAACCGTGGCCAATATGAATAATGATTCATTCTTATTTCAACTAAACAAACGTTATATAAATACTATGTAGGTACTGATTCTATTCACTGAGCTAGTAAGAAAAAGGAGATTAATGTGAAATTTATTTCCGGAGAACAAAATACAGTTTGAGATTAAACTCAAATTTACGATATTAAACGGGAATTAATATTGTTATAAGTAAAAAGTAAAGAAGGAAGCCGTCCTGGACAAAATCACCAGTGTTCCATTTTTTGCTCATGCCTAAATGTAATGTTTTGTAAATGTCTGAATTATTCAATAATACACAACAAAAAATCGGGGATTATTGAGAATTTATGTTTTTCTGGTATCATCATCATCATCTCAGCCGATGGACGTCCACTGCTGGACATAGGCCTCCCCCAAGGATCGCCATAACGACCGGTCCTGCGCTGCCCTCATCCAACGGGTTCCCGCCGCCTTCACAAGGTCGTCGGTCCACCGTGTGCGGGGCCTACCCACACTGCGCTTTCTGGTACGCGGTCTTTCTGGTATGTAACTATATTCCAAATTATTACCTAAAGTGCAATTAATGCAACCTAGTCTATACAAAAATCCGTAGAATTCCCCGACTATATATACTATAGAATATTAGTATATTCTACAGACAATGATAATTAATAAAAGATAAAATTTGGCCATAATCCAAATTCTGAACAATAAAGCTCGGTGTTTCTCACTAAAAGCAAAAAGTTTGCTATTGTTTTCCAAAAGTATAATAAGTCCTTTTGAATTCGAATAATAAATTAAGTAGTATGCTAAATCTGAAACCTGCCAATGCAAAACATTGCCAAGATTACCATCATTGTTTTTTATATAATATGTATGTTTTTATTTCTACAGCAATACCTTAAGTAGTACCATAAATGTTATAAAAAACAGACACAAATGAAATAAAGTAGTATACGATGATATTTTTGTCTCTGTTACATAAAGGGTATAAGTGACAGCCTAGCAAATACTGAAACGGTGAACTCAGACCATCAAACTGAACTACTTTCACTATGGAGCCTACCTAAGGAGACGCGAAAAAAAATCAGCTGTCCCATACATTTGAGTTGGGGAGGTACAGCAGTTTTGTATGGGATACAAAACTGCTGTACCTACCTAGGTGATTTTTTTTCACGTTTCCTGAGGTAGGCTCCATAGTGAAAGTTGTTCAGTTTGATGGTCTAAGTTTACCGTTTCAGTATTTGCTAGGCTGTCACTTACACACTGTATACCTTTTAAATGGCCTATGTTATTATGTGACAATATTATTTGTAATATAAAAATAAAGTCATTATAATGTCGAGACCGCAGGGCCCTGGGGTGCCGAAGCCAAAAACTTCATAAAATCCATTGGCCGTCGTTTGAGGGAGAGGGGCCGAGACCCCCGCTCCGGGTCGTACCTGGTTCAACACATTTCCCTAGCCATACAGCGTGGAAACGCCACGAGCGTGATGGGCACATTTCAACCGGGTTCGAGTCGGGGCGGGCTCTTTGACTGATTATTTTGTTTAGTCTAGTTATATTTTAGTTTTAGGATATTTCAGTTTTATTATGGATTTGTGTCTATGCATTTGTACTGTTAATTAATATCAATTTGTTTATTTAGAATATAATAAATGCTTTTGTTTTTATTAAAAAAAATAAATAATAATAATTTATTAAATGAAAACAAATAGGTAACTAGTAAATTTTTAGAATGTGCTATGCCTACCCAAACTGTGACAGGTATAAAATGGCATCTATCTATACTATTATAAAAATGTAACAGAAGTGTGTCTGTACATTGAAGATATTAACAAAAAGTTACGATATTGTTTTTAGGTGTCCCTGATTCCATATCACCAAATTTTGGATTTTTTGTCTGTCTGTTGGTTTGTGTGTTTGTTTGTTTGAATGAGCATCACACAAAAACTACTGAACCGATTTTGATGAAACTTTTTTGTTTGATAGCTTATTATCTGACCTAAAATCTGGTATATAATGTGTGCAGATGAAGTCGCGGGTTAACCCTAGTAAAACATAAAAGTATTACTATTTCTTACTACGGTAGTGATTATAGTACTCTGTGATTTTACCTTTGTCTTCTTACAAATATGTTACGTCATATAACACGTTCCGGGACAGTGAACGAGACACAATAGAACTTTTATTGTTATCACGTCTATAGCCGGTCACTGTCCCGGAACGTGTTAAAATACTATGAACCATTTTATTTGGAAGTAGTCACGTTATTGCGTAACAGGTTTTCGATGGGTCTTGCTGTGACGTCATGCGAATGAGAATGAAATCAGAATTGGAATTCAACTTGGTTAATCGGTGACCTGATTAATTACTTTTGCAGGCAAATGAATAAAAGGAAAATATAGGTACTGCGCCTTATAACCATTATAATCCGTCGATCCTCCTTCGAAATTTTTGCACAACATCCACATTGCTTCAGTTTAATTATGTTTATGGTAAAATTTAATATTTAGGTATATAAAGTCTAACAAAATTAGGTGAAACTATTTTAAGGGGATGATCAGACCATCAAACTGAACAACTTCCTCTATGGGACCAATATCGAAATCGCGAAAAAAAATCAGCTGTTCCATACAAACCTACTCGACCTAAATGTATGGGACAGCAGATTTTTTTCGCGATTTCAATATTGGTCCCATAGAGAAAATTATTCAGGTGGATGGTCTGATCATCCCGTTAAAATAGTTTCACCTAATTTTGTTAGACCTTATACAGGATGAAATTGATATCATTAGCATCCTTTTAGACTAAGAGTCTACCCATCAAACTGAACAACATTTACTATGGGAGCAAACCGGTCGGATCGTTTTGCTCCCATAGTAAAAGTTGTTCAGTTTGATGGGTAGACTCTTAGTTTAAAAGGATGCTAATGATAGCAATTTCACCCTGTATATTGAACTAATTATTATAACATTTTGACAGATCTTCCACACGACGAACATGATTATTTATTTCTTAAATCATATTTGATTAGCGTCGCTTAAATAAATCTATTTTTTTGTCAATCTAATGAAAAGATCAAAGATTGGTAATCGAGAATTGAAACATAACATTTTATACTTAGTTCGTGTTTGTGAGACATCACCTCTGAAAAGTCCAACTTGTTTAGATCATACCAACATTTTACTTCAAAAACGCTGAAAATAAAATTGTAGCTGACGAATTCCAAAATCTTCGATTTCTCAATCCGTTGTAGGACTTGTAGGTACGTGTAGCCATTCCAAAATAAAAACGTTTATTTTTCCATCGTGAATTTAATGGCTGCTATCACTTGCGAACGGAAAATGAATAGTGTACAAACAATAATAAACGAATGAAACGGTGTTTTGGCTCGCCACCAAAATACATCAAGCGATTTTCACAACCCGTCCTTCCATATTTCACAACACCCAGGTACCTACCTAGTTAACGGAAATATGGTAAAATAGATTATTGATTTATGTACTCTAACATGACTCTACCGATTGAATTTATACTCATGACGGCTAAAAGAGATGAATGGAGAAAGACATTGCGCCGACCCCAAGTAATGGGATAAGGGATGATGATAAATTTTTTCACTTACATTTTATTAGGTAACATTTAATAAAAACTGGTCAAGCGCGAGTTGGGTCGCGCACCGAGGGTTCCGTACCACACGAACATTTTTACGAACAAAAAAGTTTTGTTTGCTCCGGGACCTTTAGTGCGAGACCGACTTACACTTGGTCGGTATGTTGTTAAACTGTAGAGTTTGCTCTATAATCACACCAAGTTTGAAGCTTGTATGTATTACCGTTTTTACGGGAACGAGAAAAAAGACCTTACGAGGTAAGAAGGTAAGAAATGGGGAAGAAAAACATCGTGAATCGGAACATAGTGAGGAAACTTGTTGTCATCTGACCCTCATTTTATCTTTGTAGAAACCAAACTGTTATTTATCTGTAAGTTTCCTAATAAGGAAATATATATACTATTATAAAACTGTAACAGGAAGTTTATCTGTACATTGAAGATATTAACAAAAAAAAAGTTACGATATGGTTTTTAGGTGTCCTTGATTCCATTTCACTAATTTTTGGATTTTTTGTCTGTCTGTTTGTTTGTGTGTTTGTTTGTTTGTTTGAACGAGTATCACGCAAAAACTACTAAACAAATTTTGAAATGAAACCTTTTTTTGTTTGATAGCTTATGATCTGACTTAAAATCTGGTATATAATTTGTGCGGATGAAGTCGCGGGTTAACGCTCGTAAATAAATAAAAATAAAATAAATAAACCTGAATACGTTGAAGAAGAAATTCTGATGCGTAGTTTACCAATCCACAATGGGCACGCGTGGTGCATAGATTAATATGTATAAGGTCTAACAAAATTAGGTGAAACTATTTTAAGGGGATGATCAGACCATCAAACTAAACAATTTTCTCTATGGGACCAATATCGAAATCGCGAAAAAATTTATGGGACAGCACTTTTTTTTTCGCGATTTCGATATTGGTCCCATAGAGAAAGTTGTTTAGTTTGATGGTCTGATCATCCTCTTAAAATAGTTTCACCTAATTTTGTTAGACCTTATATATTGGCGTGGTGGACTATCACCCATACGCCCTCCCTGAGGGTAGGCGTCTGCCCTGCATTTGCAGCTCTGCATTTCTGCGCTGCGGGTCGCGGGCGGTGGGGTAGGGGCCAGCGAAAGCACTGAAGGAAACAGCTGGACACAGCTGACTTTGTAGCCAGCGTATTAATGTACGTAGCGCGTTACATTGCTTCTTTTATGTATTACTAGCGTTAACCAGCGACTTTTTCCGCACAAATTATATACCGGATTTTAAGTCAGATCATTAGCTACCAAACAAAAAAAGTTTCATCAAAATCGGTTCAGTAGTTTTTGCGTTATGCTCGTTCAAACAAACAAACAGACAGACAAAAAATCCACAAATTTGTGATAATATCGAATCAGAGACACATAAAAACCATATCGTAATTTTTTTTTATGTACCGACAATCTTCTGTAACAGTTTTTTAATAGTACGAGCGTTAACCCGCGACTTCGTCCGCACAAATTATATACCAGATTTTAAGTCAGATCATGAGCTATCAAACAAAAAAAGTTTCATCAAAATCGGTTCAGTAGTTTTTGCGTGATACTCGTTCAAATAAACAAACAAACAATTAAACACAAACAAACACACAAATAAACAGACAGACAAAAAATCCAAAAATTGGTGAAATGGAATCAGGGACACCTAAAAACCATATCGTAACTTTTTTTTTGTTAATATCTTCAATGTACAGACAAACTTCCTGTTAAAGTTTTATAATAGTATAGATAGATAGATAGACAGGTTCAATTAATTTGTTTATTTACTACAAAATTATATTTTATATTTATTGGCATAGAAAACACAGTTTTTGACCAGAAAAAATAAAAAAAAAACCTCGGATAATTTAGGAATTTTCCTGAGAAAATTTCCACTAGTTTTCACTTCAGAATAATGGTCTGAATTCAGCATTTCAGTATTTGCTAGGCTGTCCCTTAAACCCAGTATAGACTCGTGATGAAAAAATGCGGTAACAATATACCCAACGTAAGAGCGGACAAAACAATAACATCTGATTGCAAACTCATAAAGATGCATAATAATTTCTAACTAAAGTACTACGGGATTCCACATCACGAACATTTGTGATCGTGACAGTACTAATAATAATTAGCAATGCATTTGAAGACACAATGCTACCTTCATAGAGTCTAATTTGAAATGCATACAGACTGAATACATAATTATTAGAGAACATTAGTCTATACAATCGGACTCTTAATGAGCAGATTCTACTATAGAGTAAAATAGCGTCATGCTGCATAGGAGTCGTAATGTAAACTATAATGATTTGAAGTGTAGGCCACCTTAGAACCTTGGTTACAAACAAGTCAAAAGCTAAGTGTTAAAATATGTATATAAGGTCTAACAAAATTAGCTGAAACTATTTCAAGGGGAGTATCAGACCATCAAACTGAACAACTTTCTATATAGGACCAACATCGAAATCGCGAAAAAAAAATCAGCTTTCCCATACATTCGGGACGAGCTAGGTTGGCAGTTTGTATGGGACAGCTGATTTTTTATTCGCGATTTCGATGTTGGTCCCATAGAGAAAGTTGTTCAGTTTGATGGTCTGATACTCCCCTTAAAATAGTTTCAGCCCTTCCCTTAATATAGGAAGGATATTGAAGGGAAATAAGACAGTGGTTCCATACCTACCTCTACCTGCCTACCTACTTGTGATTAATAGTAATCGTACATGTGCATCTATATCTATACTATTATAAAACTGTAACAGATGTGTGTCTGTACATTGAAGATATTAACAACAAAAAAAGTAACGATATGATTTTTAGATTTTTTTTCTGTCTGTTTGTTTGTTTGTGTGTTTGTGTGTTTGTTTGAACGAGCATCACGCAAAAATTACTGAACCGATTTTGATGAAATTCGCGGGGGACAAAGTCGCGGGTTAACGCTAGTAAAAATATAAAGTTAAATAAAATTTCCATTGACTATACCAGAAATAAAGGTTTTATAATTTTGTCACTACACCAGTGCCCAGTACCCACACAGCACAAATGTCTACAAAATATCGACGGATCCATAAAAATTTAAAAAAAAAAATTATTCTAAATAATATCACATAGATAGCTTTTTGACTCTACCTTTAAAATAGTGACATTAAATAAAATTATAATAAATATTCTGTAGACATTTCTTTCTTTTGTGCTGTGTGGGTATGAGCAAAGCTCGATTGCCCAAATAGTACATATCATTATAATAGACGATTGCACCTGAACAACGTTCCCAAGATTAGATCTTTCACACAATCAAGAAAGACTTTCACCTGACATTTAAGAGCCAAACCTGTTCAGTTCAGGGTAAGTATAATTACCTCTTAAACTTCTTAAAGTAATGCCACTGTTTACCCAAACACCCTGTATACATACTCACATCCATTTTTATATTTTATATTTATTCCCACTAGTCTACATATTTACGGAGTCAGTTGGAGACAGTCATTTTACGGAGTTTTGTTAGACGGGGTAGGGAGTAATTATTAATTGGACTTTTAAACTGTAACCGGTACCATTAGTGACAAAAATACTATCTTAAAACTGTTTTAAGATAGTATTTTTGCGATTTTTTTAAATATGCATACTTAAAAAGAATTCGCTACGCAACATAGAAATCAAAATTGTGTGTCCCAGAAGGCTTTTAAATTAATAGTATTAATACCAATGCACTCATTTGACTCAGATTTAACAATATAAATTATTTTTGAGCAATAAAATAGGCATTGAAATTTAAAAATGAGGTATTATAAAGGAGGAATAAATGCGAATGTATTTTTCAAAACCTTCTAAGTAAACAAAAATATTCACACCATGTGTGTAGTATGTATAATAGTAAAGCCTTAAACATGTGCAAAAAAAAATACCATCAGGTTTTTTAGAACAAGATAATAGCTAAATTTTAAAATTGGAACTGCTGCTGACGTGATTTTTTTTTTAAATTTTGGTACCTTTCTAGGCTCAAATTGGCTCTTCAATATTATACCGAAATGACTATAAATTATTAATGAAAATGTTTAACATAATTATTGTCCAATAAACTTCTGCCTAGTTATTTGCACTATAAGTAGATCCTGATGAATCATATCATAATATCATCTAGCAATACATTTGCTACATGATATGCGTTAAAATTTGAAGGGACAAAATGGTAAAACCTTTTGTTCCTTGCCTCAGCAGGTACGTCAGTGCAATTATGACAATTCACGACTCACGTTTCAAACTCAGAACAGAAGGCAGTCAGCAGCAGACGACCGTGTTGATTGCCTGTACATTTCGTCTTTGCTGAAAACGGTACTATGCACTTTTTAAAAACGATTCATATGCTCTTGGTCGTAAAACAGATTATCAAATCTCGAAGAATGAACAGGATAGTAATCAAACTATTACAAATCAGTCGAAGCGAAATAATTAATAGATTATACTGGGTTACTATGGAGCCAACAACGTGGAAAATGCAAAAAAATTTATCAGCTATTCCATAGAAAACGGCAATGGGGACTCGATCGATTTTTTCTTGTAATTCAGATTTCTTTTGATCATCTAATCAGAAATATTATCTAGTAGGTACTAGAATCTAGTCCAAACTTGTATTACCTGTGGTCACAAAGTTTTGATTAAATTACGTGCTTTTTTATGATATGCTTATGAAAAAACTAATGTAGATGTCATAACTAAATAAGTACGGGGTGTAGTATGTATGCCTTACATACTTAATGGGATGTCTCAGACTCTCAGACCATCAAACTGAACAACTTTAACTATATGGGACAAACATTGAAATCGTTTCATAGAAAATGTATATGGTAACTCCACCCAAATGTAGTGAAAGTTGTTCAGTTTGATGGTCTTAAGCATCCTGTTTATTATGTAATGCATATTATAGTTGTACACCCTGTATACAGGGTGAAATTGATATCAATAGCATCCTTTTAAACTAAGAATCTACCCATCAAACTGAACAACTTTTACTATGGGAGCCAACTGATCGGAGCAAAAAAAATCTGCTGTTCCATACTAAACTGCAATGCCAATTCGACTCAAATGTATGCAACAGCGGGTTTTTTTGTTGCTCCGATCGGTTTGCTCCCATAGTAAATATGGTTGAGTTTGATGGGTATGCTCTTAGTTTAAAAGGATGCTAATTAATGATATCAATATCACCCTGTATATGGTTATACTGTTTATGTACCAAGTACTAGACTTAGTAGCATAGCTAACTGTACATAGGATTCACATAAGCATATGCTTACGACTATATTCCCCGAGGGGGTAGTCAGAGATATTCTGAAACCTCAGAACATCCGCATAGGATTCGGAATAAATAAGCAATTTCTTTGTTTTTCTGCTGAGTAGCTTGAGACATAAAATTAAATTAAACACTGTGCAATATTCTTTTAGTGCCATAAAGTATAAAATAATATAGTAAAGCTCTAATTTAAGGATGACTTGGTTTTGGTGTTATAGATAGGTATGTACTATACATGCAGAGTCTAACTTAATATGGCAGGTTTTTGTTTCAGGCGATGATCATACTGAACAATTTTCTATACAGGGGTTTCTTTCCTCGGGGTATTAGGGTAAATAGTTGCATTACTTTAAGAGGATAGGCGGGCTGAAATGCACCCACCCACACACCGCGCTGACCGATCGGACCGATTTTATACAAAAAAAAATCAGCTTTCCCATACATTCGGGACGAGCTGGGTTGGCAGTTTGTATGGGACAGCTGATTTTTTATTCGCGATTTCGATGTTGGTCCCATAGAGAAAGTTGTTCAGTTTGATGGTCTGATACTCCCCTTAAAATAGTTTCAGCTGATTTTGTTAGACCTTATATAAGAAGGGAATTATATAGGAAGGATATTGAAGGGAAATAAGACAGTGGTTACATACTTACCTCTACCTGCCTACCTACTTGTGATTAATAGTAATAGTACATGTACATCTATATCTAAACTATTATAAAACTGTAACAGATTTGTGTCTGTACATTGAAGATATTACTTAACAAAAAAAAAAGTAACGATATGGTTTTTAGATTTTTTTCTGTCTGTTTGTTTGTTTTTGTGTTTGTTTGTTTTAACGAGCATCACGCAAAAATTACTGAACCGATTTTGATGAAATTTTTTATGTTTGGTAGCTATTGATCTGACTTAAAATTTGGTATATAATTTGTGCGGACAAAGTCCCGGGTTAACGCTAGTAAAAATATAAAGTTAAATAAAATTTCCATTGACTATACCAGAAATAAAGGTTTTATAATTTTGTCACTACACCAGTGCCCAGCACCCACACAGCACAAATGTCTACAAAATATCGACAGATCCATAAATGTTAAAAAAAAAAAATTATTCAAAATAATATCACATAGCTTTTTGACTCTACCTTTAAAATAGTGACATTAAATAAAATTATAATAAATATTCTGTAGACATTTCTATCTTTTGTGCTGTGTGGGTATGAGCAAAGCTCGATTGCCCAAATAGTACATATCATTATAATAGACGATTGCACCTGAACAACGTTCCCAAGATTAGATCTTTCACACAATCAAGAAAGACTTTCACCTGACATTTAAGAGCCAATCCTGTTCAGTTCAGGGTAAGTATAATCACCTCTTAAACTTCTTAAAGTAATGCCACTGTTTACCCAAACACCCTGTATACATACTCACATCCATTTTTATATTTTATATTTATTCCCACTAGTCTACATATTTACGGAGTCAGTTGGAGACAGTCATTTTACGGAGTTTTGTTAGACGGGGTAGGGAGTAATTATTAATTGGACTTTTAAACTGTAACCGGTACCATTAGTGACAAAAATACTATCTTAAAACTGTTTTAAGATAGTATTTTTGCGATTTTTTTAAATATGCATACTTAAAAAGAATTCGCTACGCAACATAGAAATCAAAATTGTGTGTCCCAGAAGGCTTTTAAATTAATAGTATTAATACCAATGCACTCATTTGACTCAGATTTAACAATATAAATTATTTTTGAGCAATAAAATAGGCATTGAAATTTAAAAATGAGGTATTATAAAGGAGGAATAAATGCGAATGTATTTTTCAAAACCTTCTAAGTAAACAAAAATATTCACACCATGTGTGTAGTATGTATAATAGTAAAGCCTTAAACATGTGCAAAAAAAAAATACCATCAGGTTTTTTAGAACAAGATAATAGCTAAATTTTAAAATTGGAACTGCTGCTGACGTGATTTTTTTTTTAAATTTTGGTACCTTTCTAGGCTCAAATTGGCTCTTCAATATTATACCGAAATGACTATAAATTATTAATGAAAATGTTTAACATAATTATTGTCCAATAAACTTCTGCCTAGTTATTTGCACTATAAGTAGATCCTGATGAATCATATCATAATATCATCTAGCAATACATTTGCTACATGATATGCGTTAAAATTTGAAGGGACAAAATGGTAAAACCTTTTGTTCCTTGCCTCAGCAGGTACGTCAGTGCAATTATGACAATTCACGACTCACGTTTCAAACTCAGAACAGAAGGCAGTCAGCAGCAGACGACCGTGTTGATTGCCTGTACATTTCGTCTTTGCTGAAAACGGTACTATGCACTTTTTAAAAACGATTCATATGCTCTTGGTCGTAAAACAGATTATCAAATCTCGAAGAATGAACAGGATAGTAATCAAACTATTACAAATCAGTCGAAGCGAAATAATTAATAGATTATACTGGGTTACTATGGAGCCAACAACGTGGAAAATGCAAAAAAATTTATCAGCTATTCCATAGAAAACGGCAATGGGGACTCGATCGATTTTTTCTTGTAATTCAGATTTCTTTTGATCATCTAATCAGAAATATTATCTAGTAGGTACTAGAATCTAGTCCAAACTTGTATTACCTGTGGTCACAAAGTTTTGATTAAATTACGTGCATTTTTTTATGATATGCTTATGAAAAAACTAATGTAGATGTCATAACTAAATAAGTACGGGGTGTAGTATGTATGCCTTACATACTTAATGGGATGTCTCAGACTCTCAGACCATCAAACTGAACAACTTTAACTATATGGGACAAACATTGAAATCGTTTCATAGAAAATGTCTATGGTAACTCCACCCAAATGTAGTGAAAGTTGTTCAGTTTGATGGTCTTAAGCATCCTGTTTATTATGTAATGCATATTATAGTTGTACACCCTGTATACAGGGTGAAATTGATATCAATAGCATCCTTTTAAACTAAGAATCTACCCATCAAACTGAACAACTTTTACTATGGGAGCCAACTGAACGGAGCAAAAAAAATCTGCTGTTCCATACTAAACTGCAATGCCAATTCGACTCAAATGTATGCAACAGCGGGTTTTTTTGTTGCTCCGATCGGTTTGCTCCCATAGTAAATATGGTTGAGTTTGATGGGTATGCTCTTAGTTTAAAAGGATGCTAATTAATGATATCAATATCACCCTGTATATGGTTATACTGTTTATGTACCAAGTACTAGACTTAGTAGCATAGCTAACTGTACATAGGATTCACATAAGCATATGCTTACGACTATATTCCCCGAGGGGGTAGTCAGAGATATTCTGAAACCTCAGAACATCCGCATAGGATTCGGCTTGAATAAATAAGCAATTTCTTTGTTTTTCTGCTGAGTAGCTTGAGACATAAAATTAAATTAAACACTGTGCAATATTCTTTTAGTGCCATAAAGTATAAAATAATATAGTAAAGCTCTAATTTAAGGATGACTTGGTTTTGGTGTTATAGATAGGTATGTACTATACATGCAGAGTCTAACTTAATATGGCAGGTTTTTGTTTCAGGCGATGATCATACTGAACAATTTTCTATACAGGGGTTTCTTTCCTCGGGGTATTAGGGTAAATAGTTGCATTACTTTAAGAGGATAGGCGGGCTGAAATGCACCCACCCACACACCGCGCTGACCGATCGGACCGATTTTATACAAAAGAAATCGACAAAATCAGCATTTCGTATTTCCCTGTTTTCTCCTCCGAAACTAAACCGATTTTAATAATCCTTTAAAAAATAATATGAGAAAGACTTTGGCTATGTCCGTTTGTTTTGCTTTTTTTGTTTATATTCGTCAAATTTGTTTACTGGATCTTTAAACTTGCGGTAAAATTGGTCATTTTCAAAGGTCCCTAGTTCTTACAGTAATTAATTAATGCAATAAAGCAAAACATAGGGACATGGCAGAGATTATATGGTAAAAAATAATTTGCTCTAGTGTTAATCAATGTTATTATCTAGGGAGAAAACAGGGGAATACGTTTGTATGGAGAAAACCGTACTGGTCTATCCTCTTAATGGATGATTGTACTCAGGAACAAAGGGAAATGAGCAAAAAAAAAATCTGCTTTTCATACAAACGTTCGATCAGCTGATTGAATTTAGTAAGGACAGTACAAATTTTTTTGCTAATTTCCTATAACTTTCTTGGGGAAGTTGTTCAGTACCATGGGTACAATTATCGCTTGAAGTAATGCAACTGTTTACTCTTCACAAATATATATACACATTCACAAATCTATAGGAACTTTTATGTAAATTAATGAAGGGTTCTGACGAATGATTTGATTGTGAATCAATGACGCGTATGGATGGAATTTAACACTCAGATAGAATATGTTCTGGATTAACAAGTACAAAACTTTTTTATGATCAGGCAGACGCAATCACGGGCAAAAACTTGTACGTATTTTACAAAAAAGTATCAGCTTCAAAAGATACAGGCTGTAGAATTGAAATCGCAAAAAAAATTCCGCTGTCCCATACAAAACTGCAAACTGAAAAATGTATGGGACGGCAGATATTTTTTCGCGATTTCGATATTGGGCCCACATAGTCAGGGAAATCTACGGATTTTTGTATGGAGTAGGTTGCATTAATTGCACTTTAGGTGATAGTTTGAAATAATAGTAGATGCATACCTGAAAAACATAAATTCTCAATAATCTCCGATTTTGTATTGTGTATTACTGAATAATTAAGACATTGACAAAACATTAAATTTAGGTATGAACTAAAAATGGAAACCTGGTGATTTTGTACAGGATGGCTTTGTTCAATACGTTTTACTTATAACAATAATAATCCCCAGTTGATATCGTAAATTTGAGGAGATATTTAATATTTTGTGAGTAAAAAAAATATAACCTCAAAACTTAATTATTTACTGGTTGTGTGTACACAATAAATTTGCTTTGTGATAATTAACTGTCTCTTTTGCTGGTATGCTGGAAGAAATATCTTTAGAAATAAGCTTGCCCTTTGTACATTTATATCGATTTTAAGGTATTTCTCAAGGTCCTCAGCCTATATAACCACCAAATCTCTACAAAAATGTTATAAACTAACAGCAATATTAGTTCAAACACAATGAACGAAAGTGTGTTTAATGCAATCTCAAACCGTATTTTTCCTAGACACAGAGAAAGTTGTTCAGTTTGATGGTCCGAAGCACCCCTTCAAGTAAGTATCCCATTTAATTTTACATCCTGTATGAAACATTGTAAAACAATACTAAGTGATGTTATTCAATCAACAAAGAAAAAGGTTAAATTTAACTATGTTTGCCAGTAGGTACTAATACTAACACGCCATTGCCACCAAAAACAGCTTAGTACCCAAACACTGATAAAGTTATCAGGGATTTTAGCATTAGGTACTGGATTACTTGTTATCAACAAATGCTATGATGATGTACAAAGGTTGGATTTAAGACTTTGTTGTTTGCCGATAGACGTCATTTCAGTTTGAAGAGTTTTTATTATTGAAGATGCTGAAAGATTTTGAAGTGCCTTCTATTGTGCTGAAATAGTGCAAGTAAATAATAAAAGAACATATGTATACTTTTATTCGGAGCGCGCTCCATACAAATGAAGTCTGGTTATATTTTCAATACTAACCAATACTACTTACCTTATTCAGATAATATTTCCTTTGTCAAAACTTGTAGCAAAAACGCTCATATTGTAATATACGCTGTAATGTACAGATAATTTACTTGTGTTCAGACCAAAACCAACTCTACAGGGTCCTTCTTAATATGCTGACATTTTTTAAGAGGATGATCAGACCATCAAACTGAACCACTTTCTCTATGGCACCAACATCGAAATAGCGGAAAAAATCTGCTGTCCTAGCAGTATGTACCAAATGCATGCATTTGGCTCGAGTAGTTTTGTATGCACAAGCAGCAGCAGATTTTTTTTCGCGATTTCGTTGTTGGTGCCATAGAGATAGTTGTTCAGTTTGATGGTCTTATCATCCCCTTAAAAAAGTGTCAGCATATTAAGAAGGACCCTATATTAGGTGACATGTACTACTGTACGTCTTTTACATTCTAATCTTAAAATTGTGGCTCCATCGTGTTGTCGATGATTTTGCCATTGACAAGTAGAACATTAATTGTGATTACATCGGTACAAAATCGATAACGTACTATGAAAAATAACAACATGGAGTTTAAAAAATCAACTTTTTGACCACCTCATTCACAAGACATTTTATACAAAATTTTATGATTTTTTTGTATGTAATGTAATTTATTTTGACATTTAATCTTTTAGTTAGTTACTTATTAATGTTATGCATCATTACGTTCTTTTATTATTTATAATCTGTTGACATTTTAAAATGTTATTTATGTAATTCAAATCAGGACTTAGTTTTACCAAATGTTAATTACCGAGCTGTTCTTTGTTTCGTATGCCTGTTGGCGGATCACAGCGGAAATCCGACTATGTGATGTATAAATAAATAATGTTGATTGATTGAATGATACTTATGACTGCACTGGACAATTTTAAGTAAAATAGTGTTTCTCCGATCATCATTTTGATTGTCTGAAATTGAAGTCGTCAAGATATGAAAAAAACTCCAAGTCGATTTTATACGTACCGTAATTGGGTAGTTACATAATAAGCCCCCAGTTTTAGAAACTTGATGCCCACGAGTTTTGTTATGAAAAAATCATAATATTATGACGAAATTATTCTAAAAGTTGTTCAGTTATCGATGCTCTATAAAGAGTTTTCACGTTTTACATTCATTACTTAGTTAACAAGTTATATTGTGGCAATTAAGAACTAACTTTCTACTTAATGGTATTAGGTTTATAGTTGGCAGAAAATCTTAAGATTTATGCAGTTGGTAAAACAACTTACGAGAGTAGTTACAAACCAATTGAGACTATTTACAACCTCAACTTTTTTGGCAAACGACTTTCAACTATAATTTAGTTTTATAAGCAATTTTTTTAATTTTTTTGTAAATAAAACTTTTCGTATAACATTTTTATTGTCGCTGGACTGTAATAAATCAACGGCTAACCCAATTTTGTCCCCGTTAGGGGTTGAAATTGGGAAAATTCCTTTGGTTGCCCACATCACGACATAAAACTACAAATTAAATAATTATATTGAATTCTTTAGGAAATTGAACGAAAATGCCGAGATTTTAGCTTCATTGCCAGTCACCTATCGTGTGAAGGTTTTCTCTTGATGTTTTCTTTTATCTTTGATGTGTGAACTGTGAAACGACGACATCAAAATAAAACCACTTCCATAAACCTGCCACGAATGTGAATTAATAAATACACGTGTTTCAAATCATACCTTAAATTATCATGACTTTACCTAACATAGAAATCCACATTAGGAAATTCCTTTTTCCGCAAAACAAAATGCTACCTCGGTGTTTTCGTTTCTTATTTGATTTTAGCCGGTGAAGAAAGAATATTTTGTACCCATTAGTATTATAACACTTTATTGTACACACAGACATATTGATATACAAACAATGGAAAAGACATGTACAAAGGGCAAACTTATCACCATCCATGGTTTTAGTAATTCGGTACCTACGTTAAGTTTTTTTTGTCCTTATTTTATATTTGTTATTCATAGTTAACATCATTTTAAGAAAATAATTTTTTTTTTGCAATAATCTGGTTTATCAAATACAAAATTTAATTATTAACTGTTAACATTAATTATTAACTGTAATTTGTAAATGGCAAAGTGATCGCGAAAACATGATTCGAACTTCATGGAGAAAAACCTTTGCTTAATTTAAAAAATAAAAATCACCTAACTTCTCTTTCTATAGTACGTAGCATAGCGTCATTTTTGTCGTAAAGGTGAATCGCGCCCAATTTTATCTTATTATGGGGGGCAACACTTCGACACAATGGGATCTTTTGTGTTGACCTCTTCATATTTATGAGGTAAATGAGGGAGGCAATACCGTTCAGGGGAAGAAACCGGTAATCTCCCGGTTTTGGGTAACCATCTCCCAGGAGGTAGCCTTTAGCCGCCAATACATCGCACTCACAAAGGATATGTTCCATGGTTTTTTCCTCTTCTCCGCATACTCGGCAGTTGGGATCCAGGATAAGCTTCATCTTTTCAGGGTCTCTTCATATTCAGCCGTTGCGAATGAACCCATACTTAAATTATTATGCAGGGTGTAAGTGTAGCAGACAGTTGCATTAATTGTACAACTTTACCCAAGGAAACTAGAAAGAAAAAAAAACCTTGGACTTAACATAAATGCAATCAGCTGATAAAAAATATTTTTGCGTTTTTCCCTTATGTTCCTTAGGAAATGTTGTTTAGTATAATGAATACAATCACCCTGTAGGAGGATATAATTCGCACGGCTCTTGATACAAAACGAAGTTCCGTCCTAGTTTGAACATTTAGTAATTATCATCATCATCTTATTTAAGAGCTACGCTCTTGTCGGTGGAGTATTCGCCAATCCTGTCTCTTTTCCGCTAGTCTCTTGAGTTCTTGATACGATACGACATCAACCTTTTCCTTCACCCTTCCTATTTCTCCTCCATTTAGTAATTAAAATAAAAAAAAATATGTTGTTAACACAATTTAGAAACCAATATCTGTGTTGGTAGCTTATCAGATTTTCTTTATTACATTTATTTAGTTTCAAAGGTATCGTTGGCTCAAAGTTTTCCATAAAAATCTTAAGTTAATCCTAGCATTGAACCAATTTATTTTAATGGAAATCTGACACGGTACTGACACAGAAATAGGTTCCAAGATCGTGTTTTAAAAAATTCTTTGACTTTAATTGGTTAATATTGAAAATAGGACGGAACTTCATTTGTATGCAACGCGCTCGATAGCTTTCGGAATAAACTTCTCATAATGTAATGCAATGGTTTACACTTACACCCTGTAGAATTTAGTATTGAACTTTTAGCTGTCGATCTCTTCCAAGGCATTATCTCTTAAATAAAAAAGGAACAGAAACAATAAACAGATTCGACAAACAGAAAAATAAAAACATTCATATCTCTCGAGCTTCGAATTCAGTATTCCTCAGTGGTAAAAATGTAAGCCGATCACTGAGATATCTCAAAATAATAAATCAACGCAAATCTCGCCAAATGATGCCTGTCTTCCGTCAAGATTGATGTATTGCAGATTATTTTTACCTAGCCGGAATTTTATGTAAAAACCATTATAAATAGCAGAGTTTAACGAGAAATCGTAACGAGTTAAAAATAGTAATCTTTTATGGGAAATAGTTACCTAATTAATTACTATTACGATGATAAACATAGCTGGAGGAATTATGCATACTAACTTGAAGATATTTTAGAATATAATGTCTAAAAAGTTGTATACAGGGCCTGTGCCTGTGAGCTTATCCGGTCGTACTTATAGGATAGGAGACAAGCACTAGTACTCTCAAAGTATAATAAAGTAACCAAATCCATTGAAGAAGTAAAGTCATCGTTTAAAACCAATCAGATAGGTGTGCCACAGGGAAGTGTACTCGGCCCCCTTCTCTTCCTAGTATATGTAAATGAATTGCCAAATTTGACTAATCATTTATGTGTAATGTTCGCGGATGATGCTACCATTTTATTTGAAAATGATAGAGATAATACAAAAAATTTTGAAATGGAAATAGCTAATACCCTTGGAAAATTGACTACTTGGCTCGAAACTATAAATTTAAAAGTTAATTTAAATAAAACAAAATTTATGCAATTTAGAAACTACATGCAAATAGATCTAGACCTAAAATTAAATTACAATAACACTGAAATTGAAGAAGTTAATGATATTGGTTTCCTAGGTGTTACTATTGATAAGCACCTAAACTGGAAAAACCATATTGACAAACTTAATAGTAAACTTTGCTCCTGTTGCTATGCTCTTTCTGTGTTAGTCGATGTATCTTCAATCGAAGTTGCAACAAATGCATATTACGGAAATTTCTACCCCTTATTACTGTACGGAATCCTTTTCTGGGGAAATTCAGTAGACGTAAAGAAAACATTTACAATGCAAAAACGATGTCTGAGAATAATTTATAGTTTGCCTAACGAAGAGTCCCTTAGAATATTATTTAAAGAAAAAGGCTTTTTAACACTGACAGGTATTTATATATTAGAAGTTTGCCTTTTTGTACGTCAGCACAAGGCTTACTTTAAGAAAGTCTCCGATATTCACACTAGAAATGTCAGAGACAAAGACCGCCTTGTTCTACCACGCATAAATTGCATGATTTATGATAAGAGTACATACTTAATGGCAGTGAGAATTTATAATGCGGTTCCAAAAAATATTAAACGTTTAAATGACATTAGTTTTAAAAAAATACTGAAAATGTGGCTAATTGAAAATGTATTTTATAACTTAGAGGAATTTTATGCTAAAACGACTACATATGTAAATGCTGCTAAATTATAATATTTTATTGTTGATCTTGACTTGTTGACATTTTTGAACATTATAATTCTAATCTTATTTATATTGAGTGTGTTGGCAATTATCTGACATTTGACGAATTTATGACATTATATTATTTTTTATTTATTGAAATTAAATGTATTTTTTGGTAATTGTATCTGCTTGCTTTTTTAATGTAATGTAAATATCCAAAGGTGTCTTAAATGTCATTTAAGTTTTGTTGTTGCGTATAAATTTTGATAAATTTGCATGTAAGATAATATGTTTTAAATGTTTGTATTGTATGCCTGAAATAGGTAAGAGCTGCTTGTTCATGTAATTATTATGTAAGACCTTTATGTACCAGTTCTAACAATAAAGTTATTCTTATTCTTATTCTTATTCCTGTTTTCAATATGAATCAATTAAATTCGAAGAATTTTTTAAAACACGATCATTTCTGTGTCAGTACCGTGTCAGATATCCGTTAAAAAATAGATTCAATGCTAGGATTAATTTAAGATTTTTATGGAAAACTTTGAGCCACGATACCTTTGAAACTAAATAATGTAACGAAAATCTGATAAAATACCAACACAGATATTGGTTTCTAAATTGTGTTAACAATATATTTTTTTATTTTAATTACTAAATGTTCAAACTAGGACAGAACTCAGTTTTGTATCGAGAGTCGTACGAATTATATCCTCCTACAGGGTGATTGTATTCATTATACTAAAGAACATTCCCTAAGGAACATAAGGGAAAAACGCAAAAACAATTTTTATCCTTCTAAACAAAAGTTCGATCAGCTGATTGCATTTACTATGTTAAGTTTTTCCTGGTAATTTCCTTGGGGAAAGTAGTTCAGTGTCAGGAATCACTGTTTAAAGTAATGCAACTGTCTGCTACACGTACACCCGGCATAATAATTTATGTATGAGTTCATTCGCAAGGGCCTAATATGAAGAGACCCTGATAAGATGAAGCTTATGCTGGATCCCAAATGCCGAGTATACGGAGAGGAGGAAGAAACCATGGAACATAAATTATCCTTTGTGAGTGCGATATATTGGCGGCTAAAGGCTGCCTCCCTGGAGATAGTTATCCAAAACCGGGAGATTACAGGTTTCCTCCCCTGAACGGTATTGTATCCCTCATTTACTCATGTTTTTGAAGGGTAAAGAAATAAATATCCAGGTGTCAACTCAAAAGATCCCATTGGGTCGAAGTGTTGCCCCCCATCTATACTATTATAAAACTGTAACAGGAAGTTTGTCTGTACATTGAAGATATTAACAAAAAAAAAGTTACGATATGGTTTTTAGGTGTCCCTGATTCCAATTCACCAATTTTTGGATTTTTTATCTGTGTTTGTTTGTGTGTTTGTTTGGGTGTTTTTTTGTTTGAACGAGTATCACGCAAAAACTACTGAACCGATTTTGATGAAACTTTTTTGTTTGATAGCTTATGATCTGACTTAAAATCTGGTATATAATTTGTGCGGACGAAGTCGCGGGTTAACGCTCGTAATAAGATAAGATTGGGCGCGATTATCCTTTACGACATAAACGACGCTATGCTACGTACTATAAGATTTATATTTTGTTACTTAGACTATCCGCCACCGCCACACGTCTGTCTCTTATAAACCTCGCATAATTATCATGCGATGAAAAGATGTGTTCTTTTGTTTCTATGAATCGATGTTTCCGTTTCACAGGAAACAATAGAAATCGCCTTCATCGCGATACAATTACGCTCGTCGAATGATAGAGCAAATACCTTTCATTTGCTAATGCTCTGAATGTTCTCGATGCAGCTATACAATTTATGTTTGAAATTCATATTAATCATTGTTGATAGTACCGAAACGAAACGTGGATGTTCTGAGGTTTCAGAATATCTCTGACTACCCCCTCGGGGATTATAGTCGTGAGCATATGCCATGCTTATGCTATTGTTGCTATCAATCAAAACACTATCAAATACCTCTAATAAATTTTATCTTCAATCTCTTCATATGTATATCATTTACGTGATAAACATTGGTATGATTACAATGATCCGAAAGAAATTGTAATCGGTTTGATAAAATTATGTATAGATCGATTAATTAGTTATGTTTCCAGATTAATGTCAATCTTTTGTTTAGTACATGTTAATTTCAGGGAAATTTTAAGATAAATTAAGGTATAAAATATATGCGTAAACACAAAAAACCTTGAAGAATAAGTGTTTTAGGGTTCCGTACCCAAGCATTCACAAGCCTACGCTGTCCGTCCATCCGTCCGTCCCAGCTATAAAGGGCTGTATCTATTGAACCGTAATAGGTAGAGTTGAAATTTTCACAGAATATGTGTTTTTATTTTGGATTTGCAAACAAATAATAAAAAATTCAACAAAAATTAAGAAGGATCCCAATACAAGAAACCTTTTTTTTTCTCAAGGTTTTTTGTTTTTGCTTGATCGTAAAAACGGCCATACATAAAAGCATGAAACTTGATTTGATTATGCATACTCTAAGGTAAAACAACATATAATAATAAAAACCGGCCAAGTGTGTGTCGCTAAGGGTCCCGGAGAAAACACAATATTTTTGGTAATATTGTATGGTGGTACGGAGCCCTCCGTGCGCGAAACCGATTCGCACTTAGCCGTTTTTTTTTTTAGTGTTCCGTACCAAAATTTGTAAAACGGAAAACTTATGGAATAAGCACGGTGTCTGTCCATCCGTCTATCACAGGTATTTTTCTCAGAGACCCTAAGACATAGTAAACTGAAACTCGGCTTTATATTTCTGCCTCCTAATATTGCCCATATTGGGAGATAGAAAGAATTAAAAAAAAATGTTTTCTACATTTTCGTAGATAATATGATGGTTCGTAGCCCACGAAATGCGAAACTGACTCACACTTTACCAATTCTTAAATAATATCATAGATAAAACAGATACCTAGAAACAATACCTTCAGAATCCCAAGTGCTCCTCCAGTTTAATTAAGCAAGTACTTAAAACTAATCTACGCTTCCTCCTAAAGGAGCCACGAATTATGTTCATGTCAAGTTTGAACAAACAATAGTAATAAAATACTTACCCAGAGACAGTGTCATAAGGATTAATTTCCAAAAAAGTTCTGAGAACTCAGAACATTCACGTTTCACTAGTACCGAAATTCTGTCCAGTGTGACGGGGAGTGAGCCCGTCGCCACTTGTAATGGACAGTGGGTACAATACCTCGAAATTGAAGCATGCAGGTTTCCTCACGATGTTTTCCTTCACCTAAATACCAAAAAGCTAACGGTGTTACAAATCGTACGTAAATTCCAAAAAACTCATTGGTACGAGTCGGCCTGGAAGGGGATCGAACTATCGCCTCCTGCACGGCAGGCAAGGTTGCTCGCCACTGTACCACCACGGCTTTTTTTTTGCAATCCGGAATTCCGAATCAGGACTGTGATTTTTCTTGAACGTAGTCCAAGGATTTTGTATAGGATTTGACCGCTGCGCAATTCCGAACGCAATTGTGGAGGGGGAAAATCCATACGAAATCGTAAACCTGAATCAGGATTCCGGATTGCAATTCCGTATGTGTATGGCGAGATTTTTTTTAAATTGCGAATGTCTACTAAAATCTGCGTTTAACTCAAAGTTCAGAGTAGGTCTGTGCCAAAATGGAGAAATGCCTTTGCATTATTTTGCAGTCATTTTGTAGATTTTGGGACAGTTTCACCACTTCTGGATAATTAATTAGTAGCTTGTCTGACACATCATTTGACATATTTGTCATACGAAATATGTCAAAAGCCCTGAAACTACATACTATAATTATTTTTGCATTATTTATGTTTTATATTGATTCAGCTTGAATCACAATATTGAACAATATTATATTCCAATGGGACATAGACATGACAATCTAGGTATTGCGTCACATTTTTACTGTACAAAGTAAAAATAAAATAATATATATGACTCACTTTCATTTAAACATAGAAAATGTGAATCATTGAGAATTCCGTAATTTTGTTGTTGTAGGTATCTAGTTCCGTTGTCACTGCCTACCCAAAACACTAACAATAATTCGAAAAAAGTTATGGCCGAAGTGGTAAAAAAAAAAAAAAAAAAAACGAATTTTTAATTTTGGCGCGCTATATTATGGAAACGAAGAATGATAGCAAAAATTTGAGCATACCTCCTCTGGACTATTTAGTCAGCTACAATTTGAGCCTAAAACAAAGACGATCGGGTAAAGAGTTTGCCCTGTAGCCTAACCTCTTTGGGATCATATTTTTTCGAATTCCGTAGATTCATTTCCAACGTGCTCGATAGTCGAACTCGATAGGCACGAAATCTGTGAATTTTTTCAGTGCTGCAGTGGTTAATGGCTGATGATAATGATGAACGATGAATCATCACTGATGATTATCAAATCAAATACTTTTATCTTAGTTATAACATAGTATGGAGGAAATGCGGCCAGCGTTCTGGGTACCCTCCCACAAGGACCGAACCTGCACCACATCCTAGGTTAGTTTAGTTTTAAGTCTCTTTATTTATAATTTTATTTAATGTTACTATTTTATGGATCTTTCACATAGTATCTATTCTTTCCATTGTTTACATTTATTAGCATAACAAAACAAAAATATTATTTGTTTGCACACCGAAAATACACAAACATTTTTTAGAAAAAAAAGAATGCTCAGAATACAAAATGCAGCGGTATTTCAATGATTGTAAAGGAAACACCTGATTCAACAATATTTTACTGAAGAAATAATAGGACTGTACGATTGGAAAAATAAATACAGCAAGGCTTCTTACCACCCCGAATTGAATTATGGTCGTGAGTTCATGTATGAAAGTAAATCAATACTTACTGTCAACTTTCCTGTGAAAGGTCATTTGAGTTAAAAACCTTTGTACAGTCAGCAGCAATAAGTTATATACACTTTAGTACTACGACGACGTAGAGCATAGATGTATACAACTTATTTCTGCTCACTGTACAATATAAGTTCTAACTAATCAATTATCAATATCAGCTCGTAGATAAACGTAGTTTGATAAAAGTGCAGTGAACAGAGATAACCAAATAACCTGATTTTTTACATAGGTACTTTACCTATGGTATAACAAAACATCCTAGTAATATTTCAAGCGGTGGTTAAAACCATCAAACTGAACAACTTTCTTTTTGAGTTAACTTTTACTTCCCCTTGCTATAGGCAGTCAACACTGATCATATTACCTGTATAATATGATCAGTGTCGACTGCCTATAGCAAGTGACAGCCTAGCAAATACTGAAACGGTGAACTCAGACCATCAAATTGAACAACTTTCACTATGGAGCCTACCTCAGGAAACGCGAAAAAAAATCAGCCGTCCCATAGGAAACTGCTGTACCTACCAGACTAAAATGTATACACAGTTTCAATATTTGCTAGGATGTCACTTATACCCTGTATCGGACCCTACCCTTAATAATATTGTAAATGCTAATAGGTTTTTTAAGGAGATGATCTGACCATCAAACTGATCAACTTTCTCAAGGTCGAAATCGAGAAAAAAACCAGCTGTTCCATAAAAATTGCAATCCCACTCGACCCTAATGTATGGGACAGCTGATATTTTTCATGCGTTTTCGATTTTGGTTCAATAGAGAAATTTGTTCAGTTTGATGGTCTGATCATCCTCCTAAAAACCGTCAGCATATTAAGTTGGAGCCTGTAAAGTGACGTAGAGATTGTATAATAGCTACAATTTGACGGCCCGGTAGCACAGTCTGTAGTGAACATGCCTGCTGTGCCGAGGGTCGCGGGTTCGAATCCCGTAAGGGACAAATAATTATATGATGAATATATTTATATATTTGTACCCGAGTCATGGATGTTTGTATCGATATATGTACACTATATCGTTGTCTAGTCATCATAATACAAGTCCAGGTACTTTAAATTTGACTAGTCAATTCGTGTGACAATGTCCAAGATATTTAAAAAAAAAAAATGTGGACACATTTTATACGTCTCAACCATATTAATATAATATGTCATTTGACTTCCGTTGATTGAGGGCAGTGTCTAGACTCTCTCTAGACAATAAATAAATAGATTTGTTTATGAAAACTTTCAGATGTTCTGAGCGCTACAGAAAACAGCTAAAAATCCAAAGTACATCTTATCTAATAAGTACTTTAATTTAAACCATATTTTACCTCCATACATGATAACGTTTTTTTAAATTTAATTCTTTATGAAACAAAGTAAATGCAATTTGTTGTTTTAATGATACCGGACTTTTTTGTGAGTTAATCGATTAAATAAGTTTATTCTCGACTTAAAAAGTGATAAAAAGTATCCATCTACACTATTATAAAACTAGCAGAAAGTATGTCTATGTATTGAGGATTTTTCTATATTTCGTTTCAAAAGAAAAGTGACTGTGTGGTGTTTAGGTATCTGTGACTCCAAATCACATTTTTATTTTTGGTTAATCTGTCAGTCTGTCTGTTTGTTCTAGCAAAAACTACTGTACCGATTTTGATGAAACTGATTGTGTTTAGAAGTTTAAAATTAGACTTAAAAACGTTATATTCGGTATTCTATTACGCTACGATGACGGAAGCCGGTGCAGACGAAGTCACGGACAGACAGATGCTAGCAGGTATAATATAAAATAAATACACAAATACAGTTATACAAACAAAGTGCTTAAAAAATACTATCTTATCAACAATATGAAAGTAAGTATTTACTGACCTTTGTAACGAAGCAACTTGTTAAAAAGTCACAGAATCACTTATAAAGTTAACATAACTAACTGTCCAATAAAATTAAAACGTTATTATTGTCAGTTATATACTTTTCTACAATAATTTCTTCATAAACAAATAACTTTCACTGCAAAACTGTGTCTAAAAACAAAAGAATAAACGTCCAAATACGCTTCCCACTTTTGAAAACAAAACTTTTTCTTTTTCGGTAAATCGAACAAAAATTTCCAGCCAGTCAAAAAATATAAACAAATCTTTTAATCTGAAACTTTTGGTAGTCTTCTCATATTTTTTCTTTTCTATTGTTCATACGGCCAAGTTTTTCAGTAGTTTACCGTGCTTCGATGTAGAACGAATTTGCCGTGCGCATCGAATGCTGGCTGTATACTGACTGACGGTGCACAACTACGACGCTACGATTACGTTCTTATTTTGAAAATCTCTCTGATAAACTCCTAGGGAAAACACTATTAAGACTTGCTAAATATAATTTTATCTAATTTAGAATAAGTAATGAAGTTCATCTAGTCACGTATGAAGTAATTTTTGTTACTGAATTAGTTATTTTTTCTGAGTAAAAAGTTAAAGTTGAAGTTTGACAGAAAGATGATTTTTACTTATATTCTGAAAATCACGTTTGGAAGAAAGACAGGAATGATTTATATAGTTATAGTTTCTTTAGTAACTTTTGATTCTTAGGGCAACTTATATTTCAAAAGATAATTAATATGTTCGATAAGTTTATAAAACTCAGTTATGTGTTATTTGATTATAAATATATTGCAACCGAAATTTTATTACATTGGTACACACAATTTAGGTTACAAATATATTTTTATTGTTTTATACAGGTTGTAAGAAGACCTGTGCCGAAAACTCCAAGGGGTTAAAGTACCTATCAATATGAACAACTTTTACTATGGGAATGGGACCAACTATAAGAACTCAAAAACTTCGCATTGACAAGAGGTTAGCATAGCACAGGGGTGGCCAAACTTTTAAAGTACGCGCTCTACATTCTTTCTTTCTTATCGTATGGGCAGAGCCCTGGTGTCAGAGTTTTTTCAGACCGCCTTACGGCCTCTGACGTGGTTTTTATGTAACGACTACTACCACCAGAGATAGTAGCCGGGACCAACGGCTTAACGTGCCATCCGAAGCAGGGACTCATTTCTCTTTTTAGATAATCAGGCGATTCAGGCCTGGAATGTGCTAACCAACTAGGGAAAAACGCACAAAGTGACATTTCACTAGGTGTCCCCCGTGGGAATCGAACCCACGACCTCCGTGTCGAGAGCCAATGCTCTTAACCATTAGACCACGGAGGCAGTTACACGCAGAGGCACGCTCTACATTGAAACTCCGATATTTTACCTGGCGGTCTACATACAAAATCTGTACTTCTGCAATTTAAAAAATAAAAAAAATTGGTGATTTATGTTCAGCATTTTTAAATGCTCATCTGTTAACCGAAACTGAAATTTCATTACATCATAGAAACCTCGGATTCAAACTCTACTTTTCGTAGGTAATAACTTGCCATAGTTTTCAAACATCTGCACTTTAAAAAAGTATGCTCTAGTATCAGAGTTTGAATATTTACTCCTCGACCACAACAGGTTTAACATCAATTAAATCTAACTTAATCGCCCGATTTAAAAAATTGACTAACTGTCAACGTTAATGTTCTCGTTAAAAGGGAAAACCATGAATTTCTGTCATCTTCTACGGTTTCAAAATTTGATAGCTGAATATCAAATTTAAAAAAAAATATATGTAGGTATAAAAAAAAAGAATAGAAATATCGAATTCCACATGTAAGCAGCCCAACTTAGCCCAGTCATTTTACGGTTTGAGCCGGGACTAATTAGTAATAGATTTTACTTTCTGTATAGTATTTAAGAGCCAATTTGAGCTCAGAAATGTAGCAAAATTTAAAAAAAATCCCGTCAGCAACAGTTCTAAATTTAAAATTTAGCTATTATCTCGTTATAAAAAACCTGATAGTAATTTTTTTTATGTCTATTATTCAGACATTACCATTATACATACTTCAAACATGGTGTAAATATTTTGGTCTACTTAGGTTTTGAAAAATACATTCGTATTTTTTAATAAAAACCTCATTTTTTTCTGTTTGATTGCTCCAAAATAATGTATATTGTTAAATCGAATTCAAATGAGTGCATCGGTATTAATATTTTTAATTTAAAATTCTTCTGGGACTCACAATTTTGATTTCTATGATGCGTAGCGAATTTTTTTAAATACGTTTTCAGATAAGTAGTCTTTTTGTCACTAAATGGTGCCTATTACAATTTAAAAGTCCAAATAATAATTACTCCGTAAAATAACTGGGCTAAACTGTTCAGCGATAATTTTCAAATTGTTGAATTTGAAATAGGAAAAATAGCGCGGTTACTTACTCAAAAATTGTTTTTTTCTCTTCAATTTATTGAACTCTTCGCGGGCTACCATATAAGTCTTGGCCACCCCTGGTATAGCACATGTCGTATTCTAGTAAGTAAGAGTGAGAGAGAAGTACACGACAGCTTACTATGGTCACTTATAAGAGGGATTAGAAGTGCAAAGTAGAAGTGGAACGTGTCGCCACAGGTTATGCAATGATTTGCATAACACCATAAGGCGCGCGGCGTGGTGCGAGCGAGATGAGTAAATGTAGCAGCGTGAGCGGGAAGACAATTGGCGACAGCCGACAAAAGCGCTACTTTTGCATTTCTAACCCCTCTCATAATGTTCTGTGATCGTCACAATATAAGAAAGAGTTTGTATCGTCCACCACCCGTTCCACCGAGGGAGGGAGGGGGGGTGGTGTACGGTCAAAAATGGGGGGGGGGTAAGGTCAAAATTGATGGGGGGCAGGGTGGGAATGTCCGTACTGCAGTACATGTACGTTTCGGTGTATTAACAGGTACTCTTTCTTATTCATGTAATGTGCTACAAGTTAACACGACTAGGGAAAAAAATATTTTAAATACCTTTGAAAGAAAAACACTACTTGTGGTTACTGAAAGGTATAAAAATATAAAGAAGAAAATAGATGCAGCAGAGCAGCAGACGAAGAGCAGACAGCAGATGACGCATGTAACAGCGACCGCAATCCGCGTTGCTTTGATCGCACCATATTGTGAGAGTTCAAGATTATTACATAGCAGTAAGATATACGTACCTAAATCGATTAGTATTATTATTAACCCCGTTACTTCTAAAGACAGGTCAACAGCCCAGACATCGTAATGATCTGAATAATAATTCAGAGATGTCACCACCAACATTCACTGCATTAACCTAAGATTGAACTGAATGAGATATAATAATGGTTCTTCTTTTCATTTTGTTAAGTAAGTAAAACTAGAGAGAGAGAGCGTCGGTGGCGCATTGGGGAGAGGTATGCACACTCAAACATGAGGTCCAGATTCGAATCCACCCGAATGATATGCCAATTACAAATTTACCAATTATTTTTTCGTTACTTATGTTACGTAATACCACAGAGTACGACAGAGTGATACAGAGACATACAGAGTGAAAGAAACACATCATGAGGAAACCTGCGTAAGCTGAATAAGAAATTATGATGCGCATATTATGTGAAGTCTACCAATCCGCATTGGGCACACGTGATGGAATAACACCCTCCATGAGGTTAGGCCTGTGCCCTACAGAGACTGATGAATTATGAATGATGATGCACTATAACTAGATTAAATATAAACAACGATCACTTAACGTCTACCATTCAGTTGCAGAAACGCTCATTTGAGTTAATCCTCAATTAAATCTCTTGCTAGCTTTTACTACGTCAACAAGACAAAAAGTGACAGCAAGTGATTTAATGGCGGATTAACTTTAATGAGCGTTTCTGCAACTGACTGTATGACTCACACGAAGCTTAGTAATGTATTCAGAAGGAATGTAGCAAAACAAACAAACACTAAATTTAGCACGTAATTATCAACAATGGTATGCAGAAGTCTAATGAGATATTCGTAAGCAAATGTAATGGCTGGAAGTTAACATAATGAGATTTAAGTACTTAGATTATGCTGGTACAAACACAGACATCTTCTTATCATTCTTATCGTATAGAACCGCCATATATTTCTTTAATTTCAGGTTTTAATGTCTTGCCCCGCTGGATCGACGATATAAAGTCAGGCAGCTGGGAACGATTCGATGAGGAAGACCGAAGATAGTTTTATGGTGCGTCTAGGGAGAGGCCTATCTTTAGTAGTATTTGATGCAATGACAGTGACAGGCTGGCAGGTTATCCTGTCCATATCGTGGGTCTCCTGTAAAGCCAGTCAGGTGCGATGTGGTTAGTTGTGATCGTCATTTGCAAGAGGTATTATCCCTATTTACCTACAAGTGGTTCAGATATTCCTTCTCAGACCTTCTCCTTTGTGGTTAGTGTTAATGCTAAGGGAGGACAGAAGAGGTGGTGTTACCAGATAAGTATGTACAATTTTGTGAAGGATAATCAGGTCCTGTTGCTGGCGTCTTATATGCAAAGGAGTGACACTAAAATCACTCAGTAGAGACTCGTAATTTGATAATTTTCGTCTATAACCAAATCTAAAACTAATTAACCTCTAGAATTTTTTCTGCACTTTCTCCACGATGTCAGAGTTAACCCGGTAACACGGTGACCACACTACTGAGCCGTATTCAAGAACACTCCTAATGAGGCAATTAAACAGTGAAATGTAGCTGGAATACCTCTTGAATCCTTTGGCAAGCCTTGAAATGAACGATTTCCCTTCTCCCTTGTAGTTGTAGAAGTCGTAGGTCAAGACGACTGTGAGACCGAAAGCCGTGGTCCACGATACGCCGAAGCGTTCCCTCTGGAACTGGAACCTGGTGGACCTCGTCTCCGGAGGTCAATCTGCCTACCCTGCAATATTTGGAACATCATGGAACAACAACATAGAAACCTGAGACTGTTTGTTAAATCACTTTTGATAAATAATTATAAAAAGTAATTTCGTAGGATCTCTAAACCAAGAGCTTCGTACTTAGAAGCTTCACTGCCCCAAGTTAGTGTCTGTCCACTGTCTCATGTTTTATACTCACACACTGCTTTAATAAACACATGAAATGGATGTTGTATTTGTTTTAAAAGGAGTAATTTTGTTCTTAATGCACTGTACGCTCGCTCTATTTATGTTATGTTTATTTTAAGGAAATAAATTTAAATTGGAATGTGTTTTCTTCGCATTATAATTTACAAACACTTCTTAAATTTCGCAGATCGTAGGTGGTGTTTTACGAAGAGGCGTAGTTTAGTTATGAGTCTAACACTCAGTTGCAGAAACGCTCATTAAAGTTAATTATCCATAAATTATGTTGACCCAGTTTCTTCAGTCTTCAAGCCCAGCTTTAGAAACGTCCAATAGAAACCACGGAGTACTATTATTACTACCGATAAAACTAACTTAACTTTAAAAGTGGTCCAGATCTGACAAATTATATTATAATAATATTTGCTAATCAGAATTGGCCAGAAAGCATGTGGGGGGACTTGCTACAGATGTCAGCAACCACAAGTTATAGCAGAGATGGCAGATGGCGATACTGTCGCTCTCGGAAATATGATCCATACATAGACAACGTTCACCGTGAATACGTAACTCGTAACCTACTAGCAATAAGGTTCACAATCGAATGCAAGACATACATCGCGCAAGAGAAATAATCACAGAGATTATCATATACAAGGTCCAAGTAAGAACTGTTGGACCACGGCTGGTCTCCAGGCTTCACACAGTCATAGCCTGGTGGAAGATCTTCCCTTTTCAATGGAGGAACATTCCAAGTAACACCTTTATATTTGGCTTAGGGATAAAAAAATGTTTTCGTCCTTTATATGGAATAAAGTATAATAAGATTAATAAGTATAATAATTGGTAACATGGCCGAGCTATGGCCGAGGATGGAATAAACCCAGAAAATTCAAACAACTCTTACAATGATGAAACCCAGGTTGTATTTTTGTAATTAATTCAGGAAAATGCTATATTTTATTACATTACTAAAGTACCTTTGCCTATTTAGGTTGGTCGGCTATTACCGTTGACAACATGAAACATAGAAACCTCCTGCTTGTTTGAAGTCGGTTAATAATGTAATGTGACAGCGGCGTACGGTTTCTTTCGTAACAGATACTGATATATAGTTTCTGAAAATAAACAATTCACTGATACTTTTGCAGCAAACAATTTTTTTTTTCTCTATAACACTTTATGGAGTAACAGAAACTATCATTTTGTAACTTTCTCTTTGTAAGGAAACTAAGTTAATATTTCAAACGTTATAGACGTCATAATCTAATCTAAACCATTAAAAAACTGTAACAGGAAGTTTGTCTGTGCATGGAAGATATTAACAAAAAAATGTTACGATATTGTTTTTAGATATCCCTGATTCCATATCACCAATTTTTGGATTTTTTGTCTGTCTGTTTGTTTGTGTGTTTGTTTGTTTGAACGAGCATCACGCAAAAACTACTCAACCGATTTTGATGAAACTTTTTTTGTTTGATAGCTAATGATCTGACTTAAAATCTGGTATATAATTTATGCGGACAAAGTCGCGGGTTAACGCTCATACTCAATAAAACTATACATTAAAACCAAAGTAAGACAGTTGGAATTTTTTTTGATTATTTTGTTCCAACGATTATTTACCAATAGGTAGGTACATTATTTTTCAGATTGTTATTAATTTGGTACTGTGTATTTCTTATTGTTCGTCATACGATGACACATAAAAGTACCTATGTACCTTTACGTCACGCAAATTGGAACATCAAGTAGGTTCCAGCTATAATGTAGCTGATACTATTTTAAGGGGATGATAAGACCATCAAACTGAACAAATTTCTCTATGGGAACAATATCAAAATCGCAAAAAAAAAATCAGGTATTCCAAACATTTTGTGTCGAGTTATGTTTGCAGTTTAGTACGGGACAGTTGATTTTTTTCGCGATTTTGATATTGGTCCCATAGAGAAAGTTATTCAGTTTGATGGTCTGACCATACCCTTAAAACACTTTCAGCTAATTTTGTTAGACCTTATAAAATTACCTTAAATAAATCAACTGAAACTAACTGACACTATTAAAATTTAACATTTTTTGGGTCATAATGATATAAACATCGTTTACAGGTAGACAAACCACTAACACCTGTAATCTATTTATTATTGTACTAAAACTAATAATTCATAAGGAAAGTGGTCGTAAAGTATGGGGATTAGAGGCTAAATTAGCAGATCAAGTTTTATAAGCAATCACGTCATGTGGACAGCGGGGGTCCACTATAATATGGGCTTTCATAATGTTAATCTTGGGTCGTATAGCGTTTCTTATTACATTGGCTGGGCTATGTAAAAAGATTGAGATGGAAAAGTTTTCACGACATAAAGAAAACTACAAATAAGCTATACAGTTTGGTCCCTTTTTGTCACGGCTCGATTTCCATGGTAACCTTTTTTAGACTAAGAGATAAGTGTACTTTTTGCAACCATCAGCTGCAAGGCTGATTCGGTGTTTATGTGGTGTCGAAAATCTCTGTGATGGGGATAGACTAGGTCTGCCTGCATAACTTCAATCGGTTTAGGAGTTAAAAACGTTTAAAGGTCAGTAAAAATCAGCTACAATAATATCAGCTGCAAGGCTGATCGTATGATATTATTGTAGTATGCACTGTAGCTATGTGAACAGTACTAAAACTGACATGGTTCATCATTCGGTTTAGGAGATACAGCCGTTCAAAGATCCAACCTTTGAACGGCTGTATTTCCTGAACCGACTGGCAGTTCATGTCAGTTTTTGTACTGTTTACATAGCTACAGTGCACACTACAATAATATCATATGATCAAGCTTCTGATCGTTAATTTTTTACTGACCTTTAAACGTCTGTAACTCCTAAACCGACTGAAGTTATGCCGGCAGACCTAGTTCATCCCCATCACAGAGATGTTCTACACCCCATAAACACTGAATCAGCCTTGCTGCTGATGGTTGCAAAAAGTACACTTATCTCTTATTCTATTTCGAGATTATTCAAATGCAGTCAGGTATACTACGAGTTTACGAAGGTATATGAAGATTACTACGTAATGCCTGTATACAGGGTGAAATTGATATCATTAGCATCCATTTAAACTAAGAGTCTACCCATCGAACTGAACAACTTTTACTATTGGAGCAAACCAATCGGAGCAAAAAAAAAATCTGCTGTTGCATACATTTAAGTCGCGAACTCGCTCGTCCACATTACAATTTAGTATGGAACAGCAGATTTTTTTTTTTTTGCTCCGATCGGTTTGCTCCCATATTAAAAGTTGTTCAGTTTGATGGTTAGACTCTTAGTTTAAAAGGATGCTAATGATATCAATTTCACCCTGTATATAAGGTCTAACTAAATTAGCTGAAACTATTTTAAGCGGATGATCAGACCATCGAACTGAACAACTTTCTCTATGGGACCAATTTCGAAATCGCGAAAAAAAATCAGCTGCGCATACATTTGAGTCGAGTTATGTTTGCAGTTTTGTATGGGAAAGCTGATTTTTTTTTTCGCGATTTCGATATTGGTCCCATAGAGAAAGTTGTTCAGTTTGATGGTCTGATCCTCCCCTTAAAATAGTTTCAGCAAATTTTTGTAGACGTTTTATATAAGGTCTAACGAAATTAGGTGAAACTATTTTAAGGGGATAATCAGACTATCAAACTGAATAACTTTTTCTATGGGACCAATATCGAAATCGCGAAAAAAAATCTGCTGTCCCATACATTTAAGTCGAGTAGGTTTGTATGGAACAGCAGATTTTTTTTCATGATTTCGATATTGGTTCCATAGAGAAAGGTGTTCAGTTTGATAGTCCGATCATCACCTTAAAATAGTTTCAGGTAATTTTGTTAGACCTTATATTTACTTTTTTACTACCTAGATGAGATCAAACGAAAAAAAAACAGAGAAAAACATATTTAATATTAGCTTTATAGGTATCCATTTTTTTGCATATGTTTATGATTCTGTATAAACGTGAATGAAACTGAATTAATGCTGCATTCCTACCTACCTATTACATATAACATATTTGTTGAAAATTCAAACAGGTTAATAGATAAGTATTTCTTTGAACATTCAATAACTTTTTGCATTCAAGTAATCAATCAATAAATAAAAAATAAAAAAATGCCTGTCATGCATTGTTTCATTTCTTATCAAGTATTTTATTTTATATTATAATATCTACTTATCTATCTATCTATGACGTAGAGTTTTCTTTATAGGTTCTAAATGATCTAAAACGTCACGCGTCTATATCCTCGAAAGGATTAGTATTTTATTAACCGACTTAAAAAAAAGGAGGAGGTTTCTCAATTCGACCGTATAGATATATATATTTTTTTATGTGTGTTCTCGGATAACTACGACTTGTGCTGTTCCATACTAAACTCAAATGTATGCAACAGTTGATTTTTTTTTGCTCCGATCGGTTTGCTCCCATAGTAAAAGTTGTTCAGTTTGATGTGTAGACTCTTAGTTTAAAAGGATGCTAATAATATCATTTTCACTTTTTATATTATTCACTCTGTATATTGTCATTTTATTCATTCAGAGCACGTACCTACTGTTTGTCAGCTAAAGCTTCTTCATATTACGTTTGTTTTATTTTTATTTTTACCATTCCCACATCAAATTGCTCTGCATTGTACTGTATTTGATTGCACTGTACAAATGGGTCTGGAACTATTGCACGAGTTTTCCAGCGTACAGTTGCTGTATCGAAAATTCGAAAGTGTCAAAACAATTTCACTGTCAGAATTTTTTTGTGCTTCATGTAGAGCGGAAGTGCGAACATGTCACAAGATTATTTCCAAAGCCTTAGCATTATAATTCTACTATCATCATCTGATGATGATGATGATGAGTTCAACAAGGAAGATGAACCACGAATGCCCAATGCGGATTAATAGACTTCACATTCACATCAGAATCCGAGCGTCCGACACCGAGTCTCGGTGTAACAACAACTCTGTTTCGAACGTTGGTCGGTCTAACTCCTGAGGATGCTCCTTGGTGGAGCGAAGCACGTGTAGAGTAGAAATTATTTGGTGGGCAGGTTGTGTTGCATAACGTAATACAACTTTGTCTACTAGGTACTTGGAAGCGGAGGTCTTGATACAATCGTGTCATCTACATATTTGAAATTGATATCATTAGCATCCTTTTAACACGTTCCGGGGCGGTGAACGAGACACAATAGAACTTTTATTGTTATCACTGCTATAGCCGGTCACTGTCCCGGAACGTGTTAAACTAAAAGTCTAGCCATCAAACTGAACAACTTTTACTATGGCACGGAATATACAGGGTGGAAAGTTTAGATGGGCACAAAGGGCAGCTACCAGAAGCATTATAGCTACAAGAAATCGTTCTCAGGAGACTAACCCTAACTTTTGGAGCATTTTACTTTTGTATTCACAAATTTTGAAAAAATATACTGTCATCGAAAAAAACTGAAATTTTCATGAAACTTTTCATCGCATTCGATCCTCTTACTGATAAGGAACATATACCTAAGTCTCTATGAGGTCAACCGAGGTCAAGGTTTAACTCTCAGAAAACACAAAATTAAATTCCTATACATTTTTAGTATATGTATGTATGTACCTCTATCTTTATATAATAATATTTATTTATTAGCGTTAAATACTGTTTTCTTCCGTGTCGGCCGTGTGGTGTCGGCTAAGAATAGCACCATCCTATTTCCTCCCGTGGGTGTCGTAAAAGGCGACTAAGGGATCTACCGGAGGATGGGCAGCAGCATCATCTGAGTACACACATTCAATCTAACTGCGATCGCCAACCCGCCTGTTAAGCGTGGCGATTATGGCAAGTCCCCCCATTTTGGGGGAGGCGTATGTCCAGCAGTGGACGTCTGTCGGCTGATATGATGATGATGACTGTTTTCTTAGTTAAATGTGCATAATATGCCTGCCTCACTTTATATGCTCTCTCTCTTTCACGAGTTTGCAGGAAGAAATCTCTTTAGAGATAAGCTCGCTCTTTGTAATTGTCTATTATGCTGTTTTCATTTATATTTCCGTGTGTACAATAAAGTGTTAAAATAAAAAATAGGAGGTGAAACAAGCCAGCTTATACAATTCTAATTCCAACACCAGCGATCTATATATCTACAGCATCAACGTGCTAAAGCGTTCAGAAAACCTTAACGACGTTCATTACAGATGCCCATGTAAGTACAATTGAACAGCGCGGCAGCGGAGTATAGCTACAATATAATCAGTTAAGCTGTAGCGACAGTGAACATTCTGTCCGTTTAAATTAACCAGTAGCGCAGCGAGGAAAGGAAGTAAGGGGAAAGTTTACTAAGGGCGGCAAATTCGTAAAAAAATATAGATTGATTGAACTCTGTCTATAACCAATTCGTAGAGCAGAGAAAAGTCGAGCTCACTTTGCTCGCTCAAAGTTCTGTTTTAATTACAGTGCCCTTCCTAAACATATAGGTAATCCTAAAGAGTTATGACCACAGCCAAGACGTAGTGCTAACAATTTCGAGCTTGCTTCCCTCCATCCAAAGCTTTTACTAAAGTTACTTTGCACATGTTTTGTACATAAAAAGCTCTGACTCTAACCAATTCGTATTGAGAATTCTATTTTTGCATGGGTAAACCAAAAGATGTCTGACCACAACCCGAATAGATGTGCAAAAAAAATTATAATTATAATTTAATTTTTAGCTAATCGGAATATCAAACTAAACTTTCTTTAGAGAACCAATGTCGAAATCGCGTTAAAAAAGTCTGCAGTTCCATAAAAACTGAACCCGAAAGTGTGGCACAGCCATGGAGCGCGTAATTTCTCTATGGGCACAGCAGATATTTTTTCGCGATTGCAATGTTGGTCCCGAGGAATAAGTTGTTCAGTTTGATGGTCTGCTCAACCCCTTAGAACAGTTTCAACTAATTCTGTTGGACTTTGTATTTTAAATGGACATAATATCAATGTATGTCAAGAGGATGGCTCGCGCCGATCTAACTCGAGCGATATACGATAGTTTGCAGGATTGTGGAGTGTAGTTGTCTTCAGTCTTGACCAAACGCTGTTATCCTGCGATGTGAACGATGGACTTAGTGTCACTACTGTTCGTTTAGTGTATTGAGGTATATCAATGCAGCGTATTGCAATTAGAGGCAACTTGAGACCGTGTATGCGATTGATTCGATGGTAGCTAGATATTCAGTATACCTACCTACTACCTAGTTCTTGTAGGTACTTAGAAGTATAGGGTAGGGTTATTGTCAAACTATTGTGAACTGCGGTTGCAGTGGTGGTCAGATAAGTGAAACAAGATATTGCATTTTGTTGAATGTATCTAGTAATAAGTGGTGGTAAATATAGTAAAGGCTATTGTATTGTATTGCTATGTAATTTATTGCACTAATAAACCGTTTTTGTATCCAAAAATTCTTTTTTTCCAATTTCCTGTAAGCTTCTTAGGAAAACGATCTACCCCATACTATTCTTTTTTTTTTTAAATTTCTGCCATCTTGTTTACTGTGATGATTTTGTCTAGTTTATTTAGCAAGAGTGCTTGACGTTGTATGGTAGTTTATGTATTTTGGTGACATCAAGGAATTTTTTTTCGAAAAGAACACTATCTTGAGCCACCACTGGAGCTTTGTTTTAGGCCCGGGTGATGGCAACTAACAATCGACGAGGGACGTGACTACCCAATAGTACACCTACAACGCAACTCCATGATCTACCCTAACACCCTGTTTACTTTTTCCCGACAATTTCTCTAAAGTAAAATGACGTCATACTCCATTGACGTCCTCATGTATGTGTCTGAAGGTAACATACGAGAATTTAGTTCTTTTATTAATTCATTTTGAACCCGTTTGCACGTTTGCGTATGACGTCGGCGTCGTTTGTACGCACGAGTTGGTTTATAAGGATTTAAAACGAATTTGCGTCATTTAAATGTGTAAATAGGTGTTATAAGTTTGTAGACGACATTGGTTAGCGGATCACAAAGTTAACACAGTATACAGGCTGTAAGTGACAGCCTAGCAAATACTAAAACGGTGAACTCAGATCATCAAACTGAACAACTTTCACTACGGAGCGTACCTCAGGAAACGCGAAAAAAAATCTGCTGTCCTATCCTATACAAAACTGCTGTACCTACCCGACTAAAATGTATGGTAATGTATGGTACAGTTGATTTTTTTTCGCGGGTCCTAAGGTAGGCTCCATAGTGAAAGTTGTTCAGTTTGATGGTCTGAGTTCACCGTTTCAGTATTTGCTAGGCTGTTACTTACACCCTGTATAGGCTAGGCTGATTTTCAATGTTGAAGCTTTTTAATTAAAGTTCCTTACCAATCCCCACTGCGGCCAGAAATCGCTGTAGGTTTCTAATTGGGACTGGTGTCAGTACCTGCCTACCTAAAATGAGTACTGCGTTTATACATCAGGGGTCACAGTCACATATGAGGTGCATAGGAGTTTCCATCTCCTCCTTGCAGAATCTGCAGCTGGTCGTATCACTTAATTTCCTGGATCCCTGCTGAGGGCAAATAGACCTTTCGCAAGTTTGCGATTGTGGCCTTTGTTAAGTGATTTGTAGTGGCACATGCCTGCGATGTAGCAAAAAAATTTATTGCCTCTTTAAAGCTGGCCCTATTCAAAGAATCACGCGTTAGACTACTAGATGCTAGGGATTCCGAGAAAGGGTTCGGGGCCTATGAAGTGGTTTTCAGTGCCCCTTCTGGCCAGCTCGTCCGCATTCTCGTTTCCTTCTTTTGTCATAGTAGTAATTGTACTACTCTGTGCTACTACATTATAGTACTCTATGTGCCGCTTTACAGCCGAGTTAGAGAAAATTGAAAACAACGCCATCTATTTAAAATGTCTCGTACTAGGAAAAGCCGCGTAGCTTGTTCGAAGTGGTTTTCCGTGTTGTTACCCGAAGAGCTTACTGAAACAAGAGTTATCCAGACCTAATGAAGTACCTCTTCGCTCAACAGGTGGTTTCTTTCAGCGCCTAGTTTCAAATTCACGTTAAAACTTGCAGTGTCGTAAACAGCCATTTTATGCGCCCGGTGCGAGCTTAGTATATAATATTTTAATTGATTTCTTTCTTTAGATTTTTATTAGATAAAGTTACGATCGAACTGACACTGACGTGACGTACCGTTTATATTCATCAAATAAATTCTTAAGAACTTAGTAGCGAAGTATTTCGAAATGTCGTGTTGGTGTTGGCTTGTCAACTTATCATCCGTGACATGACCGTGCAATTGTCCCTGTTTAAGTATAAGATTTGTCACGGATCTGTGAAAAAAAAACATTAAAGTGTTCTTATTTATCTGCATAAACAAGATTGTCGACATTTTTACAACAGAGAAAACTCTTTTAGAGTTAAGCTCGCCTTTGTACATCACGACTTGTTGTAATTTTTTTTTCATAATTATGTTTTTGTGTACAATAAAGAATCTAAGAATCTAAGAATCTAAGAATCTAAGAATCTAAGAATCTAAGAATCTAAGAATCTAAGAATCTAAGAATCTAAGAATCTAAGAATCTAATAATCTAAGAATCTAAGAATCTAAGAATCTAAGAATCTAAGAATCTAAGAATCTAAGATAAAATAATTTCATAGTTTTTAGCTTCATATCGTAACTACGATTCTAATAACATACCTACAGGTTATAAATTACATGACAAAATTGACATACAGTCAAACCTAAACGTCCCCAAAGTAGTCCTTCGAATTTATGTCTCATACATAAATTACGATAACGTCACACCTTCGGACATGTGACTTTCCAGAAGGTGTTACCCGTACCCTATACCTGTGAAGTAGATACGTGTCAGAGAAAGTGACATAAATAATAGGAACGTATTTGAGCCTATGAGGTGGTAGGTACATTTTGGTGTGGCTTGTTTTACATAATAGTCGTTGCTTTGGAGTGTTGTTTTTGAAAGACATACGTTCAAATCAGCAGTAGAAAATGCCAAAATGACTGGAAATTGTGCATCATTCGATCATGATTTCGAAAGTGTGCGATTTAACACTTTCGCTGCTAAGCTCAAAACAATGATACCTACTCAGCGCAGTGCTAACACTGTGGAATGCTATACAATTCTGCGCATTGCGGTCCATTTGTTTCTGACCTACGACGTAGGTTGTCAGCAGTTAAAGTGTTAAAAATAGCACAATTTTGTAGGCTAGGATGCTTTGCAGGACAAAGAGAGATTCGCGATTCTGAATTTGTCTCCGAGTCTAAATCACCCTTTTAAATATTACAAGAGTGTACACACGGCAACAAATCAATTCAAGCTATTATACAAAACCAAAAAACGCTGGCCGCGCGCAGGTAGAGTAACGATAACGTGGCGCGGCCAGTTTATGTTGGTTTTGTATACCTTGTTGTGTCGCCGTGTGTAAAAAATAAAAAATATTCTCATTTCGTATATTTTTAGGCTGCAATATTTAAATGCAGATTTGTAGACTTACACTCAGTTGCAGAAACACTCATTAAAGTTAATCCTCCACTAAATCTCTTCATGTCACTTTTTTCATATTGACGTAGTAAAAGCTACCAAGAGATTTAATGGAGGATTAACTCTAATGAGCGTTTCTGAAACTAAGTGTTAGTCAAACAGCATCGGCATTTGATATCTGGAGTGCGATTTGGTCTGAAATACCTGTAATATTATAATGAGAATGAAATAGACAATTTTAAAATAAGAATCGTAATATTTTTCGTTGTTCAAAGTTTAGTATGTTATGTACCTAATGGCTTTAAGTTTGCTACATGGGCAAATTAATTATTTTGCTATGTGCTATAACATAATTTATGCGTGTCTATTATGAGCTAATGGGCATTTCGTATATTACACTAACACTGAACATTGATCACTAGAGCTCTAGTATTATGGATGCAACATGCAACATGATTCATCGATGGATACAAACCTCTGAGGTTAATTATGTTGGTATCCAAAGATATCGTATATACTGTATAATATTATGATACGTATAAACATAAATATAAAACCCTCCGCCGCGGCGGGCGCGTCAAAAAATTACGTCAGAAAGCGTCTATGTAATATTATTTTCATTTCATTTCATTTATTCATATAGACAACAATACATCATACATTTCACACCTTAGACAATAGTGATAATAAAGAGTGACAATACAATGAATACAATTTCTGGATTTTTGAATATATTATTCAATCAATCAATTGTACTTTATTGCACACCAAAACAGAACATACATTTGAATAAATATAAAGAATGCAAATGAATGAATATACAACGTGTTAATGATAAGCGCCTCATACGGGGTGTATGAGGTTTATAAAAAAGGTGAAGGGGTAGATTGAAACAATAATTTCATTATTTTGATAGTTTTTAAAGTTATTCGCATTTTAAGTTTTGAGGCAAAAATGATTTGTTATCATTTCAGCAATGAATAAAAGCGATAACGAACTCATGGATACATTTTAAGAATCTTGTTTTGGTAGTTAGTAGGGTGAGTGAGCCCGTGCGGTGGGTTGACATCGGGTTCAGTAAATTTTAAATTTTAAATTCAAATTAATAAATATTTTGAAAAAAATTTAAATCTTGGAACCATTATAACTCTATTCTGCTCTCGATTCTAAACAAACTACTTTATAGTTTTGCGTTAATTCATTAACACGTTGTTTATTATTGTCTGCATTTTTTGACTCTACCACCGCGTCGGTAGGTGTTCCGTTGTAGAGAAGACGCGGCCAGAAACTCTACAGCACACATATTTCTAACAAAACAAAAGTACAATTTACAAATACAACATTAAATTACACAGTGTAACATTGTATAATGTAACATTGTGTATGTAATAATCAACATTTATCAAAAAATACACTTAAAATTTAAGTGTTCATCAAGTATTTTAAAAAATTGCAACCAACTCATCTATAAGTACAAGCTACTTGAAATTTAACCTAAAATGCCCTTGCACAGTTCAATAGACTGTCTATGGCCTGGCCAGTCTAATCATTACCTAACTTACGCTATATACTTACGCTAGCTCCCTAGCACCTTAATTCTTTATAATACAGTTTAATTTCGAATAAATTTGTTCCCATGATGGAAAATAACGTGGTGGTATACAATCGCTCAACAGAAAAACTAAAAGCCACCTTATAAAGCTCTTATGTCAAAGATATAAGAATTATACTTGTCTGATTCGTGTGCTTTTAGAGTTCGTGTGCATTCAGATTGTTAAAGTGAGTATTACAAGATAACAAGATATCAGTGAGAGTGCCAATATGAATAAGTAACAGAGATAAATGTCGATAAGATAAAGAAAGATACAGGAAATAACACCAAAAAGTGTTGTTTGTTCGGAAAACTACGATGTTTTTTGGAAAGTAGAGACTTAAGTCATTTTTTTCCTGACAAATCGTAGAGTATTCCCGAGATGGAGAGAGGGTCCATTTTATCATGTGTACTGAATTTCTCTTTTGTTAATAAAGATATTTGTATTTATAAAACGTTGAAAGCCTAAAAGAAAAATAAGAAATGAATTTGGCCAGTTTTATGAGGATAACAATACAAACCGCCCCATGATAGGGTAGCCACAGTCATGATCAAAGAAGATAGTAGATGTAGGAAAACCATAAAGGAACCAGGCTTCCCTCTACTCACTGCAAACGGGATACGTACACCCGGTAAGCTACGCAAAACCAAAATAAGTTGGACGCGTAGATAGAGTAATGTATAATGTCACACCAGCTTATTTTTGATTTGCGTAGCTTGATGTGTCGCAGGGTATACCTAGGTATTGAACTATTATGTTCTACGTAGGTACTAGAAAGAACATTGCACGAAACAATGCTGTACCATTAACTAATGGCGATATCACCACACTTACTAAGTCATTGGAAAGAATGGATGCGAGCAGATTGACGAGTGCAATCTATAAGGTAAGCGTACGTGAAAATATTGAAAGGCCTAGACGTAACATAATACGGACCAAATTGGCGACGCGCTTAAAAAGGGCCCAGTCAGATCTACCCGAAACCGACGAGCATGCATGAAAGGACTAATGAATGTGGAGGAAACTAGAGAGGTTTATCAGGATCGTAGCAGGTGGCGATGGCGTTCCGTTGTATCTGCGTACCCCAGTGGGAGACAGGCGTATGTATGTATTTAGGTACTTAGTAACTAAATCAATCGATTTTTTATTTATTTATAAATGAATGGACTCTCTTGCTTGTGCACCAGCATTGCATTTTCGCTAGTGTAAAGTAGTTTGTGTGATATTCTATCCCAATCTCAAGGACTGTTTTAGAACAAAAAAACGCTAAGAAGAGATTGCGGTGCCTCGTGGTTAGCTCAAACGCAAACCGCGCGAATATTACGAAAATGAAAACCACTCGCCGCAAAAATTGCAACGTAACTCCCAATTATTCTTTATTGCACAAGAAAAAAATTACAATTATGTATTTAAAACACAGAAACTAGTAAATCACTTTCACCAGCTCGCGGTCCTCCTACCCGCATATTGCGCATGACTTTTATTTAGTTCATAATAATAGTTCAATGGATGGAGACAGCAATAGGGTATGGCGTTATCAAAGAATATTTCTTCGTACGAAGTCTATCGGCAAAGTTTCCTTTTACTTAGTATACGTGACCGAACCCTACGTGATATGAAAGTCATTGAATACCACTGTCATATGAATGACTAAGTTAATACGCAAGTAAAGTTCCACCAGAAAGTATCCTAGGCTTTTGAGCCAAAACGTGCTCTTGGATTGAGTTATAATACCAGATCAGGAAAGTTCTGGATTTTCCGATAGACAAGGACTTTTTTCGCTAAGTGAACTTGTGATGTTGAAAAGAAATTACGTCAAATTCTTCAAAATATAACAGGGGTAAAAATTTAATGTCATCGTAATTCAAAAACTATAAGTTGAACCATAATTTGAAATGGAATCGTTTGGTATACCTACGGCCTCGTCATTTTGCGACCTCTGATTTTAGCGACTTTGCCATTTTGCGCCATCTATTTTGCGATCTCGCCACATTGCCACCTCGATGTTGACATAATAATACGGACAGATTCAGTCATCATCTCCAATAGCCTCTAGGGTATTTCAGCACTGTAGGGCATTTCAAACTCCAAAGATTTCCACTAATACATGAGTGATTTGATTTCAGACGGACCGAATGATCTTACAAGGTTACCACGTCGGACTATGGAATCCTATTAACAATTCTAATATTAGCCTAGATGTGTTCACATCATGTTGACAGGTCTATTTAGATTGCAGCAAATTCTTCAATCGTTTCCTTTGAAATTTACGCCCTGACGTTTTATTTTGTGTAAACAAAAACATACGGCGACCACTTACGATTTGTTTATTCGACGGTTTATTTTTATACAATCGTCTGAATTCGGTTTGTCATGTTTTTTTGGAGGGATAAGGGAAAGGATAACAGATATTTTGTTCTATAAAAATATGCCGTTTTTCGTTAAAACGAGTGACGTCACTCGACGACCGGTAAACCCCTTGGTACATTTAAAATAACTGACCAATAAGAAAAAAGGTTGCCGTTTCTGTTTTCAGCATATATTAAGAAAGAGAAGAGCATATAGTTTGTTTAAATTATGTATTCTCAATGGAGTTCGAATTATTTTCTGGTGACTATTTTTACATTTTTAGAGACTACAGTTCAAAGTAATAGTAAAAAATACATTTATATTGATTAACTCGACGAATCGCAAAGAAAGTTAAATTTGTTTTTAAAATTATGCCTACTATTTGTAAAAATATAAAATAAATACAAAAAAACTAGACATATTATAATGTCGCGGCACGAATCTCTAGCGCCGACCTTGATTTCGCTGACAGTAAACTGTACAAGACACTATGCACTATTTTAGTCTAAATACACTCACTAGAGTTTCGTGGTATACCTACCGAATTGGGAGTAACACATTGAAAGGGCACGTAGCAATGCCGGCGAAAATACTACTTTCCTGTCTCCAAAATAGATTTTGATTTAGTTTACCTTTTCAGTTTTCTCCTAGAAAGGAACAATTGGAAACGAGATGAGATTCCTTTTGTTCCAAAGACGCCACTATGAAGTTTCCATTAATTCAATCCCTGAGGCATAAAAGTCGGGGCTTAGAAAATAAAGCCTCTACAAATGAGATATAATTACCTATCTGAAATCACACACACAAAGAAGCACTTCCTAAGTAGCAAAATCTGGTACTATAAAAGTCCTGAGAACGTTTTAGAACATGCTAATTAGTGTTCATGATTAGCACTATAATGGTGTTGTAAACGCTTACAGAACCCCAAAAAGGCCCTAGTTTTATCACTAATTTATTCTATAAACATTATATAAAACATGTTTTTAGTCCTATTTTGCATCGTAAACAATTCCGTTTCACCATTTTAAGTGTTCCCCAACAAAACAAATATCGGTAAGTTAATAATATGCTTTATTTATGTCATTCGCCATTGTTGCTTAACGTAACATTTAATAATAAAAAGAACATACTACAAAACATTCATGGACCGTAACTCTGCCGTAACTTGCACTTGCGAAAATAATCGATAAAATCATTATGCTAATTTCAAATTTGACAATGCGCCCTCGTAATTTTCGTGTTTTAATCAAGTTTAAATTAATAAAATAAGGACTTGTCCCGACTATGGCTTTTATAGTACACATTGGCTCCAACCGTGCTACTAATGTGCTATCATGACGGAAAACAGCAGACATGACAGTATGCCACCATTTATGAAATACCAGTGATATAATTGATACTGAATAGCTAGTATAGATCTAATTACTTCATTATTCATTAATTTTAGTACTTTTATGATACGCTTTAGTATCATAGCAGTAACACAAACTCACTTATAAAGTAATAAAGCCATTTAGCAACTGCACCAGGAGTAGCTATGGTACTATTTAGTACTATAGATGAGTTTTCATGACTTTTACAAAATAATCCTCATAGCCTCCTGGCTATGACTTAAACCTAAAGAAAATCGTAATGGACACCTGTATTCTGCCTAGCTTGCTGTACGGCTGTCAAACCTGGGTCTGTACTAAAATTAAACAAAAGATCGTAACTGCAATGGAGAGAAGCATGCTCAAAATCAGAAAAATACAAAATATAAGAAGTGACGAAATTAGGCAGAAAACAAAGTTAACAGACGCAATCACACGAGCCCTAACATCGAAATGGCAATGGGCTGGACACGTCTCACGCTACAAGGACAAAAGCTGGACAATAAAAACAACACAATGGAAAGGTCCGGTTGGCAAAAGGAAAGTTGGCAGACCGAATAAACGGTGGGCTGATTACATCGCTAAGATAGCTGGAGAAAACTGGATGAGCATGGTCAAAGACGTCGTGGAAGGGTATGGAGGAGGCCTTCACCCAAAGTGGGGTCCATATCATAAACATAGATGAAAACTAACCGTACTAAACAATCTAGTAAGTGAATATACTAATAATACTAACAACATTTGAAATGTAGAAAACGTAGGATATGGAATGTAAAATAAAAGGCTATTTTATTGTTATTTATTACATCCCCATGACGATGTGGAGGGAGCTTTTAAGAAGCTAAAACTTTACGTAATAGTTGTGCAAGGTAAATTTATAGTGCAATTTGATCCTGTAATAAGGTTTTCAATACAGCGTCTATACAAGTACTGTATTAATAATTTTGAATCATTATTAGTGCAAAATAGATACATAAAAGTGTCACTAAGGTAGTCTATAGTACTTAAATAGTACCATAATCGTTTTTTTCATATCTGTTACAGTGCAAAACTTTAAAGGTTTTTTTGTATGGTCCTGTAAGCGTTCTAATATCTAAACTATAGAACTTAAATGCTCTTTAATTTTATAGAATCAAAACGCTCTGTTAGGAACCTTTATAGTACAAGCAGTCACAATGGTTATCACTATAGGCGTACTATATCACTATTTGGTGATAAAACGAGTGGGTTATAGAACCTTCTGCTACTATTAGGTGATAAAACGCCCGGGTTATAAAACCTTCTGCTACTTGGGTTAGTAATCAATGTAATTATTACAAATCTCTATCTAGGATCTTTTGTCCCCATGGTATAATCTACATCTATCTATACTATTATAAAACTGTAACAGGAAGTTTGTCTGTACATTGAAGATATTAACAAAAAAAAAGTTACGATATGGTTTTTAGGTGTCACTGATTCCATTTCACCAATTTTTGGATTTTTTATCTGTCTGTTTGTTTGTGTGTTTGTTTGTTTGTTTGAACGAGTATCACGCAAAAACTACTGAACCGATTTTGATGAAACTTTTTTTGTTTGATAGCTTATGATCTGACTTAAAATCTGGTATATAATTTGTGCGGACGAAGTCGCGGGTTAACGCTCGTTATTGAAGATATTAACAAAAAATAAGTTACGATATGGTTTTTAGGTATCCCTGATTCCATATCACCAATTTTTGGATTTTTTGCCTGTCTGTTTGTTTGGGTGTTTGTTTGTTTGAACGAGCATCACGCAAAAAGTACTGAACTGATTTTGATGAAACTTTTTTTGTTTGATAGCTTATGATCTGACTTAAAATCAGGTATATAATTTGTGCGGACGAAGTCGCGGGTTAACACTGGTATACAATAAAATTTTAAGAAGATTAACCTGGTAGAAGAAGGAAGTCCTGGCTTAAAAACCTGTGCGAATGGTACGATGTGGACACAACCTCACAGTTCAGGGCTGTAGTCGCCAGGGTCCGGATAGCTCTATTGATAGCCAACCTCCGATAGAAGATGGCACCACAAGAAGAAGAAGACAGAATATCCACATAACACAATAATTATATTAGCCAAAATCTGGATTTATAAAGGATTAATAATTTTTTTCTGGTCAGAAAATTACTTTACTTATTAATTTAATCTATGTAGTAAATGAAGCATTCATGTTCATACGTCATCCTCCTAATCAGCCTATATTACGTTCCACTGCCTCTGCAGGCTCAGACAACTGTAGGGCACAGCCCTTCCCTCTGGGAGGGTGTATGGGTGTCACGCGTGCCCAATGCAGATTGGTATACTTTACATACGCATCAGAATTACTTCTATCGTATGCAGGTTTCCTCACGGTGTTTTCTATCACCATTTGAGATCCGCCGGTATTATGTACATAAATGGGAAAAAACTCATTGGTACATGACATATATTAATTATTTTTTTAAATGATTGTAGTTTGAATGATGATTGAATGATTGAATGTCCATAACTAACTCTAAGCAACGTGCCAACGTGATAATACTTCAAGGGATTCGCGAACATACACATGACCAAAAAAGAAAACCTTCCTTTTTTGAAGTCAGTTAAAATTAATAATCTAGACCAGAATCGCATCAAACCAAAATATATGTATGCCCCACAATCTATACTATTATAAAACTGTAACAGGAAGTTTGTCCGTACATTGAAGATATTAACAAAAAAAAGTTACGATATGGTTGTTAGGTGTCCCTGATTCCATTTCACCAATTTTTGGATTTTTTGTCTGTCTGCTTGTTTGTGTGTTTGTTTGGGTGTTTGTTTGTGTGTTTGTTTGTTTGAACGAGTATCACGCAAAAACTACTGAACAGATTTTGATGAAACTTTTTTTGTTTGATAGCTTATGATCTGACTTAAAATCTGGTGTATAATTTGTGCGGACGAAGTCGCGGGTTAACGCTCGTATAATATATGATCAAAGCAAATGGAAATGGTGTCAGAGTCGTTTGAAAAAAGGACAGGATATAAAATTCAGCAATTTACTATTACGTACAGGGTTCTTTGAGGTATCAATTCAATATCCAAATCATTTTATTTGAAGCTTTATGACTTTGACCGGCCGTGCTGAATGTAACCGTAAATTATGGGCTACTTGTTTTGATTCTTTTATGTCTACGTTTACAATTATACAGGGTGTAAAATTAAATGGGACACTTACTTAAAGGGATGCTTCAGACCATCAAACTGAACCAATATCGAAATTGCAAAAAAAAATTTGCTGTCCCATATATTTCAGTCGAGTTATGTTTGCAGTTTTGTATGGGACTGCGGATTTTTTTTTCGCGATTTCTGTGTTGGTCCCATAAGTTGTTCAGTTTGATGGTCTGAAGTACCCCTTTTAGTAAGTGTCCCATTTAATTTTACACCATGTATACCCCATTTACCTACTAGTCAAGTGAGTAATTTTTTTATCATTTTGTGGGAGAATAGCATTCATTAGTGAGCATTCGAATACCTACAAAGTTTCATGAAAGTGAGTAGGTACTTTTATTTACTTTCTTTTTGTGCTTTTACTATTATTCATATTAGAAAAACACTTTTTTAAAATGGACTATGCGGACTGACCTACTAAAATATGATTTACGTTTATTGCCAATAAGATGACGTGTTCAAGACATAGCATATGTGCATAAAATAATCTCTCCGCTCAAGAGCACAACAAATAGAAAATTCATTATTATGAGACAATGGGCTGGTCATATCTGCCGAAGAACTAACAACCGTTGGGGTGTTAGAGTTCTAGAGTGGAGAACCTGGTGCCCGATTGCGCTAAGTTAAAACATCGAAGTTCTATTCTTATCCAATTTCAGTTCTAATCACATTGCAATCCAATTACTATTCAACTGTGCCGAATTCCGCATCGCGCTAAACTCTATGTAACTGACATCCAATATCGTCTGAGCGATCTGTCAAAACGGCTCTAACGGCTGTACCGCGATTAGCGCAATACCAAATGTGTCATAAGTTATGGTTCGTACGTAGTCCAATAACGGTTCAATCACCATATATTTACTACGATTGCAGCCCTGAGCTGTCAGGCGTAGTGTGAGACGTCCTGCGTCCCGCTGGACCGAAGACCTAAATAAAATGGTTGCGGGGAGCGACTGGATGAGGAAGGCCGAAGATAGAGTTTTGTAGTGCGCCTTGGGAGAGGCATATGTTGATAGGCTGATGATGGTGTCATTTGCGACAAGAGACCAATAATGTGTCAATCGATATATTTTAAATTACCAATTTCATAAATCATGAAATTCATTCAATCGCAGCAGATACATAAACAAGATTATCGTATGCCGCCACCATTGGAGATAATTCTCATAAAATAAATAAATCAAATAATAAATCAATTTCACGCATTACTGGCATTTCTGATTGGCCCAAACATAATTAAGTATATTATTTATTCCATGGGGTAGGCGGCGATGTTAGAATAGCAATAAGAAAAAGTTTAACAAAAAGGGTCCGAGGGCCAGTGATTTTTTTAAGGATAAACCTACAAATTACATCGAAAAAGTTTAGTTTGAATGATTTTTAATATTATTAGGACACTGCGTTCCATATAAACTAAAGATAAATAAATAGGACTATAGTTCTAGTATACTGTACTAACATCGTTTTTAAGTATACAATATCTAAGGGAAGCAAATACTGAAACAGTGAACTCAGACAATCAAACTGAACAACTTTCACTGTGGAGCCGACCTCAGGAAACGCGAAAAAAAAACAGCTGTCCCATACATTTGTTTCGGGTAGGTAATGCAGTTTAGAAGGGACAGCTGATTTTTTTTCGCGTTTCCTGAAGAAGGCTCCATGGTGAAAGTTGTTCAGTTTGATGGTCTGAGTTCACCGCCACCGTTTCAGCTGTTTTCGGAGGGTTGTCCCTTACACCCTGTATACTAAATTGTATATAAAATTGTGTCTGAAATAAAATTATGTTGATTTTGACTTTGATTGGATTTTGAAATGTGTCTATGGATGGACCCAACATCGCAAAATGTGCAAAAAAACGTGAGTGGTTACTCAAATATTTTTTTTTCGATTTTAATATTGGTCCCATTGTGAAAGGTTTTACTAAACTTAACCCTAATCCAACCCCCTATATAACATACATACATAAACTCACGCCTCTTTACTAGAGGGGTGGGCAGAGACTATGGATCTCCATTTTGCGCGGTTCTGACACACCTCTCTTGCTTCCTCTGGGTGTCCATATCGTGTCATATATTCCAGTCGATTTTGGCTTCTTTTAACTTGGCATTTTTTGAAGCATTCTTCTCGCTATTTGAAAGACATACAAATCAATGAAAAATATAGCAATGATCTTCAACATCTCGGCTTTATTTGCTATGAAGTATATTTCTTATTTTCCTATAAAATACATATGAAACCTGTGTTCAAAGGAAAGCCTAAATATTTGAAAAAGTCTGTATATGCTTTGTAAGTTGAAGTCACATTTACTTGCGGCACACACCATTGTGTAGACAATACTAAGACCTGAAATTGTTATAAAGTAAATTTTTACGACCAATATTTAATGAAAATAATTAAATAATTTGTGAATTTGGTGTGAATTCTTATGATTTTCGAATTTGATTTCCTTGGCACCATAGTGACACAGTGAAGGACAAGCCTGTTAAAAATAGGTATACCTATGTTATGTAATGTAGTTTATGTGATGTACCTAGTTTAGTAGAGGTGTAGCGGCTCTGAAAGGGTCAAGGTCGGTTGGTCGGGGATACGTCTTAAATATAAAACGCACTTAAGTTAACACCTGCACATATCTATTAAGTATGCTCGCATAGCTAAGTAGAAACCAAGGAATATAATTCTCTCTACGCAGAAATCCATAATGTACCTCTACGAGAGAAGCGGCAGATTCATATTATGCAAATTCCATTCTGTCCCGAAATCCCGCCGTTAACTCAAAATTAAATTATTAATGTAATCAAGACAGTTGGCTCGAAGACATCAACTGCATGCTAGGAAAACTTTTTTATTCGTTTTCCTCTTAATTTGTGCTTTCGATTTTAATATTGAAAAAGGTCAAACTTTATTACAAGTTTATTACCATCGAGAAGCAATCAAATACCGAGAAGTTTGAGTCGCATAAAACGCTCTTGGGTAATAACTCATTCAATCTTGTTTGTTAGAATTCGTAAAAAAACATGTCAAAGTCCGTGTCGTTTCATAAAATGGTCAAAGGGTTCCATGTAGACAGCTTGTTAATGTAGCCAAGGAAACATTGTGGTTCTAGCTTAGAACTGACCACCCCATTAACTCCTGTAGTTTTTAAGGTGACTAGGGAATAAGGTGCGGATTACATTTCCCAATTTATCAGGCCTGATTTGGCATACATTGCTTGTTTTGATAGCTACACTTCAAAAATATATAGATCAAAGCAAGCAATGTTTGCCAAATTGTGCCCGATAATTTGGAAATGTAATTCAGGGCCATATTATTATACACTTCATTCCATCCTGAAACTTTTAATATGCTGAGAGATGCACATACAGCAAAGGCACACCTGCGATCGGGATGGCGCGAGTGCCTAAAGCCATCTCATAACTGTAGAAGTACCTACTAGTCATGTATGTACTAACCATTTCATGGGTGTGCTGAGGGTAGAAAAAAAGGATAGAATAGAAATACTTTATTTGCATAAATGCAGTTATAAAATTCCAGTTCCGTTCTTTCTTTCTTATCGTGTGGGCAGAGCCCTGGTGTCAGAGTTTTTTCAGACCGCCTTACGGCCTCTGACGTGGTTTTTATGTCACGACTACGCACACCAGAGATAGTAGCCGGGACCAACGGCTTAACGTGCCATCAGAAGCACGGAATCATTTCTCTTTTCAGACAGTCAGGCGATTCAGCCTGCAATGTCCTAACCAACTGGGGGAAAACGCACAAAGTGACATTTCACTAGGTGTCCCCCGTGGGAATCGAACCCACGACCTCCGTGTCAAGAGCCGATGCTCTTAACCATTAGACCACGGAGGCAGTTCCAGTAAACAATATTGACGTTTCTATCCTATTCTAATTTTAAAATAATGGCGTCCATCTTCGTTTTAGATGATTCGGCCAATATCTAGTTTTAGAAGCAAAAATATAGAAACAGTAGTAGAACTATCGACACGAAAAGAAGGAGTAGCAAAAATGCTTAAAACGTCAACCATACGGTTTTAAATGAATTTCTGTGGCTTCAAGGGCTGTTTTTAGAAAAGAACACTATCGAAAGCCACCATTGGAGCTTCGTTGTAGGCCGGGAAGGGGGCAACCGACAACTGACGTGCGACGTGACCACCCAATAGCAGACCGAAAGACGTTTTACTTTGCGTCAAAACGTTCGACCCTGTATGATAGATAAAATAGGTCGGTCATCCTATCGATCTTTTTTTAAGGAATCGTTCCATTTATCATCTATAATATTAAACGCATAAAACGGCATGGGAGGCATTTATTAATGTAGCATGTGCGCTTAATCGACATCAAGTCATAAATCTCTTGCCGCCTACTCTACATATATAAATTTTACTGCTATCAATCGTAAATTGATCAAACTATTTTATCCTTGTTTTAAGAAGGATTAAACAAAGTATCTTTTTTTTATCGGGCATAGGCCCACCACACATTCCCACCGCTGTAACTCCTGTAAGCCAGGATCAACAGCGGCGACCATTCACAACACTGGACAATGAAGTCCAGCGAGCCCAGGCGTGACTCTAATCTGTCTTGGAATCCGCAATGAATTAATCAAAGAAGATAGGAGGAGTAGGAAAACGAAATATCCGACAAACGCCGAACAAAGTATCTTACAAAGCCTTACAATTACGAACGTTTACCTAATGAGTTTTACTTTATTATAAAGTGGGTACCGAGCCAAATCAAATCAAATCAAAAATTTTTATTCAAAATAATATATATTAGATATTATATATATATATATATATATATATATATATAATATCTAATATCTATGTCAGATAGCTTTTTGACGTCATTTTTTGACTCTACCACCGCGTCGGAAGGTGTTCCGCTGAGAGAAGATGCGGCCAGACACTCTACTCCAGAGAGAAACAGAAATGCCTCCAGTGCTGCCCTCAATCTGTTTCTTTTTTTTACATCATTACATTTTATTATACAACATTTTTAAAAGTGAAGAAAGTGGCCACTTTAAGTACAAGCAAGCAAGCACTTGTAACTACAAGCATTATAAAAACAAATACTTAATGACCCGCTAAATATGACAAATCAACAAGGACTACAATGTGACACTCTTGTTCTTGTTTTTTGGAAATGTTGCATAATTTATAAGGAATTAAAAAAATACGATTGACGGCAGCACCGTGGGCTAGGGCCCTTTTTCAGTACAATTTCAAGAAAACCATGTTACGAACTCAGTTATACAAAGTGTAATGTCCGAGGTAAAATGATGGTTATGCACTAGGTATTGAAAAACATTTTACTGCACGGTATCAGTGTACGCGAACAACAAGAGAATCAGTCTCATTCAGAACACTGGCTGGTTCACACGACTCCAACCGTCACTTCGCAAACATTGCGCGCGAAAACACTCGCTAATTTAAAAAGTTTGTAGAAGATAATTTTGAATTACGAATAAACTTTTTTATTAAGTACAAAATCGAAGAAACCTTTTTATCGGTGTTCTAAATTCCTTTTTTGTTTGAGTTCGAAACTTTTTCTACTGTGTTTTGTTTGTTTTGAGGAAGAAGAAATATTTTGTGCAAATTTAATTTTAGTTTTCCAAGAAAGGGATTTTGGTGAGTACAATTTGATTTGATTTTATTAATGTAAAAAAAAATAGTTTTGTTAGTATGTTGTAGCTTTAGTTCTTCTCAAGTTTATGTTTCTAGCCACTAAAAACTAGAAGTGATGAATACGCTAGATTCTAGAGTTTTTATCGTATCAAATGCCTTAAAAAGTTAAAATACCTAGTTTACGTTGTGACAATGTTTAGTTCAAATTCTGGATTTAAAAAAGGCCTGAGCCTAAGTGGACATTCCGCGATCGCGCTCCATACTAACGAAGTTTAGTTTTATTTTAAATATTAACCAATTAAATTAATGGAAATTATTTAAACATAATCTAGAAACCAATATCCGTGTCAGTGGTTTTCAAATTTCCGTTAAAATATAATTATAACTAGTATAATAAAATACATACGGTTAATTTAAGATTTGTGTATATGTAGAGACGAGCTTTAGACCCGCGACTTCGTCCGCGTGGATAACTCTTTAGGGGTCGATCTGCGAAAAATCTTTTCATAGTGCACCCCTACATCCTCTGTAGATATATTCAAAATTTCATGTTTCTATCTTCAGCGGTTAAAGCTGTGCGTTGTTTGTCAGTCAGTCAGTCTGTCACGGAACTCTTTTATAAAAAAAACTTTTGCCCCGTACATTTAGCTTGAGTTGATCTGTAGTTTAGTACGGAACATCGCAAACGTATCGCATCATGGCGATTATGTCAAATCTCCCCATTTTGGGGGATATGTTCAGCAGTGGACGTCTATCGGCTGGTTTGATGATGATGATGATGATTGAACATCCGATTTTTTTTCGCGATTTCGATTTTGATCCCATAGTGAAAGTCGTTCAGTTTGATGGTCTTAACCACCCCTTGAAATGTTTATTTGTATTTTGTAACACCCTGTATATTACTTTATAACGGAACCCTGAAAACCCACGGAGACATAATTGATATTAGTTTCGAGATAGTATTTAAAATTTTAATTGAATTTAATTGGTTAATATCAAAGAGTTAATATTCAAAAAAGCATCGAACTTCATATGTATAGGGAATATTTGCAGCGTTTGATACTGATACGACATACTTTACTCATTTTTTTAAATAAACTCTTCAGAAAACTCTTGAGGATTTTGACCCTAGTTGGTCAAAGTGTAATTTTTTAAATAAATTACCATTACATTATTACAATTAATTAATTACATTAAAAATAAATTATTATTATTTTTAATGTAATTAATGTAATATTTGTTGTCTGAACTGTAACTGTTGCGTCCATTAGCAAATATTAAAATAAAATTAAAATCTTAAATATCGTTAAAATATCACAGTTTTTCATATAATCGAACAAACTGTTCCTACAACAGTTTGTTCGATTATGTGAAAAACTGTGATACTGAAGAATCCATCAAACAAACGGAAAAACATAATGAAATTACATCTAGTATTACATACATTATGTTGTCAGAAAAATATTTTTTTTTTAATAATATGAGTAGACAATTAATATTAGGTGATTTTTCAAACACTTTCCAAATCTTCACGGTTGCTTCAGACCATCAAATTGAACAACTTTTTCTATGGCTATTTCATACAATTGAGTCGAGTAAACATTGTAGTTTAGTTTAAACCAGCAGATATGTTTTTGCAATTTCAGGTTTGCATCCATAGTAAAAGTTGTTTGATTGTCTGAACCATCCTTGTAAATTTTGAAAGTGTTTACAGAATTACCCAGTACTTTTTTGCAATACTTTAAAAAATTTGCCCTCTGTCTTTAGCATACATACATAAGCTCACGCCGTCTGTTGTCCCATGGGGGTATGCAGAGTCCACGGACCGCCACCCGCTACGACTCTAACACACCTCTTTAGCATCATTCACATTCATACATCTTTTCATGCACTTCCGTCGATTGAGTGTGCTACAAACTTGTCCTTTTCAGAAAAGATAATTGATTTGATCAGGTATCTTGTCCTCAGACGGCCTCTCCCAACACTTCCGCTCACCTTTGATACATTTCATTCGTTAGTCTTCCTTCATTCATTCTCTCTTTGTAACTAAACCATCTAAATCCTAGTTACTACTACAAAAGATGACCTTTAGCCTTTCGGCTTTAGCAATGATTATTTTCGTTTGAAAAATATCATTCAAACACGCCAGTGAAATATTCAATTCAGTTCAGACACAAACGATTGCCTTAATCTTCAGCGATGTGCTGTCATCCGTTGATGAGTCTATTCTCTATCTCCGAAATGGTTTATTAGATCTTTAAATCAAATTTAAACGGAAACACCGCGCCATTGCCAGTATCTCCTTCTTCGGAATTTCGGAAAGGAATCATCATCATTTACTTAGAAAATAACAAACTGATAGCCCAGTCATTTTACAGTTTGAGCCGGGACTAATCAATAATTGATATTTTATTTTGGTATAATATTGAAGAGCCAAATTGACCCTAGAAATGTACCAAAATTAAAAAAAAAATCACTTCAGCAACAGTTACAATTTTAAAATTTTGCTATTATCTCGTTCTAAAAAACGTGATGGTAAATATTTTTTGCACATATTTAAGGCTTTACCATTATACATACCTACTTCAAACATGGTGTAAATATTTTTGTCTACTTAGAAGGTTTTGAGAAATATTATACATTCGTATTTTCTAATAAATATCTAATTTTTAAAATTTCAATGCCTATTTTATTGCTCAAAAATAATGTATATTGTTAACAATATTGGATTTAAATCTAATTCAAATGAGTGCATTGGTATTAATATTATTAATTTAGAAGCCTTCTGGGACACACAATGTTGATTTCTATGTTGCGTAGTGAATTTTATTTTTAAATGTGTTTTAAGATAGTCTTTTTGTCACTAAATGGTTACAGTTTAAAAGGCTATGAGAAAAATTCTCGAATAACAGCCAAATCGCGAAAAACATATGTTGTTCCACATAAAACTGCAAACATACTCGACGAAAATGTATGGGACAGATTTTCGTTCAAAATTTTAAACCAATTCAAAATTTTTATTTGCTCCGATTGGTTTACTCCCATAGAAAAAGTTGTTCAGTTTGATGGGTAGACTCGTAGTTTAACACGTTCCGGGGCAGTGAACGAGACACAATAGAACTTTAATTGTTATCACTGCTATAGCCGGTCACTGACCCGGAACGTGTTAAAAGAATGCTAATGATATCAATTTCAACCTGTATAGTTCCTAGGGTATCCTTAAGTGTGGTCCAATTTTCTCTCACTACTCAGTTACCCATATTGCGAAACATAACGCTATCTTAACAGTTTATCTGTTCACTTTAGCTTTGTCTACAATATGAGTTTTGAAAATTGTTACATGGCGTTATGTGTAGCAATTTAGTACGACAGGAAAGCTGGACCATTGTTGCACCCTAGGACTATAGTGTATGGTTTTATGGTACAGTATTATTAACAAAATTAAATAAATAAATAATGCTCACTGGCACATACATTGTAATGATCCCAAGCAAGCACTAATAGGCTGTTTATTATGGAAACCATACAACAACGGCACAAACATATAAACATCGTTTACCGAACCGGGATTCGAACCCAGGACCCTGGTTTGGCAGTCCGGCGTGGTAACCATTACACCAACCGGGTCGTCCAAAATAGGTACTAAGTGTTTTTCCTTACAGAAGTAACTCACACAATTAGTAATTCGATATGAAAATCATGTTTCATTTATGGTAAAAGACAGCAAGTTTGTAATTCAATTTGTTCTAGACTTGTTTACTCGCGAGCATCTCTTGCGCGTCTAATGTGAGATTTTGACATATTCCCTTATTGAATTATTCCATAACAAGATTTGGCGTATTTGATGTCTGTTTCGTGCCGTGTTATGTTTATTTATAATATTACAACAAGTCTACTGTGTGGTGATACGAGTGTGAGAGCAAATTTTAGGTTTTCTCATCCCGATTCTTAATACGAACTTTTATTATTTTATTTATTTAGATTCATCAACAGTAAAGTTGTTACATGAATGCATGGCTTATCAGTAAGACTATAAAACAAACAGCTAAATGCACAACCTGATTTTAGATGAACACAATATGCACTGAGAAATTGTAATTAAAGTAACTAATACTAATAATGAAATTATTGTTTCAATGTAATTATCACTAACAATCTTAAAGCTAATTGGTGCCACATTATTATTTCGTGGCTCTGGCCACGAAATAATTGGCTTTTGAGACCACGGGCTGCTGGGGGTCTGAAGCTTTGAGCTTTGTCAAAGAGCTTGATCGTCGACTCCAGGAGACGACTCTCGCTCCGGGTACTACTTGATGCAAAGATTGTCCATCGCCATCCAACGCGAGATGCGTCATGGGAATCTTTACATCCGGTATGACCCGGGGCGGGCTTTTTGACTGATTAAACGGTCGTTATACCTAATTAGCTTTAAGATTGTTAGTTTTAATTAGATTGAAACAATAATTTCATTATTTTGATAGTTGATATTATTAACTAATACTAATTAAGTAAAATATAGATAATATATATTTTTATAGATAAAATATAAATAATGAGTTAGAAATTAAAAAATAATGTGATTGAAAGGATTAAATTAGAATAATCAATCTAAATTAATCATAATATTAAAATGAAATAATCAAATCGAAATAAACAAATCAACAAATACAAATCATTAAATGACTTTTATTAATTATGAATATGGCTGTACAGTGAACAACTTACATTTTGTTGGAAATTCAATTAATATTAACTTAACCTACTATATTATTTATCGGGTAGTAAAAAGTATATATACAAATGTAGAATATTGAGACTAAAAATTAAGTAACAATGTACAAATTTACAATCTTAATAGTAGGTAAGTATAATATACAGATTTACAGGGGGCCACCGCACAGTCAAGCACAGTTGAATGTGAATTAGGATATGAGAAATTAAAAAACAGCAATCCATAGAAAGTTCCACTAAAGAATGTCCATCTTTAGTAACTGCGTTTGCTTAATCCATTTCCCAATGAGCGTAATAAAATGGCAATTAGTGGAGCTAAACGAAATAAATCGACCAACAAATAAGTATAACGTTACCGTGAGGAAACCACGAAAACATTTTTAAAAATTGGTTTGCCAATATTGCCAATTTTTGTTATGTTTGCGAGATTATTAACAGTGGAAAATTGTGGAATGCTTTGTTTATTCAGTACAGAGTTTTTTATAAAGAATAAAAAGGAATAATTGAATGACACTGGATGTCGATCGGTCAGGAAACTGGATGACGGTACAAGGTACAATCCCAGCGTAAGCGACAAATTCTTCGTCTATGGTTCAATCACAAAAATGTTGCTGTCTGTACTTTTCAATAAATAGTAATAATAATTGATGAAAAATATTCCATTAAAAGATGAGTTTAAATCTATTTGATCATCTTTGGCTCTTCATTATTAAAATGAAATACATTTTGCAATTGTGACTTATGAATCGCTCATACGGTAGCGCTATCAATCCCCTAGCGAATCATAGAAAAAAATTCTCATTTACTGTCAACGTCAACAAATTGCACAGCATTGAATCAACTCTTTGAATCAATTCAGTGTCACATTTCTAGCCTTGTAATATAATTACTTTTGGGTGGCTGCGACTCGAATTCAGAGTTAAGTCAGCACCATTTGCATAATACGTAGTAACACAATTGCATTAAAAGCAAAATTCTTTAGCAAACTGCAAATGTTACGTGTTTTTTTGTTTGAAAGAATCCTCAAATTCAACATGTGGTAGAAAAAAGTAGAGGAGTTCTGTAGCGGAAATCGTTTCGACAAACGCGGGACAAACCCTTGGGGAGCGCGTTAATTTCTCTATGGGACAAACCTATGGTTGGAAGCCCTCCTGACAGCTAGATGGATTGAAGATCTGCCAAAGTAGACCTGTGACAATTGATCATTTTTCGAAACCCCGGTCGATCATGACCCACTTGTATAGTGATCGGGTTAAAATGACTCGATCTTATCGATCATTTGGGCCATTAGTAGGACCGACCGACAGACAGAAAAACCGGTTTATTTGACTTACGAGAAAGAGTGCGAACAAATGAGCTTGGAAGAGATAGACACGTTTGGTTTGTTACGTCTAATTGAATTGACGACGACGATTCGATCATTTGTAAGCAAGCAATTAGTTACGGTAACAATATAGGTGTATAGTGCAATTTGGTTTGCTTTGTAATCGGGTCAAATCATCGAATCTTTTAAAGATCCGTGATTCGATGAATCGTGTACCAAAACGATTCGATCGATCGCGATCGACACAGGTCTATGTCAAAGGCAACTTGCAATAACTTGATTTGTTATACTTGATGATCAGAAGTACTATTTTTGAATTTCACGCTTTCAAAATGGAGTTTATGCAACATTCGATCATGATGATCTCCATAGTAATTTTGACATTTTCTACTGCTCATTTGAACGTGTGACTTTCAAAAATAGCCCTGTAAGTTTTCTATTTTATAACTACTTGATACGATGTTTATTAATACCTACTCGTAAAATGTAGGTACAAAACACAGATCACAAAAACTAAAGGGAGATGTGAAAAGGGGGTGGGGCAAGTGTCGCAGTAATATGCGCAAAAACGGAACACATTGCTCGCGAAAGTAATGATTCAATATATTACGAGGCTGAAAGCCAGTCGAGATATTATGTGTAAATATTTTACAATGCTTTGGTAATACTAAAGATTATTCGAACCTTGAGTTCTGATACCGCAATGGATAATGAGCACATTCAGGCTAACAAAATACTCTCTATCGCGTGGAACTGGTGGTGATGCGACACTAGGTTTCGTACCCATCGCGTTGGTTGGCATCTCTCTAGATCTCTATGACTCAAACCATTGCCAAAAAAATTAAAACCATTCCAAATAAGGTTTCTATGCAGTTTAAGCGGGCGAAATGGTAGCTAACTATCACCACTAAACATCGCTGCATGCACCCTGAAAAGCTTTGAAATTATAAAATTGTTTACAATTTCGCACAATGTAGCGTTTTTATCATCGTGTTTGTTTACTGTCCAGTTTACCTACTCGAGACATTTTATCAGACAGTCCTCTTAAGGAGTTCAAGAACCAACCTCTCATTTTGACACGTTTAACTTTGTTCAGATCTGAACCCGGACTCAATTTGCTATCGAATTGTATTTTATGTTGTCATCAATAAGCATTACTTATATTCCTTGTCGTATGTCGGTGTAATTTCCGATAGCTCAGTAGTTATAGTAACTTCCTGTAAAGCAGATTGCGAATTAAAATTACATTTTCAACCTAGGAGTGCTATTTTTAACCGACTTCAAAAAAGGAGGTGGTTTCTCAATTCGACCGTATATATATATTTTTTTTTATGTGTATTCGCGGATAACTTCGTCGTTTATGAACCGATTTTTGATGATTCTTTTTTTGTTGGAAAGAAGATATTCCAAGGGTGGTACCATGATAAGGAAACCAGGATCTGATGATGGCATCCCAGTGAAATCGAGGGGAACCTTTGAAAATCGTAGTGCCGGCTAGTGCGTTTGTTAATTTAAAGCACAACTGTTAAATTGAACTAATGAATTCACCACTGAAAATTGTGAAATAAACAAAATTTTAACAAAAAATAAAACCGCCTTCAAAAAAACTAAAAAGTTAAATATAATATTGAAGCCGATGACTTTTTCGTTCGCATCATAAGAACATTAATTTGTTTTATAGAAGTCGGTGTCAAGCCAAGCCCTGTCGCGAATCGTAACGGCTTGACATCGACTTCGATAAAACAAATTAATGTTCTTATGATGCCAACGAAAAAGACATCGACTTCAATATTATTTTTTTACTTTTTAGTTTTTTTGAAGGCGGTTTTAATTTTTTGTTGTTGTACTGTTTAAAAGGCAAGGACCAGTAGATGCCCTCTATAGAAGACTTGCCTACTGGATTTTGAGACCCAAAGTAAGGTACAGGATTGGCGAATACTCCACCGACAAAACGTAGCTCTTAAATAAGATGAGTAAGGTACAAATCAAACCAGAAATCCACCTCCCTATCTTAACGTATCGAGAACTAACTATAATGAATCCATCCTCTGTTTTGGTACGGAATTTTCTTTGGTTTTGGCAAGGCAAGGACTTCCAGAATCTCTGTTGTCGACATAGAAACCTTCTCAGATAATTTTTTTTTTTAAAGTTTCCGGCTTTCGACCCTTTTCGACCCAAAATGTACTACAGAGCTCGGATTATTATTATCCGTCACAATTATAGTTTAGAATGCATTTAACTGATTCAATAAAAAAACAAGCTCCATTTCATTCGACTTAATTCTAGAAAGATCACTTGAGTCCATTTCAATACATGACTCCAGTCAAAATACAGACAAGATCTAATAAGCACTCGAATATTTTCCAATTTAGGTGGCTATAATTGAAGCCTTATTGCGTGAGTCGAAACAGAAATAAGACTGAAGCGAATAAGACTCTTCAATTAGGACTAGGTACATGACTTTGAATACTTTTGCGCTCACAGCCACAAGTGTATTCCCTGAGGGTAGTCAGACATGTTAAATATAGCATATTCTGACAATAAGAATAATAAAAATGTTTAGCCGATAATTGCGGCCATGCTGGTTTTCAAGTACAATGCCTACAAACCAAATTCGCCATATGCATAAATAAATCAAATACAAATATCTTTTTTAGCAAAAGAGAAATTCAGTACACATGATACAATGGACCCCGAATGCGGCAATCCAGAATCCCGGGAATCCTCTACGATTTGTCAGGAAAAATATTATTAATTTTAGTACAGAGTGAGGGAAGTTAAATGATTATGAGATTTAACATTTGAAACAATTTAACAAAGAAATTTTTAATATAAATAATTATATTATAAATTAAATTTAAAAAATAAATATATAAGTAAGTATATATAAATTTATAATTTTTTTAATAATTATAATGATATAGGGTCTTTCTTAATAATAATATGCTGACGGAATTTGTAAGGGATAATCAGTCCATCAAACTGAACAACTTTCACTATGAGACAAATGCGGAAATAGCAAAAAAAATTTTTGCTTTTCCATATAATACGGCAATCGTACTCTACCTAAATGTATAATAGGAACAGCTTTTTCTTTCACAATCACAATGTTAGTCTCGTAAAGAAAGTTGTTCAGTTTGATGGTCTGATCATCCCCAGAAAAAACCGTTTGGGTACTAAGTTGGACCCTGTATATTATGATAAGTAGTTAGGCTTAGCCTATTTTCTTCATCGTCCTCTATCGTCTCTTCATTTTATTCGATATCAGATGATGATAAATTTTAGTCCCTTGCTATTTTGTATAAACCGGTCAAGCCGTTTAGGAGGAGTTTTGTTACAAACATCATAACCGAGAATCAGCCAAAAATTTTTTTGCCTATACGACAGCGAATACCAAAAAAAATCTTTGGATACCGATAGAAATAAATGGAGTCGGTGGCACGTTCCGCTGTTATGGAATGGACACTTAATCATGAGATTCGGGTTCGAATGGGGATATACCATGCTCTCAACCAGCGTAGGAAAATGTGAGAACACCTGCATATGCTGAAGAAGAAATTCTGATGCGCATGTGAAGTCTACCAATCCGCATTGGGCACGCGTATTGGACTTACGTATGATGATGATGATATAATTAGTCTTAGATTATCTCAAAATATTATTTTATGTATATCCCATTAGCCTTTTCCAACGAATAATTCTTTATTAAGCTTTAACACGTGTAACGTAAGAAACCCTTCTGAAAATATCTTGTCCTCCAATCGACCTATTGTCAATGGAGCGAGATTGATAATAATGGTGTACAATTACAACGACCCATATAGGCTGTAGCGTGGCGTGATGGATCAACAAATAGTACGTGATACGTTTATTTGCTATAGGCTATTACTTTCTGCGGCTTGTCCTTTTTTTGTTTATTTACCGAATTTAGTTAATGTACCAGAAATGAGTTTTCTATATTTATTGCTGAGTTCTTTGCGATCGGTTTTGCTGATATTATTTATTGTTTTTCCTGGATAATAATTATTATTTTTCCTAGATAATAATTATTGTATTCATCTATAACTCAGTTCGTAAAATCTTGACACTTCAAACACGTAGTTATTTTAGCTGAAGTCATTTATTTTTTTTACCAACGATTTTTGTTGGTCTATACGACATCTTTACATAACTTTTGTTTCATATGTCTTTGGATTTTTTGTCTATCCGTTCCTATGTTCGAGCATCATGCAAAAACTACAGAACCGATTTTGATGAAACTTTTTGTGTTTGATAGCTAATGATTAGACTTAAAAACTGGTATATAAGGTCTAACAAAACTAGCTTAAACTATTTTAAGGGGATGATCAGACCATCAAACTGTACAACTTTCTCTATGGGACCAATATCGAAATCGCGAAAAAAAAAATCAGCTGTTCTATACAAACGTACACGACCTAAATGTATCGGACAGCTGATTTTTATTTCGCGATTTCGATATTGGTCCCATAGAGAAAGTTGTTCAGTTTGATGGTCTGATCATCCCCTTAAAATAGTTTCACCTAATTTTGTTAGACCTTATATAGTTACGGGTAAAAAAAATCTGCTGTCTTATATATTTGAGTCGAGTTATGTTTGCAGATTTGTATGGAACAGGTGAATTTTTTTTCGCGATTCCGATATTGGTCCCATCGAGAAAGTTCAGTTTGATGGTCTGACCATACCCTTAAACTAATATTAGCTAATTTTATTAGACCTTACACAACGTGTTAATGAATTAACGCAAAACTAGAAAGTAGTTTGTTTAGAATCGAGAGGAGAATCGAATTATCATGATTTCAACATGGGTAATTTTTTTCAATACGTTAAATAATTTTTTGTAAAATTTAAAACTTACTGAACCCGATGTCAACCCACCGCACGGGCACACTCACCTTACTTATTACCAAAACAAGATTATTAAAATGTATCCATGAGTACGTTAGCGCTTTCATTCAATGCTGAAATGATAACAAATCATTTTTGCCTCAAAACTAAAAATGCAAATAACTTATAATTTTAAGTATCAAAATAATGAAATTACTGTTTCAATCTAATAATTTTTTTATAAATCAGTTGGGGTGTATGAGGTTTTGCCCTAATTCATTAACATGTTGTATATTTTATCTCGCTATGGACGCTGGACGAAGTCACGGGCAAAAAATATCAACTAAAATCGTAAAACTACCCTTTTGATTTGACGTAGGCGCGTAATAATGGACTTAAAGGGAAACAAACAGTAAAAATCATCAAACGAAAATGGTAATAGATCAACAAACAATGTCAGAAGGTCAATCGTTATGTTTTATTTACCATGAGCCATTATTTTCGTCGAGTTGTCGTTTTTGTTTACTGACAGATTTGTTTTGACGGCGTATGAATAATGTCGGCTAAATACAGCTGCCTTCGTGGTCTAATGGTTAGGAGCATTGGGCTCTCGACTCGGAGGTCGTGGGTTCGATTCCCACGGGGGACACCTAGTGATATGTCCTTTTGTGCGTTTTTCCCCAGTTGGTTAGGACATTTTAGGCTTAATCACCTGATTGTCTGAAAAGAAAAATGATTTCGTGCTTCCGATGGCACGTTAAGCCGTTGGTCCTGGCTACTATCTCTGGTGGTAGTAGTCGTTGCATAAAAACCACGTCAGAGGCCGTAAGACGGTCTGAAAAAACTCTGACACCAGGGCTCTGACCACACGATAAGAAGAAGAATACAGTTTAGGCACGGTATAAGAAAGAATATCTATTACTAGATACTTTAGGCATGGTTCCTAGCTTAGGATGGAGCACACAATCTTTTTGCGTATCGAATGAGGTGACTAAAGGTTTAAGTTAAAGGAGAACGCCCAATCCTGTTTCGCCTACAAAACTGGTAAAAATTTGAATTTTATAAGAAATGCCACAATAGAAAAGAATAATTTCCATTTCCTTGGGAAGCACAATATTCCTCCTATACTGTGTATATCATACAAGCTATCATACAATTTGTATGTGTTCTTTGATCATACACATTTGCCAGCTGCGAAACGACCCGAAAAGAATACTCTTCATCACGTGGGCTATGTCTTTTGCTGTGTTTTTTATGAGAGAAAGGTCACTTCAGCCTGTATATACATAATATACAACCTTTGTAAGGACTATGGACCACAGTATAAGAAATAGTAGGTACATACAGTACTACTAATTAGAAAGAAAGGAAAGGAGGTGTCGGGAGGCAATAGGTCTGTCGCCATTATATTAGGTCATGACTTCACATCCGCTTCGAACTGAGCATCATAAGCCAAAGCCCACTGTGACGTCTTTTTTTTTAAATTTATTAAGGATTAAAAACAGTCACATATGAACTTATAAACAAACACCGTAACAAACAGACCTAAAGATCCACAACTTAATAACAAAAACTTGCAAAATTTTGCAAAACACACAAGAGACGAAACACACCTTCTATAATGACTGGAGTCTTGACCTAATATAATGGCGACATACTTATTGCCTCCCGACACCTCCGCTCCTTTCTTTCCTCCGTGGTCCAGTATCACGGAAAAATCTGAACAAAATGATATACTGAAATGGCTTCACAAAGGATGCCTTAATTAAAACATGAGGGCAATTAAAACTGGATTGTTGAAAGTTGATATTAAAATTTAAATAAAAGCACTTTTACTTTAAAGCGCGATATAGAACGGAAACCTTTTGCATTAAATGTTATTATACTGACGTCATACATTTACATGACTGCTCGACCTAAAGTACTTTTCAATGGCATACTACTTCGTTATTTGCATATTTTAATATACTTTACTAGCAGTGGATAAAGCTGGTCAGCAAAAAAGTTCTCAGGCAATGTACATAAATCATTAATCTATGAGTGTAGGAAGTGTGACCTGATGGATGTAAGTACCAAAGTCAACTAATTAAACGTTAAATCTATTTTTTAAGCTACCACCGCGTCGGAACGTGTTGCGAGCGAGAGGGCATGTGTAATTGTAGCAGCGTGAGCAGGAAGACAAGTGGCGACAGCCGTCTCCGAAGCAAAAGCGCTACTTTGCATTTCTAAACCCTATTATAATGTTCTGTGGCTATACTGACATTTTCTATGGAACAACTCCTTTTAAAGGCTTGTTAAAGTTTGGATCGATGGAGTAATATTTGTGGCCAGCCAAGATAATGACTGCATCAGTATCTTTAAATCAGTATGCTTTAAATCTTCGAAAGTATATTAATTTTTTCGTCTCTAGCGTGACGTCGACCGCAAACCGCGGTAATTTGACTCGACTGTAACTAACTGAACAAAGTTTTCTTTATCGTCTAAATAGCTTTTCCTGGCCGCCTTTCCATCTTCGCTGAGCTTGGGGACGAAAGCACTTAATCTTGGTTGCTGTAGCAACAATCTTGTAACATCTTGGCATTCCAATGGACAGAACCAATCAACGGTTGGAACTTTGATAATATTTAAATGTTTCAGTTCATATACGAAATGTTTTTCAAAGGATATGTGCACTTTTGTGTATTAAGTAAGTACCTATGCGTAAACAGGGTGTTAAGGTATACAGTTGCATTACTTTGAGGGGTTATTGTACCTATGTGAATGAAACCTGTAGGCAATCCTCAATTTTTTTTTCTACTTTTCATACAAACTGTGTACGATGTGTTTAGTATGGAAAGTCCACAAATTTTTGCGAATTTCCTATAGGTTTCTTTGGGAAATTTATTCAGTATCATGGTTATAATCACCCCATAAAGTAATGCAACTGTTTACCCTAACACCCTGTATTAACTTCTGAGAATAATTTTAGAACACAGCAAAGCTTTTTAAACTTTTGTGTTATATAATTTAACTTTCGTGTTTATGTTCCTGATGGGAATAGCACACTGTAGTTTTTACGTGAATTTCTTCATAATGTATATTTTTTTATTCTTTCCAGAATATTAAAAACCTTTCTTCCAAAACTTCATTTCAAAATTTTTCATTTTCATTCCCCTCAATATATTTACGATGTTTTTTTTTAATTCTTCTTCAAATAATCTTCATTAGTCTGTTTTCTTGTTATATCTGACCCAGCAGAGTAGGGTCATGGCAGGGCAAACGTAAACCCCACCAATCGCCCTACCCCGTTGGATTCGTGCTTGGCATCTACTGTAGTACCTACTAGTACTAACTCGTGGTAGATCTAGATAAGGTGGAGTCTTGTAATTGCAACTATCTGGTAATTGCAACTATGGAGCAGTTGTACTTATAAGAATCAGGATTCAGTTCTTCTCTCAATATCTTATATCTAGTCATCTAGAAGGCGGGAGTTGGTATAAAGAGAAGGACTGAATTGTGATTCATATAAGTGCAATTGCTCCATAGTTGCAATTACAAGACTCCACCTTAGAACTTACTGGTAGATTTTAAAAAACCTTTACTAAATAACAACGATTCCGCTTTGTGATGTACTCTGCCGTAAGTTCCTAAAAAGCCCTATAACCCACATGATAGAACGAGAAGAAGAAAAGAGAAGAAGTTCCTAAAGCTTTATTTATTTTTAGAGTATCAAAGTCGATCTGTTTTTTTTTTTATAAAACATGGGTTTGCTCTTGACCTCAATCTAGCCCTCAGGACAAAGATGTAGCGAGCTTACCCAGAAGAAGCCAGTTCACTCGTACTTTAAAGGCATTCGGGTTGTAAGCGCTCGGAGATATTGGATTTTACTTCCTCCACGAGTTATTTCTGTTTTCTTACACGACATTAGGATATTTTCTCCACCTCGTCCTATTCTTGGGTAATCTGTCATCATAACTCAAAATTAACGGTGGTTTATGGGGCCCACGAAATTTGGGAGATTCAATAGGAAGGAATTTAATTTGGAAACATTTCGATATCCTTTTATGACACTGAGGGGATTTCAGATTTATAATCGTTGATAATAACGTTTAATTTTGGTTAAATTTGAATATTATAATGAAAATAGAATGCTTTGATAAGGGCCTATGTCAGTTACCTCTGTTTTGAGAAATAACATTTCCGACTTTGATGTTACATGTGACATGGATTTAAACAGTTGACGTACACTAACTTACAACCGGATTAACTTTCGGGGTCTTCAGAAACCTTGCTACAACTACAAATAAAAAGTGTGACACTGTATCAAAGATGACCTAACATCTTGCGCATATATGCGAATAGTCTTCTCACAATATAGGTGCCAGAAGGGCGGCTTAATATAAATGAGCGAAACCGGCGCAGCGCACATAAACGCTCACGTACGACGATCTCGCATCAAGTCAGTCGAACGCCAGTCGTCGTCGTAGTACTATCTATCTATTAATGTTTGATCCGTACGTGCGCATCTATGTATGCGCCCTGTTTCGCTAGTTGCGTGGAGCCACCCTTCTGGGAGCTATTTTGTGATCTTCTTTTGCGGCAGCATATTCTTGTTATAGATAGATATCGTCCTACTTAAACACTGCAAAAAAACGTTAAGTATCTTGACAGGAAAAAATTTTAGCATAACTACAATGATGACTTCATCGCTTTCACAATGTCATACTCGTACGATTTAACTCCATCTACAACATTTGATATCTATGACTGCGCGGCATAGCTTACTTAGTAAGATTAATTACTATGTCATTGCATACACATTGCGATAAAATACTATTTTGTAATCATAAATTGACCCCTACAGTCCATATATCATTATGACGCAATACCTATAGTTGCATCATGTTATGTTAATAACTAGCCGTAGCCGCAAATCTACCTATACTTATTAAACAGTTTTGTCGTCCTGTCTGTATATGCTAAGAATCTGAGAAACTACTATAGGGATTTTGAAACGGTTTTCACTAATCTTCACTAATAGATATAATGATTCACGAAAGTATAGCTGTGGGAAGCCGGGGAGTTGCTTGTGGGTAATAAATAATTCTTACATAATGCGCGCATGAACAAAAAACAATTCCAAAAGTTATATCAAATACAAATATCTTTATTAACAAAAGAGAAATTCAAATGCATATTATATTTTCAATGTACTTGTTTATTACGAACACTCATAACATTACAAGTACCTATTGATTATTTGTGTTTGGGCTATTGCAAGCAAGGGTCGTTGTAACACTGAGACCAGCGCTGGTCCTTTGTGTTCGCCCCAAGCTCACCCATATTTTACGCATACCTCCGAACTTATGGTATTTTCTTTTCATCCTCGGTAATGCAGGTTTCGTTCACGATGTTTTCCTTCACCGCCGAGCTAGTAAAATGATAAATACAACCGTACATAAATTTACCGAAGAACTTAGTGGTACAGGCCACGAATCGAAGCAGGAGCTCTCTTCCGTATGGGCTAGCATCGCTCTTCACAAGTACCTAAATCAATAGAATTTTATTTACCCTCATGCTGTAGTGGAAAGACTAGCCAGTCATCAATTATCATCTTATACGTGGGGTACACTGAAAGTTTTTAGAAAATCGAAGTTGGAGATTGGGAATACTTTTATTATTTTTAGAAGTAGCCTCCATTCCATTTTATGCATCGTCGAATTTGGTAGAAACTCTGTGACAAGCAGTGGACCCCCTCTGCTTTACTATGAAATTGGTTCATTTATGGGGTATTTATCTAGTGCAAAGCTTCCCGACGCCTACATGTTCATGCTGGATCTTTTGAAATGTTGTCATAGCAATGCTTAAGGTCGCTTGAATCTGCTCGTAGGTCTCTAACAGCCTCTTTCATGGGCTGCACAGCATAGGCGTTTTCCTCAGTTGTCGCTGTTGAAGGACGTCTTCAACGCAGTTCATCACTGAGATTGCTACGATTATGTTTAAACTAATTTAACCAATTGTAAACAAGTGTCAAGGGATGGGGCTTCATCATGAAATACCAAAGTCTATAACTAACTTTGTTGTCGACTAGTGCCACGTCGAAAATCGTAACAAATTGGGAAGAAAACATTTTTCCTTGCTAAATTCGTCTTGTCTCGCGACACGTACTTTTCAAATGGCTGCCAAATCATTAAAAAAAAAATAACAATCGAATAAAATTGTCAGCTATAGGTTGCCAAAGAGTTGTTTATTAGAGCTTAAAATAAATTTTTCATTGGAATTGTCACTAACTGGAGTGCGATTTTTGAATCTCATTCGCTGAGCTCAGCACTTGAAAATGTCAAAATTACTATGGAGATATGCATCTTTCTACTGCTGATTTGACTTTCAAAAATCATATTACAGGAGTACGATTTTTAAAAGTCAAATCAGCAGTAGAAAGATTCGTATCTCCATACATTTTCAACTGCTGAGTTCCACGTATGAGATTCAAAAATCGCACTCCTGGTCCGTTCTAAAAACTTTCAGTGTGGCCCCCGTAGAAGTTGACTGCCCAGGGTGCGCCAGACAAACTCTGGTTTTATCCCTCGGGGTGGCTCTTTCCTTCCGTTTACCGTTTTTAAATGTAAGTGCAGATAAATTGAATAGTCAAGAATATAAATAAAATAGGAATATTGCTACGTTTTCTCTACAATGCAAAGGTAGTCAATTATTATGTAAATCGAGTACGTTTAGCATAGTAACAAGGTCTTAGAAACATGCAATTTTAGACAAAGCTTTCTTAGCCAGCATTTTCCTTTATAATGGGGCTGCCTTTTAACGCGTAATACCTAAACAATTAAATTTTATTATTAAAGGTAAGTACTACCACTTCGAATGTTATTTTCATAATGCTTACTTATAAAGGATGAAATTAAAATCATTGGTATCCATTTAAAGAATCTATACATCAAACTAAATAACTTTTACTATGTAGCCCAGTCATTTTACGGTTTGAGATTACTTTGATGGTGATTGTTCTCATACTGAACAACTTATCAAAAGGAACAAAGAGAAATTCGCAAAACAAACATTTTAACTTTTCATATAGACGTTCGATCAGCTAACTGCACTTAGATAAAAAAAAAACATTTGTTTTTCTTATTTCCTATAGGTTATTGTTAAAGACCTCAGTATCATGGGTACAATTACCCCTTACAGTATATTTTTTGCAATTTCAGTTTTATCCCATAGTGAAAGTTTTTCAATGTGATGTGTTGTCTTAGTTAAAATCTTCATTTTCACTCTATTCTGTTATTTTAACATTTAACGTATTAATTGTTTATTCGAAAGATCCATAAAATAGTAACATTAAATAAAATTATGAATAAAGAGACTTAAAAAGACATTTAACCAAATAAAGACTATTAAAGTTCTAGAATAACTTAAATTAAATTATGAATGTTTATACATGTCATGCTGGGCCGTGCATCTATCTATCTATACTATTATAAAACTTTAACAGGAAGTTTGTCTGTACATTGAAGATATTAACAAAAAAAAAGTTACGATATGGTTTTTAGGTGTCCCTGATTCCATTTCACCAATTTTTGGATTTTTTGTCTGTCTGTTTGTTTGTGTGTTTGTTTGGGTGTTTGTTTGGGTGTTTGTTTGTTTGAACGAGTATCACGCAAAAACTATTGAACCGATTTTGATGAAACTTTTTTTGTTTTATAGCTTATGATCTGACTTAAAATCTGGTATATAATTTGTGCGGACGAAGTCGCGGGTTAACGCTCGTTTAAAATAAAATAGTATGTTTAATAGTATATCGCGCGCATTTAAAATTGGATGCCTTACTTTGTTATATTTTGTTTCGAGATGAAGCAATTAGTCTGGATTAGTTTAATTATAGTGAGCGACTTTACTAGACTACTGGGGTGCGATTTTTGAATCTCATTCGCTGAGTTCAGCAGTTGAAAATGTCAAAATTACTATGGAGATATGCATCTTTCTACTGCTGATTTGATATTCAAAAATCATACTCAAGGAGTGTGATTTTTGAAAGATGCTTATCTCAATACATTTTCAACTGCTGAGTTCAACTTATGAGATTCAAAAATTGCACTCCAGGGCTTGTTTTTTTTACTTTTCAGTTTTTATTTAAGGTTCATTTTTTATGCAGACGTTTTTTTTATTCTTACACTTTTTAGTTTTTTCAACTTAAAATCGTAATGGATCCTAAATGGTAATTCCAAATGAAAAATGATTTTGAAATACCCATTCTATAATATAATATTACATTCAACATAATTCGTCAAAATTCATTTCGTTATTTTTTACAATATGGCGTCTGGTTGTCGCCATATTGAATTTTGATTACTGTCATGTATTTGGTGCCGCGTTTGGTCTCTAGTGTGCCACATACATACGTTTTTTTTTTTTTTTTTTTATTTATTTTTCAAATACATGAACAAACATCTTATGAACTAAAAGCATTGATAAACCTGATATTAGGTTTGTCCCAATGCAGAAACATCAGTCATACGTACAAGCATAGGCTGATAAACACATTACCCTTCCTTTGCGTCGCGCAGTCGGGTAAAAAGCTGGCCCTTTCTAGGTGCGATTTTTGAAAGTCACACGTCGATATCAGCAGTAGAAATTATCAAAATTACTATCGAGATTATAACATTTGGTCAGATATACCTATTGTTTATTGGGGCTAACACAAAAGATCCCACTGGGTCGAAGCCTACACAGAATGGGGCTTGTAGATTCACCCACTTGCAGATTCTGCTGTGAAGCAGAGGAAACGCCCATACACCTCCTCTGCGAATGCGAAGTGCTCATTCACAGCAGAAGTCGCCATCTAGGTGGATACATAATAACACCTACTGACATTAGGGACCTTCCCTCCAAAAGCATAACACGGTTCATGAAGTCCGTGAGCCTAGGAAATGACCTTTAGGTCTAGGGTGACAGCTACAATAGATCTATCCAGGTCGCAGTAGCTTTTGGTCATCGACCAAGCCCTTATAACCAAACAATAATAATGGGTCGAAGTGTTACTGGCTTGCCAGCCCCTACAACAAGATAAGATATAAGATAAGATTGGTCAATGTACCTACCCGAAATCGACGAGCATGCATGAAGAGACTAATGAATGTGAAGGAAGCGAAATTGGCCTATCAGAATCGTAGCAAGTGGCAATCCATTGTCTCTACCAACCCTATTGGGAGACAGGCGTAAGAATAATGTATGTATATAAGGTCTAACAAAATTAGCTGAAACTATTTTAAGGGGATGATCAGACCATCAAACTGAACAACTTTCTCTATGGGACCAATATCGAAATCGCGAAAAAAAAATCGGTACGTTTGTACGGAACAGCTGATTTTTTTTTCGCGATTTCGATATTGGTCCCATAGAGAAAGTTGTTCAGTTTGATGGTCTGATCATCCCCTTAAAATAGTTTCAGCTAATTTTGTTAGACCTTATATATATCTATTCATGTGACTATTACTCATTGGAAATCCGAAAGGTCAGATACAGCTGCTGTATTAAAGTTAGTTAGTATTCAGTTATACAAAGTTTTTGAATAGCCAGAGGGGTATTATGGTCGTAAGTATGTCTGAGTATGTACATTATTTATCACATATGCGGTAAAGACCCGTTAAAACTTTTACCGTCTATTAAGCAGAATATACATGGTGTAAAACAGTGTAGACAGTAGAATTACTTTAAAGGGTGATTTTACTCATGATACTGAACAACTGGGTATCCCAAGAAATCGTGAAAATTTAAATATTGTTTACCGAAATTCCCTTAGGTTCCTTGGGAAAGTTCTTCATCATGATAACGATCACCCTTTAAAATAATGGAACTCATCATCATCATATCGTATGGCATTTTTATCTTCCTGCTTGGATCCGAGGGGGGGGGGGGGGGTCAGATTTCGAGATCGAGGTGTTTCAGCCAGTCTTCCGCTGCCGGGGTTAGCCTGTGAAGTTCTTCGATTCCACCGGGGAAACATCGCAGAGTGCACTCATTTACCACATGGGAGAGGGTCTGGTCAGGTGCCCCGCAGTCGCACGTCGGAGACTCCCTCAAACCCCACTTGTGGAGGTGGTAGTTGGTTCTTCCATGGTTGGTTCTGAATCGGTTAAGCTTAACCCAGGTCTTACGGTCCTTTTCAAAACCAGCCGGCTCGACAGTCGGGTCACGCACTAGGCTTGCATGCGGATGGTCAAAAAGGCCCCAATCTGCCCGCCATGCATTATTAACATCGTACTGGCAGTGTATTCGGTCGTCGGTCCAGATTGGTGAATGGAATGGTGAACGGAGAATGGAACTGTCTACTATACTTACACTCACTCTTTACATTACAATTTTCAAGTTGAAATTGAAAACATTTTACAATCTTTTTGTTTTTTTTTTAATGATGTTTTATATTTCGAACGCCCACGCCACGTGACAAACTAACGAATGAGTATGATTAAAGAACACAAACAAATAGTAACTAACATTATACACAAAATATGAGGAATATTATACTTCCAAAGGAAATAGATATTATCCTTTTTCTATTGTAGCGTTTCTTAAAAAAATTCTGATTATGAGGCGAAACGGTATTGGCCGTTTGTTTTCCTTTGACTTGATGCAGTTTGTTTTTTTTTTACTCTTTATTATTAAAATGTTGAGGGGGTTTGCAGTTTGTTGTAAACGCAAATTTTTAACATACCTCAAATATATTTTTAGCAACGCATCATCTTCATGATTAGTAAATCTATTCCTAAAGTTTGTCGTGTGACTTCAATTTCATTCATACATAAACTGACGACCATAACTGTTCCTTTGTTGGTATGGTCAGAACCCTTTCTACATCTAACAACCATCTTTCAAAGCGTGCAGTTATAGCTTGGCTCACTTTCAGAATATTGTAAATCTCAAGGTGGAATGTAGTAGTGATGGCTGGCTAGGCTGGTCTTTCCCCTACAAAGCACTGCAGAAGAAACCCTATCCCTTAGTCTCCTCGTACGACACCTACAGGAAGAAATCTATGTAATAAAAATGAATCCCTATTTCCCTTGGTCACGATATCACTCGAGAACGACTAAACCGATTGCGATAAAATATTGGTGAGTTGTTGTGCACATGCCAGGGAAAGTTTATAAACAAAAAACAGCAAAGTGTGTGACGGGTAAAACTGATTTTGAGGTGGTACGAAGTTCGCCGGGTCAGCTAGTTGAAATATAAGTATCACTTTGTTCAGATTCACCTGTAGCTTCAATCATGTCATGTCGGCTGTCTCATAAAAAAGAAGGGTCAACGTATTTTTTTTATTATTAAATGATTCGCCCTTGGACAGTAAATAATAACATTTCTACGATAAAGAACATGAACAAGTAGACAAATAAGCGATATTGAAGAGTTTTTCATTCCATTATCTACAAATGATATTGCTTTAGGGCAGAAAAGGATATTATCTTTGTGGTTTATTTGAGATTTAATACATTTTGACGTTATTATTTGTATTTGCTATTTACGAATACAAGACAGATTAGCCTAAAGTCATTACAAACGTAATTACACAGAAAAAAGTAAAGAGAAAAACTGAGAACAATTTTCCCATTCGGGATACTAAAAAACGATGCTCTATACTTTTAAGAGTAGCGAGAATTAAGTTTATCATAACATCACGACTACATATCCTAATGTAGTTTTCACACTTCTCTTGCAGTGCCCAAACACAAAGTAGGTAATTTGCGCCCAAATTATGTTACACATAATAAATAGTATAGTACTAACGGTCTAACGTACAGAAACACGGTACCTATACTCAAAGATCAAGTATGGTTGACAATATACGTAACGTTTTTATATCTAAACTGCGGAGTAAACCAGGAGTTCGTTTTTTGAAAGTCACATATGTTGAATTGAAAATGACATATCACTAGGTGTCCCCCGTGGGAATCGAACCCACGACCTCCGTGTCGAGAGCCCAATGCTCTTAACCATTAGACCACGGAGGCAGTTAATCTATATTAATGTTTTATGTGTAGTGCTTCTGTATGTAGCCAAATACTGAGTGAGTTTATAGTGAGATTCGAGTACAAATCAATAGTAACTCCATACTGGTTACAAGTAAACATCGAAAGTTCTGCAGCGAATACGCTCTTTTCCTATTTTCAATAGAACAATACGTCAGGCTACAAACTTGATATTTTCCATTGTTATGTTCATAATTAAAACTTATTTCTAGAAGCGTTGTGCATGCGATGGATAGTGTGTTTATTACCTTTTCATTAATTTAGAAATAGCAAATCTCTTCGCAAGTCAAACTCAATTAAGTGCCATATCTGATCATTAGTTTCATTCATGGGTTTCATTACATGACATGACAATTTTATGAAGATTCAGACATAAGAGAAGATGAATGTTGAATTTAAGTCTCAGATAAATTAACAGGAATGGATTGGAAACGATCGCTCAATTCTACGCGAAAAAGTCTGTCACTTTTGCCGGGGGGCGAGGCAACGCACACAAAGCAATTGTTCATTACTAATGCATTTCCTGTTAATTTATCTGAGATTTAAGTTGATTAGTTTTTTTGTTTTTTTGGTCACACTAGTTCATTATCATTGTCTTGCCCATTTCCCATTATTTGGGGTCGGCGCAATATGTCATCCTCTTCCATTCATCTCTCTTAGCCGTCGTTTCAAAACTCACTCCTTTTTGGTCACACTAGTTATCAAACTAAATAATCCTCTTATTATTTCTACTGGTAAAGTTTCATTATACATTCCATGTTTCACCGCCTACCTTTCTTCTTTTCACCGTTTCCTCTACCCTAAGGCGGTCTGGAAGAAATCGCTTCTTAGCGATAAGACCGCCATATTTTGTGCCTCTTGTATTTTACTGTTTATGTTTTGGTGTAAAATAAAGTATATTTGATTGATGTTTAAGTCTAATTACTATTAAATAATGTTATTAATTATTAACTAATTAATGTCTTAATTTTACTAAGAACAAAATGTATAATGCAACTTTACCAGCAAATAAAGATTTTCTACTGGTTATCATTTCTTTGCAGACCATCGACACGACAGAGAAATAATTACCTGCAGAACTTAAGAGTAGATGTTTCCTTTGATAAACTACACAAACAAATTCAAAATGAACAAATGCTTAAGAGAATGATTACTAAAGCCAAATGTTTTTCATCGAAATAATCATAAGTAATGCTCACCATTACGGCGCAAATAACAATTTCAGAGAAATTTTATTGTTGAATTCAAATAAAATTGTTCAGTCTACGTCCACGAAAAGATAATTAAAAATACTTATTTTAAAAACAAAGCTGGAGTCTTGCTAGAGTAGCTTTTCTATGTTTTTATGTACAATAATAATGAATATAAAATTAAAAGCCTTTCATTTTTCGCTCTCATATTTTAAATTAATTACATTTTTGCATTGTATTTATGTTAGGTGTTTTAATATAAAACATTTTTATATAAGACGAGCGTTAACCCGCGACTTCGTCCGCACAAATTATATACCTGATTTTAAGTCAGATCATAAGCTATCAAACAAAAAAAGATTCAGTAGTTTTTGCGTGATACTCGTTCAAACAAACAAACACCCAAAAAAAACACAAACAAACAGACAGACAAAAAATCCAAAAATTGGTGAAATGGAATCAGGCACACCTAAAAACCATATCGTAACTTTTTTTTTTGTTAATATCTTCAATGTACAGACAAACTTCCTGTTACAGTTTTATAATAGTATAGATAATAATAAATATAAAATTAAAAGCCTTTCATTTTTCGCTCTCTTATTTTAAATTAATTACATTTTTGCATTGTATTTATGTTAGGTATTTTAATATAACACATTTTTATATAAGAACTAACAAAATTCGTTGAAATAATTTTAGGGGGATGATAATCATCAGACCATCAAACTGAACAACTTTCTTTTCGGGACCGATTTCTTGGTTTGAAAATACTCAGTTCGTTATAACATTTTTACAAACTATCATTATTTTTTTATAATTACCAGCAGTTTGTACAACTTTTGTGGGCATTTGTATCACCACTTTCAATTTTTTTTTCAATTTCTTTATTGCGATAAATTACATGTTATTGTAGGAAGGAAGGAAGGAAGACAGTTTTTTTTAAAAGAGTAATTTAAAAAATCTACTACATTCTGGTACAATACATACGGTACAATAACAACCGTGCAACGAATCAAGTCAATTTAATTACATGTCAGTTTAATCCCCAATGTCAATTTTAATTATTATTTTGTATTGTAATTTTTTTTTCAATCTAATTACAATTTAATTCAAGTCAATTAATTCTAAGTCAATTTAATTACCAATTGAATTGTCAAAAAGAATTAACCTCGCTCAAATCCATGATAAAAAAGACACCTAGTGGTTGCTGCAAAGGTTCTAACCACCCCGAAAGGGATTATAGTAGTGAGCTTATGTAGGCATGTAGTGAACAAATTTAATTGTATGTAGAATAACGTTTGAATAAAATATTTCCTATTACCCCAATTTCCGCCCCTTAATTGCCTTAACACACCTTAAACACTTGGCTGTCACTTCATAAAAAATGAGAAAAACTGACATTGAGTGCGAGTGAAACAAAAATACACGAATGTACGGGGTGTAAGGGACAGCCCTCCGCTGACTGAAACGGTGAACTTAGACCATCAACCTCAGGAAACACGAAGAAAATCAGCTGTCTCATACATTTGAATCGGGTAGGTACAGCAGTTTTGTATGAAAAAGCAGATTTTTTTTAATTTTCATGAGATAGGCTCCATAGTGAAAGTAGTTCAGTTTGATGGTCTGCGTTCACCGTTTCAGTCTGCGGAGGTTTGTCCCTTTCATCCTGTATACTTTTTTTTTTGCCACGTTTCCTACCAAGAGGGGGCGAGGTAAAATTGGTGGTGTTCCTCCATTGAAAAGGGAAGATCTTCCACCAGGCTATGTGTGAAGCCTGGGGACCGGTCGTGGTCCAACAGTTCTTAGTTGGACCTTGTATATGTATCGAATCTCTGTGATTATTTTTCTTGCGCGATGTATGTCTTGCATGATGATGTATGATTGTGAACCTTATTTGTAATAGGTTACGAGTTACGTATTCACGGTGAACGTTGTCTAAGTATGGAGCATATTTCCGAGAGCGACGGTATCGCCATCTGTTGGCATCTTTGCTATAACTTGTGGGTGCCGACATCTATAGCAAGTTTCCACATGTAGTACCTACCATACTTTTTCTTATACTGTGTCCTTAGGCTTAATTTGATAAAATCGCTTTTTAGTCGTTCTTCTTATTACTCAAAATAATTATGTACTGTTAAAAAAAAAACAATTTAAAAAGTATTTTTTGCCAAATAAAAAACCTACCTGCCTGTTAAATTGTAATTTTTGTGGGTTAACACGTTCCGGGACAGTGACCGGCTATAGACGTGATAACAATAAAAGTTCTATTGTGTCTCGTTCACTGCCCCGGAACGTGTTAAGTCTTTTAGGCAAGGTACTTATTCCAAACTGAGCACAAATTTATACCTGGGGCGCTAATGACTTATTCCGGACAATTATTTTTTAATTAACTACATAAATGGTTATTACAAATTAACATTGTAGCTATAAAGACTCTTGTTTGATAATGATAATTCAGACATTCGTTAACTCTTAAGAGGATAGGCGGGTACCGTTTTTTCCATACAAACGTATTCCCCTGTTTCCTCCCTGGATAGTGATACTAAAGCAAATATGTTTGTACCATAAAATCTATGATACCTCTGCTATGTCCCTGTGTTTTGCTTTTTTGCATAAATTAATTACTGTAAGAACAAGAGACCTTCGAAAATGACCAATTTTACCGCCCGTTTTCCGACATCCAGCAAACAAGTTTGACGAATATAAACAAACAAGTTATAGCAAAGATGCCAACAGATGGCGATACCGTCGCTCCAATATGGAGGTGCTACTAGCTCCATAGAAAAGGGAAGATCTTCCACCAGGCTATATGTTAAGCCTGGGGACCGGCCGTAGTCCAACAGTTCTTAGTTGGACCTTATATATGTATCGAATCTCTGTGATTATTTTTCTTGCGCGATGTATGTCTTGCATTCGATTGTGAACCTTATTTGTAGTAGGTTATGAGTTACGTATTCACGGTGAACGTAGTCTTTTGTATGGAGCATATTTCCGAGAGCGACTGTCACGCCATCTGTTGGCATCTTTGCTATAACTTGTGGGTGCTGACATCTGTAGCAAGTCCCCACAAAAGCAAAACATAGAGACATAGCCAAAGTCTTTTTCATATTATTCTTGTAATAATTATTAAAATCGATTTAGTTTTGGAGGAGGAAACAGGGGAATACGAAATGCTGATTTCGTCTATTTTATGGAGATAAAATCGGTCCAAGCTGCAGTTGTCTCTTTCGCACTCTACTCGGCGGGGTGTACAAATACGTATACAGCTGGAAAAATGATCTTTTCTCCAAATTCCTATTTCAGCCCGCCTACACTGAAAAAAATGTTTTGTTGAATATAACCGAACTTTAGTGACTTCCAAACTGTTTTGTAGCACATAACCAAACGTTTGTATATAAATAGCAAAAAGTTATGCTATTTATAACCAAACGATTGTTTATGTGCTACAAAACAGTTTGGAAGTCACTAAAGTTCGGTTATATTTAACAATTTTTTTTTTCAGTGTATCCTCTTAACATTTTGGTCCATTAATATATTAATAATTGTTTAAGCTCGTTATCCTTTTAAAATATCGTATAAAGTAAACATTGTTTATCCGATTCAATGGTTTCAATTCGATATAACTCTCTCATTATCTTTTAAATTTTGTTTTCGGATATGAAATTAAAACTGTTTATCGGCTCATGAAATTTGTTATTTTCGCATGTTTATTATCGTAGTGTGGTTTTGGTTTTCCGGTAGGTATGTCATAAAAAATGTGAACTGAAAAAATTTCTATAGTGCGTCCGAGATAGCATGGTAATTGGTGATTTTGACAGGCGGTTTAAAGAGATTTTACTTTTTAAAGCTGTTTGTAGCCGTCAAAGCTTTATACAATAAAAATATGATTAAGGCCCGATTCGACCAAACGCGAGTAAATTTTATTCTTAGATTAAGTCACCGGTTACTTTAGAGTAAACTGATTTTGGTTTTACCAACCCTAATCTATGAATAAGTTGAGAATAAATTTTACACGGCCTATTTTGACGGTGTAAAGCTTATAGCAAGACTGATGAAATGTCAATGTCACATAATTAAAAAAAAAAAAAAAAAAAAAACCTAACAAATTAAAACCGTATAACCTCACAATCAATGCAATAAGTACGGTTACAACGACCTCTTTCTTTAGGTTGATTATACATTCGTTCTTTTAGTGTGGGTTTAGTGTGATAGAAGACAAATGAAGTTATTTGGGAGTAAACGCCAAGAGTTGAATTGTTCCTTGTATAGTTACTCTTCTATAAATCAAAGTTTGGTCGAATCCGGCCTAAGTAACATTTAACATCAAATTAAAGGTTTTATGGCTCAAACATTTCATAAAGTAAAATAATCGCTCTAAAACGATCTGTCAAAATCACCAAACTATCTTGAACGTACTATAAATCCCGAACACTGAATTTTCATATGAGTTTCTTTTAAATACGACGATCCGATAGCCACTGGGCTAACCTGTAGACTGCTACAGGGTGAAATTGATATCATTAGCATCCTTTCAAACTGAACCACTTTTACTATGGGAGCAAACCGATCTTTTTGTTTTTACTAATAACTGCTGATTTTTGATATTTTTTTCTGGAAACACCGCCTACCTTTCTTCTTTTCACCGTTTCCTCTACCCTAAGGTTGTCTGGAAGAAATCGCTTCTTAGCGATAAGACCGCCTTATTTTGTGCCTCTTGTATTTTATTTCTGTATTTTACTGTTTATGTTTTTGGTGTAAAATAAAGTATATTTGATTGATTGATTGATCAAGGCAAAAAATAAATCAGCTGTTGCATACATTTGAGTCGAGTAGGCAGCCGCGGCGGGTGCAGTTTAGATGAAACAGCAGATTTTTTTTGTTCCGATCAGTTTGCTCCCATACGAAAAGTTGTTCAGTTTGATGGGTAGACTCTTAGTTTAAAAGGATGCTAATGATATCAATTTCACCCTGTATAGTGAATCTACCTGCATTGCTGAGGGTTGCGGGTTCGAATCCCGTAAGTGGCAAGTATTTTTGTATGATGAATACTATTTTTTTGTATCCGATTCATTGATGTTTGTATCTTATACTGGGTGACATTGTTGTCATTATCACCCTTTTAAACTAAGAGTCTACCCATCAAACTGAACAACGTGCTGAAGAACTTTTACCTACTATGGGAACAAGCCGATCGTAGCAAATTTAGAATCTTATAAGAGCAATCTTAAGATAAACAGATTATAAAAGGTCTAAGAAAGAAAGAACGAAAGAAAGAAAAATTATTTATTTGGATCTCCAACATTATCACGGATACGGTCTAGATACCGATCTTAATTTGTTTTTTAACCGACTTATTTTTATATTGCTCTTGTTCTGTTGCTTGCAAACATAAAGTAGCGACAACAAGGTGTTTAGTAATCCATTGTATAGTTACACCGCACCATTACACCGCATCTCGGATTATGTTGATTGCTTAGAACACAACACCACTATGACTTTAGCAACCATGTCGCTAATCTATTTTCTCAATGTGAGGTGATTACGTACGACAATGAGGGATTTTCCGAATACCAAGAAGAAGTAGGTTTTGGCGGGAACTCGTCAGCTACGTTTGGATTCCTCATATTTTATCGAATTTTTATTGATATTGTGACGGGCAGCTTAGCCCAGTCATTTTACGGAGTTTTGTTAGGCGGGGTAGGGAGTAATTATTAATTGGACTTTTAAACTGTAACCGGCACCATTTAGTGACAAAAAGACTATTACAAAACATTTTAAAAAAAAATTCGCAACGCAACATAGAAATCAAAATTGTGTGTCCCAGAAGGCTTTTAAAATAATAATTTTAATACCAATGCACTCATTTGACTTCAATTTAACAATATAAATTATTTTTGAGCAATAAAATAGGCATTGAAATTTTAAAAATGAGGTATTTATTAGAAAATATGAATGTATTTTTCAAAACCTTCTGAGTAGACTTAATATTAACACCATGTTTGACGTATGCATAACGGTAAATTATTTAAGATGTAAAAAAAAAATTTACTATCATTTTTTTCATACCGAGATAATAGCAAAATTTTGAAATTGGAACTCTTGCTGATGTTATTTTTTTTTAAATATTAGTACATTTCTGGGCTCAAATTATGATATTGATATTTTTTTTTTGGGTATAATATTGAGCTCTTCAACATTAATTAATTAGTCCCGGCTCAAACCGCAAAATGACTGCGGTTAAAGAAATACAGATTCCTACCCTGCGCGTGGTCCGACACGCACTTGGCCAGTTATTGTAACTTATTCTTCGTTATTTGTTGGTAGTAATGATAGTACTCTGTGGTGTATTATCACCACATTTACATTTTTGTAAATTTTTTATCTTTGTGATATCAATGATATCATTTTAATCTCGAGTGAAGATTACGTAGTCAGGCGATGTTATAAAACGGGATTTATGTGTTACCTCGATTTTATTAGTGGTTTTTATCAGTTAGTAGTTTTAATAATTATGTGCTCTGAAGCGCGGTTATAAGGGAACCGTCGCAAATGATTCGAAAAGTAGCCGAACCTTTTTTATATAGTTTCTAAATGAAATTAAGATTACGTCCCCCGAGAAGTCTTAATTTGGTTTCTAGAAAACCATTGTATTATAATCATCATCAGCCTATAAACACGTCCCACTGCAGGGCACAGGTCTACCCTCAAGGAGGATGTATGGGCATTCATCATCATCATCTCAGCCGATGGACGTCCACTGTTGGACATAGGCCTCCCCCAAGGATCGCCATAACGACCGGTCCTGCGCTGCCCTCATCCAACGGGTTCCCGTCGTCTTCACAAGGTCGTCGGTCCACCGTGTGCGGGGCCTACCCACGCTGCGCTTTCCGGTACGCGGTCGCCACTCGAGAACTTTTCGGCCCCATCGGCCATCGGTTCTGCGAGCAATATGCCCCGCCCACTGCCACTTCAATTTAGCAACTCTTTGGGCTATGTCAGTTACTCTGGTTCTTCTGCGGATCTCTTCATTTCTGATTCGATCTCGCAGGGAAACTCCGAGCATAGCCCTCTCCATTGCTCTTTGGGTGACTTTCAGCCTTTTTATGAGGCCTTGAGTGAACGACCACGTCTCTGTTCCATATGTCATCACTGGCAACACACACTGATCGAATACTTTCGTTTTAAGACACTGCGGTATTTGGGACGTGAAGATACTACGTAGCTTCCCGAACGCTGCCCAACCGAGTTGGATTCGACGATTGATCTCTTTCTCGAAGTTGGACCTACCTAACTGAATAGTTTGTCCCAGGTAAACATAATCGTCAACAACTTCGAGCGCAGAGTTTCCGATCATTACAGGAGTAGGTACAAAATGGGCATTTGACATGATCTTCGTTTTGTCCATGTTCATCTTCAGACCAACTCGTTCGGAGGCTCTGCTAAGATCATCGAGCATTCGACTGAGCTCCTCCATAGTCTCCACCATGATGACTATATCATCGGCGTGACTGATGTACTCGCCGTTTATATTGATGCCTAGCCCTTTCCAGTCCAGAACCTTGAAAACATCTTCTAGTGCAGCGGTGAACAGTTTCGGAGATATAACGTCTCCCTGCCTCACACCTCGCTGCAGTAGGATAGGTTTCGAGTTCTGGTCCTGTAGTCGGACTGACATAGTGGCGTTTTTGTACAAGCATTTCAGCACTTCGATAAACCGGTAGTCTACTTGGCATCGCTGAAGAGACTGCAGTACAGCCCAAGTCTCGATCGAATCAAAGCCTTTCTCGTAGTCCACATACGCCAAGCAGAGGGGCAGGTTATACTCTTCAGTCTTCTGTATAACTTGCCGAAGCGTATGTATGTGGTCTACGGTGCTAAAGCCTTTTCGGAAACCGGCCTGTTTGGGAGGCTGGAAATCGTCAAACCTGCGCGCGAGACGGTTCGTAATGACTCTCGAAAACAGCTTGTAGACATGGCTAAGAAGAGAAATGGGCCTATAGTTCTTCAACAGGGCATTATCGCCCTTTTTGAAGAAGAGCAACACTAGACTTCTGTTCCATGCCTGCGGCGTTTTACCCTCGAGTATGACGGAGTATGAGTATGGGCATTAGTCCATTGTATTATTAAATGGTACACTTACTTAAAGGGATGCTTCAAACCATCAAACTGAACAACTTATGGGACCAACATCGAAATCGCGAAAAAAAAATCCACTGTTCCAAACAAAACTGCAAACATAACTCGACTGAAATGTATGGGCATTTCAATCGAGTTATGTTCGCAATTTTGTATGGGACAGCCGATTTGTTTTCACGATTTCAGTGTTGGTACCATAGTAAGAGTTGTTCAGTTTGATGGTCTGAAGCACCCCTTTAATTACTTAAAGATACAGATACTTACGTATCCCATTTAAATTTACACCCTGTATACTATTAACCTGCATTGAACGGTCAGCCTGTTAAATTCAAGTTTACTAAAACTTTTTAAGAGGGTTTTGTCGATTTCTTCGCTTAATTTGATTCTCACTTTCACTCCTCCCTGTAAAATATAACATCTGTGACTAATGATCTAATACTTTCGGACGAAATTGGAACGGAAATGTTTCGAGTTTCCATTTATATTTATCAAATTAGATTAGAGACTTAAAAATGATGTTCTTGGAAAATTCGTTTGGGAGTAAAATATCAAATCAAATCAAATCAAATGTTTATTTTGCATACTAAGTGTACAATATGATCTTAAAAATAATGTTACAGTGTACTTACAACTTAGCCACCTTTTAAGGTATTGCAAAAGGAGTTAAAGAAAGAAAGAAAGAAAGAGGACAGTATTTCAATAACAAAATTAACTATTAACTTATACAACATACGGTATAAAATAATATTCTTAGTGATAAGGTCTACTTTTTTATTCTTATGGGTTAAGATACTCATGTAGAGAGTAGAAACATTTAGAAATTAAACAATTTTTAAATTTTTTGAAAACGTATTAACATTGTGCTCGTTTTTTATATTTCTAGGCAACTTGTTAAATATTTTTACGGCCATATAATAGGGGCTACAGTTTAACATTTTAAAAACATTTTAACATTTCAAGGAAAGTAATTTCTTTGAGTAACTGGATCGTGTTAAATAATTCAAAATAACGGGCAGTCTAAAAAGGTAATAGAAAATAGCGATTAGTTTAAAATGTTTTTTTAATCGACTCATGGTGAATAAGTTATTTGAGTTTATTTTTCATTGCTGCATATTCGTGTGAGTGACGTTTTTATGTCAGTCCCTTGCAAAGGGTTCAAGCCGTACAAACTATCTATTTTATATGATATCTCTTGCGAGGATCTTCCATAAGAAGATTGGCTATGTTAGCTAAATGAGAGCTGAGATGTGTTTAAAAATTGCGGTTAGTAATTATTGAAAATATAATCAAACTTGTTTGTATGCGGTGCAGGGACTCTCTTCTTAAAATAAAAATGTCTTTTGCACATACCTACCTACTATGCATGGAAAGTCGACTTTGAATGAAAACCCGCAAAATCAATAGATCTATATTTAACGTTTTATACAAACTTGTAAATCGAAACGAACAAAGGAAGTTAGATCCTATTTTTATTACCATACTAGCCAATTAAAGACAATACATTTTTTTAACAAGTTCTAGAAACTAATTTCTGTGCTGGTTTATCACATTTCCGTGAAAAGATACAGTTTCAATGCTAGAATTAATTAAGGATTTGTAAGTTTGTACAGTACGACCAGTAAAATAATTCCGCTCGTTAATCTTCGTTTGCGCAGAGCAGTACAAAATCGGGTACTCTCCTATCTCGCTCCAACTCAAATAGCAAACTTATAGATGCTTCGGGAGCGAAAAAGGCGCGAAAGCAATAAGCCAATATTATAGCGGCAAGGTGTCACATCCTGATTGGTCAATATAATTTCGCGCGCTTTTAAAATTTGTCAACTGCGCAGGTACATCGGTGATACTTATATACCTCGTACTACTGTACTGTTGAAGTCTTGAAGCAACATAAATCTGACAAACCACAGGCAGTTTCTAGATCGTGTTTAAAAATGTAATTGACTTTAATTGGTGAATATCCAAAACATTTTTTGACTTCGTTCGTATGGAGCGCTCTAGACGGCATATCCTTAAGCAAAATACTTTTTTTTGAAATCACAATTTTTTGCCCATGTTTATGCCTGTGTTTTTGTCTGTTTACACTTTAATATAAAAAAAGAAACCAATTAAAACAGAAATACTTTACGTAGTTTTAATAACTAAATAAAAAATTCAATTTATTAAACAAAATACATCACTCATATCCACAACAGGCTTCGTCATAGGTATATACATCTCTCACAACCACAACAGGCTTAGTCAAAGAAAAACCTAAATTAATACCTAAATTATTTTTTTTATTTCATTTTATGAAAGTGTACTTTCATATTCTGAAAGAAATTAAATTCACGTCGTTACCGCTCGTTTTTGTAATTCACATTAAGGATCTTAAAAGGTAATTTTTCCTTTAACAAAACATTGGACATAGTAATTAGCGAGCACCGTTAAATAAAGAAACTCTACAGAATTATAGAGATAGGAAGTGATATCTATGTACAGCTACGTACAGAATATGAACTCAATCTTTTGAAGCCATAGATGAAACCAAAGGAAGATGCGGTCTCTCATTTTTACAGAACATTGTCCTGATAATGTAATGGAGTGGAGTGGCTGTGATTAGTTGCATATTATAGTTATGCAGCTCGCTATGATATCTTTTTTTTCTTTTTTTCATAATTTTTTTCTTGATTACGCTGTTCTCTACGCTATACCTCTACTGTCTCACTCGCATCAGTGATCAATATCATAAAACGATCTCGTATGATTTGACTATTTTATTAAAGATATCTGAAGTTAATCCTTTTATTTTAAAATGTCTAAAATATGAAATAGTTGCTATTGCGACAATTATCTCGAAATGGTTTCAAAAATTAAAAGTCAGTAGTGACTGAGAAAATTACTTAAAAATCAACTTCTTATCTACCCATTCACTGCATTCAGTCGTGCAGAATTGACTGACGTGTTTACGACGACATTTTTGTGGTCTCACCCAAAACAAATAGCAGTTCAATGTTTCGGGACATCGAACAAAGATTCTCTACTTTGGACAAAGACCAAAGCTTTCTCTTTTCTCAATATATAGAGTACCTAAGAATCAGTTCCAAATACGACTTGCAATTTGCAGTCAGCCGAAAAGTGTAAAAGGGTGGATGGCATGCAATCTTTTATTATGGGAATATCGTAGCCAAGCGTAAAAATGAATGATAAGAGAGCTGTGAAATTATTGTCTGATTTTTTGTAGAATGAGACTGATTTACGGTATTTGGATGACAGCTAATATGGAGCGAACATTCGAGACTTTCATTTTAAATAATGGTCATAATTTTGTTGGTTTACCATTTTTGTGAATTCAAGGCATCAAAAAACAAATTTGTAAACAGTTTCTTGATACCTTTAACTTAACTTATTTATCGGTGAAAATTGATTGTTACTATTTACGTTCTCAAATACTTCATTTTGCCTCCAGACGGCTTCTTAATTTTGTTATTTTCTGAAAATATTAAAGGCCTTGTAGACCAAATCAACTGAAAGTGTTTCAAATGAAACGTCTAGTCTACGTTAAACGATAAATGTTTTATGTTGAATTAGGATCAGAAAACATTGTTTCGTTTATGAAATAAATTAATGTGTAGAAAAAACAGAATAAAACAATATTATTGTTACATCATCAGTAGCTATCCCACTGTTCTCTTCATGAATGCCTCTTTTTTGCTTCAATAGGTTTATTCTTTAAGATACTTGTACTTTCAAATTCGTCTCTTCACCTTTTTCTATGTCTTCCAAATCGAAATAATTTGTCTTTTGGCCACCTTCATCTGATGAAGGGTTTCTTCAATTAACAAAGACAAAAGTCTCGGAAAAACGTTGTTTTTTACCTTCTAATCCTTTCCCATTTAAAAGCTTTCTTAAGCTGAAAAAGGTCAGGTTCTTAAGCTAAAAAACCGGTAAGGAGTGCTGTCGTGATGGTAGATATTAAATAGGTACATCCCTAACTTTTGAAACTTCTAGATTACTGAGAATTTGAATAGTCGCAAAATGATACAGTATAAATACAGGGTGTAAAGGACAGCCCTCTTCAGACTGAAACGGTGAGCCTACCTCAGGAAACGCGAATTAAAATCAGCTGTTTCATACAAAACTACTGCACCTTAACCGACTCAAATCCGTCCGCCATCTATCAAATATGGGACAGCAGATTTTTTTTCACGTTTCCTGAGGTAGGCTCCATAGTGAAATTTGTTCATTTTGATTCTCCGTTTTAGTCTGTGGAGGGCTGTCCCTTACACCCTGTATTATTTTATACTTTGATTTTAGCAATTTAAGGCTCTGTTGGTAAATTTCTTAAGACAATTTTTCCTGTATCCTCTCTGCTTTGAATATTTCATTTCGTGGGTTTTTCGTAGGACTGATGACGGAAAGCGTGAGTGATGCTGACCGCGTTAGCACAGTATAAAGAAAGATTATCTATAAGTACTAGTAAAACTGGCGTTAGCTTGACTATGTCAGTAATCATTACATAGAAGAGTGAACAAGCATTAATAACTGGTAACTAAAGAAACACCCGAACCAGAAACCAGTTTTTACAATGCTCTCATTTCTGCATTTCTTTTTACTTTTTGTGCACCTACTTATAGTTCGGCTTAAAAGGAAATAGTGTGCTTTGCTTGTTTATGTGGAGAACATGAATATTTTTATTATTATATTATGAAATTCGGACTAGATTTGTACGAAGCGTTAAAGCAGGCAGGACACTCTCACGAGAACTTCTCGTCGAGAACTTTCAAGGAAAATTACTATAGCTTATGATGCCACGAGAACAATGAAGGGCATCCAAACTCGTTCTCGGCTGTACTCGGCGAGAATGTAGTGCCCGCATAAGAAATAAGTCTTCATAAAAAAAGACGCACTTAATGAATCCAGTTGAACGTAAAAAGGAAAACTGAAACTCCTTTAAGGTTGAAAAGAATCGAAAGAAATGTAGCAAATGATATGTTTCGATTTACAAAAGAAGGATTTCTTTCAAATACCTGTGTAAGTTTAGAATTGGATAAGTAGAACCCAACTATAGTCGTCTTGCTCATGCTTTTGAAAACGTACATTTGAAAAGACGCTAAAGCTATTGTATTCTTGGTTATGACCGATATTGTTATTTTATCGGCGAAGATGTATTACATGAACGTATAAATAGATTCCATACTCATGTCATTCCATTCATACCATATAAGAATAGAAACGTATTTCTCTTCCTATTTTGCCTTCTCAGAATTATAGGTGTAGGTATGTGCTTCAACATAAATCCAGGATATTACTAAAACCATTCTCTGAACAGAAAAGAGTATGTGACTCGAATTCTGTTACAAAATAGCCCTAACATTTGATTGCTTGATTGAGAATAGACAGTGAAAATAATGTATAGACCACTGAAGCTGTATTACAAATAATATGTGTTTTTTGACTTGTTTTACTCAACAAATAATAAAATTTTTGGTTGAACAAAAAACGACAGTAAACGATTGAATCCTCGCCGTAACAAATACCTTCCATATCCTAACAAGCGAGCAGACAAGCAATAAAGAATAAAAACATCATCGTAGCTCGGACAAAAGGATATAAATTGATGCTACCGTGTGGACGGCTATTGTGAGGCGGATGAATAGACAGCGGACTGAGATTTGAGATGGATATGAATGGGACATTAGGTATTGTGACAATATACCTATCTATACACATAACTAGGTTATGCATGTATGTATTGTTCCTGACCGATTTTGGCCACGGCGACTGCTTCAACTCCGTTGTTGGCGTTGATAGGCCCTCATGTCGCTAACATAGCCAAACTTCTTGGAGAAGATCGTCGCACATAGCGGCCACGTGAGCACGTCATTCTCTGAGTGAGTTATTTAAAAGCTTTAATGCTACATACTTTATTATCTAACATCTATAGCTAATTATGTCTGTTATTTAAAGGCTTTAATGCTACAAACTTGATTACCTAACCTTCTATTATCTGTTCTATGGAATTATAAAACTGTAAAAAGCAAAATACAAGGGATAATAAAATGGGACGCAGGCGAATGCAAAAAAACCGAACTCTAGTATGTTTATTCACAAAGGCACAAAAATAACATTCACAGAAATTTTTATCCAGTTCTGACATGACGAAATACCCTTTCTTTATAAATTTGGGAATCCCAATCTTCTTTATCACGTCTTCCCACCTATAAAGCTGCTTATCTTGTATGGCAGGCCATCGCCAAAAATTTTTTACTTGTCTTCATACAAGAAACCATTGCTCCTTCTTCAGATTCGGATATGATTAGATCAGGATAGGCCCATGGGCTAAAGATACTTACACTTGTGGGTCAAAGTATCCTGCAGTTTTATATCTGTAATTTTGATACCAAAAAATTCGTAAAACTGGACAATATCTGGCATTACGCATCTCCTTTACATGTCTGATACGAGCAACTACAAAAAGACAGCCAGACTTACCTTAAAATTTAGTTACGATACAAAGTTTGCCCACCCACAATTCTTGCACTTTGCAGGTCACAACTTGTCAACACTACTAACCGCTAAAACGAACGAATTAGCTATCAGAAATTGTTTACCGACACACATATATCGCGATCTATGAATTGTAATTTGTAGTACAAACTACTTCGGTATCTGTCAGTCCAAAATAAAGGCGGGAAATCAAAATCTTTTCTTGATTTGAGCCATTGGGCCACCCCTAAGGGTTAAAGTAACCTACGTTTACGGTACCTACGAAGTGGCGGGCGCCGCTTATCTTACTTTATATAAATGTCAAAGTTTGAATGTTTAGATTTTTGGATGTTTGTCACTCAATCACGCATAAACGGCTGAATGGATTTGGATGAAATTTGGCTCACAGATAGAATATGTTCTAGATTAACACAGGATACTTTTAAAAGTCCACGCAGACGGAGTCGCGGGCTAGTCATTAAATAAAATCAGATTTATCTTCACAATTTAACTAAGCTATTATTGACACAAAAAAAAAACATCCATCAAAACAGCTTTATTACCCATTTCTATAAACATTTCAAACTTAATGGACATTAAAAAGTGTACTAACTCCACTAACCAAACTATAATAGAAGAAGCTGCGAATTTTATAGTAAGTTATAAACGAAGTACTTCAGAAATGTATGTCATCAGGTTATAAGACCCGATGCAATGAACTAACATTTATGAGCAATGAAGCACTCACTTTCCTGGGCTAGTGTTGAAAATTCCACACCGATGGATATTATACCTTTATAGGTCAACTCCTTTTATGTAACGGATTTACGATTAAATTCTTTTTATGAAGCCAAAAGAGGATGACTCCGCTCTTGTGCTAATCATTTTAGGATACAGGATAGCATTTTTTTCATTCAAATAGAAGTGGTAGCAGCCGATAGCAAAAGGAGTCAATTTATTTTAGGCCCACAAATGGTAAACTTTCATTGATGGTATTACACTCTAAAAACATAATTTAATTTATTATAGTACTCGAACGGAAGATTAGGTAAAAATGCTAACGGAATTATGAAATCAATATAAAAAATGCAACGTTTTGACTTTTTTGCTAAGATTCTTTCTCCCAATTAAAACGGCACATATAAAGCAATGCGTGTATAGGAACGTCTTAGATGTTCATGTGAAAATAAAAATAATAAACCAACATGTTTTACTAAGACAAGATGTGCGCCAACTGCTATTACGCGACACTCCTTTACACACAGAATAAGAACCTTTATGTAGAGATAATAAACGATTATTTATTTATTTACTCCGTTTAGATGAGGTATAGCTAATATTACCACTATAATCTAGAGATTATGATATGAGAAACAAATCGACATGAGTTCCATAACTACCTAGACGCCAACCATACGTTTATATTTTAAGGGGGCCTTTTTTTCATAGCTTGAGAAATTATCTTCTTTCAGTTGAGCAACATTTTTAACTTTATTCCATTTCGAAAAAATGAACATCGACCTTCCGGCAGTTGTCAACCCCTGTCGGCCGCTGCCAGCCACTGTCGGTCGCTGGCCGCTGCAATTTTGGTGTGAAACTTGCCACTGCGACGACGTCAGAAGAAATGTAGATATAGGTAAAATTGGTGAAATTCTCAGAACCGTATGAATAGCAAAAGAGTAAATATCAAGGTAAAATGTTCAGAATCTTATGAATATCAAAAAGAATCATTGACTCACTCCTAAATTAACTCATTATCCCAAAACCACTCTCAGCAATCTCTGGGGAGAAAAACCTCGTTTCTGCGCACACATTCTCTACGCATAGTTTAGTGAATTAATGGAAAGCGAACTAGTGGTCGACCTCCAACAAAATGGGGCTTGGTACAATGAAGGAAACAAAATGACAGCATAACAGCACATCATCATTATCTTAGAAGAAAGATTAAACTCATGTAACATTGCTTGTAGAACAGATGGCCGAGGAAGCCGAAGAGTTTTCGAGTGGTGACCGCGTAACGGAAGGCGCAGCGTGGGTAGGTCTATACCAACTACCTGGTGAATGTGGCAGGGATTGGCTGGATGAGGGTAGCGTCGGACCCGTTATTGTCGCGATACTTTCGACTCCGATAAATCAAATAAGAAATGCTGTATATTGTTTTTTTTATTACGTATGGGTTTGCTCTTGACCTCAATCCAGTCCTCAGGACGAAGATGGGGTCAAAGATGTAGCCAGAAAAAGCCTATTCACTCGTAATTTAAAGGAATTTGGGTTTTAAGCGCTCGGAAATACTGACGCAGGCAGGGCATTCCACTCCTTCGCTGTGCGCATTATAAAAGATTCAAAAAGGCGCTTGGTGCGGATATGTGGGACATGTGGGTTAATAGCATTTTTGTTATAGGGATATAAAAACAAAGAAGAAGTACGCACTCTTGGGACTTACTTCATTTAAGTCGCATCACATAGCCATCGCATTGGTTGACTCAATCGATGCCATATAAACCCATCAAAATATTTCATTCAAAAACAATTTCTAGTCACAACTGAACATAATATACTTATAATTATTTAACTCACAATATATAACACACACATTATATAATCAATCTAAGGTTTTTTTTGTTTTATCTAAGACTAAATCTAACGTTTTTACTAGATATCAATTTTTGTAGCGTATGAGTTACGGTTTCGGGTCAAAAATAGGAGCACGTGTTATAAACGGTTCACCTGAGACCTGAAAAGGTAGTGTTTCTATTTACATTCTCAGCCTGGGGGCGAATAAAGTGTCGTGTGAAAAATTGTCTCGTTTTCTCCGCCTAGCAAATCTCAGATCTTGAATGAATATTTCCTCTCGTTCACAGGAACTGATAGATCAAACATTTTTAATATAACAGATTAACATCGGACCCATACATCAATATTTGAGCATTTTATATTCTCTTATCTATGCATGTCTTTCGTAATCAAAAGTAAGTGATGCATCGATGCCGTCATTCGGCTGGCGTCATTTTAGAGCTTAGCAACATAACAACATCGTATAAAATTTAATTTTATCATATTTATGCCGGAGTAAGTTACACATACGGGAAAAACAGAAGTATTGACTTATTCATTTTCATTCATTCTATTACTCCTCTTTTGCAGAACTTAAGTCTAGCCTTTAGGAACCATTCCAAAGTGAGGCAAAGGCTTCCAATCACTAACGAAGGCGAAAAGACGCCGTAGTCATAAAAGCATCTAGAATTTGATCCAGTTTGATCTGCCTACGCATCACCCAACAGATTTTCCAAATTACTACTCCAATCTGTCTTTAAATTCATTTTAGATAATTAATTGACAAAGAGACCCTTTACAATAAGGTTGAATCGACTCGTTTATCTCAGCCCCGAGATTCAAGGAGCTCTTTATTTAACAACTTAGCCCAGCTGTCTGTATTTCCTTACCTTACCGGAAAAATAACGGTTACTTGCCACGATTAAATTGAACCGTAAACGTGTGTATTTAAGAAGCTTTTTCGATAAATAGAGAAAAAGGCTTCAGAGAACTCCCTTGCGTCCTCTATTGTTTCAAAATTTCAAGGAGAGTTTTTACATTCTCTCGACGGAAGTTTTTCAGTTTGATTTTCGAGATACTAAAATTATGGGTTAAGAAAGATTGTGTCGCCCTTCGGAAGGGCAAAATTTTAAACTTTTCCTTTTTCGACATCACTAATTATGAAAATTATAGCTGCCGCCGCCGGCAAGTAAGTTAGCCCTTTTGCTATGTGTCCCTGTAATTACCGGTCGTCTGAAGCGGATGTGCAAACCGTATTGACATTGTACATAATATATACATAAGCTCACGCCTATGTCCCACTACTGGGGTAGGCATAGACAACAGATCGCCACATGCTACGATTCTGACACACATCTTTCGCCTCCTCAACATCCATAAGTTTTTTCACACAAGCTCGTCGGTTCCGGGTACATTTTATTTGGCCCTTCTTCAGTACGTATCAGTTTGTCAGCATACGTGCGCCTAGGGCGACCCCTTTCAACCATTCCATTCACACTGGCGGCCTTGTAAATTTCAAACATTTTGACATTGTTTCACTACAAATTGAATTAAAAATTCAACCATGTCGATCAATCAGATTTTTTATTTATTCCTGAACCTGAAGATACTTATAATTTTAAGAAGTTATCTTATTACAGTTTTTGATTATCTTATTGCCAATATTTGATACCGAGGCTGTTTTATTTTTTAGGGTTCCGCACCCGGAGGGCGAAGGTGAAAACGGGACCCTATTACTAAGCCTACGTTGCCCGTCCGTCCGTCCTTCCGTCTGTCCTACCTATATAGGACTTTTGAACCATAATAGCTAGATAGTTGAAATTTTCATAGAATGTGCGTTATTACGGAGGATTTGCTAAATGTCAAAAAGTTAAAAATTAAGGGGGGTCCTCATTCAAGGTACTAGTTTTTATCAACGTTTTTATGGTAAAAACGGTAATATAGGCATACGGCATACAAGCGTCAAACTAGGTGTGATTATAGAGCAAACTCTACAGTCTAACAACAAATAATAAAAATCGGCCAAGTGTGAGTCGGTCTCGTGCTAAAGGTCCCGGAGAAAAAAAAATTGTTATACGTTAATATGTTGTGGTAGTGTGGTACGAAACCCTCGCGCCTCGGTGCGCAAGTAGCCCGACTCGCACTTGACCGATTTTATTTTAAATTAATTAACGTTGTGCTTTGAAGATCTAACAGACGTTGGTACATAAACATTTTATTTTGTTTTTAAGAGATTGTACTCGGATGGGATTACTTATACAAAAAAGAGAATTCCATGTCTATCAGTTTATTTTTGTTTTTATTTTACGATAATTACAGAACAATTTTATAATTGTATACTTCGCCCAAATTCTACGAAAGCAATAAATCCGAATCGACTGAAAACCCATAAAGAGTAGTGAAGCGATATTCCAGGTCCCGTTCTAATAAAGTGAAATGCCAATCACCTGGATTTATTTCCGTTAAAACTGTTAAACATTGCCAATTGACAGTTAAAACAAATAGGGATTGGGAGACGTAAAGGTTTTATTGTCCAATTGCGACAAAGTCGACGAAAGGGGTTACAAAATGTACGTCCGTTTAAGGGCTGTGATTGTTACAAAATCTCGCAGTTTTCAAGGAAGTTGTGTAATTTTTTACTCCCTAAGGTCCACCACATACATACGGAATTCCGAATCAGGATTGTGATTTTGTATAGGACTTAATGCCTTCGCAATTCCGAACGGAAGGAACAGGAAATCCATACGAAAATTGTAATCCTAATTCGGAATTACCGGAAAGCGCAGCGTGGGTAGGCTCTGAGGTGGCCAGACGACGCAGTGGACATCCATCGGCTCAGATGATGATGAATTGACTTGACAAGACTTGCGCCTATGCCAAGTCCCTTAGTATGCCTTTCATCTAGATTCATGATAGTCTAAAAACTGATAGTGAGATATAGAGATGGGCGATTGTTACTGATTCTAATATTCAAATGGTTTGATACTACTAATATTAACAGTCGAATACAAAAACAATCGATCGCTAGTTCGCAAATTCGAATAAAACCGCCAATTCATTCATTCACTTTGCCATACAAAATTGAGCTGTTTCGTCGTATAATAAAGTCTACTTTTAATTGATATTCGTAGTAATAAATAAATAGTTACTGATTTGCGAACCGCTAGTTCATTTATTCAGTTTGCCACACAAAATTGAGCGTTTTTCTCGTACTGTAAAGATTACTTTTAGTTGATAACAATAATAAGTTACTAATTTATCTATATCTATATACTATTATAAAACTGTAACAGGAAGTTTGTCTGTACATCGAAGATATTAACAAAAAAAAAAGTAACGATATGGTTTTTAGGTGACCCTGATTCCATTTCACTAATTTTTGGATTTTTTGTCTGTCTGTTTGTTTGTTTGTTTGAACGAGTATCACGCAAAAACTACTGAACCGATTTTGATGAAACTTTTTGTGTTTGATAGCTTATGATCTGGCTTAAAATCTGGTATATAATTTGTGCGGACGAAGTCGCGGGTTAACGCTCGTTATTAATATATTTCTTTCTCGCTTCCACTTGTTTCATTTAATATCTTTTTATTCCCTCGTAAAATAGTTTCTTATTAGAGCGCAATAAAAACTACGAATATTCGAATAAGTTAGATAGTTGAATGATTCAGTTTGCCACACGAAATTGGATATTTTTTCACAGTGAATAGAGCTTACTTTTAGATGATGTTTTGGATATTCGAATAAACTAGTAATAATGAAATTTGAATCGGAAGGAATAAGACGACGCAATACATTCTTATTTACTTCTCGTATTTTTTTCAAATTCGAATGAGATGTAAGGTTATTCGAATAATTTCATTCACAATCTTTAGTGAGATATGCATAAACTCCGAAACACTCTGTAAGTACTGGATTATTTTTATTGTTAGTTTTCAATCTTTGCGTCCTAACGTTCTAAGTTTAAAAGATCTTTAACCTGTTCGAATGTTTTTTGTATTCCATTCCCATTGTGTATTCTATTCTGATACATATCAAGCAGGTAATCAATCTTCACTAGTGACATGATGTCACAAGAGACATTAACTTCGATTCAGACTTTTATTTCTGGAATCTGATGTGTAAAGTAAATTTTGGATTTATCTTTTGAGATACAAAGCATTATTTTGCGTACGCACCTTATTCATTTATCCAAAAATTTTCTGTTAATATTTGAGAAGAATTCCATTAAGTCTGTTCCTTAACAGAAAGTATTCATTTGTAAGAAATTTAGTACCTAGAGTGAAACCACGAAAAATCTTTGTATAAAGCGGGATAGTAAATGTTGGCTTGCCGGCAGCAGTGGTTGGGAGGGTAGAGCTTAACACCATGATTCGTGAAAAAAACTTTAACAACAGCACGTGATTCGTCTCCTTATTGGATGACAAGCTGAAATGGAAACACGTATCATAAGCAATAATCATTTTACTGCAAGCCCAACACAAAAACAAAACAACGGCAAACTTTGTCAAACGTGTGATCGTGCCTGTATCGGGCTTTATAGCCACAAGTGTAAGTGTCTCTCCCTTTCTTTAAAGACACTTTAAGACAATCATCTCCATGTTGCGTCGCCGTAATAATCGAAATCCCCTTCGTCGTCGCTGCGGTGGACAATCGCGATCTCTGCCCACTCCTTTTCCTTCTGACGTCTACAGACGCTACCGGCACATCGCTGGCCGGTTCTCACCGATCCCCACTACCCAATCCGTCGCGTAGTCCCAGAAACGCCCATTGCCGAGGTCCTTACCGCTTAGGGGTGCCCGTTGGGCAGGTTGCTTAAGTTCATTCATTGGTTCGGTAGGGCGCTTCGACGTCTCTGGTGTAGTCCCCCCATAGTCCGCAGTAATAAGCAGTCGATGCTCTCTGAGTAATGCTGTATAGGTCAATTCGAAAAAAAAAATCTCTAAAAGAAGAAATCAAAAGATCGAGAACGGTGTTTAATGCCCTAGTGGAAAATAAATCAGCGGGTGGTTCTGCTGATAGGTCCATTAATATCCTCGTCACCTGCTGCGAATGTACACTCTCCAGACTATGTTCATTAATTTTTTGCTTCATATTCGACCACCAACCGAGATAGCATGCTGTGTGATATAGATTATTGCGCTTTTTACTTCCCTTAGTAGCCCAGCCATTTTACGGAGTTTTGTTAGGCGGGGTAGGGAGTAATTATTAATTGGACTTTCAAATTGTAACCGGCACCATTTAGTGACAAAAAGACTATCTTAAAACATATTAAAAAAAAATCGCTACGCAACATAGAAATCAAAATTGTGTATCCCAGAAGGCTTTTAAATTAATAATATTAATACCAATGCACTCATTTGACTTAGATTTAACAATATAAATTATTTTGAGCAATAAAATAGCCATTGAAATTTAAAAAATGGGGTATTTATTAGAAAATTCGAATGTATTTTTCAAAACCTTATCAAAAATATTCACACCATGTTTGTAGTATGTATAGTGGTAAAGCCTTAGATATGTGCAAAAAAAATTTACCATCAGGTTTTTTAGGACGAGATGATAACTAAATTTTAAAATTTGGAACTGTTGCTGAAGTGATTTTTTTTCATTTTGGTACATTTTGAGGCTCAAATTGGCTCTTCAATATAATACTGAAAAAAATGTCAATTATTAATTAATCCCGGCTCAAACCGTAAAATGACTGGGCTATAGACACAGGTAGCGTTGTAACGTTGTAATAAGCGTACACTGTTAGGATCACAGAACGTTATAAGAGGGGTTAGAAGTCTAACCCCTCTTATAATGTAGGTTAGGAATGTACATAAATGTTTTAACTGTTTATTAACGTTAACTGAAATACTATTTACTAATAATGTGTGAAAACTGTCATTCAGACTTCTTGATTTTGATTGATTGAAACTTGAACCATTTCCGTTTTATACAATAATTGTGGATACAGTTTTTGAGAGTAACGCGGTTATTATTTAAGAGGCTATGTGAAAAAAATAGGATTCTTCAAAGTGTCACATATATCATGAAGTACTAACAGTAGGAGTATGATTAGCGGATATGTGTAAATTGAACATATAATTCAAGTTTTAACAAGAGCCAAAGAAGCCTCAGTTTTTATTTATAAACGCTTTGAACTGCTAAACGGTGAATAATATAAACTTGATTTAAAAAAAAGAGATTGATATTTTATAAAGTTTGATTACAGCAGAATTGAACTTACATAAATAGTACAATCACAATTAAATAAAGTTTGTTTTACGCTTGCGTCGTTTGAGGCGCGTGCGCCGCTCCATCTCTTTCTCTCGCATCAGGCACTAATATAAGCTATCACACGCCCATTTCTCTTCAATTATTTTTCGACATAGGCCCTTAATATAGAATTAAAAATTTTAACGGATTCTTACCGCGTTTTGGTATATTTGAGTTCCTGATATTTTGGCAGTGTTACAACTGCCATGTTCACGGGAGGACTGATGTCATCACGCGGTAGGAACCCGTTAAAATGTTTAATTCTAGAATAATTGTGAATGTTACCATAACTTGAGATACGTGATTTGATCTTCTGTTTCCTATCATGAATCTTCTAAATATACAGGGTGTGAAATGAAATGCGTTACATATTAAACATAATAAGAGCTTCAGACCAAACTGAATAACTTTCACTATAGAGCCAACGTCGAAATTACTAAGAAATTTTTTGTGGTACCACAGAAAACGACAGTGGCTACCCAAATGTATGGGAAAACAGTTTTCTTCGCGAATTCGATGTTCGATGATGCTGAAAGATGTTCAGTTTGATGGTCTGATGCACCCTTTATGTAACACAACATCCTAGTAATATTTAATCGGGTGATTTAGACCATATCAAACTGAACAACTCTCATTACACTATAGCGACAAAGTCGAAAAAAAATTTGTTAGCAGTCCCATACATTTGAGTCGAAAGAGTAGATATACTGCAGTTTTGTATGAAACAGCAGATTTTTTAAATTTTTTCTCAAAGGTGGCTCCCTAGTGAAAGTTGTTCAGTTTTATGGTCTAAACAACTACATTACTAGGGTGTTTTGTTACACCATGTATATAAGGCAAATTCCGGTAATCACTCACTCATCACGAAATCTCCAGAACTATACAAACAACACGACATAAAACCTACAAACTTAAAATTTTTAAAGTTATTTTCCTAGACTTATAAACTTATAAATCCTCCTAGGACCTAGAAGAATTTTCAAAATTCTAGGAATATAGTATTTTTAAAACATATATGGAGGTGCTACTTGGGAATGTTCCTCCATTGAAAAGGGAAGATCTTCCACCAGGCTATGTGCGAAGCCTGGGGACCGGCCGTGGTCCAACAATTCTTAGTTGGACCTTGTATATGTATCGAAACTCTGTGATAATTTCTCTTGCGCGATGTATGTCATGCATTCGATTGCGAACCTTATTTGTAGTAGGTTATGAGTTACGTATTCACGGTGAACGTTGTCTATGTATGGAGCATATTTCCGAGAGCGACGGTATCGCCATCTGTTGGCATCTTTGCTATAACTTGTGGGTGCTGACATCAGTAGCAAGTCCCCACACATACTTGAAAGTAGGCGCCGGTACGTCTCAATATCGTATCTAAGGTACCGTTACATTTTATCAATAACCTAAAAACCTATAAAATCGATAGCCGAAGACCGTAAAGATACGTGCGATTGCATATTCATCGACGAAAGTCAGTTTTCAAACGAAAATGAACTTTAGTGTCAATTTTTCAGATATCCGATTGCAGGTGAATATAACATAACTAGCAATCCTTGAACGTCGACACTTTCAGTGTATTTAGTGTCCTATTGTTGTGTGAATCTCACGTTTCTATACAGGGTGTAAGCATTATTTAACTTACACCCTGTATACCTACAGGGTCCTTCCCATAGAGATCTAGAGAGATGCCAACCAACGCGCTGAGTACGAAACGTAGTGTCGCATTACTACCAGTACCAAGCGATAGAAAGTATTTTGTTAGCTTGAATGTGCTCATTATCCATTACGGTATCAGAACTCAACGTTCAAATAATCTATAGTTATATTTAGTTAGTATTTTCTAGGCTGTCACTGAGTAAATGGCTGATTAATGCCCACATCATTAAGGGCCTATGTCGAAAAATAATTGAAGCGAAATGGGCGTGTGATAGCTTATATTACTGCCTGATGCGAGAGAAAGAGATGGGGCGGCGCGCGCGCCTGAAACGACGCAAGCGTAAAACAAACTTTATTTAATTGTGATTGTACTATTTATGTAAGTTCAATTCTGCTCTAATCAAACTTTATAAAATATCAATCTCTTTTTTTTAAATCAAGTCTCGTGTTTATATTATTCACCGTTTACCAATGTGTTCCGTTTTTGCGCATATTGCTGCGACACTGGCCCCGCTCCCTTTTCACATCTCTCTTTAGTTTTTGTGATCTGTGGTCCTTCTTTAATATGATAACGGTTTTTAAGAGTATGTTCAGACCATCAAACTGAAGAACAACTTTCTCTATGGAACCAAAAAGAAAAGAAATCTGCTGTTTCATATAAAACTGTAAACCTACTCGACCCAAATGTAAAGGGACATCAGATTGTTTTATTTTGCGTGCTTTCAATGTTGGTCCCAAAGAGAATGTTGTTCATTTTGACCCTTAAAAAACCGTTAACATACCTAATTATTAAGAACGACTAGGATCCTTTTTTTTCCTCCGGGACCTTTAGCACGAGGCCAACTCACACTTGCCGGTTTTTATTATTTGTTGTTAGACTGTAGAGTTTGCTCTACAATCACACCAAGTTTGAAGCTTGTATGCCGTATATATTACCGTTTTTACCATAGAGCGAGAAGAAAAAACGTTGATAAAAACTAGTATCTGTATAGTATAGGTACAGGATGTAAGTAATAGCCTAGCAAATACTGAAACGGTGATCTGAAACCATCAAACTGAATAACTTTTGCTATGGAGCCTACCTCAGGAAACGCGAAAATAAATCAGCTGTCCCATACATTTAGTCGGGTAGGTTACAAGTTACAAGTTTCCTGAGGTAGGCTCCATTGTGAAAGTTGTTCAGTTTGATGGTCTAAGTTCACCGTTTCAGTATTTTCTAGGCTGTCACTGTGTAAATGGCTGATTAATGCCCACATCATTAAGGGCCTATGTCGAAAAATAATTGAAGCGAAATGGGCGTGTGATAGCTTATATTACTGCCTGATGCGAGAGAAAGAGATGGGGCGGCGCGCGCGCCTGAAACGACGCAAGCGTAAAACAAACTTTATTTAATTGTGATTGTACTATTTATGTAAGTTCAATTCTGCTCTAATCAAACTTTATAAAATATCAATCTCTTTTTTTTAAATCAAGTCTCGTGTTTATATTATTCACCGTTTAGCAGTTCCAAACGTTTATTGATAATGACGGAGGCTACTTTGTTTTTCTATCAAGAAAATGTGTCTTAATCGTGTTTTTGCTCTAATCAAAACTTCAATTATATGTTCAATTTAGACATATCCGCAAATCATACTCCGTCTGTTAGTACTTCATGATGTATAACGCTTTGAAAAATCCAATTTTTTTTACATAGTATCCTAAGTACTTTTCCAATACTTTTTACAATACACAGTCCAATACCCATCAAACAAAAATAATAATGTGACGTAACTCCGTAAAAAACATTGTCAATACAATAAAACGCAATGACGTCTGTTGACGTCAATGTCCATACGCAACAAAAACGAAATAAACTCTCTGATATATTTGTTGTTGACATAAATACAGGATTTTAAATACGCGTTTTATCATGTGTGAAATTAGATTATCTTGTCATATTCATAATCTAATTGATTGTAGATTGATCCGGCTTAATTGCGTGTTAATTTGTTTGTTACAAACACTTTTAATCATTTTGATCACGGTTTCTCAAAGTGGGGTACCGCAGGTACGCGTAATCCTATGGGTACGTAGGTACCAGATTTACGTTACAAAATTGCTTCTAAATTAACACAATTCAATAAATTAATGGTCATTCGAAGTGCAAAATGATAAGAGAAACCCAAAGATGATTTTCAAATACCTATTCAATGATACACTCAATGTAGTTCGTCAACTTTAATTTTTTTTATTTTTTACAATATGGCGTCTGGTTGACGTCTTTAGTGACACCCGCAAGACTGAGACAAATCGATTGACGTAAGAATCATCAAAATCGGCCTACGCGTTTGGTCTCTAATGTGCCACAAAGGAACAAACTTACATACATACATTACCCCTAAACTTCTAAATACATTACCATTACTTTGCGTCGCGCAGTCGGTTAAAAAAAACAGGCCCATGTTTTAAATTTTAATGCCCCCGTCACATTAAAATTTAAAACATTTCTTTTTGGGTACACTGTATTTTTTAAACCCCACCTCACTTCTGATCGTATCAGTCTTCCGTTCGTACAGACTGGTTTTCTATAAAGATTAGCATTTGCCGAACACGAAATCATTATTTAAAAGAACAACTCAAATTTTCTTCTCATAGCCTTATTTTTCTGATGTACCTAATTTTTTATTCATAGGGTACGCAGTCTTCTGGGTAATTTTATAGGGGTGCGATGGGCTATACGTTTGAGAAACCCTGACTCGTATGATTGAAAATGTCTAGTGCAAAGTTTTTCTTTATCACTAAATATGTATCCTGTCAGTATTTATTTTAAACATATTAAGTTCACAAAATCACGACCATATTGTATTTCTGGTTAGTCAGAAACTTTTTACAACTACAAACTACTTTTAAATCGTGCAATTGGAGCAAGTATTGCTTAACACTTTTGGAAGTTTATTTAAGCATTGCTCTAAATTATACAGGGTGTAACGTGTAACAGAAAGGTGTGGTCATATTCAAAGGAATGTTTTAGACCGTCAAATTGAACAACTATTGCATACTTTATTTGTGTGCACACTGATTTTATCCAAACACATTTGTTTTCCTCTTACTCAACGGTTTGCTGAAAGAAAACTCTATTAGAGTTAATCTCGCCTTTGTACTTCATGACTTATTTTTATTTTTCAGAATGATGTTGTTTTTATGTAGGTACAATAAAGAATCTAAGAACTTTAAGTGTGAAGCCAAACGACCGTAATTTTGTGAGTTGTGAGTCGCGTATTTTGAGTCTGTTTCACATAAAATCCGGAAATGCATTGTCTATGACGTCAGCCTTTACAAATGGACTCAAAATACGCGACTCGCAACTCACAAAATTACGCTCGTTCGGCTTCACTCTAAAATAGTAGAAAATATGAGATCGCAAAAAAAATATGCTGTTTCATTCAAAAATGAAGTACCGACTCTACACAAAAATGTGGAATACGTTCTATAGCGAATAAAAAAAATTGTATTTAAGCTTCTGTGTTCACTTGTTTATTTTATTCTTTTTCTTATCATGCTCATAAAATGTCCCAAATTTGTATCGCGGCTAAGCGGTACTCTTTGGGATTACCCCTTTTCTGTGCCTAGCTCTAAAGTGTCAATAGGGATTAGGGTCCCAAAGTCCCAGCGGGATAATCTTTGTTCTTGTTCGTAAGCCACCAATATCAAGCGCTTCTGTTAAAAAGCACTTTCAAAAAATTCGGTATATGATTTCGCTAAAGCCATAGAGAGATTTCATTAATAGCACCTACGAAATCATCTATAGGTTTTTTCGCAGGAGTGCAGTTTATAGCAAATTCCTCATTAAAAGTTAGGAAGAAAGAAGGAAATAAATACCGATCAAGTGCGAGTCGGGCTACTCGGCGCACCGAGGGTTCCGTACCACACCATAACACAGCATATTAACTTACAAAAAAGTTTTGGTTCCTACGGGATTTTTATACGGGACTCACACTTGGTCGGTTTTTTATTACTTGTTGTTATACTGTAGAGTTTGCTCTATACTCACATTAAGTTTGACGCTTGTATGTATTACCGTTTTTACGACATAAAGGAAAATAATAAATATTGATAAAAACTAGTTTTTTTATATGAGGACCCCCCTTAATTTTTAACTTTTTTACATTTTTATTACATAATAATGCATTATGATTCTGTGAAAATTTCAACTGTCTAGCTATTACGGTTCAACAGTTGCAGCCCTAAATATGTAGGACAGGCGGACAACGTAGGCTTATATAAGGTCTAACAAAATTAGCTGAAACTATTTTAAGGGTATGCTCAGACCAACAAACTGAATAACTTTCTCTATGGGACCAATGCCGAAATCGCGAAAAAAAAATTTGATGTTCCATACAAAACTACAAACACAAATTGACTCAAATGTATGGGGCAGCAGATTTTTTTTTCGAGATTTCGGTATTGTTCCCGTAGAGAAAGTTGTTCAGTTTAATGGTCTGAGCATACCCTTAAAATAGTTTCAACTAATTTTGTTAGACCTTATATAGTCATAGGAACCCGTTTTCATCCTTTGGGTGTGGAGTCCTAAAAAGAAATTTATAATTTTCTACACATTGCGACAGAAACAGCTACCTACTCGTATATCAACGCAGCGCTGCTGGCAAAACGTTTGCAGTCTGTTGTGGACTTGCGGATTAAAAAAATTAATTAAACACAACTGGAACGCTGCTACTCATCACGAAGCCTGGTTCACACATCTAGTAGAGATACTTGACAGAAGGCATCATGCTGTCACATCCTGCCATCTTTCACCGTCGTACAGGCGACCAATCGCGCTAAATAAATCTCCACTGAACCGTGATCGGACCGCGTGTGAACCACAACTTTTAACACATTCGGTATCGCGCTAATCATTTGACAGCCGTTAGAGCCATTTTGAGAGATCGCTCAGACGTAAAAGACTGTCAGTCACACCGTAAAAAAGTCAAGTTTAGCACGATACGGAATAAACGCAGGATTGCAATGTGATGAGAACTGAAATTGGACTAGAATTGACCTTTTACACTGCAAATGGATAAAAGGCCACAACAACTCGCGTGACAATGAAGCAGCGGATGAACTGGCGAGACGCCGGTCCAGCACAGTCGCAATAGGACCCGAGCCCATCATACCGCTACCTTTTGTATTTGCGCTCGCATTTGCGCAAGCCCACCGGTCCAAAACGGGACGCACTCTGGGCTGCACTAACAGATTGCGAACAGGCGAGGAGTGCTCTACCAAGGGTGAACCCTCTCCTCACCAGGAGCCTCTTGCGTCTCAGGAGAGCTCAATTACGCGTAGTTACTGTTCAATATTGGTGTTACTAACAGTCCTCTATGCAGAGTGTGCATGGAGGCTGAAGAAACGGCTGCGCATGTGCTGTTGGAATGCAACGGGCTAGCACACTATCGGGCACAACACCTCGGATCACCAGGATCTCTTCCAAAAGTCTTCGGCAGCATTAACAAGCTGGTGGGCTTCCTGGAGGGGTTGGGGTGGCAGGAATAGTCATTCCCACCTAACGCAAAATAGCGCGCGATCGCCCTCCTGTTGTCGAAGCTGCAGACGTGTGCGCAGTGTACCGTTCTTGTATATGACTGCACAGCCATGATAAAAATTGTTTCTAAAACACTGCTTAAATCATCTGCAACTGATGTTAAGTGTTAAGGCCTTTGCTGGTGATAATAGGCTCGTGAAATATCTGCTGAGATACATCATAGAGGATTGGGTATCATAGGTCAGCTCTGCTACTATATTATGTTATATAACTTATGTACCTAACGTTTGCCTTTTTGATTAGCGAGTAAGTTATTATTTCGTTTATCATTTATTTTGACGTGTTATTCAGTTGTTTACTATACTTACAGAGTGACTGTGAAGTGTTTGTACAAATAAAACTACGTCATAGAGTAAAATCCATTGTATAAACAGTAAAAAAGATTATCTATAAATACAGGGTCTTTCTTACATGAAATGTAAATACATTACATTAAAATTTTGCTCCTTCCATACAAAACTGCAAACGTAATTAGGTTGGAACAGCTGATTTCTTTTTCGATGTCAGTCCCGTAGATTAAATTGTTGTTGTTGTTGATGGTTTGATCATCCTATTAAAAATAGGGAAAGAAATATATAATAATAAAAATACACCCATAAAGTTTTGTTAGTAGATAAAAACTATTAATTGGGTTCACAAGTTAACTAAGTAAATCACATCGACCTCTAATCGCCACTACCAATCCCAATTAAAGTGGTCGTCATAGCTCTAAAAATAGCAAGCTGAAGTGGCAATGGGCTGGTTATATCTCCGATCCGATCTCAATAAATTCTAGAATGGAGACTAGGTACAATAAGAAAGAAAGAAAGAAAATACTTTTATTTGCAACACCACAAAACACACTGACACGAACACAAACACGAACTGCAAGGCGTAGTGTGAGACGCCCTGCGGCGAAGGCAGACGACCTGTGAAAGGTACCGGAGAGCGACTAGATGAGGAAGGCCCAGTAGGCCTCGCATGCCACCCCCGAGAAAACTATAAAAATCGAGATGTGCCTCCATCTTTATTATTTTACGTAGGCCAGAAAGAGCGTTCATTACGTTTTTCTCGTTTAAACGCTTTGTCGTGGATGGCATGCTAGCCGTGCAGGATAGAGTTTAGTGGCGGGCCTTGACAGATGCCTATGTTCAGCAGTGGACTATGATAGACTTATGATGATGGTGAATTCCAACGTTCATTCGTTATCAAGTTTTTCTATGGGAGGTCCGAAAAATATTTTTGTTTTTCGACCCATATTCCCTAGTGAAAGTTGTTTAGTTTCATTGTCTGAATACACCCGTAAAATTTTGTTAGTAGGTACCAATTAAAAACTAATGGTTTATTGGCTATGTGCGAAGTGGGTGATGGGAGCTGTCAAATCGATCGCAGCGCCCGCGGTGGCAGAAATTTGTACTTTTTTCGGACAAGCTGTGTAAAATATGCTTGAATCTATGTAAATCCACACACTAACACAACATGAAATCTTCAAAACTGTAAAGACTACAAACTTAATATTTGTCATGGATGTTTCTATTGGGATTGGGTCAAAAAAGGGTTGTTTGAGTGAAAACCAGGATAAAAGTTTGGAAATTGCCACTGCAAAAATCGTGGATTATTATTAGGTATTTTAATATTTTCATTATCAACGAGCGTTAACCCGCGACTTAGTCCGCACAAATTATATACCAGATTTTAAGTCTATAATAAGCTATAAAACAAAAAAGTTTCATCAAAAACAGTTCAGTAGTTTTTGCGTGCTACTCGTTCAAACAAACAAACAAACAAACAGACAGACAAAAAATCCAAGAATTGGTGATATGGAATCAGGGATACCTAAAAACCATATCGTAACTTTTTTTTGTTAATATCTTCAATTTACAGACAAACTTCCTGCTACAGTTTTATAATAGTATAGATTAGGTTAAAAACTTTTAACAAACAATTTACTTGAAATAATTCACGGCAGTCCGCTAGGGGCGCTAGTGTCGTGCACATAGCCAGTAGCAAAATTGTTACTGAAAATCAAGTATAAGTGCGGAACCTGAAAATACTTATCATTACGTCGCTTTATACTCTATTTGGTCGATTTCGTTTAGGATTACGTAAGAACAGTTTTGAAGATAAGAACATAAACCAATAAAACGTGTTTAACGGGTATTTACAAAGATATTAGGTAAGGCTATTAAATGACTGTGCACTTTGAGATAGCTACATTTTCTGCTGTTTATGTTGGAAACTTTCTAAACTGAAATAAAATGTTGTTTGTGTGGTTTGTTATCAAAAATTAAACAATGTTGTGTTGTTTCTCACCGTGTTTATTTGCCAAATACACAAGTCAGCCATAACGCCCTTGTTTTCTTTAAAATCTTCTTTCTTGTCAGCATGAGGTACACAGGGTTCTTCTTAATTTCTTATGGTCAGACCTCAGAGGCTTTATTCTAAAGCATAGAGTCCGCATCAATTTACGATTGTAGTTAGTCTCTTTTGTCTTATGGCGTACCTTTAATGGTAGAAGGAGACGGAACTACAGACATTTTTTGTCTACGCGGCTGTCTACTTTTTTGTGCTAGTGTGTGTGAAAAGTGACCGTAAACATTAGGGTAGTTGTCACTTGTTCATCTTTTGTCTATACTACTTGACACCACACATTCAAACACAAACGTCAAAAAAAGTGCATGGACAACCTTGCAATGGTATGGCTCAATCTCTTTGGGTCAGACCATCAAACTAAAAAGCTTTCTCTATGGGACCAAGGTCGAAATTGCGAAAAAATCTGCGGTTCTATTATAAAACTGCAATCCTATACGACGAAAATGTATGGGACAGATTTTTTTTGTGATTTCGATGTTAGTCCCATAGAGAAAATTGTTCAATTTGATGGTCTGATCTTGATCCTCTTAAGAAACAGTCAGCATATTAAGTTGGACCTTCTATACATAACCAGAGATCTTATTTACGAAGAACAGAGTAAGCTAAGGCAAAACCCCTGAAGCCAGAGGTGCGGTGAGCTAAATGCTGCAAAGCACTTTTTCTTGATAGCATTCTGCATTATTATTCTGCATACAAGTTTGACGCTTATTTTTCAATATTAACAAATTAAATTAAATAACAATTTTTTACATTATTTAAAAACGTATTTTTCTATGTTTATTGTTAGTCATATTTCCGTTCAAATATAACGTTTTAATGCTAGGATTAATTTAAAATTTGTATGGAAATCTTCAAGCCACTATAATTTTGAAACTATACCAAACCAGAGACAAGTATTATTTTTTGGATCATGTTGAAAAAATTTGATAGACAAATATTGTGTACAAATTATCAAATAATCACAGTAGTCGACACACGGGTAAGTATTCAGCAATTTCTAAATAATATCACGTTGTTCTTACTTGTAGCAAAAATAAAGTTTTCTCCTTGAAAATGAAACCCTAAAACGACTTGAAAACGTGTCGACTTGTTGTTGACTGAGCTATTTTGTTGCTAAAGCCAGTGTTTGTTCCCAAGATTTATTTCTATCAGTATTTTAAATTGATACCAAACAGAAATAGTCTTACATTTTGTTAGGCCGTTATCTTTTCGTTTTTTTTTTTTAAAGGAAAGACTTTGGAATGTTTACTTTGAAAACAAGAAAAAATTTGTTATAATTTTGCGAAATATTAAACTTTGAAGTGATAATTTTTGTTAGAGTCAAGTGTACCTGGCCCAACGCATATAATGAGGGGGCATGATATGCGTTGGGCCAGGTATGACCCAGCACGAGGACCGTTTCCCGCATCCCGTAAATGTTTGCCCAGGTCCCTCATCAAAGTTTTTGCTTCATGACCCGGGCCCGCCGTCTCCACAGCAAAGGGCACGAATAAGTAGCTCTGCTCCAAAATTGTGTACCATTGGTGTTTACGTACTGCTGCCCTTTCCGCCGCCGACCCTGCTTCTCGGATGGAACCTCTCAAGTAAGATGCAGCGTACGTACATACGCACGTTGCATCCCACAGAAGACATTTACCCTTTTGCAACGGCACAAGGGTCAATCCGTCCGGTCTCTTTCCGTCGGTACGGCTCAAACCAGGTGGCTCAGTTGTACAGGGAACATTGGCGGACACCAGCGCTCGACGAATAATATCATTAAGCGCGTGGTGCCGCGGAGACCTTTCTGCGCATTTGACGTAGCTCAGACCATGAAAGCCGTCTGCCTCCACTGCTGCACCGCAAACGCAGGTTTGTGGAACACATACGCTACACCCCAGTCTTAGGGCCGCTGTGTTCCTAAAAGGGGTGAAGGAAGTGCATGTAGCTATGCGCCATATTCTACTTGTGATGCGGTTTTTAAGCATGCTAAATTCGAGCTGGACGAGTTGGAAATCAGGTCTTGAAGGATTATGTTACACCTAATCTCATCCCATTCCCGCTGAACTGTAGGTGTGGATGGTGCTTGCATATTGGGGCACAGGATAGACCAAGCCTCAAAGGCTTCGTCCACGAAAGGAAGAAAGTTTTATTATTCTTGTTATTTATGATGTTCGAGCCTTAATTGCTAAAATATAGGTCCATAGCATTCCATCGGTATGGTAACTATGTAATCCGTTTTTTTTCTCGATTTGAATACAACTTCCAATTTATATCACATTTTTATTTCGAGATTCTTTTTCGAACCTGTCTAGAAACTTCAAATACATTGCCGATGAAACGCGGTACAATACGGTTTGTCTACCTTTTTATCTTATCACCGCTTTTTTTGTGTACGAAGCTGTTAATACATTTAAACCTTTAAGTGCAGAACAATACCGCTCAAATCCTACTGATACAGTATGACGTCATTACGAAATTTAGCACTAACAAAATACTATCGTTCCATATTATAATAAGTAGTTGTTATCTGAAATCAAATAAAAGAAAAATCATGTCACAAATCACAATCACATTTTTACTTAATTACCAACACTTTCCAAATAGCAACATAATTTTAAGGCTATTTTGAATTACTGAAACAGAGATTTGCAATTATTCGTAGAACTTACTAATATATGTCCGATAGTATTATCTTTCTGATAAATATATTGTAAATGCTAATCAGAATTGGCCAGAAAAGCTAAATAGAAATCGGAAAGTCATTTCATCCTTATATGGAATGCGAATGCGAAGTGCTCATTCACAGCAGGAGTCGCCATCTAGGTGGATACATAATAACACCTACTGACATTAAGGACCTCCCCTCCAAAAGCATAACACGGTTCATGAAGTCCGTGGGCCTAGGAAATGACCTTTAGGTCTAGGGTGACAGCTACAATAGATCTGTCCAGATCGCAGTAGCTATTTGGTCATCGACCAAGCCCTTATAACCAAATAATATCTATACTATTATAAAACTGTAACAGGAAGTTTGTCTGTACATTGAAGATATTAACAAAAAGTTACGATATGGTTTTTAGGTGTCCCTGATTCCATTTCACCAATTTTTGGATTTTTTGTCGGTCTGTTTGTTTGTGTGTTTGTTTGTTTGAACGAGCATCACGCAAAAAGTACTGAACCGATTTTGATGAAACTTTTTTGTTTGATATCTTATGATCTGACTTGAAATCTGGTATATAATTTGTGCGGACGAAGTCGCGGGTTAACGCTCGTATGGAATATAATTAAGATAAAAATGTACCTATTTATTTTATTTGCCCGTCAAAGTTAAAAAACATGCTATTTACCTACGTTAGTCAATTCATTTTACCTTTTACAATAGTTGCTCTAATTCTGTGTTACAACCTACGGTGACGGTTTTAAAGAGCACCTATTTCATTGTTTCGTTTGATGTTCTGAAGTTCTGAACATCCCCTTAGTACGGTCAGTATTATAGAGACAGATCGTGGTATATTTTGTCTTTCGTTTCAATTTTCTTGAAATAGGTAAAAAAGGATAAGTACAAAATATTTGTGTTGTTAAATAAGTCAATTGTAAATTTTTATTAATGATGTCTGTACATTGAAGATATTAAAAAAACAAAATAGTTAAGATATGGTTTTTAAGTTTCCCTGATTACATATCACAAATTTTTGGATTCTGTTTGTTTGTTTGTTTGTTTGAGCATCACGCAAAATCTACTATACCGATTTTGATGAAACTTTTTTTGTTTGATATTATCTGACTTAAAATCTGGTATATAATTTGTGCGGACAAAGTCGCGGGTTAATATAATAAATATTCTTCAACATGGTACGACGCATTTTATACGATGACGACACGAAAACTCATATAATAGCTAAAGAACTTTCCAATTAGTAATAATAATAAGTTAACGTTCAAAATGACTTTGTCTGCAGTTTGTAATTAAGTTGTTTAAAGTTTTTCTCTCTATACTATTTAGCAGCTGTTACGTTGTTCTAGCGAAGTTTGTGAAGCTCGTAATAATAAACCCCTGCCACGTTGCTCTTCAGTTAAATGCTCGCAAATGAAAGTAACTAAACTTTACAGGATGGGTATAAAACTGCCTCATCTTCAAACAATAACAAAAAATTTAAACCGACTTCTAGTGATGTATATTCGGCTTGGGGGGGGTTTAAATAACCCCATAGAGAAATTACGCGCTCTCCTAGGGATAAATCACTATCTATCCGCTTCTTCATGCTTTTCTGTCATTTTGGAGATCTTGTAATGTAATTGTATATGACCTTTAGAATGCTTTTCTTCCAAATTTCATTATATTTATGACACCAAGAAATAGTATCATAAAACCTCCGCTCTCAACTCATCCGTGAATATCGTTTGGTGACAATATATCCTCTGAAGCATGTGATGGTATTACACGCATCGACGGTCTCATTCGAAATATTTTGTCGAATGATATGGATTACATTTACACGGTTCTAGAATTCCAGATACAAAGGAATATTCAAAAATTAAGTGTATTTATATATTACTATTTCACTTCATTCGATTCCAAATAGACCTAGGTACTTAAAGTTGCAACAAAAACCTCCCAAAAAATGATTACTCCGTGCAAGAATAGTGAAATTCGTGTGTCGAACGACGTACTTTGTAGGGTTCCGGCGCATAGTAATTTATCTTGAACCAGAATTTCGCCCTCGTTGACGCTACGCCAAATAAAAAACCTTCCTAAACTACAGTGATGTATGCAACGAGGGATTTTTTGACAACTAGTTTAAAAAGTAAAAGAAAAAAAACAGTTTACAATTCCTATGCCAGCTTCCTGGTTCAATATGACTTTGTGTGTTAATAAGATGTCTATGATCGGTGGATTGCGTTGACATGACAGCTCCGACACTCTATCATAATTATATTCAGATCAAAAAATAAAAAGCTTTTGTATCCGTTGACGAAGCATCTTCTCATGTTTTCCAGCTTATTAATTAAAAAACTATTTTGTTTTTAGCAAGGATGTGTGCAAAGTCATCTCTTGTCAACGCCTTCTATCGAGATATTAAGAACTACTTTTCTTTAAATTGCCTGTCAGAAAATCCTCCTTCATAAAAACTACGACGACCGGGTGAAGGCGGCGGAAACCCTTTGGATGAGGGCAGCGCAGGACCGGTTGTCATGGCGATCCTTGGGGGAGGCCTTTGTCCAGCAGTGGACGTCCATCGGCTACTAAAATAAAATATAATACTTCAGCTTCTATTAACCCTTTAACAGGATTACTATAAAGTCCATTTCGGCAGAGACGTAGATAATCCTCTTTGTGAGTGTTCAAAGTAATTCGATTGAAAGATTACAATTTCATATCAATTTAAAACTATTTTGGTAAGATAGATAGATAATACAAATTCATAGCATTCGGTGTCGAAACCCTTGGTCCGTGGGGCCCGGCGTCCAGGCAAAGCGCCTGGTAGACTCGACCGGGGATCCTAGGGATAGTGCTTTTCCTCGCTCAACGGATCAGTTTAGCCGTTCAGTGAGGAAACGCTGCCAGCATTTTGGCTACCCTCCCGCGCGGTCCTGTAGGCCTCGCATGCCAACCCCGAGAAAACGATAAAAACCGAGTGTGCCTGCATCTTTATTATTTTACGTATGCCAAAAAGAGCGCGCATGACGTTTTTCTCGTTTAAACGCTTTGTCGTGGGTGGCATGCTAGCCGTGCTGCACCAGATTTTAGGTTAAGTTAGTTTTATTGTCTCAATATTTTTTTTTATGTAAGATAAGATAAGATAAAATAAAGATATTTGCACACCAAAATAAACAAAAAACCACAACAATATACACGAAAAAGAAGGGTACAAAAGGCGGCCTTATCACTAAAAGTGATTTCTTCCACACAACCAGTGGATGGAAGAAGCCTTGCATGAGATAAATGCTATGTACCTACTTACCTACCTTTATTTATTCTATACTCTAAATATACTATATCAATCAATCAATTATCCTTCACCATCGCTCGTCATCATTTTTCACTAGTACCATAACTTGGACTGAAACCACCATAAGTTCTCTACTTATGGTGGTTTCAGTCCATACAAACGTTTGACACACTATACGCGTAGACGGAATTAATAAAAGTAACATTTCATATATGGAAAAATAGTTTTTATAATTTTGTATGAAAATTTCAACGCTTTATATCTTCGTAATTATTTTATAAATTGCAAATGTTATTTGTTACGCGGCATCTAGATTTTCTGAACTATTTTTCCATATATACAAAGTTACTTATATTAATACCGTCTACGCGTATTGTGCGTCAAAGTTTTGTATAAAATTGACCCCTCTGCAATCGCCTTAAGGATATTGACTACCGGCTCTACTGTCTTAATAGCAAATGCAGTGCCAAAAAGCTAACTAAAACTTTTCGCTTTTCAATCACAGCTATAAAAACATTTTTGGCTTTGCCCCAGGAAACTAACAAGGCACATTACTTTGGAACTCTCGGTGTCAAAAGCTTATTTTCTACATTATAATTTGGCAATTTCAGCTAATATGCCCATACTATATGTTTGGGCATAAAAACAGAAAGCATCAGGACTTACACAATAATTGTGCTAGGCGTGAAGTTCTAAAAGATTTATAATTTAGCTTGAGAGTTATTTTGGATATCGAAATTTCAGATTTAAAGAAGTGCTTTCTGTTATTGTGTTCAAACATACAGCATGGTAATAATATTAGCTGAAATTGCCAAATTATTCGTTTGTACAAACTGTAATTTCCATGTAGAAAATAATCTTACTTTATTGGTTTTAAGATTAGTAACAGAATGTCAAAAATATGTTTTGATGTTACCTACTTACAGTTTCATAGACAGTCGCGTCGGTCCTTCAAAACCTCGTCAAGTTTCTGTTTCCACTTGAGTGAAGAAGATTGTCTCTCTGATTTAACATGTATCAAGGTGTGCAAGAAGCATCACTTGCTTCCGTTAGACCAACGTCGTGAGGTCGCTGACTTAATATCTCTTAAAGATTGCGTCTGGAGCCATTGACTGCCCTGAACTCTTGTCCAAGATACCTCTCAGAGGTACCAAGGTCCTAAGACATAACCCACCCCTAGCCTTTCCATCCTACTCCACTAACTATAGACAAAACGCGTTTGTGCCACGAGCGGGCAACAACTTTAACATTCTATCTAAAGATTTTGACTTTGATATCTTCTGCACTAGCGTGGCGTCAGCGAGGAATGCGCTAAGTCGTAGATTTTTTAGCGAGTGAATTGGCTTTATAAGTGTTTATTGTTACGTTTAATGATGTTGCTTTGTAATTAGTTTTATTGCGAGGAAGACTGCTTCTTATTCAGTCGATTGTTGTAACTTGAATACGTTCGTTATCTTTTTGTTATCCACTTTGTATTTTTAGTGTTAGCTCTGCTTTGTTTTTTTTTTAAATTATGTTTCTATCAGCGGAGACCTATAATTGGCTTTTTGTTAGCCATCCATATTTTGTATTGTGTTAACAGCTGTTGGTCTTCCCAAGAAAATAAAATAAAAATAAAATAAGTGCCTACTTAAACTAAATAAACGGAACAAAACGGAACAACTTGAGATATGAACTAAACTTTGCTTTTTGATGATGACTATTCTTCTACCGAGTGCCATAAATTCCCAATAGTTAGGTATATACGAATTAGGTCCGCCACATACATCCGGAATTGCGATCCGGAATACAGATTCAGGATTCAGTGTTGTCAACTATGGTGACAAAAATTACTTAGAGTGCTGTTTAAAAAATATCTAAAATAAAAATGAATTAAATGCCAAATTAATGACAATTGTATTTTTAGGTATTGATTAAAACGAAACAAACAATTTCTATACGTGATAATTACTATCATGTGATTATGTCATGACGTTACGATGATGATTTGTAAATTTTATTTCAATATTATGCAACTATATCAAAAGACTATCGATAGTTTTAGCATTAGACATAATCTTCATACAAAATGGTATAAACCATTATCACACAAGCGATTTTGGAGCGTAGATGATTTCGCAACTATACCGCAACGACGTCGCAACTGCACCGTCACGATACGGTATCGTTCCATTAACGCCTACGCTCAAAAATCACTTGTTTGATATGTCTGGAAATCTTTAAAAAATGCCAACAAAAAATCACTAGATCTAGTGAAAAAGACTCTGAAATCGGCAACACTCCATCCGGAATCTAATTCTGAATCAGGTTTATTCCGTATGTATGTGGCGGACCATATACAGTTAGTTAGGTACCTTAGTAGATACCGACTGCAAGTACTACTTTTTCTGTGATCTCAGTCAAGTTTTAATTTAAATTCTATAATTTTATGTAACTTTAGAGTTCAATTCAGTCATTTAAGAAGAAGTTATCACATTATTAGTCGATCATTGGTCATAAAATTTATTGAACTGTTTATCGTTGTAGCGTAAATCACAAATTAATGATATGCCACTGATAAACGGACGAATCGAGGTCAATCGATATTATACAGCGTATAAGGTTAAACAGTTGCATTACTTTAAGGGGTCATTCTACCCATGATACTGAACAACTTTCCCTAAGAGACCTATAGGATTTTTTTCGATTTCTCATTCATATCAACCGATTGCATTAAGTGGGAAGTCCTAAAATTTTTTTTTCGGATTTCCTATAGGTTTCTTAAGGAACGTTGTTTAGTATCATTGGCAGAATCTCCTCTTAAAGTTATGCAACTGTTTAACCTAACACCCTGTCTAGCATTAGTATGCCTATAAAATTTTCTTAGTCAAAATTATTTGTCTTGATTTTATGAAAAAAAATTTTAGAATCGGCTTTTTTCACTAAGTTATATTTTCTAAATCTATGTTACACTTTAATAATAAATGTTTGCGTTGGTATGGTAATATTTGTAATTTTATTTTTATAACTATTATTTAATTTGCACAATACATTGCGTTTAGGACTCAAATGGGAACAGCCACATTCAATTAGAATTGAAATGGGATTGCTAATGACTGATGAGCGAAATTATATTCACAATGCATTATTTCGGTTGTTTCAGATATTCAATATTGGACCAGAAATTATGAAAGACCGCAAGAAGACATGTGATAACAAAAAGCAGATTTGACTACCAGAACAACGGGAGTTGACTACGTAAACCAAGACACTATGAAAAAAACTGCAATCCATAATCAGAGAACAAATCAGCGAATAAAACACCGACCACAACGTCATGATAACAATAAACGTAAAAAAGATATGATGCCAAGTTAGAAAACTATATAATTATGCCTACCGAACCATGGACCGATGAATCCTTGATAAATTCCACTCTGAACAACGTTAACGAAACTCTCCAACATGTTAATTCCTCTAAGTTTGATCCTATTGAAAATAAAGCGGTTCAAGCCGTATTTTGTACTGCATATACTATTATTTTTGTAGTTGGAATCTTCGGTAACGCTATAGTATGTTACGCCGTGATAAGGAACCGAGCCATGCAAACTGTCACTAATCTATTCATCACGAACCTCGCCTTGTCTGACATACTCCTATGCATATTTGCAGTACCATTTACCCCTCTTTACACGTTCCTTGGCAGATGGGTCTTCGGCAGCCTATTATGCCATATAATGCCTTACGCTCAAGGATGCAGCGTCTATATTTCCACCCTAACTCTTACGTCTATCGCTATTGATAGATTTTTTGTCATCATTTATCCTTTCAAACCAAGAATGAAAATCAAAACATGTCTATGCCTAATAATAAGCATATGGGTATTCTCTCTATTTGTTACTTTCCCTTACGGGTACTATATGGGACTAGACGAAGATATTTATTGTGTAGAGAAATGGCCTTCAGATCATATAAGGAAGGCATTTGGAGCGGTCACCACGATTATGCAGTTTGTAATACCGTTTATAGTTATGGCATTTTGTTACACATGCGTTAGTATAAAATTAAACGATCGACTGAAATCAAGGCCAGGAAGTAAGAATAGTAAAAAGGAAGACGCGGAAAGAGAAAGGAAGAGGAGAACTAATAGAATGTTGATAGCAATGGTAGCTATATTCGGTCTTTCATGGCTACCACTAAATCTAACGAATATTACAAGTGATTTCTATTCATTTACCGAAGAATGGACTTACTACATGTTGTTGTTTTTCTTTACCCATTTCATAGCTATGTCTTCCACGTGTTACAATCCTTTTCTCTACGCGTGGCTAAACGAGAATTTCCGTAAAGAATTCAAACAGATCTTACCATGCTTAGGAGCATTAGTAACAAAGAAGTCGAAAAGAAAATACGATCAATCAGAGCGAACGGACATGTTCCGTTCAGAGAAGACTTGCAACGGCAATGAAACTACTATTCAGGAGACGTTGCTGACTTCAAATGCGAAGATGCCTTCAATTAAATATAGGACGAAGTTTAACGAAGATGAAGAAAACGTGAGCCCGGATGAGAAGCCTGAAGATAATCCGAGTCCAGAGGAAGACTGTGTTAAGATGTACATGCTTGCAGATAAAACTATAGCTGTATGGGACAAGGACCCTATTGTCTCTGCGCTTTAACTTTTGGTAAGTTTCAGACTATTATGAAGCTGTAAATCGTTGAGATATCTTGTAGAATTCTGAAAAGTTAAAACAAAGGCATTTTCAATGGCTAGCTTATATGCTAATACAGTTGGTTTGCGTTGACAGTTGCATTATTTTAACGGGTTATTGTACTTATGATAACTGAACAACTTTCCCAAAGTTTCCCGTAAGGGAAAATCTGAAAAAGAATTTTCAACTTTTTATAGCTACGAACTTCTTACAGCTAGCACCTGTAAAAGTGTAAGTATACGATCATTATTTGTGTCTCTTTTGTTGAATATTTGTTATGATTATTGTTTATGATTATTTAATCGCATTCCGACCTATCTAACCCTAGTCGGAGTTGTCTGTACGTGATTTTGTACAAAATTTTACAAATATTGTAATGATAAAGAATAAGCATATGATCACGATTATACTCCCCAAGGGGGTAGTCAGAGATATTCTGAAACCTCAGAACATCCACGTTTCACTGGTACGGAAACTCTGCCCAGTGTCACGGGGAGTGAGCCCGTCGCCACTTGTGGACACAATACATGCCTCAAAATTGAAGCTTGCAGGTTTCCTCACGATATTTTCCTTCACCGAAAAGCCAGTGGTGTATTGTAATGATAATATTATAATAATAATTGACTGAATTGAAATCTGAAGCCTACAGCAAAAGGGCCAAATTAAATGTACTCGGAACCGATGGGCATGTATGAAGAGACTTATGGATTTTGAAGAGGCGAGAGATGTGTTGGCAGAATCAGAATCTTAGGATATAGGGATCTATTGTCTCTGCCTTGACTACCCTAGTGGGACAGTGGCGTGAGCATTATATAATGTATGTATGTGTAATAATGGACAATATCTAACGTTGTTACAATAATGCAGACAATCGAAACTAATGTGAAAATCCCTCAATTTGTGTGCATGCCTGATACTGCAAGAAATAATAAAATATAATGTTTTATTATATTTTTATGTATGTCGGTAGCACAGAACAACTATTTATTTTGAATCAAATAAATTTAATCCCAATCGAAAATCGGTTATTATAAGGATTGAATATAATATTAACATTTTCAGAGCTTTTACAAAATTCAATTTCATTTACAGTAAAATTAATGAAACGAATTCAATTACCTTTACAATCAATTCAATTAATATCCTTATTGAAAATTGGAATTATACAGTTTTATTGGCTCGTGTTTCAAGTTCTATTTCTAGTTCAATATTAATATCTTGTACTTGAGAGAAGCTAACTTTTGCTTTTGCTTTTGCTTTTGAATGCTAACAAACATTTACTTGATCAAGTTTTTCCCATTTAGCTTACTAATGTTTTGTTAAGTATTAAAGGAAAAAATTACTAATAATTTGCTACTTACATAATACCGACTGCGGTGAAGTAAAACATCGTGAGGATACCAGCATACGCTGAAGGAAGAAATTCTGATGCGTATGTAATGTGTAGTCTACCAATCCTCATGGGCACGCGTGGTGGACTGACGCCCATACTATCCCTGGGGAGAATGCAGGGCGCATAGGGATATACGTACAGGGTGAAATTCACAGATCCCAAAAACTAAAGGGAGATGTGAAAAGGGGGCGGGGCCAGTGTCGCAGCAATATGCGCAAAAACGGAACACATTGGTCGTGATAGTAAGGATTCAATATATTATGAGGCTTAAAGCCAGTCGAGATATTATGTGTAAATAGTTTACAATGCTTGCGTAGTTCTAAAGATTATTCGAACGTCGAGTTCTGGTACCGCAATGGATAATGAGCACATTCAAGCTAACAAAATACTTTCTATCGCTTGGTACTGGTAGTATTGCGACACTACGTTTCGTACTCAGCGCGTTGGTTGGCATCTCTCTAGATCTCTATGGGAAGGACCCTGTAGGTATACAGGGTGTAAGTTAAATAATGCTTACACCCTGTATAGAAACGTGAGATTCACACAACAATAGGACACTAAATACACTGAAAGTGTCGACGTTCAAGGATTGCTAGTTATGTAGTATTCAAGCTAACAAAATACTTTCTATCGCGTGGTACTGGTGGTGATGCGACATCAGATTCGTACTCAGCGCGTTGGTTGGCATCTCTCTAGATCTCTATGGTGAAATTGATATCATTAGCATCCTTTTAAACTAAGAGTCTACCCATTGAACTGAACAACTTTTACTATGGGAAAAAAAATACAAAAAAAGAAATCAGCTGTTGCATACATTTGAGTCGCAAACTCGCGCGTCGAGTTTGCAGTTTAGTATGGAACAGCTGATTTTTTATTTACTCCGATCGGTTTTCTCCCATAGTAAAAGTTATTCAGATTGATGGATAGACTCTTATTTTAAAAGGATGCTAATGATATGAATTTCACTCTGTATATGGGGTCCTTCTTAATATGTTGACACTTAAGAGGATAATCAGACCGTCAAACTGAACAACTTTTCTATGGCACCAACATCGTAATCCCAAAAAAAATCGGTTCTTCTAAAAAACTGCAATCCTACTCGAGCCAAATGCTGCTGATTTTTTTTTTGCGATTTCGGTGTTGGTCTCATAGAGATAGTTGTTCAGTTTGATGGTCTGATCATCCCCTTAAAAAAGTGTCAGCATATTAGGAAGAACCCTGTATAGACTGATGATGATGTCAAGTTTGCTAGACAACAATCTGATTGACGGATTTGCATCGGAATTGCTATTTTTGAATTTCACGTATCCTCGTATACGAAAGTGGCATAAACTCTATAACTCTCCATAACTCTATGGAATTTATGCATTATTCGTTTCGTATATAAATTAGGATGTTTGAAATTCAAAATAGCATCTTAGATGAGATTAACACAGGACCGAGACATGGATAGAAAGGAAAACATGCAAAATTCAGTAAAGTATTGTAAAGTAGTATTCGTGTGATTTTTAGCTTTTTACCTTGGAATAGACGAATAGGTTAGGTTCTTTTTGCACCGGTTTCGGGGCAGAGAAGCTAGTTTTTCACCACAGGACACGTCACTTATTTCATCTGTAAACCCCAAAATATGTTAATAATGAACATGAATGGTTCTGAATAACGAATAGGCTAGTCATTTTACGGAGTTTTGTTAGGAGGGGTGGGGAGTAATTATAAACGGGACTTTTAAACTATAACTGTAGGCCTCGCATGCCACCCCCGAGAAAACGATAAAAATCGAGATGTGCCTCCATATTTATTATTTTACGTAGGCCCGAAAGAGCGCGCATGACGTTTTTCTCGTTTAAACGCTTTGTGTTTGAAAAAGACAATCTGAATACATATTTTTAAAAAAATCGCTACGCAACATATAAAACAAAATTGTATCTCCCTGAAGGCTTTTAAATTAATAATATAAATACCAATGCACTCATTTTAATTAGATTTAACAATACGCATTATTTTTGAGCAATAAAATAGGTAGGTATTGAAATTTTAAAAATGAGGTACCTATTCATTGGAAAATACTTCTACTACTAATACTATGTTTGAAGTACGTATAATGGTAAAACCTTAAAAATGTGAAAAAAAAATTAGCCATCAGGTTTTTTAAAACAAGATAAATGCTAAATTTTAAACTTGGGGCTGTTGCTGGCGTATTTTTTATTTATTTTGCTACTTTTCTAAGCTTGAATTGGCCCTTAAATACTATACCGAAAAAAATATCAATTATTAATTATTCCCTTCTAAAACCGTAAAATGACTGGGCTAGAAAAGAATTACAATCTTGATTTTATGTCCACGTTTCTTGCCCACGAATACCTTTGCACCGGGCTGTCATCATTGTAGTAAGATAAAATACGTAGGTATCATTTTTAGGTCTCTTCTGAACACAAAAAGTTTCATCAAAATCGATCCAGTAGTTTTTACGTGATGCTCTATTTTGTTTTGTTTAAAAGATGTGTGTTGCAGAGTTTCTGGCCGCATATTCTCTTAACGGAACACCTTCCGACGCGGTGGTAGAGTCAAAAAATGACGTCAAAAAGCTATCTATGTGATATTATTTTGAATAAAAAATTTTGATTTGATTTGATTTGCTCGAACAATCAAAAATACAACAAATCCAAAAATCGCTGATTTGAAGTACCTAAGGGACTAATAATTTTTTTTTATATCGTCATTGTACAGACACACTTCTGTGACAGTTTTATAACAGTGTAGATTCTAAACTTTCGAAGTTACATGTACATACAGCTGATAAATGATGGTTCAAAATAGGACAAATTCCTAATTCCCTCTTAACCCAAATAGCAACCGATTCACACACGTTTTAGTTAAAGTTAACCTGTACTTAAACACACAATAACGTAATAATTGTTTCGTAATTGAATCCAGAAGTTGTCGAGTGAACGGAGAATGGTGCTATTGGGGACGATTGAGAGACGAGATAGTGGCCTTGTCTAGTCTGAAATTATTCCCGGAAGAGCTTGTTTTATTGTTTTTACATTAGTCGTTATATTAGGCAATCTTTATTGTTAATTTACTTTTCGTTAAACATGGTCGTATTATGGTAGGTATAGTATTATCTAAGTATTATCGTAAATGTAAAAGGGGAGTGTGCATTTTGTTATTTTTTGTTCCATCTTAGCTTCGTCATAAAATTTTGTATGTAGATATAGCCCAGTCATTTTACGGAGTTTTGTGAGGAAGTGGGAAGTAATTATTAATTGGACTTTTAAACTATAACCGGCACCATTTAGTGACAAAAAGACTATCTGAAAACGTATCAAAATAAAATTCGCTACGCAACATAGAAATCAAAATTGTGAATCCTTCTGGCTTTAAATTAAAAATATTAATACCAATGCACTCATTTGAATAAGATTTAACAGTCAATAAAATAGGCAATAAAATAGGCATTGAAATTTAGAAAATGAGGTTTTTATTAGAAAATACAAATGTATTTTTCAAAACCTTCTAAGTAGACATAATATTTACACCATGTTTGATATTTACCGTCAGGTTTTTTAGAACGAGATAATAGCTAAATTTTTAAGTTGGAACTGTTGCTGACGTGATTTTTTAATTTTGGTACATTTCTAGGCTTAAATTGGTTCTTCAATATTATACCGCAAAAAAATTTCAATTATTAATTAGTCCCAGCTCAATCCGTAAAATGACTGGGCTAATAGCTTTTGGACGTGGAGTCTGATAACTATTATAAAATTTTTGTTGTGAAAACAAAATGTTCCGATCTGGGTCAGCGTGATAGTACATCAATCATCATCATCATCAGCCTATACAGGATGTAAAATTAAATAGGACACTTACTTAAAGGGGTGCTTTAGATCATCAAACTGAACAACTTTTATTATGGGACCAACACTGAAATCGCGAAAAATAAAATTCGTTGTCCCATGCAAAACTGCAAACATAACTCGACTGAAATGTTTGGGATAGAAGATTTTTTTTCGCGATTTCGATATTGGTCCCATAGAGAAAGTTGTTCAATTTGATGGTCTGAAGTACCCCTAAAAGTAAGTGTCCCGTTTAATTTTACACTCTGTATACGTGCAGTGGCAGGGCACAGGCCTACACTTAGGGAGGGAGTATGGCCGTTAATCCACCACGCGTACCCAATGCGTATTGGTAGATTCACATACGCTTTGGTATATATTGTCTTCTTCAGCGTACCTATGCAGGTTTCTTCACGAGGTTTTCCTTTACCGTTTCGGTTTCTGAGCAGTCGGTAATACGTTACATAAGTTAGAAAAACTCATTGATAAATGATAACACATCAATAAATATCCCTTAAGGCCAGGCCACACAGAGGCGGTTTTGCGGGAAAGCGGGCCGGAGCCGGACCTGTGGGAAGCGAATATCTCCGGACCCTGTTCTGTGTGTTTTGTTGTGTAAGGTGTGGTGTGGTGGTAATGTCCGAGTTTGTATGTACCCTACCACACAGAAATACGCGCGGGTCCGGAGATATTCGCTTCCCGCAGGTCCGCCTCCAGCCCGCTTTCCCGCAAAACCGCCTCTGTGTGGCCTTTCCTTTAAGAATGAAAGCTGCATACAAACCGGCGCGGCCGCTGTCGCTGCATTCACAGATTAACGTACGAACAGGTGCACACACTCAGCTGGGGTTCGCGTAGTATATTTTCTTTGGCTGGGGTATGGGCGCACCTTTTCCTACACGTACGCGCGCTATGCGTGAGTGCACTGACAAGGCCGCTTGTATGCAGTCTTTGTTCGGAAATTTTCATGTGGTGATAGACTATTAGTCGTGAGTCGTAAGACAAGGCCTATACAGTGGAAATAAAAACGTAAAGAAAATGTGTCCATATATCAATTGAGAGATATAATACAATGTTCGTGCCGGACGTTGTTGAAAATGTCGATCATAATCTTTGTTGATAAACAACGATAAAGATTGTTTGATGTTTTACATCACTCCTCTGAAAATATCAGAATGAAGTCATTCATAACATAATAAACAACACAAGCCTTTCGAAATGGTCAGAAATGTTTAGTCTATAGGTATTTATGGTACCACATAAAAAAATAAAATAAATAAAAATAAAAATTATTTAATTCAGACATTAGTTACATCCATGTGTTGTTAGTATCACATTTAAATAACTATGTTAGTACAAACACTTAAGTCTAGACCGATCCAGTGCTTAATAAAGCGACTGTCGCAGTATGTAATGGAGACCATATTCAGGATGCTACTGGGGCTGCCGCGCTTCTGCAGTGCGGCGGCACGTTTACGGAGCGTGGTGGGAAACCCATCGACATGAGCGTCCGCGAACACGCCAGACGCACTGCAGAAGCGCGGCAGCCCCAGTAGCATCCCGAAGGCGTTATTATATTGGGTGTGCAGGGCCCTTAGATATCCCTGGCGATATGCAGTCCACAGACTGCAGGTGTACATAGAAGTGCAGTACGCTCTAAACAGTGCTATTTTTACTTGAGCTGAGCAATGCCTGAATCTGTGGACTATCATATTGGCCTTGACTGCAAGCGCCCTGCGCTCCCTTTCTATGTCTGCATCATCCCGCAGGTCTTCTGTCACTATGTGTCCCAGATATTTAAACTGTGACATTCTTTTTAGAGGGGTTTCATTTAGAGCTGAGACAGGTATGTCTGGGGGACAATTTTTACCAGCCTTAAGTAGCATGAATTCACTCTTAGTTGTATTATATTTCAATCCAAGTCTACACGCATACGCAACACTTATCAGTTTTCTTAGGCCGCCAATCGACGGGCTCAGCAGCACCATGTCGTCTCCATAACTTATATTATTGACACAGATCAGATCATAATATGGTATAAAAAGATTTTTCATAAAATTGTACCCAATAGTTCGAAGTTTTCCGACACGCTAGCTTTGAACGGAACGGAAAATTGAAACCACCTACGTGTTAGACAGAAACAAACAATTTGGTTAAATACAATGTCAGTAAAATCGACAAATCTTATGTAAAAATAATAAAAAAGCCCGTTTCATTGCCGGCAATAATGTTATTTACGACTGGGAGCCACTTTGGTTTTATTTATTGCCTCGTTTCTGCGCCACTTTGTTGTACGTCGTACTTTTAGCTTATGGAATAACCGAAAGTACTCAAAATTATAGAGTCAATAATTTTAGAGAACAATGGACCATATTTTATTGGAAAATATTTTCATTTTATTGCAACATGTTTCCCGTTTGATATTTATAGCCTGTATATTCGAATACTAGCTTTTCCCAGTATTTTATGCGTTTGTTACATACCTACTCGATGTATATTTTTTTTATCTTTATTATTTACATTATTAACTTAAATTGTATAAAAAAAATTTCTTTTTAAGTTGAATTTTATAATTTTTGTTTTATAATGTTTTTTTTCTTGTTGTTATTTAGGTACTTAATTTCCTACAGGATTGATATTGTTTTCTGAATAAATAAATAAATTATTACTGGAGGTAATGATGTATACTTCAAACTGCTTTCGACTGTACGATCTACGTATGTACGTAACAAAAATAAATAATGTCATATCAAACAAGAACGACAACCGATACCATACGATAGCAAATAAGTAAATGCAAACATAAAATACGTAGGCATTAAGGTATGTCCACCTCGGTATGACCGGTATGGAAAATATTTTTACTTTACTTCTACCACTTCATCCGAATAGCACCAACCAAGGTAATTGTCGGGAGAGGCAGCAAGAAGGATGAACCCAGTTGCAGCCCGCGTGCCACTTAGACAGGGTGTCCCGTAAACCGACGTCAAACCGGTGGATGCTGATAGGTTAGTTCATGCCTAACCAGAATATAGTAAAATAAAAAGAAAATTAAAAAAATCTGTCAATCAATCAATCAATCTGTGAACATATTACTTTAGGAAAAGGTTCTTAGTTTTCGAGATAATGACAGTTTTATGAAATTCGTGAAACTCTCCACCTTAGTCACTATTTTGAGTGCCACGGCTACAAATGTTCTATTAAGTATCTGTGTTAAAACTGTGAATATCTCGAAAACTAAGACACTTTTACTAAAGTCAAATTTTGATATTCTGCTTCGTCATGACCAAACCTATCAGCATCCGCCGGGTTGTCGTCGGTTTACGGGACACCCTGTATATGGTCGATACAATGACATATCTGTAAATCTATCTATCTATAATGTCACACCTCTTTCCCTCAGGGGTAGGCAGACACCAAGACACGCTATTTGCTATGATCCTTACACACCTCTCTCCCCTCAAATTAACCATACATCTCTTTATACATGCTCGCTGGTTTCGACTCCGCACCTCACCTTGACGTAACCTATTTTATCAGAGTAACGTTTTACGAGGGCGCCCTCTGTCGATGATTCCATTCAAATTCGCAAAGCTTTTCTTAAACATATTATTTTGATGCACTTTGTACCACATATGCAGTACGTTAAGGTATCCTGTAAACCCTTCCTGTGTCATCGGGGGGAGCTCTTGGACCAATGGCTATACATTTTGGCTATGCATTTTTGTATTTAAGTAATATGAATAAAACAGTATGAAATAAAAATAATATTACTCCAACCTTTCAGACAGACTTCACTGAATAAAATTTCAAATTTTATTTTACCACTGTTTATCTATCCAGTCCATACCGCGTATTTCACAAGCTTCCATCGACGTATTTATGGTCTCCAGAAATGTTAAAAGGCTACTTATAAATAGAGCTACGTTTATACGACTATCGTAAATCCGTCTGGTAACGTTACAAGCATGTTATATTCATCATATAAACTATGTCGATATCTTCATGTTTTAATATAATCATCGATCATCATCGTATAGTGGGGACGTTTTTCTCCCAACTACAGGACTCAGGTCTCCTCTTACCGAAACGTGAGAATATTTTGAAGCTGCTTGTCCGTGTCATCATCATCATCAGCCCCCACTGCAGGGCACAGGCCTACCCTCAAGGAGGGTTTATGGGCGTTAGTCCACCGCGCGTGCCCAATATGCGGATAGGTAGACCTCACATACGCATCAGAATTTCTCATTCATCTTATGTGAGCAATCGGTATTAGGTTTTCTTACATACCTAAGTCGTTACATGTTGATATGTACATGGCATGTCGTCCTTGCTGATTCGAACCTGGACTCTCGTGATTGAGTGTCCACACCTAGTCCACACCTCTCCGCAACGCGCCACGGAGACGCTCTCTTGTCTGAGTCAGGCCAAAAAGGCTAAACCTATTTATGACTCGGCTTAAGCCTGGGCCACACAGAGTGCAGCTGCAAAACGGGTGCAGGCCGGCTGCGGGCCGGCTGCGGGCCGGCAGTAGTAGTAAACTATGGAATTATATGCGAGGTGTCACACTGCGGGTACCGTTCCGCACCGGACTGCGTCTAGTGTGACACCTCGCATATAATTCCATAGTTTACAACTACTGCCGGCCCGCAGCCGGCCTGCACTTGTTCTGCAGCTGCACTCTTTGTGGCCCAGTCTTCACTGTTCGATTTATGGTCCTAGCACAAGATACTTTAGATACTTTTAATCCAGACTCCTTTTACACGTTCATGCAGGCAAAAGCTAGTTTTTATTATTATTTACATTCTGTAATAAAAAAAAATTACCTCCGAACAGGAAATATTCGATTCTTTACCGCCAAAAAAATTATCCTAACAAATTGCGAACCATTTTTTCTTCTCAAAGTTAAGTCCGAATAATTTGTCATGAATAAAACCCAATATTTTAACAAATTACTTTTATCTGTTTCAGGTACCTATATTTTGGTGTCGTCAGTCGTAAGTTTACGTTCATCAAGGTAACTAAAATACGATCTAATTAAAAGTTTTAGATTGTTCTCAACATCTAGTTTATTGCGCGGTTCAGTTTGTAACATTACAGAATAGAAGCCTGAAATATAACATTCACTTTATCTAATTCAAATTTGAGTTTTCTAGTGCATCATCATCTTTACCACGATGGCAATTCAAACTCAATGAAATGCCATCGACTGGAAAGGAGTAGAATGCAAAATGCAAAATACAGAGAGAAAAACGTCAATTAGCATTTGCGACAACTATTTATACAGGGTGAAATTGATATCATTAGCATCCTTTTAAACTAAGAGTCTACCCATCAAACTCAACAACTTTTACTATGGGAGCAAACCAATTGGAGCAAATAAAAAATGTTGCATACATTTCAGCCGCGAACTCGCGTGTCGACATTGCAGTTTAGTATGCAACAGCAGATTTTTTATTTGCTCCGATTGGTTTGCTCCCATAGTAAAAGTTGTTCAGTTTGATGGGTAGACTCTTAGTTTAAAAGGATGCTAATGATATCAATTTCACCCTGTATAAATAGTTGTCGCAAATGCTAATTGACATTTTTCTCTCTGTATTTTGCATTTTGCATTCTACTCCTCCTATCAATTTCACCCGGTATAAGCAGACTTTATACTTAATGTATTTATAGTAAAAAAAAATATCGAATTATAAAATGTTCTCTTTACTGAGTTAACATTTACAAAGACATTTTTATTTCGAATTATTGTTTCCAAATGATTTATTGTTTCTAACTACCAGAATTAGATTTATAACAACAAATTTACAGTTTACTAAAATAAATAATTGTTGCATACTACTAGATATTTTTCTCCATGTGTATAAAAATTTTTTTAACCGTGAAATTAAATTTACCCGAGAATTATGACCTTCTTAAATTCCTAAATCCATTGTTATTAATTTTTATGCTTAATTACAAACTAATCACTTACGTAATCAATCAGTTTTTGATATTTAGCCAAACACTTATGGAATCTGTAATTATTTCTTGTATTTATACCGGGTGTTAGGTTAAACAGTTGCATTACTTTAAGAGGTGATTATGCCCATGATACTGATCAACTTTCACTAAGAAACATAGGAAATTCGTAAAAAATATTGTGGACTTCCAATACTAAATGCAATCAGCTGATCGAACTTTTGTATGAAAAGTCGATTTTTTTCGGATTTCCTATAGGTTTCTTAAGGAAAGTTTTTCAGTATCATGGGTAAAATAAAATCACCCCTTACAGTAATGCAAATGTTTAGCCTAACACCATGTGTAAAAGGATTTTGTTACGAGAATTAATTCACATTTTTATTTTATTTTGCATAGGTAGCGATAATCTAAGTATACGAGAATTTGTAAATAGAATTAGAAAATAATTAAGTAGCAAATTATTGTTGTAAATAAAAAAAGTATTTCTATCAATTTAATTATTCCTTTTAGGAATGTTGAGCCCATTGATACAAGTACTTTTTTGTATAAATGTATAGCTGTATTATAATAGGATCATTGGTTAGAACTGTATGTATATTATATTATCTGTATAGGCTAGAGTATTTTTTTAATTTATTATTGTATAAATAAGTGTGTATAAATGCCTTCTATCTATTCAATGTCAATGGATGAAATTATGTGCAATTCGCTGTCATTATTGTCAAATAAAATATACCAAAGAATTTGTCTTGTTTTCTTTCTACACGATACGACCGTTAATTAAAGCAGCGGTTATACTTGCAGATCGGGCCCGATTTCGGCTTACATTGCCGGATTTATTCTCTCTATTTTAAAGTATAGCGATCACAGCAAGCAATGTATGCCGACATCGGTTCTAAACGTTGGGTAATGTAATCGCTGCTTTACTTATAACACGTAACAATTGAAACATAGGTAGAAGTTTTTAACAGACTCTGGATGTGATGTCAATTTGTTTATGAAGCCTGCCAATGCGCCATTTTGCGGAAAATTATTGGAACTATTTTTTACCCTACTGCGCGACCCAAAGAACTAATTACTAATAATTACCTACCCTTTCTTTAGGTCGCACAGTCGCAAAAAAACATAAAACATTTTCCGGATAGAACATGTGTTTTTTAGGCGCTACAATCGACTATAATATTGCACAATACAATTAGTTGTATTGTGCAATAATATTATTGTCGATTGTAGCGCCAAAAAACACATGTTTTATCTTTCGGGCGAGGCTTTAGGGTTGCGACTAACTGATGAACGGCGAGCGTCGGTTTGTCCTTACAAATAGCACGAAGTATGGGACCCCGTTAGAACGGCGGCGTCCCATAATACTAATCGTGCTTTTTATTATATGGACAAACCGACGAATGCCGTCGATCAATGTATCGTAACATTCTTACTAATACATTCACGCATAAACCCACAAACACACAATTCTCTCTTACACATACACAATTTTTATTTTATTTTATTTATTTGGAAAATCTACAGCGTTACAGATGTAATTATTTATATATTTATTTATTTATTTGCTTACAGGAAGATTTACAGACAAATAGTATCAATAGTTAAAGATATAAGTTTACATATGCTATTAACAAATCTTCACATTCAGGTGACAACATTATTTGCTAGTACAAAGAGATTAGAGTATGAACAAGGTAATATGCTGCTATATAACCAAACATAAATTAAAAACAGAGTATATTTAGAATAAACTTTGACAAATTGTATATAAATAATAGATATTATTTTTGAAAAAACAAAAAGCTTCAAATGTTTTATATCAAGAAAGAGAAGAAAGAGGACTAGATAAGCTGAAATTATACGCGTACTTAACTTAGTCGCTTTTGATAAGATTTGTATAGAAAGATTCATGGGAAATTCGTGTTTATGCGAAGTTATCATTAAAAAAATTATTGGCTAGATGATTTTTTACGGTATTGGTACAAAACAGGTCACAATCGACTGGTAACTCATTAAACGATTATGCTAACTTACAGTCTAACAGAATGGCCAATTACAGATTTTCACTTTTATACAGTAAAAAATTCTCGGTCTAATTAGTATACGTAGTAACAGTTAAATAATCAATGCTATAGAGCTAATAATATACATTACTGAAACAATCATTCACAATCTTCAGCTCTAGTTCTTAAATTGATCCAATATCTTCTCTTCATATTGCGACGTTATTTGACCGTAGTAGACAGTACAACACTCCAAAAACTTTATCAGCAATGTGACAACTCGCGTCTCAAGATTCATACTGAATAATAGCAGGAGCAAGGCTCGTGCCATAGTCGGAGCCCTCACTGGGCACTACGCTACAGGCGCGATGATGCACAAAATGAAACTCACCCTGGATCCCAGCTGCAGAGCATGCGGAGAAGATGAAGAGACTATGGAGCATGTTCTTTGTGACTGTGATGTCCTGGCGGTAAAACGCATGTGCCTCCTCGGAGATGGATACCCGAAACCGGGAGATCTTAGGTTTCTTCCCCTCAATGGTGTTGCCTCCTTCATTGACCATGTGTTTGAAGGGTGAAGAAAACAAAAAGTATTGGGGCTAACACAAAAGATCCCACTGGGTCGAAGTGTTGATGGCTTGCCAGCCCCCACAACAAGATAAGATAAGATACTGTAGTAGAAGTTGTCGCACAAGAAAAATGTTTATACTAACGTCATACAATTTGCTTACAAATGACTTTTCTTTCACTCCACTGAATCGTATTTCAATTGCGCTAGACTTCACAAATTAATTCTGTCTGCATCACAAGGAAGGATGGCAAAATTTGGTTGAATGCCAAGGGCTGTTAATCTGAAACACTGACCCAAATTTTGTTAACAACCATTATTACTAACACTTGAAGGTAATCGTGAGGACCCTAGATGTTTTCAAGTTGTGAGAGAAGAAAATAGGCTTCAATGTTAAATACTTAAATTTCAATCATCACCAGCCGTTGGACGTCCGAATTTCAATATGATTTTAATAAAAACTGAATGAGAATACTTTTAATTCAAAATCATCAATCTTGTGTCTGAAAGAAATCTTATTTAGTTTATAAAAAGTCGATCAAGTGCGAGTCGGGCTACTCACGCACCGAGGCCTAGAGTTCCGTACCACACCACCACAACATATTGACGTAAACAATTTTTTTTACTCCGGGACATTTATCACGAGACCGACTCAAACTTGGCAGGTTTTTATAATTTGTCGTTATACTTGAGAGTTTGTTCTATAATCACACCAAGTTTGATGCTTGTATATATTACCGTTTTTACCATAATGTGAGAAGTAAAAACGTTGATTAAAACTAGTTTCTTGTTTGAGGACCCCCCCTTAATTTTTAACTTTTTGACATTTTTATTATTTGTTAGCAAATTCGCCGTAATAACGCCAATTCTGTAAATTTCAACTATCTAGCTCTTACGGTTCAAAAGTTACAGCCATAAATAGGTAGGACAGACGGACGGACGGACCGACAACGTAGGCTTAGTAATAAAGTTCCGTTTTCACTCTTTGGGTACGGAACCCTAGAAAAGTACAGAAATAAGATGAGATTAGTAAGAATATTTTCATAAGCAGATAAATTGAGATTGATAGATTGAGTTTCTCTACATCAAATTCTACAAAAATTACATAGATACATACACATAGGTTACAAAAATAAGCTCCGACAAAACTCATTTTAAGCAAGTAACCTACTCTGTTTTCTCAGACCATAATAATTCTAGAAAACAGTATTGCTTTATCGTCGGAAAAGTTTTATATAATACGAGCGTTAACCCGCGACTTCGTCCGCACAAATTATATACCAGATTTTAAGTCAGATCATAAGCTATCAAACAAAAAAAGTTTCATCAAAATCGGTTCAGTAGTTTTTGCATGATACTCGTTCAAACAAACAAACAAACACACAAACAGACAGACAAAAAATCCAAAAATTGGTGAAATGGAATCAGGGACACCTAAAAACCATATCGTAACTTTTTTTTGTTAATATCTTCAATGTACAGACAAACTTCCTTTTACAGTTTTATAATAGTATAGATAGTATAGATTAGGATAATAATACTCAAAACTCCGATATTTCTATAATAATTAATAATAAACTTTCTGGATATTCTACAGCAACGACGACAATAGATGAAGTGCATGTAGCCCAGTCATTTTACGGTTTGAGCCGGGGCTAATTAATAATTGTCCTTTTTTTCGGTATAATATTGAAGAGCCAATTTAAGCCTAGAAATGTACCAAAATAAAAAAAAATCACGTCAGCAACAGCCCCAAATTTTAAATTTAGCTATTATCTCGTTCTAAAAAACCTGATGGTAATTTTTTTTTGCACATATTTAAGGCTTTATACATACTACAAACATGGTGTGAATATTTTTGTCTACTTAGAAGGTTTTGAAAAATACATTCGTATTTTCTAATAAACAGCTTATTTTTTAAATGTCAATGCCCATTTTATTGCTCAAAAATAATGTATATTTCTAAATCTAGGTCAAATGAGTGCATTGGTATTAATATTATTAATTTAAAAGCCTTCTGGGACACACAATTTTGATTTCTATGCTGCGTAGAGATTTTTTTTATTTGTTTTAAGAAAGTCTTTTTGTCACTAAATGGTGTCGGTTACAATTTAAAAGTCCAATTAATAATTACTCCCTACCCCGCCTAACAAAACTCCGTAAAATGACTGGGCTACTGGGAATCTTCAATGCAAACATTATGGTTGTACCTACTGTAAGCAAAGCAAGCTTATTATTTTGTTTTTGTAGATACTAGATCTCTTTAATATTTTATCAGTGAAGCCAACAATGCCCACTTATTCTTTTTTACCGAACTTGGCTCCTTTTTTGCAAGTTACTTATATGTTTCAGATGGTATATCAATACTTTACGGTTACTTGCAAAGGTGATTTAATTTTAATATAGGGCGAAATTAGCTCGAAATGGTTCATATGGAGTCATGAATGTTTGTATCTAAGTCCAGGTACTTTTAATGTGACAAGATAATTTGTTTGAAAATGTCCAAGATATTTATTATAATGTTATATAATGTTCAGACAGACAACATTATCATGAACATCATTATTTCGACACTTATCTACCAAATATTTTATACTTTTGGTCATTTATTTTATAAAATTATGCTCAATTATCTAAGTTTTTAAGTCAACTGGATAGTCTATGTTTCTATGAGTGAGTCAGTCTCAGTAGGTACGTCAAGGCGATATCTTGCATTCAGATTATGTATACTCAGGGGAAAGTCTATGAACATTTGAATTCATAAAGGATTCATTTATTTCGAGTTATCAGGGGTTGAAAGTAGCTCGAAATCATGGTAATAAATATGACACACGGTCAGTGCGCCGCCTTCGTTTCCGAACTTGGCTGGCACTCTAGCGTGCTTCTAGAACTATAATTGTTCAACCATCTAATACCAGCATCTGGGTTAACACTTGCAGTTTGAGTTGGCTACTTAGATACAAACATGTGGCAATATGTCGCTAATTGTTCTAGGTTCTATACTTCTTCAAAGTTCTACACTTGAACTTATGCTAATTGCATTTGTTAGTCTGGTCACATGTGCACTTAGATATTTACTTGAATAATGTTTGTCAATTTGTTGCACTTTTATAACTCATTCCTACAACCAATTGCTATTAATTTCGGCATGTAGGTAGGTAAGTAGATGTTGTGTGCCGACGTTCATAGGCCAGTAGTTTTTTAAAATATGACAGTCTAACCTAAAATGATTCGTAAGGCGGTCTCGTATGATGCTATTGTTAAGAAACTATTTTAATGTATAATGTCATATACATTCCCAAAGGAACAAAGGGAAATTTGCAAAAATAAATTTGGACTTACCCTAACACATAGAGTATTTTTCTTGCTTTAAGGTCCTTTTTGTCTTGGACTTCCACACCCATCATCTTAAAAAAATGTAGGTACCTGCATATAAACAGCCTCTGCTGTTCATTATTAACAGACACTCCACTCTCGTGAGAACTTCTCGGCGAGAATTCGCGGCGAGAACTTTCAAGGAAAATTACTTCGGCTTATGACGCAACGAGAACAATGAAGGGCATCCACTCTCTCGTTCTCGGCTGTTCTCGGCGAGAATGTAGAGCCCGCATAAAAAAGTTTTCGCTTCTCTCACTCATTTAAGGAGCCATCTTGGAGGACTCTAGCCTGTGCGTCAGCACTGCATTTCTGTTTTTTGGAAAAAACACAGCTGAAAATGAAAAGTGATTGCGGAGTTTCGTGGGAGGCTCAAACGCGAACCGCGTGAACACCATGCAAAAGACAACTGCTCGTGGCAAAACCTGCAAAGTCACTCCTCTACTAAAATTTTTTGTATTTAATTTCGTATACCTATATCTCTTCTAGCGATTGCTTTGGGAACTTTCGACGTACGAGTACAAACAGGGCATCTACCCGGACATTCGAACTTCGCAATCTCGTGAACGTTTTCGTTCCAATGTCAACTCTATTACAATGAAGTTCGGACCGAAACGGTCTCGAAATATCAGAAATCGAAAGAACTGCGCGTGGAACTAAAATAGTATAAGCCTTTGATTAAATTAAATTTAATCAAAGTACTACTGTTAAATGTAAAGCACTACACCTTCAACTCATGGTAGGCCTTCTGTTTTTAACAGTCAGTCTATTTAACGCAAACCGACCGTAACCATCCAACCACAATACATTCTATTCCATGTTATAGCTAAATAAAATGTGGACTGTGACAAATTACGTCACATTTACACCTTCTGTTTTCTACAGCCTCCAGCTGTAAACCCTATAGCCAGAGCAATAAGGTTCAGACTTAATAGCCATCATATTTTACACTACTTCAAACATTTACACAGGGTGAGCCTGCGATGTGGTTGCCCGCAAGCTAATGCGAGTCGCACCCGTGAAATTAACGTTATTAGGCAATGTAGAATTGACATTTTGTACTAAAAGGTACTTGTGGTATGTTCTTACAGAATTTCAAAGGACTAGAGCACACCAATGGAAAGAATCAGTTTTAAGGGACGTTATATATCAAAGAGGATATTTTTGAGCGTATACGATATCGCAACTCCACCGCCGTGACGTCAGTCGTATATTTACAGAGCGTTATGGCCGCGTTTCCGCTTCAACACTGATCGATCTCAGAAATATAGCAGAGATGTCGTGGCGATATCGTTCCGTCAAGGCCAACGCTAAAAAATAGCTTGTTTGATATGGCCCTTAGCAAAGATCCTCTCATGAAATCCTCAAGTTGAAAAGTAAATTTATTAACAATCCTAATTAAATTAAATTACTTAAATTGAAAATTATTTATTTCAGATTATTAATCCATATTGTGTTACTAACAATTGTCTTATAAATATGTTAGTTTACAAATAAATAAATACATTATAGTGTCAAAGCAAACTTTCAGACCACAAATTAAAAGTTAAGGTCGTCAGTTCAAAGTGAACACTGAACAGCAACGAAATTGAAAAACATTTTAAAACCCGAAAACCGAATTCGGATACAAAATAAACTTTACAATTTGCTGAACTGGTTCCAATCGTGTAGAAAATTTAAAACAACTTTCAGGGGACTTAAGTAGGTAACTAAGTACTCGATTCAATTGGTATCAAATCGACCCGGTGTTTTTGGCAGTTGGTAGTGATTTAGACGGGCCCGCTATGGACCGAGATCCGACCATAAAATTATGCACCTATTTGTTTGGTGAACGAAATGTGATTCTAGTGAATGTTTACTGGGGTTACAACGCCGCCAGGTTGCCTAGAAAAGCAAAGTCATGCAAGTACCTTTTCCATTATGATTTTAATTTTTTCCACCTATCTATTTAGGAAGTAAATATGAGGTGCCATCGGAAAGAGAATGATCTATAGAACTGGAAAAACTAGGGTTGCCACCTCTCAGTCTGCCGCAACTCTAGGGTTGCCAGGTTCAAAACATAACTTCTTTGACACTGGCATCCCTAGAGGTTCCCAAACAGAAAAGGTACTTGCGGCAAGATTTTTCTAGGCAAACTGGCGGCGTAGTATGAAATTATAAGAAGCACTCATTGCTAGCCCTGAATAAATATGACAGGAGAGGATCTTATCACTTTCAAATCGATATCTCAGCGGAGAATAATAGGCCAAATTGATAGCGTGCTCAACGAAGCTCTAATTCAATTATAAACGTTAATTAATTTGATTAAATCGGACTGAGATCCATTCTCTTACTAGTACACCTTTAATTGTTAAAAGATTGTTGTAGCCTGGTTGCTATAATTAAGGTTACTGAAAGACTGTCGTAATTTCGGAAATTGCTCTTTTAGGGTAAGCTCCGTAGACCCTTAGCTATTGTTAGTAAGGACAAATAGGTCTGTATTTTTGTACTTCATTTCATTAACAGTAATGAATGACACAAGACGTTAATAGTGTAGTGTTAAAGTTAACCTTCTTACGTCTTTTCAAACTCTATAGGGAATAATGTTTGAAGAAAAGAAATTACAACATTCAATATCTATGTAAAATCTTTAAGGCTGGGCCACACAGAGTGCAGCTGCAGAACGGGTGCAGGCCGGCTGCGGGCTGATAGTAGTTGTAAACTATGGAATTATATGCGAGTTGTCACACTGAATGCAATCCGGCGCGGCTGCGGAACAGCTGCGGAACGGTAGCCGCAGTGTGACACCTCGCATATAATTCCATAGTTTACTACTACTGCCGGCCCGCAGCCGGCCTGCACCCGTTCTGCAGCTGCACTCTGGCTAAGCCTTTATTGGTTTAGAAAGCAGTGGCTCGATCAAGCCACAGTTTTTAATTACCTATGTACGAATTGTGACCCGCCCCAGCTTCGCCTAGATGTTATCTATAATATAATAAGTAGATAATTACACCTACTCATAAACTTACCAGAACAAATTATGTAAATGCCGTGTAGTGTCGGCCATGACGTGTGGTGTCGGCTAAGAATAGCACCATCCCATTTCCTCCCGTGGGTGTCGTAAAAGGCGGATACGGGATCTACCGGCGGATGGGCAGCAGCATCCCCTGAGTACACACATTCAATCCAACTGCGATCGCCAATCCGCCTGCCAAGCGTGGCGGTTATGGCAAATCCCCCCATATTGGGGGAGGCTTATGTCCAGCAGTGGACGTCTATCGGCTGATATGATGATGATGAAAGTGAAAACCGTATCAAAATCCGTTGTGTGGTTTAGAAAAAGTAAGCGGAGAAACAGAAATGATGAGGACAGACGTGGATAGCTAGCGACTTTGTTTTATACTATTTAGAGATTTGTAACACCGGTTTTTGGTGATGGAAAACATATTGTATTTAGAGACTAACGAATGTGGGTGTAGACAAGGAAGTCTGTCTGGATACTGGTGTCTCTACCATAGAGCTATATACTACGTACTAGAGTCCACACGACAAACAAACGTTATGCGCCACATGCGGGTAGGAAGAGCGTGGGCGGGTATAAGAGAATCTAGCTATTTTGAGTGAGATGCGGCGACAACGCCGCACTTAACATCGTATTGTAATGCAGTGTCTTTTCTAGTATGAACATAAGAGCTCAATGGTCTCTGCTTATCCTTATCGAATATATGCTTTAGTATAATATAAATGTTTGTATGGATATTTAGAGGAAACGGAAGCTATTTGCAAAGAATATATAATGTGAATAATTGTTCATTATGGAAGATGAAAACCTGAAATGAATCAGAATATTTGATGAGGGGAAAGGATAGTTACCCCGCTGGGAAAAAGAAGGAAAAAGGTCTGACGTTAAACAGGGTAAATTTTTAATCAGTCCGGATAACTTCACCATGATATGTATTCTACTTATCAAACTGAACAACTTTCACTATGGAGCCAACTTCGAAAACCAAAATTGATTGATTTATTTGATTATAGTCTTATAATGTTTATTTCGGATATACAGGGTAAAAATTTTATAACAAATTCTTAGCCTAAAACAAAAATAAAGCGAGGTTGTTTGTTTTTATTTTTGAAATCGCGATTTCGACAGATAAAAGGATAGTACTTATATTGTGTATGTACCCTGCTGTCTATGCTGCTGTTCAGTGTCCCACTGCTGGCCATACAAAGGCATCCCCTTTTATTCTCCAATATTCTCTATTGTGCGCTACTACTGACCAACTTTCCAAGTACTTACCTAAACCTTTGTACCAAGACAAATAGAACATATACAGGGTGAAATTGATATCATTAGCATCCTTTTAAACTAAGAGTCTACCCATCAAACTGAACAACTTTTACTATGGCAGCCAACCGATCAGAGCATAAAAATATTCAGCTGTTGCATACATTAATTTGAGTCGAGCAGGCATTGCAGTTTAGTATGGAACAGCTGACTTTTTTTTTGCTCCAATCCGTTTGCTTCCATAGTGAAAGTTGTTCAGTTTGATGGGTAGACTCTTAGTTTAAAAGGATGCTAATGATATCAAATTCACCTTGTATATGCGTCGGCGTCGTCACGAATTCACCATATAGGTACATTGATTTCACCAACAAAGTTTGAGAATTAATAAATGTTAGGAAACTACATTATTTTTGAAGTCGTTTAGTAGAGCAAACACGATACCTGCTCTAGAAGACCGATGCTTATATAGAGAGAGAGATACATTAGAGACCCTATAAAATCTTTTCCATATCGATCAGTCAACACAAAATAAATATAATAAATATTCATTTCATTTCATTTCATTTCACACTTACAGCTTTAGTATAGAAAGGTGTTTACGTATATTATTACAGTTAGTAAAACTATTATTATTATTATTATATCAGCCGTTGCTGTCCCACTGTTGGGCAAAGGCCACCCTATATTTTCTCCATGCGTCCCGGTTTTGCGCTTCGTTAGGCCAGTTCTTCAAGAAGCCATCGATTTGGTCCTGCCACCGTCTTCTAGGTCTGCATCGATGCCGATTATATTTAGTGAAAAATTTCACTAAACCTATGTACCTATAAAGGTAAGTTCATAAAATGTATCTTGTCTTCTTTTAATGGAATAATGGGGTGCATGAAGAAAGCGTTCCCGAGTAGCCTAGTTATGATACCCTGATTCGTCTGATGTACCATGGGCAAGAAGCTTTGACTACTTATACAGGGTGTCCCGTAAGTCGACGTCAAGCCGAAATCGGGTGATAGTCCAAATGTTGACAGTTGACTTAGAATTCTAAGTAATAGGTTAGATTAGTACTATTCGGGATTACATAAGAAAAATAAAATTGAAAAAAAGTTAAGATTTGTAGCAACAGAAGCTAAAAAACCATCACAGGGTGTACATTTTCTCGAAAAAAAAAGAAATGCCTATAATTTAAAAAATTCAAGACTTAGATTTTTTTTTTATTTTTCTAGTAACTATTATGATTTGGACTATCACCCGATTTCGGCTTGACGTCGACTTACGGGACACCCTGTATAAGGAATAGTTACGCGTATAATTCTACTTCTACAAACATTTCTTCGAGGTAACATGAAATACGCAACTTTGGATTTTATTCCCCATAACTTTAGATTCTAATTTTGATTTATAAAAAATCCTGAAAAGTAGTATCGTGTAAACCCCAAACGTTCTAAGTTCGAAATTATTGTTTCGCAATAATAGGTTGTCTCGTTTAGTGATAAGGTATAAATGCACATGATCAATTGTTCTTATACCGTGGCAGAGGGGAAATGCTAGCGCAAGGCCCGCCCTCATAATAAATAGTCAAAGGGAATAATTCAAGAGTCTTATTGTTAAATTATCCGATTCAATATATAAAATCGAGGTATCAAATCGACATGGTGTTTTTTGACAGCTTTTATCGATTTTGTTTCTTAATATTTAGTTAATTAATTTCAGACATTGGATATTATGATCACAGAAACAAAACTTGAAAATGTTTGTTCTAGTGTTTTTATTATTTTAATTAATTTATTTAAAAAATGCCTAGTCTAGTACTGTCATAACACGTTACCGATCTTGTAAAATATATAATCGGAAACTTACACAATAGCTATGCAGCGGCTGTAGCATGATGTATAGCATCATCATCATCATTATCACGCCTTTTTCTCGTTCGTTCGAGCAGAAATAGAATGAGATCTAAGGCGCGATAGCGTTATATCTCTCTGCCATGCCACGGCGGCTGATCTTCACCACATCGACTCATTTAAACCAATGAATAACTGATAAATAATCTTCAGCTGTTTCAAACAAATAAAACTATGTATTTTTACGATCCAATAATATCACAACTCTTTTACGAAAATAAGAAGAATCTATCGAACAAATGCAACTAATATTGTTTGTCTGCCCAGAATCGGTATAAATCTCCATCTCAAACAAAACAATTTCTTAGTCTCATAAACAGTTCGTGTAATAAATATCTGTGAATGCGCGTTTACTTTAACATAATGTATTACACCAATTATTGGGAAAGATCGTGGAAAAACCGATATTTATGGGGAAAAACGTTCTAGGGGAAAACACTTAAATAAATAGGTAGAGCGTTGATGAAGCGCAAATTATCATGAGATACTCAACGTCAAAGAAACCATCGATCAAATCAAATTAAATCAGGGCCCGATCATGTTAATTTAAAATAGTTCAATCCTAATCCTAACACAATTTTAATGAATTTTCTTTTTCAGAAAATCTTCTTCAAACATTGACATAAAACACACGCACACACATACAAACACATAACACAAACATATAATATACTATACATATACAACGTGTTAATGAATTAACGCAAAACTAGATAGTATTGTTTTAGAATCGAGAGCAGAATCGAATTATCATGGTTTCAACATAAGTAATTTTTATCAAAATATTAAATAATTTGTTTGTAAAATTTAAAATTTACTGAACCCGATGTCAATTTACCGCACGGGCACACTCACCCATGAGTATCCATGAGTACGTTAGCGCTTTCATTCATTGCTGAAATGGTAACTAATCATTTTTGCCTCAACACTAAAAATGCGAATAACTTTAAACTTTAACTATCAAAATAATGAAATTATTGTTTCGTTAGATTGAAACAATAATTTCATTATTTTGATAGTTAATTATTTTGTTATAAATCAGTTGGGGTGTATGAGGCTTTGCGTTAATTCATTAACACGTTGTATATACTATAGTACACATACATTAATCTGTTATTTATAAATCTTATAATTTGATCAACATAAAATGTATTATTATACTTAGTAACTTAATCTATAGTACTGTCAGCTCCCTGTATCTGTGACCAATTATCTGTAACATCTCTAAAAAATATAGGTGATGTCAATAGCACAGACAGGTTTTTCCTGCCTTTCATGACGTCAGCTATCAATATAAATGATCAAAACGTTTAGCCTAACACAATGATTAAATGTTATTCATAGTACCTAATTCATATGTAAACATTATGTAAATGGCTTTTTTGTGTAATTTAATAAATTTTATTATTTATTTATAATTTCCGTTCTAATTACATTGCAATCCAATTACTATTCAACTGCGTCAAATTCCGTATCGCGCTAAATTGGACTTATTTACTACGAGCATTGTATCCACGACTTTGTCCGCGTGGTTTGGTTTAAGGGTCGATTTTCGAAAAACCCTTTCTTAGTGCACCCTAGATCCTCTGTAGAATATAAGAAAATAACAAAAACTATAAATGCTATGTCTATACTTTACTATAACTAATTTTGTTTTTGTGAATCCAAGAACTTTCCTTTTCCATTCCTTTTAACCATTGACTTCCCAAGTACTGGACGTCGTGTCTGCGCTCAAAAGTGTCCGAACCAAAAGAGTTACAATTACGTAGCAGTCTTCGCTTGATCGGCCGACTACTACGAGGGGGTAAAAACTACGCAAGCAAAATGAAAAAGAATTTTAGCGTTTTCAATGTTTTTAGTTGGTTTATATTACTGTACTTAGGTTTGTGTAGATCAGTCTAGGAAACTTCTTTCGAGAATTTTGTACTAGACCCGGCGTCCATAATTTTGTATGTCAATGCTTTTAACTCGTAAAGTAAGAAACTTTATGAACTTAACCCCAGTCGATCCAACATGTTGGAAGACTGATTATGATGTATAAGGTTGTTCGCTGTAACTTAGTCAGCCAAAATATCGTCTCAAGTATGCCTAGCAAAATAACTACTCGTGGTAAGTATCTATACTTATAAAATTATGACAAAAGAAATTGTTTCAATCGCCGACGATTGGAGTTCCATCGACTATCTTCAAAGCACTGCATCACATGTGAAGCTATATTTTGTTTTGTTTGTAGCAGGAGACACGCCTTAAGGGCTTATGTCGAAAAATAATTAAAGCAAAATGGGCGTGTGATAGCTTGTATTACTGCCTGATGCGACAGAAAGAGATGGGGCGGCGCGCGCGGCTGAAACGACGCAAGCGTAAAACACACTTTATTTAATTGTGATTGTACTATTTATGTAAGTTCAATTCTGCTGTAATCAAAATTTGTAAAATATCAATCTCTTTTTTTTAAATCAATTCTCGTGTTTCTATTATTCACTGTTTCGCGGTTCCCAACGTTTATAAATAAAATCGGAGGCTACTTTGGCTTGTTTTTCTATCGAGAAAATGTGTCTTAATCGAGTTTTGGCTCTAATCTAAACTTCAATTATATGTTCAATTTACACGTATCCGCAATTCATACTCCTACTGTTAGTCATCATCATCATCATATCAGCCATTTAACGTCCACTGCTGGACATAAGCCTCCCCCAAAATGAGGGGATTTGCCATAATCGCCACGCTTGGCAGGCGGGTTGGCAATCGCAGTTGGATTGAATGTGTGTACTCAGAGGATGCTGCTGCCCATCTTCTGGTAGATCCCTTAGTCGCCTTTTACGACACCCACGGGAGGAAATGGGATGGTGCTATTCTTAGCCGACACCACACGGACAACTACAGGTAACAATAAGCACAAGATTTCACACCATGCCTCTAGCTCTATGTTCATGCTACCCACAGTACCAAAGGATATATGTGGAATTATTGACAAATTAAAAAATACCAATAGCACAGGTTTTGATGGGGTAACCACGAGAGTAGTGAAATATGTAGCAGATATAATTTCACCTGTTCTAAGCCACATTATTAACAATAGCATTGAGCAGGGTGTTTTTCCGGATTCACTAAAGATGTCCATTATAAAGCCTATGTATAAAAAAGGTGATAAAGAGGACATGAGCAATTATAGACCGGTTGCTCTAATTCCTATATTTTCAAAGGTGTTTGAGAAAGTGATTTATAATAGTCTTAATAATTACTTGGAAAAAAACAATATATTTTGTATCGAACAAATGGGATTCCGAAAAAATAAAACCATAAACATGGCCTTGTATAACTTTCTTTACAAGATTCATTCTAAAATTGATGGGAAGATATCGGTAATGGCTCTATACATGGATATGACCAAAGCCTTTGATCATGTCAACCACAAAGTTTTATTGGATAAACTGAATGATTACGGCATAAGGGGTAACATACTTAAATTGATTCAGTCTTACTTGAAAAATAGGCAACAAATAACACAGATAGGTAAGATTTGTGCAGAGTCAAAAGAGGAAATAGTTTACTCTTCAGATCCCAGGCCCGTAACCTACGGTGTACCTCAAGGCAGCGTACTGGGTCCTAGAATGTCCTGAGAATATGGTGCTTTTTTGACTTTTAATAAAGCAACATTATTTGTGTTTGAATAAGCTATATTTAGTGTTTTTTGATTGAAATATGATAAATGTTGATAGCAAATTGTGGTTAAAAAATGTCCATAGAGTATGCAGTATTCGGGAGATTCAAATACACACGTTTACATTATTTTTACAAGGAACCTATGAATTAACTGACTTAAAAATTGACTTATGAATTGGTTTCGAAATGACTGATAAGACTTTTTAGAGTACTTTGAAGGACTATACAGGGTGAAATTGATATCATTAGCATCCTTTTAAACTAAGAGTCTACCCATCAAACTAAATAACTTTTACTATGGCAGCAAACCGATCGGAGCAAAAAAATCAGCTGTTGCATATATTTGAGTCTCGAACTCGCGCGTCGACATTGCAGTTTAGTATATAACAGCTGATTTTTTATTTGCTCCGACCGGTTTGCTTCCATACTAAAAGTTGTTCAGTTCGTTGGGTAGACTCTTAGTTTAAAGGGATGCTAATGATATCAATTTCACCCTGTGTATGTCATAAGAATTCAGCGCAGAATTTAGCGCTTTTTTCTCTTGCGAAAATTTTGGAATCTACCGCATTTTTCACAGTTTTAGCGCCCATTTAATTTCGAGGTGGGCCCTGCTGTTAAGATTACGTGCCTTCATACAAGCCACGCATTAGATACTGTGGAGGCGTAAACTCAATGGTAGAATAAATGAAAGCTTTATTGCTTATTTAGATATTTAAATTTTATTACTTTTGCTTTTTGCTTCTAGAACCTATCTTCGACTCCCCTTGTCTAATAATAATAAATGAAATCCACCACGGGATTCGACAACGTTCCAAATTTAAATAAGAACCAGCCAGCAAGCTATGGCTATACAACCTCCTTGCAGTACTTATTAAAGGTAGGTACTAGGTACTTAGTACCTAGTTAATCTGAACATCTTAACATTTGAACTCCCCTTCTACGTATAACCTCTAGAGGTTTCTGATAGATAAACTATACGAAGTATTCCGTGCAATGTTTCATAATTTTTTCGCACAATAAATTTGAATAAGACCAAAATAAGGCCGTAACACCTTAGAACATGGTTGTAGAAAACTTTCTGGCGACCTCGAACAAGTCTACGGTCGTGAGTTTGTTTGTTAAATAAGGCCATGCCAATTGGTGCTTACAATGTCCTTCCCGAGAAGACTCGATATGATTATAACAGATCCCTCTCTGCAGGGTGAAATCACGTTCTATGATATTTTAGATTACATTTTGTTACAGGAACGCAAGTTTCTAATTTTAAGGGTGTCATCATAGTATCTAATAATAATTTGATCTTAGTGCGTGTTTGTTAGTAGTAAACATGAATAATATTTCATCACCATCATTTCAGCCGATAGCCCGCCACCTTCACAAAGGCATGGGTCCACCTTGTGGGGGACCTACCCACGCTGCCACTATACATTTCAGGACGCGGCTGTCGTCACTCGAGAACTCTTCAGCCCCATCTGCCATCTGTTCTGATAGCAATTAGCCTCACCCATTCCCATATTTTTAGGGCTATGTCGGTTACCCTGGTTCTTCAGATCGGTATAGTTGTCCTACATTCTCAGAGAATGTAGGACAAATATACCGACTCTTACAAATAAAGTAGTACCACGGAATATGCAAGAGTGTAGTACTTAAATCCAGTCTAGACTTCAATCAATTCGAATGTATCACAAAATCCTGATCCTGCTTTGGACCCTACTTAAGAGAAGTTCGATTACTTATTTATAAAGTCACAAAGTAAAATATCAGCAGTCTACAATTTATTTTTAATTCTCTATTATATAACAGAGAGGCTGTTGGAAGTAGATTTCACCGTAACAAAATCACAACCATTTGTATTCGACTTTAATAAATTGATTTCATCTACCTTTAGTAGCTGTATACTACTCTGAAATCGATTCATTGAGTTTATGTCTTAACCTATTTTTAGCTTTTGTCGACGACTTTAAGTTAGAAGATTAAATAGTAGGGTAGGTAAGTAGGTAACAAAAAAGGCGTAAATAAGTACAAATAAAAAAAAAGTTAATAATTTATTCAAAAAATATATAAAAAACTCGACTAAATTTACAAAATGTCCGTATCAGCATCGTAGGCTTCGTCAAAACAGTAAAACATCATCAACGCATCCGCAACATACTTCGTCAAAGGTATAGGTACTATTAAATATACTAAAAAAGCCAAAAATTATCCGCATGCAAGCTTCGTGAAACTATAAATAAACAAATACAATACAACAATAGGCATCCGCAGCATGCTTGCATCCGCAAGTTATTAAATCGACTACCTAAGCCCGTACAAAAATTCCTATAAAAATCCTGCTGCTTTTAAAAACAATTCAGAACAAAAAAAATCCGCCGTTCCATCCATACGTTCCAGTCGAGTAGGCATTGCTGTTTAGTGTGGAAGTTGTTCAGTTCGATGGATAGAGTATGTGGTTTAAAGGTTAATGATACTTTTACTTACACCCTGTATAAAGGTCGTGGACGAACATTCATATTATATACTCACGATGATGTTATGGCTGTGCCACAGCAGTAGAGCGGAAATCTACAGGGTCCAACTTAATATGCTGACGATTTTTTAAAGAGATGATCTGATCATCAAACTGAACAACTATCAACATAGTAGCCGCGAAAAAGAAACTCCGGTCCCACACATTTGGGTCGACTACGTTTGCAGTTTTTTGTCGCGACTTCAATTTTGCGCCCATAAAAAAAGTTCAATTTGATGGTCTGTTCATCCCCTTAAAAAACTTCAGCATATTAAAAAGGATAATAAAAAGATCGAACACAAGCCAGACTTTCGAATATTACAAATTATTTATCTGCGTAAATGTAACTTATAAACTAAACAACATTTAATACTCAAAACTAAAACAAAGAACAAAAGACAGTTTATTCCGAAACCCACATTATTTTGTAACAGTAAAAGCAATGTATTGTCTCTACAACTTTTTTCACGTACGTGATTCTTGAAATAGCGAAAAACTACAGTATATTCGAATTTATAGCCTATAAATCCTTAACCAGTGTGAAAGTCTGGATACTAGGCGCTCACTACTAAGAAGCTCACGTTTTATGATGAGAAGAAGCCACTCGGGACGCGTTTATGGCAGACAGTAATTTGGTATCACTTGTTACATCAGAATATTCAGCAGTTCATAATGTAGACTTTTCCAAAGGCTATTTCTCTGCTAAATATCAGGGAAAGTTTAGCACGGTAGCATAGAGAAATGAGATGGAACGCTCCTTCAAAGAAAAATCGGCCATGAGTTAGTTAGACAACAATGCGATTGTTAATAAGAAAAAACAATTAGGGGCATGCAGACGGGCAGACAGATAGAATGGACGAAAGTATAACGGTTTCTTGTTTGACTACGGAACCCTAAAAAGGAAAGATCTATCCAGAATCTGGGCTAAGTGGGATACGGGACCACCCGTAGTGCAACTGATATTAGAAACTTTGTTACTTTAATAAAAGGTAGACTACATTTAAGAAATGCAGTTGTAGTTGTAGCAAAGTTCTTCAGCCGGTTTTGTTTCAGAGTTACATTATTAATTGGTCATTAATTGGTAAAGGTGATTAACCTATTTTCTACGGAGTTGTATTACCTATACTTTAGTTACAAATATCCAGCAGGAAATTATACGGTGAATACGAAAGCTTAGTTCGTAAAGAAGTTTACCGACTATTACATGAGATAAGGGAGAAAACAAACAAAATCCTTAATCATATGAATACATAGTACCTACTTTTACATAACTTTACATAAGTATACCGCGCAGATCGAATAGTGGAGCGAAAATCTTTTCAAAACCAAGACTGAACTGGACTCGGCTACCCACAGGATGGTCTCATGTGCATTATATAGGGTCCTACTTAATATGCTGACACTTTTTTTAGGGGATGATCAGACCATCAAACTGAACAACTTTCTCTATGAGACCAACACCGAATCGCAAAAAAAAAATTAGCTGTAAAAACTGCAAACCTACTCGAGCCAATAATGTATGGGACATTATTGGCTCGAGTAGGTTTGCAGTTTTGTTATGTATGGAAGAGGTGATTTTTTTCGCGATTTCAATGTTGGTGCCATAGAGAAAGTTGTTCAGTTTAATGGTCTGATCATCTCCTTAAAAAGTGTCAGCATATTAAGAAGGACCCTATATTACGGAGGTAATAGCATACATGCTCACGACTATATTCCCCGAGGGGGTAATCAGAGATATTCTCGAAACTAAGAACATCTATTAATAGAATTTCTAGAACAGATAGAAATTAATAGAACAGATTACAGGAAAAAAACTTTTTTTGTTTGTTATTTTTTTCAATTTATCCACCCGAAAAGTAAAAGAAGCGTTGCAACACTACATTCGTGAGTCAAAGGGGTAGGTAGGTAGGTGCGGGGGTAGCGCGGCAGCGACCGGCGTACGCGCCCCGACGCCTCTCCACCGCGTGCGCATGCCTCTTGTTTACGCTCGACTTTTAATATTTTTGTATGAGACATGATAAAATGAAAAGTACGTGTCTTTTTATTTTGAATGACCTTCATATACTGTCACTGCACTGTCTCCCGTGTCTAGTAACCCTATATATTGTGTGTCATTTTACGATCTGATAAATCCTCTTTTGCTGCCAACATTTTTTGCGCGGTATATCTACTTAAGTTTTTCTTGCAAATTCACGGATTAAAAGTAAGGGGAAGCAAACAAGACCTTTGAAGATTTACGATTCAAATAAAGGTTCTTTGGAAACGGCCATTACATGCGAAGTAGTCGAAGAGATACATACAACATTTTTCTTAGAAAGTAAAGTTGTTTACAACAACTATGACTGTTTTTGAATAAGAAGGTTAAAGATAATCGCGAACCGCAACGCAACGCAACGCAACGCAGCGCAAAATGCGTAGTAGGTACCTACTTTGCACACTACAGTAGGCCTAGCATGCCACCCCTGAGAAAACGATAAAAATCGAAATGCGCCTTCATCTTTATTATTTTACGTATGCCAGAAAGAGTTCGCATGACGTTTTTCTCGTTTAAACGCTTTGTCGTGGGTGGCATGTTATCCATGCAGGGCGGGTCGGATCGCAACCGCATTAACGGATTTTTTGACGTACGTACTGCGGCCGTAGCATGCAGACCAGCGGGCGATAGCGATTACAACTCTTCAACGTATCTTAGGTTGTGGCATCCAATAAGGCTTTATTACACAGACATACAATAAATAAAACTTACGAATTTACTTAATAATACGTTGAATCTATTCAAACTCATGACTATAAACATAAATTTTACCCTCTTTCGAAATGTAGTTAACAAGAAAACATTGTCATATTATTCTCCGTGAATTGAAATAACATTTTTAGATTAAAAAAATACGACTAGGTACATTCTCATATTTTGCTTTCACAAGTAAATGAAATGAAAACTTCAGAATCTTTAGTATAAGGGATAGGCACGCGAGTTTGAGCTCTTTCTCTCTCTCTTCTCCATAGTCTATACCAATGTGGGTAGGTACTTGTGTCATCATCATCATAATCAGCCTATAAATGTCCCACTGCAGGGCACAGGCCTACCCTCAAAGAATGTGTATGGGAATTAGTCCACCACGCATGCCCAATTCGGATTAGTAGACTTCACATACACATCAGAATTTCTTCTTCAGTGTGTGCAGGTTTCCTCACGATGTTTTCCTTCACCGTTTGAGAGCAGGCGGTATTACGTACATAAGTAAGAAAAACTCATTCGAACCCGGACCCCCATAATTAGGTGTCCACACCTCTCCGCAACACGCCACCGACGACGCTCTTTTTTCTTTCAGGTACTTGTGTATTATGTTTAAATTAAGATTTGTATTTTACAGCTCTGGCAACATAAAAACTGGCAACACATTAGTAATACCTACAGAATTGCCCAAAAACACATCAATCAAGAATCGTGTGTAATCGAGCATTCGAAGTAAGTTGCACAATATAGCCTGACACCATTAAAATTCTTCTTATTTCCATTCGACAACACTGCCAACAGTCAACGTGCTTATGAATTTTGACTTTACAAAATCACCGTAAAGTATATCGGCAAAATAAACTAAAGCAAAAGCATCGGAGTATCATTCCAAAACCACAAATCCTTTAAACATCAAACAACCCAAAACCAACTTTGTTGACGTTGAAATAATGACACCTGATTCTGCAAATAGGTGTGGTAGTTATAAATGGCAACAAACTTATTTAAATAGATCGCGTAATCGCAAAAGGTTCTTTAGTGTTTGAAAATAAGGGATATAGTGAAAGCAAATACTGAAAAGTACAAACGTAAAAGCTTTCAGAGTACTGTTGTAGCTTGGTTGTCGTGGTAAGCGCTCTCAAAATAATCTTCCCTTTATCCTATGTGTGTGGAAAATGGAATATCTGTAACAGATTGTTGATGTTGGAATGGCCGAGACCGCCACGGACCAACTATTCATAGTTAAATCTTGTATTTTGCATTCTCTTGGTTTACTTCGATAGTGTGATTTTGGTCAATTCAACTTAATGGTGTAAATGATTTAGATGCGCTGACATTTTGATCTAATTGTTCATACCGCCTACGCTTCCGCACGTCGGCGTTGCTTAGTCCGCTTTCTCGTAACTCCGCTAATCTTAAAAGCCTGTTACACGGTTGCCAACCGACGCGACTACGCCCGACAGAGGTGACCTTGTTCGGCGTACGTTCGAGATTGTTTCAACTACGCGGTCGCCAACCAGCCATTCCGTCGTGATATACGAGCTGTAAAGACGTAACATGGAGGAAGATTAAACATTTTCAATCTTCTTTTTCACTGATGCCACATTTTCATCCGGCTCAATGGTTTTCAATTTTGAACCTAAAAAGCTTGGCCCATGTGTTTGTGTCTTTATATTCTTCACAAGTTCACAACTGAGATCCCACAGACAGGGTAGGTAGGTACAAAACTATTAATTCGGTAACATTTCATTTTTCTTTTTTCCCACCATTTTGCACATTTTGTATCACAATTGATAGAAACGCGTGTGTCCGAGGCGACGATTCACAGCGACTGAAGTACTCGCGGGTACCGTTGTCATCCACCAACTACAACAGTCAGCCGACCCAGCGCCTTCTATTCACTTTTGGCCGCTAGCGCAGCTCCCGCAATTAAATTAAGGACGTTGGAAAGTCAAATGAAATTTGGTTGCAAACCGGTATCTACACGGCTTCAAACCACCAAGGTCACCTCTGTTTGACGTTGGTTGGCAAACGTGTAGCAGCCTTGACCAAGGTCACCTCTCTCGGGCGTCGGTTGGCAACCGTGTAGCAGCCCTTTTATGTTACAGTACCTTGTTTCTGAGACAGCTTATTGCTGGAGCAACGGATATTTTCAAACTAGCCCTACATCTGACTATCAATCATTTGTATGGGATACTACAGAGACTTGATGAGATGACGTGCTTGTGAACGTGCGTTTGAAAAGCTTGTTTGAAGTTCCTTCACTCTCGTTCACTTTGGCATAGTCATTTCGCCGGCAAAAAATTAATCGTGAAAAAGACACTTTTCATTTTCCCGTTATATTGCAAAGGTCATGGTAAAACGAGACGAGATCTCATAAAACAATTTATTGTGTTGTGGAGAATGAAATAAAAATCTTTCAGTGCCAACGTCAAGGCCAGAATGTTTAAATCTTCGCTTTATTCTACAGGAAATCTCACAAAAAAAATCTGCTGTTCCATATACGCTTCAATAAATAAATAAATAACGCTCACAGGCACATACATTGTAATGATCCCAAGCAAGCACAAGCAAGACTGTTTGCCTACTTGATTAAATAAATGTATGATCAGCAGATTTTTTTTTTGCAATTTCATGTTTGCTCCCATAGTAAAAGTTGTTCAGTTCGATGGTCTGAACCACCCTAATTTATTTATCAAACCATTTCAATGTCATCCTATAGTTTAGAGATGTTAAAAAACCCCATCCACTGTGGTTCGGAGCAACCTAGTTCATATTGTCAATCGTGAAAATCCAATCCAATGCGGTTTGGAGCAATCTGGGTACAACTTTGACTACTTATATAGGGACTAGTTACTTGTGATATTCTACTCACAAACATTACTGCCACTTTTGCGGGGGGCGAGGTAACATGAAATCCGCAATATTGGATTTTATTCCCCATAACTTTACATTCTAATTTTGAATGTTAAACATCATGAAAAGTAGTCTCGTGTGAACCCCAAATGTCATAAGTTAATGGTTCGCAATTATAGGCTGTCTCTTTTAGTGATAAGGTATAAAATTGAATTTAATGCACATGATCAATTGTTCTTATACCGTGGCAGAGGGGAAATGCTACCGCAACACCGCAAGGCCAGTCCTTATAATAAATAGTCAAAGGGGCACAAAGTAGACACTTGGATAAATATCCAAAGCGTATTTTATATTCAATGAAATGCATTACAATACTTAGAGGTGTACTTCAATTGAACAATCAAATTGAACAACTTTTACTATGGGACCAATGTAGAAAAATAGAAAAAAAGATCTGTGATGTTTAATATAAAACGTCAAGCCCATCTAAACCCACATGTATGGAACCGCGGTTTTTTATTGCTGATTGGCCCCGTTGAGACAGTTGTTCAGTTTGATGGTGTGAAGCACCCTTAAGTATGTAACGCATTAAAGTTTACACCCTGTATTATAGTATCTTTGATGTACGTACGTACGTTCCTTACGTACCTTCGCAGACTGTCAAACTGGACAATTTTCTCTACGTACGTAATACTGACTGCTCTCAAACGGTGAAGGTAAACATCGTGAGGAAACTTGCATACACGGAAGAAGAAATTCTGATGCGTATGTTGGTAGACTGACACCCACACACCTCCCTGAGGCTGATGATGATGACGATAGTACCGTTCGTCGTCGTCGTATTGGCCCTAAAAGTCTAATCGGCAACGATAATCAAAGATTACAAATACTCTGATATCGCAAGACACCACGAGCTTCAAACTTAACATCACTTAAAACTTCAATCATGAACCGATCAACTTTCCTACTAATCATATTCATGAAATCCATACTGCCGCCACAAATTTAATCCACTGCCCAGTGGTTCTTAACCTGGGGATAATTATATACCTACTGGGGTAATTAAAGAATAATTGTATGGGTAAATAATACTGATGCAAGTTAGGCAAAAGGTCGTTAATAGCTTCGATCAAAGTTAATATAATATTTCATTTGTTTATTTCAATAAAACTATGGATATGTGGATTTTTTGACTGTACATCCTTTGGACGAGGCATGTTGCCAAAACTAAAATTAATTAATTAGTAATGGTTTAATTGTAATTTATACATTTTTCTAATAATACATATTTATTTTCTCTATAATTAAATTGATATCATTAGCATCCTTTTAATCTAAGAGTCTACCCATCGAACTGAACAACTTTTACTATGGGAGCAAACCGATCAAAAAAATCAGCTATTGCGTACAAGGTGTAAGTGACAGCCTAGCAAATACTGAAACGGTGAACTCAGACCATCAAACTGAACAACTTTCACTATGGAGCCTACCTCAGGAGACGCGAAAAAAATCAGCTGTCCCATACATTTCGGGTCGTACAGCAGTTTTGTATGGGACAGCTGATTTTTTTTCCCGTCTCCTGAGATAGGCTCCATAATGAAAGTAGTTTAGTTTCATGGTCTGAGTTCACCGTTTCGCTGTCACTTACACCCTGTATATTTGAGTCGCGAACTCGCGCGTCGAGATTGCAGTTTAGTATTTGCAGTAGTAGTAGTAGTAAGTAGTTTAGCTGATTTTTTATTTGCTGGATCGGTTTGCTCCCATAGTAAAAGTTGTTCAGTTTGATGGGTAGACTCTTAGTTTAATAGGATGCTAATGATATTAATTTCACCCTTTATAAGAAAAATATAAATAAAACAGTGAACATCATGTGTAACAGTCATGTCATCGTGCACGTTAAACAATCATTATCATCATCACAGCCTATATACGTCCCACTGCAGGGCACAAGCCTTCCCTTAGGGAGGGTCTATGGGCGTTAGTCCACCACGCGTGCTCAATACGGATTGGTAGACTTCAAATACGCATCGAAATTTCTTCTTCATTATATGCAGGTTTCCTCACGATGTTTTCCTTCACAGTTTGAGAGCATTCGGTATTAGGTACCTTAGAAAAAGTCATTGGTTCGTGGTATGTCATCCGTGCTGATTCGAACCTGGACCTCAAGGTTTCCATTGCTCTCCGCAACGCACCACCGACGACGCTCTCTTTTTTAATAATAATTTGCAATTTACTCGAATACCCTGTAGGGTTTGGCCCACTTCTTGGCCCAAACGCTAATAGTCCAACTACAAAAACTGGAGCATTTCAGGCACGCTCCTGGCCGAAACCAACTGGTAATGATAATAATTATCGCATGCTTGCCTATTAATTTTATTACTCCGAACATTTTGCGTGGTAATCGTACGGTTCCGCGGTAAAAAAAACGAGAAATGTCCTTTTCTAAACCTCAAACGACACGGCAAGATTACCAGAAAGGTTGAGAACCACAGCACTATACTAATGAAAATCGATCTATAGGGTCAGTGTGATGATAACCGACCAGTTTATTAAGCCACTAATAACCACCTCTTTGCAGCCTATAAATAAGGTTTGGCAGGGTTGGTTCTGGGGTGTCCGAATAAAATAGCTATGAAAAATAATTTGCATAACATAATTGCTATGGCAGATTTTGTTTATTAGCGACACGGCTCGCGCTTTTCAATTTCGTCGCGAATTAACGCGATTAGCAAGATTAAAACGGTTTTATTGAATTTATGTAAATTGTTATATTTTCATTAAAGGGTTTGTTTTATTTTTGGTTGAGCAGTTATTTTCAACGGGTTTTTAGGAACATTGTTTTTATTAATGTACTGAGTTATAGACAAAAATTCGTCTCTCACGTGTTTTAGAGAACCTAGTACCCCAAAAAGATCCCAAATCAATCAGTCAACTTATAATTTATCACTTACGCCGTGTTGCGATTGTTGGTCCTATAGTAAAAGTTGTTCAGTTTGATGGTCTGAAGCACCCCCTTAAGAATGTAACGCGTTTATGTTTACACCCTGTATACCGTCCTATCTCAGGTCTCTAGCCCAACGGGCCGTAGAGCATAGCATCTCACACTACGCCTGCCAGGTTAGTCCAAGTTATACAAAGTGTAACAAAAGTAAAAATAAACATTTAAATATTTTAAGGTGGTTTTGACCATCAAACTGAACAACTTTCACTATAGGACCAACATCGGAACCGCGAAAAAAAATTTGCCATCATATTCATATTCATATATTTATTGCAATCACATGGTACAGTTAGGTCAAATGTAACAAATTTTGATCTACATATGATACCCTCTGGGCACGGCAACATAAATAAATAAAAGGTAGCTAAAATGTATTATATAACAAATAAAATCAAATCAAACAAAATAGTTTACAAGTAAATTAAAATCAATTAAATAAATCAAAATCAATCAAATCATCAATTAAAAAATTTAAATCAGTGGGGACCGTGAGGTTGAGAACGAGAATAGTAGGTATAGGTATGTATAATAATTTGAGTAGCTAAAAATCAGATCTCAGAAAGAAAGTCTTCAATTTTATAATAAGATTTACCAATTAGGATACGTTTTAATTTGTGTATAAATATGTGATCTTTTTTTTCGTCTTTAATATGCTCCGGTATTTTATTATGTATTTTCGCAGCGGTGGAGAATGGGCTTTTGTGGTACATTTCCATTGTTATTGTGGGGAGGGCGAGTTGGTTTTTTGTACGAAGGTTATGCATTTAGCTCATACTTGAGCTGAATTGTAGTTTAGTATGGAACATCAGACTTTTTTCGCGATTTCGATATTGATCTCATAGCAAAAGTTGTTCGGTTTGATGGTCAAAACCACCGCCTTAAATGTTTATATGTATTTTTGTAACACCTTAAATAGGTAGGTACTTTAGTAAATAGGTTGTCGTTAGCGAAGAGGGGCTTCGATATTGGATATGATCAGCGAAGTATAAGCCGTACGCTTTTTTTGAAAGTTTGTTACCTTGACTACCGTTTTAGTGCTATTCCATCTCGGCAGTCTCCATGCTTCGGAATGAATGCTAAGCGGTTGACTTGTCGCGCACCCCTACACGCGAAGCGATGTTTCTACCTAATTGCTGCTCATTCTCGTATGTGAACGTTCACGTATTGCCGTACGCTGCGCATGTAGGAGCTTGTATGAAGCGGCAAGCTGCTGCCACGAGCTTGTATGAAGCGATTTTTCGGGCAGGATATCTATTCGGTCGTTGTGCCCTGCAGTGGGCTGTAAATACACTTATGGTGATAACTACCGAAATATCGGGAACTTAATTACAAGCGATGTAAAACCAGTAAATTAATGTTCAACTTTATTCTAGCTTCGTTCTCGTTAATGTATACGTACACCTTAAATAAAGACTACTTTAGGTATAGAAGACTACTTCTAACATGTCAACCTAAACAGCAAAGTAATTAATGAAAACAAGACTATACACGTTCCATTTAATTGAAAGCAAGCTCCGATTAATTTGAGAAATATTTATGGTGTTTAAGCAAATTGCCTTTCATTAACAATGTGTTTAATGAGAAACCTTCGCTTCGGGAGCAAATAGGCAATTTAAATGTATTCCGCTCTTTAGTCTCCTTACGTACCTCGTATCTCTACGTAATAAGTGGGAAAATGCTTAGATTCATTAACCTTCGTAGGCACTTTGATATATTATACATTTTTGTACGTACTTAGAATTAGTAGATATTTCCAAGATCCTGTCTTCTTCTTCTTATCGTGTTGGCAAGCCTTGGTGTCAGAGTTTTTAAAGTCCGCCTTACGGCCGATACGACGATATAAATATATGACGTGGTTTTTAACCGACTTCAAAAAGGAGGAGGTTTCTCAATTTGAGCGTATATATACTATACGAACGTTAACCCGCGACTTCGTCCGCACAAATTATATACCAGATTTTAAGTCAGATCATAAGCTATCAAACAAAAAAGTTTCATCGAAATCGGTTCAGTAGTTTTTGCGTGATACTCGTTCAAACAAACAAACACACAAACAAACAGACAGACAAAATATCCAAAAATTGGTGAAATGGAATCAGGGACACCTAAAAACCATAATATCGTAACTTTTTTGTTGTTAATATCTTCAATGTACAGACAAACTTCCTGTTACAGTTTTATAATAGTATAGATTATATATATAAATATATTTTTTTTAACGTGTGTTCGCGGATAACTTCGTCGTTTATGAACAGATTTTGATGATTATTTTTTTGTTGGAAAGAAGATATTCCAAGGGTGGTACCATGATAAGGAAACCAGGATCGGATGATGGAATCCCAGAGAAATCGAGAGAACCTGTGAAAATCGTAGTGCCGTCTATTGCGTTTGTTAATTTAAAGCACTTGAATTCACCACTGAAAATTGTGAACTAAACAAAATTTTAACGAAAAATTAAAACGGCCTTCAAAAAAACTAAAAAGTTAAAAAATAATATTGCAACCGATTACTTATTCGTTCGCATCATAAGAACATTAATTTATTTTATAGAAGTCGGTGTCAAGCCTAGCCAAAAAACTAATGCAAGCCCTGTCGCGAATCGTACCGGCTTGACAGCGACATCAATAAAACAAATTAATGTTCTTATGATGCGAACGAAAAAGTCATCGGTTGCAATATTATTTTTTAACTTTTTAGTTTTTTATTTAACGACTACTACCACCAGAGATAGTAGCCGGGACCAACGGCTTAACGTGCCATCCGAAGCAAGGAATCATCTTTCTTTTCAGACAATCAGGTTAGTCAGCCTGCAATGTCCTCACCAACTGGGGAAAAAGACGACACCTGACCAAACATCACTTTATCTCAAATAACCGTAGCGAGACTAAAAATACAGGGTGCGCTTTATCAACGGGACACAAGCGGGCTCACATACAGGGTGTGTGTGCTACACAGAGTGTTTGCTAAACGGCTGGCAGCCTCAATTAGTCCAACTCAAACATGGTCGCCGCTCCTTTATCAACATAGTAAATAGCACAAAACGATTTTTAATTCATCGTTTTTAGTTTCACATATTTTTGGAGCGATAAACAGGCGAAGGGCGAGATTGAAAAGCTTTAGTTCTTTAAAATAATTGTCTGGCACCATTTAGAACTAAAGTTCAAAGAAAGTACCTTATTCAAAGTAAACATTTTCATGCTAACAAATAGTACTCGAGTATTATTATAACCTATACAGAATGTTTATTTTTTATTTTTGCCCCATCGTGCCTTAACCCTTAAGACTCTACAAAATGAAACAATTTTACAATGAAATAAAAACCTATCACTTCCTAAGGAATATGTGTAGACAGTTGCATTACTTTAATGGTTGATTGTAACCATGATACTGAATAACTTTCACTGAGAAAACAATATAAAATAAATGTGTGGATGAATAAAGTTCTTTTTATTTTTTTATGAAAACAATTTTGAACTTTCCAAGCCTCCAACAAAGTTGAAAAAAAACCCTTTTAGGATGACAACGAAAACTAACTCCTATCATGTTTCTCTACTAACTTACTTTACATTTTGTTCAACAACGGCAAAAGTTTCCCTTTCCACCATCGCTGATAAAATAAAAACTTTGTCTTGCGCCAAGAAACATATATCTAATCAATTATACTTTGTGGAGTTTACTACAACACTACAGGAAGCCTAAAGATTTATTTTAGTCTTTATCATTAATAAAGCGGTAGGTACTTACTTGATTAAATTGTCATCTTCGATCAATCAAATCAATCATAAATCAAAATAATAATGTTACCCATCCATGTTACTTCACCTTATCTAGGCTTATACGCTAATTGCATAGAGTGAACGAGATACATTTATGTTGTTTGTCTGACCTTTATGACCTCTTTCGACTCACAAATGACCTTCGTCGACTCTCTGATGACCTTCGTCGACTCACTCATGATCTTCACCGACACTCTTATCAACTTCGTCGATTCGCTTATTCGCTAATGAGTATGAGTAATGACCTTAATGAAAAAAGGTGAGTCATGAGTGAGTCGACGAAGGTCATAAGTGAGTCTACGAAGGTCATAAGTGAGTCGACGTAGGTCATAATTGAGTCGATTAAGGTCGTTAGTGAGTTGACGAAGGTCGTAAGAGAATCAACGAAGGTCATAAGCAAATCGACGAAGGTCATAAGAGAGTCGCCGAAGGTCATGAAACTGTCGTGTTACGGGTGCCGGGGTGTCCCAGAGGGGCCCCAACCCAACCCTCGTACACTCATTAGGAATTTAGAGAAAAAATTAAACAGAGCTTACGGGTACGTAGTATTCTTTAATCTAGACAGTCACAGACTAAATCTGTGTGGTATAGGGATCCTGGTCTGACACAGTGTGATTGCAGTGAACCTATTCAGTCGATGGGTCATCTGCTGGAATGTCCGCTGTGCCCGAGCACCTGCACGAGAGAGGATTTAAATACAGCTACTCCTTACGCTGTCACGCTTGCCGAACACCTGGCTACTAAAATATAAAAACATCACTGTAGAACCATTGACACGAAAAGAATAAGAAGTCACACGATGAGGATGATGATGAGAGATGAACATAAAATAGACATACAAAACTTCTTCCAAACAAAGTCCAAAGTATCACGAACGAGACCGTTAATAAAGTCACTTGGCATTGGCAGAACATGTAGAACCAATATGGAGAAATTAGTGGCAAGGGCCCCCTTCTTGCAAGGTGAGTATACATTTGATGATCATATCAGCTAACCTGCGGACTTACCAGAGTTGAAGGCTTGCACGGCGTACTCCAGAGATTTAGTGTCCCTACTCATGCAAAAGGAAAGCAATTTCTTTAATTTTCTGAATAAATTCTCAGATTTAAATAAAATGATACTGCAAAGCAATTAATGGGTTCGCTGCCTCAGCAGCGTGTCACAGCGTGCAGAATCTTCCAACGTGTAGCAATCGACTTCACTGGGCCAGTCCAGGTTAAAAACGAAAGAGTAAGACGTGGGCTCATAAGTAAGGGATATATATGTGTTTGTCTGCTTTGTAACAAAGGCCATACATTTAGAGCTGGCCTCAGACTTATCAACAGATACCTTCCTCGCTTGTTTTCATAGATTCATCTCTCGTAGAGGTTTGCCCGCCGAAGTCTTCTGTGACAACGGTACTAATTTCCGTGACAGTTTCCGTTCAGCTTAACACTTCTGAAAGTCATCAAACACTGGTGCATAATTTAGCAGCTAAGCAAGGCATACGATTTCATTTTACGCCTAGTTACTCGCCTGTGTTTGCTGGACTAGTAGAAGTAGCAGTAAAATGTATAAAGTTTCATCTGAAACGCATTTTACAGAAAATTTTAATGACATTAATGAACACTTGAATACTATATTTGTGCAAATCGAGACCATTAATGGCAGTGTCTGGTGACATTAATGACTTCAGCTATTTAACGCCTGGTCACCTCTTGATTGGTACTGCCTTGACTTCGTACCCTGAGATTTATCTACAGGATTTACCTACTCCTAAACTATATCTATGGATCGCTTGTATAAAGTTACTTCCTCTTTTTACTAGTTCTGAACTCCAGCGGTAGGTTCACGTTACATTATAATCACCGTATTGCGTTGACGTCAAGCCATTTACAAAGTGTGATTCGGCAATACGCAACAAAACATTGATTAATGGCGTAAAATTTGATATTATAATGAACGTAACATTATCTTCTTGTAGCGGTCTCCCAGATAAGAATAAATTGTTTTTCCTTAATCTGAACTTTGGAGGAAATGTGAGGACAAAACTCAAACTCAAAATGTTTTATTCCAAATAATATCACTTTGATAGCTTTCTGACATAATTTTTGACTCTACCGCCGCGTCGGAAAGTGTTCCGCAGAAGCAGAGAGAGAGCAAAAGCGGCCTGAAACTCTACAACACATATCTTAAAAATAAATATTCAAATTACAATTACAAATACAATATTGAATGACATAGTGTAACATTGTAGAGACCAGACATTTTGGTCATTCATATAATCATTGACTTTATAGTAACCTTTTTTACAGAGGACTTGCTTAACTTTTTGTCTGTCAATTTTAGAATATCTTCTGGTATCTTATTATAACAGAGTATACAGTGCCCCATGAAAGATGTGTAGACCTTACGGAGTCGAAAATTTGGGAATACTAATTTATATTTATTTCTTGTATTGTAATTATGAACGTCAATGTTTTTGGGAAAGGCAGACAAATTTTTGCGAACGTTTAAAAAATTTTCCTTCATAATTTACTGACACTTTTTTTAAGGGGATGATTAGACCGTCTAACTGCACAACTTTGATGTGAAATATACAGTCATGTGCTTCAAAATAATAAAAAAGGGAAAAGGCTCTAGACGCTTTTCCAATACTTATAAAATGTTAACATCAAATTCGAAATCTCAACGTTAGTAAACTGGGGAATGATGCCAAACAGATGAGGTTATAATTAAAATAGAAAACGTCCATTCCAAACATACACGGACATTTAGTGAAAGAAACATAAAAAGCTTGCAATAGCTGTCAGATTTCATTGCACAAGCTCTGATGTATTTCAAAATATCATTTCAAACATCCAGCTAGCACGCGTCCGGCTTTTATTTTTAAGGTAATTACATTGTCCATCGATCAGCCTATTTCTGATCGGACGTATTTTATAAGTAACATACTTACATACATTTATATATACTTTTTTTTAAATAAATATCTTGAACCTTGTCTTACAAATTATCTAGTCATTATGATGACTAGACAAGGATATAGAATACATATATAGATACAAACATCCATGACTCGGGTACAAATACTCATATTCATCATATCAATATTTGTCCCTTACGGGATTCGAACCCGCGACCTTTGCACAACAGGTAGGTTCACTACAGACTGTGCTACCGGGCCGTCAAATTTATATACTTACATATTTTTATAAACTCATGACCACTCCCACTTCCACTTCGGAGTGATCAGAAAACTGACGTAACCAGCACCTATCACCATTAAAGTAATTACTAAACATAGAAGATAGTAGGTAATTCAAGCGAAGGAGAGCGGAAGTGTTGGGAGAGGCTGACCGAGGAAAACATGCCAAGATCAAATTAATGATCTTTTCCGAAAAGGACAAGTGCGTACCACCTTTACTGTTCGGAAGTGCATAAAAAGATGTATGAATGTGCATGAGGTTAAAGAGGTGTGTCAGAGCCGTTGCGTGTGTCGGTCCGTGGTCTCTGTCTACTCCCATGGGACAATGGCGTGAGTTTAGGTATGTAGTTATTCCTCCAGGCATCTTCATCATCTTGTTGATGCCCACATCGTGTGGCTGCTGGTTATAACTGCATTAGACTGTACCGCAACCCTGATCGTATCGATTTTCCTTTTCTTCAGATTCATGGGGGGGTAAAGACGAGAGGATGAAATTTTTCGAATAAACCCTATAGTCTCTGTGTCGAATTCGGTAATGAGATTTCATAAGTATCCGGCAGTCCCACAAGGAGAGTATAATTTTTTAAGTGTACAATTGTGTAGCAAGATTTACTTTGATAGGATACTCATGGTTTGCAATTTAGGTCACTTAGTTACTTATCTATATTCGAAAATACATTAACTTCAACTCCATTATCCGTCGGAACAACTGAAATAGTTAAGGAAATGGACAATTTAATTCTCTATGCACAAATAGATTGTCCTAAACCTAAACTATACCTGCCATGGGTTGTAACATGTTGAGGTATTTTAATTAAAGTCCCTTTTGTTTGGGCACGTAGAGTCGATCCATTCTAATAGAGAAATCCCGTGAAATAACTCTTACATTGTACACTGTAGGAATGAAAATGGCTTGATTACTGGGACTTAGCTTGATAAACTTCAGTTGAATAGAGCTGACCATCTGGCCTTATTGTGCTAAGTTGGTCACAGATTTGATTAATGCAGTCAGTAACATTTTCAGCTTTATGAGGGGTTCGTTGGTAAGCACCAAAGCGTTTGGATAGGTTAGATTTGGCACACATTTTCTCGAAGCCCATATGGTAAATGCAAAGCTTAATTTTGTCCTACCGTCTTTTTTACATCTGGTGCCGAGACGTGGACACTCTCAGGTTCGTACACAGTCTTAAAGAAGCTGATAGAGCAATGGAGGAAGGATTCTCAGAAGGATAAATTCAGCGTTGCTGCAAAGATCTAACACAAAATCATATTTACTAACGCGGGTCATCTATTCTATTCATCCTCATCATCATCTCAGCCGATGTATGTCCACTGCCGGACATAGGCCTCCCCTAAGAGTCACCACAATTCATTCTATTCTACACTATTATAAAACCGAAAAAGAGTTATATGTGTTCAAAAATATATTTCTGGAAAAAATACCTGGGGTAGTATAATAGGTACAGAGCGTCTGTGAAACTCAATTGTTTTATATTTTGAAAAAAAAAATTAAAACTGACCAAGTGCATGTCGGACCACGTGCAGGGTAAGGTTTCATAGTTGCCCGTCACAATATAATATGGACTTGGAAGGAGGCTTTTTGTTTTATACTACGGTTTAACGGCTAATAAAGTCTAAAAAGTACCTTTTATAAGTTGGTCGACTATTACTCGTAAACTTGTAAAGCCTACTTAGCGGTGATAGTTTTCCTTTTAATTTCGTTATATAAGGTCTAACAAAATTAGGTGAAACTATTTTAAGGGGATGATCAGACCATCAAACTGAACAACTTTCTCTATGGGACCGATATTGAAATAGCGAAAAAAATATCAGCTGTTCCATACATATAGGTTGATTTGTTTTGTATGGAACAGCAGATTTTTTTTTCGCGATTTCAATATTGGTCCCATAGAGAAAGTTGTTCAGTTTGATGGTCTGATCGTCGCCTTAAAATAGTTTCAGCTAATTTTGTTAGACCTTATATATACCACTGCCATGAATTTTTCACTTATCCAGAAACAGCCGTTTAGCTGGCGGGGGCGGGGAGGGGGCACTTTCTAATTTGTCTGTGCTTGACTCTAACAAAAAATTTCACTTTGAAGGTTAATATTTCGCTAACGGATCTCTAAATCGAAAAATGGTTTTCCCATACCCATAATATTTTTAAACCACCTATCCAACGGTACTGTAGTGTACAGCAATAAGGAGTAGTTAATGTGGAAAGCGCAGGTAGCGCCATCTATCGGCACGCGCAGTCTGTGGTGAATATCTATCGTGCATTCGCTCGGTATTCACCATAGATTAATATGTAAGTATATTGGATAGGTAACTCATCTTGAATTTTAGGACGTCCTAATTGCGTTGCCGCTTATTAGCACTAGGGGGCGCCACATTATGGAATAAATTGAAAAAGACGATCGGCCGACACGAGGATCGAACCTTAGCTACCCGGATCGTAAGCCGGTTGTCTAGACTGCTAGACCAACAAGACAGTGATTGATATGGGCGAAATCTCTCACTAATGCAGCGCAGCGCGTGAGGTGTAGTGCGCTGTTACTCCAATATGAACCCTAGTTGAACACGTAGTGCTTCGAAATATAACCGATAGATGGCGAAAGCTGTCTATGGAAAATCAGCGTTCCACTTAGTTTGTACTAAGATAACATAGCATGGTATTCACTCGCCGACCACCGTGCCGTGCGGACGTGCGCTGGCCACATTTACTACATCTGTGTTTTAATCAACCTCAACTAACCCTGAGTGAAAAGGTGCATTTTACAGGTACCCCACACTATTTTCTCGTCTAGAGAAAAAAAAACCATTCGCACTCCGCGTGTAGGGGAGGTACCCTAAAAAAAATCTTTTTGAAGTTCTTTATTACCACTTTATCGGCGTGATAAAAATGTATACCCATGCCAAATTACAGTTTTCTAGTACTAAGCGTCTCTGAGCTAAGCCGCGGACGGACGGACAGACGGATTTGGCGAAACTACAAGGGTTCCTTGTTGACTTCGGAACCCTAAAAACTGTTAATGCGAGCATAATGGTAACTATTGAACTAATGCTATCTTTTTTTTCGCTATTTTAAGACCTAGCCAAATTTGAGACCTCTAAGATAATTCGGTCATATCATAACTCACTAGTTTAATATGTAGGCACTTATGCATAATCGTAATTTCAATGCGAATCTTGATGCGCTTTTAAACATTTAATCAAACAGTATAAAAAAAAGATTGTACCTACCCGTTTACAGTATTTTCTTCCCAAGCAATCGTCAAGATAAGAAAATTCTCCCTGGAATTCGCAAAGAAAAAGGTGCCGTGTTTATTGAGTCGCTAAAGAGAAGTGGAATAATAAAACTTGTGGTGTTTGTTTACTGATGTTTCAAACAAGTTACGTCTTAGGATACAGTGTCTTTGTTTTTGCAAACAATTGACATACAAAAAAATGGACACCGGGTCTAGTAAAAATTCACGAAAAAAGTGTCCCAGACTAACATACACAAATCTTAAGTACGTGTACTTATAGTAATATAAACCATCTAAAAATATTGAAATTCTTTTTCATCCCAGTCCCCCATCGCGAGTTCGCGACACGGCGCGCTCGCTTGCGCGTAATCTGCGGATCAAACGAAGACTGTCGCGTAATTGGTTCTCTTTACCCGTTTTGGTGCTCTTTTGGTTCGGACACTTTTGACCCTACGTCCAGTAGTTGGTAAGTCAATGATGCAAACTGTAGTACTAAATTACAGTGTATTTTAAGGGCCTATGTCGAAAAATAATTGAAGCGACATGGGCGTGTGATAGCTTATATTACTGCCTGATTCGCGAAAAAGAGATGAGGCGGCGCGCGCCTGAAACGACGCAAGCGTAAAACTAACTTTAAAATGTGTCTTAATCGTGTTTCGGCTCTAATCAAAACATCAATTATATGTTCAATTTACACATATCCGTAAATAATACTCCTACTGTTAGTACTTCATGATATATGACGCTTTGAAAAATCAAATTTTTTTCACATATCCTCTTAATTAAGACGAAAAGTTCCAAATGGCTCTACAGATGGCGTTAACGCGAGATGAACATAAACTCACGAATCCCTTTGTGTGAGGTTGGTAGCTTTGCTACAAGTACCAACTAAATAGAAATAAAATAGTAAAAATCCGTGTGTTTAAGTAGTAAGCAGAAAAATCTGAACAGGTACAGTCAGCAGCTTGTTCTACGTCGCGTCGTAGTACTAAAGTGCATACAACTTATTGCTGCTGACTGTATTTAAAGGACATAATAAAGGACATAAAAATGTATATCCTTACTTCTATTTATAGTATAGACTATGGAACACTAGAAACTAATTGTAGGCAGTAGTTTATTTTACAATGCTTTATTAGTTTTTATCATTTTTATATAAAAAAAAAACATTGTGCTTGCATCACCGACTATCAAACAACATTGACAGCCATTTTGGGGTTCCTGCTTTTTTATATCATTCAATAAAAATAAATTATAAATTCTGAGTAATTTTTATAAAACCCTATAACTTAATTAATTGAATCAGGCGTTACTTTGCGGAAATCCATGACTAATATGTAGATGACACGATTGTATCAAGACCTCCGCTTCTAAGTACCTAGTAGACAAAGTTGTATTACGTTATGCAACACAACCTGCCCACCAAATAATTTCTACTCTACACGTGTTTCGCTCCACCAAGGAGCATCCTCAGGAGTTAGACAGACGAACGTTCGAAACAGAGTTGTTACTCCGCCGAGCGTCCGACACCGAGACACGTGTTTCGCTCCACCAACCGTCTCGGTGTCGGACGCTCGGCGGAGTAACAACTCTGTTTCGAACGTTCGTCTGTCTAACTCCTGAGGATGCTCCTTGGTGGAGCGAAACACGTGTAGAGTAGAAATTATTTGATGGGCAGGTTGTGTTGCATAACGTAATACAACTTTGTCTACTAGGTACTTAGAAGCGGAGGTCTTGATACAATCGTGTCATCTACATATTCCTATAACTTAATACAAATTTTACTACAGTCAAAACTTCTATACATTTTCTGGTATTTTGTAAAGGGAATGTGCCGGTTGTCCTTTTATCAATGGATGCGTCAGACTCAGTGACATGATTTTTTTAGAAAGTTCTGATCTAACCCAATTATTACCAAACTACCGAGACTAGACGAATTTTGTGTTCATCAAATCAATTATTGTATCCTGCAAAATTCGTGCATTGACATACTGAAAACAGATAATTATGAATACTTAGTTTGCCACTGCATTATTTGCAACACCCCAATGCCAAATATAATCCACAATAGGCGCATATTGCATGGGTATTATGAATGTAGCTCATTATTACAAATTGCAATCTACTCCAATTGGAAGCATAAATGGCTTGTTCTCACTGAGCGGAACTGTGAGTCAATTAATTTTGTGATGTTTATTTAAAACGTTTTTTTTTTCACAGAAAACCAGAACCTAGGGGTACAAGGAAAGAGCCTCCCCGTATGACGAAACCTGTGGGTTCCTCTGGCGTACCCTGGGTAGTCAGCTTCGATACGATAATTGCGGACTGGCTAATCTTTCCACTACAGCCTTTGCGATTGTTATGTGATTTAGTCTTTGACTATTTATTGTAAGGACTAGCCTTGCGGTAGCATTTCTCCTCCTCCACGGTATAAGATCAATTAATCATGTGCATTTACATTCAATTTTATACCTTACGAGCGTTAACCCGCGACTTCGTCCGCACAAATTATATACCAGATTTTAAGTCAGATCATTAGCTATCAAACAAAAAAGTTTCATCAAAATCGGTTCAGTAATGTTTGCGTGATGCTCGTTCAAACAAACAAACACACAAACAAACAGACAGACAAAAAATCCAAAAATTGCTGATATGGAATCAGGGACACCTAATAACCATACCGTAACTTTTTTTTTGTTAATATCTTCAATGTACAGACACTCTTCTGTTACAGTTTTATAATAGTACGAGCGTTAATCCGCGACTTCGTCCGCACAAATTATATACCAGATTTTAAGTCAGATCATGAGCTATCAAACAAAAAAAGTTTCATCAAAATCGGTTCAGTAGTTTTTGCGTGATACTCGTTCAAACAAACAAACAAACACCCAAACAAACACACAAACAAATAGACAGACAAAAAATCAAAAAATTGGTGAAATGGAATCAGGGACACCTAAAAACCATATCGTAACTTTTTTTTTGTTAATATCTTCAATGTACAGACAAACTTCCTGTTACAATTTTATAATAGTATAGATTACTAAACGAGACTGCCTATAATTGCGAAACAATAATTTCGAACTGAACGTTTGGGGTTCACGCGAGACTATTTTTCATGATTTTTAAGGTTCAAAATTAGAATCTAAAGTTATGGGAATAAAATTAAAGTTGCGGATTTCATGCTACCTCGCCCCCCGCAAAAAGTGGCAGAAATGTTTGTTAGTAGAATTACACGCGTAACTAGTCCCTATATAAGTAGTCAAAGGATTTAGTTTATGCTGACACGAAATAAGAAGACCAGAACAGACTGGATTTTTCTAAAGGCTTTTGATAAAATCAAATAGGTATCCATTTTGATGACACGCACACGCCTAGGTTTATGGTCAAAAACATGGTTTCATTAAAAGCCTGCGATATACCTATACCTACATTTTTTTAGCTTACTTCATTTGAGATTTGGACTAATCTAATCCATTGGATTATTTATCAGAAGATCACATTAGGTCAAAATACCAAGGCAGGTTGGGTGTACCTTCCCATACAATATTTAAGTGTTTATTAGAAAGAAAAACTATTTTCATCATAGTAACCTTCAAGAGAAGAGTTTCAAAACTCACTCCGTCTTACAAACTTACTTTATATGCGATCAATTATGTATTTGTACCCTAAAAGCGTAATTATTTAGCGGAAAGCCAAACATATTTATGTAAGATTCTTTGTAAGTGGCAAACTTTTGTTGTTGCTACGTGATACGCCTTGATACGTTAATAGAAAAAGGTACCTTCGCTCTAAAATGTTTAAATCAATGCGGCTTGCGGTAGCCAAATGAATAAAGCGAACTTCAAACATTGGAGTCCTCTTTTTCTCGGTCGTTCCTAGTATCGATCTGGGCTTGCTCTGCGTAGAATGAAATGCCTTGGCTTATGTCATCCAATGCATAGAATTATTAAGTAGTAGGTACTTAGCGTACGTCAGCATCAGATAATCCTGACCCTCGCATCTAAATCTTTATAAGCTCATGGGGGTTAGATTTCTCTAATAGTATATAGATAAGAGATAAGGGGACTTTTTGTAACCATCAGCTGGTGAGCATCTCTGTGATGGAGATGGACCAAGTCTGCCAGATTAAAATATTGGTAGATATGTTTTGTGATCAGTTTTCTTCCCGATAAAGAACAACTATGCAAGACCGCAACCGCAGAACGCGATTCTTTCACCGTACATTAGAACATTGTATGGAAACCGAGGAAACTGTACGCTTGAGAAGTTCGTAGGCCTTGTAATAATAGAGTTGTTTTCGGTTCGACGATTTCCTCTCGCTGAGTCATGTGCCCCTTTCATCACATTTTGGTATATAGTCATTGTTATCTGACCTTTATCTACCCAGAGTATTGTTGTCTCCATTGATAATATAAGCTTTATATAACCAAGAATCTCATGTGACATTCTTGGTTATATAAAGCTTGAAGAATGAAGAATGTCTTTGCTAGTTTAAAATTTATCGAGATTACAATTTTTTATGTTTGTAGAAACTCTTAGTTATTCATAAATCATAATACATCCGTAAAGTCTCGATAAACAAATGCCCACCCTTATTTATCATAGTAACCACATGCCACTGACCTCACCCGTTCAAATACGGCAGTCTAATCACAATAAATTTTCTATTTCCTTACATTGTAACGTAATCTATGCATGGAATGGAAGCATTAGATTTATTACCCAGACTTTCAAATCTCACGAGAAATTCGATAGATTTATCTGGTTTCGAATGGAAAGAATGCAACATTGGCTAAAATGTTACAAAGCATTCTATCTTATCTGATTTGGGAGGATGGGCAATGTGAAACAATCTGATACCTATTGGATGAAAGCTGCAGCTTTACTGTAGAATACAGTAAAACTTATCGCCAAACTTCATTACCGAAGATGTTATCTTCAATAGCCATCCTCGCTTAAAAAATATACAAATCACAGATCAATAAAACTAAAGAGGGCGGGGCCGGTGTCGCAGCAATATGCGCAAAAACGGAACACATTGCTCGCGACAGTAAGGATTCAATATATTATGAGGCTGAAAGCCAGTCGAGATATTATGTGTAAATAGTTTACAATGCTTGCGTAGTACTAAAGATTATTCGAACGTTGAGTTCTGATACCGCTATGGATAATGAGCACATTCAAGCCAACAAAATACTTACTATCGCGTGGTACTGGTGGTAATGCGACACCCGGTTTCGTACTCAGCGCGTTGGTTGGCATCTCTCTAGATATCTATGATACAAATACTAGCTGTTGCCCGCGACTCTGACTACGTAGACCTTAAAAAGTATCCCATGTGTTAATCTAGAACATATTCTATCTAATGCAGTTTTTGAGAGTGTTTTGTTTCAACCCGTTAAAATGTTAAGTTCTAGATATTCTATCTAATTTCATCTAAGTAAATCCGTTCAGCCGTTTATGCGTAATTGGTACGTCAATGATTAAAACTTTTTTCTATTATTACCCAATTAAATGTTGAAAGTTTTTATGTTTATCACTAAAATGACCATTACAGTAAAGTTTCCTAACTAAAATGATCTCGCGACGATTGTCTGAAATAATATTCCTTAAGAATCTAAGATGTTTTTATATGTAGATACGTTGCCCGCGCTCCAAAATGGCAGCAAAAAAGTAAGGTAATTGCCCGGCTTTCGCATAGTCACGCGCCATCTAGTGTACGGGCTACACGTCACTTTCTCGCACTGTTTTAAACTGCAGTGATGTTGGCGTATGATGCGTCTATTTGTAAAACGTCATTGCGAAGAATCTCATTCATTCGTAATGGTGGGTCACCGGTGTGTAATAGCATAGTAAAAAGCAGAGGTACATATTATTTATTCTGTAGCGTTGCTACGATATCGTTTAAATGCTATTGTCGTCGATTTTTCCGGTCAGCGAGATAGCTATTCTATTTTGCGGGAAGAATAGACAATGCTTTATTTTTAATAATACGAGAATAGTGAAGGGATCAGCACAAAAAGAAATAGACTTTGGCATTGGCATGATACTTGCTTACTAGGTGCAATTAGTATTCTTAGTTAGCAGCATAGCAAAGGTCACTTTCAAAACGACGTGAGTTTATATCTATTCAGGTCATTAAACTGACCAACAATCACATGACATGAAAATGACATTGAAATCGGGGGATTAAACGAGCTGTTTCATACATTTGGGTTGACTGGCCGTAAACGTTTTCTACGGAACAACAAAACATTTTTTTGCGATTATGATGTTAGCTCCTTAGTGAAAGTTGTTAAGTTTGATGGTCTGAACCCGGTTTAATAAAGCATATAAGCATATGATCACGACTATATTCCCCGGCAGGAATATGCAGAGCTGACTGCCAACCTCCAGTAATGGAGAGGAACCCGAAGAAGAAGAAAGGACAGCCCTCCGCAGACTGAAACGGTGAACTCAGACCATCGAACTGAATAACTTTCACTATGGAGCCTAACTCAGGAAACGAGAAAAAAATGTGCTGTTTCATATAAAACTGCTGTACCTGACTTACCCGACTCAAATGTATTGGACAGCAGATTTTTTTTGTAATTTACAATGATAATTCAGGATACATTGCCGGTTACTAAAGACGCTAAACACGCAATAGCTAACATGTCCTAATATTCTCAGCAATGTACCCTGAATTGTCATTGTAAATTACTGTCACGTTTAGTAAATAGGGGTCCTGGCCAATCAGCCTTGATACGACCAATGCTGGCTGGCTAATCTTTCCACTAGATACAGCATGAGTCATTATCATGCGAAATGGCTCATGCTGCTACAAAAGAAGAAGAATTCGCAGGGTGTTTCCAGAATTCTATTCTTGATCGCAAACCCTGCAATTCACGTTGTTCGCGTACCAACTAACGCCACACGTGTAGCCCATATCTGGTCGCAGGAAAAGCGAAATATTCATTCATAGAGTAACAATGTTCACTAACGAACTCAGTTGGTCATTCGCCCATACACTTCCATCCGCAATCCGATGAACAAACTGCAATATTTTTAGTCTGAATTTTGCCAACGCTTAGGTGTTTGTCATTGGGTCAAAGTGAAGGCGTACAGCAGGCAACTAGTCTATCTACTTCGTATTTTATTTAAGGTTTGGTTACATTTTAGAAAATTAATACTTATTAAATGAATGAATGAAATAGATTTATTTTCACAAAACGTTTTACAACAAGACGAAAGTATTATTATTTTTTATTTAAAGGAATAAAATAGTAAAAGCACAAATAAAACTTACCCTAAACTTAAACCATACTAAACATTCTAAACTACAAATTTAACTAATCCTATTTAGTCGAAAAGCCCGCCCCAGGTCATACCTGGCCCGAAGGTGCCCATAATGCTGGCTGCATTTCCGCGTTGAATCGCTAATGATATGCGTTGGGCTAGGTATGACCCGGCACGAGGACCGTTACCCGCATCCCGTAAACGTTTGCCCAGGTTCCTCATAAAAGTTTTTGCTTCATGACCCCACGGGCCCGGCTTCTCCACAGCGAAGGGCACGAATAAGTAGCTCTGCTCCAAAGTTGTGTAACATTGGTGTTTACGTACTGCTGCCCTTTCCGCTGCCGACCCTGCTACTCGAATGGAACCTCTCAAGTAAGATGCAGCGTACGTACATACGCACGTTGCATCCCATAGAAGACATTTGCCCTTTTGCAACATATTTTCATCTAAATATACCTAAACTTAAAAATTAATACTATGACGAAGGGACTTTCAGCGTTTGCTGGTAGTGTGAAAAAACACACTGATCAGCGCTATTTTTTTCAGCGTAGTTCTCTCGCAAAAAACACACCTACCTTCGGAATGGTTGCATAATTGCGCAACTATTTACAACTTTTACTACGTACTTACAGTTTTCATTCTATTGACACGTCATTCCATCCTGAACACAATGTAGCCCAGTCATTTTACGGAGTTTTGTTAGGCGGGGTAGGGAGTAATTAATAATTTGACTTTTAAACTGTAACCGGAACCATTAAGTGACAAAAGAACTATCTAAAAGCATATTAAAAAAATCGCTACTCAACATAGAAATCAAAATTATGTCTTCTAGAAGGATTTTAAATTATTAATATTAATACCAATGCACTCATTCGACTTTTAGATTTAAAAATATAAATTATTTTTGAGTAATAAAATAGGCAATGAAATTTGAAAAATGAGGTATTTATTAGAAAATACGAATGTATTTTTCAAAACCTTCTAAGTAGACAAAAATATTCACACCATGTTTGTAGTATGTATAATGGTAAAGCCTTAAATATGATTGTGTAAAAAAAACGTTACCATCTGGTTTTTTAGAACGAAATAATAGCTCAATTTTAAAATTGGAACTGTTGCTGATGTGATTTTTCCACACGCTAACACATTACGTACTTTGTACTAAAAACTAAGTATTTTTGTGAATATAATGAAACTTAACTTCCCGTAATGAAGGTGAAAAATAATTAAGAAACATCATAATTTGTCTAAATTAGGTAGGTACCTAATAAGAAAGGCTAATTCGACGCCTGCTTACAACTTAATATTCAGAACGTAGTTATTTTGGACGAAGTGTAAATTTTCCACTGCGACAAATCAAAGGAAATGTAATGGAATGTAATTTTAAAATTTAATTCATGATCTTCTTATTTAGTTTGAATTTAAAAAAAATGTTTTCCGTTCGTGGGTGGTAGACTCTACGGGACCAACATAAAACTGACTTCTCTACGGTGCATAGAATGTTGTGTTCTGTTTGATGGTCATCCCTTTAAAATAATTTTAAGGAAATTAGCTGACCTTATAATATTTACGCCTTATTTCAATTACAAATGGCATAAGTAAAATTTAAAAAAATAAACTGTTCGAGTTACACAATTTAAACTTCAACTTCCATTAGATTATTGATGATTATTCCGTAAATCTCATTTCCCATCTACAGATTGTCCACGGGAAATAAAGAACTTTTAAAAGCTTTGTGACAAGTTGACAGCTGTTTTGCGGATATCTAAAGAAAATATTTGCTTTATGCGGAGTTTAAAATTGTCTTTCCAGAAATCAAAGATTATCCGTTTAGTGAAAATTGGACTATCTTGTTTATTTTAATTTAAATAATAATGGCTACCGTATGTTTTTTATTTTATTTTATGTTAATACACGTTTGCGTCTCTGCGCAATCTAAGCTCCGTAAAGATAAATTTAAAAGGAATGCAATTGCAAAGCAATAGATGCGCTTAAGGCTAGCTTTGTTCTAAATGAAATTGGATCTTTAGAGTGATACAATTTTATGAATCTTAATCTCGTCGTGTCCTGATAGTGAACAATGTTAGCAAAGCTGGTCGCCGGTTCAAGGAGAAAATTATTTTTTGTTGATATTTTGGACCTAAGTCATAGAAAGTTAAACTTTATTGGGAATATTATTGTGCTCCCTATATTTTTAGGGTAGTAATAGTACCATAGTCAAACAAGGAACCTGTGGGGACTTACTACATATGTCAGCACCCACAAGTTATAGCAAAGATGCCAACAGATGGCGATACCGTCGCTCTCGGAAATATTCGTTCACGTTCACCTTGAATAACTAACTAACTCGTAACCTAATACAAATAAGGTTCACAATCGAATGCAAGACAAACATCGCGCAAGAGAAATAATCACAGATATTCGATATATATAAGGTCTAACAAAACTAGCTGAAACTATTTTAAGGGGATGATCAGACCATCAAACTGAACAACTTTCTCTATGGGACCAATATCGAAATCGCGAAAAAAAATCTGCTGTTCCATACAAACGTACTCGACGTAAATGTATGGGACAGCAGATTTTTTTTCGCGATTTCGATGTTGGTCCCATAGAGAAAGTTGTTCAGTTTGATGATCTGATCATCCCCTTAAAATAGTTTCACCTATTTTTGTTAGACCTTATATACAAGGTCCAACTAAGAACTGTTGGACCACAGACGGTCCCCAGGCTTCACACATAGCCTGGTGGAAGATCTTCCCTTTTCAATGGAGCAACATTCCGAAGTAGCACCTCCATAAATCCTTATACTTTCGTCCATTCTGTCTGTCTGTCTGTATGCCCCGCCTCAATAACTCGCTAATTTTTGCACCTATTGAATAGAAATTTGGCATGAAGACAGGTAACAGTAACCCAAAAACAGAAATGTTGAAAAAAACAGTTATGAAGAAATATTATTTTTCCGATCCATCATAGAACGAAAGAGGGGTTGGACATTTTTCTTACATACTAGATGGCGTTTTGCGGGAAATTAAATCGTGCTATCGTTAGGTTCCGAAATTTTGTTTAGTATGCCAATCGATTTTACTACTCTTTTCTTATTCTACTTATGCAATGGCTACATAACCCTATCATGGGCGAGTCCGACATGCTCTTGACCAGTTTTTTTACACATACTTTCCGAACTTATAGTTTTTTCTTTTCGTTCTGGGGTATATATGCTGATTATTTTCCTCACGATTGTTTTTCCTTCATCGCTAATGTTAATGACAAATAGACCCTAGTGGTGATGACGAACACGCCCGCACATTAATTCCTTAGAACTTAGTGGTACAGACCAAGAATCGAACCGCCGACGTGTGATAGAGTCGCAAGTTCTTCACCACCGCCACCGGTAAAAACTAACCACATTGCAAAACTTTATATCCCAGTCAATATTAATTTAATCCTGATGTTGTAGAGTTTAGATTTATTCTAAAGTATTTTGCGTAATGCGTAGAGGCTTTTTGAACCGGTAGAAGTTGTAATGAAAATTATTAACGCCAGAACAATCAGAATGTTGAACAACTTAAATTATTTACTAAATTTGCGTTATAGACGCTTCATTTTTGTTTTGATATTGAATATAAATTCTATTGTATTAATTAATGAAATTTTTAATTATGATTTTAGATAATATTGTGATATGAGATGAATGGCGTGCTTTGTTGTCGGAGGCCAAGACCCACTTCGGGTCCCTGAGCCAGCATAGTAAGTAAGTAAGTATATTATGATACGGTAGATAGGTATTATTCGACCTTTATTATACAGAGTGTTACAGAAAAAAGGGTGTGTAAGGGTCCCTTGTAAAGAGTCTATGGACAATGAATGACAACCGTAGTATAATATTATTATTTACCGAAAACTTAATTATCGATAATAAAATAGTCATCCTTGAAGCACAGCACTATTTTACTGACTGCGTGCTAGTTCAAAGACTAAGCGGCATTAGATGCGTCTTAGGGTCAATGCGATGTCCACACGCTCTTGTAAGTACTTAATTTAAAAGATGATTATTCTCTATGTTATCTTTGTTACTAAAGCTAACTTGAATATTAAGACCTACCTTTGCAAAAAAAAAAACAATAAAATAACAGATTGACAAAAAAATTATTATTGTTACAAAAATAAAAATAATGTCATTAAAGTATTCATATCTATTCTGTCATCATTTAAGATAATTTAAGCATCTTACAATTATTTTTTTTCTACAAAGAAAGTCTTTTCGTCTCTTACTGAGATGTAGGTACAAATGACTTACAAACACTACCCTTCTGAAAAAATTGTCTGTGTTTTAGATGTCACACTAGAGTTGGGATTTTTTATTGATTGGCTTCGATGAAGTTTTTTTTTTGGTTAATTATGTAACACCCTGTACAAGGTGCAACAAAATACCCTAGTAATACCTGTATAATTTAGAGGAGTGATTTAAGACCATGATGCCGAACAACTTTCACTATCGAGACAAAGTAAAAAAAAGAACTGCAATTTTGTTTGAAACAGCTGGTTTATTTAAATTTTTTCTCGATGTTGCCTAGTAAAAGTTGTTCAAAAGGTGTTTTGTTACAACCTCTAAGCGCTCTTACAGACAAGCGACACATTGCGGTCGCCGTGTGTCGCGGAGGGTCGCGCGACCGTCGCGCGACTGTAAACTCTATGAGCGCGACTCTCTGCGACCCGCGGCGATCGCGAAGTGTCGCTCGTCTGTAAGAGCGCTTAGGCTAATAATGCTATTTTAAATTTAAACTAAATATTACACCTACCTACGCAACTCTATTTTTATAGTTCTATCGTCAAAAAAGGGCTTTTAGTTTTGTCTAAATCTTAAAATAATATTCAAATTGGCCGGATGTTGTTTCGTGAATTCATATAAAAGTAAAATATACATTGTTTCATTCTACTTCTGTCGCATCGATGGCACGATATACAATCCTATCCGATACGGTCTAACGGTACGATACGGTATAATCCTATACGGTCCTTCTCAATATGCTAACATCAGACCATCAAACTAAATAACGTATAATGTTACCTACGGGACACATACATCTAAGTTCACCTTCTTTCGTTCACGCACTGTGGTCAAAATTAGGACACTCGATTTCATGCGATCGGTGGAAAAACTGCAATGCGATTTTCGCACGCTCGGACGAGCGATGGCTAATTAGGTAAACGCCTTAAGATAGTGTACCTCCCGTTTTCATTGTTCCATTTAAACGTTTCCAAATGTTTTGAGTACGACCTGTGACATTATCACCTTAATTAAATTAACCCTTGTCACAGGTTAACGCCATTTACCACCTCTATCAAAGAAGCCATGAATTGTTCAAAATATTACAGAAACTTAACAATTAGAAATACGTCCAAAGTAAATTGACAGCGAAATTAAGCCATTTTAAGCTTAAACTCACAATTATTTTGGTACAATTTAGGATTAACACCTGCATTATTCAAAGGGCGTCAAATTGCGGTACACCTCGAACCCTCGTCAATTGTGGATTATTTGTTTAATGTAAAAGTAAGCTATCTGGTGTACGGATTGAAGCTAAAATGTTATTCTACCCTAACCGAATACAATTTAGCTGAAGACTTATTATATTTAGAATTTAAAAAAAAAAACATTTTGTCAAAAACCGTTAAATGGCCAGCATATTAAAAATACATACAAGTTGAGAATGTTTTTCCGTGTTTTTCGTTGTCATATATCACAAAAATAAATTCCTAAAAAAAAAGCTACTCTCGGTTGACATTTACTATGGAAAATGGAAAAGCAGTTTTACGCGTTTTGATGTTTGCTCCATACTAGTTGTTTCGCTTTTTTTTTCGCGATTTCGATGTTGGTCCCATAGAGAAAGTTGTTCAGTTTGATGATCTGATCATCCCCTTAAAATAGTTTCACCTATTTTTGTTAGACCTTATATACAAGGTCCAACTAAGAACTGTTGGACCACAGACGGTCCCCAGGCTTCACACATAGCCTGGTGGAAGATCTTCCCTTTTCAATGGAGCAACATTCCGAAGTAGCACCTCCATAAATCCTTATACTTTCGTCCATTCTGTCTGTCTGTCTGTATGCCCCGCCTCAATAACTCGCTAATTTTTGCACCTATTGAATAGAAATTTGGCATGAAGACAGGTAACAGTAACCCAAAAACAGAAATGTTGAAAAAAACAGTTATGAAGAAATATTATTTTTCCGATCCATCATAGAACGAAAGAGGGGTTGGACATTTTTCTTACATACTAGATGGCGTTTTGCGGGAAATTAAATCGTGCTATCGTTAGGTTCCGAAATTTTGTTTAGTATGCCAATCGATTTTACTACTCTTTTCTTATTCTACTTATGCAATGGCTACATAACCCTATCATGGGCGAGTCCGACATGCTCTTGACCAGTTTTTTTACACATACTTTCCGAACTTATAGTTTTTTCTTTTCGTTCTGGGGTATATATGCTGATTATTTTCCTCACGATTGTTTTTCCTTCATCGCTAATGTTAATGACAAATAGACCCTAGTGGTGATGACGAACACGCCCGCACATTAATTCCTTAGAACTTAGTGGTACAGACCAAGAATCGAACCGCCGACGTGTGATAGAGTCGCAAGTTCTTCACCACCGCCACCGGTAAAAACTAACCACATTGCAAAACTTTATATCCCAGTCAATATTAATTTAATCCTGATGTTGTAGAGTTTAGATTTATTCTAAAGTATTTTGCGTAATGCGTAGAGGCTTTTTGAACCGGTAGAAGTTGTAATGAAAATTATTAACGCCAGAACAATCAGAATGTTGAACAACTTAAATTATTTACTAAATTTGCGTTATAGACGCTTCATTTTTGTTTTGATATTGAATATAAATTCTATTGTATTAATTAATGAAATTTTTAATTATGATTTTAGATAATATTGTGATATGAGATGAATGGCGTGCTTTGTTGTCGGAGGCCAAGACCCACTTCGGGTCCCTGAGCCAGCATAGTAAGTAAGTAAGTATATTATGATACGGTAGATAGGTATTATTCGACCTTTATTATACAGAGTGTTACAGAAAAAAGGGTGTGTAAGGGTCCCTTGTAAAGAGTCTATGGACAATGAATGACAACCGTAGTATAATATTATTATTTACCGAAAACTTAATTATCGATAATAAAATAGTCATCCTTGAAGCACAGCACTATTTTACTGACTGCGTGCTAGTTCAAAGACTAAGCGGCATTAGATGCGTCTTAGGGTCAATGCGATGTCCACACGCTCTTGTAAGTACTTAATTTAAAAGATGATTATTCTCTATGTTATCTTTGTTACTAAAGCTAACTTGAATATTAAGACCTACCTTTGCAAAAAAAAAAAACAATAAAATAACAGATTGACAAAAAAATTATTATTGTTACAAAAATAAAAATAATGTCATTAAAGTATTCATATCTATTCTGTCATCATTTAAGATAATTTAAGCATCTTACAATTATTTTTTTTCTACAAAGAAAGTCTTTTCGTCTCTTACTGAGATGTAGGTACAAATGACTTACAAACACTACCCTTCTGAAAAAATTGTCTGTGTTTTAGATGTCACACTAGAGTTGGGATTTTTTATTGATTGGCTTCGATGAAGTTTTTTTTTTGGTTAATTATGTAACACCCTGTACAAGGTGCAACAAAATACCCTAGTAATACCTGTATAATTTAGAGGAGTGATTTAAGACCATGATGCCGAACAACTTTCACTATCGAGACAAAGTAAAAAAAAGAACTGCAATTTTGTTTGAAACAGCTGGTTTATTTAAATTTTTTCTCGATGTTGCCTAGTAAAAGTTGTTCAAAAGGTGTTTTGTTACAACCTCTAAGCGCTCTTACAGACAAGCGACACATTGCGGTCGCCGTGTGTCGCGGAGGGTCGCGCGACTGTCGCGCGACTGTAAACTCTATGAGCGCGACTCTCTGCGACCCGCGGCGATCGCGAAGTGTCGCTCGTCTGTAAGAGCGCTTAGGCTAATAATGCTATTTTAAATTTAAACTAAATATTACACCTACCTACGCAACTCTATTTTTATAGTTCTATCGTCAAAAAAGGGCTTTTAGTTTTGTCTAAATCTTAAAATAATATTCAAATTGGCCGGATGTTGTTTCGTGAATTCATATAAAAGTAAAATATACATTGTTTCATTCTACTTCTGTCGCATCGATGGCACGATATACAATCCTATCCGATACGGTCTAACGGTACGATACGGTATAATCCTATACGGTCCTTCTCAATATGCTAACATCAGACCATCAAACTAAATAACGTATAATGTTACCTACGGGACACATACATCTAAGTTCACCTTCTTTCGTTCACGCACTGTGGTCAAAATTAGGACACTCGATTTCATGCGATCGGTGGAAAAACTGCAATGCGATTTTCGCACGCTCGGACGAGCGATGGCTAATTAGGTAAACGCCTTAAGATAGTGTACCTCCCGTTTTCATTGTTCCATTTAAACGTTTCCAAATGTTTTGAGTACGACCTGTGACATTATCACCTTAATTAAATTAACCCTTGTCACAGGTTAACGCCATTTACCACCTCTATCAAAGAAGCCATGAATTGTTCAAAATATTACAGAAACTTAACAATTAGAAATACGTCCAAAGTAAATTGACAGCGAAATTAAGCCATTTTAAGCTTAAACTCACAATTATTTTGGTACAATTTAGGATTAACACCTGCATTATTCAAAGGGCGTCAAATTGCGGTACACCTCGAACCCTCGTCAATTGTGGATTATTTGTTTAATGTAAAAGTAAGCTATCTGGTGTACGGATTGAAGCTAAAATGTTATTCTACCCTAACCGAATACAATTTAGCTGAAGACTTATTATATTTAGAATTTAAAAAAAAAAACATTTTGTCAAAAACCGTTAAATGGCCAGCATATTAAAAATACATACAAGTTGAGAATGTTTTTCCGTGTTTTTCGTTGTCATATATCACAAAAATAAATTCCTAAAAAAAAAGCTACTCTCGGTTGACATTTACTATGGAAAATGGAAAAGCAGTTTTACGCGTTTTGATGTTTGCTCCATACTAGTTGTTTCGTGTGTGCCTTTAATGGTGAAAAAACTAATATTTTTTCTTTCTTTCAGTTCACAGTTTGATGGTCTGAAGCACCCTGTTTACCATAAAGCATGGAACGCATTTAAGTTTACACCCTGTATAGATACGGAAACCGATATAGCCAATTTGCACGAAATATAACTTTTTTTCACCCCTACTTTCAAAATGTTCCTTTCTTGTTAAGTTTATTCTGGAGAAACGATTAACCGGATTTGCATATACGGGACACCACTAGTTTTTATAGTTTTTTTTGTTAGTTTTTCGACCCATATTCATTAGGGAAAGTTTTTAGTTTCATTGTCTAAATAAACCCGTAACTAGTGTTCCGTATCAAAATTGGCAAAACGGAACACTTATGGAATCAGCTCGGTGTCTGTCTGTCCGTCCATCCATCCGTCTGTCACAGGCATTTTTCTCAGAGACCGCAAGGCATAGGAAGTTGAAACTCGGTACAGATGTAGCAATTGCTTGTCCAATATCATAAATGAAGTAAAAAAGCTTAATTTTTGTATTGGGTGGCAATTTGGGTAGGTTGAAAGGGTAAATAAAAAAGATTTTTGTTCTACCCTATGGTATCAATTGAAAGCTTATGAAAATACGAGTCTAAAAATATATTTTTCAAATTTTTTATTAATACTTTATTTAACATCATTTTCAATTAAATCCGAGCAATTGCTGTCCCCATCACTATTTTAAAAAATATAGCCTTATAAGATATGAAAAAAATCATGAACATCAGAAATAACGTGTAGATGGCGGCAAAATTATCAGGGTGGCACTAACTTGCATAGTTTTTTTTCTATATCCAAAAAACTAGCACCAGTGTAAAATGATATTCAGTTACTACGTGACCACATACTAAGTTAGTGTCAATTTATAACGGTTGTTTCAATGACCCATGTTAAACAACTAGTAGTACGGAACACTAATTGCCCGAGTCCCGACTCGTACTTGACCGGTTTTTTGTTTAGTTTATGTATTTTTAGCACCTTTTATCAAACCAATATAAACCCATTCAAAAGACCTTAGTTATAAATTGGAACCGCAAGAAACAAAGTGTCCCACCTTCATCTTGAAAAGTTTTTCCATCTTTTACAGTTTGATCTCGACGCCGACGTTCCTAGATTGTTCTAATGGAATCAATTTGAAAGTTCTTAGTCACCATGAATCTTGTAACGGTTTATCTATTCTATACTATTATAAAACTGTAACAGAAGTGTGTCTGGACATTGAAAATATTAACAAAAAAAAAGTTACGATATGGTTTTTAGGTGTCCCTAATTCCATATCAGCAATTTTTAGATTTTTTGTCTGTCTGTTTGTTTGTGTGTTTGTTTGTTTGAACGAGCATCACGCAAAAACTACTGAACTGATTTTGATGAAACTTTTTTGTTTGATAGCTAATGAACTGAGTTAAAATCTAGTATATAATTTGTGCGGACAAAGTCGCAGGTTAACGCTAGTAATGTATAAATAGAAATTGCTTATAAGAATTTTTAATTTAATTAGGTGAAACTATTTTAAGGGGATTGTCAGACCATCAAACTAAACAACATTCTCTAAGGGCCGAAATCGAAATCGCAAAAGAAAGTTGTTCAGTTTGATGGTGTGATCATCCCCTTAAAATAGTTTCACCTAATTTTGTTGGACCTTATATACATACATGCATAATATATGTACCAGCCTACCAGTATATATCCCCCACCCCCTTCCCCCTATTACCCAAAACAACTTGAAATTGAAAATGAAATGAAACGTGATATAGCGGAAACATAACACACATGAAACATCACTTTTTTTGAACAGCGCATTAGATCAAAGGTGTTCGGTAAAACATGTTTCGTCCAAACCTGTTTAGATGTTTGTTACGTAGGTAACCCGATGTACAGGGTGCTAAAGGTAAACAGTTGCATTACTTTAAGGAGTGATAATAGCCATGATGCTGAACAACTCTGACTAAGAATAAATCTATAGAAAAGCAGCAAAAAAAAATTTTAATACCATTATTAGCTGATCAAACATTTATATGAAAAGTAGATTTTTTTCTATTCTTTTTCCTTTGGGAAAGTTGTTCAGTATCATGAGTAAAATCACCCATTAAAATAATGCGAATAATGCGTGAAGAACCACGAGTATGAGGTTTCAGATATCTCTGACTACCCCCTCTCCGGGAATATAGTCGAAGCATATGTATGTATGTAAAATAATGCAACTGTCTACCCTAACACTCTGCATACTAACCTGACAGATTCCAATCGACGCTGTGACTAAACAATAGCATTAATCCTAAAACTTTCAACTGTTTTGAGATTCAAAATTTAAACACATTCGAATATAAAACAGTTCCTAATTCAAAATTGCCGGGAAATATAGAAACGACAGAACTTAAAAGGCTTGCCAGGTAATAGACAGAATCACAGAACAATGTAAGAGGGGTTAGAAGTGCAAAGTAAGCGTGGAATGTGTCGCCACAGGTAATGCAATGATTTGCATAACACCATAAGGCGCGCGGCGTGGTGCGAGCGAGAGGGCATGAGTAATCGAAGCAGCGTGAGCAGGAAGACAAGTGGCGACAGCAGTTTGTAAAGCAAAAGCGCTACTTTGCATTTCTAACCCCTCTTATAATGTTATGTGGACAGAATTATAGTTTAAATACTACCTACAGTTTAAATGCGGCGTTCAAAGTACATCAAGGGGACATCCTCATTTTCCGCATGGAACAGATAAACTGCATTCAACTGCAGTATGACAGAATGCATCAATCGCCCACAGCAGTCACGAGCAGTCTACCGGAAGTGAGATTACGCCATGTTGTCTACCGCCGGAAGTGACGCCACTACGTATGGATTCAGAGCTACTCTGTAAAGTAGATACTTGTTTATTTCCTCCCTCTGATGTTTTCTGCAACACAAGTATGAGTTTTCAAGCACATTGTTTTTCAATTTAAGAGGTCCCAACCCCTCAAGGGGTCGCTACCAGTAAGGGGTCGTATACGGGGTACAAAGATGTTTTTTTTATTTGTTACGAAAAATGGGGGTTGAAAGCCAAGCCTTATAAAAGTTTCTTTGTCTGAAATATAGACTAACTCTTAAGAGGATATTCCAGATGAAGCGCAAAACGAAGTTACTTATTAATCTGTGGTTACGTCCTAGTTTGAACATTTAGTAACGAATGTAAAAAAAATGTCGTTTACACAATCAAGAAACCAATATTTGTGTCGGTACCTAAAATTTAAAGTTACAGTGGCTCTATTATTATTTGTGGTTGGGCTATTGCAAGCAAGGGTCGTTATGTAACACTGCGACCATCGCTGGTCTTTTGTGTTCGCCCCAAGCTCACCCATATTTTACGCATACCTCCGAACTTATGGTATTTTCTTTTCATTCTCGGGAATGCAGGTTTCCTCACGATGTTTTCCTTCACCGCCGAGCTAGTAAATGATAAATACATCCGTACATAAATTCCGAAGAATTTAGTGGTACAGGCCAGGAATCGAACCGCGGCCTCGTGATTGAGGCGCTAGCTCTCTTCCGTATGGGCTATCATCGCTCTCAGTGGCTCTAAGATTTTCATCCATAAAAATATTAAAAATTCAAATTTTCAAAATTTTTTTATTCAAAATAATATCATATAGATAGCTTTTTGACGTCATTTTTTGTCTCTACCACCGCGTCGGAAGGTGTTCCGTTGAGAGAAGATGCGGCCAGAAACTCTACAAAACAAAATATACAATTAAAATACAATATTACATTACATAGAGTAACAATGTCAAGACCAGACATTTTGGTCTAAAATACTGAGTCGAAAATGTGGGAATACTAATTTATTTTTATTTCTTGTATTGTTATTATGAACGTCACTGTTTTTGGGAAAATTAATCCTAGCATAGAAACTTATATTCTATTTTAAAGGAAATCTGAAATAATACCGACACAGAGATTCGATTCTAGATCGTATTAAAAAAAATCATTTGAAAATAAACCGGAACTTCGTTTGTATGCAGCGCGCTTGGGGGCTTTATAGTAAATTTCTCTGAAGGTTTGGTTCTAAATATAAGGTCTAACAAAATTAGCTGAAACTATTTTAAGGGGATGATCAGACCATCAAACAGAACAACTTTCTCTATGGGACCAATATCGAAATCACGAAAAAAAAAATCAGCTGTCCCATACAAAACTGCAAACATAATAACTCAACTCAGATGTATGAGACAGCTGATTTCTTTTTCGCGATTTCGATATCGGTCCTATAGAGAAAGTTGTTCAGTTTGATGGTCTGATCAGGACGCTGGCTGCGTTACCTCGTTGGATGGCAATGGATATTCGTTGCCCGAGATACGCGCCAGCCCTTCGGTCACCGGACACCTCAATCAAGCGCGACGACAACTCTTTGAAGAGCTGTCGGGCGTCCGGCCCCCACGGCCCCAGGGTCTCTACACCGAATGACGCAAGAATATAGCCGTCACCCAGTTCTCGTCGCGCTTGATTGAGGTGTCCGGTGACCGAAGGGCTGGCGCGTATCTCGGACAACGAATATCCATTGCCATCCAACGAGGTAACGCAGCCAGCGTCCTGGGCACCCTCCCGCAGGACGGTGGCCTCGAGCACGTCTTCTGTTTAGTGTAAGTCGAACGGAAGTCGTGCTCGATATAGCGGCTCATTTTTTCTTCGCCTACTTTATTTGTTTTTATTTTTAATTTTAGCCATAAGTTGTACATAATGTTCTAATTGTAAATACCTATACCGTTAATAAAAACTACATATTTTACTGCTGGACCACCGTCTGATCATCCCCTTAAAATAGTTTCAGCTAATTTTGTTAGACCTTAGAACCAAGCCTTCAGAGAAATTTACTATGAAAGCGCCCAAGCGCGCTGCATACAAACGAAGTTCCGGTCTGATCCTCCCCTTAAAATAGTTTCAGCTAATTTTGTTAGACCTTATTTACTCTCATAACTCTATAATTTATTAGGATAGGGTTAGGAGAATTGAGTCTTGGGTCAATTTTTAACATGACTCGTTTATCGATGGAATATTTCCTTCTAGTAGAATGAAATTATTCGTCTATTAGTTCCTAGGGTTCAGGCACCCAGATTCGGAGCTATGGTGTTCAATGTTTTGCTCTTAATGTGATTTAATTTTATTTTATTTCTCAGTACTTTGGTTGTTGGTTCGGTACCGAATTATGCTCGACGTGACGAAATAAAATCATGTCTCATAAGACGTCTTATGGCTTTACAGACGGGAGATGAGAATGGTACCTAAATATGCTTTACCGACAAAATAAGTTTTCTGGAAAATACCGGCTTTGTAACATTTTAAGACATCTTCAATGGGATAAGCTCAGCTTTAGCTCGCCCTTTGTAATTGTCTATTATGCTGTTTTCATTTATATTTCCGTACATAAAGTGTTAAAATAAATGAATAATTAGTCAAAATGAAAAGTCCTTTTCGAAACAAACGAAATTTATGAGATCCAGCAGTAATATTTAGACAATCCTCTCATATTTCTCAAATTTAATTTCAATAAATTATTAGGAGTATAAAAATGCAATGGATGTACAACACGACTAGCATTTTATCACCCACGACAAAACAAGAAAAACGTAGGTTTTTGGCATTCGTAAATAACAAAGATGGAGGCACATCTCGATTATATCATTTTCTCGGGGGTGGCATGCTACGCCTTCAGGCGCCTAGCACAATTTAGTTTGACGAAAGAAATATTTAAAATGTTCAACATACTATCCAGACGCCATAGCATGAAGCGCGTGTAAGGATAGATCACGCCTTTTATCTCGTTCGTGCGCGTGCAAATAGAAAGAGAGCGAAGGCGGGATAGCGCTATTACGCTGCCGCACTACGGTGGCTCAGGGTCTAATTGGACTTTCGACTATCATATATCATGAAGTTATGATGAAGTTCCAATAAAAAAAATCACGTAACATCGAAAATTTAAAATCCGAAATGAAATTAGTTTCTTAAAACGATGATGAAAACTCGTGACTTACATATGTATCCTTCAATATACTAAAGGTAAACCTTGCTCCTTTGTCCTTGTAGGAAAGCTTCTAACCGCCTAACTAAAGCTGCATATTGTGCACGAGGTCATGACACATTATTGTTTACATGATAGCACATAAAGTGCATAAATCTTACAGCTGGATCCTGAACAATCATGAATAGTAAGGGAATGACAAAGCTAGCAAAGTCCAATTTTCTTCCGCACCCATGTCAAGTAACGTCTTGTTAGAAAAGTTGTACAAACTAGATATTTCTCTTTCCTTACCTTCTGTCAACAGTTTTGTTGCTGTCTACTAGTATTTTACGAGTAAGGACGTTTTGGAGAATTCGTTCACAAAAATGGAAATCTGGCAAACAATAGACACAGATATTAGGAAAAGTTTAGTTCCCTCTCCCTTTTGTACGAGCCCCTCTCACTTCTGTAAGAGCACCTCTCACTTAAGGGGCTCTCACAAGTTTCAGGTTCTCTCTAAAAAGTGCGAGGTTGTCTCACAAAAATGTGAAGTGCTCTAACAAAAGTGTAAGGTTATCTCACAACATCTACACTTTTGTGAGAGCACCTATCACTTTTGTTTGAGAACCTCACACTTTGGTGAGAGAACCTCACCATTTTGTGAGAGAACCTCACACTTTTGTGAAAGCCCCTCACACTTTTACGAGCCCCTCTCACTTTTGTAAGAGCCCCTCTCACTTTTACTTTTGTACGAGCCCCTCTTACTTTTGTAAGAGCCCCTCTCTCTTTTGTACGAGCCAATCTTACGTTTGTACCAGCCCCTTTTACTCACCCCCGCAGTGTAGGAAACGTAGCGGAAAATGTAGGCAATGGCGTTTTCTTGTCTTGCTTGCACTCTCGTATTCTCGTATTTTATATATTGACAGCTAAGTATCCAAGGTGTGAAGTTTGTACGTAAGTTAAAACATGGTTTAAACATGGGTATCACCTCTGTGACCAACTCTTACATTATAATAATATAAATAAATAGATATGAACTGATAATAAAGTTATGTCTTCTTTATCACTATTCTTGTGAGAGCCCTCACAAGTTTCAGGTTCTCTCAAAAAAGTGCGAGGTTGTCTCACAAAAATGTGAAGTGCTCTAACAAAAGTGTAAGGTTATCTCACAACATCTACACTTTTATGAGAGCACCTATCACTTTTGTTTGAAAACCTCACACTTTTGTAAGAGCCCCTCTCACTTTTACTTTTGTACGAGCCCCTCATACTTTTGTACGAGCCCCTCTTACTTTTGTAAGAGCCCCTCTCTCTTTTGTACAAGCCCATCTTACTTTTGTCCGAGCCCCTCTCACTCACCCCCGCTGTGTAGGAAACGTGGCGGAAAATGTAGGCAATGGCGTTTTCTTGTCTTGCTTGCACTCTCGTATTTTCGTATTTTATATATTGACAGTTTACTATCCAAGGTGTGAAGTTTGTACGTAAGTTAAAACATGGTTTAAACATGATTATCGACTATGGGACAAACTCTTACAGATAGACGTCCACTGCTGGAAATAGGCCTCCCCAAAGGATCGCCATAACGACTGGTCCTGCGCTGCCCTCATCCAACGGGTTTCCGCCGCTTCCAACAGGTCGTCGGTCCACCGTGTGGGGGGCCACGCTGCGCTTTTCGGTACGCGGTCGCCACTAGAGAACTCTTACATTATAATAATATAAATAAATAGATATGAACTAATATTAGAGTTATGTCTTCTTCATCACAGCCGATGGGCGTCAATTGCTGGACATATGCCTTCCTCAAGGATCGCTGCAACGTCTGGTCCTGCGATGCTCTCAATCAACAGGTTCCCACCGCCTTCACCAGGTCTTCAGTCCGCCTTAATGGGGGCCTACCAAGGATGCTTTCCGTTACGCGGTCGCCACTTGAGAACTCTTCGGCCCCATCGGCCATTGGTTCTGCTAGAAATATATGTGCCCTGCCCACAGCCAATTAACATATTTTAGCAATTATTCTTGGTTGGGTCTATGTCTCCTTGAATACAACAAAATCAATGCAGCCATGGCAGGTCTCCATAAGCAAGATGAATTGATATTTTGTGCAGCAAGATGCAACGACGAAGCCAACGGAGCTATATTAGCGTACTACAGAGATATTTCCACTGGGAAAACATTGAAATAGAAACCGAAAACGAGAATTAGATGGACTTCACACTTTCGTGAACAATAAAATTACAATATTTGAAATGAAGGTCGATTTTAAACAAGTTTTTCGGACCGCTTTTGTAAAGATTTTATAGAAGATATTGATAAGACTTCGAAAATCCATTTCTATACCACAGTTGTTAATCGACTTAAAAAGGTTCTCTATTCGACCCATGTGTGTTATTTAAGTCGAATAACAACTGTGGTATAGAAATGGATTCCAGATGTCATCAATTTGTTAAAATTTTACTGAAAATACGTAGGAGTACGTATACGGAATTCCATTTAGCTTTTCAGATGAATATAAAGGAAAAGAAATTAATTACCTACTCATAATACTGTAACTTTTAAACAAACAAATCTTATCAAAAGGATATGTGAAAAAAAATTGGGTTCTTCAAAGCGACATATATCATGAAGTGCTAACAGTAGGAGTATGATTTGCGGATATGTGTAAATTGAACATATAATTGAAGTTTTGATTAGAGCCAAAACACGATTAAGACACATTTTCTCCATAGAAAAACAAGCCAAAGTAGGCTCCGTCTTTATCGATAACCGCTTGGAACTGCTAAACGGTGAATAATAGAAACACGAGACTTGATTTTAAAAAAAGAGATTTGTATTTTATAAAGTTTGATTAGAGCAGAATTGAACTTATATAAATAGTACAATCACAATTAAATAAAGTTTGTTATACGCTTGCTTCGTTTCAGGCGCGCGCGACGCCCCATCTCTTTCTCTCGCATTAGGCAGTAATATAAGCTATCACACCCCCATTTCGCTTCAATTATTTTTCGACATAGGCCCTTAACAATATACTCGTATTTTTATATTCTTCTTCTTCTTCTTATCGTGTCGACTTCAAATATTAATTTTTACATTATGTATTCTTTAGTTTGTAATCTGTTTCTCAAAAAGTTTCTCTTTGAGAGTTAAAGAGTTTATTTATTAAAAAATCTATCTAGCCACATTCTAAAATTTCCATAGCAAACTTGCAAAAATTTTTAGGCTTTCCTAATATTCTGACCACCCCGAAAATAATTACTTATAATAATGCCGTGTGCCTTCAGACCACAGAACTAACCAACTTTTAAATCTACGGGACCATTACGGGATCAAGTTCGAAATCGCAACATTAAAAATCAGCTGTTCCTGTCAATATATTCTCGATAATAACGAATGAAACAACTGTCTTTTTTACGATTTCGATATTGGTCCTTAGTGAAAGTTGTTAATTTTTATAGTCTGAAGCACCCTGTTCTGGCTTCAAAACGACCCCGATGCGATAGTGCATGTGTGTTTATTATAATGAGTGAGTTCCCAATGCTAGGACGTTGTAAAATATTCCTTATCCCGGCCCGATGCTGAAACGTATCACAGAGACTCTGTGAGCCCATTGTTCGACGAATGCATGTAGATATTGCAGATAATGCTTATGTAAATACCTGTTAGAATTTAATATCTGGAAAGGATGTTTGAACCATGCATTTCAATGTTTACAATATAGTCAAAAGAGTTTCTATTTTTATGAAATGAATCGGTAATTCAGGGTAGAATGGTTTAGGTAGAAGTTCACCTTCGCGAATGCAGAACGCAAACCATATTTCGAAGTGGTTGATAATGTATGATTTAAGAAATATATATGACAAGTAATTAAGTATAACAAAGCACCCTAGTCATACTTAAGGGGATGTTCCAGACCATCCGAATGAAAAAACGTATTATCTTCAACTTCGAAATCTCGAAAAAAAATACCTTTACATTTGAGTCGAGTCGGTACTGCAGTTTGTATGAAACAGCAGATTCCTTTTAATTTTTTTCGACGTCGTCTCCATAGTGCAAGTTGTTCAGTTTGGTGGTATAACTAACTAAACCATCCCTTTAAATAAATAAATAACGCTCACAGGAATGCATTGTAATGATAACGAATACCTAGGCTACTATTAAGGTTTTATAATTTGGAAATCATACATCAACACGGCACAAACATATAAAATACAATAAATATTACTATGGTATTTTATAACACCTTGTATAAAGTACAAACTGTAAGTTAAGAACAGAAAAATAGTCCAGAAATATCTTTATCAATAGAATAGAATTCAAATCAAGTTATAGTCAGACAGATCTTCAAAGTTCGGTAATAAAGTACAGCATAACTCTGTTAGGAAGAATCCGATTTGTTTTTTGCCCAAAAAGTTAATTCCCTGGCCGCAAAGTTTTGTACCAGTGTTTTTCAAACTTATTTAAATAGCTACCGCAGAATGACTCTACATCCCATGCGATCTCCACAAAGCTTGCATCTATAGTGCATCCAAGATAGCTTGGTGATTTTGACAGATCGTTTTAGAGCGATTATTTAGAGATGATTTAGAGAGCCTTTCTGAAAATGTTTGGCCCGTAAAACCTTTAAATTTACGTTAAATAATCTTGTATATTTTTAGTGTATTATAAAGCTTTGACGGCTCAAACAGCTTTAAAAAGTGAAATGAAATCTCTTACTCACCTGTCAAAATCATCAAGCTATCTTGCACGCACAGGAAGTTTAGTGAATGCACATAGGTATTTATTTTGACTAAATATTTTTAAAGTTTTAAGGTCTTCTCTCATGCTGGAACCATTAATCAACACTAATTAGTCTTATGCTGGAATATTAACGGGCCGTTCCGCCCACCGCGCATGTAACGCACATCCAGTGCGCATGCCACGTTTCGACGCTTTCGGTTTCTAGTAAAATGTATTATATTAAAAAGCAAAACAAACACACCGATATAACTCCCTATTTCTCTTCATGGCTACCGTACAAAGGCAACTGAGGAATAAGATTCCTATTCTGGTGGTGTGGTTTGTGGGGAAAGACTATTGACTAAACTAAGGCGTTAGGCCTCCATAATAATAATTATAACGTCATTCATTCCTCAAATCTTAAAAAATATAAAAGTTTATCATGCTAAAATTGGATGTAACAACGTTTCCTTTTCACGGTTTGGAATGCTTATCGTGTCGACTTCAAATTCTGAACAAAGTCGCTAAATAGTACCTTGCCAGAATTGGGCAACCGATACTGCACCATCGCTAGCGGTCATGAGCTCCTCTTGCGTGCAGGTGTTAGGGCACGCAGGGCGCGATGTGAGATGGACCATCGTTTGTGGAGCTCCACACAAGCAAGTCACATTTCGCGCATCCGAGAGTCCCCACCTGACCATATTGTCCTTACTGCGACTGACCTGGGTTCGAACCCAGGTAACCCATTCGAATGTGTGACTGTTTCTGACCGCAAGGTTAAGGTCTGGCTGTATTCGGCTGTAAGAGTAGTTTAATATCCTTTTTCTCTAAAACAGAGTCAGCTAATTGCACAGAATGTGACAAAATTGAAGATGCCTACCATGAGATGGCGGAGCGTGTGCGGTTCGAAGCAGATAGATGCCAAGTTATAAGTTACAACAGTATTCTTGCCTTACCTACTTCTGATAAGGCTGTTACTTTATATAAGTTAGTTTGTAAGTGCATTAAGAAAAGAGTGTAATGGGATAGAACGATGGGGGTGGTATGGTCACTGTGTGACAAAACCCTCTTTATAATTAATAAAGATTAAAAAAAAAACTTGTTCTCTCACAAAACAAGTTTAAGTAAATGTTAAGGTGTCAAACTTTGAAAATCACTGGTTTTTATTATTTGATATTTTGTTGGAAGTTCGATTCCAAATTATAATTTAATATAAGAAACGTTTGTAACATTTTCCATAATGTAAAAAAATGTTGGTATGTATCTTTGATTACTGATTGCTCTACCCTGCGCTCCGACGCGCTACAGGTTATATTAAATACCTATCTATTGTAAGACTCCATATTTTGTTGGTACTTGCCTTTTTAGGGTTCCGTAGTCAAACAAGGAACACTTATACTTTCGTCCATTCTGTCTGTCTATCTGTATGTATGCCTCGCCTCAATTACGCGCTCATTATTGCAGGGGATATTACCGTTGCGTTGGCGCGCTCCATACAAATGAAGTCTGGTTATATTTTCAATACAAACCAATTAAAGACAATGAAATTTTGTAGACACGATTTAGAAAACAATGTCTGTGCTTTACATTTGTCGATAAATGTCGCGTAAGGAGATTAAATCACGCTACTGATTGCCTTTGAACATAAATTTGTAGATTCCTTATGTTATCTAAAGTATGTTAGGATAAGCTTGTCATAATTCTGACTACGGAACCCTATGCCGTGTCCGACACGCTCTTGACCAATTTTTATGCCAACATTAGACAATGTTTTATTGACTGATACAAAACTAAATATTAGTCGGGGGAAAATGTGGCGTTGAATCCGTTTTACCACACACATACACTCGTTTACAAAATAATAAATAATTTAATGTTTCCCTTTAAAACGGGTAATTATAATTAAATGACAGCACAAATGGAATTTGAAGAGGAAATTATGTGAGATAACATCCCCGGTGTTGCCAGAGAGCGGTCGTTTAGAGCAGGCCACAAATTATTCCACTTATTAAAGCTTAATGTTTAATATTTCTGTTCATTCCAGTTAATTACATTTAAATTAGAGTAATGTGGTAGACGTGGCGTTCTAGTGGCGAGACTGGCAAAATAGCGTCGGCTTTTGTCACAGAATCTATACATGAATCCCTATTTCCCTTGTTCACGAGTTTACGATATCACTCTAGAACGGCACGACCGATGGCGATAAAACTTTGGTGGGTTGTTGTCTTTGACTACTTATATAGAGATTAGTTACGCATGTAATTCTACGAACAAACATTTCTGCCACTTTGGAAATCTTTATATTTGATTTTATTCCCTATAACTTTAGATTCTAATTTTGAACGTTAAAAATCATAAAAATAAGTCTCGTGTGAACCCCAAACGTTCTAAGTTCGAAATTATTGTTTGGCAAATAGAGGCTTATATCGGGCATAGGCCCACCACACATTCCCACCGCTGTAACTCCTGTAAGCCAGGATCAACAGCGACGACCATTCACAACACTGGACAATGAAGTCCAGCGAGCCCGGGGGATGACTCTAATCTGTCTTGGAACCCGCAATGAATTAATCAAAGAAGATAGGAGGAGTAGGAAAACGAAATATCCGACTTCCCTCCATTGCAAACGGGAGACAGCAATAAGAAGGAAAAAACATGGCTATTAGAGAGCCAATTCAAGAGATCATTTATGGCAGTGTTGAAGACACGACCGCAAAAGCACCAAAAATACAAAATAAAACAATAGGAACCTAACATTGTACTGAAACTATGACCTATTTTGCTTCCAGTAATAAGTATGGCAAAAACATCTGAACGCACGGAAGTTATCCCTAGTGGCAACAAGATCCATGTAGTAAGGGACACCAGAAAACGATTTTATTGAGTCAAGCATGTAGAGGCAAATAGAGGCTGTTTCTCTTTAGTGATAAGGTATAAAATTGAATGTAAATGCACATGATCAATTAATCTTATACAGTGGCAGAGGGGAAATGCTACCGCAAGGTCCTTTTAATAAATAGTCAAAGGTTGTTGTGCACCTGTCAGGGAAGGTTTATAAACAAAAAAACGGCCTAGTGTGTGTCTGGTAAAACTAATTCTGAGGCGGTACGAAGATCGAACTTAATTAAGCTGACTATTTTTTTAAGACGATAATCAGACCATCAAATTGAACAACTTTCTCTAAGGGACCAACATCAAAATGGTGAAAAAAATCAGAAAGTTGTCCAATACATTTGGGTCGAGTAGGATTGCTGTTTTGAATGGAACAGCAGATTTTTTATGCGATTTCTGCTTTGTTTCTGTCCTTCGAAATAAAAATCAGCCATTCCATACAAAACTGCTATCATACTCGAGACAAATATATGGGACAAATGATTTATTTTTCGCGATTTCGATGTTGGTCCCATAGGGAAAGTTGTTTAGTCTGATAATCTGATCATCCCATTAAAAAAGTGTCAGCATATAGGTATTTTCAGTTTTATGGTCTGATTATCTTCTTAAAAAACCTGAACACAATTACATGCTTTAGGGGGTGCTTCAGATCATTAGACTGAACAACTTTCACTATGGGTCCAACAACAAAATCGCGAATATTTTTATGGTTGTTAACAACTGCCTTTTTGAAGTATTTATGTTAAAAATGTGCACTCTATAGCAGCGATCAACATTTAGGGCCGATTTCGACATACATTGCTTGCTTTGATCGCTGTACTTTAAATAGAGCTAATAAATCCGGCAATGTATGCCGAAATCGGCCCTCAATGTTGAATAATATAATCGCTGCTTAAGTTTCCGAAAAATCCAAGAAAAATCTGACGAAGAACGCAGTTGCTCTGCACCGGTAGCACTCAGACCTAATTCATTTCAAATTGAACCATATGGCTCTAAAATCTACCAAAAAAGTACAAAATTCCACAAACACCGACCGTCGCCGCATGCATATTGCATAAGAGAAACATTTTACTTTGTTTTAGTAAAAAATCTAAGCTCTGTGCTTTCGACAACTTTGCATACAAACGGGCCAGCCAAAAACTTTGGTACCACTAAAAATCTTTCCTCCTTTTTCAGTTTTGCGTAGCTAAGTTTACCTTTGGTGTTCTTAAGGTGGTTTCAGTCCATACAAACGTTTGACGCACAATACGCGTAGACGGAATTAATAAAAGTAATATTTTATATATGGAAAAATAGTTTAGAAAATCTAGTTGCCGCGTAACAAATAACATTTGCATTTTATAATATAATTACGAAGATATAAAGTTTTTAAAATTTTGTATGAAAAATTTCAAAGCTTTATATCTTCGTAATTATTTTATAAATTGCAAATGTTATTTGTTACGCGGCATCTAGATTTTCCAAACTATTTTTGCATATATACAAAGCTACTTATATTAATACCGTCTACGCGTATTGTGCGTCAAAGTTTTGTATAAAATTGACCCCTCTGCAACCGCCTTAAGGTTACTTGTCAACAAATTATAGCCAGACTAAACTAAATAACAGGGCTGCCAGATTGTATAATTGAATACAAAAACTGTATAATTGGGTGGTAGATTGTATCCTCTATATATCCTGTACACTCATGTATTATTGGATACAAAACAAGCATTAAACTAAATAACAAGCACAGACCAGTTACCTAAAAGCCGCTACTCAGTCACAATCATAGATACATATATTTTTGACCTTACTTAGACCAAGCTTACGCTTAAAACAAGTCTCTGAATCTGAATCCTAGCATGAATCTCGACCTTATTGTTGTGTATAATAGAATTTTGTATTACTTAAGTTGAACCAAAAAAGTTGGCGAAAACCTATTTGACCTTTTTGAATTAAAAAATCTAATTATTCGATAAATGATAAAAAATTCATTTTTTATTTGATTCGGATTTTTTCTTTCCCTGATTGTATCCTGCAAGGCAATTTTGTATAATTTCGCGGAGATGGCTGAATAATCATAAAAAATCCACTGGCAGCCCTGCTAAATCAATATTTTGAAACCTATTGTAGAGGAATAATCCTAAAATTGTTTGTACTTATGTACATTTTAAAAAATCACATCAAAGTGTGGCGATAGATACTCAACCAAGATTGAGTCGTGAAAGTGAAACAAACTCACTTACCATTTTTTTAAGGGTTCCCAAAGGGAGAAAACAGGGCCTCTACCCGGTAATTTGAACATCGCAATTGCGTGAGCGTTTTCGTTCCAATGTCAACTCTATTACAATGATGTTTGGACCAAAAGGGTACAATAGAATAGAATAGAATAGAAATCATTTATTTGGATGAATACAGTTTACAGTCGATCTTGTCATCGTTATTATTTAGTACAAGAGTATCCAGCCTGCTTGCAAGCGTGCGATATATCGAATATCGCGATATAGGGCCTGGACCCTATTAATATTACTTGAGGTTTTTTGCGACGGAACTCGACTAATAAAATTATACAGTAGAAGAAGTGCAAAGTGATGTATTGTGTTATAATTCAATGGGTTTTTAGGTTTTAATTTATCTTATCGAATACTTTATTGGTATACATTATAAATATATAAGGTATGGGATAATCATGTGGGGGAACAGTTCGGAAGCACATGATTTGTTTGTAATGCAGAAAAAATGCATTCGCATACTAGCGCGCATATCAAACCGGTGCAGTTGTAAACCATATTTTATTAATTTCGAAATTCTAACTCTGCCATCAATCTACATATTAGAAATGGCGACATTTGTCCGAAAAAATAGTCACTTATTTATTAAGAAATCGTACCTCACACATAATCTTCGTACAAAAAACCAACTCGCCCTCCCCACAACAACAATGGAAATGTACCACAAAAGCCCATTCTTCACTGCTGCGAAAATGTATAATAAAATACCGGAGCATATTAAAAACGAAAAAAAAGATCACATATTTATACAAAAATTAAAACGTATCCTAATTGGTAAATCTTATTATAAAATTAAAGACTTTCTTTCTGAGATCAGATTTTTAGCTACTCAAATTATTATACATACCTATACCTACTATTCTCGTTCTCAACCTCACGGTCCCCACTGATTTAAATTTTTTAATTGATGATTTGATTGATTTTGATTTATTTAATTGATTTTAATTTACTTATAAACTATTTTGTTTGATTTGATTTTATTTGTTATATAATATATTTTAGTAACCTTTTATTTATTTACGTTGCCGTGCCCAGAGGGTATCATTTATGTAGATCAAAATTTGTTACATTTAAGACCTAACTGTACCATGTGATTGCAATAAATATATGAATATGAAATAAATAACAACGAAATAAAAAATTGTTTTATTTTTCCCAGTCCACAAACATTAGGCAGGTACAAATTAAATAGCTCTTACAAATAGGTTTACATGTTCTTGTCCTATGTCCAATGTATGTTATTTACTTTAACCTGCAAGTTAAGTCACCTAATGACATAGAAATGACATAATTTAAAGCTATAAAGGGTGAAATTGATATCATTAGCATCCTTTTAAACTAAGAGTCTACCCATCTAACTGAACAATTTTTACTATGGGAGCAAACAGATCGGGGGAAAAAAATCAGCTGTTCCATACCAAATTGCACCTATCGCCGCTGCCTACTTGACTCAAATGTATGCAATAGCAGATTTTTTTTGTTCCGATCGGTTTGCTCACATAGTCAAAGTTGTTCAGTTTAATGTGCAGACTCTTAGTTTAAAAGGATGCTAATGATATCAATTTCACCCCAACAGGTAAAAATTTTGAGCGAAGGTATGTTACAAAAGTTCTTGTTTTGCACTACTATCTACCTAGCTGTTATCCTGGGATTTAACAATCAATTTATATCACTGAAAGTACGGTAGTAATTAAAGAGCTGAAAGGTTCCAAAAATACCTCATTTACCGTGTCAGACTTAATCGGTAGAATTGTATTACACACACTGAAAAAAATGTTTCGTTAAATATATCCGAACTTTAGTGACTTCCAAACTGTTTTGTAGCACACAAACAATAGTTTGGTTACAAATAGCATAAGTTTTTGCTATTTATATTATAAAAACGTTTGGTTGTGTGCTACAAAACAGTTTGGAAGTCACTAAAGTTCGGTTATATTTAACAAAACATTTTTTCAGTGCAGGCTGTAAAAATGTGCTTCAAACCACCAAACTAAACAATTTTCTCTTTCGAGCCAACATTGAAATCGCGGAAAAAAACGGTTGTTCCATGTAATGTCGAGTCGAGTAGCCATTGACGTTTTTTTGACGATACAATAAAAAATTTTGAAAAAATATATATTTTTATTTTTTATTTATTTCATATAAAGGAAAATACAATAACAATATTGCTTCGTGTCATTAAACATTACAATGTTTATATTGACACTGCACACTCGTCTTAGGTTACGTAATATACAAATTTAATATAGTATTTGTACTACGTTTGGGGGATTTTTGTTTTTTTTGTACCACTTCTAGTTTTCCAACAGTTATCTACTTAATTGTTTTACATATTGATGAAAATAAGTAATTCCCCTGTGGCTGAATTCAACAGGATACCTAACTTGAACCCTTGTTAACATCGAATTTATCAGGGGATTTTCAATCGTGGAGGACCAAACTTCGAAACTACATAAACTCCTGAACGTATTCCATTTGGTTGTCAGAAATTTTCCTACAACATGTAGCTATATCTATCTATTTTAAAGTCTGTACACGAGTCTTAAGTTTGGTACCCATGTATTAGCTTGTCGTATCCGCCCGAAGAAAATATCTAGCATTATATGTGACAAACTATTATATTTTAGGAGACTGTGCTAAAAACTAAGACCTCTCTTGATTTTTTTTTAATAAACCTAATAACACAAAAAAGAAAATTTTGTGAAATCTGCTAAAATAATTTTTTGTCTCATATACCTACTTACTGCTAGAGTTTTAGCAACGGAAATTAACGGAATATATGAATGTCCTCTCACCTTCTTGATGAAAGGTTGTAAAGTCGCACAAAAAATAATAAGTAGGTATCTAAATGTATGATGTAGAAGTAACTCAAAAGCTTTCCAATTTGGAGTACAAGCGTAAAGAATTGGCAACGCGGCGCTTTATATTTTCATACTAAATGTATGGGAAAACGTCACTGAAAGCTCAGACAAAAAGCTATGAGTTGTTCCTGGCTGGAATAGATCACAACTCTTCTTTGCGTGAGAAGTTACGGTACGGTCAGCATCTGAGTGTAATCATCTTACGCTTATAAAGATTTAAATAGAGGGTCAGGTTGGTCTAATGCTGACTGCACGAGGTGTCTTGACTAAGAAATTATTGCTTTCGCAAATATTTTGCGGACGAAGGGTCAGCCACCGACTCGTCATTCCATTCTGAAACCCTAAAGATATCAGTTCAGGCTGCAGCAGCTATTTAATAAACCCTATATAAATGCTAAGGTTAGTCATTGCCTAGTTCCTTCTCACTCTGATAGACAGTCGAAGCTACGAACGCATCGAAAAAAATTGCAGCCAGCAGTTCGCTGCTAAGCCCTATCGCTATGCACGCACACATACATAATTTGTATGACGCCTCACGCACACCAGCCTAAGAAAGTTGGCCCGTTTTGTTTTATACGGTAGACGCATGAGGCTCAATCTAGACATATACTTTATCTAAGGTTACAGTAGTAATTTTAGCTAAATAGGCATATCTGTGAAGTCTGGCTTCTATTTAAAAAAATGGGGATATTATAATTCAGAGGTTCTTCAATTACGATCCAGCATGTTCTCTGATATACAAATCGAACTCACTTTTTTCATATTCATATTGGTTTTGGAGCGACATGGTACATGGGTAATGTCTGCGTGTGGACCAAGAGATGGAAGTTAAGCGGAATATTTCAAAATGATGGTTATAAAGAAATACAGGTCTTTCATTGGGATTAAAAGCCGATCTCAAGTCTCAAGTAGAATAAAAAGGAGATTCCCTTAAGACCTTAATCAACGGCACTGTAGGTGTGTGTAGAGTATTAGCTTATCTATGGTGAAGACACTAGATTTTGAAAGAAAGCACACGTGGTAATTTACTGCGCACATATTTTTATATACCTACCTACACAGTATCGACTATTCCCTGTGCAATTCAGTCTATCCATTTAAAAGCTTCTACATAATCATCAAATCAGATCGAGGATCGAGCAGATATATATCAATCTTCATCGTTACAGGTTAAGTCTAATTCTTAATTGGAGACTGCAAACTAAACCAGCGATGAATACGGCTTGAAGATTCTACTTACAGATTCTGATGAGAGTCAGAGAAGATGTGAAGGACTGACTCTTCTGCGATTGCAGTTTCAGCATACTAATTACCGCTAGCAGTCTGTAACTTAAACCTTAGGCGACTGGCAGTCGCTTCTCTCGCTTTTTAATTTATTCTCAGACGGCGTTATATAATTTACAGAAGTATGAATATTTGGGCCTCGATAAATTCAAATATTTATTCCTACTAAAGGTCTGCCTTGTAATTAAGTATTAGGAAGTTTTGTCATAAAGTCCGCCAATGCGGTGAGCCTGTGGTTTTGGTTGAAGTAAAATGAACTTTATTGTTATATATTTTTATAGAAAGAGATTAGGTTGTTATTGGACAAGACATTTGAGATGAGACTGTATTGGCAAATCTTAAATTTTATTGAAGTTCATAGAAGCAGGAGATTAAATACGTCTGTATCTTCTCTAGGCACTCAAAACTCAATCATATGAGGGTCTCAATCAATGAGTTTTTCTGTAGGTACGTTATACCGACTGCTGATCTGCAGCTCTCATTACGATTCGTGAAAGAGGACAAAAATTTTCAGTTTCTTCGGACCAGTCCAAAACTACGGATAAGACGAAAGCCAGGGTAGTACCCTGCGGCCAAATGCTAGTATCCAAGCTATCTGAATATAGCAACCCTAATCTGGTAAACTAGTGTTCATTACCCGACGGTGAAGCCCAAGGGAGGATATTGTTTCGAAACGATATAAGTTATTATAATATTATGCTGTCAAGTGCATGTAATTTAATGCAGGTTTTGTGTTACAGATATTTAAACTCTAAGTACAGACCAGTGGAACATCGTATCAAAATGCTACATTGTTTAATTAATATACTTTGTTTCACTTTCGGGGTTCAAGGCATTGTCATTTCGGTATCATTCTTGTTTATAGGCTATTGGTGTACGAAATATCATACCGATTGGTTGAACGGTTGAGATGTAACAAACAATCTCACTTCCTAATTAATAGGTTGTACTGGAGACTTCGTCCGCGTGGACATACTTGTGTACTTGTAACAAGGAATAACTATCGAATCACGCGTACTCGACTACAATATTTTTATCATTGTGCGATATTTCCCGAACTACCTACACACATTTTTACGTACCTAGTTTAAAAATAAGTTTTACCTGCTAAGCACGCTCATTACTTTGTTAATTAAGTACTTTTAAATATAGTTTATATCAACAACGTGTTAATGAATTAACGCAAAACCTCATACACCCCAACTGATTTATAACAAAATAACTAGATTGAAACAATAATGTCATTATTTTGATAGTTAAAATTTAAAGATATTTGCATTTTAAGTTTTGAGGCAAAAATGATTTGTTATCATTTCAGCAATGAATGAAAGCGCTAACGTACTCATGGATACATTTTAATAATCGTGTTTTGGTAGTAAGTAAGGTGAGTGTGCCCGTGCGGTGGGTTGACATCGGGTTCAGTAAATTTTAAACTTTGCAAAAAAATTATTTAATATTTTGAAAAAAAATTCCTATGTTGAAACCATGATAATTCGATTCTGCTCTCGATTCCAAACAAACAACTTTCTAGTTTTGCGTTAATTCATTAACACGTTGTATATACTTTGCCTATGTTCTCATGTAAGTGAATCATTGTAATTCTTATGAGGATAGTAAAGATTCTTAAACCCGAATCACGAAGCCTGAATCGCCCTAACAATGTTTTCCAAGAATAACGCTACATACAGATACGTAAGTTCCATCCAACAATTATTTAACCTCAGTCGTTCCCCAGTTATCACAAAACTTTATAAAAAAAAACTTCCCTTCTTGTGATGGAAGACCATCGCAAGGTTCCTCATTCCTCCACATTTGTCATATTTCGCAAAATAAATAAAAATTTTATATGATACGAAAGGTGTAATTTGTCAAAAACATCTGCCCTAGTTGAAAGTTGGACGTTTGCAAACTTGGAAGAGAATCACGATCCACCGTGTGGTTAATGTCTTTAGAAATACCTTTTTCATTGCAGAAGGCTTCAGACAAGCTCTTAACTATACGTGCTAGGTATTCAAATTGCTTGATTCTTGGGACTTATTTTGAACAAGCTATAGTCTGGTTTTAGCCCCATTCGTGGTATCTCCTTGAAACGTAACCAGCCAATTAGGATAATTTAGTTGAATATAGTGCTGACTGGTATGTACGTAGTGCCTTGCTGTGAATCGGTTTGTAGAGATTGAACAAACAGTGTTAGTTTCGGATTTAGCTGTGTTAGACCGAAAACTGATAATTGGGTAAATTGATTGACGTTCGTTAGGCCAATATGCACTAGTATTTGCGGAGAGTTAGACCAAATATTCGTTTCATAAATGGGGGAACACAACACAAGTTACATGGTCCTGGTTTTCGAAGCATCTAACTTAATTTGACAACAATGCAGATGAACGGAAGATTAGATAGGAGGCCTTTAACTTAATTGATAAGCAGAAAGATAAGAAAATCAAGGCTTACATATTTCAGGAGAAGTAACTTCTGCTCCTTTCTTTGCCTAAAGGCTGTTTTTCATTGAAATAACTTTGGTAATTTAGAGGTGAAATTCTAACAAACAGAATAGACAGACTTTGAGATTTATACCTTATTACAACTGATGTATTCACTCTTTATTAACTCTGTTAAATTAAATATTAATTTGGACATTGTTTCACGAATTATTTAGTCACATTTAAAGTGCCAGAATCGAACTAGACTTGTATTATGATGACTAGACAACGCCAAAGAATAAATATATAGATACAAACATCCATTACTCTGGTACAAATAACTAATAACAATTAATAACTATTCATCATACAAATATTTGTCCCTTACGGGATTTGAACCCGCGACCCTCGGCACAGCAAGCAGTTTCACTACCGACTGTGCTATAGGGCCGTTAACCACAATAACATAGTCTTAGGTCTCCCCAATTGCAAAAGTCTGAAGCGACCGAACTGAAAAGAAAGAAAGATAAACGAAATATCATTTGTAAACCTTGCCGACAATTCGGTAACATCAGTGGATCTCTAGTAGCACACTTAAATGTCGCACGAGATCATTAAAACTATGTTAATTAACTCCAAACTTGATTCATCTTACATACGACAGGAGCTTCACGGTATGGCACGCAAGACACCCGTGCTTTTGTTTCTCAATCACAATTGACGCGTGAATTGGGGCCGTCGCGATTCGTCAGGGAGATACAAATACAATGAAGCTGAAATCAACGAAATTTTCTTTTCTAGAATTTGCTCGTCATCACCAGCCTATACAAGGTGTTACAATAATACAAATAAACATTTAAGGCGGTGGTTCAGACCATGAGGAGATTTGTCATAATTTCCATGATGCGATGAGTTTGCGATGTTCCATACTAAACTACAGATCTACTCGAGCTAAATGTATGGGACAAAAGATTTTTTTTTTCGCGATTTTGATGTTGGTCCCATAGTGAAAGTTTGACGGTCTGATCATCCTCTTAAAAAAGTTTAAGCTATATAATGTAGTCAATTTCGTTCTTAGTCTTCCCGTCAGGGCTAGCTCGAGACCATTTCCTTGAGGGAGCTGGTGTTGTTCGAGTAAGTTAACAAGAGTTTGCCCCCGGGGGTTTTTATAACCAAATCCATACTGCCCCACCGACTTTTCAGTATCTAGAGCAGGACCCACTTTTCCATTGAAGTCGCCCATTATCACAGTGTGATGGCAAGGGTTTTCCTCACGGGCTCTCTCTATATCTTCGTAAAATACTTCCACTTCATCGTCCGAGTGATCCTTAGTTGGTGCATAAACCTGGATTACCTTAGGAGCGTATGTTTAATTGATTTTCAAATTTATATAACATACTCGTGTAGAAACACTTGTTATGTTCTTGACTGAATAAGATAGCCTCTTATTAATAAGGAATCCGACACCTGCGTATGATGTATTGTTGCGGCCTATATGGTATGGTAAATGGCCACTGGGAAGTGTTTCCAGATCTTCACCTATGCGACGTACTAATTTTTTATTTATTTACTTCAAAGGGGTAAACGTGTGTTTTAAAAATTACTACGCCAATCTGTACTGTATACACGGCGACACATCAAGCTATACAAAACCAACATAAGCTGGCCGCGCGTAGGTCGAGTACCGTTAACGTCGCGATGCCAGCTTATGTTGGTTTTGTATAGCTTGATGTGTCGCCGTGCGTACTTCTGATACTCCTGTAATGTCCCACATAATACTTTCAACCTCTTCCAGTAGTTCACAAAGTCACTCCTCTTTTCGCAGTGACCTAGTGTTAAATGTCGTCAAAGTCATTGTTTGGCAGGCGGATCCCTTCCGGAGATTCTTAGCACCCTGTGCCCCGCCGGAGCCATAACCGCTGCTGGAGTTAGGAATAGCGGGGCTGCCGAGGACATGGTTCATGAAGGATATATGCCATAAAACGCAACGCTGGCAAGTGCGTCGTGGCGAGTTTTCCTGTTTCGTTAGCCTGTGAGCACCCCTACCAACTCAATGCAAGCATTGTTTCGGTATTATAGTGCACAACAGTTACCGGGAGGGACCGCGTGGAGGTTTGAAATCGGAATTGGATGTCCCGATCTGTGACCTTTGTAGAACGTCAATGCATATATTACATTAAAAGGTAAAGAAATGCATGTTACAAAAAGTCACTAAATTTGTCTGAACATTTCTGTGAAATCTACCTTTGAAGCATTGTAAGTATAACAGTTGAAAAAGTTATCGTGGACTTTGATAAAGAAAAACAAACGCAAAATTAAAAAAGGGAGACCCCTCAGGCAATCAAATTGTATTTGAGATGAAATAGCCTTTTTATGTAGTCGTTCATGCGATGAAAGGAGCACAATGGACTCATTCTGTTATTGAAAGCGAAAAAATGTTCTATTTGCTACCAATAAGGAAAAAGGAAGTGTCAACAATATAGGTAAGTAACATTATAGAACGTTTAAGGATCGAATTCCTTCAAATTATAAGACATGCAATTTAAAATATTAGACTTGCAAACGCAGTACTACAGGGTGACATTTAAAACATTCGATAAAAACTTTTAGGGCTGGTTCTATTACTGTTACGTCCCTGACGGGATGGGTTGAAGAATTTAGATTTCTGACGAAGAATCATAAAATCGGCCTACGTGTTTGGTCTCTAGAGTGCCACATAGGAACAAAGTTACATACATACATAGGCTGATAATAAATTTAAAAACACATTACCCTTCCTTTACGTCGCGCATAAGGTTAAAAATATCCTGCGTTTGACTGCTTTTGTAAACAAGCAGTCACTGTAGTCGAAATCGTAACCAGCATAATCAACCCACCCTTAACGAAAGAAACCACCTATAACGTCGCGTGGCCAGGTTTTGCTGGTTTTATACAGGGTGTAAGTGACAGGACAGCCTAGTAAATACTGATGGTCTGAGTTCACCGTTTTAGTATTTTCTAGGCTGTCACTTACACCCTTTATAGCTTGGTTTTGACGAGTAGCCTCGTGTGAACCTTCGTCTGAAATTAATGCCGACAAGGCTAAAAAACTGTAAAATAGCTACAACTTAATAATATCTTTAAAATAATAGAAATTTTATAAAATTAATCGAGACTTCAACATAAAAAAAATAGAATATCAAACCATGCGGTCAATGAATATCTTTACATAAGTAAATCAAATTATGCCGAAAAAAGAAAGAAATTGTTCATTCGGCCGAACTTGGTCCGTGAATTTAAAAGAAGTGTGGACATGGACACATTTTATGAACTGGAAGTGACCGACTTGATATCATTTTTCATCATCATCTGCTTTAGGTCGAGCCTGCCAGCCTAAACATAGACCTCTTCAAAGCCACACCACAAATCTTCCTCATCCAGTCGCTCCCCACTGGCAGGCGTAGTGTGAGACGTCTTCGGCGCGCGTAGATATTTCAAGAGTCAATAATTAGATACCACATACATAATCTTACCTTTAGAACTGTTAAGCCTAAAAACATGATAGCAATAAGTATTTCTCTTGGCGTTTCGTATTTTCGAGACCTCCTTCCATATCACAATCATCTCTCACATATAATCTATCTATCTTTTCTTGTCTTTCTATGCTCATGGAGCAACCACATAACCACAATCATACTCTTCTTGTGATAAAGATATATAACCTGACCTGACTCGGAAGACCTGATGACCTGCAAAACCGCATACTCTCGACAAGACAGACCTGATCTACCATGGCAACTCTCCTTTTCTTACATACAGGGTCCTTCTTAATATGCTGAGACTGTTTTAAGGGGGTCAAACTAAACAACTTACTCTATGGCACCAAAAGCGAAATCCCGAAAAAACAGCTATTCCATACAAAACTGCAAACCTACTCGAGCCAAATGTCCGTGCTGATCATCCCCTTAAAAAAGTGTTAGCATGTTAAGGAGGACCCTGTATATGTGATTATAACAAAATGATAAAGTGCCCAGTGACAAAGTGATAATATATGACAAATTGATACAATTTGATACGTAAAAAAAAACTAAAAAGTAAAAAAATAATATTGCAGCCGATAACTTTTTCGTTCGCATCATAAGAACATTAATTTGTTTTATCGAAGTCGCTGTCAAACCGGTACGATTCGCGACAGGGCTTGCATTAGTTTTTTGGCTTGGCTTGACACCGACTTCTATAAAACAAATTAATATTCTTATGATGCGAACGAAAAAGGCATCGGCTGCAACATTATTTTTAAACTTTTTAGTTTTTTTGAAGGCGGTTTTAATTTTTTTGTTAAAATTTTAGTTATTTTAAATTTTTCAGTGGTGAATTAATTAGTTCAATTTAATAGTAGTGCTTTAAATTAACAAACGCACTAGCCGCCACTACGATTTTCAAAGGTTCCCCTCGATTTCTCAGGGATGCCATCATCAGATCCTGTTTCCTTATCATGGTACCACCCTTTGAATATCATCTTTCCAACAAAAAAAGAATCATCAAAATCGGTTCTTAAACGACGAAGTTATCTGCGAACACAAAAAAAATATATATATAATATATACGGTCGAATTGAGAAACCTCCTCCTTTTTTGAAGTCGGTTAAAAACCACCTCCTTTTTTGAACTCGGTTAACAAAGTGACATATTATGTCAAAGTGATATATATAAAGTGCAATGTGATAAAATATAATGTAGTCACTTCTATAAAAATATAACGCTTTAAGTTCTGATCTGATACTTGTGAAGGGCTCCCAGAGGACGGGCACGGCAAATCATTCGGAAAGGTAAAGGGACAATGCCGACCCCTCTTCATCCTACCTTCTAATATTACTTCTTGCTACTACCTTTTTTTCTCCTGTCTGGTTTTAGACAACATGTTGACGACTGAACGCGAAACCGAATGGGTAACCAGACAACATTGGATATGCAAGTAATTTTAATGATCTGTGACAGTGTCCTGTAGGATGTAGACATAAATGAGTTACATACTTTAAAGGGTTACTCAGACAATCAAACTGAACAACTTTCATTATAGCCATCATCGAAATCACAAAAAAATCACTGTTTCATACATTTGGTTCTGGCCGCCATTTACGTTTCTATGGAACAGCAGATTTTTTCGTAATTTTTTTTTTGTTGAAGCTTTTAACAGAGTTTATTTCAGCCCAGCCCAGTGTGATGATAATGATACATAATCTATTGTTTTTCTACTGTCTTGTATTGGTGTGTGTTTTTTTTAGAATAAAGATTTGCAGTCTTTGTTTTTGGAATGTTATAAATTTGCAATAAAATATATTTCTATTTAAAAAAGTGCCCCAGTCAAATCAAACAATATACGTCACTTTTTGTAAAGCTAAATAATTAATCTAAGTAATTTAGATTAAAACATAATGTTCCCAACTTCCATTCAAGCACGAAAAGCCGAAAGTAAAGATCAACAGAGACTTCATTATGGTATTAATAATGAAGTGAGACGCTAATGACAAAATTAAATTTGTTTTTTTGTCATTACGTACGCAAGCCAAACTTCGCGGAAAATGTGAACAAACAACAAACTCTATTTTTGTAGTCTACGACGAAACTTTTTCCAGGAAAGCAAGAAAGGAAAATATTTTTGTAGAGTTTTTCCGAGATGTGTTTTGCAAGAGTGTGCGTCTGGGTTTTGTATTTTTAATTTTTAATGTAATGCGACAGACCTTTGTGTTTCGATGGCTTTTAGAAAATTAACTCTGTTTTTAAAGTTATAATTTATTATGTGCTGTAACACGATTTTAAAACTTTCAAAACTCGTCTTCAAGGGTTTTAATATAGCCCTTAGTTTCTTTTATTTTCAATTTGCAGTTTAATCTAATCTTTATTAGGTATTAGGTAGGTACTGTAAGGAGGTTGTACAGCCATAGCTTGCTGGCTGGTATTTATTTGAATTAAATTTGGAACGTCGTGGCATCCCGTGGCGGAATTCAATTATTGTTTGGGGGTCGAGAGTTTGAACATCGGTTCTGAGGGCGAAAAGCAAAATAATACGAAATAATAAATTACTAAACAAACAGTAAAGCTTTATTTAAAACTACTATCTGAGTTGCGTCTCCACAGTACACACGGCGATACATCAAGCTATACAAAACCAACATAAGCTGGCCGCGCGATGTTATAGGTTACTCGACCTACGCACGGCCTGCTTATGTTGGTTTTGTATAGCTTGATGTGTCGCCGTGTGTACTCATTTTCAGTTAGTTTAGATCTTAACGGCGTGAGGTGTTCATCTCTAATAGACTAAGAGATAAATGTACTTTTTGCAACCATCAGCTGCAAGGCTGATTCAGTGTTGATGGGGTGTAGAATATCTCTGTGATGGGGATGGACCAGGTCTGCCTGCATAACTCCAGTCGGTTTAAAAGTTACTGATGTTTAAAGGTCAGTCAAGGCTGATCGTATGATATTATTGTAGTGTGCACTGTAGCTATGTGAATAGTACAAAAACTGACATGAACTGTCAGTCGGTTTAGGAGATACAGCCGTTCAAAGGTCGGACCTTTGAACAGCTGTAACTCCTAAACCGACTGATGAACCATGTCAGTTTTTGTACTGTTCACATAGCTACAGTGCGTACTACAATAATATCATACGTACAGCCTTGCAGCTGATCGTTAATTTTTTACTGACCTTTAAACGTTTGTAACACCTGAACCGACTGAAGTTATGCAGGCAGACCTAGTCCATCCCCATCACAGAGATGTTCTACACCACATAAACACTGAATCAGCCTTGCAGCTGATGGTTGCAAAAAGTACACTTATCTCTTAGTCTATAAGTGGTTGTGCATTAAGTATTCAATGGAATTGTAAATTGTACCCATGTATCATTGTAACAGCTGTTGATGAAACTGATAAAGGAAAAAAATAATGAAAAAATGTTATGTTACTAAAAGTTTTCTGAAAAACGTTCATTCTAATGTTAAAAATGTTTACGATATTAAGGCTGCACCAAGCCTAATGTGCTGCCCCTAATAGTATTTTTTTTTATTTCTGAACAATTAAACAACATTTCGTAAAAACAAGAATGTCAGATTGTAGTCCTGATAGGCTTTCAATTTATCAAAACATTACGGGAGTTATGTAAATAACTACATAACAATAACATATCTATACTATTATAAAACTGTAACAGGAAGTTTGTCTGTACATTTAAGATATTAACAAAAAAAAGTTACGATATGGTTTTTAGGTGTCCCTGATTCCATTTCACCAATTTTTGGATTTTTTGTCTGTCTGTTTGTTTGTGTGTTTGTTTGAACGAGTATCACGCAAAAACTACTGAACCGATTTTGATGAAACTTTTGTTTGATAGCTTATGATCTGACTTAAAATCTGGTATATAATTTGTGCGGACGAAGTCGCGGGTTAACGCTCGTATTTACATAAAATTACATATACCCACATAAATACCTCATAAATAAGACATAGTTAGTTCCTGAGAATCAGTGCCTACGTGATTTAAACTGCTGTGTCGGCAAAGTGACAACCGTGGGAGCAGCCCATCGGAAGATTCCAGGACAGTCCACACTACGCAGCTACGGGATTAACACCTCAAATCGGTAATCCTTGCTTTATTTTATTTAGCCTTTTTTATTTAGCCGCCCGCCAAACTTAACTCGGGTTATTATGTTTTATCTTTGTAGCTATTATCGTTTTAATTTATTATTATTTTAAAGATGATAGTAATAAAACCACTGACTAGAGTAAATGAAATATACTGTGTATTCCCTGGTTGTACAACAACTGTTTAGCTTTACAATATTTTTAAGACCCTGAACCAAAATTCAACGTTCGTCAACACGTCAGTCCTGGAAAAGAATGTCCGTGTTGCCAGTAGGTACAAAAGAAATAACTTCCAATATTCTAAATTTAAATTCGATGTTTAAAAATATTATCTAAACATTGCCTTTTCTAACAATAGCTACAAACATTATAAAAACAAATCCGCAGTGACCAGATAAATTTAAAATCAGCAATGACTACAATGTGACTACGGTTTGCGCTAGCCTTTGTACATCACGACTTACTGTAATTTTTTCATATTTATGTTTTTGTGAACAATAAAGAATCTATGAATCCATGACTACAATGTGACATTCTTGTTTTTTGGACATATTGTTTAATTGTTAAGAAATTAAAAAATACAATTGAGGGCAGCAATTGTGCCGAGCCAATTGAGGCTCGTTACTTTGTCCACCCAACATAACACCGTAACAAACTGCATCATAAACTTACAGCTTGTAAGCAACACAACATTCTTTAAAACACGAAATAGGTCCTGTAGGGAGTCTTTTATTAAACTTCAGTCCCGAGTGGTCATAAAGTGTGAATGTTCTTCTTTATATCTCGCTTTATTGTTGTAAGGACACTCGAGGTGGTACCACGGGCTGAGAACTCGATGACAATTTCATTGCATTATTCTAGTGATTAGTTTTCGGAGGATTTTCTTTTAAAAATTACATATACAGGGTGTAACAAAACACCCTAGTAATACATAAGGGGGTGCTTCAGACCATCAAACTGAACAACTTTCACTATGGAGCCAACTTCGAAATCGCGAAATAAAAATCTGCTGTTTCTTACAAAACTGCAATACTGGCTAGACACAAATGTATGGGACAGATGATTTTTTTAATTTTTTCTCGATTTTGGCTCCATAGTGAAAGTTGTTCAGTTTGATGGTCTGAATTCGCAAAAAAATATACACGTTATCCCGTAAACCGACGTCAACCCGGCGGATGCTGATAGCATGACTAAGCAGCCTAGCCAGCATGCCACCCACGACAAAGCGTTTAAACGAGAAAAACGTCATGCGCGCTCTTTCTGGCCTACGTAAAATAATAAAGATGGAGGCACATCTCGATTTTTGTCGTTTTCTCGGGGGTGGCATGCTAGCTAGGCTGAATATCAAAATTTGATTTTTGTAAAAGTGTCTTAGTTTTCGAAATATTGACAGTTTTAACACAGATACTGCATAGAACATTTGTAGCCGTGGCACTCCAAATAGAGACTAAGGTGAAGAGTTTCACGAATTTTACAAAACTGTCCTAATCTCGAAAACTAAGAACCTTTTACTAAAGTAAAATGTTGAAAGATTGATTGATTGATTGACTGTTTTTTTTTTTTTTAATTTAGTATATTCTGGTTAGGCATGAACTAACCTATCAGCATCCACCGGGTTGACGTCGGTTTACGGGACACCCTGTATATGACTTTTCATACAAACGTTCGATCAGTCGATTGCATTTAGTATGGAAAGTCAAAAATTACTTTTTGCGAATTTCCTATAGGTTTCTTAGGGAAAGTTGTACAGCATCATGGGTACAATCACCTCTTATAGTAATAGAACTGTTTACCCAAACACCCTGTATGATGTCCGGTTTTTATTCAGAAAGAGATATCCAAATTCTTTTTTTTTTATTTCGATATCGTGAACCAAATGGTAAGGGTTGGTATTTTCAAATGTCGCACAATGTTTCCGAACAACATATTTTTAAAACAGCCGTAGTGTTCAACCGCTAGGTTGAAGTTTAAGTCCCATGTTAAACAAGTCCTCTGTGAAAATCTAAACTATTATAAAACTGTAGCAGAAAGTTTGTACATTGAAGATATTAACAAAAAAAAAGTTACGATATGGTTTTTAGGTGTTCCTGATTCCATATCACCAATTTTTGGATTTTATGTCTGTCTGTTTGTTTGTGTGTTTGTTTGTTTGTTTGAACGAGTATCACGCAAAAACTGCTGAACCGATTTTGATGAAACTTTTTTGTTTGATAGCTAATGATCTGACTTAAAATCTGGTATATAATTTGTGCGGACAAAGTCGCGGGTTAACGCTCGTATACTATAAACTCGATGATTATTTGAATGACCAAAATATCTGAATGAAAATGTTACTCTATGTAATGCAATATTGTATTTTAATTATAATTTGTATATTTTGTTTTGTTTAAAAGATGTGTATTGTAGAGTGTCTGGCCGCATCTTCTCTCTACGGAACACCTTCCGACGCGGTGGCAGAGTCAAAAAATTACGTCAAAAAGCTATCTATGTGATATTATATTGAATAAAAAAATTTGATTTGATTTTCGAGGTACCTATAACCCGTCAAAGTAGTTTTGGCAGTGACATACTGCTTGGGAAATATAGTCATAAGCATATGCTTATGCTATGCCACTAGTTGATTTAGTCGATCATGCCATGGTGGGTGAAAACTTTATATGTTTTCGGATATTCTGTGATGAAAACTTTTCGAGTGACCCTCCATGGAATACGTCCAAATTGAAATGGAAAAACCGTTGATAAAACATTTTAATTAAGTAATAATATTTAAAATCACAACACACAAACACAGTTGTTCATGACAAGGCTGTCAGGCGTCGAGATAAATTCAATTTAAAATGTAGCCAAGGCTCACAAAATGTTTACTCTAAAAGAGTTAAGATCGCCTCCATGGTCTAATGGTTAAGAGCATTGGCTCTCGACACGGAGGTCGTGGGTTCGATTCCCACACACCTAGTGATATGTCAATTTGTGCGTTTTTCCCCAGTTGGTTAACGATTAGACCACGTAGATAGTAATAACCTTGAAAGTGTATGACAAATGTACGAATACAAATTGTGAAGTGAGTACATGCGTGTACGTAATATATTATTGTACCTACATGTGTCGCGCTTCATAACTCTATGGTTTTACTTTTAGTACAGTCTACACGAAAAATAGTCTACAAGTCCTACTACCAAAACCTAACTATGATTCACAATAAAAAAATGATTATGAAACATTCTTTTTAATATTATCATTGGCATCTTTTTAGTGTTCCGTACCAGAATTGGCAAAACGGAACACTTATGGAATCAACTCGGTGTCGGTCCGTCCGTCTGTCACAGACATTTTCTTCAGATGCCGTAAGACATAGGAAGCTGAAACTGAAGCACAGATATAGCAATTGCTGGTCTTATATTATAAATTAAGTAAAAAAAGCTCAATTTCTATATTGGGGGGCAATTTGGGTAGGTGGAAAGGGTAAATAAAAAGAATTTTTTTTCTTCCCTATGGTAACAATTGAAAGCTAATGAAAATACGAGTCTAAAAATATGTTTTTCAAATTTTTTATTAAAACTTTGTTCAACAAAATTTTCAATTTAATCCGAGAAATTACAAAATATACAATCTGCAAAAAATCGTGAACATCAGAAATAACGTGTAATAGGGCGATTAAATTATCAGGGTGGTGATAACTTGGATAGTTCTTTTTTCTATACCCAAAATACTACCACCAGTGTAAAATGATCTTCAGTTCGGTATTACGTACATAAGTTAGAAAAACTCACTGGTACATAGCATGTTGTCCGTGCGGATTCAAACCCAGACCTCCATAACTGGTTTTCCATACCTCTCCACCGCGCCACCGACGCTCTGTTAATTGCGGAACACTAATTGCCCGAGTCCCGACTCGTACTTGGCCGGTTTTTAAATTAAGATCAAACTGAACAACTTTTACTATGGGGATCCAATCGTAGCAAAAAACAAGGTATTTTATATTAAACTGCAGTGACTATTCATCTCAAATGTATATAATATAATATGTATGTAAATGTATGTATGTAAATAACAATATATATTTTAGTGTGGCACACATGACAAAACGTGTTGTGGATAATATCCTTCCTTTGTCCCAATTTGTATAATACTTAACAATAAAAAACGATAAGTATACAGAGTGTAAACTTCAAGGTGTTACATACTTTAGGGACTGCTCCAGACCATCAAGCTGAACAACTTTTACTACAGGGCCAACCACAACATTGAAATCGCGGAAGAAATCGACTGTTTGCACATTAGCCCAGTCATTTTACGGAGGTTGTCTGGAAGAAATCGCTTCATAGCGATAAGACCGCCTTATTTTGTGCCTCTTGTATTTTATTTCTGTATTTTACTGTTTATGTTTTTGGTGTAAAATAAAGTATATTTGATTGATTGATTGATTGAGTTTTGTTAGGCGGGGTAGGGAGTAATTACTAATTGAACTTTTAAACTGTAACCGGAACCATTAAGTGACAAAAGGACTATCTTAAAGCATATTAAAAAAAATCGCTACGCAACATAGAAATCAAAATTGTGTGTCCCAGAAGGATTTTAAATTATTAATATTAATACCAATGCACACATTTGACTTAGATTTAACAATATAAATTATTTTTGAGCAATAAAATAGGCAATGAAATTTAAAAAATGAGGTATTTATTAGAGAATACGAATGTATTTTTCAAAACCTTCTAAGTAGACAAAAATATTCACACCATGTTTGTAGTATGTAATATTATATTAGTAAAGCCTTAAATATGTGTAATAAAAAATTTACCATCAGGTTTTTTAGAACGAGATAATAGCTAAATTTTTAAATTGGAACTGTTCCTGATGTGATTTTTTTTTAATTTTGGTTCATTTCTAGGCTCAAATTGACTCTCCAATATTATACCGAAAAAAAAATTCAATTACTAATTATTCCCGGCTCAACCCGTAAAATGACTGGGCTACATTTGGGCCGAGTAACCGTTGTGACCGTTGACGTTTTGTATAGAACAGTTAGATTAGCTACTCTACTCATAAACCAAAAAATTGCAAATAAGAATAACAAATATCTTATCGGTATGAAGCAATTTCAAGCAGGAAATTATTTCGTTACATTTTAAAGGTAAGCTTCCCTAACCCTTACCTTTGCATACCTAAATAACCAAAAAAACATCGAAGGCATACTTTTGTTATTGACTGTACCACCGCACTTTGTTCAACACATCTCCATTTAGCGCTTTATCCGTCTGTGCAATAAACGCTACGACATAAATATATAGTTCTACAAACATAGATGAAACCAAAAAGTGCACGTACATAAATTGCGTATCTAAATTATTATCTAAGGTTTTTACATACTGTACTACTTGTTGTGTATCAACCTAAGAATTTTATGAAGTACTGTCAAATCAAAGGTACACCAATATCGGGTCGTCATGGATGGACTCAAATAAATAGGTAAATTATAAAAATACTTAAACTTAATTGCCATAAAATTACTATAACGTTTACTGCTGAATTTCAACACAATACAAAGTTAATGGCATGCCATTGACTTGATAAAATAACAAACAAATAATTATAAAACCAGACAACCATAATCACCATCAGTCCCAGCCCGTATCCTGGGGGATATATTATAATTAAAAAGTGTATTTTTAAATTTACATTATTTATCTGAGTCCAGTATCCGTTACGACCCAATATTGTTTATTTATTCATTGGTTATACGTTTGATTTGACAGTTCCTCATAAAATTCTGCAGGTCATAAGCTTCCTCCTAATTTTGCCATCCTTCTTGGTCCTGTGCTAATCGCATCCCCAGATGTCGTCAATCCACCTGGCAGCTGGACGACATAGTTCTCTTTTGCTTAATCTCGGCTACCACTCTGTTAAGGCTTTACTTCTGCCGTCGAAGTATGGCAGCGCCTTCCCTCTTTTTCTATTTGCGCGCGAACGAACGAGATAAAAGGCGTGATATAACCATATTACGAGTTACATGCTGCGGCGTCTGCCATCACTTCGTCAAGCTACGTGTCCTGCTCACCGCCACTTTAAACTAAACAAACGTGTCCTAAAATTAATTGTATCGTTTTAGCACACACGGAGAAAAGAGGTTATCCACAAAGTGCAAAGTTAATGGAATGCCATTGACTTGATAAAATAACAAACAAATAATTATAAAACCAGACAACCATAATCACCATCAGTCCCAGCCCGTATCCTGGGGGATATATTATAATTAAAAAAGTGTATTTTTAAATTTACATTATTTATCTGAGTCCAGTATCCGTTACGACCCAATATTGTTTATTTATTCATTGGTTATACGTTTGATTTGACAGTTCCTCATAAAATTCTGCAGGTCATAAGCTTCCTCCCAATTTTGCCATCCTTCTTGGTCCTGTGCTAATCGCATCCCCAGATGTCGTCAATCCACCTGGCAGCTGGACGACACAGTTCTCTTTTGCTTAATCTCGGCTACCACTCTGTTAAGGCTTTACTTCTGCCCTCGAAGTATGGCAGCGCCTTCCCTCTTTTTCTATTTGCGCGCGAACGAACGAGATAAAAGGCGTGATATAACCATATTACGAGTTACATGCTGCGGCGTCTGCCATCACTTCGTCAAGCTACGTGTCCTGCTCACCGCTACTTTAAACTAAACAAACGTGTCCTAAAATTAATTGTATCGTTTTAGCACACACGGAGAAAAGAGGTTATCCACAAAGTGCACCGATTTTAAATAGCATCTGCTGCGAGCAATAAATTACCATTTCATTTCATTGCTCTAAATCAGGGGCTAATTAAAATTGGTGCATAGAAAATTGCTTGCATCTTCCTCTTAAGATTTTATCTAAGGCTCTAAAGTATTACAATACAATATAGACTTCAGTCACGTCTTGATGGAACTGCTCTGAGGATCATCACAGAACAGTTTCTGTTCAAACTAACTCCTGGCGTACAAGGCTTAGACTTCGTCGCAATTTGAAACTTAGAGCTCTTAAGATAGAGAGTAAAGTTGCTTAGACATTAAACGCTTAGGTTGGTTTAAACAGCTTCGAAGATGTATTAAAATTCAGGAGTAATACATGCGTCGCTTCGTTTATTTTGGTTAATGGATTACTTTAGTGTAAAAACTTTGTTGAAACTTCAATGTGCATTGTCTACTAAACTATTTATTATTATATATATTATATTAACAATAACGAATGGGCCGAAAAATGTGAAAATTTTTTGGACCTCCAGATAATAAATCGGTTGATCCGCACTTTTTATGGAATGATCACAATTTTTTCTCGTTTTTCGACCCATGTTCCTCAGGGGAAGTTGATTAGATTCATTATCTGCATACGCCCCTGAAATTGTTTTAGTAGGTAATTAAAAACTAGTGGTATATTTCAGTCCGTTCAGCCTTCTGCTACATCAATATTCTACACCTCGAAAAACGCCGAGCAAGGCTTCATCTCCCAGTACCTATTCTGGTATAAGACTTGCCTTACCACAAAAAACCTTATTTAAATCTACTTTATGGACAGTACAAGATTATAGTACTCTGTGGTTTAAGTCTTGTAGTTTGTACTGATAGAACAGTAAAAGAGTGCAAGATTTTTTTCAGGTGCTTTCATTTTCAAGGCTTAGACAGACACACAAAAGTTTAGCACTCCTCTTTTTGCTTCGGGGTTTGAAAATTAATAATAATAATAATAATATAATTCTTTATTGTGCATAGAATTCAGGTACATAAGATGACAGGTTGCGTTTTAAAGATCACTCCGAATCTTGTCTTTGCAGACGTATACACATTCAATTTCCATATTAAAATAAACAATAAAATTAATGAACTAAATTATAAATGATGTCAAAATACTTAATAATTAAATTTAACAATAATATTTAATTGAATCTAAGGTAACAGGAAGTCATCAGGAAACATTTAAAGCATTATATATAATTCATGCATGTCATTCTAAAATATAAATAATAAGTTAATAATACAAAATTTCACAATAATTATACTCAAATTGTCATGTTAGTATTTCATTTATAGTCTAAATATTCTTTGATGCTACAAAAACATTTTTCCGCCAACCAATTTTTTACCCTTTTTTTAAACATGCATTTTAACACATTCGCGGACAGTGACCGGCTATAGCAGTGATAACAATAAAATATCTATTGTGTCTCGTTCACTGTCCGCGAACGTGTTAATGCAACATGACGAAGTGAAAATCAAGTCACTGCTTTTATTTTACCTGTACCTTTTAAAATCTGCTAGCCGCATTTCATAGCGTGTAATTAGTTCGGCATCGTAACTCCTAGGAGCACTATGAATATCTAGCCGTCCGTCCGTAATTAATCCTAGGCTCTGGATACCAGCCGCATAATTTGATTTACCGAGTGCCTACGTAGAAGCTAAGGCTCGGCGCAAACGAGCAACTAGCCACAGGCACTGGTGGCGAGCGACAAGCAGTTCATACGCTTTTTCATACATCGACATCGTCACAACCATAAATTCGTCGTTGAAACATCGGCGAGCTGTCAATTCTCTAGGGGCATGTGTCAAACTGATATAAAAACGTCGACGATCTGAAGGATGCAAGAAAGATGTTAAATTTGTGTGCTCATCGATGTTTTTGACAGCGATGTGACGCTTAGAATTGCACTCCAGTTAAGGCTCGGCGTAAACGAACTACAAAGTCAAAAATCGAAATGAAACTTGTGGCAGCCACGAGCATCATAAAACGCCGACATTCACTACTGAGGCACCGCTCCACCCACCTCCACAGCCAATGGCCAGCGACAAGCAGTTCAGACGATTTTTCATACGTTTTGTAGGGACTCGCCGCACACGTGTGGCCGGTAGCCACCACTCGCTACACGGTAGCTGTGTCCGCGACTCGCCACTTATGGCTGGCATGCACGGGCCTCATAAAACTCCGACACTCACCAGTGACGCGCCGCTGCACCCCTTCAAGTTAACCGCTAATAAGAGAGCGGGTTATAAATTGTGGCCACCGGCCACCTGTCGCGGCCACCGAACACCGTCGGCTGTGGCTGGTGGCCCCTTTGCGCCGTGCCTAACCACTAGGCGTAAATTGTGGCCGCCACCGGTTGCTCGTTTGCGCCGATACAGGGTGAAAGGAAACTATTACCAACCGAAACTGTAAGCCGCATGCTGTAATTATAATACTAAAACCTATTGGTCGGTTGCAGGCTGAGTCATCTGGCGTCACAATGGGCACATGATGCTTCATGGCCTTGTTCGGTTGATGTTGAGAGCTTCGTCAGTGAGCTCTGGCTGATTTACACTCAGTTGCAGAAACGGTCATTAAAGTTAATCCTCCATTAAATCTCTTGCTAGCTTTTACTACGTCAACAAGACAAAAAGTGACGGCATGAGATTTAATGGAGGATTAACTTTAATGAGCGTTTCTGCAACTGAGTGTTAGCCTATCTAGGCTTTAAAAGTGCCTCCGCACTGGCTACATATTAATTTCTCATTAAGTTGTTCTGGATGGCCACGGGTGGTCTGGTTTTAACTTTTAAGCTTGCATCGTGCTTGGCATCGATCGAGATCAGCTCAACGCTTGGCCTCAAAGTGGGACACTTTATTCTGGACGGCGAGCCTCCATCCCGGTTGATTATTAGCAAGCTACTTCCGGGTCAATTTCGCAAAATCTCATGTGGCGTTTTTGCACATACAAGGGGCACATAGGCATATAATAGTTCCTCAGGATCCACGTACGGAACTCTCTACGCATGACTTTTGGAAAGGTGTTTTTTTTTCAATGTGTACCCAATGTTTTCTTTGCCAAGTATATAATTCATAGCTTCATCATTGAAATAGATTAATGCTCTTTGTGACTTTCTTTCGTTTTTTGGGCGCGTTATACTCATTATTTATTAATTTTTAGCGAATATCTAGAGAACTGTATTTATTTTTCTTTTTGTTAAGGGGTCGTTCTTTTAAAACTTTAGAGACATTTCTAAGGTTTAAATTGTGTATTTAAATTGTGTTGTATGGTGTATACTAACATAGTTTTATGTCAGTAATGTATCTACTAACAACACTATGAACATTGTCTGAAATAATTTTTTTCTAGGTTATACTGATTATATTCACACTAATTCATAGTTTTCGGAAATCATCTAAACTATTATAAAACTGTAACAGGAAGTTTGTCTGTACATTGAAGATATTAACAAAAAAAAAGTTACTATATGGTTTTTAGGTATCCCTGATTCCATATCACCAATTTTTGGATTTTTTTGTCTGTCTGTTTGTTTGTGTGTTTGTTTGTTTGAACGAGTATCACGCAAAAACTGCTGAACCGATTTTGATGAAACTTTTTTGTTTGATAGCTTATTATCCGACTTAAAATTTGGTATATAATTTGTGCGGACAAAGTCACGGGTTAACGCTCGTTTATTATAAATTGATAAACAGGTGTCTCAATCTTAAAACATGTTAGTAACTGTATGCTAGAGATTTTAGAGGAGGAAAACACGATTAGCAGGTGATTATGGAAATGTTTTTCCGTGGACTAATTAAAAATGTACCTACCTAATTAATGTTTTTAATTCAAGTTTATTCGTACCGACCCGCCATTTTCTTTACGAGTGAAAAAAAAATCGTAATTATTATAACCTAAAATTATTTTCGTTATTTTCAGCTGTATTTTCGAAGCTTCTGTTTCGTGTGGCAAATGCTTACTTTGAGAAGAAAAGTGTTATAAAAATACACAGCTATTTTTCATTAGAAACGGTTTTGAACTAACATATTTTTTCATTTTATTTAGTATTAGGAAAGTACAATATCTACCAGTCTTTATCGTCAGAATTTATACGCTATCTATCTATCTATAACGTCACGCCTCTTTCCCAGTGGGGTAGGCAGAGACCAGGGCGCGCCACTTACTACGATCTTTACATACTTCTTTTGCCTCATGCACATCCATACATCTCTTCATACATGCCCGTCGGTTTCGAGTACTCCGCACCTCCCCTTTTTGTAGCACGCAACTGATTTCATCAGCATACGTCCTACGAGGAACATATATCTCTTTCGTACATCTGCTACCACTCATCCTCTCCACATGACCAAACCAACGAAGCATACCTTTCTCTATTCTTGTCACTATATCTTCTTTTAATTTACATCTATCTCTTATTACACAATTTCTCACTCTATCTTTCAGCGTCACACAGAATTTATACGCGAGTGTGGAAAAAGGCCATATTCCACCACGCGCGACCAAATTCATCTTATACAGAGTGAAAAGTTAAAAAAAAAGAATTAAAGCAAAAGTAAAAAAGGAAAAAGTATCATTAACCTTTAAACCACATACTCTACCCATCAAAATGAACTACTTTTAATATGGGAGCAAACATTTCAGAACAAAAAAGTCAACTGTCTCATACATTTGAATCGTGTTGGTAGATATTTCAGTTTTGTGTGGAACAGCTGATATTTTACCAAAAAACGGAGGAGGTTCTCAATTCAACGCGTATATAAGTATATATATAAGGTCTAACAAAATTAGGTCTAACAGAAATCGCGAAAAAAAAATCTGCTATCCCATACATTTAGATCGAGTAGGTTTGTATGGAACAGCTGATTTTTTTTTCGCGATTTCAATATCAGTCCCATAGAGAAAGTAGAGACCTTATATATAAGGTCTAACAAAACTAGCTGAAACTATTTTAAGGGGATGATCAGACCATCAAACTGAACAACTTTCTCTATGGGACTGACCTACTATTTTACCTAATTTTGTTAGACCTTATATATAAGGTCTAACAAAACTAGCTGAAACTATTTTAAGGGGATGATCAGACCATCAAACTGAACAACTTTCTCTATGGGACCAAAATCAAAATCGCGAAAAAAAATCAGCTGTTCCATACAAACATACACAACCTAAATGTATGGGACAGCAGATTTTTTTTCGCGATTTCGATATTGGTCCCATAGAGAAAGTTGTTCAGTTTGATGGTCTGATCATCCCCTTAAAATAGTTTTACCTAATTTTGTTAGACCTTATATATATATTTATGTATGATCACGCATAACTTTCTACAGAGTAGTCCGATTTTGATAATTCTTTTTTTAATGGAGGGTATACTCCCGAGGTCTTTCAGAAAAGATCTGATGACGCACTTCGGAGCTACACAATAGAACTCCTCAAAAGTTGACAGCAAATCATCGGCGATTGAACCGTTTGCTTCGTATCTATGTACCCTTTGCGTGTGCTCAAACATTTCACCACAAAAAATGATGAAATACATTTTTTTTTACAAAAAATTAAAACCGACTTCAAAACTCAAAAAGTAAAAAATAATTATAGCAGCCGATGAATTTTACGTTAGCATCTATAAGAATGTTAATTAGTTTTATTGGAGTCGGTGTCAAGCCTAAAAATTACTGCAAGCTCACAGGCTTGACAGCAACTTCGATAAAACAAATTTATATTCTTACGAGCGTTAACCCGCGACTTTGTCCGCACAAATTATATACCAGATTTTAAGTCAGGAGTGCGATTTTTGAATCTCATACGTTGAACTCTGCAGTTGAAAATGTATGGAGACATGCATCTTTCTGCTGCTGATTTGATTTTCAAAAATCGCACTCCTGAAGTATGATTTTTGAAAGTCAAATCACCAGTAGAAAGATTTATATCTCCATAGCAATATTGTCATTTTCAACTGCTGAGCTCAGCGAATGAGATTCAAAAATCGCACTCCTGATCATTAGCTATCAAACAAAAAAAGTTTCATCAAAATCGGTTCAGTAGTTTTTGCATGATGCTCGTTCAAACAAACACTCAAACAAACACACAAACAAACAGACAGACAAAAAATCCAAAAATTGGTGATATGGAATCAGGGATACCTAAAAACCATATCGTAACTTTTTTTTTGTTAATATCTTCAATATACAGACAAACTTCCTGTTACAGTTGTATAATAGTATAGATAGATGCTAACGTAAAATTCATCGGGCTGCTATATTATTTTTATTTTTTGAGTTTTTTATCTGACAGGTTCGTTACGGGCTACGGCCTCGCTTAGTCGACCTTCTGTACCTATTTATTTTGTATCTAAGTACTCAGACAGGTATGAGTAGAATATTCATTAGCTCCACACCGATAATATATCTTCATAGTTTGTGTCCTGCCAGAATTACTTCAAGTTACGATCCTAACTTTATATAAATACCTTAACAAGTTTAGGAACTAAACGATGTTCGATAATTTTGGTTTCTTCCTTTTCATAAATTTGTTTAAATATTTGTTACCTATTTTAAAGGTTACATCGCAATTTATTGTTCCCTTGGTTTATCGGAGCGACACGGGGACAAACGCACATAGGTACAGGTTCTTTCTGAATAATAATATGATGTCTGTTTTTAAGGGAATGATCCTTGATCAGACCACCGATCACAAAAACTAAAAGGAAGATGTGAAAAGGGGGCGGGGCCAGTGTCGCAGCAATATGCGCAAAAACGGAACACATTGCTCGCGACAGAAAGGATTCTATTTATTATGAGGCTGAAAGCCAGTCGAGATATTATGTGTAAATAGTTTACAACGCTTGCGTAGTACTAAATATTGTTCAAGCTAACAAAATACTTTCAATCGCCTGGTACTGGTGGTAATGCGACACTAGGTTTCGAACTCAGCGCGTTGGTTGGGATCTCTCTAGATCTCTATGGATCAGACCATAAAACTAAACAACTTTCTCAATGGGTCTAAGATCGAAATAACGAAAAAAAATTGTAGTCTTTCCATACAAAACTGCAAACCTACTCGTCCCAAAATGTATAGGATTGCTGTTTTTTTTCACGGTTTCGATATTAATCTCATCGAGAAAGTGATTCAGTTTGAATGTCTGATCGTGATCATCCCCTTAAAAACCGTCAGCATTATTAAGAAAGACTCTATAAAATAGGGTCCTTTAAAATATGATCAGACTGTCATACTGAACAACTTTCTCTATGGTACCAACATCGAAATCGCAAAAATAAAACTGTTCCGGACATAACTGTAAACCTATACTTGAGCCAAATATATGGGACTACTGATTTTTTTTATGCGGTTTTGATATGTCCCAATGAGAAAGTAGGTCAGTTTGATGGTATGATCATCCTCTTAAAAAACTATTACGTTGGACCCTGTGTATCGAAATGTATCTATACTATTATAAAACTGTAACAGGAAGTTTGTCTGTACATTGAAGATATTAACAAAAAAAAAAGGTTACGATATGGTTTTTAGGTGTCCCTGATTCCATTTCACCAATTTTTGGATTTTTTGTCTGTCTGTTTGTTTGTGTGTTTGTTTGGGTGTTTGTTTGTTTGAACGAGTATCACGCAAAAACTACTGAACCGATTTTGATGAAACTTTTTGTGTTTAATAGCTTATGATCTGACTTAAAATCTGGTATATAATTTGTGCGGACGAAGTCGCGGGTTAACGCTCGTTTTGTATAAATGTGTTATTTATCTTTCAGGTATTTACAGGGTGTAAGTGACAGCTGATTTTTTTTCGCATTTCCTAAGGTAGGCTCCATAGTGAAAGTTGTTCAGTTTTATGGTCTGAGTTCACTGTTTCAGTATTTGCTAGGCTGTCACTTACAGCTTATGTTCAGCAGTGGACGTCTTTCAGCGGAGATGATGATGATGATTTTGTCGTGCAGAGATGATATACAGGATATCATCTCTGCACGACAAAATCATCATCATCATCTCCGCTGAAAGACGTCCCCTGCTGAACATAGGCCTCCCCCAAGGATCACTACAACGAAAGGGATTTAGCTGCTCCGAAAAATTTTAGGACACACTTAGAAATGTTGCTCACCCATATAAGACCAACATTATACCATTATACAGCCTACCTCCGTGGTCTAATGGTCAAGAGCATGGGCTCTTGACACGTTGAATCACATGATTGAAATTTATGATTTGTTTTTTTTTTTAATTCGTATTTATGTATGATGTATGTGTGTGTATATATTATATATATATATAAATGAGTACGTATATTATATTATGTATGTATTTGTAATAGGTTTATTTTGTATACTTACATTTTGTTTTTTATTTACTGATACCTGCTCATTTTTAATCATTTTCTGGAAACACCACCTTCCCTTCTTCGTTCACCGTTTCCTCTACCCTATGGTTGTCTCGAGAACTCGCTACTCAGCGATAAGACCGCCTTATTTTGTGCCTCTTGTATTTTTATCTCTGTATTTTACTGTTTATGTTTTGGTTTAATAATACGTATATGGTATATGTCAAAAACTAATAATGTTTTGGAGTCGGTCTTCGTTTAGAACCTAAAGTACAAACTTCATAAAATACTAACTATACTTTAAGAAGTCAGGACGTCAGGAGATTGGTTCGTGTCGGCAGCGTATCTCCGAGATACCACGAATATTTTATGTTTGTTCTTGTTTCTAATTCAGCACTGCAGTCCAGTTACTTCCACTAAACGTCATCATCATCATCCTATGTATGTAGCAGGTGCTTCAGACAATCAAACTGAACAACAACAACAACTAATGGCAAAAAATAATCAGCTGTTCTGTTCCCCTGTAGTACCTCATAAATTAATGTAACCTAACGCATTTAAGTTTACTGGTTTCAAGTCCCCACAAAACTATCTGATTAAGTACCTATAGTTTTTATAGTAACAAAACATAACACAAATACTCTTTATAGTAGTGTACATACATACATACATACATATGATCACGCCTTTTTCCCACGATTGGGGTAGACAGAGACAACAGATCGCCACATGCTACGATTCTGACACACATCTTTCGCCTCCTCAACATCCATAAGTTTCTTCATACAAGCTCGTCGGTTACGGGTACATTTTATTTGGCTCTTCTTCAGTACGCATCTGATTTGGTCAGCGTACGTGCGCCTAGGGCGACCCATTTAAACCATTCCATTCACACTTGCTTTGTAAATTTCATACGTCAACCTACTTTTGCCCATTCTTTCCACATGTCCAAACCACCTCAACATGCCTTTTTCTATCCTGGTCACTACATCTTCATTCAGACCACATCTTTCTCTAATCACACTATTCCGTAACCGATCCTTCAAAGTTATAGTATCTCGTATCTCTATAGTATTTGTATTAAGTCTCAGATCTGTCTTAAAAGGAAAATGGTCGTGAATGTATGTATATGCCATGCTCCAAATATCTTAAAATTGGATCTACCAAAACCTTTGTTTTAGAGAACTAAGGCAATCAATACAAAACAGTTCGAAACTTTGGACAACCTAGTAGGCACAAGCAGGCACCTTGGACAAATAAAGGCACACATCAAAGGGTACCTGGCGACCTCAAGCGGGAACTTCTCTCTTGATTACTTGCAAAACGGTTTACTTTTGTCGTTGTTCTGAAGGATACAATGCTTGCGGTTTCAGAGGAAGCTTTATAATACCCCGTATTTGAATCCTGGGTTCCTTACATTTGAGACGACTAAGTAGTTAGTACGTAATACCGTCTGCTCTCAAACGGTGAAGGAGAACATCGTGAGGAAATCTGCATACGCTGCAGAAGAACGTCAAAGATAGTTGTAATAGAGAATATGAAAAGTTATTTAAAATATGCAAAGTAATACCTGTTAATGAAAAAGTGCACTTTTTAATCGCAACTCAGCAATATCTTCAAAAAGAATGTATAGTTGGGAGAAAACATAGCTATTCAACTAGACCAAAGCAGGTTCCTAGATATATAGTACCAAGACATACGAATTACTATGGTGCCCGAACCTCAATGTATCTATTATCAAAAATATTTAATTCCCTTCCACAAGATTTAGATTTAGATATAAATAAAAGTAGTGGTAAATCGTTTAAAAGAGCCCTAAAAAGGCACATTCTGAAAAGTCTATGAGTGAATTATTTCAAGTCGTACTTTCTGTTTAGTATTTATTTTACCTTGAGGTCATTGTGCAGTTGCGGAATCTAATTTCACTAGTAGGTCAGCTTTAGGTAATAATAACTTAATCTTAATGCATTTACGTATAAAACCGCTAGTCGGTTGGGTTCCGCGAGTGCACCTTAGGTAGGTGCACCTTACTTGTTTGTACCATTAGCGTTAAGTGTTATTATAATTGTTAATTGTTTGTAAATGTTATCAAGAGCTCATTGTATGCCGACAAATTGTTATGCAGTTTGGCATAAAATGTGTCTGTATACCGGTTTTGTGAGAAATAAATAAAAAAAAAATTAAAAAAAAATTCCGATGCGTATGTGAAGTGGGCATTGAGCACGCGTGGTTGACTAACGCTCATACTTCCTTCCTCAGGGAAGGCCTGTACCCTCACAGATTACCCCCAATAGATACCGCATGATGAAAATTTTGTACAGGCCCGAAGTCACAATTTTCGGTGGTAGGGGCGGGTAGCGGGGCACGAAACCATGAAACATGATTGGTCATTTCAAGGTCGCATCTAACTCGAACTACTTCGAGCTCGCTCACTCGCGTTGCTTATATCAGTGCAAAATCATAAATGTGTGGCGCGCGTCGGCGGCCTTGTATGCCGTATCTATAGGGGGTAATCTGTGTGTACCCTGCAGTGATACTCGTATGCTGTGATGATGATGATGATGAAGTAGGTTTGTTGTTATTACCTATTGACATTTTTTATGGATCAACAATTTTTTTATTTTACGGTTTTTTGTTCCCATTGTGTGTTCAGTTCGATAGTCTGACGCACCCTCAAAGTTTTTAAAATGGTACCGAGCCTCTTGTGCTGCCCTCAGTCGTTTTTTTATTTCTAATCAATTAAACAACATTTCCAAAAAACAAGAATGTTACAATTTCGAACTTGTCAGCTGCAAAAGATATATTCAGTGGCTAATTATTTTAGCCCCTTATTCTAGCCACTTTTTTTCTTTATTTATTTAAAGTTAATCATTTTAACGTGTTCTTAGAGCGTTTTTATTATTTTTGAGTTCCGATATAACTGCGTAACTCTTAGAAACTGTAATTTAACTTACCTTGTATATGGACTTCATTTTGCTGATTATTTTACGAAGAGTGTTTCCAGACGATAATGTTGCAAAAAAAAAAGTTATGACAATTTTAAGCCGCTCCGGTAGAAAATTTTCAAATACCCCTAACAAAAAATCGCGGAACATGAATGGTGCGAGGTGTGAGGAATCAAAAAACAATTGTGGACGTTTCCGTTTGGACCCTTAGATCAAAGTAAAATTAATGGATAGGCCTTACGCAAACATTTCAAACCAGAAGAATGAGGCAACACAATTGACAGTTTTACTTCAAATATGTACCGAGATGACAGACCAAGTGTGCTATGTATGGACCAAGTGTGCCAGTAGCGTGCTTCAACTTAAAGCGCTTTGGGCCTATCCATTAAATTTACTTTGATCTAAGTTTGGACCACCCTGTAATGTCAGTGACTTGACGACGCAAAAGGCGACAACCAAATCCCTGCAGGCATTATCAATTACGATGAACGAGTAGGAGAAAATAGAAATGTAGGTAAATAGGTAGTGACGCAGGTCGTATAGAAGTCATACAAAAGCTAAAAGCATACTTGCTCCGAGTAACATGAAAAACAAACTATTTACGGACTTTATGAGAAATGTTTCCGAGGACGCGTCACTAGGCTTTTGTTTTTAACTTTTTCCAGCTTCATGGAAAGTTAAAGTCGTGTAAATAAGATTCTTTTCATGTTCTAGAACACTTTTAGACTATATTCAGCGTTGAATTGACGTCGCCACAGTTATAATAATGTTCTAAAAATTCCAAGTACCTTATTATGTATTCTGCAAATAGAATAATTTTATCGTCACTTTCGTGCTACATAATTTCTTTTGTCGTTTCAAAAGACTCTCAGGTCTTAGCCTTGTTCAGAAAGTTTTTAATTATTTTGCATATTATACCTACAGAGTGTGAACACAAATGCGTTACATAGTTTAGGGGGTGCTTCAGACCATCAAACTGATCAACTTTCACTATGAAACCAATATCTAAATTTATAAAAGTGTTTATTTAAGGTAACGATAAATAGTTAACAAACTAAAATAATACCATAAAATATACAAATGTGTTTTATAAAAAATTGCTTTCAGATGAAGAAAGGAGCAGGAGCTTTTTGCTTTGAGAATTTCTCTGACTACCCCCTCGGGGATTATAGTCGTGAGCATATGCTATGCTATGCTATGCTTTCAGATTTTTTTCAGTTTGGGTATGAGAAATCTTTAATAATGCCACTGATTCGTAAAAGGACTCTTAAGGTGGTTTTAGTCCATACAAAAGTTTGTCGCACGATACGCGTAGACGGAATTAATAAAAGTAATATTTTATATATGGAAAAATAGTTTAGAAAATCTAGTTGCCGCGTCACAAATAACATTTGCAATTTGTAATATAATTCCGAAGATATAAAGCTTTTAAAATTTTGTATGAAAAATTTCAAAGCTTTATATCTTCGTAATTATTTTATAAATTGCAAATGTTATTTGTGACGTAACAATTTTTCTATATATAAAATATTACTTTTATTAATTCCGTCTACGCGTATTGTGCGTCTAAGTTTTGTTTAAAACTGACCCCTCTGCAACCACCTTAAATAAACCTAATGATAAAGCCAAAAACTGCTGTACCTACCCGACTAAAATGTATGGGACAGGTGATTTTTTTTCGCGTTACCTGAGGTAGGCTCCATAGTGAAAGTTGTTCAGTTTGATAATCTGAGTTCATCTGAGTTCACCGTTTCAGTAATTGCTAGGCTGTCACTTACACCCTATATAGGGTCCTTCTTTTTATACACTGGCCTGCAAAACTATCACACATTTAAAACTGCAATAACTTTTTAAGTACATAAAATATACTTTCGAAATGAAAAGGACTCGAAAAAGAGTTTAATTTTAAAAGAATAGTTACAAAAAAAGCTGATAACTTTGCTGTAAAACGTTTTTTTTTTTATTTTAAATGTCTAATTTCTATAGTTTAGAAAAAAATTAAATTTTAAAAGTGTACTACCTATTTAGTTTTGCAGGTCAGTGTATTAAAACTACCAATACAAGTCCCATAATAAAATTATCGTAACGTGAATGAATGTAATGTAATATATATGTATATATGTAATATTCCCATTTTAAATAAAAACAAAAGTGAAATAACGTAATACAGTCGCATATAAAGCAAACCCAATACTTACAGATATTGGTAACGGGAAGAAAAGACCAAAGCAATATTTTCCCTCGCGATATTACGCCGTAAGACGGTTATTGGACACCGTGTAATGACATTTTAACGGGAAAATTGTCGCCATTTTGTCCGGGAGCGCGGGAACTTATTGACTTTTGGTCACATTTTCCGATAGAGCGTATTTCAGGCTTTTTCTAGTGCATCACTACATCTATTTGGTATTTGACGACCCGGTTAATTTAATGGTTACCACACCGGACTACCAAACCCTGGGGGCCCTGGGTTCGAATCCCGGGTCGGTCATGGATGTTAATATGTTTGTGCCGTTCCATAATAAACAGCCTATAGTGCTTGCTTGGGATTATTACAATGTATGTGCCTGTGAGCGTTATTTATTATTTATTTATTTATTTTATCTATTCGTACAAACGTCGACACATCAAGCTATACAAAACCAACATAAGCTGTCCGCGCGATGCTATACGTTACTCTACCTACGCGCGGCCAGCTTATGTTGGTTTTGTATAGCTTGATGTGTCGCCGTGCGTACATGCTAAAAGCTAACTCAAAAACCTTCAATTTAAAAGAGTAAAATAGATTTAGTTTTTTTTTTTTTTTTTTTTTTTTAATTAACATTTCAGTATACAATTCTTATACTAACATTTGTTATAATGACGCCAAAAAACCCCATTTAGGTTTGTCTTGGCACTTTTTAAATTTTGACAAAATTGTAGGTAAGTCTTTATAAATACAACACTAAACGAATGCCGAGACCAGCGTGCGACCAAGACAGCTCGAGTGGTTGCTCACTTACGTTCTCTCGAACGCGCACTGTCCGTCGACAACAGGTAGACTATACAATAAGAAATCTTGTTGTACCCTATACAGGCTGTTTCTGTTTATTATGTAACATTTTTACCGTTTATAGTAGTGAAATGAGATGTGTAAAACATTTCAATAGCAACAATAGCCCAATTTAGGTTAGGTATCTTACAGACTAACAGGTAAGTGAGCCCTTCGTTTACAGAAAGATAAAATTTGAACTGCCTGCCTATTGATTATTGTGTTAAGTTTCCGATGAAATAGTTTACTAAATACAGTATTACAGTAACATATCTTGAATGTACTAGGCAATTTTTAAGTAATATTTTGTTTCTACGATTATCATAATTATTATTAGATATCCACTATTTATTAGGTATCACTGAAAGTCCCCAAAGAGCAATGGAGAGGGCTATGCTCGGAGTTTTCCTGCGAGATCGAATCAGAAATGAAGAGATCCGATCCGAAGGGGCCGAAATGTTCTCGATTTGCGACCGCATACCGGAAAGCGCAGCGTGGGTAGGCCCCGGTAGTCACACGGTGGACCGACGACCTGGTGAAGGCGGCGGGAACCCGTTGGATGAGGGCAGCGCAGAACCGGCCGTTATGGCGATCTTTGGGTGAGGCCTATGTCCAGCAGTCGACGTCCATCGGCTGAGATGATGATGATGATCCGTTATCTACAATAAATTAACTTAATATTAAGAAGGACATCACAATGCGATTTAACACCGATTGAATAGGGTAGTTACACAATAAAAGAAACCTGGGCCTGGGTTGCCGCTCTCTTCACTGCAATTTTTCATATAGAAAAAATGTTACGGGTGTATCCAGATAATGTAACTAAACAACTATCCTTAAGAGGATAGGCGGGTACCGTATTATCAAATAAACGTATGTTCCCCTGTTTCCTCCCTGGATAATGATACTAGAGCAAAAAATTGTTTACCACAATCTACGTTACCTCTGCTATGTCCCTATATTTTGCTTTTTTGCATTAATGAATTACTGTAAGAACTAGGGGTCTTCAAAAACGACCTATTTTACCGCCCGTTTTCAGACATCCAGCAAACATACTTGACGAATATAAATCAAAAATGCAAAACTTACAGACATAGCCAAAGCCTTTCTCATATTATTCTTGAAAGAACGATTAAAATTAGTTTAGTTTTGGAGAGGGAACAGGGGAATACGAAATGCTGATTTCATCGATTTTTAGGTCAGAGCTCTTTCGCACTCTAGTCTTGTCGGCGCGGGGTGTATGGGTGGGGCGAATCGGACAAATACGTATACAGACGGAAAAGTGACCTAGGCGGCAATTTCGGTAATAAAACGAAACAGAACCATGATTGGACCGCGTGCGAAGCTTAGCTTTTTACTTATTTGGTATTGCGCTAATCGCGGTACAGCTCATGACAGCCGTTAGTGCCGTTTTGACAGATGTTTCAAACGTTAAAGGCTGTCAGTCACATAGCACCTAAAGTACCTAGTACCTAGTAGTCAAGTCAAGTTTTGCGCGATACGGAATTAACACAGTTGAATAGTAATTGGATTGCAATATGTTTAGAACTGAAATTGGATTAGGATTGAACTTGGATGTTTTAAATTTGCGCGATCGCTCTCCTATTCTCCAAATTATCATTTCAGCCCGCTTAGCCTCTTAAGGAAAATTTCACAAATATTTTTTCGGTCTATGTTCTTAGGGAAAGTTGTTTAGTTTCAGAAGGTACTTATCTGAATTTCCCCCAAATTTCCGATAAGTACCTATATAAAATAGTGTTGTATACTAGAGACAGCTCTTGAAAATTCTGTTGTGTGGGTTCAGTATAAATTTTATCGAGGAGCAACAAAAATACTCCAAGTTGCAATCGTTTAGGTCCTGAACCCCAGTAAACAGGTCGACGACCAAAAGTCGTTCATAGTCACATTTCGTATTCATATCGGAGTTTCGCGAGAATTGCAAAAATGAAATTACTCTTTCAAAAATTAAGTGAAACTGACATCAATATCGAACATGACTTAAAACAATAAAAACTTGAAAATAAAACTGATAGATTACTAAATATTATTTATTCTATTGTTTTTTTTTTGGCTTTGCGGGGATAATGATTTCAAATAAAGAAATTGTTGAAATTACAATTTTCATTTTATTTTATTTTAACACTTTACAGGGTGAAATCGATATCATTAACATCCTTTAAACTAAGAGTCTACTTATCGAACTGAACAACTTTTACTATGGGAGCAAACAAACCGATCGGAGCAAAAAAATCAGCTGTTGTATACATTTGAGTCGCGAACTCGCGCGTCGAGATTGCAGTTTAGTATGGAACAGCAGATTTTTTAATTGCTCCGATCGGTTTGCTCCCATAGTAAAAGTTATTCAGTTTGATGGGTAGACTCTTAGTTTAAAAGGATGCTAATGGTATCAATTTCACCCTGTAGAATAAATTAAAACACGGAATAAAAAAATACAACACGGAAATATACATGAAAACAACATAATTGACATTATCTCTAAAGAGATTTCTTCCAGCAAACCCGAACAAGGTAAAAATAAATAAATTCAAAACCTGAGAGCTGTTTACTTGAACGAAACTTTATATTGATTCAATAACTAATAGTTTTTTTTATTTTACTGTGTTTTTTTCTATTCATTTTTTTTAACCCCGTATCTAACTTGAAAATTTTCGTTTTGCGTGGGACTAATTATGTCAGGAGGCAGTAAATTTAAATATTTAAATTTTTGCTACCGGCCTCGTATTCAACCTCGCATTTAGTCCTAAACAAACTTTGATCAGCTGGTCAACGATATTTTAACGTGCTGGTCAGCAAAGTAGAAAGCCAAAGCTATCTCTGCCAAAGATATTCGTGATCGATCGGGGTTAGAGATACACTTAACATAAAGCCATATATTTATCATCAGTCGTATATCATACACATGAGTCGAGTAGGTGTTGCAGTGTAGATATGGAACAGCAGATTTTTTTTTGCTTCGACATTTTTGCTCTCATAGTAAAAGTTGTTCAGTTTGATGGGTAGAGTATGTCGTTTAAAGGTTAATGATACTTTTCCTTACACTCTGCATAGTGACCTAGAGAGGCTGGTGGTTCCAACCCAGCCTGGATCAAACATGTACCAATGAGTTTTAAGGAATTTACACACTTTTCTGAAACCCCACTGGCGTTCCGATGAACGAAAACTTCTTGCTTTTATTTCGAGGTGTAAAAGACCTTGTATCGTGTAAGTTTCCGATGACATCGTGTACAAAATCGGTAACGTATTATTACTGTATGTAATAGGCAGTTTTTAAGTAATATTTCGTTTCTGTACTCAGCTCATCATATCCACAATGGATTGACAGTAACTAGAGAAATCCATAGTCTGAAATTAATAAACTAAATAATAGGTCTTCTATACTATTATAAAACTGTAACAGGAAGTTTGTCTGTACATTGAAGATATTAACAAAAAAAAAGTTACGATATGGTTTTTAGGTGCCCCTGATTCCATTTCACCAATTTTTGGATTTTTGTCTCTCTGTTTGTCTGTCTGTTTGTTTGTGTGTTTGTTTGGGTGTTTGTTTGTGTGTTTGTTTGTTTGAACGAGTATCACGCAAAAACTACTGAACCGATTTTGATGAAACTTTTTTTGTTTGATAGCTTATGATCTGACTTAATATCTGGTATATAATTTGTGCGGACAAAGTCGCGGGTTAACGCTCGTTACCTATAAAATTGCCGTACTTGCCGTATATCAAGTACAATTTTCTTTTTTTTGTTAGGGATTCTCATTTCTTTTTATTTTAAAAATATGGAATTCTTTTTGGTAATTTAAATCATGGGTAATTTACTTTGATTAATAAAAATAAAAAATATAGAATAAAAAGGGCATTAACTTATTTCATGAAAAACGGCAATTTCCTAGGTAAAGACCTAATATTATGAAGCAGAATCGTCAATATCCGTCAAAAACACCATTTCGATTTGACACCGATCTGATCGGGTATTATATTGTTACAATATAATACCCTTGGTCGGTTTTTGGATAATTTGAACCTCCGGTTAGGTCACAGTATAAGAAAGAGTGGTACTACATACCTTTGGTACTGGCATTCCCTGCCCCCTACTAATTTTGTCCTCACCTCCTCGTGGCAGACGGATGATGCACAAAATCGGACTCCACACAAACACTCGTTAAAAGATGAACGCACCATGAATTTTAAGTTTCTTTGCAAAATATACAACGTGATAATGAATTAACGTAAAACTGGAAAGTAGTTTGTTTAGAATCGAGAGCAGAATTGAATTATCATGGTTTCTACATAGGTAATTTTTTTCAAAATAATAAATAACTTATTTGTAAAATTTAAAATTTACTGAACCCGATGTCAACCCACCGCACGGGCAGACTAGTTTCACTACTTACTACCAAAACAAGATTATTAAAATGTATACATGAGTATGTTAGCGCTTTATAAAATATAAATAAATAAATAACGCTCACAGGCACATACATTGTAATGATCCCAAGTGAGCACTATAGGCTGTTTATTATGGAAACCATACAACAACGGCACAAACATATAAACATCTATGACCGAACCGGGATTCGAACCCAGGACCCTGGTTTGGCAGTCCGGCGTGGTAACCATTACACCAACAGGGACGTCAAATTTATTCATTGCTGAAATGATAACAAATAATTTTTGCCTCAAAACTTAAAATGCGAATAACTTTAAATTTTAACTCTCAAGATAATGAAATTATTGTTTCAATCTAATTATTTTGTTATAAATCAGTTGGGGTGTATGAGGTTTTGCGCTAATTCATTAACACGTTGCATAGGTATTTAATACTGTAACCCAAACTAGATAGACCTATGACCTAGCCTAGCCTTATGCCAATAACTAACTATCAGATTGCTCTGTTCTCCTCGAGTGCATTCGGCAAACATGTTCTGCGGAATGCTACTTCAATCTATCGGATTTCTCATCGGACTATTGACCTTGTTCGTTCGTCTTGAGAGGAATGAAAGGCAGTTTTATGTAGCTTATTATTAATCTGTGGTTTTATGGCTACTGGCTACATCCTGTAACTTGTCACGTTATTAAAATTTGACTTGAAAATTCTTACTTATAACCAGGAATAGTTTGGTAATAGTGACAATGCTGATGACATCCATATTAGGGAGGCAGATAATAACTTTGTTGGAGGCAGTTATAGATGCCCTGATAGTGATGATGATGATACTGATAAGAGCATACCAAGTACCTAGGATGATGACAACTGCTATTCTATTGTAAAGACTATTAAAAAGAAAATTTATAAAACATGAATATCAAGTAGTGTCAAGATGTGTGCATTAATTTATTGGTACATTTAACATTTCAAGCTCAAGAAACATTAGGGTAATTTTCCACAACATTCTCACGTCGAACGGCGTATGTGGGGTTAGAATATAGAATTTCACTTAGGGTTTCCACATCACAGAAATAAAAATGCCTGTACTACTGATATAAAAAACAACTGAAAAGTTCGGTACCGAAATAACAACCGAATTACTGAGACTAGATGAAATTACCTATCAGCAAAAACTTCTTTCCTACACAAATTGTTAATTAAATAATTTAACTTGGAATGTATTTACGACTGTACTAGCACAGAGTACTGTACTAGCACAGAGTACTGTACTAGGAAAATCAATTGTCTAAAAAAATTACTAAAAATAAAAAATATAAATCGCCAAGAATTGTCCAAAAACAACATAATATTATCGTGTTGATACCGATCGAATTGAGTAGTTACACAATAAAACCCTTGGTTAACTAAACAATCTGTTAGTATTTGGGCAGGAGAGAGAGAGAGAGAGAAAGAAAAAGAAAAGTAAATAAATATATTGTACATTGTCGCACGAATTATCCAGACACACGTTTTTTTTTTTAAATTACCAGAATCTAGCCTGAACTTGAAAGAACCAGGACAGGTCTTTATCCAAGGGAGTATAAACAGAAATGCATGAAAGATATAATTAATGTTGTGTGTTTCTGGAATGCACAGAACATTTTTGGCAACCCTGCACCCTTTTGAATTGAGAGTGATGTGTGGTGTGAGCACAACCTTACGAGTACAATGAAAATTGATCGAGAAGAGAGAATGCGGTGAATATAAAACATTTGTTGTTTATTTTGTTCTTTGTATACCTACTTATATTCAATGTCCTACTGTGCAGCCTGTGTGCCTGTGTGCCTCTCAGCCGATAGACGTCCACTCCTGGGCATAGGCGGAGCCCAAGAATTTCTGTTTTTGGTTTTACAAGCGTCAACTTAGTGTGGTTTTTCATAAAACCACAAATAATAATTATTGGTCAAGTGTGTGTTGGGCTCCCGCTAAATTATATTTAAAAACATTTTATTAAAGACAGACTTCTGCTGCCCAGATTTTTTACTTCCGATACAATGAAATGATCCGTATATGAAACTGAGTCGATTAGCTTTTAAAAAAATCGTTGATTTTATGCATATTTATGGACAACACACGCTTGACAAAAAAATTGGCTACAGCGACATTATTTTCCCAAAAAAAAACCTAATGGTTCCTAAAACAGTTTCCCTGTATCTCCTATGGTTTTGTATTTCCCCATAATGTCCCAGTTAAAAAACGCGATGTCTGGTGGTACGGACGGAATAATGGAATAATGCAATAATGCGGCAAAAAAAAAAGAGTAAACATTTTCGTATTTTATGTAATAAACACAATTCACAAGGTTCCACAAGTGTGTAATGTGTTTTTCCATTTTCGACTGAGGGTCAAGCTGAGGGTCCATACCTCTCCGCAACGTACTAGACACTGTCCTAGAATAATTATAATCGCTATGCTTAAAACCTAATTAATACGAACTTACACTAATTATTTTACAACCGCTGACTGTAGGTCAATGTGCCATAATAATATGTGCCATAATCAAAGGGTAAAGTTGATCTAACGCCTGGCCGAACATTATGAAAGATATCATTAGGTTAACAATAGACTTCATTACTGCTACATGGTTAGCTTGCCTCGTTTGACTAATAAATAGCTTAGGTAAAGTTTAATAATTTACTTTGTTGTTTTAAACAAGGCTGCATTGTTTAAAGTTCAAAGAACTTTGTTAGGAACAGGAAAAGTTTGTAGAAATACATGGGTGTATCGAGGGTTTGATTTTGCCCGTCAGTATGTCGATAGGCAGGGTGTACATTTAAATGTGTTACATATTGAGGTGCTTTAGACCATCAAACAAAATAACTTCGATAGAATACTATGGCACTATCTTCTACTATGGTTCCAATATTTAAATGTTAAAATTTAAAACAGTTGTTCCATAGAAAATATCAATGCAGTGTTGCCAGCCGGATCTTGTCAAAAGTAACCGGAAATAGATAAAAAAGTAACTTTTTGGTGTGAAAAGTAACCTTTCATATTGTTTTCCAGTAATAAGGTATTAAAATTTAATAGACCGATGTTGGTTTTATTAACTTACCAAAATATAAACAATTTAGTAGCCTTTTTCATCTGATTGATTGATCGAGCGAGTAAGTGAGAAAACTAATGAGTCATTTGTGATTTTGTCTCCGATTTGGTATACATTAGTGCGAGTGAGAAAAACGTATTTCTAGGAGTTGCAGTTTGCACTTACTATGTTACGAACGTTTTGCGTTATAAAAAATTGCAAAAAATATGAAAAAGCGTTCTATTTCAAGGAAAAATAAGAATTTTAATACACATTCCAAAAAATCACCTAAAAGTAACCTTTTGAGTCGTGTAACCTAAAAGTAACCAGACGGAGCTAAAAATCACGTAAAATGTTACAAAAGTAACCTTCTGGCAACACTGTATCAATGGTTGCTCGAATCAAATGTATGAAACATTTTTTTCGCGATTGTTTATTGATTGAAAGTATGTCACGCATTTAAGTTTTAAACATTTATTATCACTAGCTTTTGCCTGCGACTTCATCTGCGTGGACATGTGAGTTTGTCTCATGCCTCTTACATATGAAGGTCATGGTCAGAACCAAGTCTAGGAACCCTGGCATGTAACATTAGAATGGCGATTACACAGGCTAGAATGGTCTCCTATCGGATCTGCAACACTGCAGGAAATTCATCAGCAATATAACACCATGAATCCCACAGTTCATGCTGAACAACAGCAGGAGCAATTGAAGCTCGTGCCATCGTCGGAACCCTCGCTGGGCACTATACCACAGGCACGATAAAGCTCACTCCAGATCCCAGTTGCCGAGCGTGCGGAGAGGAGGAGGAAACCATGGAACATTAATTTATACTGTGTGACTGCGATGTCTTTTTATCATATTATTAGGTATGCATTATTTTTTTATTGAAAATATATTTTATAATTTCTAATGAGAAATTATTCGAATTATCGGTGAATCTTTCTAATTTTATATACTAATAATATTATATATATACTATAATATTATAAAACTGTAACAGCAAGTTTGTCTGTACATTGAAGATATTAACAAAATAAAAGTTACGATATGGTTTTTGCGTATCCCTGATTCCATATTATCAATTTTTGGATTTTTGTCTGTCTGTTTGTTTGTGTGTTTGTTTGTTTGAACAAAAACTACTGAACCGATTTTGATGAAACTTTTTTGTTTGATAGCTTATGATCTAACTTAAAATCTGGTGTATAATTTGTGCGAACAAATTTTATATAAAACGAAGTGTGGTACCTGTATTATTATTTACGAGCGTTTACCCGCGACTTTGTCCGCACAAATTATATACCAGATTTTAAGTCAGATAATAAGCTATCAAAACAAAAAAAGTTCATCAAAATCGGTTCAGTAGTTTTTGCGTGATGCTCGTTCCAACAAACAAACACACAAACAAACATCCAAAAATTGGTGAAATGGAATCAGGGACACCTAAAAACCATATCGTAACTTTTTTTTGTTAATATCTTCAATGTACAGACAAACTTCCTGCTACAGTTTTATAATAGTTTAGATTACATATACCGAGGAAAAGAAAAACATCGTAAAGAAAATCTACAAACTTCACAAGCATGGATTGTGTACACTGTATCCTAATAGTGGCGACAGAATAGGTAGGTACTGCTATTTACCTATGCTATAATTAGGGTACCTCTGAGCCTCGGACTAACCCCCTCTGGGAGTATCGTCGTGAGTATATCGTGTATGTATGTTTGAAACTGCGTAGATCAATGATTACCTATGGGATTGGGAATTGAATTTGAAATAGATGTGATGATATCTCCCTGTCACATTATCCCAGTTAAGTGGAATGCAAAATATAAATAAACCCCTCTGGATTTGCATAGCATACAGGGTAAATTTTATATCACTGCGGATAACTTCAGCATGTATTCTAATCATCAAACTGAACAACATTCACTATGGAGCAACCTTCGAAATCGCGAAAAAAAAATCTGCTGTCCCATACAAAATTGCAGGACCTATTCGACTCAAATGTACGGGACAGCTGAGTTTTTTTCGCAATTTCGAAGGTGTATAAGACAAGGTGTTACAAAAATACAAATAAACATTTAAGGGGGTGGTTTAGACCACCAAACTGAACAACTTTCACTATGGGATAAATATCGAAATCGCGAAAAAAAATCTGATCTTCCGTACTAAACTACAAATCTACTCGAGCTAAATGTATGGGACAGCTGACTTTTTTCAGTAGTGACAGTTGTTCAGTTTGATGGTCTAAACAACTTCCTTAAATTGTTTATTTTTATTTTTACTTTTTTCACACCTGTATACATCAGTGAACATAAGTAGGAACCATCTTTTTATTCAAAAAACAAATAAATTATACAAACACATTTGTGAGGTTTCATTTCACTATCACTACTACACGGGGTGTAACAAAACACCCCAGTAATACTTAAGGAGGTGCTTCAGACCATCAAACTGAACATCTTTCACTATGGAGTCAACATCGAGAAAAAATAAAAAAATCTGCTGTCCCATACAAAACTACACTATCCCATATCCCATACAAAAACGTAATACGTTACATATTTAAAAGAGGTACTTCAAACCATCTAACTGAACAGCTTTCACTTTGGGCCGACATGAAAAAAAAAATAAAAAAATCTGCTGTCCCATAAAAAACTGCAGTACCTACCGACTCGACAACTGACTTTTTTTTGTTCTGACAGGTTTGCTCCCATATTAAAAGTTGTTGAAGACCCTCTTTTAAATATATAACGCATATAATTTCACACTCTTTCATAAATATTTATTTTATTCGGATTAGAATGAAACATTGAAATCGAGATAGGTAGGTATTTCACACCTACAAAAACATATCTCAAAAAGGTAATTTATTATATGAAGTCCGACGAGTCCGGGGATGTCTTTAATTTGTCTTAGATCCAAGAATTTAATCAAAGGTTAGACGGAGGGGTAGACAAAAATAGAGGAAAAATATCGGACTTGGATCCATTGGAAACGGGAGACAGTAATAGCAAATTAATTACTTAACGAAAATTCGGAATATCACTGCTTGTTAGTGCCTTAAAAATAGCATTCTTTATTTATTTGGCATAGCATAGCATAATTATGCTCATAACTGTGATCCCTAAGGGGATCGGGGGAGTCGGAGATATTCAGCAACTCAGAACTGGATGTTCGGTTTCAATTAAAACTCTGTCAAGTGTGACGGGTAGTGAGTCCATCGTCACTTATAATGGACAATAGGTACCTACCATACCCGTACATGCCTCGAAACTGTAGCATTCAGGTTTTCTAACGATCGATGACTAAAACTAAACTAAACCACCATTACATTGTCCTCATTTTATTTTACAATCAATATTATTTAACACTTATATCAAAACTCTACATAAAGGTATTGGTTCACATCCGGGACACTCGGGGGGTGAATAAGCTACGCAATTCTCTTCCCCTATGCACACGTGGTTTCGGCAGACATCCAGGGATGATAGGCATGATCTGTAAGCTGGAAAAAGTCCTTTATTAATGTCATATTGCCCAGAAAAAGTCACATTACATTTAAATATTTATTTATTATATATTTTTGTTCTGCTTTGTTTTAAAATTGCGTAAAATTATATTATAATATATTTTTTTGTAGCGGCAACTCTTTTGATTACACTTTTGATCGCGGTTTCTATTTCAAAGTTTTAGCTGGAATGACTTGTTTTAATTCTTCTTATCGTGTGGGCAGAGCCTTGGTGTCTGAGTTTTTTCAGACCGCCTTACGGCCTCTATCGTGGTTTTTATGTAACGACTACTACCACCAGAGATAGTTACCGGGACGAACGGCTTAACGTGCCATCCGAAGCACGCACTTGTTTTAATTAAGAAAGTATGAAACAGTACAAACGTGTTATATTGAACAACGTACTATCTATGCATTCTCCTCCAAAGCAGCATCCACCGCAGCACTGCTCGTGGTCTACGCACTGCAGACAAAAAAAAACAATTGAACATCAACCCTTACCAGCTTATCATAAATATTTGTCATATCCTGAGTCCTGAACTGCGGCCATTCGTTAGGCAATTATTTCTCACCCACATTCCATTGTGAAACCTTCAACATACTTACAGCCTGGCTACAAATGCACGTGTAAAAGATTTCTATAATTTTATAACTCCGTGACTAGTTGACTGAATGACCGACAGAGAATGCACAGCCTAAACAGCTGGAGATAAACTTGAAATTAGGAAATTTTCTACACAGGAGTAGGGATGCGCTAAGAAAGGATTTTTCGAAAATCGGTCCCTTAAGGGGTACAACGGGATTTCGCGGTTTTCCGACATCCACACGGACCTATTTACCACCCTAAAACGGATTATCGTAGTCTTCTTCTTATCGTGTGGGCAGAGACCTGGAGTCAGAGTTTTTTCAGACCGCCTTACGGCCTCTGACGAGGTTTTTATGTAACGACTACTACCACCAGAGATAGTAGCCGGGACCAACGGCTTAACGTGCCATCCGAAGCACGGAATCATTTTTCTTTTCAGACAATCCGGCGATAAACCCTGCAATGTCCTAACCAACTGGGGAAAAACGCACAAAGTGACCTTTCACTAGTTGTCCCCCGTGGGAATCGAACCCACGACCTCCGTGTCGAGAGCCAATGCTCTTAACCATTAGACGACGGAGGCATTATCGTAGTGAGTTTGTAGATTTAGGTATGTAAATACAAACATAATAATTTTGAACAGTGCATTGAAAAGCACACAAATATAACGCTAGAGAAAGCTTTTACCTTTCTCTCTCAAAACTCTGCTCGGAAACAAAAGCTTTCTCTCTCTCGTGGCGAACTGGCTGTCTCTCACAATATATATCAGGTGTGATAACATCAGACAAATCCCGTTTCCTTCAAGTGCATGCTAGGCAGGCTCTAGTCTATAAACTTGCTATCAGGAATTAAGCAGGATGAGCTTAGCTAATAGGTTACCTAATCTAATCTAAACTATTATAAAACTTTAAAAGGAAGTTTGTCTGTACATTGAAGATATTAACAAAAAAAAGTTACAATATGGTTTTTAGATATCCCTGATTCCATATCACCAATTTTTGGATTTTTTGTCTGTCTGTTTGTTAGTTTGTTTGTTTGTTTGTGTGTTTGTTTGTTTGAACGAGCATCACGCAAACTACTATTGCAACTACTGAACCGATTTTGATAAAACTTTTTTTGTTTGATAGCTTATTATCTGACTTAAAATCTGGTATATAATTTGTGCGGACAAAGTCGCGGGTTAACGCTCGTACGTTTTATAAACTTGACACATTATTATTAGGTACTACATTAAAATCGGTAGGTAAGTACTTACCTATTTGATATTCAAAATATAAGACACGAGCGTTAACCCGCGACTTCGTCCGCACAAATTATATACCAGATTTTACGTCAGATCATAAGCTATCAAACAAAAAAAAGTTTCATCAAAATCGGTTCAGTAGTTTTTGCGTGATACTCGTTCAAACAAACAAACACACAAACAAACACCCAAACAAGCACACAAACAAACAGACAGACAAAAAATCCAAAAATTGGTGACACTCAGGGACACCTAAAAACCATATCGTGACTTTTTTTTTGTTAATATCTTCAATGTACGGACAAACTTCCTGTTACAGTTTTATAATAGTTTAGATTACCTACAACCTATTGGTTATTCTAGTTAGTGCATATACAGGGTAAATTTTATATCACTGCGGATAACTTCAGCATGTATTCTACTCATCAAACTGAACAACTTTCACCATGGAGCAAACTTCGAAATCGCGAAAAAAAAATCAGCTGTCCCATACATTTGAGTCCACATTACACACATTACATACATACGTACATTTGAGGTACAGCAGTTTTGTATGGGACAGCTACTTTTTTTCCGCGATTTCGAAATTGGTTCCATGGTGAAAGTTGTTCAGTTCGTTGAGTAACATATATGCTGAAGTGATATAAAATTTACTCTGTATAATAGCACAAAAAAGAAAACATAATTACTTATAGTTTTATTTTTATTACTAAAAAAAAAATAGATTTTTTTAATTTACCGTTTAATCATTGCCAATTGTATTGTTTACCCTAACAAAATTAATGTACCTATTGATAAAAAGAAAAATATGATAAATATAACAAGACAAGTTATAAATAATTAAATATTTTATTTAATCTGAAACGTTTACTAACTAGGTACTAGGAGAATGTACTGTACTGTTTATGTTGCACTTCCGGATAAACCTCCGATGGTTTTTGGAAGTTCAATTGTCCAAATCTTTGTCATTTTTCTTAGAATAAATAAATTAAAAAAAAAAAAAATTTAAGTAATATTCGACAATATAGGTAGGTACCTACCTCGTCGTCAGGTAAACTTTGATTGAGCAACGAATCCAAAATTAATGAATAAGGGGTAACATTTTGCGGCTTCAAGATTATAATGACTATGGGACCCTAGCTTTAACTGCATATCACGGTTTTGTAGCCTCTGTTCTCAGGTATGGCTTGATTATTTGGGGGAACATTTCATATATTAATAAAGTCTTTATTACACAAAAAAAATGTGTAAGATCTTTGTGTGGTATTTGCCCATATGACTCCTGTAAACCGTTGTTTCCTAAACTAGGTCTACTAACGCTGCCTAGCATGTATATCTGGGAAGTATGTAAATTTGTGAAGAAACACCAGCAGTTTTTCAGATTCAATCGGAATGTTTGTAAAAGAGCTATAAGAGACCCCGAAAGGATTGTCTTTGACCACTGCCCCAATACTAGTCTATACAGAAATAATTGTTATCACATGTTTATCAAAATTTATAATAAATTACCAAACACTATTAAAGCATACAATGGCACGCAATTTTCAAATAAACTCAAAATATCGCTTACTTCTAAGTGCTACTATAAGTTAAACGATTATTTTGATGAATAATAACCACATGTTATTAGAGCCTACCTACTATATGTAATAGTTTCATAGTCATAGGGGTCGTAGTCTAAATACATTTTATTATAATATTATTATTTAGCATAGTTGTTGAAATTCAAATATTTTATTTTGGTTTACAATGTAAGCCACCTAAATATTGTACGTCCGTGCTGCGGACCAAACTGTTGATTCTGTTTTATTTTATTGTAACATCTTTTGTACACAGTTTGAACAATAAATATTCTTATTCTTATTCTTATTCTTATTCTTATACATGTTCCAATGCATTTTTCGGTTTGTTTCAAACAAAAATAAAGTTTAAAAAAAAATTATATGAAGAAACCAATACCCGTTTCCCGCCAACTCGACAATCCTGGGCCAGCGCAACCACAACACACGCGTGAATCAACAACAATCTCGTATACATTTCTATCAAATTATTTTAGTTCGACTAATCTTAATTTTAATTTAAAAATTCGTAATATTTGTCACATGAAACTGTGAGAAACATGTGAAACTGAATGGTCACGAGTCACGACTCGCGCACATACGATCGACCGGCGCACGCGCACCCGACCTCGACAGCATTGTGACCGAGTTAGTTCAGCTGCATTTATGTCACCATTACGTATGGGCCGCTAATAAATCATTGTTATTAGTCAACAATTGAATGATGGACAGACAAGGTAATCTACAATTATGATGCATATGGTAATTTTATAAACCTTCCCTTGGTACAAAATTTTAGAAATAGGGGCAAGAAAACGCTGCAGTAAGTGTTGTAGATCGACGTACATTATAATTATAATGTCTGTCGAATGCACCAGGAGAGGTTGGCAACAATTATTACTGTCCTGGATCCCAGAAAGCGGTCGGTGTCCAGGAGTACAATTCACGCCGTCAAAAACATCGACAAGCTCACAAATGTTACATCCTTTTTGCATCCTTCGGATCGTCGAAGTTTTTATGAGTTTGACACATCACATAACCATAGCGAATACCAAATTGACAGCTCGCCGATGTTTCAACGACAAAGAACAATGGACAGTTTTGTATGGACCCTGGGCCCAGTACTGTAGCACTTCCTTACCTACTTTAAATTAAAGACCTGAATAATACTAACATTTTATTATTAGGCAGCATAACTGTAACGCGTTAAATAAAAAAGTTACAGCTGTTTAAAAATTCAATCAATTTCCTATATGAATGCTAATATTTTTTTACCTTATGATGCCCATACAGTAGAAGAAAGAGTATGGTACTGTGGGAGCTTGCCAAAACCAAACATAAACCGCCCAAGACCCACAATCAAACATCGATCGCCCAAAACCCACAACCAAACATCCAACGCCCAAAACCATCACACCTGGCATCACCCACCAACCACCAGGCAACACCCACCACCCAACACCCACCACCCAACACCCACCACCCAACACCCACCACCCAACACCCAACACCTAACACCATACACCCACATCCCACCACCCAACACCCACCACCCACATCCCACCACCCAACACCCACCACCCAACACACACCACCCAACGCCCACCATCCACCAGGCAACACCCACTAGCTAGCTAGCTCCTTGAGTACCCTTCTACTGTATGGGCAATATGGGCATTATTAGGTCAAAAATATAAGCATTCATATGGGTAATTAATTGAATTTTTAAACGGCTGTAACTTTTTTATTTAACGCGTTACAGTAATGCTGCCGTATAATAAAATGTTGGTATTATTCAGGCCTTTAATTTAAAGTAGATAAAAAAGTGCTACAGTGCTGGGCCCATTCTGCCCCCTGTTCTTTAAGGTTGTGACGATGTTTGCACTTAGTGAATTGCATTGCTAGTCGACCTAGCAAGAAGTGGCGCGGTACGATCTGGATGATTTCTCAAGTGGTCAGAGCTGGCCAGGACATTGATGGTTGGAGAGTACCTAGTACCTACCTACTACAACATGGAACAAAAAGTGTATTTTTTTAAAGAAAGTTTTTTCTCTTTGTGTCACTGTTTGCACCTCAACCTCAGTATACAATGACATTCTATATGGGACTCACCACGTCATACAATATCAGAACCGAAAAATGGCACATGTCTCTAATGTCACCTTTGTATGCATCAGTTATGCTTAGCTGTCATACATTGCCGCTGACATTCCAGTCATTTCAAATGTTTTCGATCACAAAGGAGTAATGTACAACAATTAAGCATAACTTAGTGGTTAGCGGTCTCGTTAATAGCCCACTGATGCGAAGTCCTTATATAGAATGTCTTTGACAGTATAAGAAAGAGTATCTAGTACATTGTGCATTTTTATCTAAACTGTTCCAATTTAAAGGTTAATATTTTGTAAACAAAATGTTTTTATGTTTTTTATTTTAAACTAACAAAATTCCAACGATGAAAACTTTGACCAATCATAAATAATTGTAGACATGTCTTTATTTTTGAGTCTTTCGTTGTTTTCCTTGTGACCTTTTTAGTGAGATCAAAATGTCGTGAAACCTTTTTGAACAGTCGAATATAAAAGTCCCAAACTAAAGACGGACAATTTCCGAGAAAATTGAAAAACAGGCAACCAATTTGCCTGCGAGATTTGCCTTTTAATATCTTGATAAGGTTAGGGTACGTAATAAGTTCTCTTCCTTTTGATAAAGGTACGTAAGTAGGTAACTATATACTTGGAAGAATAGTATGATGTTTTTAGAATTCTATTAAATCTAAATAAAGGTCCAAAAGCTTTTTGAAAATACTTATTCTATACGAGCGTTAACCCGCGACTTCGTCCGCACAAATTATTTACCAGATTTTAAGTCAGATCATAAGCTATCACACAAAAAAAGTTTCATCAAAATCGGTTCAGTACTTTTTTGCGTGATGCTCGTTCAAACAAACAAACAAACACCCAAACAAATACACAAACAAACAGACGGACAAAAAATCCAAAAATTGGTGATATGGAATCAGGGATACCTAAAAACCATATCGTAACTTATTTTTTGTTAATATCTTCAATGTACAGACACACTTCTGTTACAGCTTTATAATAGTATAGATAGATTAACAACAGGCTCTTGTTGGTAGATTTTGGGCACTGTTAGAGATGTGGGGAAATTCTGAATAATTTTCCATATTTCGAATATCCACATAAGTCCACAATTTTACTATTAATTTCTTGTTTAAATAATTTTATTAAAGACTAATAAAGGAAGGTAAGTATGTACATTAAAAATAAATAAAAATATTGAAAAAATAAACCTAACTTAACATAAAATAGGGTGCTGGTTTGGACCGCGCGGGAGGGTAGCCAAGATACTGGCAGCGTTTCCTGGCTGAACGGCTAAACTGATCCGTTGAGAGAGGAAAGCGCCAGCCCTTGGATCGCCGGTCGAGTCTATCAGGCGCTTTGCCCAAAGCGCCTGGGCGCCGGGACCCCACGGACCAAGGGTTTCGACACCGAGTGCTATGAATTTGTATTGGGTGCCGATACCCTTGTATTTACCCTCTTTTGCCTTTTCGGCAGATTCCGCCGCCGAGCCAACTCTTTTGCTCGTTCCCCGTAGATGGTACGGCGCCAGAGTGTCCACACAGGTGACATCCCACACCAGCACCCGACCCATCTTCCAGGGGACGAGAGACATCCCGTCTAGAGATACTTTGAATCAAAGTCAAAGTCAACATAATTTATTCAATATAGGAGCTTGAAGCACACTTATTAAACGTCAAATCTTTTTTTGAAGCTACCACTACGTCGGAACGTGTTGTCGCTGTAGAGAAGATGCGGCCAGAAACTGGCCTAGAATGTAAAGCATAGAATGGCATAGGCCCACGACTACAGGGTGAAATTGATACCATTAGCATCCTTTTACACTCCTTTTACACAGCAGATTTTTATTTTGCTCCGATCGGAATACTCCCATAGTAAAAGTTGTTCAGTTTGATGGTTGAACTCTTAGTTTAAAAGGATGCTAATGATATCAATTTCACCCAGTATACAGGGTGTAAAATTAAATGGGACACTTACTTAAAGGGGTGCTTCAGACCATCAAACTGAACAACTTTTACTAAGGGACCAACACTGAAAAGGAGTGGAACGCCCTGCCTACGTCAGTATTTCCGAGCGCTTACAACCCGAATTCCTTTAAATTACGAGTGAATATAGGCTTCTTCTGGGTGAGCTCGCTACATCTTCGACCCCATCTTCGTACTGAGGACTAGATTGAGGTCAAGAGCAAACCCATACGTAATATAAAAAAAAAATCGCGAAAATAAATTCCGCTGTCCATACAAAACTGCAAACATAACTCGACTGAAATTTATGGTATGGGACAGCAGAATTTTTTTTCGCGATTTCGATATTGGTCACATAGAGAAAGTTGATCAGTTTGATGGTCTGATCATCCCCTTAAAAAAGTTTCAGCAAATTTTGGTTAGACCTTATACAATGGCTACGGAACCCTATGATGGACGTGTCAGATACGCTCTTGTTTATCATAATAAATCATCGTATCATCATCATCATCTCAGCCGATGGACGTCCACTGCTGGACATACGCCTCCCCCAAGGATCGCCATAACGACCGGTCTTGCGCTGCCCTCATCCAACGGGTTCCCGCCGCCTTCACAAGGTCGTCAGTCCACCGTGTGCGGGGCCTTCCCACGCTGCGCTTTCCGGTACGCAGTCGCCACTCGCGAACTTTTAGGCCCCATCGGCCATCGGTTCTGCGAGCAATATGCCCCGCCCACTGCCACTTTAATTTAGCAATTCTTTGGGCTATGTCAGTTACTATGGAGGAGCTCAGTCGAATGCTCGATGATCTTAGCAGAGCCTCCGAACGAGTTGGTCTGAAGATGAACATGGACAAAACGAAGATCATGTCAAATGCCCATGTTGTACCCACTCCTGTTATGATCGGAAACTCGGCGCTCGAAGTTGTTGACGATTATGTTTACCTGGGACAAACTATTCAGTTAGGTAGGTCCAACTTCGAGAAAGAGATCAACCGTCGAATCCAACTCGGTTGGGCAGCGTTCGGGAAGCTACGTAGTATCTTCACGTCCCAAATACCGCAGTGTCTTAAAACACAAGTCTTCGATCAGTGTGTGTTGCCAGTGATGACATATGGAACAGAGACGTGGTCGTTCACTCAAGGCCTCATAAAAAGGCTGAAAGTCACCCAAAGAGCAATGGAGAGGGCTATGCTCGGAGTTTCCCTGCGAGATCGAATCAGAAATGAAGAGATCCGCAGTAGAACCAGAGTAACTGACAATAATCGTATCGAATGCAATTAATATTGGACTGTTGATTATGCTATAAAATATTATTTCGCTTTGAATGGCAACAATTTTCCATTTAATATTTTCGTATTAGGTACGATGCTGATGTAAAATAAAGATAAGAAACCTTTTTTTAAATCTACAACAGGCGTTTAGAAGTATCGCTAAAATTATACAATAATCATACGGGGTCCTTTATATATTATGCCGACGGTTTCTTAAAGAGATGATCAGACCATCAAACTGAACCATGTCTGTCCCATGCATTTTTGGGTGAAGTAGGATTGCAGTTATGTATGGAAAAACTGATATATTTTTCGCGATTGCGACGTTGATCAGTTTGATGGTCTGATCGTCCCCTTAACAAAAAACTAAAAGATAAAAAACAATATTGCAGCCGATGACTTTTCAAGCCGGTACGATTCGCGACAGGGCTTGCATTAGTTTTTTGGTTTGGCTTGACACCGACTTCTATAAAACAAATTAATGTTCTTATGATACGAACGAAAAAGTCATCGGCTGCAATATAATTTTTTATCTTTTTAGTTTTTTTGAAGGCGGTTTTAATTTTTTGTTAAACTTTTGTTTATTACACAGTTTTCAGTGGTGAATTCATTAGTTCAATTTAATAGTAGTGCTTTAAATTAACAAACGCACTAGCGGGCACTACGATTTTCAAAGGTTCTCCTCGATTTCTCTGGGATGCCATCATCAGATCCTGGTTTCCTTATCATGGTAACCACACTTGGGATATCTTCTTTCCAACAAAAAAGAATCATCGAAATCTGGTCATAAATGACGAAGTTATCCGCGAACACACATAAAAAAAAATATGATTATATACGGTTGAATTGAGAAACCTCCTCCTTTTTTGAAGTGAGTTAAAAAACCGTCAGGATATTAAGAAGGATCCCGTATAATTCTTGTATAATTTTAGCGATGTGATAGATAGTTGTAGTAAAATGTCATTGCTCGTAGTAGTCTTTGCTTTTGTTAATAGAGTTTATTGTAATAGAAATTAGTAAAAAAAATGTCTATCAAGTTCCATAATAACTACCAATCGATGTTGCAATTCGTGGCCAAGTTAATGAGGTCTCGGAAAATGTATTGAATTTTCCTTTCTATTGCATTTTAGTCCTAAATAATATTTTTCTTTTTCGTTCAAATTAAGACAACTACGATTTTAATAGGTTTTTTTAGTTATTAGTAATTGATTTATAACGACAGGGTGTTAGGGTTAACAGTTGCATTTACTTTAAGGGGTTATTGTACCCACGACAATGAACAACTCTCCCTTAAAAACGTATAGGATATATTACCAAAAAAAAATATGGTCTTTCTACAGGGTGTAAAATTAAATGGGACACTTACTTAAAGGGGTTCTTCAGACCATCAAATTGAACAAATTTCGCTATGGGACCAGTATCGAAATCGCGAAAAAATATCTGCTGTCCCATACATTTCAGTTGAGTTATGTTTGCAGTTTTGTATGGGACAGCGGATTTTTATTTCGCGATTTCAGTGTTGATCCCAAAGAAAAAGTTATTCAGTTCTGTGGTCTGAAGCACCCCTTTAACTAAGTCCCGTTTAATTTTACATCCTGTATAAGTACTAAATGCAATCATCTAATCGATCGTTAGCATATGAAAAGTAATTTTATTTTAATTTCCCTTTGTTTCTTAGGGAAAATTATTCAGTATCATGAGTAAAATCACCCATTAAAGTAATGCAATTGTCTACCCTAACACCCAGTATCATTATTATTTTCCTAATTAATATCTACCGGTTACCACGAAATGGTGTTGTTCATATGAAGTGCGACAATATTTATAATAATTAATAGGTATTTTCATACAACACTATTTTGTCAATGCAGCAGTAGGTGATTTAATCATCGATGCGATTACGTACAGAAAATACCACAGGACAAAAAGAACATAAAAAATAAATATAATTTATATAAAATATGAATAAAAAAAAACACATAAAATAAAAAAATATATATAAATGTAAAAAAATTAAAATAATTTTTAATTCACCTAACATTAAAAATAAAATCTACAAGTTATAGAAAAGGGTCAATCGGCTCCATCCGAGTAGAGTTTCTCGGAAAAGTAACCCAAACCTATAATTTTGTGCCAAATATAGTCGTAAGAAAAGGTCCGAAAGGGACCCACTTCAGTTAAGAACTTATCTCTAGATCGGATTATACCTATGCAAAATAGTTTAGATTATTTCCGTAGAAGGCTTGAGTTCATAGAAATATAACATCATTTTCATTGTTTCTATTTTGTCGTGATGTAATTTCGAATAACCGATTTCGACTCCTATTTCTCATCCATATAAAAACAGTGTGCAGGATATTTTGATGCCGAAATATCTATCATCGGTGGATCTCTTTTTTCTTATCGTATGGGCAGAGCCCTGGTGTCAGAGTTTTTTCAGACCGCCTTACGGCCTCTGACGTGGTTTTTATGTAACGACTACTACCACCAGAGACAGTAGCCGGGACCAACGGCTTAACGTGCCATCCGAAGCACGGAATCATTTTTCTTTTCAGACAATCAGGTAATTCAGCCTGCAATGTCCTAACCAACTGGGGAAAAACGCACAAAGTGACATATCACTAGGTGTCCCCCGTAGGAATCGAACCCACGACCTCCGTGTCGAGAGCCAATGCTCTTAACCATTGGACCACGGAGGCTGCATCGGTGGGTGAACAATGCACACGGAAGGAAATACCCAATTTTACTTTGATTTAAGTATCTAATAGTGATAAGACTTTTATACTTTTTTAGAAAATAATTGATTTTACAACAAAATGTGTTGTCATAAATCTAATTTTATTAGATTACACTAAAAATGGTAGTATACACATCAGAATTTCTTCTTCAGCGTATACAGGTTTCCTCACGATAACATCGCGATGTTTTCCGTCACCGTTATTGAGAGCACGTTTGAGTACCGTATTACGCATGGGCACGCGTGGTGGACTAATGTCCTCCACACACACACACACTCCCCGAGGATGGGCCTGTGCCCTGCAGTGAGATGTTTATAGGCTGATGATGATGATGATGACACTAAATATAAATATACTTTCAACAATGAAAATTCTAATAAAGATGGCTAAAATAAATAGATAATGTTACCAACATAATACTACTAAAAATTTTTGTCCGTGCAGGGAACGCAGTCCTCTCACGAATATGAATGAGAAAGAACAGACCATACTAGATTATGTAGCCAGAAACGAATGTTGTATAGTGTACAACGTTTCTAACTTTCTAACGTTCAACCAAAAATGTATTAGAGGTACTTGAATTTTTTGTTGCCAGCTTTGATAATCGTTTATAAGTACACTACCAAACGCGAGCCCTGTTGTCATAAACAATTGCAAAAAGGTGTCTGTGAGAGATAACAAACCGGCCGTGAATTTACATGCGGATGCGGGTCGCGTTCGTATGTGTGACTACCTGTAAACAGGGTGTTAGTGTAAACAGTAGATATACTCATCATTATCATCAGTGGCGTAGCGAGGGAGGAGCTGGAGGGGAAAAGCCCCGGGCGACAATTTACCAGGGACGGCAAATTTGGGAAAAATATGGATTGATTGAGTCTATAACCAATTCGTAGAGCAGAGAAAAGTCGAGCTCGCTTCGCTCGCTCTTAATGTCTGTTTTAATAACTGTACCTACGCAGTATAATCTTAGAGAGTTCTGACCACAGCAGCTAAGACGTGGTACTAAAAATTTCGAGCTTGCTCGATCGTTACTGTGCCCATATTTTATACGTAAAAAGCTCTGGCTCCGTTCTTATTGAGAAGAAAAGTCGAGCTCGCATCTCTCTAAGTTTCTATTTTTATTTGGATTTACCAAAAGATGTTTGACCAAAATACGAATTTTAGTTAGCTTACAAAATTTTGAGCTCGCTTCGGTCGCTCCATTATTTTTTGTGTAAATAGTCTTCTAATAAAGATGAGGGAGCGGTAAAATCGGTCTATGCCTTGGGCGACAGAAACCCACGCTACGCCACTGGTTACATAGGCCTCTCCGAAAGCGCACCACAAAACTATATCCCCTTCGGCCTTCCTCATCCAGTCTTTCCCTACACCCTGCTACCTTTTTAGGTCATCGGTTCAGCGGGCAGCAGGGCGTCTCCTACGCCTGCCAGTTCGCGGTCTCCACTCTAGAACTCTGACACCCCATTGGTTGTAAGTTCTTCGGCAGATAATGCTTATTGCCACTTCAGGTTGCTAATTTTCTGAGCCATGTCAACCACTTTAGTTCTGTGACGTATACTCATGATAGGTACTGAACAACTTTACCCTAAGAAACTAGGAAAATTGAAAAAAAAAGAAATTCTACTTTTCATAGAAACGTTCGATCAGCTGACTATGTAGTATGCCAAAGCCGTAGCCAAGGGCAAATGTGTTTTTTTGGCTAATTTCTTATCCTACTGTCTACACTTAGGTACACCCTGTATTAACACCGCGCTGGAATTAGAAACTGAATAACTACATATTATTAAATTAATGTAGGTATGTATGTCTGAAATAAGTGGGTGTTTACTGTTTAGGGTGCTTCATGTGTCCTTCCGTAATACTCTTAAACCGACAGAAAGGATAAAACTAAGTACCTTACAGTACTGTAAGGAGGTTTTATAGCCATAGCTTGCTGGCTGGTTTTTATCTAAACTATTATAAAACTGTAGCAGAAAGTTTGTCTGTACATTGAAGATATTAACAAAAAAAAAGTTACGATATGGTTTTAGGTGTCCCTGATTCCATTTCACAAATTTTTGGATTTTTTATCTGTTTGTTTGTTTGTGTGTTTGTTTGGGTGTTTGTTTGTTTGAACGAGTATCACGCAAAAACTACGGAACCGATTTTGATAAAACTTTTTTTGTTTGATAGCTAATGATCTGACTTAAAATCTGGTATATAATTTGTGCGGAAAAAGTCGCGGGTTAACGCTCGTTTGAAATATATTTGGAACGTCGAATAACCCCGGCGCGGGCTTCAATTATTATGAGGGATCCGAAGATGAAGATCGTTCTCAGAGCTAGAAAGCAAATGTCTCGATATATGAAAAAATAAAAGTATATAACAAACAGTAGAGATACGCCTCCACAGTACACACGGCGACACATCAAGCTATACAAAACCAAAATAAGCTGGCGGCGGGCGTATAGGTCGAATAACGTATAATGTCGCGCGGCCAGTTTATGTGTGTACATCAAAGGCTCACAACAATAAATAAACCTTTCTACCGAAAACACGGAAAAAAACCAGACAAGGATTACGGTCGTGAGTGTATGTATGTGTTAATGTGTTTATGTAAAACAGACAAATGTACCTAACTGCCCTCATCGAACGGGTTCCCGCCGCCTTCACCAGGTCGTCGGTCCACATTGTGGGGGAGGGGGGGGGGGGGCTACCTACGCTGCGCTTTCCGGTACGCGGTCGCCACTCGAGAACTTTTCGGCCCCATCGGCCATCGGTTCTGCAAGCAATGTGCCCCGCCCACTGCCACTTTAGTTTAACAATTCTTTGGGCTATGTCAGCTACTCTGGTTCTTCAGCAGATCTTTTCATTTCTGATTCGATCTCGCAGGGAAACTCCTAGCATAGCCCTCTCCATTGCCCTTTGGGTGACTTTTAGCCTTTGTGAGCGACCACGTCTCTGTTCCATATGTCATCACTGGCAACACACACTGATCGAAGATTTTCGTTTTAAGACACTGCGGTATTTGGGACGTGAAGATATACTACGTAGCTTCCCGAACGGTGCCCAGCCGAGTTGGATTCGACCGTAGATCTTTTTCTAGAAGTTGGACCTACCTAACTGAATAGTTTGTCCCAGGTAAACATAATCGTCAACAACTTCGAGCGCAGAGTGGTGGATAGGAATGGGTACAACATACAAACACAAATAAAAAAAATTACGCACGATTTCCTCTGAATCCGAATCATCGCAGTCGTCGAACCCGAACACACGCACAAACAAACAAACAGATAATAATACGAACAATACTCTTTTGTAGAACATTTTTTCTACTGATTTATGTTACGGTGTCAACTCACATATTAATTAATTGTCGCATCGTATGTGCGTTTTATATTTTTTTGGTGGTGAAGAGAGAGTAGCTGCTATTGGTACATGGTTCTGTCGATCTGAGAAATATTTGTGGATAACTAATGCTAGAACGGTATGCAAATAAAAATATGGACTGACTAAAGTCATAAACCTAATGTATTATTCATAAAATGCAAAAAATCTTGGGCCCGAATTTTTATTGCGCCTAACTTATACACATACAATAAGTTTTATACCAAAGTAAAATGTATCAACTTATTTTTCTTTATGCAAAATTAAATAAGTACAAATATGGCATTATTAGGGCATATTAGGTAGGCACATACGTAGTATCTGTGTGGTATTACGTGCTATGAGTTAGAGTGAGAAATTGTGTGATTAGAGATCGGTGAAAATTGAAAGATGTTGTGACAAGAATTAAGATTGTAATGCTTTGTTTGTTTGGTCATGTGGAGATTTTGTGGAGAGGATGAATGATAGCAGATGTACGAAAGAGAAATAGATAGATTTACAGACATTTTTTAAATAATACAGTTTTTGAGAGTTACGCGGTTATTATTTAATCTAGAAAAAAACATTTTAACGGGTTCTTACCGCGTTCTCCTTATATCGGGAACTCAAATATACCAAAACGCGCTAAGAACCCGTTAAAATGTTTATTTCTAGATTTATTTAATAAATCATACCGTAAAACAATTTAAGATTAGAAATCTTGTACTTTATGAGTCTTTTAAGACTCTTGTTTCACCTATAAAGTACATAATTGGCACCATATCAGTTATCCATCATATCAACTCATCACTCACTGTTACCTGTGGAACCCTAAATGATATCCGACAATACCTAATTCGGATAAATCGTATACAAGGTTTATCGTTTAAAAACTTTATTCAAATCGCCACATAATGCAAGGATAGTCCAGTGAGCAAGGCTGCCACACTAAACACGCATACAATTGATGATAAATTTCATACAACCGCATCAAAGGACGTTTCGTAACTCACTGTCTAAACAACAATGGACCATTATTTTGTTAGGTACACGAACAATAAATAAAAGTTAACTGACAACAGTGACAACTGACAACCCTACTCCTAATTATAGGAGATGAAAGTACGTAGGTAGTTAGCAGGTGCGACGTCGTTGCGGTATAGTTTCGAAATCGTCTACGTTCAAAAATCGGTTGTGTGATAATGGTTTATACCACTTTGTATGCACATTATGTCTAATGTTAATCAAATGATATCAAAAAATCACTAGATCTAGTGAGAAAGTCTCTGAAAGCGGCAACACTCCATCCGGAATCTAATTCCGAATCAGGTTTATTCCGGATGTATGTGGCGGACTTTAATGAGAACATTTAAAGACGGGGACATAACACCGACTCAAAGCCACAGGGCAAATTAAAAATAAACAAAGAACGAACAGACTTATCATTACTCAAAAATTAATTACAGTGTCAAGATTTCACAACAATTTTTAACGACTCTCGTCCTCCGCATTTAAAATTAATGCACTCCTTTGATATCAAGAACGAAAGTTAGAAAAGTTAACCTATCTAACCGCAAACTTTGCACGGTTTTCTTCTAAAGAAACGAGAAACTATTTCTTGGCGTTATTGCAGCTACTTTGAGTCCGGTCCAGAAATGTGGAACAAGTCAGTTTAAAAAGTACGGAACGAGTTTCGTGTAGTTTTGCACTTGTTTTAGTATTGCGTACGTTCACGTCAAGTGGTAAACTCTGGTATTTAACGTTAAGCGAACTTTTGCGAGCTTGCTGGTTGCGCTTGTTATTTGAGAAAACGGTAATTGGCTGCACATGTGGTGGGCATTAAACCTGCCTGTATACAGGAGCTGTAGGTACGAAGAAACACGAAGCGGTAAACAAGTATAAAATGTAACAATTTGACCGCGACGTCAGGAAAATGAAGCTATTCTGCTTGAGAAATGTTTCCTTGCTTACCGCTGCCTAGCACAGCTTCAGTGAACAAAGCATCCTTAAGGCTGGTTTTCAGCGCACCTATACATTCATTTTTTGACGACCCAGTTGGTGTAATGGTTGCCACGCCGGACTGCCAAACCAGGCTCCTGGGTTTGAATCCCGGTTCGGTCATGGATATTTATATGTTTGTGCCGTTGTTGTTTGGTTTCCATAAGAAACAGCCTATAGTGTTTGCTTGGGATCGTTTCAATGTATGTGCCTGTGAGCGTTATTTGAGGGCCCTTTGGGTGACTTTCAGCCTTTTTATGAGGCCTTGAGTGAACGACCACGTCTCTGTTCCATATGTAGGTACTACTAGTTAATTTTCCTGAAACAGAGCTCATTAAAAGTTTTCTAAGAGCGTTTTTATTAATATTTATTTCACAATTACTTTAAATCTGAAGCCGTAGCATGCTACACGTGATACGGCTGTATCACGTTGTTTATCTCGTTCGTTCGCGCGCAAATAGAAAGAGAGCGAAGTTGTGATAGCACTGTATCACGGTGGCATGCTACCAGTACCCATGCAGGTTCAAATCACAGAGTACTATAATAACTTCAAATGTAGCTTGTAGCAACATCTATTCTTTCAAAATCTTAAAAAAAAAAAATTTTATTTATAAAAGATGGGTTTGCTCTTGACCTCAATCCAGTCCTCGGGACAAAGATGGGGTCGAAGATGTAGCGAGCTTACCCAGAAATCTAGAATGTATGGGATTGACCAGTCATGATTGTAGGTAAGAAATTAAGTGGCACGTCAGAACAACATTTTTTGCATACCTAAACCCTTTTTGATATAAATCTCTCCCCAGATTGACGCTCGTATTAAAGCGAAACGAAACCAAATCGTCAAGCGCATCGGTTGGATGAGCGATGGGCTGATGAATCAAACTAAAGCGTAGCGTATTTTGTCCCGTATCGCAGCACAAAGGCTGAATTTGAAACGGCCGCGTCAACTGCACGTAACTTGATGTTGATAGAGCTGCATTCAGCTCGGCGCAATTTTTCTACATCTAAAGCAAAAGCAAATATGCAAGGTTTATTTGGTGCAGCGGAGACTTCTGCCAATCAGTGACCTACCTACCTATTTATTCGGCTCATCAAATCAAACCATTTCCAGTGGCAGAAAAATCATTGTGTTTCTGAATATATCGATACAAGATCGATAATGTATTCACTGAACTGGATAATTTTAAGAAATTTAAATTTTCTCTGATCATGATCAATGAAAAGTTGTGAGTGTCTTACAGTTCCATTAAACCAATTAGAATATACAGGGTGTGAATTAAAGGCGTTAGTCATTACATATCGAACAGGGTGCTTCTGACCATCAAACTGAACATCTTTCACTACTGACTGCGATAAAAAATCAGCTCATCCATACAAAATGTCAATATGAGGTATTTATTAGAAAATACGAATGTATTTTTCAAAACCGTCTACATAGGTAGACAAAAATATTTACACCAAGTTTAAAGTATGTATAATGGTAAAGCCTTAAATATGTGCAAAAAAAATTACTATCAGGTTTTTTAGAAATAATAAATAAATAATAAAAATAATGTATTATCACCACAAACATAAAAGCAAACATTCTAATTATAGAGGTTCATACAGTGAATAATGTTTGTGGAGACTGGTGACTTTTTTTTAATTTTATTTTAAGTTTTCATTTTTACAAAAGGTACAAATTGCTTTAATTTTCGCCAAACTGCAGAACAGTTTGTTGGCGAAAAACATTACACTCAACTTTAAAAAATGAGTCCTTAATCTTACCTATACAATATAGTTTAGTAAATAAAATTATGTTAAAGTATTATGATAAAGTATAAAGACTTTAAAGACTGAAAAAGGCTTTAACGGCTGAAAAACCTGTTATACAGGCACCAGGCCCCCAACTATAGTAGGTATTAGAAAATTATATTATTAATCTAGAGGTGCAATGTTTGTGTGTTTGTATACGTGTGCGGGTGAGTACGTGTATGTGTGGGTGTGTGTGGAGAACGAGATAATAGCTGAATTTTAAAATTGGAACTGTTGCTGACATGTGCTTTTTTATTTTGGTACATTTCTAGGCTCAAATTGACTCTTCAATATAATACCGAAAAAAAATATATCAATTATTGATTAGTCCCGGCTCAAACAGTAAAATGACTGGGCTTGTATAAACGAAAATATTTACGTATCTCCAAAATGCTGCATTTGTTTAGTTCGATGAACCCTCATTTCATTATTATTATTATTATAACACTTTATTGTACACACGGACATAATAATACACAAAGTTGAGAAAACATGTACAAAGGGCGAGCTTATCTCTGAAGAGATTTCTTCCAGCAGACCCGTAGAGAGACACTTAACATATTATTAACGTAACGTTAGTTAACGTATTATTCATAGTCCAACTCACACTTGACAGGTTTTCAAACTTTCTGTACCTTTTGTATCACTATGGGATTAAGAATTACTTTGTGTACTATTAAAGTACTTTGCCACACAACATTCTCGTTCGGTACATTAAAACATGCTCGAGGGTACAATAATTACACATTTTCTGAGTAATGCAAGTTGAAGGTCACGCTGAATGGCATTTTCCACTTTGCTAATGTAATGTAATGTTACAGAATAAAATTTAAAGTTTGGTCACCATTTTAAAACGGACATCTGAAACTTTTGATAAAAGTTATAGTAGGTACCACGTACCACCACCACCACCTACTTGGTGATTTTAAATTGTGCTCAAAGTTTTGTATACAGAATGAATATTATCATTAGCATCCTTTTAAGAGGCTATGTGAAAAAAATAGGATTCTTCAAAGCGTCATCTAACAGTAAGAGTATGATTAGCGGATATGTGTAGATTGAACATATAATTAAAGTTTTGATTAGAGCCAAAACACGATTAAGACACATTTTTTTAACTACTTTGAGAAAAACAATTAAAGTAGACATGTACAAAGGGCGAGCTTATCTCTAAAGAGGCTCTCTCTTTGTCGATTTTCTCTTCAAATATCCAGTATTTTTCTTAACTGACTAAATAGTTGATTTCTAAAATTCATATTCAGTACGGATGCCATCAATAGATCGAATATTTTACATTCTTTCAAATACCCTATTTTAGAACGACATATACAAGAGAAAAGTTATAGTTCAATGTTGGGCCCATTAAAATTGTTTAGTTTGATGGTCTGAAGCTTAGGTCTGAAGTATGTAATGCTTTTATGTTTAATTACACTCTGTAGGTATAACAAAACACCCTAGTAATTTAGATTATCAGACTTAACAACTTTCAATATAAAGCTAATATCGAAAAAAAAATCAGCTGTTTCATACAAAACTGCAGTACCGACAAGACTCAAATTTATGGAACAACAGAATTTTTTTCGACTTTGTCTCCATATCCATAGTAAAAGTTGTTCAGTTTGATGGTCTAAACTACCTCTATAAATATGATTGTTTGTTTGTTGACTAGGTTGTTTTGTTGCACCTTGTATACGCATCAAAAGTAGAGCAGCACAAAGCGCCCAACCGCATTCAAACCGCCCCGGTCAATCACGTCATTAATCAACCGAATTAAACTTCTTACTACCTTCAACATCATCTACCTGCCCTTATCCCATTAATTATTTGGGGTCGGCGCAATATGTCGTCTTCCTCCATTCATCTTATACCGTATGATTTTTTTTACCGTGTCGAAATTTTTAGGAGTGGTTCAAATCATCTAATTGAACTACTTTACCTATGGGGCCGATGTCGAAGTCGCGAAAAAAAACAGCTGTCCCATACATAATAATAATAGGTTGAGTAAGATAGCAGCTTTGTATGGTTGATGTATAGGACATTTTTTTCGCGATTTCAACATGAGTCCCATAGAGAAAGTTGTTCAGTTCGATGGTCGGAGCATCGCCTTAAAAAACTGTTATGTCAGCATATTAAGAAGGACCCTATAATATGTAAACACATTCATTAATAAAAATAAGTACATTTCGAAACGAAAATTGATCAAGCAAACTATTCCCATCTCATTCGTTAATTACCTACCTAAAGGACGAACAAAGCCGATGTTATTATGTTTTCCTATTATGTCGATATTTCACGTTAAGAGGTATCCCCCACCGAACGACCTTGACCCTTTTAGAGACGCCTCACCTCTAATAAACTACATCATTTTAGTAGGTATACCCATTTTTAACTGGCTTGTCCTTCATTATATCAATGTGGTGCCTTCTAATCCAATGATATCCAATTCAAAAATTCGCACCAAATATTAAAATGATCTAATTAACCCATCAAAAAGTCTTAAAAAAATTTACTTGATAGCTTTTTTAGGTTTTAATATATGGTCTACACAATGGTGTGTGTCGCAAGTAAATGTGAATTCATCTTTTATACATACACGTAACACAGACTTATCAAATATTTAGGCTTTTCTTTGAACACCGATTTCATAGGTATTTTATAAAAAAATTAGTAATATACTTCATAACGAAAGTCTTCGATCAGTGTGTGTTGCCAGTGATGACATATGGAACAGAGACGTGGTCGTTCACTCAAGGCCTCATAAAAAGGCTGAAAGTCACCCAAAGAGCAATGGAGAGGGCTATGCTCGGAGTTTCCCTGCGAGATCGAATCAGAAATGAAGAGATTCGCAGAAGAACCAGAGTAACTGACATAGCCCAAAGAATTGCTAAATTAAAGTGGCAGTGGGCGGGGCATATTGCTCGCAGTACCGATGGCCGATGGGGCCGAAAAGTTCTCGAGTGGCGACCGCGTACCGGAAAGCGTAGCGTGGGTAGGCCCCGCACACGGTGGACCGACGACCTTGTGAAGGCGGCGGGATCCCGTTGGATGAGGGCAGCGCAAGACCGGTCGTTATGGCGATCCTTGGGGGAGGCCTACGTCCAGCAGTGGACGTCCATTGGCTGAGATGATGATGATGATACTTCATAGCAAATAAATCCGAGATGTTGAAGATCATTGCTATATTTTTCATTAACTTGTATGTCTTTCAATTAACGAGAAGATAGCTTCTAAAAACCAGCAATATATGGCCCGGCCCAACTTTTACATAGAGGGAGCATCTTAATATAACTACTTACAAAGTTCAGGTAGAAATAAGGATGACTGACCCCGAGTCCCCGACCGCTGCTACGGAAATTGAAAACCATTTGAAATTGTCCTTTCGCGAACTAAAAACGTAATTTCGTAGTTTATGATTTGTCGTAGTCGTACATACGCCCGCCAAACGCCCGTCTAAGATTATATTAGTGTATCTGATATGTTGAAAAAAAAAACAAAAAAAATCTAAATCGAAAATATTATTAGCAGATATTTTAATGCTTATTTCCAGATATGATTTTAGTAATGAATCGTTAGGTACCACTTGTGCTTTTGTATATCCTCGTAAGACTGAGCCATATCTAGGAGGGAGTTGGCATCAAGATCCAAGGCCACCAGCCAAAGAACCACAGGGCACCATTTGAATTAAAATAAAGGGCAAAGCTTTGGTACTTTTTAAGGAACATTCGGCGTTAATTCAAACTTACCTGTCAAAAATTTCCTAGCATTTATGACTACAAAATTTACAAAATTACGAGGGTAAATGTATAGTAGAGTCATTTCACTTTTACTTTTGCACATTATACGAGAATCTATTTTTCACCAAACTGTATTTAAAAATGAATATTCTTTTCAGAAACTGAATCTTGTTTTTTACAAGCGAGAAGAAAAATAAAATGTTCCAAATTGAAATGCGATAGCACTGAAGCTAAAATATTCAGCACCAATCAGTGCAATTCCCAGCAAAGTCTCCGCATTGCGCCCTTCTAACCTGACCGGCATAGATTATAATAATATTCTATGAGCCAAAGTACTTACCTAGTCACAGATTTTCGAATTTCCCCAGTGTTTTTAAACTTTATGGTTTCTGTTTTAAAATTCAATAAGTATTAACTACCAGCTACCTAATATTTAACCACAACATACATTAATATTATTTTTCAACACACTTGCTCATAAAATGGCCCTTATTTCACCGCAATTAGGCACATAATGACACCTATAATCAAACTGTGACTTTTTCATTACTATTATTCACAAGGGAGTTATAGGTTTTTTATAGTAGGTATCTAAACTTCTTGGTTGAGTTCTTGAGTTGCTTTGTTCTTAAAAAAGTTTCGATACAAAAAAGATCATATTCAATATTACAAATAAATTCTCTAAATAAACTGTTTATTTATTAAATAAAATGATTTTTTATTATTATATTTCTTCACAAGTGTGTTAAAAAACGTCGTATGATACACGTGTGTATTGATGATTACCGTCCTCGGCTCTCTTAAGATGTCTTCTCAATGGCGCCTCAGCGGTAATCACCAACATTACACACTTGTACCATAATGTACTATTATTTCAGAAGGCATTTGGAAGGCTTGCGTGGGGTTACACAGGTCCAAAACGTAGAGGCCCCTTTGAGACTAAAGCCCCTATTAAAACATCAACATAAAAATATAATCTCATAAAAGCTCCCAACTACATGGGGGAGGGACAAATAACTAAATAAAACACACCTTATAAACTGTACTGAAATATGGCGAATATAACTTTAAAACAACAAAAAAATAGAGTGCAACTTGATTGATCTATTACTGGAGCAACCCGTTTATTCCGGTAACTTATTTACGTTGCAGAGTGTTTTTGTTCGGAACGTTTTAATGCTGTTTTATAGGTCCGCCACACACAGACGGAATTGCGATCCGGAATCCTGATTCAGGATTCAGTGTTGTCAACTATGGTTACAAAAAATACTAGAGTGCTGTTTAAAAAATGCCTAAAATAAAAATGTATGAAACGCCAAATGAATGACAATAATTGCATTTTTAGGTATTTATTAAAACAAAACAAACAATTTCTATACACGACCATTACTATCATGTGATGAGGTGTTACGAATGTTACGATGATGGTTTGTAAATTGTATTCCAATATTAATGCAACTATATCAAAAGACTATCGATAGTTTTAACAATAGACATAATCTGCATACAAAATGGCATGAACCATTATACGTCGTTGCGGCATAGTTGCGATTTCGCAACTATGCCGCAACTACGTCGCAACTGCACCGTCACGATACGGAATCGTTCCATCAACGCCTTCGCTCAAAAATCACATTAAAATATGCCACCTAAGACATCAAAAAATCACTAGATCTAGTGAAAAAGTCTCTGAAAGCGGCAACACTCCATACGGAAACTAATTCCGAATCAGGTTTATTCCGGATGTATGTGGCGGACCTTAGCGACTCAAAAATTTGGTGAAATGGCGCTTCAGACTTTTTACCTTGGAGATGACGTAAGAAACCTTATCACTCTTAACCTGGTTGGGAGTTGAACCTATTTTGTCTGTTTTCGAACCGGTTTTTGATAACCAAATTATAACATTTAATATACAGGATGAAATTGATATCATTAGCATCCTTTTAAACAAAGAGCCTACCCATCAAACTGAATAACTTTTACTATGACGCGCGAGTTCGCGACTCAAATGTATGCAACAGCAAATATATTTTTTTTTTTTTGCTCCGACCGTTTTGCTGCCATATTAAAAGTTGTTCAGTTCGATGAGTAGACTCTTTGTTTAAAAAGATGCTAATCATATCAATTTCATCCGGTACCTATATAGTTCAAATAACAGTCTAAATACGTTCTTTCTGTAGTCAATCTAACCGTTGAAAACACGATTCTATTAAATTTTCTCGATAGAAAAGAGGACCAAAGTAAGTTCGATTTTAGATTTATAACCAGTTTTACAAAAATCACCATACACCATTTCTTCTGAATATACCATCATTTGAAAGGTAATTAATTATAGCAGCGATTCTACCCGATGGTTTTTACCCCAAACACCAAAGACAAAAGATATTGATGAAAAATACTTTTTTTTTGCGATCTTGCTTTCATTTGAAGCGGGATGGCTAATTGCAAAAGTTTGCTTTTAAGAAAGAGACGCTTGCACAAGGGATACCTGGCCTACCAAACCTCACAAATATGTAACCACTTTGGTAACTCAATCTCTCGTAATCATTATTATCATTTCTTCTATTATATACTCTATTATTTTTTTTTTACTTTCCAAATTCTTCCCAAAACCCTCTAGGTACTTCCATGGCCGGTCGTCTTTCTCGCGATTTATATTGCAAAGCCTGAAAGTAAAAAAAATCGTCCCGTTTAAAAATCGCTGTGCGGACAACAAGATCTGCCATTTTCTTCAAAAAATATCTATCTAATGTCTATTGGTGTATGTTAAATGTAGGTAGGTAGGTACCAGATTTAAATTTACAAAAAATATCTCCTCAGTAAAAGTCTGTTGTTTTATATAGGACAGGAACGAGAACGAGGAACATGTAAAATTCTCGGCTTTTTAAATCATGTCATGGCTTGGATAACTAATTCAAATTTCATTACGAAACTTTTTATGGAGATGTTAAAAGAATTTAAATATTCCACCACTTTTCAAACTCAGCAGTTTGTTATTGCAGAGTGCTTTGCTTCGCCATTATAAATTCAATGTAAACCAATTACGGTATGGTTTTGATTAAAGAAAACTAAATATAGACTTTTATTTTTCATTACTTGATTGGTTACGTAACAAATTTCTATATTAATATATCTAAACTACTATTATTCAAACGGATAACAACGACATTAGTTTTTCATTTCCTTCTTTTTAAGTTTACTTCCTAAAACACTCAACGGATGGCATGTTCATCGCTCCATAGAGAAGTGTGCCAAATCATGTCAAGACTGTTCCTGCCTTTTTTTGAAAGCCAAGGTATCGAGCCCATGTCAGACAGTTTCACATTTTCTATTACAATTATTTGTAAATAATTTAATGTTTCATTTAAAGAAACGTTTATATCCATTTCTTTTCTCCCCTTATTATTTAAGAGAAATATATTCTGAAATGGTACAACACATAAAACAAAAATTACCCTCAACTTAAATCTATCTATTCTAAACAGAGCCACAGAATAAATACTAGTAGGTATGTACTACCGACAAAACTTAGGTACTTAATTGTAAAGCCCGCCCTTGGTCATACCCAAAGAGTAATATAAGTATATTAGAAAAGAGAACCCACTCGTGGCAACATTATGCATCCACCTTATGTCAAATTGAAGGCTAGCTATAGCTGTTTCACCGACAATAATTCAACCTATACTATACATACCTACTTATATCTACTCATACCGATGGATATTATAGTTTTGAATGCTAGTTTTCGTTCAATTTCGCACCGATCGAGTGAAATTCCAGTATCCTTCCTATTCCTGTAATCTAAACATTTGTAAGAGAACAACAGAAACTCCAGAACATCAACTAAATCGGCACGAAATTGAACGAAAACTACAAACAACCCGTACATTACGCAAGATAGGTAGCCATTTTGTGAATTTGTCAATTAGACATTGACATAGACAATATAATCTTTTTTTTCATAGTTTTGCGAAGTATTTAATAGATGGCAGCACATTCTATGCAAACTGAATCGGAAAAAGCCACCAAAAGGCGACTGTCTTCCGCCTGGTCATACCTGACCCGAAGGTGTCCACAATGCTGGCTGCGTTTCCGCGTTGAATCGCTAATGATATGCACTGGGCCAGGTATTCTGATATTATGTCTTTTTCTCGCGAACACATTGGCTCCATCTAGCGATATCCTAGAAAAAATCTGGAAAATGTTTCTTGTACTTAATCATGAAAATCAAGTCATCCGAATTAAAAATAATGTGACATCAAATTCATGAAATACACTAACAGCAAATTGACCTCTAAGTGTGGTGTATCGGCGTATCATCTCAACGTTATTCGTGATTGGAAGGCAATGGCTTACAGACCTATTACATAAATTATTTAGGCTGATAATTATGTTGATGACAGGCAGCGGTACATTAACCTACTTAATGTTTGACGGGGATACAGGAAGTATCTCTTATTGCAAAAACTATACATGCAAACTAAAATATAACATTTTCCTGGGCTTTGTAGGTTAACTACCTAGCTTAGCTACTCACAGCTCTTTGACGTCTAAAACATTGTTTTCTCAAGTAGATTTTTTCTTCAAGTTTTCTACTATGTATAGGATTCTGACAAGTGGTTATCTATTGGCTATGCGCGAATTGGGTGATGGGAGCTGTCGACTCGATCGCAGTGCCCGGGGTGACAGAAATTTGTACTTTTGTCGGACAAGCTGTAAAATATGCTTGAATCTATGTAAATCCATACACTAACTCAACACTCGAAATCTCCTAAACTAAAGACTACAAACTTAAAATTTGGCATGGATGTTTCTATTGGCACCTAGGTGCCCATTAAAAAGGTTTTTTTTTTCAAATTCAACCCCCTAAGGTGTGAAAACCGGGATAAAAGTTTGTTCGGAAATTGCCACTGCATAAATCGTGAATTCTAGCGAAAAGGTATTTTTAATATCGATAATGTTGCTTATTTCTTTACTTTTTACATTATTTTACTAATTATAAAATTAAAAACTTTTAACAAACAATTTACTTGAAATAATTCCCAGCTGTCTGAAACCGCTAGGGGCGCTAGTGTCGTGAACATAGTCAATACAGGGTGTTTATACTTAATTTAAGAGGGCGCTTCATACCATCAAACTATACAACCTCTATGCGAGAAAAATCTGCGGTTTCATACATTTTAGTTGACGAGCTATTTTCTACTATATTTTGTGGGGTATCAAATGAAAGTTTATTAAAAATAGTAATCAAAAATATTTCTTTTAAATATTTCTTTTTTAAACTTTGTTGCACAAAATGAGCTAAAGCGTGATATAGCGCTACCACGCTTCCGCTCTCTTTTTACGAACGAACGAGATAAAAGACGTGATATAGATGGATATAGCCGTATCACGTGGTGCTAGCTAGGCAGCGGGGCTAGTATGCCAACACGCGAAAGCGATATTTAACACATACTTCCGTCAAATTTAGTCTTTTATCTCGTTCGTTCGCGCGCAAATAGAAAGACAGCGAAGCGTGATAGCGCTATATCACGCTTTCGCGGGTTTTAGCCCCGCTGGTGTCAAAGTTTAGGAGTGAGATGGTGTTTATACTATACGAGCGTTAACCCGCGACTTCGTCCGCACAAATTATATACCAGATTTTAAGTCAGATCATAAGCTATCAAACAAAAAAAGTTTCATCAAAATCGGTTCAGTAGTTTTTGCGTGATACTCGTTCAAACAAACAAACAAACAAACACCCAAACAAACACACAAACAAACAGACAGACAAAAAATCCAAAAATTGGTGAAATGGAATCAGGGACACCTAAAAACCATATCGTAACTTTTTTTGTTATTATCTTCAATGTACAGACAAACTTCCTGTTACAGTTTTATAATAGTATAGATGATAGCCAACCTCCGATAGGAGATGGCAACACGGGAAGAAAATACTACACATTATAATTATGGTGTTAGGAAAATTAATGAATACCTAACGTAAAGTACACCTTGTAATATCCGGCTTTAGGTTTTTAAATAAAATTAAAATAGGTACTTATTACCTACGCTGCAAAGTATAAAGCACGAGCGTAAAGTAAATTTCATGACTAATAACAGGGCTTGGCTAGCACAATTTCGTAATAACCACGTCTCGTTGCAGCCTTTTAATTAGCTGATGGTTGCTCCGAACGCCAGATCAAAACATACAGACCTATTTCACTTGTGTACTAAAATTTTGTATGACCACAAATAAAAACTCTTTGGTTCTTTAAAATTTACTAAACATAAAATCTCTTTGGCTGTCATTACATTCTATTTTAGAACACTGGCCGTTATTACTGAAAAAAGTTAGTGAAAGCCATTAGGGTTTTGTTTTTATTTCGTTCTTTTTTCGTTAAATGGCTTTTAGCAACATTTTTTGCAGACTGCACGGCCAGTTAAATTGTATCAGTGTACAATAACGACATGATTTTCGTTCCACGTTTTAAAAATAAATATTTTAGGTTATGCAACTTATGCAAAACGCTGTCGTATATTTTCAGATTGACCGCTCAGTGATAGTGCACTAATTAATTGATTGGCGAACCAATTTTCCGTTGATAACAGAATGTTATTTGGCATAAATCTTAGGTGCACTGAAAAGGAAGATTGTATAAATATTACGCAAGGTTGTTTTGATTGAATTCTTATATGATGCACTATTTATGGAAACCAACTAATGTTGGTTAACATGACTATGACTATGTTGACTAATGTCAAGAATAATTCACAGTATTACCTACTTATGCGTTAATTACTGTACTGCCAGAACCTTCTACATACTACTTACACTTAGGAAATCTAGATTTCTATTCCCTTTTCGCTGGAAAAGTTAAAGTTAAACAAACCGTTCTATATAAATCTATCTACCTGACCCGTAGACTGAATATTATCAAGTTGAGCTGTGCGCGAATACTGGAAAGGAATGGAGACAAAAATGTATGAAACATCGTGCCTTTGTTTGACTTAGTTTCAACTCGCAGAAAGGGACAGCCAAAATATTGTTTTCCTCTCTCTCTCTCTCTCTCTGTGTAATTAGCGTATACGCCTGACTCGTTTTCGTGACTTTTATTAGGTATATCATTATTCACTTTTTCTTTGTGTTAGAACGAGTTTTGAGACCTTTTCTTTTATTTACTAAACGAATTACCGGGAATGAGATTTCTTATTTCAGGATGCAGACATTAATGTAATTTTTTTGCGCTTCTATGCAAGAAGTTGCATTATTGCATTCTGCGAGCTCCTTTGTGAATAAGATTGAATATAAATGAAGCTAGACAAGTAACAAGATTGTTTAGGTATTAAGATTTATGCAGTAAGCCTCGGTCTCATACTTCCTTTGTTAAATTGAATTTAATAATACTTCAGTACACTTCTCAATCGTTATTCTATAAAAGAGGCCGTCTTTGTAGCATTGTGCAATTATGCTACATAGAAAAACTCGATGTTTAATTTTGGCTGAAATCCCTCCCTAAAATTTCTTTCTTTCGCTCAAAGCCGAGTGCCTATCTTGAAAATAGTTTTTTTTATGATACATAACTTTAAGAACACTGTCGCAAATAGCTTTCGGTTACTAAAACTGCAACGAAATCGGTCCACCCGTTTGGGAATTTTGATACCACAGACAGTCATAGAAATATTAATTTACTTCCACGGCGACGGTGATTCAGGTCCGTGTTTACTACGTAAAACCTCCAGGTAAAACCCATACAGACATAGCCGTCAAATATAGAACACAACTTTTTTTTTTAAGTTCGTCGGTCTTCTCTGAAAAGGACAAGTGCGTGTACTTCGAACTCAACCTCAACCGCCGGAAGTGCATGAAGAGAGGTCTTAAAGTGGAGGCTAGAGAAGTATGTCAGAATTGTAGTGTGTGGCGAGCCGTAGTCTCTGCCTACCCGTGTGGGATAGCATATGTATTATAAGATCGCCTTATCTGCCACTTACCTCATCTTCTACCTTTGTCAGTCATTGAAGTCTGATTATGGAGACGTAAGGTGGTCTAGGGATTTCCTCAATTAAATGTAGTAGAACACTCGTTTTTTGATGAGGAATTTATATGAGGTTATTTCAAATTTGTTGGCGAAACTGAACCAGAGCACTTGCTTATGATAACAGATTGCATTATCAATGATTTTAATTGGTATTGATGATTAACAAAATTGATTGATTAAGAGTTATTAAAAATACCTAATAAATTAACAAATAATAAGTATTATCACGCAATTGTACTTAGTTACCTTGGACTAAGAAATTAGTTACAGATACCAAATGTGTTTGTTACATTTCGCCAACTAATTAGAATTAACCTTATAGTCCCGGTAAGATTGCGAGTCTGATGATCGCGTTTCCAGGTGGTCAGCAAGAGATCTCTTCAGTAAATTGTAGCAAAATACTTGAGTTTGGTCTCATTTTTGTCTTGTATTATTCTGCCTAGCTAGCATGCCACCCCCGAGAAAACGACAAAAATCGAGATGTGAGTCCATCTTTATTATTTTAAGTAGGCCAGAAAGAGCGCGCATGACGTTTTTCTCGTTTAAACCCTTTGTCATGGGTGGCATGCTAGCTAGGCTGATGAAATAAACGAGAGGAGAAGAATATTAAGTATCTATCTATCATTCCTATTTTCGTCTTATCCTACTAACCGACTCAAAACTTTAGCTCCAAAATATAATCTAGGCAACTACCTAGGCAATAAAAGCTTGCTCTAACTTCGGCGAGGCGCAATAACGCTGAAATATAACTAAGTTAGCTGTTGCATTTATTCCATTTTCGCACTAAAACCGAGTAGCTCGGAATTCGTTATTCGTTTAGATGAATACATTCTAAAAGATGTTGGTTTTAGCAGAAATAAGTTTATTAACGTCAGTCTACCCTGTACCTGTATATTATAAAACATACACTATACCTACATTGAAGTGAGACAGGAATGTAGGTCGAATGAGGTATTGAATAAAACCACACATTGTAGGATACGTGTTGTATTGTCAACGATCCGTACAAGAGAGAGAGCATAATCGATAAATAATATAATTAACTTAAGTATAGCTTAGTCAGCTACGTTTGTCACAGTGTTGTAGCGCGTAACGTTTAGTCGCGGTAAAAGGGTAAACTTAGGCATATACCACAACATATTATAAAACTGTAACAGAAGTGTATCAAAAGTTTACGATATTATTTCTAATTACAGTCAGCAGCAATAAGTTGTATACACTTTAGTACTGTGACGTAGAACAAAAGTGTATGCAACTTATTGCTGGTGACTGTACCTGAGTAAGATTTTTGGATTTTTTTCTGTTTGTTTGAGTATCACGCAAAAAGTACTAGAACGCGAACCGATGCGGACGAAGGCGCGGGCAAACTCTTGTGGAAAAATAAAATGTATGAATCGGTCATACCTTTCACAGGAAACCCCTCGGTGTATATCGAATCTGCGATATAAAGAACTCATAATTTAAATACCTTCTTTTTCCTTTCCCTATTCAGAATCCATTAAATCGAATATCACAGCTTATTGTAAATAACATCATAAAAATCCATTAACAATCAAAGGTTTCCACAAAATGAATATTTATTATAACATGTGATTCGTTCTCATCAGAAAGTAATCCTTTTGGCCTAAAGATTTTATTTGCTAAAATAAATATCAGCTTTTAGCAACTGTTTATTTTTCCTACCTATTTACTGGGCCGTAGTAAGACCCACAGAGGCCTTTGGACAATTTAATCACTGGATTCGCTTATGGATTAGGAAGATATGTGGCTTGCCGAAATTGTAATTCTAGCTTAATAACTTTGCTTTCCCTTTGTGCATAATATAATATGAGCGAGACATAAAGGACGAGACAAGATCCATTGAGGTACTTACTAGAAGCGACACCCATACTCAATTTTTTGTAACACTCGTTTGAGCTGATGGGCTCTAACTTACTTTGCACGTGCCGGCCGCGTGCTGCACCGCGACGCCCCCAGTGCGCGCCCCGCCATGCTGATCGTGGTGCACAGACTTGGTTGGCGTTGTCTGTTCTATTCATAATTATTCAATAGACAAGATCTAGGGATCTTGACCAAAGCCTTAAACTCAGGAATTCAGGACAAGTTGAGATGAATTTTAAGGTACCTATTAGCTAATTAGCTGCAATCAGTATGAATGAAATCATGTATTAACTGATTGTGACAATATTAACATAACATTTGTAAACATACTTATTAAAGCAAAAAAAAATATTGTATGGCCCCTTAAAATTGTGGGCCTATTACGGTAAATCCGGCACTGTTTAGCTTGCTTCAGTTTAAATATGGAATACATATTGAAATAGGTAAAGGTTAAATCAAAGATAAATCTTTAAAAGGTTCCTCGAAATGAAAAATATAAGCTATTATGTATGTAAATATAATTAACATATTTACAGGATGTATAACATAATTTTCGTGTGCAGTTTTCATCGGTTTTTGACCGGTTTAGTAATTCGTTGTTCATGGCATGACGAATTAATCATTTTGGTTATTTTTAACGAATTTTTTCTTTTTTTTCGTTACCTTTTTTGAGTACCCTGGTAACAATCGATATACCTACATTTTAATCTAAATGTAAAAGTTTATTTGTATTTAGTTATGTATAACCTAAAATTAATTTTAGTTTCGTTTTTATCTACAGGGTGAAATTGATATCATTAGCATACCTACTTTTAAACTTAAAGTCGACCCATTAAACTGAACAACTTTTACTATGGGAGCAAACCGATCGGAGCAAAAAAAAATCTGCTGTTGCATACATTTAAGGTGGTTTCAGTCCATACAAACGTTTGACGCACAATACGCGTAGACGGAATTAATAAAAGTAATATTTTATATGTGGAAAAATAGTTTAGAAAATCTAGTTGCCGCGTAACAAATAACATTTGCAATTTATAATATAATTACGAAGATATAAAGCTTTTAATATTTTGTATGAAAAATTTCAAAGCTTTATATCTTCGTAATTATCTTATAAATTGCAAATGTTATTTGTTACGCGGCAACTAGATTTTTCAAACTATTTTTCCATGTATACAAAGTTACTTATAGTACTCTTTGACTGTGACAATACTTCTTTAGTTTTAAACATTCCACTTTTAAGAATATCGATTCAAATGTAGAAGTGGCCGTTTCTTTTTCTTTCATACAATTAGATTGTTTAAACCTAAAGAAAGCCTATAAAATTATTGAATAAAAAAAAGCTTTAAGGCTTTTCTAGTAAGTTAGAGAAAAACTTTTTTTAATCCAGGCCAGGCTCGCGCAACTCTCTACCAAAAAAATGTTATATGAAACGTGCACTGACGCCATAAAATTCCTTTGAACGGTAGCAAACATTCTGGATATCGATCACGACCAGTTATTAGTATGGAAGTCCAGACTCTTATATGGTAGTGAGTTACATTCTCTTTGATTCAGGCTTTCTTGATTGAGAATTTTAAATATTGTGTTGAGGGCGCCACTGTACGACAAACAGACTCTTAAAACAGTTGTTAAACCAACGTTTCTAACACCGTCCTGAAAAAGAAACTAGTAAAGTTTGCTTATTTTAAAAAATTTGTTTATTATAAAAAATGCTTATTTTGTAGAGAGAGAAATTCTAAGGCATTGTTTGTATGTGGAACCAACTAAAAATCTTCTCTCCTGCAAATCTAGACCGCCGAAAATGAAACGTATAAATATTTTCAGCGGTTACAAGTTACTTTAATCAGTGGCTTTTGTTGATAAGGGTCCTATACACGTGATTCAATAAAGCAATACGACACGAAAGTGTGGTTGATCTACATTTACATATCCCATACAAAAGCCTCTGCTATTGAGAATCCTTCGAGGTAATCCCTCGGTTTTCGATTCCCAAATATGAGAGAAAATGCGGAAAGGGCTCAATACGCGTGTTACGAAGTTTTCTGAACCGTAGACGGAACAATTTTGATGGAATATACTTTTGTATCATATTCAATATAAATTTATTTGTTTCGTCTACTGGTTGTACCGTTACATTCATCGAAGGTTATACTAGTAGTAGAATATAAATGATACCCATATTTTCTTATGGTCCTGGAAGAAAAAAAATCGTCTCATTTCTTTCCGTGAAAGTCATATGAAATTACTACACATGTTTTTGTGCCTAAGAACTTTCTAAGTAAAATACCTACTATCGCTTTTACCTTTAAGTATACAGGCATACATAACAATCCTCACTAGATACTTAAATATTAACTTACCTATACAGGGTGTAAGGAAAAGTATCATTAACCTTAAAACCACATACTCTACCCATCAAACTGAACAACTTTGACCATGGGAACAAACCAGTCAGAGCAAAAAAAAATCAGCTGTTCCATACTATTTAAACTGTACCTAATATGTAATACCTACACGACTCAAATGTATGAGACAGCCGATTTTTTACTAAAATACTAAAAGTTATTTATTTTAATGGGTAGAGTATGTGGTTTAAAGGTTAATGATACTTTTTCTTACATCCTGTGTAGGCTCCTTCTTAATATGCTGACACTTTTTTAAGGGAACCGGACCGACAAACTGAACAGCTTTTTCACTAATTTTTTAAGCTTTCTTTTGCACTAATATCGAAATCGCAAAAACAAAATTTTACTGTTCCATACAAAACTCCAAACCTACTTGTGCCAAATGTAGGTATAGGACAGCTGTTTTTCTCTCGCTATGTCGAGTACATGTACAGTTTGATAGTCTGATCATCCCCTTAAAAAGTGTCAGCATATTTAAGTAGGACCCTATATACTGAGTTCCTCTGGTGCACCCCGGGCAGTCAGCCTCTACAGGGTGATATTGATATAATTAGCATCCTTTTAAACCAAGAGTCTAACCATCGAACTGAACAACTTTTACTATGGCAGCAAATCGATCGGAGCAAAAAAAAAATCTGCTGTTGCATACATTTGAGTCGCGAACTCATGTGTCGACGTTGCAGTTTAGTATGGAACAGCAGATTATTTATTTTCTCCGATCGGTTTGCTCCCATAGTAAAAGTTGTTCAGTTTGATGGGTAGACTCTTAGTTTAAAAGGATGCTAATGATATGAATATCACCCTGAAGGGACTGACTGCCCAGGGTGCACCAGACGAACTCAGTATACAGGGTCATACTTAAATATGCTGACACTTTTTAAGGGAATGATCAGACCATCAAACTGAACAACTTTCTGGGATTGACATCGAAATAGCGAAAGAAAAACAGCTGTCCTATACCTACATTTGGCACAAGTAGGTTTGGAGTTTTGTATGGAACAGTAAAATTTTGTTTTTGCGATTTCGATATTAGTGCAAAAGAAAGCTTAAAAAATTAGTGAAAAAGCTGTTCAGTTTGTCGGTCCGGTTCCCTTAAAAAAGTGTCAGCATATTAAGAAGGAGCCTACACAGGATGTAAGAAAAAGTATCATTAACCTTTAAACCACATACTCTACCCATTAAAATAAATAACTTTTAGTATTTTAGTAAAAAATCGGCTGTCTCATACATTTGAGTCGTGTAGGTATTACATATTAGGTACAGTTTAAATAGTATGCAACAGCTGATTTTTTTTTGCTCTGACTGGTTTGTTCCCATGGTCAAAGTTGTTCAGTTTGATGGGTAGAGTATGTGGTTTTAAGGTTAATGATACTTTTCCTTACACCCTGTATAGGTAAGTTAATATTTAAGTATCTAGTGAGGATTGTTATGTATGCATGAGTAATTGTCATGCGATATGGCTCATGCTGCTACGAAAGAAGAAGATCGATAAAATATACTTTATATCGCTCAGCATTCATTTTTATAGATTTGTGTTTATGATTCAGTATAAATAACAACAAACTAGCAATGCGAGTTCAACTCAATCTTTGCCAGTTATTACTTTTAATTTTAACATAAAGTTAACCATTTTCTGCAGAAACGCATTGATTGTTTTTTTACGTATGACTGCAGGCGAAACAACTCACAAACGAAAAACAAATTAGTTAAATAACTTTCTGCAATTTCATTTTCAATTCCACCGAAACGATGTATTCGAGGAAAAGTTTCGAAAATAAACCGATTGGCAACGTTGTTCGTTTCTGAATTAGGCTGAATTCATATTTTGAAGCTTAGACGAAGTCAAAAAGAAGAAGCTGCAGAACTCACCATCAGTCTGTACTCATTTAATGCAAGATAAGAAACACGATAGTCTAAAGAAACACACGACATAATGATAAATCTTTGACGATGTTGTGCCAATCGCAACCAGGGCATATCTCGAGGTTCACAACCTACCTGGATGCTAAAAGATACACTTTTCCTGTGGGTAATCTCGGCCACCTCTCCTCCATTTGCCGTCACTACATCTACTCGTGTTCTGCTCATTTCTTCTTCAAGCAATTAATATGAATATAGTCGGGCACAATATTTTGTTTTTCTGGCCTGTACCAGAATCCTCCACCAACATATTTTATAGCATATCAAAAATATACAAATTGTGGTCTATTGTGGGTAAAAAGACTCTTCTGTTTTTTAGCTTTATTCATCTAAGTATTTTTAAAACAAGCTTTCCAAAAGGTAAACAGATGTAGCAGAGTTTAATTATTTAGTTTATACAGCGGTGCAAGTCTGTATTTTGCCACAGTTTCACTACGGGTGCCACAAACTTTATGTTACACATGAAACTCTTTTTAGTTTATACAGCCAGACAGTGGTTTTTGCCGCATGCATTGTTACTATTACATTTCAACAAACTCTTTTTCAGACAATGCAACGTAGTTTATTTTCTATTCTATAAAAAATTTACATCTCTCAACGCGCTGTGGATTTTCCAAAAATAACACAACCTTGGATTGCCTCAATCCCACTTGCATTTCCTTCCCCGGGTTCTGGCCTTTGGGATGCCGTTTCTTTTCCAATGTTTCTGGAGCTGAAAGTTACTCATAGTGATGCTTCATCATCAGCCTATCATCGTCCACTGCTGAACATAGGCCTCTCCCAAGGCGCGCTACAAGACTCGGTCCTCGGCCTTCCTCATCCAGTCGCTCCCCGCTACCTTTTTAGGTCGTCTGTCCAGCGGGCAGCAGGGTGTCCCACACTATGCTTAAAACTACGTAATTAAATACAAAAACCCTAACTTTCCTTTTGTAAGAAATTTAGAGGCCAAAGATGGAACAAGCTTCTATAAGGTCTAACAAAATTAGGTGAAACTATTTTAAGGGGATGATCAGACCATCAAACTGAACAACTTTCTGTATGGGACCAATATCGAAATCGCGAAAAAAAATCTGCTGTTCCATACAAACGTACTTGACCTTAATGTATGGGGCAGCAGATTTTTTTTTCGCGATTTCGATATTGATCCCATAGAGAAAGTTGTTCAGTTTGATGTTCTGATCATCCCCTTAAAATGGTTTCACCTAATTTTGTTAGACCTTATATAGCCGTTATATAACCCCACAGTAGGGCAAAGGCCTCATCTCATTAATAATGGTGCAGATTAGTGGGGGCAAGTTAGCTTACTCAGAAGATACTTAAAAAGGTTAGTAAGTAGGTACATAAAAACTCATGTCCGTATCGGAGTGAACGGAAAGTCTGCTATTTACCAACCTTTTAAGGGTGTAGTTGTGTAAGGCTTTTAGAGAAATTAACCTGAAGACTTTAGGAATGTAAACAAATAAGCAAATAGCTCGCATTTTAGGAAATAGAGGAATTATGTTCATTCTCCGCGTATACTCACTCGCCTCGACCACGGGTTGCTTTAAATATGCCGCCTCCAAAATGTGGAATGACTTGGCACCGCCGCGCCGATCCGCAGTTCACTTGTTCTGACACTTGCAACTTTCAGAAAGAAATGTCAAAACTGGCTAATTATCAAGCAATCCGAACTAGCGGTGGGTGCAGGCTATCATAAATAAGACTGATTTTATTTGAACTGTTTTTTTTTTGTGTCTCTTGTTTTTTAATTGTTTTTTTCATTATTTATTGCCTAACTATTATATTTATTGTTACTACACTGTCCTGCAAAACTAAGTATCACACTTTTAAAATTGCAATAACCTTATATACTTTCGAAATAAAAAGGACTGGAAAAAGAGTTTAATTTAAAAAGAATAATTACAAAGAAAGCAGATAACATTTGCTATAAAACGTTTTTTATTTTAAATCTATATTTTCTATAGTTTAGAAAAAATGTTAATATTAAAAGTGTAGTACTTAGTTTTGCAGGTCAGTGTATTTAATAAGACTTTTGTAGTACCTAACCCAGTAGATCTCTTTTTTTTTTGGTCTGACCAATTACCGTATACTGATGTCACAGACCATTTTTATTTTTTGTGTTTTTTTTTTATGTACTTATTTGTAAGTACTGACTGTAATATATTGTTTTTGTAATGTGTTTTGTAAGATAACTAAAGAAATTCTATTCTAAACTTACGTTATAAATGAAGACTGTAAGTCTTCTTTATATGCGGATGGTTTTTTTAAGAGGATGATTAGTCCATCAAACTAAAATTGGGACTAACATAAAACTCATGGAAAAAAAAACATTAAGATTCAAAATTCAAATTCCGATTTATTTTGTCTAAAGCTCCTAAATAAACAAAATAATTCAGTCAAATTCTCAAACAAAACAAATTAAAAACAAACAATGCAACCGAATGGAGTAAAATTTTCATGTTGTTTGGTTTCAACTTTGTCAATTATTATTTTTTGTCCGAATATTAATATCGAGTCTGGTAAAATATTCCGACTTTATGAAAATTTTAATCAAAACCAGGAAGCTGGAAAAGGTATTGGGAACCAAACGATTTACTTTTTAAATATTTTTATACGACCTAAACTATGACACAGCAACTTTGATTAAATTTTAAAAAAAGCGGAAGATAGGTGACGTTCGTGCATTACGTACTCGAAAAATGGACCTGCTTTTCATGTATCTTACGTGAAAAGTGATGCTATGTGATTAGATTTTTCATTTTGAATGATTTGTTCAACAAGTAAAAACACACGAAGGCATTGTGGTACTTTTATTCCGCCTAAAATAAAAAAAGTTTCTCATTCAATGCCGTTCGTATTACGACTAAGAGAATTAGGCGACGGGGGCTCAATTTATGCAGTTCATGCACTATAGGCTAGTCACCTAACTACGCAATTTTAATCAAAGCACAGCAAGCAGTACCACAGTATAAGAAAGAGTTTTGTCAAAGAAAAATAAAGGTACTCTAAAGCCAATATTGTTGTTCGCCTCCGTCTGCCAAGAGGGGGTGAGGCAAACAAATGGTTGGGCAGGGAGTATCCGTACTGTATGTAGTACTAGATTGACTAGAAACTTGTATTTACTTACTAGATACTCTTTACAGAGCATTGTGGCATTGCATAATTATAACTAACACTCAGTTGCAGAAACGCTCATTAAAGTTAATCCTCCATTAAATCTCTTGCTGTCACGTTTTGTCTTGTTGACGTAATAAAAGCTAGCAAGAGATTTAATGGAGGATTAACTCTAATGAGCGTTTCTGCAACTGACCGTCAGTCGAGTAATGATAATAACAGGGTGTTAAAAGTCTCTCACAAACATAATTATTATTGTACCCATGATGTACTGGCTAAGTAAATTATGTAGGTACTTTTGTTTGTGGTACATTATAAACATTATTATTAAAGTGGTGGTCCATTGGCGAGTAACCTTGCCTGCCGTCCAGGCGGCGATGGTTCGATCCCCGTCTAGGCCGACTCGTACCAATGAGGTTTTCGGAATTTATCTACGATTTGTAACACCGCTGGCTTTTCGGTGAAGGAAAACATCGTGAGGAAACCGGCATACTTCAATTTCGAGGCTTGTATTGTACCCACTGTTCATTTCTAGTGGCGACGGGCTCAGTCCTCGTCACACTGGACAGAGTTTCGGCACAGTATAAAGAAAGAGTATCTATTACGTTTCGGTACTAGGGAAACGTGGATGTTCTGAGTTTTCGTAATATCTCCGACTACCCCCTCGGGGCATATAGTCGTGAGCATATGCTTATGCTTATTAAAGTACTATCCCCCAGCGCTTAGACCATTCCCCTGCGTTATCTTAAAAAAATTAGAACGAAGTCCTTTCAAAACCTCAAACAAACGGTGCATTTAATAAGTTTTGAAAGAAATACGGTAACAAAAAGACTTCGTTAAGTACAACTCGTTCAGCGTTCTGTTTGATTAGAAAGCATTAATTTTGCTTTCGGCGCCGTAACTTCTAGACTAAGCTGTGGCGCTGTTAGTGACAGCGGATATTATTAACTACAGGGTGTTAGGGTAAACTTGCATTACTTTAAGGGGTGATTACTTGAAGGGAGGTTTCTTAGTGAAAGTTGATTAGTATCATGGGTACAATCATCCCTTAAAGTAATGCAACTGTTTACCCTAACACCCTGTATATTGCAAGAGTCTATAGATCGAATAAAAGTAAAGAATAAGTAATATTAGCTGGAGTATAGGTAATTTGGTTCTTTTGCTTTTACCTGGTAACATTTAATTCATTTTGGTTTCAACTTTCTTCTTGCTTCTTAATAATTTTCTTGCAGCAAGTGTACCCTGCTACAAGATTGTCGGTTGAGGCAATGTCTTTGACAACCCCGTAAGATAATACGGTCGTAAGTTTATTTATTTATGTAGAAATTCGTTTATTCGCGTAAATTTTTTAAAGTAGGTTATTTTATTGAAATCGAGTCGATCAAGTATCTACTACGACGCTACGAATTGCTACATCGATCGCTACGAATCGCTACGACAGCTACGCAAGATCCAACATTTTTATTTTTATCCCGCTATCAAAGAAACCACGCCTGAAAGAGGGCTGTTCTTCGTCAAAGCCTCTTGTTCGAAGACAAGAAGCCATAATTGAGGTCCCTCAGGACTTGACGTCATCAACGAACAACAATTCTTCAGTAAATAACAAAATTTCGGCGCAAAACGTTAGTAATTTAGATTCCTGAAATAGATATGTTTTTGTCGTTACTGAGTTAAAGCTGTGCCTTGAATTTTAATTGAATTTGTTTTAATTCTTCGAAGTACGACACGGAGAAAAAACTAGTCGATTTTACTAAAATATTAATACTCTATTCACCTTGCTAGAAAATGAGTCGCTATTAAATTAAACGAATAAATAAATAGGCATGAGTCCTACAATGGAAGGTTTTAGCCGAAGATGAAAATATAAACAAATGTTATTTCATTGTTTCCATTCCCTTTAAATATGATAAAGGCTGAACCAAAAATTCCTTTAACAAGGAATTGTTAAATAAGGATTAAAAACCTGTTGAAATATGTGCTATAATAAATACACTTCATGTTCGTGCATTTAACAATCGCTTTAAATTCACAAAAACACGATGGATTGAAGAGATTTATACGGATTTAATTTCAATCGAATGCCGCCATTGAACGAGTTTTGCAGAGCTTTCGCGCCTGAATAATATAATTTATCTACATCTATCTATCTATCTATTACTATTATAAAACTGTAACAGAAGTGTGTCTGTACATTGCGGTATATAGTTTAATTGTTTATTAGGTACACCAACGACACAGTCACAAATTTGATTTAAAAATCTGTACTATCACTATTGCTGCACATTGAAGATATTTAAAAAAAAATTACGATATGGTTTTTAGGTGTCCCTGATTCCATATCACCCATTTTTGTCCGTCTGTTTGTTTGATCGAGCATCCCGCAAAAACTACTGAACCGATTTTGATGAAATTTTTTTTGTTTGATTGCTTAATGATCTGACTTAAAATCTGGTATATAATTTGTGCGGATGAAGTCGCGGGTTAACGCTAGTACTATTATAAAACTGTAACAGAAGTGTGTCTGTATATTGAACTATTAAAAAAAAATACGATATGGCTTTTAGGTGTCCCTAATTCCATATCATTAATTTTGGGATTTTTTTGTCTGTCTGTTTGTTTGTTTGTTTGTTTGTTTGATCGAGCATCCCGCAAAAACTACTGAACAGATTTTGATGAAATTTTTTTTGTTTGATTGCTTATAAAATGACTTAAAATCTGGTATATAAATTGTGCGGACGAAGTCGCAGGAAGTCTATCTGTATATAAATATAATAAAAATTCAAAAATCACGCTATTCAATAAAACTGTAGTAGCAATAAGAACTAAGCGTAGCGTCTGTAACCTATTTTTTTTATTAAATGTCGTTTTATCTTCGAAATTATTATTTATTTTTCCATGTGCTATATCGATCATTCTGAAAACATAATATAAAGTGTGTTATTTATGTTTATGATATATTTGTTGAAAACACATTGTATATTTGTTTTATGTTTAAACGATTTTATTTAACTTCTAACCGGTCTATCTATCTACCTTACAACTAACTAACAACGGATTCTTGTAATCTAATTTTCACCCATAATGGATTCTTGTAATCTAATTTTCACCCATAACGGATTCTTGTAATCTAATTTTCACCCATAACTGATTCTTGTAATCGAATTTTAAACCGACTAAATTGAAACTTTACACACATGTATAGTTCCGATGACAATATATAATATTATGGTGACATGTAGTTGATCTGATGATGGAAACGGAAGATGGTCCAGGGATCTCCTCAATGGATTACAGCAGAACACTTATGTTTGAGCTCATTTAACTCATCTCGATGAGACCTGATGATGGAGACGGAAGGTTGTCCAGGGATCTCCTCTATGGATTACAGCAGAACACTTGTGTTTGAGCTCATTTGAGTTAAATGAGCTCAAACACAAGTGCTCTTCTAAATCAAGGGATCTTCTAAGTGAATTGTAGCAGAAAATTCAATTCAATTCAATTCAAATATACTTGAAAATTCGTGTTTGGTCTCATTTAATTTTTTTCGATGTGAACTTTATGGTTTCGGAAAGATTGAGGTTCCAATGATGGAGACGTAAGGTGGTCAAGGTTGATCTCATTTCATTTATTTCAATGACAATTTTTTAGACCCGGTAAGATTGAGGGTCTGATGATGGAGATGGTATGTTGTCAAGGGATTTTTACAACAAATTGTAGCAGAACACTCGTGTTTGGTACCATTTAATTTGTTTGGATAATACTTTTTAGTCCCGGTAAGATTGAGGGTCTGATGATGGAGACGGAAGGTAGTCAACGTATCTTCAGAATGAAATGTAACAGATCACTCATATTTAGTCCAATTTAAATATAGTATAGCTGCAAATTTGTGAGTATTAACCTATGTCAACCTATCTTCAAAATAATTGCAATAGGGATTCATATTTTAGATTAATACTTTGTTAATAAATTTTGATTATAAAATGGTGGGCGCTTGCGTAATAGTAGGTATACTGTTTAACTTACAAAAGAAAAAGACAACATACAAGTTTTTTAAATTGAAAGTTTAATAGTACAGCTAGTACGTGCAGTTTTCATTCAAATAAAATCGTTTACTTAAAAACGATTTTACTTTTTTTATGCTTATTTTTAACTGCCTCCGTGGTCTAATGGTTAAGAGCATTGGCTCTCGAAACGGAGGTCGTGGGTTCGATTCCCACGAGGGACACCTAGTGAAATGCTACTTTGTGCGCTTTTCCCCAGTTGGCTAGGACATTGCAGGTTGAATCGCCTGATTGTCTGAAAAGAGAAAAGATTCCGTGCTTCGGATGGCACGTTAAGCCGTTGGTCCCGGCTACTATCTCTGGTGGTAGTAGTCGTTACATAAAAACAACGTAAGGCCGTAAGGCGGTTTCAAAAAACTCTGACACGAAGGCTCTGCCCACACAATAAGAAAGAAGACTTATTATTATAGTAATATAAAATTATATATAGTAATAAAAATTACCTTTTATACTTCGTCCAATAATAGTAGAGATATAGTCGACACGTTAAGAGGCTATGTGAAAAAAATAGGATTCTTCAAAGCGTCCTATATCATGAAGTACTAGCAGTAGGAGTATGATTAGCGGATATGTGTAAATTGAACATATAGTTGAAGTTTTGATTAGAGCCAAAACACGATTAAGACACATTTTCTCGATAGAAAAACAAGCCAAAGTAGCCTCCGTCTTTATCGATAAACGCTTGGAACTGCTAAACGGTGAATAATAGAAACACGAGACTTAATTTAAAAAAAAGAGATTGATATTTTACAAATTTTGATTAGAGCAGAATTGAACTTACATAAATAGTACAATCACAATTAAATTCAGTTAGTTTCAGTCGCGCGCGCCTCCCCATCTCTTTTTCTCGCATCAGGCAGTAATATAAGCTATCACACGCCCATTTCGCTTCAATTATTTTTCGACATTGGCCCTTAAAGGTAACAAACTCTTTATTTCCAGGATACAGGCTTAGAAAATATGGATACATGGTGTAAGTGTAGACAGATGCATTTCTTTAAATAAAAAGGTGATTCACCAGATATTGGATATTCGGATGCAAATTTTCCTACCTAAAAAAGCGACTTTTAAAATTACGCTCGAAAAAGAAAGTATTTTTTTTTTGTAAAATAAATCCCGGCATGCCAGGAAATCGTAAATGCATAACTAATCGCATCAAAGCGACTAAAAAACATTTTATTTTCGATACAAAACGCCGCCAATAATTTTGTTTGAAAATATTTTTACATCCACCCCATGTTTCGAATTTTATTATACTTGGCTCAAGTTAAATCCTGGAGGCGCTCTGGAGGCGAGCCAAAATGCCCGTATACGTCCTTATTTCTATGTGCGAGCTTAATTTTACGATTCATTTTGCTGCTACAGCAGCGGCAGCGTAATCTTCTTACACGTAATTGCGCCATTTTATTCGTGTAACTATAGAATCGACGACAGAGGCTCCCACTACGTAATGCCTTGGGACCACGGGTAATTAAAATTACCCGTGGACCCGGTAATGGGTCAACCCACCGGGTCCACGGGTAAACTAGAGCTATCTTCTCGTAATTTGAAAGACATACAAATTAATGAAAAATGTAGCAATGATCTTCAACATCTCGGCTTTATTTCCTATGAAGTATCATGATCTCAGCCGATGGACATCCACTGATGGACATAGGCCTCTCCCAAGAATTGTCATAACGACCGGTCCTGCGCTGCCCTCATCCAACGGGTTCCCGCCGCCTTCACAAGGTCGTCGGTCCACCGTGTGGGGGGCCTACCTACGCTGCGCTTTCCGGTACGCGGTCGCCACTCGAGAACTTTTCGCCCCATCGGCCATCGGTTCTGCGAGCAATGTGCCCCGCCCACTGCCACTTTAGCAAATCCTTGGGGTATGTCAGTTACTCTGGTTCTATGAAGTATATTTTCTTATTTTTCTATAAAATACATAATGAAACCTGTCTTCAAAGGAAAACCTAAATATTTGAAAAAGTCATCTACTTACTACCTATAGTACCTACACCTTGGTCCACCTGGGTTGACAACGGGTAAAAATGTCTGCCCAAGGTCAACCAGGTGAACGAAATTAGGTGGACCATGGGAAAGCACTGAAAAGAACGAGTAGAAATTACAGTAGTTCGAGAACTAGCGAGACTAACACTTAGTTGCAGAAATGCTCATTAAGGTTAATCCTCCACTAAATTTCTTGCTGTCACTTTTAATCTTGTTGACGTAGTAAAAGCTAGCAAGAGATTTAATGGAGCATTAAGTCTTATGAGCGTTTCTGCAACTGAGTGTAAGAGAGTCTTTTGTTGAAACAAAAAACGTATGAACAGATATGTCATGTCGACCATAATCAGTGGCCGACCATACCCTAGGCATAGATATAGGAGTACTTCCTATATCTATGCCTAGGGTATGGTCGGCCACTGATTATGGTCAACTAACCTTAGGTCACATCACTATAGGATAATATAGGGTTGATATGGTTGAGTCCACAGATCACAAAAACTAAAGGGGGATGTGAAAAGGAGGCGGGGCCAGTGTCGCAGCAAAATGCGCAAAAACGGAACACATTGCTCGCGACAGTAAAGATTCAATATATTATGAGGCTGAAAGCCAGTCGAGATATTATGTGTAAATAGTTTACAATGCTTGCGTAGTACTAAAGATTATTCGAACGTTGAGTTCTGATACCGCAATGGATAATGAGCACATTCCAGCTAACAAAATACTTTCTATCGCGTGGTACTCAGCGCGTTGGTTGGCATCTCTCTAGATCTCTATGGTTGAGTCCCACCGTACCAGGGTACCATGGTGGGTCCGCAGTGGCTTCATTTCACTGTGGCACGCGGGCAGCACGAGCTGCATATCTACATGCATGCGCAAATGCGCGCTGCATACAAACGAAGTCTGGTGATATTTTCAATACTATCCAATTTAATTCAATGAAATTTATCAGAAACATTTAGAAACTAATCTCTATGTCTGTATGAAGTCAGATTTTCGTTAAAATATACAGTTTTAATGCTAGGATTAATTTAAGATTTGTATGGAAATCTTTGAGGCACTGTAACTCTAAAACTATAAATTTTAACGAAAATCTGACTTCATATAAACATAGAAATTATTTTTTAGATTTGTTCTAAAAAAATTCATTGACTTTAATTGATTAGTATTGAAAATATCACCAGACTTTGGTTTGTATGCAGCGCGCACCGAATTATATTATATTCCCTTAAGGCGAAGCAGGGTTCTCTGTTCTGTGGGTGGTTATGAGCACTTACAAAATATCTAAATCTCCTTTGTGTTAATTGCACATCCTCTAAGAAACTTTTACTGTAGGAATCAAGCTTAGAGCTTAATTTCCTGCAGCACAATCAGACCGTGAAAGTTGTGGGAACGGTTAACATCATAAGCAATGCAATTTGAATGGCACTGCAGCTTTGGCAGTAGGAAACAAGGAACTGACTTATTCATCAACCGTGCCACAGCTAACTTTGAACTCCTCTAGCAAGCTTATTCCATGATGCGAAGATTTATATAGGAAACCTTAGATAAATTATTCGGAAAGCAGCGAATCATTTATCTAAGTAGGAAACATTTTAATCAGTGCGGAAAAACCATGAATTCTACTCGACAATCTGAACAACTTTTGTGGTTGTGTTGTTATTATACAACGTGTTAATCAATTAACGCAAAATGATAACAAATAATTTTTCCCTCAAACTTAAAATGCGACTATCAAAATAATGAAATTATTGTTTCAATCTAATTATTTTGTTTTAAATCAGTTGGGGTGTATGAGGTTTTGCGTTAATTCATTAACACGTTGTATAGGTACTATTGTCCGTCTGGTGTCGGCTAAGAATAGCACCATCCCATTTCCTCCCGTGGGTGTCGTAAAAGGCGACTAAGGGATCTACTGAAGGATGGGCAGCAGCATCCTCTGAGTACACACAATGATTCGATCCAAATGCGATCGCCAACCCGCCTGCCAAGCGTGTCCAATCCCCCCATTTTGGGGGAGGCTTATGTCCAGCAGTGGACGTTTAATGGCTGATATGATGATGATAGGTACTATTGTTCAGTTCTATATAATATTTCTATATTATATACCTTGAAACTATTTTCTTAATCGCTCACATCCTTATGTGTTGTTTTCAAACTATTATGTACTAGTACTCTAAGGAAACCTATAATTGGCTTATGTTATAGTTAGTTAATTTTAAGTACTATATGGCTGTTGGTTTTCTCAATAAATGAAAATAAATAAAAATTTCACTACAGAGCTTTCTAGGTACTCTGACTGATGCATAACAGAAAATGCTGCTACCTACCAAGAAAAATCATGATTTTTCATAACCGCTTGGTAATTTTGCACCCAGACATTATTTTTCTTTATGTCTCATTCTGTATTCTTCACGTAAATGGCAAAAAAAAATCGCCATTTCACGCGTCCCATTTCTTTATAAGGCACAAACGATGGCGCAAATTATGCTCGTTGACACTTAAACGCTTTTTACATGAATATGTATGGAGACAAACAACTTTTTTAGGGTTCCGTAGCTTAAAGAGTTGACACGTTAAGATGACGAAGTACAGAAAAATATCACTTTGTTTAGGGTTTATTTTTAATTTTCATTGGGGCTCAGATTTTTATGGCGGATCTAAAGATCTTATTTCTATAAGGTACAATATTCTACTGCTGGTTAACGACCTCCTATTTTATTTAATACGAGCGTTAACCCGCGACTTCGTCCGCACAAATTATATACCAGATTTTAAGTCAGATCATAAGCTATCAAACAAAAAAAGTTTCATCAAAATCGGTTCAGTAGTTTTTGCGTGATACTCGTTCAAACAAATAAACACACGAACAAACAGACAGACAAAAAATCCAAAAATTGGTGAAATGGATTCAGGGACACCTAAAAACCATATCGTAACTTTTTTTTTGTTAATATCTTCAATGTTACAGTTTTATAATAGTATAGATTCATCTTGATGTTCAAGAAATATTACCTGCTTGGCTTGGCTATTATACAGGGTGTAATTGACAGCCTAGTAAATACTGAAACAGTGAACTCAGACCATAAAACTGAAAAACTTTCACTATGGAAAAAATCAGCTGTCCCATACAAAACTGCTGTACCTACCCGACTTGAATGTATGGGAGAGCTGATTTTTTTTCGCGTCTCCTGAGTTAGGCTCCATAGTGAAAGTTGTTCAGTTTGATGGTCTGAGTTCACCGTTTCAGTATTTGCTAGGCTGTCACTTACACCCTGTATAGGTCCTTATCCCTTTTCCCGACGAAATCAAGAGACACTATCTTTCTACCCGACTGCGCGACGCAAAAGAAGGGTAATGTGTTTATCAGCCTATGTATGTATGTATGTAGGTACGCATGTATGCATGTAAGTTATTTGTTCCTTTGTGGCACGCTCTAGAGACCAAACGAGTGGGCCGACTTTGATGATTCTTACGTCAATCGATTTGTCTTAATCTTGCGAGTGTCACTAAAGAGATGAAAATTATGAAAATTCAATATGGCGACAACCAGACGCCATATTGCGAAAAATAAAAAAATTTAAGTTGACGACCTATGTTGAGTAAAACTATGTTGACTGTAAAAGCCGCTTCAAGATTACTTAACAAAATTTTAAACTACTTGTCTCAAACAGGCAGAAAAAAAATCCAAAAATTGGTGATATGGAATCAGGGATACCTAAAAACCATATCGTAACTTTTTTTTGTTAATATCTTCAATGTACAGACAAACTTCCTGTTACAGTTTTATAATAGTTTAGATTAAATAGTAATATATAAGTCTATGATTAATTTTATTTTTCTTCTCAAATAAACCGGCGCTAAGATCCCGAAAACAACAAAGGAATACATAATAAGCAGTAAAATTTCTTTTTATTGTGAAAGTCAATGGATTCCTGTGTAGACACCTGAGCCTACGGCATAATAAGGATTCGAACAACAGACAGTTGTCATGAAACGAATTTTTCTTTCCAGTATAATTTTACAAAATAAATTTATTGTTACCTTTACATTACATTATAAAAACTTTCTCATTATAAAAACGTGTTTCTGCCATAACTATTAAATAATCTGTGGTCATAGCTAGGGCCGTATTTACATGAGGGTGCAAGGGGTGCGTTGCACCCAGGCGCAGGAACCAAGGTGGCGCAAGCCGATCGCCTTATGCACATACCTAGTACCTAGTTATAGTAGGGGAGCCGATGATGCTAAATGTGGATTTACTCGAGGGTCGCGGAAACCTAGTAGATTTGGTAGATTAGATGATAGGAAGAATAAATGATCCTATGTTTCCACTTTCAGCGGTAGAGGAAGCGTCTAAAGATTTTCAAAATTATAAAAAAAATACATGCAAATACTCAAGCGTGTCAGATATTGATATTTTTCATGCTCCAATGGCTGGAGCTTGCTCCTCGAAACGTTGCCTAGGTCCTGGATGAAGATTGTGGCCCTATATGTAAGTTTTGTTGGGCAGGGGTTCACATTTATGCAGGAAAACACTCGCTCCCACGAAGCATCGTATGTATACAAAAGATTGGGACCCTGATAAGCGGTGGCTGGCAATTGACAATGAGTTTTGGCCCGTGATTATGCCCATGCCACGCTCCAAGACCTCCAGGATGCCATCGTTGCTAAATGGGACGATATGTCTCAACGAGGCGTCATAAAATTTTGTTATGTCCATGAATGACCACATGGAAGCAATAATTAGGGTAGAGAAAATAATTAGGTAACATTAGGTTTTACTTTTTTATTGATTTTTTATATAAACATTTTTGACGTTTTTATGGTGTAAATAAACGTGCACGTAACAAACAAAAAACTTAATTATTCTACTTTTACGATTAATATTGTTTTTTCTTAAACCATGGTTAAAAAAACCAGAATGTTTTTTTTTTCTAAAAGTAAATTAAATTAGTTTTCAAATGATACTTCATTACCCAGTCATATCCTGACTTTTGTCCACGTAGGTTTAAAAGTAGTTTGAAGTTGAATTTTCTAAATGTGCGATTTTTTTGACGCCGAGTGTAAATAAGTGTAAAATGTCTGGGACAGCAGATTATTTTTTCGCGATTTCAATATTGGTCCCATTGAGAAAGTTGTTCAGTTTGATGGTCTGAAGCACCCCTTTAAGTAAGTGTCCCATTTAATTATACACTCTGTATATCCCTGAATAAAAGAAGGTGCCACGTGAATACCAACATCATCTGTTTAAGTAGTTAACAAAAATTTTCTCTGAATCAGTCAGGCGGCAACAGCCCATCAGCAATCATCTTTTGTCTCCTCGCCTCTTCTCTAGCAGCTCTATCTTGCTCCCTCTTCTCTATCTCCGCTTTCTCTTCCAATGCTTTCTTCATAGCCATTTCTGCCAAAGTCTTCTGGTCCAACTTAAAGAAGTTAATTGGTTCAGCAAAATATTTCACATCTTTAGCATTCATATTCTCTATGAATTTCACATAGTTAATTAATCCTGTTTCGGGCATGAACACTTTATCTTTGACGGCAATTTTTAGCCAGTCACTGAATTCTAGTTCTGAAAGTGGTTCACCCCAATTCATTAGTTCTTGTTTGATTACTTCTAACTGAGCGAATCCTGTTTCATCTTCGTCGTCGTTTCCTATTGCAGCCATTGCTTTGGTTACTTCGTGTTCGAAATCATCACCCCAGATCATTTTTCTCTCTATCATGAATAGCCATTCGTGTAATTCTACTGTATCAACTAGTTCATCTTCCAAGAACAGTTTGAACAGTTCAGCTACTTGAGCTCCTTTTGGATTGAAGCCAAGCTTTCTTAACATAACAGGGATGACTTTTAAAGGTATCTGTAGAAAATTTTATATGTTAGAGGATTTGTCAAACCATTTAGAGGATATTTTGTCAAACCATCCAACATTTTTTTATATGATTGTCTTTCCAAAGATTACATTTAATTCAATCCGAAATAACGGTTACTTGAAAACGATCAAAATAATCTAAAGGTTCTCCAAAAGATTCTGCTTTTGGGTCAACTAAAAACGACTCTAAAAAGTCCCAATAACCAAACATACGTGCATATACCTACTCACAACCATAGGTATATCGGAGCGATAATAAATAATATGTATGCTCACGCCTGTGTCCGGTTGGGTAGGCAGAAGAAAGAGCGCCATATTAGATACGTATAATTATATTATATCAAGTACAATAAAATAATATCTATCTGAAGTGTTCGGATTAGAAGCAAATAGTGAAGGAGAGCTAAGACGTAGGTATTATTTATTATTGTTGGCTGTATGCCACCTAGCCCAGTCATTTTACGGAGTTTTGTTAGGCGGGGTAAAGAGTAATTATTAATTGGACTTTTAAACTGTAACCGGCACCATTTAGTGACAAAAATACTATCTTGTGTATTAGAAAGCTTTTAAATTAATAATATTAAATACCAATGCACTCATTTGACCTACATTTTACAATATACATTATTTTTGAGCAATAAAATAGGCATTGAAATTTAAAAAAATGAGGTACTTATTAGAAATCAAATTCGAATTCAAATCCTTCTAAGTAGACAAAAATATTTACACCATGTTTGAAGTATGTATGTAATAGTAAAGCCTTAAATATGTTGAAAAAAAAATTACCATCAGATTTTTTAGAACGAGATAATAGCTAAACTTTAAAATTGGAACTGTTGCTGACGTGATTTTTTTTTAATTTTGTTACATTTCTAAAGCTCAAATTGGCTCTTCAATATTATACAAAAAAAATCATTTAATAATTAGTCCCGGCTCAAACCGTAAAATTACTGGGCTAACAACCGAGAAAACGATAAAAATCGAGATGTGCCTCCATCCTTATTATTGTACGTATGCCAGAAAGCGCGCGCATGACGTTTTTCTCGTTTAAACGCTTCGTCGTGGGGGGCATGCTAGCCGTGCTGAGCTATTCAAGTAAGCAAGGTTCGTTATGTAACACTGCACGACCATTGCTGGTCTGTTGTTTTCGTCCCAAGCTCACCTACAAATCTATACTATTATAAAACAGTAACAGGAAGTCTGTCTGTATATTGAAGATATTAACAAAAAAAAAGTTACGATATGGTTTTTAGGTGTCCCTGATTCCATTTCACCAATTTTTGGATTTTTTGTCTGTCTGTTTGTTTGTGTGTTTGTTTGTTTGTTTGTTTGAACGAGTATCACGCAAAAACTACTGAACCGATTTTGATGAAACTTTTTTTGTTTGATAGCTTATGATCTGACTTCTGGTATATAATTTGTGCGGACGAAGTCGCGGGTTAACGCTCGTAATAAATAAATAAATAACGCTCACAAGCCCTTACATTGTAATGATCCCAAAGTAAGCCATAAGCTTTTTGTTATAGGAACCATACAACAACGGCACACATATATTTTACACATACCTCCAAAAATTTTTTTTTCCATTCTCGTTTATGCAGGTTTCCATACGATGTTTTCCTTCACCGCCGAGCTAGTGACAATGGTGTTTGCGAACATGATGTTTTGCGAATATGATATTCAGCGACGGATGAATAAATACAACCGTGCATTCCATTTAACTCAGTGGTACAGGACGGGAATCGAACCGCGCCGGCTCATTATATGATGTCGCTAGCTCTCTTCCGTATCCGTATGGACTAATATCGCTTCAATAAAGACGTTGTTGTTATAACATTTCAAAATTATCATTCGTTCGCATTCGTTCCATTGCCTAGTTCCATCACCATGATGACCTACTACTGCAATTTTTTACCACTAGTGCCATTTATATATTTCAATAAAGTGATGGAACTACTGCGAATAGTAAAATTTTAATTTCATGTAAGCTGCGAATAAGTAGTATAAAAAGATCATGCCCAAAATTATATGAAAGTTAGGCTGAACTTGATAGGAAATGTACTAAGCCTTTACAACAAGAAAATCATTAAACATTTGATGGGAAATATTTAAAAATTCCTAATTTAAAAAATTGATAGGAAATAAAATCAAAAGCATTCATTCCTTATAAAAAAATAAAATAAAATTTTATTATGTTTAAACCCCCATTCCCACAGGGTTAAAAAAACATAAATGAAGGTATTCATAATTCAGACCAAATATTTTTGGTAAGTAAATTAATGATGATAACGCTTCTTTAGCCTGGTTTTGGGAATTTTCTTTGAATTCTCAATAGTTCCATTAGGCATATAGTGGGTAGGTATCAAAGTCACCTGCACACATACACACACAACCCCCCACATACTCACACACACCCACAGACAGATAGACAGACACACAAACACTCACTTTCACACAGACAAACACCCACAGGCACGGATTCACACACACACACACACACACACAAAGGGCATGGCCGGTTTTATTTATTTATAGAGTTAACCCGCGACTTCGTGTGCACAAATTATATACCAGATTTTAAGTCAGATCATAAGCTTTCAAACAAAAAAGTTTCATCAAAATCGGTTCAGTACACAAACAAACAGACAGACAAAACATATGGAATTAGAACCACCAATACAAAACCAAACCAAACAAAAAAACCATTAACTATTTTTTTTTTTATATTTTCAATGTACAGACAATCTTCTGTTGCAGTTTTATAATAGTATAGATATATAGATTCATAGCCAGCTCCTAGTACTTTTATGCTATCATTTTGACACAAGACTTAAAAGTAAGTAGGTGAGGTACCTTATCAATATTGTCCTCGTCATAAAGCTTGAATATCTCTTTGAATTTCATCAGCTCTTCGGGAGAGAAGCATGCTGGAGGAGGGGGTGGCTTTTTCGGCTTTGGAGGAGGACCAGTGGGTTTCAGGGGTCCTGGAGGCTTTACTGGTGGCTTGGCTTTTCCTTTTTTGGGAGCCATTTTGTTTTACTTTTATATTTTGTTTACGTATTTCGTTTTTTTAGTTTTATTGCTAATTATATTTTTATCAATGGGTTTTTATTTGTTTATCATGGTGTTTATTGTTTAGTTTGGCTTGTCAAAAATATCGCAGGATTGGTTGGGTGTGGGATTGACTGATTGACATCTGTCTAATTGACACTTTGTTTCCTTGCTCATAAACTTATCATGGTTTTGAAATTTAAAAATAAATTCACATTTTCGCCCAAGAAGTTTCTCGTACCTACCATGGATGTAAACCAAGGATTTTAGAATCATATAGGATGCCACTCATCCTTACATGCATGGAAACAAGAAGATTGGCCATGGCGGCGGTCGGTAATGTTCGACCTTCTCTCGTATATCTCCCTAGTCGATATTTCCATCGTTTTTGTCCCTTTCTATCAGAACAAAAATTAAATAAAAACTTTTTAAAATTTTTGTCATTGGATTAGAAAGGGACAAAGTAATGTCGAAAACGTAGACGGGAATTTACGAAAGAAAACGATCATTACCGACCACCAAGGAGTATTATAATGTTTCACCGCTTGTTAGGAGGCCTAGCTAGCATGCCACCCACGACAAAGCGTTTAAACGAGAAAAACGTCATGCGCGCTCTTTCTGGCCTACGTAAAATAATAAAGATGGAGGCACATCTCGATTTTTATCGTTTTCTCTGGGGTGGCATGCTAGCTAGGCAGGAAGCTAGCATAGGTATTGTTCTAAAATCCAAGGAATAGACAATACCTATTCCAGCTTCCTGTTACCTCCTTAGAAAGTATTATACAGAGTGTAAAATTAAATGCGTTAGGTAGGAACTTCAGACCATCAAACTGAACAAAGAGTTTCTGGCCGCCTTTTCTCTAAATAAAATAAATAAACGGAACACCTAACACCTTCCGAAACGGTATTAGACTCAAAAAATTACATTAGAAAGCAATATATGTGAATGTGATATTGTTTTCAATAAAACATTTTGAGTTTATGAGAACAACTTTCACGATGAGATTAAAATGTTGAAACGCGTTTATAGACTGAGATAGAAATTCAGAATTCCTTCTATTTTTCATGGTGAGAAGCAAATGATGTAACAAATTGCTAAGATACCTTTTCCGGGGTTTTCACATCGCTAAATCTAAAAATCCCTATTAGCACTTCGACATATCACTCACTCTTTGTGCCTGAAATCCAAGATGAAATTGATATTATTAGATAACCACCAGTGTAAAGCAGGCACTTCACTCTCGCTAGAACTTCTCGGCAAGAACTTTCAAGGAAAATTACTACGGCTTACGACGCTACGAGAACAATGAAGGGTATCCGCACTCTCGTTCTCGGCTGTTCTCGGCGAGAATGTAGTGCCCGCATAAAAGTATCAGTATACCATAGCTCAGTATAATGGTAGGTACTCAATGACTTTCTTGATTATACCTACTACTGGCAGTTTTGCCTTCAATGGTCTCAACCATGGCACTGAAAATTACGGGCAGAATATCTCGTAAACATAAAAATTAAAATACATAAATTGCCCTCGTGTAAACCGCCCAAGCGACAATCCGAATAATCCAGCCAGATAGCGTCCAAGCGACACATTGAGACCACAAATTACACCGCTCGCCCCAATTCGGCTCATTCTGTTAAATAGCAATTTGAACCCTCCGCCTCCAGCCCATTACGATTACATTACGAGATGCAATCAAACAGCCAACATGAAAAGGTCTACGAACGATGACCCCCTACCACATAAAATTCCACCTGTCGAACAACTGTCGAATCCATCTCGATACTCTCATGCTGTCACTCTTCTTTAGACAGTCAATGTAAAAGACAGCATTATATTATCGTTTGAACAGATTGTTTTTTCGTGTTTCGAAGTGAGAGTGCTGACAAGCGGATCAAATGATCTGGAAAATGTCCGTGCCAGTATTGGTGCCAGTCAGTTTTACAAACGTTTACGTCTACCAATGTAATAATGAGGAAGATTGTATTATATTGTAGTATTCGATACTGATGAGTGAGTAGAATATAACACACTATTCTATTCTAATCTAATCTTTAAATTGTGGCAGTATTGAAGAACTATCATACCTACTATTATCATTCGACTAACCAACTACTGATTCAGTATTGTCAACTATGGTTACAAAAAATACTAGAGTGCTGTTTAAACCAATACCCTCCTCGAGCCCATTGCAGAGCGGTTCCAATGTCCCATCATTGGGCATTGGAATAGCCTGCATAGGGGCTCTAGGCCCCCTTTTATTAATGTTAAATAAGTGTTAAAAAAAATGTCGTCACTAACATAGTTTTAAGTCATTGTTACTAACACTATGGATCTATGATCTGCAATAAAATAAATTTGAATTAAAAAATGACCAAAATAAAAATGTATGAAACGCCAAAAGAATGACAATTGCATTTTTAACAATTTATTAAAACGAAACAAACAATTTTTATACAGGATAATTTCTATCATGTGATGATGATGATTTGTAAATTGTATTTCAATATTATGCAACCATATCAAAAGACTATCGATAGTTTTAACATTAGACATAATCTGCATACAAAATGACATAAACCACTATCACACAAACGATTTTTGAGCGTAGGCGATTTCGCAACTATACCGCAACGACGTCGCTACTGCACCGTCACGATACGGTATCGTTCCATCAACGCCTACGCTCAAAAATCACTTGTTTGATATGATTGTAAATCTTTAAAAAATGACGCCTAAGACATCAAAAAATCACTAGATCTAGTAAAAAGTCTCTGAAAGCGGCAACACTCCATCCGGAATCTAATTCCGAATCAAGGCCTCTACCCGCACATTCGAACTTCGCAATTGCGTGAACGTTTTCGTTCGAATGTCAACTCTATTACAATGAAGTGCGGACCGAAACAGTGGCGATATATCGAACATCGAAAGTCCGGTTACAGGGCCTGCACGGCTAGCATGCCACCCCCGAGAAAACAATAAAAATCGAGATGTGCCTCCATCTTTATTATTTTACGTAGGCCCGAAAGAGCGCGTATGACACTTTTCTCGTTTAAACGCTTTGTCGTTGGTGGCATGCTAGCTGTGCTGGTTTTTTCCGTATGTATGTGGCGGACCTTGCGGTATGTTCCGATTCATAAAAACAGTGCTGTGAGTGATTACAGCGCTAAAACCCGTTTCATTTGCGTGAGCGCGCCGACAGAGCTAATAGCGTTCTATCAATTCGGAACGCTAGATATCGCGCTCACACCGTTCACATCACAACATTCAAATATTCCTATTATTTTCTTCATCACTAATCGTTATTAAACTTTTATTTGTCTTTTTTAGAACATAATTGATAAAAGTAACAGGATTACCAACTAAAACTTGGCTTTATTCAGCAAAGAATTATAGGCAGACATTTTACGTAACAAGCTTGACAAATTGACAACAAACCTTATACATAGGTAAGTACACTACATTCTCCCCTGGGTCATTTCCGTCACACTCACTCTAAAATATAATCCCAAAGATGATGCGGGGTTCTCTTTTCTCGAGTCGAATGGCGAGTCGACGACGTAGGCTCATTTGGCTCGGCCCTACGCTCAGACTCTCGACTAGGCTCAGTTTCTGAATCTGATTCTGGATCTTGAAGAGTTTGGGAAGAAGAATCATTTATAAAATAATCGTCGATAGGACATGGTGCTAATTGTCTATTGGATACAGTTGTCTCCCGTCCATCTGGCAAACAAACATAAGAATTCGACAGTGGTCGCGCCACGATCAATTCGGAATGACATTTATCGCGCTCACAGCGCTGTTGGCGATTTTGACGTGATTCGGGACGCACCGTTATATTCCTTGTGTGTGGCAGATTCTTTCTTTTCCAGATGGTCACACTGACGCCAACAATTTTGACAGTTGCTATTCGCGTTTACTATTCTTGTGCGAAATAATACAATAAATTGCTAAATTTGTGAAAGCGGATCCTCAATAACAACTAACAAACATGGTTGCGAGAGTAGCCGGTGTTTTTGATGAGAAATTAACCGAAGCAATCGCTAATTCCAAGATCTTGGTTGTCGGCGCCGGCGGCATAGGTTGTGAAATTCTTAAAAATCTCGTTTTGACCGGCTTCCCGCAGATTGAAATCGTAAGCATTTACCTTTCTATTCCTTATAAACAATAATTTGATATGGTTTTGATGAAAATGCGGTTTAATTTTGCAGATCGACCTTGATACGATAGACGTAAGCAACTTGAATCGTCAGTTTTTGTTCCACAAGGAGCACGTTGGGAAGTCGAAGGCGCAGGTTGCGAAGGATAGCGCGCTCAGCTTCAATCCTAATGTGAATATCGTCGCTCATCATGACAGTGTTATTAGGTTTGTATGACTTCAATAGATTATGATCATGGACTTAGCAGGGCTGCCAGCGCGCTAAAAAAGCGCTAGATCCCAACATTTTCGCAGATCAAAAAAGCGCTAGATTCAGCGCTAAATTCTTATTATATACTTAAATAGTCCTAAAACTAGTCTAAATAGTCTTATCAGTCTTTCAGAAACCCATTTATAAGTCAATTAATTTGTATGTCCCTTGTATAATTAATGATAGCACTTCAGATAAGCGTCCGTATTTGAATCTCCCAAACACTGCACACTCTGTGGACATGTGTTGACTGCAATATGCTATATTTATTTCAAAGATTAGTTCTTCAAGGTCGCTCAGTGAGCTATGGAGAGAGCTATGCTTGGTGTTTCTCTGAGAGATCACATAAGAAATGAAGTGATACGTCAGAGAACTAAAGTGGTTGATTGAATGAACTGATTGCAGTGAAATAAAGCCTTAATGTTAATCCTAAGTAAGCTCTGCTTTTTTGAGGACTAATGTATTTTAGTAAAAAAAACTACCAATAGAAAAATTATTGTTATCGGCTATAGCACATAGGCTTTATAGTGGAAAGATTCCTCTAAATAAATTCGGCCTCAGAATGAAAAAGAATAGTTCACCAAATTGTGATAATTGTGGGGTGGTCGAGAACGCTCCTCACCTGTTAGTGAAGTGTTTTCGGAGCCTAGAGTGAATAGACTTGATGTGGACATATTTCACGAGATCCTAGCATCACCAGGCTCTGATGCTGCTAGAAAAGTATTCAGCTTTGCAAACTCCTCAGGGTCCCATTGAGTAAATTAGAGAGTAGATATTTAAACATAAGGTACCATGAGACCGACATGTACATAAAATTTTTGTATAAAAGTGCCTAAAAAAAGAAAAATAAATAATAAAGAGGTATTAATAGGATATTATAGTTTTTAAAAAGTATATTATGAACCAATGTCAATATTTCTATACACATGGAATCACTATTTCATACAATAACCAAACCCAAGTTGAACATTTTAGTGTGACCCTAACAGTTAATGAATATGAATATTTGTACCCGAGTCATGGATGTTTCTATCTATATAAGGTCTAACAAAATTAGCTTAAACTATTTTAAGGGTATGCTCAGACCATCAAACTGAACAACTTTCTCTATGGGACCAATATCGAAATCGCGAAAAAAAAATTTGATGTCCCATACAAAACGTCAAACACGACTTGACTCAAATGTATGGGGCAGCAGTTTTTTTTTCGAGATTTCGATATTGGTCCTTTAGAGAAAGTTGTTCAGTTTGATGGTCTGAGCATACCCTTAAAATAGTTTCAGCTAATTTTGTTAGACCTTATATATGTATTCTATATCGTTGTCTATTCATCATAATACAAGTCCAGGTACTTTAAATGTGACTAGATAATTTGTGTAACAATGTCCGAGATATTTATTACTTATTATTATTAATGATCTATCCTCTTACAAAGAATCGTAATATTCCAGCAACGATTACGGAGTGAGCTACTTCAAGCAGTTCAACTTGGTGCTGAACGCGCTGGACAACCGTGTGGCTCGCAACCATGTGAACAGGATGTGCCTCGCTGCCAATGTTCCTCTGATAGAGACTGGAACTGCTGGTTATGCTGGACAGGTAAACTATTTATATTTTTATACATTCATTTGACACATTCAATGCTCATATTGAAATATGAAATTCAACAGTATGCTATAACCACAGTATAAGAAAGAATATCTTATACTACATACAGAATGGACACTCCCTGCTACCCACCAACTTTTGACCTCATCCCCTCTATTGCCCTCTGATTACCTCGGCAGTTACCAGTAGCATAAATTGACACCACAATTGACACGCTAGAATTTGTTTTCGAAACAAAGAGAATATAATCTCAGGATGTAGGGTAAAACTCTTTTAAATAGATGGGTGTCGTTTTATTTACGAAAAAGTCATTATATTATACTGCACACAGCTAAAATTATGGCACCCCTAGCCTCTGTTTCGCATGTGCTGACGTCATCTTGTCAATTTCTGTTTTTTGTTACCTGTTTCTGGGGTGTGCTATTTCCATCGGAATGTGATATAATCTCATAATATAAACCCCGAATAAGTGGTTTCTTGAGCATGCCAGAAGTGGTATTTTTTAATTGTGCGATTCAAAATCATGATTGATAAATTCCATAGAACTACCGAGCTTGAGATAACAGCAGTGAGAGCAAATTTAAGTTCGGAGAACTGTCGTTCTTTCGTTGACGGCAAATTTTCTACTGCTGATTTGAACGTGTGACTTTCTAAAATCGCACTCCAACTATATTATTGCAGCAATGTGTCCTATCACTTGATATGTTATTCCATCTTGACAGATTACACAGCTTATTATTTTTAGTTAGACATTCTGATTTAGCCTATCAAATCAAACTATAAACTATCGCAGGAGTACATAAAACCAAGATCTTTCCTTTTCCTCTACATACACCAATAATATTCCTTATGCACCCTACTGCAGCTCAAAATGAGTCTCGTAAATTTAATCCCAATAAAAACAGGACTTCACTTTGACTGAGATTAAAACCACTCAAATTACCTTAAATTTATTTTCCAGGTTGAGCTAATCAAGAAAGGTGTCACCCAATGCTATGAATGCCAACCAAAAGCACCACAAAAGACCTTCCCGGGCTGCACAATCCGTAACACTCCATCCGAGCCCATCCACTGCATCGTATGGGCCAAACATCTCTTCAATCAACTCTTTGGCGAAGAAGACCCGGACCAGGACGTCAGCCCAGACACAGCTGACCCCGAAGCCGCTGGTGACGCCGGTGCATCAGCATTAACTTCAGAAGGAACTAACACAGGGAACGTAGAAAGAAAGAGTACTAGAGCTTGGGCAGCGGAGACAGATTATGATGCAGAAAAACTGTTTACGAAGCTGTTTGGTGATGATATACGTTATTTGCTGTCGATGGAGAATTTGTGGAAGAAACGCAGGCCGCCTACACCACTGACGTGGGACAGCCTGCCAGGGAAAGACAGCCCACCAGCGCAGCACTCCGGGCTGCCAGATCAACGCATTTGGTCTGTGCAAGAGTGTGCAGAGGTGACATTTTCTAATTATTATTATTTTTTTTTTATAATTAATGGACTCTTGCTTGTGCGTTAGCACTGCATTTCCGCCAGTGTCAAGTGTTTATGGGAGAATCTATCCCAATCTCAGGGATTGTTTTTGGTCAAGAACAAGAAGAGATTGAGGATTGCGGAGCCTTGTGGCAGGCAAAAACGCGACGCGCGAAATCGCGCGCGCGAGACGAGTGCTCGGGTCAGGACTTGCAACGTGTCTCAACCCGCGACTTGGTCCGCACAAATTATATACCAGATTTTAAGTCAGATCATAAGCTAGCAAAAAAAAAAGTTTAATCAAAATCAGTTCAGTAGTTTTTATGTGATGCTCGCATAAACACACACACAGGAGTGCGATTTTTGAAAATCATTCTTTGAAATCAGCAGTTGAATATGTCAATATTACTATGGAGATAAGCATCTTTCTTCTGCTGATTTGACATTCAAAACTCATACTCCAGGAGTGTGATTTTCAACTGCTGAGTTCAACGTATGAGATTCAAAAATCGCACTCCAGATAGACAAAAATTATAAAAAAGTTTGATTTGGAATCAGGGACACCTAAAAACCATATCGTAATCTTTTTTTGTAAATATCTTCCAAGGTACAGACACACTTCTGTTACAGTTTTATAATAGTTTAGAAGTTTTGCTTTTGCTAGTGAAACGTGGATGTTCTGAGGTTTCTGAATTCGCATTGGAACGTGTTGTCGCTATAGAGAAGATGCGGCCAGAAACTCTACAACATGTAGAGTTAATCATCCATTAAGAAGTCATGATAGGCACACTGCTATTAGGAGACTTTTGGACAATATCTCTGACTCAGTAAATATAGCTACTTACAAGTAAATAAATAGTATTTTACTTTTTGTAACTGTAGGAAAATATTTACATATTACAGGGTGTTAGGGTAAACAGTTGCATTACTTTAAGGGGTGATTGTACCCATGATACTGATCAACTTTCCCTAAGAAACCTATAAGAAATTAGAAAAAAAATATCGTGATTTTCATACAAACATTTAGTATAAAAAGTGATATTTTTTTTAGAATTTCCTATATTTTTCTTAGGGAAAATTTATCAGTATCATGGGAACAATCACCCCTTAAAGAAGTGCAGCTGTTTACCCTAACACCCTGTATATTTAAATATAGTTTAATGAACAAACCTGTCAGAGCAAAAAAAAATCAGCTGTTCCATACTAAACTGCAATACCCACAAGACTCAAATGTATGAGTCAGCTGACTTTTTTTTTGTTCTGACAGGTTTGCTCCCATAGTAAAAGTTGTTCATTTTGATAAGTAGAGTATGTGGTTTAAAGGTTAATGATACTTTTCCTCGCACCTATAATTTTTTTAGTAACCTTTATTTTACAAATTTCTAAAACCTTTTCCAGGTGCTATCAGCAAGCTGCAACGCACTAAAAGCAGATCTGAAGAGCAGGGCAGAGGGAGACCACCTCGTGTGGGACAAGGACGAGAAGAACGCCATGGACTTCGTCACGGCGTGCGCCAACATCCGCGCGCACATCTTCAATATACCAGTCAAGTCTCGCTTTGAGATCAAATGTGAGTTAAAGAGCAACATTTTGGAAAATGTACGATGAGCGTCGGTGGCGCGTTACCGAGAGGAAACTCAATCTTAAGGTTCAGGTTCGAATCCGCACGCCATCTACCTATGAGTTTTTTTTATCCTATGTACTTAATACAGACTGTTCTCAAATGGTGAAGGAAAACAAGACTTCAAGAAACCTGCATACGCTAAAGAAGAAATTCTGATGCGTATGTGAAGTCTATCAATCCGCATTGGGCACCTGAGGGTATCGGGCACCTGAGGGTAGGCCTGTGCCCTACACGGACGTATACATCGTGTTAGGGTAAACAGTTGCATTACTTTAGGGGGTGTTTGTACCCATGATACTAAACAACTATCCCTAAGAAACATAGGAAATTCGCAAAAAATAATTTCGACTTCGATACAAAACTTCGATCAGCTGATTGCATTTAGTATGGGAATCCCAAAACAAATTTTACGAATTTCCTATAGGTTTCTCAGGGAAAGTTGTTCAGTATCATGGGTACAATCACCCCTTAAAACTTTAACTGCTGACGACTTACGTCGTATGTCAGCAACAAATGGGCCGCAGTGCGCAAGACTCGCCTGTTGAATCAGAATTCGTGTGAAGTATCATTGTTTTTGAGCTTAGCAGCGAAAGTGTTAAAGTAATGCAACTGTTTACCCTAAAACCCTGTATAGGCTGTGATGATGGTTGATATGGCATTAACATGTTATTGATTTTTGACTGTATTTTGTTATGCATGTCCTGGATTTTTGACTTTAGGCTTTAGGAGGAGGCATGGTGCTTTTATAATTAACTAGAGTTTACCCGCGACTTCGTCCGCACAAATTATATATCAGATTTTAAGTCAGATCATAAGCTATCAAACAAAATAGGTTCAGTAGTTTTTGCGTGTTGCTGTTACAAACAAACAGATTGACAAAAATTCTAAAAAAGGTTGATTTGGAGTCCATCCCGGACTCAAAAAGTACTCAACCGATTTTAATGAAACTTTTTTGTTTGATAGCTAGCTTATGATCTGACTTGCTAAAAAGCTATAATTTTTTTCATGTAAATATCTTCAATATACAGTCACACTTCTGCTACAGTTTTATAATAGTTAACGATTATTTTGTTAATATTTATGTAATCATTTTATTTCCCGTTTATTTCGTAATTTGTCATTTTGTTTCCAATAAATAAATTTACAACTGAATAAATGACATAATTCTTGCATTATTTGTCACACCTCAATTTAACATTTTCCTGTAGGCCTCGCATGCCACCCCCGAGAAAACGACAAAAATCGAGATGCGACTCCATCTTTATTATTTTACGCACGCCAAAAAGAGCGCGCACGACGTTTTTCTCGTTTAAACGCTTTGTCGTGGGTGGCATGCTAGCCATGCTGCTCACACTAAAATGTAATAACAGGAAACAAATATGTTGGTTACGGTTTTGTTACTTACGGTACAATCAATAGTAGTTGAGTGAGTTTTTGTTAATGCAGACAAGTATCTCTGAAATAAAAATAGTATAATACAAAGTCGCTATTCTCGTTTGTCCTTATTATTTATGTTTCTCCAGTTACTTCTAAATCACGCAACGAATTTTGATTTGTTTTCCGGATGGTTTATGTGTATAATATAAATTTACTAATAGTATAGATCCCCCATGCACAGCAGGAGGTCACTAGTTAACTATAAGAATTTCTGTCAGCACGGAATCGCATTTTTTCATCCTCTATCTATACTCTTCTGTCGCTCAGGAACGTCATTTGCTAGAGCGAGAAAGATCGCCGATGCTGCCGCGCCCGATAGAATTCACCCTATCTTTCTCGATCTAGAAAATGACGTTCCTGAACGACAGAAATGGATAGAGCATGAAAAAAGCTAAGCTGACAAGGCTGATCACAGTGAAGGAAAAGTATAATTATCCTTTAAACTACGTACTCTACCCATCAAACTGAACAACTTTTACTATGGGAGTAAAACTGTCAGAAAAAAAAATCTGCTGTCTCATACATTTTAGTCGAGTAGACATTGTAGTTTAGTATGAATCAGCAATTTTTTTTGTACTGACACACTTGCTCCCATAGTAAAAGTTGTTTAGTTTGATGGGTGGGTATAGTATGTGGTTTAATGATTAATGATACTTTTCTTTACACCCTGTATATTTGTTAACTTGTAATTACTATAACCTGTGTATCACAAATAAATAAATTATGAATTACTAATATGAGTCAAGCCTAAATTGTAAATATTTTGCAGCGATGGCGGGCAACATAATCCCAGCTATAGCAACTGCGAACGCGATCGTGGCCGGCCTGGCGGTGATGCGCGCCCAGACCATCCTGAAGGGCGCCATCGAGACCTGCACCAGCGTGTACCTGAGGCCTAAGGTCAACCATCGCGGCCAGCTGTTCGTGCCGGAGAAAAGTGAGTTTTGTGTTATTGTCATAGTGTCTATTTTACTAGTATTTTTATCTCATATTTTTAGATATTATTTTTTGATAATAAGTTTTATAATCATAATAATCAATTCTGCGGCCGTAGTATGGTAGCGTGGTATCGCCCCTTAGCTCTCTATTTGCTATCTTATATAGTTTCTATTTGCGCGCGGACATACAAGAGAATAGGCGTGATATAACCTTATCGCGCGCCTCATACTACGGCCGCTGGTCCCGAATATACTGCTGTAATATTACTCGACTACAGAAATTCTAGCACAATAAGAATTTGTCGCGTCTTAGCTCTTTCTCTTTGCGCACATCACATATGAGCGAGATAAAGGACGCGGCAGAACCTTGTCGCACTCGCACGCATTGTGTTACTCGTGACTGTGTTTCTAGCATGATCTCTCTACTTGCGCGACGCGCCTTCTCTGCATATAAAATGACCTCATCCTACGCTTTCTAGAGAACGAACGTCACGTTTGTCGCGACAAGTAGTATGGAAAGAAAGACAGAGTCAAGCAGAGGCAAGTAGGGAAATCATACTAGACGGACATGTCTCTTCGCTTTATATTATTATTGTCACTACAAAATCCAATTTAGTCATAAGTAGATAAATAAAACTTCCAGATAATTAGAAGCTAAAGTATGCTTCTTATTACAGCACTGACACCAGCCAATCCAAAATGTTACGTCTGCGCTCCAAAACCAGAAGTAGCCCTCGCTTGCAACTTGAAACACCTTACCCTCAAAGATCTGACCACCGCCTTCAAGGAAGGCCTCAACATGCAGGCTCCAGACGCCACTGTGGAAGGAAAAGGCCTCGTCGTCCTATCCTCAGAGCCCGGAGAAACTGACCACAACAATGACAAAACTTTAGAAGAGATCGGACTAAGCGATGGCTGCGCTCTAATGGTTGATGACTTCTTACAAAACTACGAAGTCAGGGTAAGATTACAGCAGGAGGATGAAGAAAAATCATGGCGTTTGGTAACAGACACCGATGCACCAATGCCAGCTCCAAAAGAACCCGAAAAGCCGGCTAACGGTTCTAATGGGTCAAATAATGAGCCCAAACCTGGTCCGTCCCGGTCTCGTGAAGACAGTGACAGTGATATGGAGATTATTGAAGAAGATGATGGTAGCGAGCCCGCGGTAAAGCCACCAAAGCGCAGGCGCACCGAGATAAGTGATGAAGTTGTAGAACTTTGTTAGTAACTTATTAAAATGGTCCCAATGATGATTTTGGAATGGCATTGTATCACGTCACAAGTTTACCGATTGCTGGGGCCATGGACCTTTTTTAACTGGTTTTTTATAGTAACCGTTAAAGTTTAAACATGTGAGAGGATGTGTGACGCTTTGATGTTGAAAGTCTCTTTAAATTTTAATTGACAGCGTTGAAGAATAAAGTACCTTATTAATTTTGTGTACAAAAAACAAATTCGAATGTTATGAGGATTTATAGAAAATCACATTTTCAATATACAAGTATTACTAGCCTTTACATTCTTGACATTTTCTTGCAGATTGGAGCAATAAGAGTGTAGTATTTTTAAGTCCTTGCAGAAGAGGAGCATTAAATAAGAACAACTTTTTGTAGTAAATTGTAAGAGATTTAATTACTCCTGTAATTTAGTGCTGTCTTATACCTACATAAATAAACTTTTAGGTAAGAATTAATGCTTGTTTTACTATCCATGTGCAATAACATCACCTACAAAAACATCAGCTTTATTTAGCAAGAATTCGAGTCTGAAATGGGCCCATTATTTTGTATTTCTAACACAATCATGTCTTTAGGCCTATTCTTGCTTAGTCCACAGTTCACATGGGTGTCATTATAATATAGTAGATATGTGATATGGTAACTCGTTGAGAGGCACTGCGGAATTGATGGAAACGAGGCTGCTGACGAGCTGGCACAAAGAGGGGGCGGAAGAGGACACCATAGGCCCCGAGCCTTATTGCGGCATCTCTCGCAACACCTATAGACGTGTGGTAAAGGAATGGGCCGTGAACCAAAGCATTAAGCTCTGGTCGGATACACAAGGACTGAAGCATGCGAAAGAACTTGTGACCGGCTTCTCAAACAGACATACCTCGGATGCCATCAATTCAAACCGCAGCGACTTAAACAGGACACTGCAAGTTAAACAAACATCTACACAGAATGGGGCTCGTAGATTCACCCACTTGCAGATTCTGCTGTGATGCAGAGGAAACACCCATACACCTCCTTTGTGAATGCGAAGTGCTCATTCACAGCAGGAGTCGCCATCTAGGTGGATACATAGTTCCACCTACTGACTTTAGGGACCTCCCCTCCAAAAGCATAACACGCAGTAGCTATTGGTTCATTGACCAAGCCCTTACAACCAAATAATAATAATGGTAACTTTGAATTAACTTGGATTAAAAAATTCGAATAAAGCACAATTTTTATTGAACACAAATGTAATTTATTACTTAGATATCAGGTTTCTTACAATAACAACTAGGTACATAAAACGTAGCACCAGGTTGATAGTAAATGCATAGGCGGAATTATGCTTTGGAAATCGGAAAGTTATAATAAGTCACAAAAGCAAATATGACACTTAAGTACTAGGTAATATGGACTGAACGTGTAACGCCAAACAACTCGACCTTTAAGAAAAAGTTTCCAGGGCAACCAAAAATAGGTCCCCTTAAAATTTTGCCTCATTCAAGCATTCTACTCAGTACTCAGGAGCCACAGATTACCCAATAGATACTGCATACAAGGTCGCTGACGCCGGCCACACATCTATGATTTTGCACTGATATGAGCAATGGAGTAGTGCGACCTTGAAATGGCCAATCATGTTGCATTGTTTCATGCCCCACTACCCGCACCTATTGCCAAAAATGGTGACTTTGGGCCTGTACAAAATTTTAATCATGCGGTATCTATTGGGGGTAATCTGTGTCAGGTGCAGTCTTGTATCTAAATTTTTTATAGTAAACAAAAAAAAGATTAGTTGGATAAAATTTTCAAGTGTATGAAATAATTTTTTATATACAATTTCACAATCCTGGCAACCAATAACATAGCGTTATGAAAGTCCCGTCCGCTGTTTTCAAACCACCATGAGTTAAGAAATATAGAAATATTCAGACTTTCAAGCATCAAGATGTTTAGCGTCCACTAAAACTAACTAAACACAACACAAAGTATAAGCATATGCTTCAAAGGAAAACCATTTACAATTTAGGTCCAAATTAGTTACAAAACAGAACAGTAGCAAAGATATGAATCCAAGAGGATGTGTAATACTTTACTTCATTATGATCTATACTAGTATACATATTTACTTTGCATATACCCATATGCAAAGTAAACCATGAATTATACACGTTAAAATCGCAACATGATACTTTAGCTTGTTTTACCTCAGCAAAACCACAGAGTTGACATAATTTACCTCCTATATATTTTTATGTTCAAGTACATATTTAATTTCACTAAGTTACCTTTTACATTATTTTATTTATTTTAACATTTCTATTATCTATAGAGTAGGGCATAAACAAAATCGCGTAATTCCATATATTCTACTCATCAAATGAACAACTTTTGGAAATACATGGAAAATATATAAATATGTGTTTGGTGGGTAAAAGGTTGCAAAAGTTTCTGTTGGAATTACCTGCATTAGTCTGAACTCTAACCGTTGCACCATTCCATATTATGTTGATAGGTACATGCAAATCAACATCATAAAATCCTTCTAAGCTTTGAATGTACAGAAGCTATCATTTTACGTCACAATCTAGTAAACAATTTAAATCTATTCTAAATCCTAATAAGACCTAATATGGTGTTAGACCAAGGCTTAAGTGACGTAACTAGTGCCAATAAGATTAAGTTGGTTTCATAAAATAAGATTAGAAGTGTAAGTCAGAATAAAATAGTTAAATTTTTTTTAAATGGGAGATCATTACGCAGACAAATTAATGAGTGTCATGTGGTACATTCTCCCAGGTTTCCCTGAAGTATCACTCCAGTAAGGTGCAAAAATATCTGATGAACTTAAACCCAAAACTGGTGTGAATATCATCTTGTATTGAAAGTAAAATATTTACTGGAAAGTTTAGCTACTTAGCCCCACTTGCATTTAACTCAGGATTTTATAACTAACTAACTAACAATAGTTAACTCAGGTTTTTTTCTATACTAAAAATCATCGAACTAGAGTTATCAAAATCATCACCAAATGTATACACAAACTTCATACTGTTTTACAATAGTACCAGGTTTATAAGTCTTACCGATGTACCTGCGCAGTAGACACATTTTAATAGTGTGCGAAATTATATAGCTCAATCAGGATATGTCCCCTTGAATCCCTTGGTGCTGTTGGCTAATAGTTTTCGCGCACTTTTCGCTGCTGTCCGACTTTGCACCCTTTGATTACTAAATGACTTCAGGTTTTGTCGGGGACACGGGTCTGCTCTGCGCAAGCTAACATTGACAAGCGGAATTATTTTCCTGGTCGTACTGTACTTCATTTTCAGCCATTGATTTCAAAGTGTGACTTTAAAAAATCACACTCCTGGGCTTGATGTAAATAAGAATGATACTAAATCAGTTGTTACAATTTCTAAAGAGTTTATTTTAAATTCAACTATCAAGCATCAACAAAGAGATGAAATAAGAAATTGTATACATTTCCATAGTAGATAAAGTTTTCACCTCAAAGAATGGCATTGATTTTCTTCATACATTATTCCACTTAGTTTATGTTAAAAGTTTTTGTTACCGTATCAAAATGCATTAGTCACATAAAACATGAATTAATTACGTACTAATTACTGTAATTATACATAGTGATAAATTTCCTTACATTAATAAATTAAATTACATACAAAAACAGATCTAAAATGCTTCTATTTTTCTGGTAGCATACCATACTCTGTAAGAAAACGTTCAACATCTGTAGCGTAAAAATCGGTGCCCAATTCATTTGTCAACTGTACAAAGTTACCGATAACCTGGCCTCCTTTATAAACCAGTAATGCCGGTACGCCATCGACACGGAATAGCCGACTTAGACCTGTTATATCAGCAGCAATACGACAAAACTTAATTGCAGGATAATCTGAAGCCAAAATATTTAAACAACCGTCCATAGTCTCACATGCAGCAGTACTGGTGTTAAATATATGAACAATGACAGCTACGTTCTGTTCTTCCTTGTCAATGGCATTCAGAAACTCCTCCTGCGTTTTTAAAGTCAATACCTTACCGAATTTGGGAGCCTTTTTCAGTTGCGACATTAATTCCTGCATGCGTTGCTTCTGGTATCTCATAAGGAAATCTTCGTCCATAAGTTCACCGAGTTCGTCTTCTAGTTCCTCTATTTCTTTGGCTGCGGCCTCCTCGCGTTCAGTCTTTACGGATAATGTGAGTTTTTTTGCTAGAGCGATACGTTCGCGAGCGAGTTCTTCGCGGCTTTCAGCTTCTAGTTGCTTGAATCGTCGCCAGTCTTCGAGGACGCCTTTTGGGCCAGTATTGCTGGCAGAACCGGACCAGCTGTTTATGGGCGCTGGTTCGGCACTCGGCTGGGCCGTCGGTGGGTTTCCTTCCTCATCACCGCTTCTGCTATCTTCGTAGTCCGAACCACCCTCGTCCTCGCTACTACTGCAATAGTTGTGAAGCTTCTCACCCAAGATTTTATCGTCTAAAGTCGCCATGGTTGTCTTCTTCCTTGGTTTTCACTTATTAATTCACGTACAAACGATTAATTTGTATTAATTGAATAAAATTCAGAAAAACTACAGCTCCCACGAACGAAAAACACAAGAGAATTAATTTTTTATTTTACGGCTTTGGATTCCTTCCTACTATTTTGAGTCTGGGCCTTGTTTGTCTCGATTATTTCTTGTTAGTGTTGGTAAGTTTCTGTTTGTCGAGTCGACGACCCATCTGGCGAGTGATTTTGGTCAGAGCACATTTGTATAAGATTACTTCATGGAGAAAACTAACACTGGAAAACACTTTGGGGCCTGCAAACATATACTTATATTACTCTTTGCTGCAAACATTAGAAAGAAAAGGGGGAGTTTTTGGCGGTTATTTGTCAGCTACGTTTGGAGTCCTTATATTTTATTGAATTTTTATTGTTTATAGAATGTTTTGCTTCGTAAAATTGGTGTTGTTTTGCGTAACAAAGTATTGTTCAAGTGAACAATATACAGTTTAGTGAAATATGATGGGGTATGGGTCGTGAACAGGATAAGTGTTCCGTCATTTGTAGCGCGGCAAAGCGATCGGTTCACCTCTTTCCTGTGGACTTCTCTGCGTTTTCTGCATCTATCGATTGTCTCCAAAAACTCTAAAGAAGCTTCAAAACGTCGAACACTAACGATTTAATTGCTATAAATAAGATAACTTTATTGAAGACATCGGTTGTATGGGATTTTTAACTCTTTACCTTGAATTGTACCAAAAAAAAAAGAAACAATTTGTCAATGTCAAAAAAAAAAAAAAACGTCAAAACATTCACATTTCTTCAGCACGTGTCGGTGTTTTTTCAGAAATAATTGACTCTGCGCAAATAAATTGGATTAATTTATAAATGTCCTCCCTATAAACTTTCACAATGAGTAAGTTAATATTGATTTCATTACTGTTCCCTCACAAAAATGCCCCAGAAACGTTATTTTACACTTGTGAAATTTCCAGGTCAAATGTTGATAAAAGTCGCTGATGTAGACCCTAATAACAGTGATGCCGTAAAGGATGCTTTGTCAGTGTTCTTCCAAAACCTTCCGAAACATAAAGAAGGTGACTGTAACAGATGGCTCCGTACTTTAGAACAAGTTCTAAACCGGTAATATAACCTATGTAAATACACTTAAAGTACAATTTTGAATCACTTCTTAGTGTCTTTTAAACCTATAATACAATTTGCAGGTTCCCCAAGTATTGTATGTCGTATCGCCCGGTGATAGAAACATTTTTGGTAAATTTTTTGGACTCAAACAATTATTATAATGTTATTGAGGCAGCTAAATGTGCACAGGCTTTGCAACAGGTGAGAAAAATGTCTAGTCATAATAATGCTAATAAAAAATTGATAAAAAGATCCTAATCATGTTACAAATAGATCTTGATTTCAAATTCGCAATGTAGGCTTTGCCAAAACAAAATGACAAACCTTTACATGGACAAATGGGATAAGAACAGCAGTGTGTGTGTGTGTAAGCCGGAACGGCTTAGAATGGATCGGCTCCAAAAGTTTGGGTTAGACTCCTAAGAACGTTTTCTTGTAGCTATAATGCTTCTGGTAGCTGCCTTTTGTGTCCCATCTTAACTTTCCACCCTGTATATGTAATTAATTAATTATGTATGTATGCTTTTGTATGTACCATTAGTAATATTACATCCAAATATCCAGACATTTTCAAAAAGATTTTCAATACTTAGAAGAGTATAATTAATCATTCATTCCCCCATTTGATTTTATCGATACTATATTATTGACTATGCTCAGCCTTGCTCAGCCCATCCATAAACTAAAATGTGAAGTTTAAAAAAATATATACGTTATGAATGAGCGATAACTCGGCCTAATTAATGTTGTCATCTTTTTAGTTTCTTTGTATGTAACAACATTACGTACTCAAATTATTCGGATTGCACTGTTTACAATTTTCAGCAATAATTATTTTCGTGAAAAATAACCACTAATATGGTAAAAAATTGTACTTACTCATGAAAAGAAATATTACTTGTTCGCTCACTATAGCTTTTACATCCAATAAGCGCACATTTAGTCATTTTTTATTGATGTTTTCTCACCGAGCTTGTAAGTCAAACTGACGGTGAAAAAACCCCAACCTAGCTAAAAAGCTTGGTTCGCGACAGCGGGGTATAGGCGAGAGCAGGCATCATTACGGGTCCAGTGGTTAAATCGTTCTAGTTATGTGGGCAAAAGGCTAGCCACCTCTCAGCACTTGACACATCAGTCCATCCTGAAACTTAAATTGCTAATTGTGAGCATTGCTACAACTACATTCTTAACAGTGGTAATTGTAGCAATGTTTCTGGGTACTGAAAGGGATTACGGCTGTGAGTTTATGTATGTATGTATGTATGCAAATAATAATAATGAATGTAATTGTCAATATCTCAATTGTAATTGCCAATAACTCTAATGTAATTGTCAATAACTCCATTTCTTTGACATCAGGTCCGTCCGTCACAAGAAAAGACAGCTACTCCCAAGTCAAGCTGGAGGGATCAGATGAATACACTGTGCAATGCTGCTCACACGCTCATAGGCACCATATTTCCTCAAGCCGTTGATATTTATAAGAACAGCGGGAAGTCACAGGTGAGTTGCTTATAACTATAACTGATATGCAATTCCTAATTTGGAAAGAAAAAAGCTAAGGTATTATTATTATTTGGGGAGGTTTTTGGCTTTGACAGGCTTGCTAAGCATGTGCCACGTAGACCATCGCTGGTCTTTTGTGAACGCCCTTTTAAAAGGTCCTTACCAATCCCCACTGCAAAAAGGAGATTGCTACTTATTGCTGTCCTTATCAATGTAACCACTTTTTTGTACTATGACGGCTGTCTGACTCCGGAGTCAGTTATCTTTTTTTTTTATTATAGCCATCATTTGGACATGACTATTTCTTTATTATTCGTATAGTGTTCTTTTGTTCCATTTCTGTGTGTCCGTTTGCCAGGTGGCAAAGGCCTCCTCCAATCTTCTCCATTCTGGCCTTTCTATGGCCACTATACCCCATGTTGTTCCCGTGATTTGTCTGATGTCTTCATCCCACCTTCTTTGTGGTCTACCTTTCTTTCTCTTTCCATTCCTTGGGTACCAATGTGTGATTATTTTACTCCATTTATCCTTTCCTCGGATCATGTTGTCTGCCCATTTCCACTTTTGTCTCCTTATCTTCAGAGTTACGTCCTGGACTTTAGTCTTGCTTCTGATGTTGCTATTCCTTACTTTATCTTTTCTTTTGATCCCTGTCATACTTCTATCCATGGCATGTTGGCATATGGGGAGTTTGTTGGCTACGTTCTTGTTTAAAGCCGGTTAAGGAGACAGTCATCTAGCTTCATATAAATTGTATAGGATTTTATGTCTATCGCTGTCTCATACGTGGTTACATTGCGGTTCAGTCTATCAGCGCAAGTGAAATTTTTTTGTCTATGTTAAAATTTGAAGAATTTTTCGTTAAAACGAGCTACGTCATTTTCGGACCTGTAAACTCCTTGGTAAACTTAAAATAACTGGCCATAATGAAAAAAATATATTCACAATGTCAGATACCTATCTTGGTCCACCCCTCTCCCTCCAATTAATTAATGTCGGCTAAATTGATATCATATTGCATTGCAGACAGACCTACAACCAGGTACCTCCCCTCTATCAGCAGCCCTATCCAACATAAGTACGGTCACATTGAAGGCGCAGAAGAATGAGCAGAACAAACACGACCTACTGTGTACCAGGCTAAGGAATATGTTTGTTTTCATCCAGGGTATGCTGGTGTGAGTGTAATATAAGATTATTATTTATTTGCGCATGGGCATAGGATCTTGCATGCAGTAAGTGCAGTAAAGGGCTGCTGAAGCAAGAGCGAGACAAGACACGATCCCACTTGGAACTGTGTGGAAGTGGGTCTCTCTCGGAGTCAGTTCCAGAATAGACTTCTAACCTAGCCCGAGGATGCTATTTTTCCATAACCTAGTAGTAAGAGTTTTGTGTTTTGAGTACGTTAAAACGCATTATCTAAATTAAAACCAGTTATAACTGACATTCATTTAACCACAATCATACTAGACAGCGTTTCGCCGTTTCGCTTCTGTTTCGCATTCGTAGCAGTGTGCTAAAGGCGTAAATTCTAGTTGTAACATAGTTCAGTATAAACCGGTTTTAACTATGCTTGCCGTTGGTCCCGGCTACCATCTCTGGTGGTAGTAATCGTTACATAAAAACCACGTCAGATGCCTTAAGGCGGTCTGAAAAAACTCTGACACCAGGGCTCTGCCCATACGATAAGAAGACCTATGTTAAAGAATTTTTTATTAAAATACAGGACTTAACTATAACAGTAACATAGATAAAATTATGTACTGCTGAATGAATAGTGCTGAAAAAGAAGTAACTCGTATAAATTCAGAAGTATGTGGGAAAAGGGACTCAGTACATGGTGTACCCATCACAATTTTAAATAAACCTTTTAATAAAATCTTAACTATTCACAGAGAAATATACCCAGTAGCAAAGCCAATCCGGCCACAAACAATACTAGACGTGATTGTGCGAGCTCTCAGCATATCCAGTGGAACAAATGTCAGCAGTCACGGACTATCAGACGTGTGCATGGTGAAGACTCAGGCTTTGAGGAGCTTGGATGCTCTTGTTGCTTGGTAAGCTTAATAGTTTAGTCAACTAAACAGATCAACTTGTTTTAATAAAAGAAATTGATAGTAGGTCTAGGTACCTATTTCTGATTCTGAGACTAGTTATAATGTGATTAGGTTTATTTTATACAATAAGAGCTTGTTTTACAACTTCTGGACAAGTTCTTGTCAGCATATTTGACAGATCGTTTGACATATTTCGTATAGAAATCTGGTGGTGAAACAAGCCCTAAGTGTCTTTATATCTCTGAAAATATTTTCTTAAATGGACCTAGGCACCGACTGAGTGAGTGAATGGGGGCTCCAGAACCCACAGAACATAATGCAATTTTCACCATTACGTGATCCTATCCTACTAAGGAGGATAGGCTTTACCCCACCATGCTGGCAAACATAAACTTGATCAGTTTTCAGCTTGCAGGGGCAATCAGCTTTTTATTTGTCGGTGATCATGTTCATTTACACACAAACAAAAAAATATGCTAGTGCCCGCGACTTCGTCTACGCTTCGTCTGGACAATTCACACAATATCTTTATAAATTGTAGCCTATGTGTTATTGTGATGTATCTATCTATCTATACTATTATAAAACTGTAACAGGAAGTTTGTCTGTACATTGAAGATATTAACAAAAAAAAAGTTACGATATGGTTTTTAGGTGTCCCTGATCCCATTTCACCAATTTTTGGATTTTTTTGTCTGTCTGTTTGTGTGTTTGTTTGTTTGTTTGTTTGTTTGAACGAGTATCACGCAAAAACTACTGAACCGATTTTGATGAAAGTTTTTTTGTTTGATAGCTTATGATCTGACTTAAAATCTGGTATATAATTTGTGCGGACGAAGTCGCGGGTTAACGCTCGTAAGCTATATTATTGTAAAGTTTCATTAAAATCCATTCAGTAGTTTTTACATGAAAGAGTAACAAACAAATGATCATGATGTAAATGAACATGATCACTCACAAATAAAAAGTATAAGAAAGAGTATCTATTACTAGATACAGTACTGACACTCCCTTCCTCCCACCAACTTTTTACCTCACTCCTCTTTCGCCCTCTGGTTACCCGGCAGTTACCTACGAAGAACACATAAGGTTCAATAAATGTGCTGACGTCATCTTGTCAATTAAATTTTTTTGTATGCAGTGTCGGGCTGTGCCCTAGACTTTGCCTTTGCCCTACTTGGAATCCTAAGGGCTTTAACTTACATGTGTTTCTGTATCATCATCATCATATCAGCTGACAGACGTCCACTGCTGGACATAAGCCTCCCCCAAAATGGGGGGATTTGCCATAATCGCCACGCTTGGCAGGCGAATTGGCGATCGCAGTTGGATTGAATGTGTGTACTCAGAGGATGCTGCTGCCCATCCTCCGGTAGATCCCTTAGTCGCCTTTTACGACACCCACGGGAGGAAATGGGATGGTGCTATTCTTAGCCGACACCACACGGCAGAACGCGCATGTATAAAAAGTTCACAATCAAGAACTTTTCCTCAGGATAAACATTAAAATACCTAAAACTCGTATTATGTATGTTTGTCAATAATAGAAAACTTTCTTTTTCAGTTTGGGTTCAAATCTCATTCCGTTTTCGCCGTTGATATTCAGATTCGTGATGCAAACTTTAAAATGGAGTTCAGACAATCCTAGCGACGAATCAAGGTAAAATACAACATTAAAAATACTTCAGTCATTCATAACCTGCCCCACATTTTAACTCACCCTTTGTAACTCATAGAAAAATTCTGTATTTGTCAATTCATAAGAAAAACACATTTGGAGTGTGATGTGCTATTTTTTTTATTTCACACTCATACTAATTATTATAGGAATAATGCATAAATTCCATAGAGTTTATACCAGTTTATACAAAATAATAATGCTCTGAATTAGATAGCGATTGTTTTCGAATTCAAATCAAAACTTTTATGATGCTATACCTTATAATAATATAAAACCTGACCAGAAAAATAAAACACACATGTTGCGGAAAATCTACTAACTGATTTTTGTATTTGAAACATTGTCACTTAAACTTATAATTGATCGTAGCGCCTCCAAAACATGTTTTAGGTTGTCCAGTTTGTGTGACTAATTACCTTTTCCCTATCAGCAAAGTTCGTTGCGTAGCGTACAAGAGCATCAGTCAGTGGTTAGACACGCTACGAGTGCACCGCGCGGCACCAGACCGCGGCCGCTGCTGGGAGGACGAATTGACCTCCCACGTGCTCGCAGACCTGACGCCCGCTAGGCACGTCGTTCAACTTACTGTAAGTGATATTAACAGTAACACTGACGCTATTGGGAGGACGAATTGACCTCTCACGTTTTTTTTACATATTTAATGTTTGTATGTGTTTTTCTAGAATATAAACCTTGAAACACTATAAAGTCTGTTGTGAATGATATTAATATTTACCTTTTCAGATGAGTGCCCATTCAACAAAACGTCTCAGTAAGAAAGCGAAGCGCAAAATAGCCAACACGATGCTACAAGAGAGTACCATCTCATCACACATGCCTGGAGAAAAGAACAAAATATCCACGTAAGTACATACTTATCACATGGTACCACCATACCACATGGTATAGAGTGAAATTCGCACTAAGTCAACGGAAATCTCACGTTAAGGCATGGATGTGATAGTAAATAGGGTCCTTCTTAATATGCTGAAGGTTTTTTTCAGGGGAATGTCCGACCATCGTACTGAACAACTTTCTCAATGGGACCAATGTAGGAATAGCAAAAAAATAGCTGTGTATATGAGACAGCTGATTTCTTTTCTCGCTATTTCGATATTGGTCCCTTAAAGAAAGTTGTTCAGTTTGATGGTCTGGCCCTGTACCCGGACTTTCGATTTTCGATATACCGCGACCGTTTCGGTCCGAACTTCATTGTAATAGAGTTGCAATTGGAACGAAAACGTTCACGCAATTGCAAAGCTCGAATGTCCGGGTAAAGGCCCTGATCATCGTCTTAAAAACCGTCAACATGTTAAGGGCCTATGTCGAAAAATAATTGTAGCGAAATGGGCGTGTGATAGCTTATATTACTGCCTGATGCGAGAGAAAGAGATGGGGCGGCGCGCGCGCCTGAAACGACGCAAACGTAAAACAAACTTTATTTAATTGCGATTGTACTATTTATGTAAGTTCAATTCTGCTCTAATCAAATTTTGTAAAATATCAATCTCTTTTTTTTAAATCAAGTCTCGTGTTTATATTATACACCGTTTAGCGGTTCCAAGCGTTTAGCGATAAAGACGGAGGCTACTTTGGCTTGTTTTTTATCGAGAAAATGTGTCTTAATCGTGTTTTGGCTCTAATCAAAACTTCAATTATATGTTCAATTTACACATATCCGCTAATCATACTCCTACTGTTAGTATTTCATGATATATGACGCTTTGAAGAATCCTATTTTTTTCACATAGCCTCTTAAGTTGAACCCTGTATAAAATAAACTAAGTAAAGCCTGACCAGAAAAATAAAAAACCTGCTTTGGGGGCGCTACAATCCACTAAACTTTTCTCTATCCGCAACATGGCGAGGTTTTTTATTTTTCTTTTCCTGGTCAGGCTTTAAACAAAACTTTTCAGATCGGAGGAAACGAACGATGACGTAGCGATAGCAGCTTTAGAATGCGCCGAAACATTCTTCACTGTTTGCGGTGTGTTTCTAAAACCTTCAACACATAAGGTACATAAATTAATAATGAAAATTAATGTTGTAAAGGTATTTCAATATTTTTGTTTGGAGGCTGGCATAGCAACATGAACATTTAGGATTTTGCTATCTTTATATCCAACTAGAGTTAACTCGCGACTTCGTCCGCACAAATTATATACCTGATTTTAAGTCAGATCATAATCTATTAAACAACTTGGTAAGCTTAATAGTTTAGTCAACTAAACAGATCAACTTGTTTTAATAAAAGAAATTGATAGTAGGTCTAGGTACCTATATCTGATTCTGAGACTAGTTATAATGTGATTAGGTTTATTTTATACGAGCGTTAACCCGCGACTTCGTCCGCACCAATTATATACCAGATTTTAAGTCAGATCATAAGCTATCAAACAAAAAAAGTTTCATCAAAATTGGTTCAGTAGTTTTTGCGTGATCCTCGATCAAACAAACACACAATCAAACAAACAGACCGATAAAAAAATCCAAAAATTGGTGATATGGAATCAGGGACACGTAAAAACCATATCGTATCTTTTTTTTTGTTAATATCTTCAATGTAAAGACACACTTTTGTTACATCTTCATAACGTGTCAGTTTAGGACATTATGTTACATGACTTTAATTTCTTTTTCGTCTATATTATGTCCTATCACTGATTGCATATGTATATATCCAAATAATACAAGTTTCAGTACATCATTGCATAACCTGTGGCGATGCGTTTCACACCTACTTTACACTTCTAACCCCTCTTATAATTCTATTCTATTTACTTAAAAAAATGGCTGCCATCTTGGTTGTGATGATTTTGCCAATGTCTAGTTTATTTAGCAAGAGTGCTTGACGTTGTACGGTAGTTTATGTATTGTGGTGACTTCAAGGATTGTTTTTCGAAAAGAACACTATCTTGAGCCACCACTGGAGCTTCGTTGTAGGCTCGGGAGGGGGCAACCAACAATCGACGAGGGACACGTGACTACCCAATAGCAGACCTATGTTCTGTGGTGTGGAAGATGTTAGGTGTAAGAAAGAAGTGAGCGTTCAAATGAGGGCTAACAGAGATGAATGGAAGAAGATTACATATTGGGCCGATCCCAAATAATAGGATAAGGGAAAAGATCAACAATCATTAAAAAAATTGTTCTTTTATCGATGAATAACTCTTGCAGAGTTTCCAAGAGCGCCTCGTGCGTGAATGCTACAGCCTCGACAGTTACTCGCCGCTTCGTTCCCTGGCGCTCCTACGGGCGCTAGACTCGTGTCGCCGCGCGGCCCCGCCCGCCGTCCCGCCGCCCACGCAGTACTGTCTACACGTGTACAGTATGCTCGTTAATAGTGCTAATAGAGAGGTCAGTTGTCTTTGTGTCTTATTTAATAAACATTTACAAAAAAACATACAAAATATCAAATGAAAAATAATAAATAACATCATTAATATCTTCATGAATTAAAAGCCTTGCAGAGAAATCTCCAGATTATACAAAAAGGATTATGCAAGTGATACTAAACAATTTTCCCCAAGAAACCTAAGGGAAAGTTTGAAAAAAACTGATTGCATTTACTATGGCATGTCATTTTTTTTTTCTTCTTCTTTTTTTCTTCTTTTTTTTTTTTCTAAGTTGTTCAGTATCATGAGTACCATCACCTTTTAAAATAATGCAGCTGTCTACATTACAACCTAAACCTAACCTAAAATAAACAAAAATATATAGATACTTTTCCTTACACCCTGTATAACTGTTTTAATAAATTGTTTATCTGTATATCTTTATTCTAGTCAAAATAAATGGATCTCAAAGTCTTTATTTAGTCTCATATTCTGAATTCCGTAATTCCAGACATATTTGAAATTCATTGTTCGTCGCGTAGATCTACGCAACAATACAAAAAATAATTACTCGATAAGAATGTAAACAAGATGCAAAAGAGTTAACAAATTATGCTTGATAATTCTGCTTTGAGACAGGGGTGCATGGTCAATATCCCTTTACCTTAAGTTAAAAGAAAACATTTAATTTTACTTTTTTTTTTATTTCGCGCCATAAAATACGACAAATTGTAATCTGATTGTGATTTTAATATCTGAAACCTAAATCTGTTATAAAACTTTGAAAACTTTCTCCAGATATCAAGATTCTGTTCTCAAGCGTTACTCGACATAAGGCTGCATCTACACTGCTCGCCGCCTTCTCTCAACTTCGCTCTAGAAGTACAGCCGGAGAAACGTAAGAGAGCAGAAGAGAAGAAGAAGAAGATCTCAAGCAGGAATAGAGCTGCTTTGGAAGCCTTGCTAGGTGTTGACAAGTAAGTAATTAAAAATTGGCGAACGAAGTATTTTAAAGCTTCATGATTATTATTTTTATGACACATTTTTTTTAGACGACAAAGTCGTGAATAAAATCTTTAATTAAGCAAATGCCGTAGGCCTAGACGTACGCACACTGACCGAAATATTGACCCTAAGCCACATATTACTAGTTACCTCTTAACCGATACAGCACTTCCTTAGAAAACGACAAGTTTTCACCTTTGATAAGTTTTATGTCAAGATAGACAGTCGAAGCTACGATCTCGTCGAAAAAAATATCACCGAACTCTTGGGTAATAAACACTATCTACATACACGCACACAGAGATAGGTTGAATGACGCCTCACGAACACCAACCTAAGAAAGTTTGCGACTTTTGTTTTATACGATAGAAGCGTGAGGCTCTATCTAGACATACTTTATCTAAGGTTTTCATGCTTTAATCGTTTAGGTGCCAGACGGTACGCGCGAAAATGTATCTAATGACGCTTGACTCAGCGTTATTATTACTTCGTACAGTACGATCAAGAAAATAATTAACCTCGGCAATCTTCGTTTGAGCAGAGTCCCGACAAAACCCGAAGTCATTTTTGTAATCAAAGGGTGCAAAGTCGGATTGCAGCGAAAAGGGCGCAAAAACAATTAGCCAATCTTTGCAGCGTTGCAAGGCATTGAAGGTGGCACATCCTAATTGGTCAATGAATTTCGCGCACTATTAAAATTTGTCAACTGCATAGGTACATCGGGGAACTTATAAATCTGGTACTGCTGTACAGCGCGTGACGTATGCGACGTTGCCGTCTGGAGCGAGTGACAGAATTCATACTAGCGCATCGCTTACTATGCGCCAAAGTGTAGGTTCTTATCTAGGTTCCTATGGCAGGCTAGACTAGTTAAAAAGGGTCAGGTCCAATCAAGTCTGATTTGAGTACATCTGACTCCGATTATGTACCCAAAACCGAAGAACGTTATGCGCCTAACAAATGTCGAAGAAGTGAACATTTGTGAGGATCGTAGCAGGCGGCTTTTGTCTCTGCGTACTTAAAACAGACTTCAGTATATGTATGTATCAAACAACACCAAAATATTAATCTCTATTGACGCTAACCATTATTTATTTCAGAATGCAAACTCAAATGCCAGATGAAGTAATAACAATACCGGACGAGCCGGCAAACAAAAAACCGCGTCTTGATGAAGAAATAGCAGATCAAATCAGTCTAAGCAGCGATTCAGTCAATTCAGTAGAAAGCAGCGACGATGAAAATGCGCTAGAAATAGATGAAGAAAGAGAAAATGAAGAAGAAGAAAAAGAAAGTGGTCCTATAGAACTCGACGAAATGGATGGCAATATCGAAGAAAGATCGAAGATAGTCGAAGATATTAATATTGCTCTTACACAAATGGTCGATAAGCAAAATGATAAAGCTTTAATCAAAGAGAATACTTCAGAAATACAAGAAATCGATACAAATATTTACGAAGCTAAAACACAAATGCCTCAAAACACCTCAGTTGATACAATAGATGAAGATGAAAGACCACTATCAATGGAAGTTACATACGATTTCCCAAACACAGGCAGAGAAAAAGTTACAATCCTAGAAAAACTTGATGACGAAAACCTACCCAGTACAAATGACACAGATGACATACAAATTACTTGCGGACAAGTTGTGAAAAGCTCTCAGGATGTTGAGAAGACGGATTCTGAAGAAGTGTCCAAAGTAAATGGGGTAGAATTATCTCCAGTGAAGATAGTTGAAAATGGTATTTCTGGGGATAAAGAAACCAGTGTCACTGCTAAAGAAGTGAAAGACGGTGTGACAGTAGAAGATATGTTAGCGGATTTTGTTGATGAAGTCAATGAAGGTGTGGTGCAAGCTTAAATTGTTAATGTTAAATTTCATTATAAATGTATGAATAATATAATTGTATTCTAATTTAGTGCCAAGCTAAAAAAGTAATAAATGTAAGCTTAAACCATCATCACTGTCATATTAATTTTGTTTACTCCTTTTAATGTTGAGAATCTCATTACGATGAGACAGGTCATTGGTCAAGCGCACAGTACAAGAGAAAGATTAAAATGGTCTTCGTAACTTTTTGGGTGCACCAGAACAATTGCCCGAACTGCACCTCTACGGCACGCGTCTTTAAAAGTAAGTTATTAATTACCAGTGGGATCCCATCCCACTGGTAATTAATAACATCCACATGACTTGCCTTGAGGCTATGTATGCAACCAGACAAAATACCTATGCCAGCTTCCTGCATGCCAACCATGATGCACCCATGTGATTAGTTAATTACAGAATTTATAGATTAAAACACTTTCCTCCGAGCCCAAATTTTTTTTTAAAAAGATTATATCACAGATCAATTAGAATATGTTGACATTTTTCTCAGATTAATAAATACATTTTTGTTGTGACCAGTGTTGCAAAAGCTACTGATTTATCGGCAGATCTACCAATTTCGGGTACTGTTTACCGATATACCAATTTTCGGCTGTGATCTACCAATTTATTTTACAACAGATGTATTCGACAAATCTTGAAGTATGTTGCCCTTTTGTGTGGCAGATGCTAAGAAATTAGGGTTATTTATGAATCTTTTAATACCTTATTAGAAAGTTGTGTCTTTCCCTTGAAAGTTATGCTTTTTAAATCCCTTCGGAGAAACCCTCGACAACTATATTTTTCGAAAGCGACACAAAAGCCTTTCACTTTACTCTAGTTTCAAGTTATGGCACAGATTACGATTAATAATTAGAACTGGCACGGGAACAAAATTATACAGTGTGAGCATGTCTCATAGTTCAGAATTTGATGGTGATTGAGCATTGTTGGAAATAAGGGACCGAAAACCATAATTTTACATTTTACAAACATTATTAAAGACAGTCTACCGGTTTTTAGTCTCGAATTTTACCGATTTTATTAAAGTCACTTTTGCAACACTGGTTTTGCTTTGACATTTGCTTTGTAAACACGAGTTTCAAAATATTATTTTTATAGTTTTTCCCTAAATAAATAATAAACAATGGTGATAGCCATAGGATTCGAAGGAAGCGCCAACAAATTAGGCATTGGCATCGTGAAAGATGGAGAAATACTTGCCAACTGCAGGAGAACCTACATTACTCCACCGGGCGAAGGTTACTTATAATTTTCCTCAAAAATCTTTAACTAGAACATGTTTATAATACTCCATTTAACTCTAAAAGTATTTCAGAATGTATTCAAAAGCTAATTCCAGCTAAAACACACTACAATCTAACTAAAATGGAACATAACCTCTAAAAGAAAAACCTCTCCAATTAAACACTTTTATAGGCTTTCTCCCAAGAGAAACAGCTGAGCATCATCAGCAGCACATACACGAGGTTCTAAAGGAAGCTCTAGAAGTATCAGGCATCTCTCCTCAGGAAATAGATGTGGTTTGTTATACAAAAGGCCCAGGTATGGGCGCGCCACTATCAGTCTGCGCTATTGTTGCCAGAACATGCGCTTTGCTGTGGAAAAAACCTATTCTGGGTGTCAATCATTGTATAGGACGTATCCTTTTTAAAAGCAGCATGCAGTACGGACATTTCAGGAATTATCCCTCAGATCTTTTGTCAATAGCTGGCTCGAACTCGCTGAAGTGCTGGAATGAGGAATGGCAAACGTCTCGTCAGACAAAGGGCAGATATTACGGGTCCATATAGGAGAATATCCGACAAAGCCTTGGTTCTCCAAAAACAATCTTTTTAAAAAATGGGTCACATCCACTATTTGTAGACTGCGAATTGGTCATTGCAGCACTCCGGTCCATCTGAACAAGATCATGGTGAGGGATCAATCTCTATGTGAGCGTGGCTTAGACGAGGGTACCCCTGACTATATATTTTTTAATTGTACCAAATTCACCCCCAGCCTTTATGACATCCTTCCCAAAAATATTCCCCGACCCCTAACTTTCCAGACTTTCCTCTCATATAAAGAGATCCTCATACTCATGAAGATCCAAAAGAAATTCACTCAATTAAGGCCCTGACAGTTTTCCAGAGAATGTTAGAATGGCAGTGTCCCTGGTCTATCATATCTTCATCAGCCTATAAAAATGTCCCACTGCAGCGCACAGGCCTACCCTCAAGGTGGGTTTTTGGGCATTATACCACCATGCGTGCCCAATGTGGATTGGTCTATAATATAAGTTCAAGGAAAATCGACAGCAGCTAACTGTAGTGATTTATTCAATAACTTACCCCATGCTGTCCAAAGTTAATGCCCACTTTTACGGGGTTTTTTTTTAAATTATTATTTGTGGTTTTTGGGCCACTTAGACTATCACTGGTCCTTTGTGAATGCCCTTTTTATAGTGCCTTACCAATCAAATCAAGTTTTATGGGGATAGCTATGCTCACAAATGTGCACATTTCTTTAACTCCACACAGATATAGAAATGGGAAGACTAATAACAAAAGCGAACAATCCAACAGTATTGTATGTGAGCGGTGGCAACACACAAATCATTGCATACTCACGGAAACGCTACAGGATATTTGGAGAAACCATTGATATAGCTGTTGGTAACTGTTTGGATAGGTAAGAAAAGATTTCAGTTGTTAATTTCATGGGCTCAGATACAACCCTAAGAAGAGTGAGTACATGATATTCAAAGCCGGTACCTCGAGCGAGCTACTCATCTGCATCACCTATCACTCTGTGTGGTGCGACACTGAACAGGGTAAGTCAGTTCAAGTACCTGGGCCACTGGGCCACAGATGACCTATGTGAGAGTGAGGACATCGAGAGGGAACGCAGGGCGTTGTCTGTACGATGTTACATGTTGGCTCGTAGATTTGCACGCTGTACTAAACAGGTAAAAGTTTCTTTATTCAAAGCATACAGTCAGTCGTTTTACACGTGCAGTTTATGGACCAACTACACTCAGCGAGCATACAGCGCCCTGCTAGTCCAGTACAACAATGGGCTCAGGATGCTGCTGAGGCTGCCACGGTTTTGCAGCGCATCGACTATGTTCGCGCAGGCGCATATAGATGACTTCTACACCATCATTAGAAAGCGGAGCGCCTCGCTGCTGAATCGCCTCCGGGGCAGTACTAATAGCATCCTGAGCGTGTTGGCCGAGCGGTGGGACTCACCCATGGTGCAGAGGTGGATGCTACTGCATGCCAGCTCGTCACCCTTTGTACAGTGGGTAATGTAATTAAATGTAATATTGTTATTGTAATTTATTTATTGAATGTATTTATTTATTTGTAAACTAACATAGTTATAAGACAATTTTTACTAACACAATATGGATGAATAATCTGAAATAAATAATTTTAAATTTTAATTTAATTTAATAATTTGCTCTACGGAATGGCGTTGCAAGTATGTTCGTGGGCATTTGTCTGCTCTCCGGCATATCGCGGGATTTCACACTCTTTGTGGAGGCTCAAGTGTTATTTTGAGCATAAAACAATATTTGTACGTGAGGAAACCTGCATACACTGAAGAAGAAATTCTGATGCTCTCCCTGAGGAGGAGGGTGTATTTAGCTTCGTATTAAGCGTCAGTCCACCACGAATGCCCAATGCGGATTGGTAGACTTCACATGCATGCATATGCTCACGACTATATTCCCCGAGGGGGTAGTCAGAGATATTCTGAAACCTCAGAACATCCACGTTTCACTAGGTCGGAAATCCTGTCCAGTGTGACGGGGAGTAAGCCCGTCGCCACTTGTAATGGACAGTGGGTACAATCCATGACATTTCCTCATGATGTTTTCCTTCACCGAAAAGCAAGTGGTGTTGTGACTTCACATACGCATCAGAATTTCTTCTTCAGTGTATGTAGGTTTCCTCACAATGTGTTCCTTCACCATTTGAGAACAGTAGATATTACGTACTAAGTTAGAAAAACTCAATGGTACACACGGCGACACATCAAGCTATACAAAACCAATATAAACTGGTCGCGAGACGTTATACGTTACTCGTCCTACTCGCGGCCAGCTTATATTGGGTTTGTATAGCTTGATGAGTCGCCGTGTCCATAACTTGTTGTCCATGCAGATTCGAACCCATACCCCATGATTGAGTGTACATATTTGTCCGCGATGCACCACCGGCACTCTCCAAAGTAAGCATGGGAGCTTAGTAATTATTCAGAATGTTGTTTCTGAGCAAGAGAGGTCAGAATAGAGATTGCAAAAAATTAACAAAAATACGTTGATCTGAGTTTGTCGAAACTTTCAGATTTGCAAGAGTATTAAAACTGTCAAACGCACCAAGCCCTGGCTACAATATAGAACAAGCTGCCAAGAAAGGGAAGAAATATTTACACCTGCCATATTGTGTCAAAGGTAATCTTTATTTATTATTTGTTTTGTTTTTATTTATAATTAATGGACTCTTGCTTGTGCGTTAGCAACATAAACTCAATATACTAACCAGGAACTAACGGTAGTAATATTAAGTTTATGGTTAGCACTGCATTTCTGCCAGTGTCAAGTAGTTTATGGGAGAATCCATCCCAATCTCAGGGATTGTTTTTGGGCAAGAACAAAAAGAGATTGAGGATTGCGGAGCCTCGTGGCAGGCAAAAACGCGACTCGCGAAAAGCACGCGAGACAAGTGCTCGGGTCAGAACCTGCAACGTGACTCTCTTCTTATTTGTTTTCAATCTCTCTCTTGGCATATTTGCATTTGTGTGATTGACAATTCTTGCCTTCCAAAATGACCACCGACCTACGCTGTTGACTATTTATATAGGGACCGGCCTTGCGGTTGCATTTCCCCTCTGGCACGGTACAAGATCAATTGTTAATGTGCATTTACATACAATTTTATACCTTATCAATACACGAGACAGCCTGTAATTGCGAAACAATAACTTCGAACTTATGACGTTTGGGGTTCACACGAGGTTACTTATCACGATTTTTAACAATCAAAATTAGAATCTAAAGTTCTGGGGAATAAAATCCAAAGTTGCGGATTTCATGTTACCTCCTCCTCTATCTAGGTATCTAGTTTTTTATTTCCATTAGAGAAAGAATTTTTACAATTGGTTTAACTCGTTCAATTCCAGAGATCCCTACATACAAATTTTATATAACACACACTCACACCTATATATGGTCTAAAAAAATTAGGTGAAACTATTTTAAAGGGATGATCAGACCATCAAACTGAACCACTTTCTCTATGGGACCAACATTGAAATCGCGAAAAAAAAATCTGCTGTCCGATACATTTAGGTCGAGTAGGTCTGTATGGAACAGCAGATTTTTTTTTCGCGATTTCAATGTTGGTCCCATAGAGAAAGTTGTTCAGTTTGATGGTCTGATCATCCCCTTAAAATAGTTTCACCTAATTTTGTTAGACCTTATATAATACTGCGCACACTCACCATTATCTTGCTTGTACCGTTTTCAAAATTATTTTCTAACATAACTATGTAAACTTAACATCTGTCTTTAAGTATTATTATTTCTATTTCTATTTGTTTTTCTTTTGTTCCATTTTAGTATTTGTTAACTTGATCTACTATTCGTAATAGTTATAGAAGAGCGGAATATCCCCACACAAGCAATTTATTTTGCTAAAAAGGAGATTCCATCACCTGATTTGTATCGTAGATTAAGTTACTGAAATAAACCCTTTTTATTAAATTTTTTACTTTATTTATAAATGTTACCTCTTTATAATATTAGTATAGATCATACAACAAAAAAACATAAAAACAAAAACGTTCCAGGTATGGATGTAAGCTTCTCGGGCATACTATCGTACATGGAGGATAAAATAGAGGATCTTCTGAAGGAGTACACCCCGGAAGACTTATGCTACTCCCTGCAGGAGACAGTGTTCGCTATGCTTGTGGAAATCACTGAACGAGCTATGGCACATTGTGGATCCGATGAGGTTTGTATCGCTTATACATAGTAGTTTTTATTGAATAGGGGATCGATTGGACAATTTTTTTGTATTATTAAACTATTTCGTACCATTGTTGGGCAAAGGTCTCCCCCAAGTTTAGCAATAAGTCAAATTAGCAACTTTTAATCGAACGTCAAAGCGCGCGCGATGTATGAATTTATTTATTTATTGACAAAACCAACAGCTTTACAAAAAATATACACAGGAATAATATTAACACATCCTTAGCTAATAATAGGTTTCGCTAGTTTAAGTAATTGACTTATCTATCTTATCGTAAGCTAGTTTAAAGCGAGCTTTAAAGAGGTGTTTTTTTTAATTGTAAAGTTTTCACAAGTTCTAAGATATAGAATTTTCTTTCTCTTTTATATTAATATGTTTTTACAAATATTTTATAAATGTAGGTACGGTAGTGTGTATATGTGTATGTATGTATATGTTGGGGGGGGGGGGGGGGGGGTATATAATGTTTGTACTTTTACTTCAACTTTAACATCAGCGTTTATCACGTAGATTGCATTTGATCAACAAGCCAAATGTCCCATACATTTGGCTCGAGTAGGTTTGCAGTTTTGTATGAAAGAGCTGATTTTTTTTTTCGCGATTTCAATTCTGGTGGCATAGAGAAAGTTGTTCAGTTTGATGGTTTGAACATCCTCTGTGTCAGCATATTAAAAAGGACCCTGTATATCATCTTGTTTATACGAAAAGACATACAATTTTATAGCGCTCGCTGTAATGAAGATCCAGGAGCTGTAAACGCCCCGAATATAGTTCAGGGATGTAAACTACTGATTGTGATGAATCATTTCCTCGTTATTAGGAGTTGACGCAAAATGTAGTCTCCTTTCTTAAAGATATTTAGCCATCATTTCGCTTGCTTCAACTTGTTTCAGGTGCTCATAGTCGGTGGTGTCGGCTGCAACGAGCGTCTACAAGACATGATGGAAATAATGTGTAAAGAAAGGGGCTCAAAAATATTCGCTACCGACGAACGTTTTTGTATCGATAACGGTGTCATGATCGCTCATGCGGGCGCCCTGGCTTTCGAATCAGGAACGAGGATGGATTTCAAAGATGCTACGATCACGCAGAGATATAGAACTGATGATGTGTTGGTTACTTGGAGAGATGATTAAATTGTTTATTGGTTATTGTGGAGTTTTTATACAATTTTAGACAGGTGTTACACCCTCAATGCCGCGTCAGCCTTGTCACGTCACACTGACGAAAATTATTTAAAAATCCTTCAGTCCTCGGCTTCAGTCCATCAGTCGTGGGTTAAACGATCAGTCTGAAAGTTTAACCAGACTGACGCGAGACTGAGCGTGTAACACTTGCCTTAGACTTAACAGATATTTTTTGTTCGAAGTAATGAATTGATTCTTTCTATATTTATGTCATTAAAAATTTGGAATGGTAATTTTTAACAAGATTACGCGATTCATATCAAGAAAACAGTCCAAACTACGCGCTTTGTCTCTTATAATCTAATACCCTCTACCCTTTATTATGGCACATTGGGGAATATGCCGCAAAATAAGAAGGAGCACATATAGACGGCGCGCGCGTGCGAGCGGGACGGCGCGTGAGCCAACACCATCTTTATTCTATTGCAGTAGTCAAGCATCATGAGTTTGTTGTGGGAGTGCCAGGCGTGTCCCAGAAGTGAAATTTAAACGTAAATTATAAAAACTTTATTAAATCAACCATTGTAACATTTGTTCAGAAAGAATGTATACTCCTTCTAGTTAAATTACATGCAACATACATTATAAATAGGAGATTGACTGATTATTGCATTTGTCTTTTAAAAATAAAACATTTTTGATTGAGTTCACACTGAAAAACAATGGATAAAACTTAACAATTATTATTTTGCCTAACATAATAGTAAAGAAATGCAAAATTAGATAGCTTCCATCACTTTTTCGATACAAAGTAGAACCATTTCTGTTGTTAAAGTAGTTCATGTTAAAAATCTAGAAAATTGAAATACATAATTGCAGTACCTACCAATATGAGCTATGAGGAAATTCATGATAAAGTGATAAAAATAATATTTGGCCATTAAAATGTATAGTTCACGTCAACATTGGCTTCAGTTTTACAGTCGTAAGCAGCGTCTTCTCCGGTCGCACTTAGGTACAGAGTGTTAATATACAAGTCAGAGATCGACAAAGATGTCGCTATATAAAACCAAACATTCACACTGTACTGTATTGTACTTAATTTTGAACCAAATTATCTATTTAAAAGTACAAAGAAAACTATCCAAACGGTTTTGCAATAAAACAAACATTATCAGATGTAGGAAACACACAAATCTGACAACGGTAGAACACTCCTTTGTACTGAGACGCTTGGCATTTACTCTTGGCTAGATAATAGACGCACTCACTCAATTCAACTGTTCGTCTCATAATAAACTAGTACTGCTGTGTAGTCCTGTGTACATGATGATCCATGTTACCTGCAAATAAAATAGTAATATTTACGTACTGCTAAGAACATAAAACTTCAAAAAACGCAGATGTATCAGTAGGTCAGTTATTGGGTGGTCGTAGACAAATGATTTACTTCACATGACATAAACTCACAATATTACCTACAAGGTGGTAAAAACATGGAAAGATGTAATGGTGATAGGAAAATGTGAACCCAAAAAATGTGTCAGTCCTTCATCATATGAATCTCGATGCTCATCTCAAAATATGAAATGGTGTGCTAAGGATAAACTTAATATTGTTAGGCCCGATTCGACCAAACGCGAGTAAATTTTATTCTTAGATTAAGTGGCCGGTTACTCTCAAGTAAACTGATTTTTACTAACCCTAATCTATGAATAAGTTGAGAGTAAATTTTGACGGTGTAACCTTATAACGAGACTAATGAAATGTCATGGTCACATAATTAAAAAAATTAAAATAAAAAGAAACCTAACAATTAAAACTGTATAACCTCACATTACAATAAGTACGGATACAATGACTTCTTTCTTTAGGTGGATTATACATTTGTTCTTTTAGTATAGTTTTGAGTGGTAGAAGACAAAATGAAGTTATTTCGAAGTAAACACTAGGAGTTAAATTGTTCCTTGTATAGTTACTCTTCTATAAATCAAAGTTTGGTCGAATCAGGCCTTAGTAATATTAAGTTTATGATGCTAACCATGCTGGAATGTGATATAAACTATCCTGGTAGGCGAGTTCCTGAGCATGCCTGCCGCATTACTGCAGAACTACAAGTTAGGTCGTCAGCAGCTGATGATGATTATGATGATGCTTCAAGGCTGTGTTTGACTACAACGGCTGATTATGGCTGTTGACTTTAGATAGTTTCGTTGATGTGCTCTCAGGTGGATGATGTAGCCTATCTTGGCTTTAAAAGTGCGTCCGCACAGGCTACATGTAAGTTTTATAATTATACATACGTTGTAAACCTGATATCCTTTTTACAATATTGATAACATTTGTTTGATTTCTCGTTTATTACCATATTTCGGGACGTGAAGCTACGTAGTATATTCACGTCCCACAGTGTCTTAAAACGAAAGTCTTTGATCAGTGTGTGTTGCGAGTGCTGACATATGGAACAGAGACGTGGTCCACTGAAGGCCTCATAAAAAGGCTGAAAGTCACCCAAAGGACAATGGAGAGGGCTATGCTCGGAGTTTCCCTGCGAGATCGAATCAGAAATGAAGAGATCCGCAGAAGAACCAGAGTAACTGACATAGCCCAAAGAATTGCTAAACTAAAATGGCAGTGGGCGTGGCACATTGATCGCAGCGCAGGACCGGTCATTATGGCGATCCTTGGGGGAGGCCTATGTCCAGCAGTGGACGTGCATCGGCTGAGATGATGATTATGATTACCATATTTCAAAGTTTTTAGTTTTTATTTGTCATATTTAGTGAAACCAAGGTTTTATTTTGGCTATATTCCAAAGTCTAATTGGATTTGAGTGGTCCCAAGGTTTGTCTTTTATTCCTCAGTCAATCCTCTTATCTTATTAGATCAAGATTGTATATTTCAAGTTGACCTAGTTTTAAAATATTATCTGATTAAATATGAGTTCAGGTTACAAATTTTTTGGGATATAATGTAGGCATGATTATATTAAATTCATTCCATGGCTTTCCTTTTTTTTTAATACTATCTAGGTAATAAAACCTATAAAAGTTTGGAGTGCCACTCCAAATGTTGGTAATGCTAGCAGCATAAGGATGCAAGTTGGCATCTTTCATTTAGACCAAGGCCAGCCAATCCAACCACCAACAGCAACACAAGACTTCTGCACTTCTGCCACACCTTGGACACTGTCAGCTGATCAGCTGTCATACAAATGAAAAGAAGAGTTAAGCCATGTGTGATACTGAGTAAAATACTCCAAAAGTTAGGTCTCCTAAACCAATACCAATAGTAATCAATAGGAGAATCGATTGGGATGAAAAAAAAGTTTTGTGAAAAATGCAGTTTTTCTCTATGACTAAATTTTTTTCAAAATCGGTGAATGCAGAAGTAAAACACTCCAAAAGTTGGGGTTAGTCTCCTAAGAATGTTGTCTTGTAACTATAATGCTTCTGGTAGCTGCCTTTTGTGTCCCATCTTAACTTTCCACCCTGTATACTCTTCCTTATACTGTGCTTCTGCAACACTTTTATTTGATCTATTATTGCCTATTATATTGAATAGCCATGAGAGTCACATTGCAATTTTGGTCACAAGCAGTTTCTACCATCATATCTCAAATGTGTTTTTGCTCATAAAACAATCTTTGAGATTGTGATACTCCCAGAACAGAAAGAATTGGCAGAATTGCAGTGCTAAGCATAAGCAACTGGCCAGCACTTAAAAAAGAAGTAAAAGTCATGTCTAAACATTCACTCACCAAAAATCCAGCGAAAGAAGTCATGAATCCCTCCTTAGTGATCTCCCACATGCCTCCGTACTCTTCCTCGTCTATTGTTTGGAAATTATTCACGTACAGGTAGATCACCCCCGCGTTTATAGCTACAAATCTGAAATTTTACTAAAATTATTGTCATATTAACACTAACTACTAAAAACCTGTGTTCAGAAAGTTAAACTGGGATGCTTATGGATTAAACATAAACGGTGAAAATCTAAACCACTTGAGATTTGCAGATGACCTTATTCTGTTGAGTGAAACGCCAGAAAACCTTCAAACCATGATACAACAGCTAGCAGAGGCAAGTGAACAAGTAGGTTTAACAATGAACACTGAAAAAACCAAATTAATGACCAACGGGCTTCAAGAACTAATACAAGTAAACAATAAATTAATAGAATACGTAGAACGTTACACATATTTAGGGCAAATAATTTCACCAGAAGATCAGACCCAGAAAGAAATTGAAACTAGGATAAGTAATTCATGGAAACGATACTGGTCGCTCAAAGAAATAATGAAGTGCCCACAAATCTCAATGAAAGACAAAAAGAAGGTGTTTGATACTTGTGTACTACCATGCATGACCTACGGCTGCCAAACATGGGCCTTAACAGGAAAACAAAGAAAAGCTTTACAAGTATGTCAAAATAGGATGGAGAGAAGTATGCTGAATGTTAAATTGAAAGACAAAATTAAACTGATAAATATCCGTGAAAGGACAGGTGTATCGGATGTAACATATACAGTGAGGAAACTGAAATGGAAATGGATTGGTCACACACTCCGTAGCAGGAAAACAAATGGTCTAAAGACATCACTGTATGGTACCCTAGCGACGGAAAAAGGAGAAAGGGAAGACAAAGAAAAAGATGGGAAGACGAAATTAAGGAAATGGCTGGCGCAACATGGAGGAGAAAGGCAATGGACAAAGGGTTATGGCGAATTCTAGGGGAGGCTTTTGCCAAAGGGCAGACTGGCATAACTGTTAACAGATACTGAGCAGAACCATTCTGGATGTCACAGACAAATAAATATTAAACTAGAATATAAGGAAATAGAATGTAAGATCTTTGATATGTAAAAAAAAATTTTCAGTAATAAAGGCTTTATTTATTTATTACTAACAACCTATGTATAGGGTATCACATTCCACAGTGTTAGCACACACATCACATTTTGAGCTTAGCAGTGAATGTGTTAGCGCAAAGAACATTGTCAATAAATAAATTTATATCTATAATATATCATGATGAAATTAAATTTCATAACGATCAGTAACCGAGTGAACAAGGTAGCAATCGCAGTAAATATTTGGTGATTGAACCGTTATGGGACTACGTACGAACCATAACTTTTTTTAACACATTTTGGTATTGCACTAATCGCGGTACAGCCGTTAGAGCCATTTGGACATATTGCTCAGACGTTATTGGCTGTCAGTTGCATAGAGTTTAGTGTGATGCGGAATTCAGTACAGTTGAATATTAATTGGATTGCAATGTGATTAGAACTGAAATTGGATAAGAATAGAACTTCGATATTTTAACTTAGCGCAATCGGGTACCAGGACGGTAGAATATTCCATATAGTACATCACTGAGATATTAAAACAAACTTTAGCTTTTGGATTTATTAGATAGGTAGATAGATACACAACTCATTTATTTCATCGGAAAAACATTGACAGAAAAAGGTAGTAAGTATCACTGCAGTATTTACAAAATCCACAATTATACTGCTGTGATAGTAAAAGATGGCTACCACCAATGCAAGGCTAGGCAACAAGGTTGTGGTTTTTAAGAGAAAGACCAAATAAAAGAGCTAGAAAATTGAATGGTGTTATACCTCAAACTTCATTTCCCTAAAGCCTGAAGCATCAAAAAGCTAAATTGATAATAATAAATCGAATACTTACAGTAAAAGTCCCAGGAAACCTTTCAAAGGCAGAAGTCCCCAACATAGTCCTAAAACGATGCCTATAGCTTGTCGCATCCAGTAAATTACATCTAAAAACTCCTCCTAGATTGTTACAAAATATATATAATTAGTATTCAAGGTATTTATATAGGGTTTTTATTGAAATATATTGGTCTCGTGATTAGAACTAACCTTATCCGGCCATTCCGAATTAGCGGCAAAGGCCTTTTTCCAAACGGATTCTGTAGTTTTACCTTTGCCGGTGCCGTCTGTGGGTTTACTCTTAGCCGTCATAGTTATATTATTTAGGTTAGCTATAAAGCTATTTAACTTAGAAATCATTCATAGAAATGCAATCGATAATTCTCTCGGGAAATACACGTCACGTCACTGTCACGATGACATTCTTTTAGTGTTGCCAGATCCATACTTAAGAATTATACCAGATTAACAACAAAATTATCGTGTTTTTATCGCATCTCAAATTCCAAAAATTCTCGTATTATATCTTAGAACCTTTGATTACTTATTATAAGGACTAGCCTTGCGGTAGCATCTCCACTCTGCCTCTGAACGTTTGGGTTTCACACGAGACTACTTTTCATGATTTTTATCATTCAAAATTAGAATCTAAAGTTATGGGGTATAAAATCCAAAGTTGCGGATTTCATGCTACCTCGCCGCCCCCCGCAAAAAAGTATCAGAAATGTTTGTTAGTAGAATTACACGCGTAACTAGTCCTCACATAAGTAGTCAAAGCTTAGAACCTAAAAGAGTGACAAATGATGCGTGAAATTCTATCATTCTTACTTAGATTGCATGCTACTATTTAATGTTACCTATTTATAGGTAGGTAGACTCTTGATTGAAACGACACAGTGAGAAAATATTTCTATCTCTATTTTTCTCATAAGAACTTCAATTTTAGTAATAGGTATTTCTATTTTACGCGATACTAAACGCCAATATGGTTGAAAATATACACAGATTACAGATACACAGATTTTATTCAATTTAAAAACTATCGTGGAATTATTGTGAATTATCGTTCGATATCTGACTTTTATATATATCGTGGATCTAGGATAATTATCGCACGTCTGGCAGCACTCTTTTTTTTCTTTTCTGCTGATTTCCGGTGTTGCAAGATTATTTTTAGCAATGGTAAAATTTAAATTGTCTCTGGTTTTGGAAGCGGAAGCACGTTGATTTCTCTCTACACGCGCGCGATGCGCCTTTGCTGCATAAAAAACTTTGACTATTTAAGTAGTCAACACAGTCAGTATACTTGGTCGTAGCAGTCAGTCAGCAGTCAGTAGTCAATACATAAACACACCCGTACTTATTCACACACACATATAAATATAAACCACACATCTTAAAATTTTTTGTACATTTAATGTGCAATAAGTTTTAGATGTAGCTGATGTCAATAGCTCAGGCAGGTAATTCCTACCTTTCATGGCATCAGTTGTACCTACCAATAGTCCTAGCCTACTATTCTAACATTTAGTGCTTTTTGTGGATTAATAAATATTATTCTTATTCTTTCTTCCCGCGCTTTTCGGAGAGCGAGCGTAACCCCACGCTTGTCGCTGTATGAAGAATGGAAAAAAACAGTCTCGCGCAAGTAGAGCATTCATACTAGACATACTGAATCTTTCTTGATCAAGTATAAGATCTCCCGCCCAGTATATATTCTTTGAATTAGATTATTTTAGACTATCCTCAGTAAATCCAGAAGAAAAAAATAATCCCTTTTTTGCAATACATTCTTTGCTTTTTTTTTAATCGTGAGATTCGAATCTCACTTTTCAATCTCTTCATAATAATTAGCTCATTTTCTACAATTATGATTCTAACGCGTCGTGTAACGATAGTACTCTGTGGTGTACCTCTCAAAAATCGCAATCCTGTCCTGGCACAGATTATTTAATATATGGTCACTACTCCTGGGCCTCTACAAAAAATACGATTTAAAAATAAAAAACTTTTAATAAAAACACAAGCTTAACACTGATTAAAATTAAACAGTACGAGCTACTTCTTAAGCCTAGAAAGTCTTTCTGCCTCCATCTTCTTCGTAATATCCCAGCATTCCTTGTTCAAGGTATCCTGACCTCTGGACAAGCTGACTAGTCGAGCTAGCACCAAAAGTCTGTGCAGGTCGTCTGCCGTTACTGGGTTTTCGCTGTCTGAGTTGCTTCTCATTTCTATGAAGTCATCTTCCACAAACTGAAAGGTTTTAAAATGTAAATAATATTATATTATTAAATATGTATCTCTCCAGTACGCCTCGCATGCCATCCTCGAGAACACGATAATAATCGGATTTGCCTTTATTATTTTACACATGTCAAAAAGAGCGCGCGTGAAATTTTTTTCGTTTTGTCGTGAGTGGCATGCTAGCCTTGCCGGGTAGGGTTCATGATTTTCTAAGAATTTTTCCTTAAACATAATTTGGGTACATTGAGACTCCTGGATTATGGGTAATTTGATCGCGTAGTTCTGCTAGTTGTAGCAAGGGCAATCCCCGTCTTGCCAAATACACTTACGCGTGTGCGTAAGAAATACAACGCTGTTATTCTTTAGTTTGCTGTTTTTTTTTTTTATTTGATAGGTAAACATTTGACCCTAATCTCACCTGATGTTAAGTGACGATACAATACATTGTCTTATTGCAACACTGTTTTTCAAATAGACATACTGGAGGGTAATTGCGGTAAATAAATCAAATGAACCATGATTGTACCGCGTGTGAAGCTTAGCTTTTTACACATTTGGTATTGCGTTAATCGCGGTACAGTTCATGACAGCCGTTAGAACCGTTTTGACAGATGGCTCAAACGTTAAAGGCTGCTGTCAGTCACATAGTAAATAATTCAAGTTTAGCGCGATAAGGAATTAACACAGTTGAATACTAATTGGATTAAAATGTGATTACTAAAATTGGATTAGGATTGAATTTTGGATGTTTCAAATTAGCGCAATCGCCCTCCAGGTGACAATGTGAAGTCAAAATCAAACACTTTTTTATCTGCATCACATGTAAAGAATTTAAAGATGACAAGAAGTTAGCCCTCGTTCGCACGGGCGTAATTCTCGCAATTTTCAACCTTATTTCTATTGAACATGACAGATAACCGAATTAGGGCTTACTATGCCAGCACGGCTAGCATGCCACCCAAGACAAAACGACAAAACGAGAAAAACGTTATGGACGCTCTTTTTCGCATACGCAAAATAACAAATATGGAGGCACATCTCGATTTTTATCGTTTTCTCGGGGGTGGCATGCGAATGCGAGGCCTTTAGGCATCATACCAGTTATCAGTTGGCCTTTCATCCGTTAGATTCAGGAGTTTGGTCAGCTCTTAGACTATTTGTGACAAACATATAATCAAATATTATAAATAAGGTATTTACTTGTAAGTCTTCACTAATAGTGTACTTGACGAGTTTCAGATTAGTCAAGTATATTCTAATGACGTTCATGATCTCTTCCTTCAGGTAGTAGGTGGCGGCCTCGACGATGGCGTCGAAGATCTCTAGCGAGGAGTCTTCTGGTTTCAGAAGCAAGTGGTAGTCACTCTGAAATAGTCAGACAATTAGCCAAAAAGTTGAAACTTTTATAGTAAAATATTGAACTCTGACCATCAAACTAATCTATCTCAGGAAACGCGAAAAAAAATCAGCTGTCTCATACATTTGAGTCGGATAGGTACAGCAGTTTTGTATGGAGCAGCTGATTTTTTTTCGCGTTTCCTGAGGTAGGCTCCATATTGAAAGTTGTTCAGTTTGGTGGTCTGAGTTCACCGTTTCAGTATTTGCTAGGCTGACACTTACACCCTGTATCTATACTATTATAAAACTGTAACAGCAAGTTTGTCTGTACATTGAAGATATTAACAAAAAAAAAGTTACGATATGGTTTTTAGGTGTCCCTGATTCCATTTCACCAATTTTTGGATTTTTTGTCTGTCTGTTTGTTTGTTTGTTTGAACGAGTATCACGCAAAAACTACTGAACCGATTTTGATGAAACTTTTTTTGTTTGATAGCTTATGATCTGACTTAAAATCTGGTATATAATTTGTGCGGACGAAGTCGCGGGTTAACGCTCGTATAAAATATATAATTCGCAAAATACCGACCCAAAAAAGCAAAATGGTTGCGAGTAAAAATTAGCATTTTTATTCACAAGTGCTACCAAAAGTAATTTCTACTTTATTTTACTAGTAAATTTTAGTCTTAATAATCTTACCGGCAACAAAGATTTCCCTTCCGAAAGCACCAGCACAGATATATCTGATTCAAACTCCATCTTGTAATACTTAAAGTCGTATTCTACTTTCTGGTTCTTGATCAGGTGGCCTAAAGCGGCGATGTTGTGAACACCGGTGTTGTCCAAACGGCCTTGCTCCATTTTAGTTTCATCCAGAATGAGGTGCGTGCCTTTACTTAGTTGTAACACGCCGCTGGTTAGTCTATTGCATTCATAGTCCTTTCTGGAAAATAATTAGACATAATGTAGTTCTTATGTTGGAACTAGGATATTATGATTGATCTTTGACTATTTATTATAAGGACTGGCCTTGCCGTAGCATTTCCCCTCTGCCACGGTATAAGAAAAAGTGATTATTTATTTATTTATTTTAACACTTTATTGTACACACGGAAATATACATGAAAACAACATAATAGACAATTACAAAGGGCGAGCTTATCTCTAAAGAGATTTCTTCCAGCAAACCCGAGACAGAGAGAGAGCATAGAAAGTGAGGCAGGCATAGTGTGCACATTTAACATGTGCATTTACATTCAATTTTATACCTTATCACTAAACGAGACAGCCGATAATTGCGAAACAATAACTACGAATTTATGACATTTGGGGTTCACACGACACTACTTTTCATGATTTTTAACATTCAAAATTAGAATCTCAAGTTATGGGAATTAAAATCCAAAGTTGCGGATTTCATGTTACCACGCCCCCCGCAAAAAGTGGCAGAAATGTTTGTTAGTAGAATATCACGCGTAACCAGACCCTATATAAGTAGTCAAAGTGAATTCAAATTCAAATTCAAAACTTTTTTATATTTAAAATAATATCACATAGATAGCTTTTTGACGTCATTTTTTGAGTCTACCACCGCGTCGGACGGTGTTTCGTTGAGAGAAGATGCGGCCAGAAACTCTACAACACACATCTTTTAAACAAAACAAAATATACAAAGTACAATTAAAATACAATATTGCATTACATAGAGTAACATTGTCAAGACCAGACATTTTGGTCATTCAAATAGTCATCGAGTTTATAGTAGCCCTTAATGATTGATGATGAGCCCGTGATAGAAGTTGGCAGAGATAGATAGCCTTTAAATGTGGTGATGGAAGTACACTTCTTATCCTAAAAAACCGGCCAAGAGCGTGTCCGAGAAGCCCATGATAGGATTCTGTAGCCATTGTATGTACGAGTATAGTGGCTTGGCATACACTTTGTTGAGAAGTGGTTCTAAAGTGGTTTGTGTAAGAAATAAAATTTATTGACATTATTTATGGACATTACTAGGATATGAATGAATATGCCTATTGTGGAGGTTGAATTGTAATTCCTACCTAATTAAAATTTGTTTTGTAAATTGTGGGGAAAATTTGTTTCTAATTGGAAACGAAGTGGCCAACAGTGACAGAAGCGTGTAGGGACTTAACTCGCTGCAGATGCAAGGCAGGCTGTCAGTAGAGATGTAAGTGTAAGAAAACGACCCTAAAATGCACAGAGATAGATAACAATAATTGTTTCTTTCTATATTTCTAATTTAGAATTTCATTGATTGCGAAAAAACTACAAATTGTATTTTTTTTCTCGCCGATATACTTTTCGACACTGAAATACTTAACTAAGTCGAGAACTCCCACAAAAAAACTCTTTTGGTCACTTCATTCTCATGCTTTGAGGAAAATTGTCTACATTCTGTTGCAAGAGCTGGTAGCGCAATTTCACAACTACGCGGCGCAACGTTAAAAATATTTTTTTAAGTGTAATTTTGTAAGATTATTTATAAAAACGGTATATTTTTCTGAATCTACATAAAATATGCTATATTTGAGTATTTTTAAAATATCAATTTGTGCATAGGTTTTAAAGTTATAGCTGTTCAAATGTATTTTTCCTGGTTTAGTTTTTTACGTTTCTATATTTTTTTCGGAAACCGTTGCACAAAATTAAATAAAGATACCAGAAATGAATTCCTCGTCCTTAATTTATACGAAAAGGATACCAAACTTAACCTGATAGCTATATTCTAGCGCTTGCAATTTTTTTAGTTGGTCTGGTCGGAGCGTCCCTTTGATCCGCCCCCTCCCGCACCAGAGGGGTTGCTCCCGTGGGGTACCGATCTCGATCGGTCTCTTTTGACCCCATGAGCATCTGTACCAAGTTTCAAGCCATAGTCATGATGTCTAAAGGTTTGCCGATTTTTTCTTAGACAAGCGCCCTAGCTGGTATACCAGTTTGTGACAATAAATGATTTCTGATCAAACGAGAACCGCGCGAACACCACGCAATGCTTGCGGCAAAACCTGCAACGTAACTCCCGTTTTCTTCTTAATCATCACATTTCTGTGTTTGGTTTATTATTACCTGTCTTCATGCCGAATTTCGTTTCGATAGATGCACAAATGAGTGAATAATTGAGGTGGAACATAAGAATTAGAACAAGGAATTATACGAAGACACATGTGTCACCGAGTGCATACGGAAACAGTCTTCCCTCGGGTCGGGCTACGGGCCCACCCGCTAAAATGCATCTTGAGATTGGGATATTTAAAATACAATATACTTATAATTATAACTTTGTTACTATATGTTATACAAAAATAGATGGATAGATGTGAGTATGTAGGTAACACACGCGTTGAAAAAACGCACTAATGTATCGCTAAAATAAAAGTAAATAAAAACGGACTTACTTAGGCAACAGAGCTAATGTGTTCATATTCTCAATAGTAAGAGGTAGATAGTAGCTTTTTGTGACAAACTGCTTGATGATGTCATACAACTGTTGAGCATAGTTACGGTACTTCTGAGTTGGCAAGTTTGAGATGTTGAGGCAGAATTGACCGAGCGCTATCGTTTCTTGACGTAGATAGCTGCAAAATTAAATAAAACATGATTATAATCTGTCGCATGCATTCAGAAAGATGGGCCAAAATCACCACGGACTGGGTTCCCCAGGATGGTCGCCGGCGTCGAGGCAGACCTAGAAAAAGGTGGAGAGACAACATGGATGCCTTCTTGGACAGTTGGCCAGAAGTTGCACACAATAGAGAGGATTGGACAGTAAAAGGGGAGGCCTTTGCCCAGCAGTGGGACATTGAACAGGATAAGTAAAAAAAAAAATAATATTAAACTAGTAACCTTCACCGGCTTCCCATGGGTACACATGTGGACAAATCAGTCTCGCTATTAGTGAAAACTAGGTGAGAACCGTATCAAAATCTCTATTTTCGTTTATGAGATTAGCCTTTTCAGCTATGGAAACTCAATCTTGAGGTCCAGGTTCGAATCTGCACGCACAACATGCCATGTACCAATGAGTTTTTCTAACTTATGTACGGAATACCGACTGCTCTCTAAAACGGTGAATTTCCTTCACCTCATGAGGAAAACCGGAAAAATATGCTGAAGAAGAAATTCGGATGCGGCTGTGAAGTCTACCAATCCGCATTGGGCACGCGTGGTGGACTAATGCCCATACACCCTCCCTGAGGGAAGGCCTTTGCCCTACAGTGGGACGTTGTAGTTGCCGCCTGAACTCAATGCCCATGATATGCTAAATGTCCGATATTATGCAAAAACTAGAACAAAAAATGTGCAGGCAAGATGCAACAATCACCCTTAAGAATAGATGGCTAAAAGCATTATTTAAAGTTGCTAGTAAATGGGTAATACTAACACGCAAGCTATGAGATGACAAATAAGATATTCAGCGGCCAACTGATCTCCTAGTAACAGTTCAGTTAACGCCTTCAGAAGGTGCTCCCTTGCAGAGTTAGCGTCCTTTAGAACTGCTCCTAGAAATAATCATAAATGAGGATAAACTAGGAACTAGGTTTTTTTTAAATATACAATAATATTTATTTTTATATTATAAAACTGTAACATTGAAGATATTTATAAATTACAATTATGGTGTTTACGTTTACGTACCCCTGACTCCAAATCACTGGTATTAAAATTTTGTGTCTGTCTGTTTATTTGTTGGAGCATCAGGCAAAAACGAATGAAACGATTTTGATAAAACTTTTTCTGTGACGATTAACAATGACGGGAGACAGCGAGGACGAAGTTGCAAGCAAAAGGTAGTGTACTGCTTGAGATTCTTCATCATTACACTGTTGAGCCGTGGTAGAGTAGTTGCGAGAAACAATGCCTGCCGTGTAGGAGGAGATGGTTCTATAACCGTCTAGGCCGACTCGTACCAATGAGCTTATCGAAATTTATGTACGATAATGTAACAGCACTGGCTTTTCGGTGAAGGAAAATGTCGTGAGGAAACCTGCATGCTTCAATTTCGAGGCATATATTATACCCACTATCCATTACAAGTGGGGACAGGCTGACTACCCTTACTCACTCTGGTCAAACTTATCCTGCACCAGTGGATTGCAATGTTCAAGTTTCTTCACGTAAACTGCATGTATCCGTGGTACCAGGCTTGGTGGTGGGTTGTGAGTAATGGTTTCCACTTCAGACTCCATCTGAGGCTCTATTAAATCATTTTTCTCCGGCTGGAATTCACCGGACAGTGCTGGGTCTACGGATAAGAAGCCAACCACTTCGATCATGTCATTAACTTTTAAGTTGTCGCTTTCACTGTAAACCTGGAACATAAATTGTTGAATTAATTCATTTTCAGACTTAAAAAACGAGTTTATCTATTTGTCTGTATTTGTAGTATACACCGTAATTTTGAAACAATTTTTAATAGCATCCTGACTTTGCTTATCAAAGCAGATTACCATTGTAATGGAATAACTGGCTACTGAAATCTCACCTTGAGAATACAAGATTTGCTCTGAATATCGGGCAAGGGGAAATTCAACAAATGTTCCCTGGACACCGTATTAACCCCATTCGTAACAGCCTCATTTGTCCTTGGCTCCTTACTTCCTGCCGATTCATCAACTACTTCCATTGCATCACTCTCTTCTTCCGCTTCATCGTAACTTCTTTTTAATTTTGTGCCAGATTGACTTAATCGTTTAGATGTGTTAGGGTGTTGTTCTAAGTACTGTAAGTGATTTTGTTCGTCTTCTTTCTGTTGTGCCCACTCGTTCAAGCCTGGCATTGATACGGCAACTATGGTTTGTCGTTGGGAGCTTTTTAGGTTTTCTGTATAGTTTATTTTTTCATTTTCCTGCAAATAAGTTTAGTTTAACAACTAAGTAACAGGATTCACGTTGCAGGTTCTGACCCGAGCACACGTCTCGCGTGGATTTCGCGCGTCGCGTTTTTGCCTGCCACCAGACTCTGCAATCCTCAATCTCTTCTTGTTCTTGACCAAAAACAATCCCTGAGATTGGGATAGTTTCTCCCATACACACTTGACACTGGCGGAAATGCAGTGCTAACGAACAAGCACAAGTCCATTAATTATAAGTAAAAAAAAAAAACTAAGTAAAAATCATAAATAATATGTTCCTTGTGTAGTGAGCTCTTGTACTTACAAAATAATGAAAGGGTGGACTTATACTTCAGGTACAACCCGGACACAGCATACAAAAAATTGAAATTGACAAGATGACGTCAGCACACGCGAAACCAAAGAAATTGAACCTTAAGTGTTCTTCGGTAACTGCCGGGTAACCAGAGGGCGATAGAGTAGAGGTAAAAAGTTGGTGGGAGGCAGGGAGTGTCCATACTATATGTAGTTGTACGAAGCACGTACATCAATTATCGGGGTCAATCTATAGATTTTATTTAGCGCATTTTATTTAACACCTAGCGACAGCAGGTTGAACATTGGACGCGGATATCATGCGACCTCGATAAAAGTGCATCGTCCATAGGGCGCTAACATTACTTTTTAAGAGCATTTATCATAGCAAATCAGTGTTCGAATATACGTGGATACGACCATTACTCTCAGCATTTCATTCCTTCGGCCGTATCCTACTTCAGCACTCAGTATCCAGCAAAGCATAAGAATATATCCAATATCCACAGCATACCTAGCATTAGCATATCATAGTGTGAGAGCGTACTAACTCTCACAGTAGTAATAGATACTCTTTCTTATCTTCAAACTAAATAAACTGTATAAATTAATATGCATCTTTTAAGCAGTGTAGTGACATTGATACTTGTTGTGGGGGCTGGCTGGCCAGCTGAGATAAGAGTGATCCTTCAGAGTCACTTTGCAGGTTCTGACATGACCACTTATCTCTTGTGGTGTCCGCACATCACGTTTGTGCCTGCCACAAGGCTCCGCAATCCTCAATCTCTTCTTGTTCTTGATCAAAAACAATCCAAGATTGGGATAGACTCCCACATAATACTTGACACTGGCGGAAATGCAGTGCTAAGGCACAAGCAAGAGTCCATTATTATAAATAAAAAAAGACATTTATCCTTTAATCCTTAGGCAACTGATGGCTCCTGGGGCTCCCATTTTTATCTAATGTGTCTCATTTAGCCAGGTTTAATTGGTTCAGGTAAGTTTACTAATACATATATTCATACTATACATAAACTCTTGACCAAAATCCCTTTCAGGGTAGTCAGCTTTGCTTTAAAACTAACAAGTTTTTACTGTAGAGAATAGTGGAGTGATGGGAGTTGGTTCGCGTTGCATATGTACGGGACGGATTTGCCCAGCAGTGGGACATAGAATAGCTTAAATAAAACGTGATTAGTGCTTATTTTGGTGCTCCACATTCTCCACACTTGGACATAAATAGGCTAAATCGAAAAGTGATTGCAAGATAGAAGTGCTTGTTTTGCTACTAACCAAAATATTTGAAGTGTCACGGTACTTGCCCGACTTGATCTTAACTTCGTTCGTAGTGGTGTTGAACACTTCGAACTGTTCAAAATAGAACTCAGGGTTGTGCATATCCTGTATCATGCCGCGGAACCGAACCAAAGTACTGTCAGCCAAGTTATGGGAGGCATTACTGTTTATTAGCGGAATCTGTAAGGTTAGGTAGAGGTCAACATGATAATCAATACATTTAAAAATAGTTGTCTACATTTGAGGTAGAATTATAGTGAAATGTGAATTGTATGTTACCTGGTACCAATTACGTAGTTTCAGTAACTTTTCTTTCCATGATTCTTCACTCGCCATCCACAAATCTGGAGTCACTGCCTCGAAGTCTGATTTGAGATTAGGCATTTTGATTATGTGTATATGAGAATTAGAAGTTCTAGACGGTGAATTAATGTGTATTTGGTCAGATTTATTATAGGAAAGATTATTTTATTGCGGCAAGGTAAAAATTTATTTGTTGTGGAAAAAAAATTTACCTATTATTTTTTGACAGCGCGCGAAAAAAGGAGGCCGAGAACGAGATGAAAGATTTGACAAAGAGAATGTGGGAAGACACTATGCACGTCCGCATAATGGGCATCCAAATTTTGTACAGACAGTTTCGTACGACCGGTGCAAAGGAATCCACTGTCAAACTCATTTAGCTGGGATTCGAAAAACTGGTCGTACGTGCTTGGTACGAACAAGTTTTGCACGACCCGTTCATAGGAATCCATTTTCGTACTCGAGTGAATGGACGCGAAAAACCAGCTGTACACTATTGATCGTACATAAAATTTTCGAACAAGTTATGCACGGCCAAGTTATTGACGTACCATCCATAAGAATCCCTTCGGATTCGTATGAACAGGGCGTTCAAAACGTGGACGGGCGTTACACCCTGGACATTTCATGTCCAGACAGTTTTTCGCGGTTGATTTATGCACGACCCATTCATTGGAATCCCTTCCGGTTTAAAAGTAGCGGGAATTTCAAACTGGAAACTTACCATAGACAAAGTAAAGTTCAATGTAGACTACCGCAACGTGAACCGATACTGTATCGAAGAGTTTTTGGCGGTAATTTGTCAGCTACGTTTGGAGTCCTCATATTTTATTAAATTTTTATTGGTTATAGTGAGTTTTGTTTCGTAAAATTGGCGTTGTTTTGCGTAACAAAGTGTCGTGCAAGTGAACAATATACAGTTCAGTGAAATATGATGGTGTATGGGTCGTAAACAGGAAAAGTGTTCCGTCATTTGTAGCGCGGCAAAGCGAACGGTTCGCCCAAAGAAAATTATGGTTCACCACTTTCCTGTGGACTTCTCTACGTCTTTCGTTTGTATCCAAAAACTCCAAAGAAGCGTCAGAACGTCGAATACTAACGTTTTAATTGGTAGAAATGAGAATTGTATTGAAGACATCGGTTGTATGGGATTTTTAACCCTTTACCTTGAATTGTACCAAAAAAATATGTATATTACTACGTTTTAGTGATTATATCTAGGAATATAGGTAATATTGTGGGGGTTAGTATGAAGCTTGGAAAGTTGGCCACTTCGGTGTCAATACGTGTAAGGTTGGGACACACGTGTTGCCCAGCTCATCTTGCCATACAAACTTTAGTTTCTATGACGAGGCTATGAGCCGAAGGGAGGCATCCGTGGCCGAGGCAGGTGAGGCCGCAGGCCGACCCACGTTAGCAAGGCCGAAGGCCGAGCTAACGGTCCCGGCTTACAGGTGGAACCCTGGTGGATGGGGTCAACGGCCCGCATAAACCACGGCATATATGGGTATGGACCCCGTACAAATGTTTGAGAGAACCTTAGTCAGATTTTCAGGGCAGTGAAAACAATAAAAAAAACGCCTAAATCTCTTAAACCAATAGAGATGGATACCGAGTGTTTATACCAATTCTTAGGGAACGAGGTAAGCCATACTCTTTGAGGTAAGCTATTCGGATGAAGTGACGAAAATCCAAGATGGCGGATAAAAGATGATGACAATTTTTCAAAAGGGTTAACGATTCCAAATACGAAATCAATTTTTTTTTTATCTTCAATTCTCGATGGGGTCGCCATACAAATTTTATTTAAGGCGAGCCCGAAGGGCGAGCCAGGTGACCGAGGCCGCAGGCCGATGTGTGCAAGTACCTCAATGCGAGGCCGGAGGCCGAGCCAAGTTAGCGAGGCCTAAGGCCGAGCTCCGCGTAGGCGCGTGCGCCGAAGCGTCCAACGCTCAGTTATACTGACTGAACACCTCCGTAACTACCCATCTCCCTTCCCCCGTGTAATTTTCGCGAGGCCGAAGGCCGAGCTACGCGTAGGAGCGAAGCTCCGAAGCGTTCCCCCTGGAACCTGGTGGACCTGGTCTCCGGGATCAGTCTGCCCGCCAAGCGAGCGGGGCACAAGGCCTGCGGCTCGCATGGCGGGCAGACTGATCCCGGACATCAGGTCCACCAGGCTTCCAGGCGATTCGGCCCGCCCCAACCGCAACCGATTGACGGGTGGTGCCCCCCCCCCCCCTCTCCCTAACGTCAGGGTCCTCTTTCACTTTCTCAGCCTTCACTGCCCCTTTTTTCAGCAAAATTTAAGACTCCAAGTCCAATCGCCATGAGCAAACTACAACACCTTCCCCCTCCCCCTCTTTTCCTTTACCCGACTGATAGGTTTAATCAGACACTGAAAACTAAAACTCCACACCTCCCGGAGGGGCATTCGCGGTGACTCCGCGGGCTGCGAAGCCCGCGGCCCAGCCCAAAAACTAGTCTAAAAATATGACTAAAGTCATTGCTTTTATTGCCAAACAAACTATCGATCGGCCCGTGCATAAATAGTGATTATCGCTCCCTAGGGATTATATTCTCTTTGATGTTTACGTGATCAATGCAAGAAGCGATGGTTGCAAAAACCATTTAGGTACGCATCAATTTGATACTCTTCTCTCAAAAACAAAAACTATCCAAAAACAAGATACACATCTGCGAAATGTTATTCCGGCTAAAATATAATTAGAATCACACTCAGATATCCAGCTGTTGGTCGTTCATGTACACTTATGTACACACGGTGACACATCAAGCTATACAAAACCAACATAAGCTGGCCGCGCGACGTTATACGTTACACGACCTACGCGCGGCCAGATTATTTTGGTTTTGTATAGCTTGATGTGTCGACGTGCGTACCTACACATTAGAAGCACTTCACAGGGTTTCCAGATCTGCTATATCTCAATTTACCTGAAGCACAGTATAAGAAAGAGTAACTATTACCTAAAGGTTTGTGCTGCAATATCTACCTATGGCTTTACAGGATTATAATCAGGCAAGTAAAATAAAATACCTAGGTATTGATCTTTTCAAGTTTTATTTTGTGCGTCTATAATAACATTAATAACTTAATAAATAAGTGATACAATCATGGATAAGAACATTTTTCAGACATATTCCAAGTTTTATCATCACTACATAGTATAAAACAAAGTCGCTTCCCGCCGTGGAATGCTTAGATCTTTAAAATTATGCAACGGATTTTGATGCGGTTTTTTTTATAGATAAGATTCAAGAGGAAGGTTTATATTTGTATTAATTGATCTGAGGTTTATATGTATAAAATACATGCATAGTATCAGCATTGCACCCGTGCGAAGCCGAGACGGCTCGGTAGTTCAATATATAAATGTTTGGATAGATCTGTTGACGCCTACCTGACAATAACATTGCTTGCATTAAGAATAAAAAAATTGGCCCACATAATATTTTCAAGACGTTGTAAAGCAGCAGTAATGGAGTTGTCATTATTTCTACTTCTATGCATAAATCTTCATTATTGTGTCAAATTTTGATTAAGTAGATTAATTCAATAGAAATCTTGTGATTGAGACCCTTCTTCTTGTGACTGAGATCTCGCATCTGTTTATTATGATTGTACAGTATGAATCTTCGTCTGTCATTGACTGCAAAGCACTGTTTGGCCGTTGGCTATCGTTTTCATTTTGCAGGGATAGTGATTGTGGCTATTCCTGTAAAAACATATCATAAAGGGACTTTTATATTGACATTTATTTCTAACTACATAGAACTTATTTCTTTTTCTCTTACAGATGCCGTGCTACGCTGAAAATTGAATTGAAGAAAATTTTAAATGGATTTCAGACTAAGTGGTATTTCCCGGAATGTATCGGGGCACACTAGATGGAAAACACAAACATTTTTGCTCCTGACGATACTTCACATTACTTTAATTACAAAGGTTACCACAGCATTGTCTTGTTGGCATTAGTGAACATTGTAACTAATGGGAGAGCTTCTGGTGGAGGCAGGAGCGTCTGATATTGAACAATGTGTACATTTATCAAAATCATAATTTTCGTTTTTATTTGTACATTGTGTTAATTTGTTGTTATTGCTGTTAGATTTGCTAAGCGATCATTGCAAATTATGATTAAAATTATTATAAACAGTACTTTTTATTTAATTTTCCAAAACAAAGTTCTACTATGTGGTCACCCTGGTCTTCTATTTATTAGAGAAAATCTTAAAATATCACGGCTCCCGTCAGCGGCCGGGGGAGCGCGCGACTGACGGAAGACGGACATGGATACTGTTTAGTAACGTAATCTTTCATAACACATTTTTACTACTTCGAACTGCAATCAACATGTTTCAACTGAGGGACCACCTTTAGCCTGGCAATACACATCCGATTTTCTACAGATTGTCTGATCTGATAGATATGTAAGTCCCTCTCCCTTCCATCAGGAAGAAGACGGACGGAAGCTTCAGACATTATACTATTGTCTGATGCTTCCATCCCTCTCCTTCGTGATGAGAAGGACATATAGTAGGACCACGAGAAAACGCCGAGAAGCCAGACGAATTCAGATACTTAAAATTCTGGTCCCTCAATGGGAATGGACATTTTTCGGGCTAAAGCAGTTAAAAAGATGTTAGATCTAGCCCGAAAAGGGTCGAGGTGGCAACACTGACGACGGATGGCAAGTCGCGATCCTTGTGAGTAGCATACCTACGCGTAGTGTTGCTAACGGTTAAATTAGCTCACCACTTTTTATTTTGCGGTAGGCGACGAAACTGTGTGCACACGAACATTTTTGCTCCTCAAAATTTATCTATCTATACTATTATAAAACTGTAACAGGAAGTTTGTCTGTACATTGAAGATATTAACAAAAAAAAAGTTACGATATGGTTTTTAGGTGTCCCTGATTCCATTTCACCAATTTTTGGATTTTTTGTCTGTCTGTTTGTTTGTTTGGGTGTTTGTTTGTGTGTTTGTTTGTTTGAACGAGTATCACGCAAAAACTACTGAACGGATTTTGATGATTTTTTGTTTGATAGCTTATGATCTGACTTAAAATCTGGTATATAATTTGTGCGGACGAAGTCGCGGGTTAACGCTCGCTTTAAATAAAATTGAAATCTACTTTATCTTTGAATCTCGGATCTTCATCTTCATCAACATCTACACCAGACATTGCAGCACTTACAAGTGAGTTTGCTGAATTTAAAACATCTCAACTCTCAAAAGTCAAGTAGAGCTATTGTCGCTCGGTCTGGATCGGCATGAGACTTATCTGAGGCGGAAGGTTCTGCTCCTGCATGGTGTCCCAGAGGACAAGGACGAGAGAACCCATAAAGTAGCAGCTCAGATAATATCCGACAAAATGAAAATGCCAGAGGCGTCGCCCGATGACTTTGAAATGTGCCAACGACTTGGCTCCAATATATCCAAGCCAAGGCCCATCCTGCTCAGATTCCACATTGTGCAGCAGCGACGTGAGGTGTAGGATGCCAAGTCATCGTTGAAGGGGTCTGGGTTCACTCTGTCAGAGTTCTTTTCTTTTTTTTTTAATTCAATTTTTTTTTAAAGCGACTTTTTTTCAAAATGTTATGTACATGTCAGTCCCATCGTACCTTATGTCTAGATTTTACCTACTTTCTAATTTACTTAACGAGACACTGATGAATTTGCAAAGGCGAACACTTTTCTAGCAGCATCAGAACTTGGTGATGCCAGGATGTTATGAAATATGCCCACATCAAGCTCCCTCATCAGTGTCATTCGATCCTGCTCGTAGCGAACACACTCCACTAACAGGTGATAAACGTCCTCGACCACTCCACACTCCTCACAATTAGGTGAACTACACATTTTCATCATGAAGCCGAATTTATTTAGTGGAATGTGTCCACTACGATGCCTATGTGCCATAACAACAACTTTTCTACTGGCCTTAATTTGGGTAAACCAAGGTATGTGAGGAGGCTGACTTTGTATTGTTTTATACCAAATTCCTTTTTCTTTAGATATTTCATCAAAATATTCTTTCCACATCTTAAAACACATATTTTTAAATTTAGGTCAGAGTTCCTGACTCTGACTAGACATCAAGTTTTCATGGCTGCCTGCGTGCACTTCGGAGTCAATCGCTGCTGGTCGACTGATGGCAAGATTAACATTCTGCTGCCGGACAAGAGCCGTCGTAAAGTGGAGTTGCAGTCTGATTTGGAGTTGCTCATAGGGAAGTTTCCGGGTCAACCGAGTGACTCCCAAAACCAGCCGCTCGCGCAGAATGAAGGCAAGACCCCTAAACCCGTAGCGAAGCCCGTTGTGAGGCCTAACAGAGCAACGAGGAAGAAATAACTTCACTGTTTTTCAACCATTTTTTTTCTCTATTCTGCCTTTTAGCCGCGACTTTTTAATTTAGCAGTGTTTCATTTGTTTTTTTGTTGTCTGGCTTTGCAGGTAGTTCACCCAAAATTTCTTTTTATGTTAGTTTTAAAGGATTTCTTTTAAAAATGTATTTGTTATTGTTGGCCTGTCAACGTAAATTTTCGCTTTTGACAACACTTTGACATATTAGTTTTCGTTTAAAATGTGTAAATGTCATTACAGTGGAACTAACGTTTTTAAAATTTCTCACCTAGTTTTCGCTCAATTTTTAACCGACTTCAAAAAAGGAGGAGGTTTCTCAATGAGGGATTTTCAAGAAGAAAAATAAAGTTAGTTCCTAATTTCTCAATAGATGGCGTTGACCAGAGAGGGGTCCAATAGGTATGAGCAAATATATTAATTAATATTAATAATAAAAATACACAGTACAAGAAAGTTATTAACAATCTGGGTGTTATTGACGACCCGGTTGGTGTAATGATTGCCACGCCGGATTCTCAAACCAGGGGTCCTGGGTTTGAGTCCCGGTTCGGTCATGGATGTTACATGTTTGTGCCGTTGTTGAATGGTTCCCATAACAAAAAGCCTACTTGGGATCACTACAAAGTATGTGCCTGTGAGTGTTATTTATTTATAAAAACGAAAAAAGCCTCAGATTTGGCTGTAATAAGCTTCACTTTCCAACATAAAGAATATTGAAATTGCTTTGCTAATAAAGAGCGAAATTTTTCGTCTATGGCTTTGCTTTTCATTCATTAAATCTGACGTATGATTTGAATATTCCCGGTTTATTTTTATTGAAATTCTCAGTTTCTGTTAAGTTTTTGTAGTTTGTTATTGTTTCTCGTTTATTGTTCGTATATTCAAAACGGATAAGTAGGCCATACAGCCACGTCTGATACTCGATTCGTTGTTGACGGTCAATAACACCGAGATTGCTAAATAATAATAAATAAAATAATAAAATAATAGTCTTGTGTAAAGCTGTAACATAAGTGTGTCTGTACATTGAAGATATTAACAAAAAATAAGTTACGATATGGTTTTTAGGTATCCCTGATTCCATATCACCAATTTTTGGATTTTTTGTCTGTCTGTTTGTTTGTGTGTTTGTTTGGGTGTTTTTTTGAACGAGTATCACGCAAAAACTGCTGAACCAATTTTGATGAAACTTTATTTGTTTGATAGCTTATGATCTGACTTAAAATCTGGTATATAATTTGTGCGGACGAAGTCGCGGGTTAACGCTCGTTAATTAATATAATTCATACCTATTGGACCCCTCTCTGATCAACGCCATCTATCGAGAAATTAGGAACTAACTGTATTTATTAATTTAGATATATTTATTTATCTCTTTTTAAGAAAAAATACGACATTGTTAGAGGAAGAAAAAACAATTGAAAGTCCACCTTCAAATTATATAGTTATGTGTGAGACCTCCTTTCTAACAGTGTCACTCCCATCCGCACTAATAAAATCATCAGACGACGAAGTGCAGGAAAAGAAACTATTATTTGGTTCGGCGTGATCATCATACATTATAAATAATAATAAATATAGATAAAAACTAAATATAAAAAAATTGCCGAAAAACAACCACAAAAGTACTGCAAATAGAGTACAGAAAGCACTGTACTCGCCGGGCGTGAGGAAGAAAAATATTCAGTAGTAACAGTGGCGGACTAAGCCCGTCGGAGGTCCGGGGCGGCAAAACTAAATGAGGCCCCCCGGTCTATCCAGAAATTGATATCTATGATTTTTTCGAGCCGTGGCAAAAACTTGACATAGGCGCCTTCCCTCCATGGACGTAGATAGCGATAATTATTACCCAGGGAGTTTCAGGTCCAGGCTAGGTCGTTGCAATAAAATCCCGGTGAAAAAAAATTGAATTGAACTTGAGATTGATGCTATCTAAAATTTAGCTAGAGCGAGCGAAGAGAGCTCGAGATTTTACAACAATATTATCAGGTCATTGCAAACCTTGTTGCAAACTTAAAAATGAAGTTAAATAAATTAAAAAAAAACCCCAGCCCCGATTTTTCCGAGCCGAAAACTAGGAGCGAGCGAAGCAAGCTCGAGATTTCACTGCAATATAAACACATCACTGCAATATAATAAGATCACTGCAATACGAACTGAAACCAGGAGCGAGCGAAGAGAGCTCGAGATTTTACTGAAATATTAAGGGAGCACCGACCCTATTGTGTTGCCCTCAATCGTATTTTTTTATTTCTAAACCATTAAACAACATTTCCAAAAAACAAGAATGTCACATGATCTACATTCAATGCGTCAGAGATACGTTTATAACCAGGGGCGAGCAAAGCGAGCTCGAGTTTTTACTGTAATCCCTTCGATTAGGTCGAATACCCGTAGCGAGCGTAGCAATATCGAGGTTTTACTACAGTGAGACTAGGTTGTTGCAAAAGGTACAAAACGAGGAGCGAGCGAAGTAAGCTCGAGAATTTACTGAAATCAAATGAGATCATTGCAATATGATTTAGAACCAGGAGGGAGCCAAGCGAGCACGAGATTTTGATAAATTATAACTCAATTTTCAGGCGAAATTAAGTCAATTCGAAAAGTTGGAGCGAGCTCATGATTATGCTGACTACATAATAACATGGTTGAGTAGCTCTTGCCGAAATGGCAACTCCATTTGTGTGTGAAACAAAAACTGGATTGTTTCAGAGCGTAGAAATAAAATAATAAAAAAATTAAGCGAGCGGTGCGAGCTCGAAAATTGTGTGAGGCCTCAACTGCAGTCCCAAGACTGGAGGCCCGTGCCTCCAACTTCAAACTACCTCTTACTTACTGAACATATTTTTAATTTAATTAAAAAGGACTTCTCTTCTCGAGACTTCGGAGGCCCCCCAGGGCCGGGGGCCCGGAGTGGACCGGGCTTATTTTTTGTTAATATCTTCAATGTACAGACACACTTCTGTTACAGCTTTATAATAGTATAGATAGATATTAATAGTAAAAATACACAGGACAAACCCTTTCTTATTGTTGTTGGTTTATTATTTATCAATCTCGGTGTTATTGTCCGTCAACAACGAATCGAGTATCGGACGTGGCTGTATGGGCTACGTATCCGTTTTGAATATACGAACAATAAACGAGAAACAATAACAAACTACACAAACCTAACAGAAACTGAGAATTTCAATAAAAATAAACCGGAAATATTTAAATCGTACGTCAGATTTAGTGAATGAAAAGCAAAGCCATAAACGAAAAATTTCGCTCTTTATTAGCAAAGCAATTTCAATATTCTTTATATTGAAAGCGAAGTGACCGATTTAAGTATTGTTCGTATATTCAAAATGGATACGAAGCCCATACAACCAAGTCTGATACTTTATTCGTTTTTGACAGACAATAAATAAATAATAAATAACGCTCACAGGCACATACTTTGTAATGATCCTAAGTAAGCCTTAGGCTTTTTGTTATAAACATATAACATCCATGACCGAACCGGGACTCGAACCCAGGACCCTGGTTTGATAGTCCGGCGTGGCAATAATTACACCATTCGAGTCGTCAATAACACCCAGATTGTTAATTACTTTTACTGTGTATTTTTATTATTAATATTAATTAATATATTTGCTCATACCTATTGGACCCCTCTCTGGTCAACGTCATCTATTGAGAAATTAGGAACTAACTTTTTTTTCTTTTGGAAAATCCCTCATTGACAAATTCACAAAACAACCCGCCCATTACGCAAGATTACCTATCTTGCGTAATGGGCGGGATGTTTGTAGTTTTCGTTCAATTTCGTGCCGATTTAGTGATGTTCTGGAGTTTCTGTTGTTCTCTTACCAATGTTACTGTTAACAAAGGATACTGGAATTTCACTCGATCGCTGCATTCAAAACAATAATATCCGTCGGTATGAGTAGATATAAGTAAGTATGTATAGTAAAGGTTGAATTATTGTCGGTGAAACATAGATGGCGCTAGCAAACCTTCAATTTGACATAAGGTGGATGCATAATGCTGCCACGAGTGGGTTCTCTTTTCTAATATACTTATGTTACTCTTTGAGCATTCGAGATGCATTCCTAAAATTATGTGTAGTAACTAGAAATAACAATAGGTAGGTATGACGTCTACAAATATTGGTAAAAATATTCCTGCAAGGGCTGCATGCGAAATGCGTGCGACACGTGCGCACTCATCAACAGTTGACGGAAAACTAGTTAGAAAAAAACTTGCGATTCGCCTTTAGACGGTCAACCGATTGCGAAAAGCACGGTAGCGCTCCATCTTTTTTGCTTTCTGCGTTTGCAATTGTGCTTTCGGCCTTTAGACGGGCAATCGATTGTGTGCTTCCTGCCAAGGCCGAATCGCGCGGCAGCAAAATTACGCGTCTACTCGGTGATTTAACTGTTATTGGACTATACGTACGAACCATAACTTTTGATACATTTGGTATTGCGCTAATCGTGGCTCTTGACAGCCGATAGAGCCGTTTTGACAATTCGCTTGGACGTTATTGGTTGTCATTTACATAGAGTTTACCGCGAAGCGGAATTCAGCACAGTTGAATAGTAATTGGATTGCAATGTGTTTAGAACTGAAATTGGATAAGAATAGAACTTCGATTTTTTAACTTAGCTCAATCGGACACCCCTCCTAAAATTTTTGCTATTTGGCCATCACAGAAAGCAGGGATCAGTTGCCCGTCTAAAGGGGTCTTTAAAGCACCCTTTAGACAGGCAATCGATTGTGTGCTTCCTGCCAAGGCCGAATCGCGCGGCAGCAAAATTGCTCGTCTAAGGCCGATCGCACGATCGCAAATCTGGTCTCAGCCAATAGGCACTTGATTGGTATTGTGATATTTACGAATAAAAATTGTTGTAAAACGAGTGTCTGCTTCTGATTGATTCATAAAACTACATACCTTATTTTTTAATCCCCCATTTAAACAAATCTAAAACAAAGCAAAAAAAACGATCTAGCGAATGAGATTGCGGTAGTTGGTATGGGCCTCTAGACCATAACCAAGAGACACGGCGGAAGTGAAAAAATTAAAAAGAAAACAGTGTCCAATCAAAATTAGGCAATCGTTCTACCAATAGAAATCAAGCAATTCCACCAATTAGGCGAGTTGGGATTCGGATGGACGGGATGTACAAAACTTGGTCGTACATGATCTGTGCCTTACAAAACAGAATGGGCATGCTTGGTACAGGCTGATCATGCACGTCCCGTTTATCCATGTACATTAAGGATTCATTTGCTTGGTTGTCAATAACAGGACGCGAATAACACATCCGTACATAGTTAACCTGGACAGGGAATGCACGGCACGAGCAACCGCGACCGAATATTTTAAATACGTGTACATCAATAACTGGCCGTGTAAAACTCTCTGTACAAAACGGGATGGCAATACCTGGATGGGAATAAACAACCCGCGCTAATTATGCGCGAAGGAATATGTACACACTGTTTTGTACACCCCATCCATTCGAGTACAAACAGTACTTCAAAAACATGTACGTGGATAACTGGCCGTGCGAAACTGGCCGTACAAAGACCTCACCCGAGAATGTAACTCACTACGTTATAAGAGTCAGGACCTCCATACTAAAAACTGGTCGTGAACGATGATCCAGAATGTATGAAACTAGTGCAATCGTTCACAGAAATTTTATGGCGGCGGTGCACGTTTCATATAACGTTTTTTTGTTAGAGGGTTGCGCAAGCCTGGATTTGAATGAACGAATGAATGGATTCAACATTTTCTAGTCAATATTTTTGCACTCTTGCAACATTTTAAACTGTCCCATTCACGTACTATAAATTTAGTATAGACCGGCGGTGGTGTAGAGCCGTCTGTCTGCCAGGAGCAACTTTTTTCAAAAAAAAAATAAGAAGTATTTTTAAATTTTTAATCTATGAATAAACAACGTGAAGTGGCGTCAGCAAGGAATACACTCAATAATTTTCTTTGAATATACTACTCTCGCGTCAGTTTTTCGATTGTTTCACAAAATTTTGCGTTGTTTTCCACGAGTTTCGAGTTTTAGGCTGAGCCTCAGTATTTTATTGGAAATATAATAAAAATATCGTAATTTAGAAACTACTGGGTGCTTTTTCATACTTATTCTTGTTTCGGTTCCCGCATAAAAGCTTTCAAAATGAGTAAGTATTTCATGAAATATGCTTTATATTGTATATTTGTTAATCTAAAAAGGTATCTAAACTATTTTTAAACATATCACAATAGCGAAACCTAAAATTACCATTTCACTAACATAACCTCAAAATGCGATTCTAAAATTGTTGACCGCTTGTCGACGTAAATTTTTTGAGCCTCTAAATATTGTCGGGTCAGAGTGTCATCTTATCGTATGCTCATTGTAATATTCCACATCCATAAGACTTCAGCTATTTTATACATCCATTATCAAGATTGCAATTAAATACTTGTATATATACAGGGTGGCTCATTCAAATCGGTCAGTATGGGAAAGTCTGAAACTATAAGACATACGATGATTTGTTCTTAGGAACCATGTCACCGATTTTGATAAAAATAAAAACTGCATTCATACATTTGAAAAAAAGTGTACCCAGACGGGGAATCAAACCCGGTTGTTTTGAAAAAAAAACTTACAGTTTTTCTGTTTAAATAACGATTGTGAAGGTCTTAAGCAGCAAATGTCTCTATGAAACAATCAATTGAAAAGCCCACTTAAAGTAAGTGTGTAGATATTGCAGACATGTCAAACCTCATTTGAAAATGGAACGTCTAGGTGTGACTGGCCGAATAGCAATAAAAAAAGAAAAGAAAGAAAACTAGAGTGTCAAATATTTTGGCGGGAACTGAAAATTAATGCTTCGGTATTTTTGTGTTTATCGCTGTGTGGTTGGGAAAATGTGTTTTACAAACTCCGAGCACTTTGATTTATTGGAAGCCTACTTTAAAAACGACAGAAATTGCTCCCGTGCACTACATTGGTACCATATCAAATATCCAGCACGTATTTTACCTACACGTAAGATATTCATCAAAATTGTTCACAATTTGAAGACCCATGGAAGTTTTAAAAAGCCAAAAAAAGTAAAACCAAGAAAATGTGATGAAACATGGAAATGAATATTTTAACCTATTTTGAAGCAACACCAGATGCCTCCACCCGTAATGCAAGTCGTGATATTCCTGAAATTTCACGTCCGACTATTCAAAGAACCCTAAAGAAATACAAATACAAGTGCTACAAGAATGGACATTGGGTGCAGGCCTTACATGCAGGAGATGATATTAGACGGCTGGAATTTTGCAATTGGATAAAAGAAACAATGGGTCTAGACAGACATTTTTTAAACTATGTAATATTTTCTGATGAGACTCAATTTTCCAACAATGGAATGTACAATCGTAAAAATCATCACTATTGGAGTCGAGAAAATCCCTTAAGAATACACGAAAGACGCCGTCAAGTTAGATTCTCGTTTAACTGCTGGGTCGGCCTACTTCACAATAAGGTACTCCTGTTTAAAATTTATGATGGACATTTGGACCGATTCAAGTACCTTGCAATCTTAGAAGATCTTTTAGGGGCCGTAGGAGAAATGCCAGCAGAACTAAGAGAACAAGTTTATTTTCAACAGGACGGAGCACCAGCCCACAATAGTCGCATAGCAAAAGACTTTTTAAATGAAAACTTTCCGCGAAAATGGATTGGCACGAACGGCCCTATCAAATGGCCCGCGAGGTCGCCCGATTTAACTCCTCTAGACTATTTGTTGTGGGGTTACGTTTAGGATAAAGTGTACAAAAGAAGCAATGACACCGTTGAAGACCTAAAAGCAGCCATAGAGTCCATTTTAACGCAAATTCACCACATGAAGATACAAAATGCCATAGTAAGATCGTTACCTAAACGTGTTGAATATTGTATTGAAAAAGACGGTGGTCACTTCGAACACCTACTATGATAAATTAAAGTACTTATGTAAAAACAATGCATTTTATTCATTTTAGACATTGTGTTTCATAGAGACATTTGCTGCTTAAGACCTTCACAATCGTTATTTAAACAGAAAAACTAAGTTTTTTTTTCAAAACAACCGTGTTCGATTCCCCAGCTGGGTACACTTTTTTTTCAAATGTATGAATGCTGTTTTTCTTTTTATCAAAATCGGTGACATGGTTCCTAAGAACAAATCTTTGTATGTCTTATAGTTTCAGACTTTCCCATACTGACCGATTTGAATGAGCCACCCTGAATAACTACTTTAATTTTTTCAGCTCTCGATATTCGTCCAAACCACACAATCTACATAAACAATCTCAATGAAAAAATCAAGAAGGAGGAGCTAAAGAAGTCTCTTTACGCTATATTCTCACAATTTGGTCAAATCCTGGACATTGTTGCACTAAAAACATTGAAAATGAGAGGGCAGGCCTTCGTTATTTTTAAAGAAATTTCTAGTGCTACCGTCGCATTGAGGAGTATGCAGGGATTCCCGTTTTATGATAAACCAATGGTATGTTACGTTATTTTAAAATTGTCATAATGGTAAAGACTTTCCCTATAGGAAGTTTGTAAAAAAATTTTTGGACTTCCCATACTAAATGCAATTAGCTGATCGAACATTTGTATGAAAAGTCTTTGTTTTTTCAAATTTCCTATTGGTTTCTTAGGGAAAGTTGTTCAGTATTATGGGTACAAGTTACAATCACCCCTAAAAGTAATGTAACTGTTTAACCATAACACTGTATTTTTGATAAGCACAACAGAATTGGTGTATGCCAGAAGGAACTAGTGTTCAGCTGGTTTTACCTTTTGTCTAGAGTTTATTACATTATTGTACTAATTATACTTCTTTACAGAGAATCCAATACTGCAAAACAGACAGTGATGTCATCGCAAAAGTCAAGGGTACCTTCCAAGAAAGGCCTAAACGCCCGAAAATGCCCAAAGGACCCGATGAGGGCAAGAAGAAGAAGAGCAAGGATGCCCGCGCCAACGCCGTGCCTGGCTTCGGCCAACCCAGCCTCCTCAACAATGTTAACGTTGAACAACCACCCAACCAGATATTGTTCTTGACTAATCTACCCGATGAGACTTCTGAGATGATGTTGTCCATGTTGTTTAACCAGTAAGTTTTGATATTTATTTATTTGTTTATTTGAAATATTATCTGTAAGTATCAAGTGGCGACGGGCTCACTCCCCGTCACACTGGACAGAGTTTCGGTACTAGTGAAACGTGGATGTTCTGAGGTTTCAGAATATCTCTGACTACCCCCTCGGGGATTATAGTCGTGAGCATATATATGCTATCTGTAAGTATACTCACCTGCCAAAATTACGCAGCGTAATTACAATTTATAGGTACTTGAAAAAATCTGATATATAAAAAACATTGCACTAAGAATCAGATTTTTAGTGTTCATAAGTATTGATCGCAATAGGTAGTGCAATTTAGGGTTATGTTGCAAATATTTGTGTGATGAATATTAATATTTGTATTCGATTCATGGGTGCTTGTATCTATACTGGGCCTAAAATTTTGCATTGTATATTAAACAGGGTACACGCCCCGTGTAGATACAAACACCTATGCATCGAATACAAATATTAATATTCATCACACAAATATTCGCAACATTACCCACTACCTATTCCGATCACTGTTCATAAGACAAAAGGTGAGAGAATGAACCAAACTCCACCATGCAGTCTCTGTATGAGTTGGAGGAGGAAAGTTAGTGGTTAACAAGCTTAAATTCAAGTTGCCCCAATAGACTTCTGACTTGGCTCAACAAATAATTCCATTTAGCGAGTTTATCTGCAGTGCTTGAGATTAAAATTACTAAAGCACCACAATATTATTTGTGTGCAATTTTAATTTGCTATAATGAGTTTTTAATTTTATAATTCTTACAGGTTCCCTGGTTTCAAGGAAGTTCGCCTTGTACCAAACAGACATGACATTGCTTTTGTTGAGTTTGCAAATGAAATGCAATCTGCGGCAGCCAAGGAAGCGTTGCAAGGGTTCAAGATTACTCCTACGCATGCCATGAAGATTACATTCGCCAAGAAATAGTGTTACAAATTGTAATAATAGTGTTTTAAATTATACAATAAAGTCTATAAGTATCATGAGAACTGTTTTGAGCATTGCACTTCGCCTTAACAGCTCTCCGGCTGTGATTAGTTATTAAAATGTAAACCGTGTGTTTTCTATGCCATTGTACACCTACTCCTACACAGTTTTGCTTTAGTACATTTTTACACCGCAATCAATTATAGAAAGAGGATTCCATATCTATGTCCATAAACCTAAAAAGCAAGAGTACAATATGTAAAATATCTGTGAGTACATTACATATCTCTGACTACCCCATCAGGGAATATAGTAGTGTGCATTTGACACAGAACATTATAAGAGGGAATAGAAATGCAAAGAAGCGCTTTAGCTTCGGAGACGGCTGTCGCCACTTGTCTTCCCGCTCACGCTGCTACAATTTCTCATGCCCTCGCTCGCATCACGCCGCGTGCCTTATGGTGTTATGCATATCATTGCATAACCTGTGTCGACACCTTCCACGCCTACTTTGCACTTCTAACCCCTCTTATATAGTTCTGTGGCATTTGCAATGAGCAGAAGCAGATGGTTGGTAGAAAGCTTCCAAATAATGTAAATTTTTTCTCTTGGTATTAGCTGAAACGAAATTTTACCTTTGGTATCCCAGTATAATACTGCAAAATTGTATAAACTGAGAGAAAAAGACGGGACAGCAGAAATACATAGAAAAGATAAAGAGGTCGAAAATTACGTCATCCATCATAGTTCGCCGAATTCTATGTTATTTTTGGTGATTGCGAAACGTCAAACTTCGTAAATGGATGGCTCGTTCCCGAATTTTTTATTTATTATTTTTTCGTTAATCAAACCTTAGATTCTTTCGAGTGAGTGTTCTAACAAGTGTAGTGCTAATTACTAATAGCGATCTTTTAATCGGAACCCGCGTATAAAGTGAATTCAGTGATAAAACATGGAAGATATATTTCAATGGTGCAGAGAAGGAAATGCCTTGCAAGTCCGGGTTTGGCTGGATGATACCGAACATGACATGAATCAGGGGTATGTTTAGACTAATTCCTACATAATTCATCAATTACATCGCCATATGGAAGTCTGGTATTTCCGTAAAAGGCATTGGTAGTCCACGCCCACTGTTTTATGTCATGGCCTAGTAAAATGTGTCAGCGCCTTGTAAAATAGTAAATAGGTGTAATAATGAGAATCTAAATCTCAGAACAGGTTTGTAAAATATCCTAAGAGGTAATACATTCTGGTAGTAATTCAATGGCAGTTGGTGGAGAAGCAAAATAAGTTGCGTGTTATATTTTATGAGTCTTAGCAGGATATCTTGTGGAGAACATAATTATATTACTACCAATATTAAATCTTCATTAGGGTATGATGGGACTGATATGTACATGTGCATAAAAGTCTAAGGATGGTGTAGGATCACCAGGACAGGAGCAAGACAGGAGTGAAGGTGAATGATCGAGGTGCTTTTGTGTACTTCTTTATTAGGGAAAACTATTCAATGCAATCGCTCTCGTCTCTTATCTTCTCCGAGACAGCTGCCGAACCAGCAACAAACTTTCTAAGCGTTACAAAACCACAGACAAAAAACCTTGGTGCGGATACTCGCCACTGTTAAGTACTGGCCATATAATTGGTTATGACTTTGTGTCAGTCAGTCTATGTGACTAGGAAACATTGTTGTTGTCTTTGATTCTTGACATTTGCTGTAAACAGATATCGTACGCAATATATTTGTATTTCAATTTCAACTTAAATAGTTTCAGTCGTTTTCTAAACAATCCTTAACATGGTAGCAGAGTGTGGTTCTAATCACAAATAAATTGAGGATTGGACTGATTCAGTTGGATTTAACGAGTTGAGAATTTTTCAACCAGATCTGTCAAAATGGAAAGGTCGCTGTACGATGTGACGAAAATCCAAATTGGTGTACTGGAAGGAAAAAATTGGACAACTTGGAAATACAAAATGGTGGTAGCGCTCAAAGGTATGGGAATTCTTGACCTAGTAGAGGGAAAAGTAGATGTGCCCAAGATACCAGAGTTAACGGCTACACCAGAAGAGATTGCGAGGTACGAAAAACAATTGCAGATATATCAAAAGAACGAAAGTGTTGCAATTCTTACTATCACGACCAATTTGACAGATGATAATCTTCAGAAAGTAATGAGATTTTCTACCGCTAGAGAAGTATGGCAAGAATTACATCGACTTTTTGATGGAATGTCTGAAGACAAAGCATACGATCTCTGCATGAAATTCTTCGGATATAAGAAACTTCCTGGTGATGACATGGTTACACACACATCTAAATTAAAGAATATGTGGTCAGAACTTGTCACAGAAATGCAGAAATCTGAAGGACAGAGTAATCTACCAGAGATATTTCTAATATGCAAGCTGTTAGATACACTACCTGAAGAATATTTCGCTTTCAAATCCAGTTGGATGTTGCTTTCCAAATCTGAAAGGACGGTAGAAAAATTGACGACTCAATTATGTGCGCATGAGAGAGCAATGAATGCTAATGACAATCATGAGCAAGCAGAAGCTCTAAATGTGCAAAGAGCTGGAAATCTGAAGAAGAAATCTGACAAAAAGAAGCAAAGTGAGAAATGCAATTACTGTGGGGAGAAAGGTCATCGTGTAAAGACATGTCCTAATTGGATAAATGATGGACGCCCACCAAAACCAAGTACATCCAAAGGTGATCCAGAAAAAACTGTGAATATGAGTGTGATGGCTGTAAATGACAAAGACAATGAGAAAGATGAAGATAATTGGTTTGTAGATAATGGAGCTACTAGTCATGTTACGAACAGGTTTGACATCTTTCAAACGTTTGAGCATTTTACTAACTCACATACAGTCACAACAGCTAATGGTCATGCTATAGAAGCAATTGGCAGAGGAACCATTAGAGTTGATGCAGATGTTGAAGATCACAAGGAATGTATCACTTGGACGAATGTATGGTATGTACCTGCCATTACAAAGAACTTATTTTCAGTTCTGGCAGCCCAAGACAAACTCGGAAACAGTACTTTTACGTCGTCGGCTACAACATGTAAATTATCGGTTGAAGGAAGGACCTTGCTAATTGGGGACAGAAAGAAGCATGGTGGTCTCTATAAGCTGAGATTAAACAATGTTATGCCCACTCAACAATTAGAAGTAAATAACACAAATAATTTGCTACAGTTATACCACGAACGATTAGCACATCAGAATAAGATTCATGTGAAAAAGGTAATCGAGAGAGAACTTGGAGTAAAAGTCAAACTTGATAGTGAATTGTGCGAGGGATGCATTTATGGCAAAGCGCACAGACAGAAATTTGGTCATAGAGAAAGAGCAACTAAAGCTGGTGAGCTTATCCATGCTGATGTATGTGGACCCTTTCCATATTCTGTAACCAAATTCAGATATTTTGCACTTTTTAAAGATGATTATTCGAAATTTCGCTATATATACTTTCTGAGACAAAAGTCAGAGGTACACGAGAAGCTTAAACTGGTGTTGGCTGAGATAAAAGCAATGGGACACACAGTAAAAGAGCTATTAAGTGACAATGGCGGAGAATATGATAATGCTAAGGTCAAGAAAATACTGGCGGAAAACGGAATTAAACAAAGATTAACAATGCCATATACACCTCAGCAGAACGGATGCGTAGAAAGAGATAATCGTACCGTTGTAGAAGCCACGAGATCGATTATGCATTCTAAAATGTTACCGGTTGGATTATGGGCAGAGATTACTAACGCAACTGTATACGTATTGAATAGAACAGGTAATACGCAAGAAGACAAAAGTCCCTATGAGATTTGGTGTGGTAAGAAACCAAAAATAGGACATTTGAGAATACTTGGAAGTACCTGCTATGCCCATGTACCAAAAGCTACGAGGAAAAAGTTGGATAAAAAAGCTATTAAAGGTGTACTATTAGGATATGACAGTGACGAGGGATATCGAGTATGGATCAAAGATACCACTAGTATGGTACGATCCAGAGATGTTATCTTTGAAGAGAAAACTTTGAAACCCAGCGACTGCATAGAGAAACCTTTAGAAGCTAATCCGGGCAGAGGATTAGAAATTCCTATCCCAATACCGACATTTCTTGATGATACAAAGACATCCACAAATCCGGATTCATCAACTTCACCACCTATCGATATATCTAGTGGCCGAGAGACTTCTAACTCAACCGAAGATGAGACAGTAGAAGAACCTGCCGTTTTAAATGAGGGAATAGACGAACCAGAAGACGACTATGAGTCTGCTGATGGAGAAGGAGAAGAATTCGAGAATGAATCTGAATGTGAAGAAGTTTTGCCGTATCGCGAAATCGAGGAGCAAGGAAAAATTACACTAAGAGATAGGTCAAAATTACAACGTCCAGGTAGATTTGAGGATTTTGTAACAGCTGTAATAGATAGCACCAATGATTTTAATGAGCCACCCTCTTATCAAGAAGCCATGCGTAGCAAGGACAGAGAAAAATGGATGCTAGCAATGGATGATGAGATGAGATCGCTTAAAGAAAATGAGACTTGGGAAATGGTGCCACTGCCAAAGAATAGAAAAGCTATCCCATGCAAATGGATTTACAAGATTAAAACCAATCCTGATGGAAGCATAGAACGCTACAAGGCTAGGTTGGTAATCAAAGGCTTTTCACAGAAAAAGGGATTGGACTACTATGAAACCTTTAGTCCTGTAACGAGGTTAAGCACTATCAGAGTGGTGTTAAGTATTGCTGCTAGGGATAACTTGACTCTAACTCAGTTTGATGTGTCCACAGCATTTCTTTACGGCAGCCTGAGTGAAGAAATTTATATGAAGCCACCAGAGGGATATAACGATGGCTCTAACAACATATGTAAACTCAAAAGGAGTTTATACGGACTAAAGCAAGCGCCACGTTGTTGGAATAATTGCATCAAAGACTACCTTCTGAGTGTTGGTTTCAGGGTAAGTGAAGCAGATCCATGCCTCTTCTTAAGGCGGAGAGAGGAGAAAATGTTAATACTAGCGCTCTACGTAGATGATGGATTACTTGCTTCAAATAATGAGGAAGAAACAAAACAGTTTCTGAATGAAATGCAACGCAGATTTAAAATCAAATCGAAACCAGCAAACTACTTTCTTGGTATGGAGATAGAGAGATATAAGGACGGTTCGATAAGATTAAATCAAACTGCATACTTAACCAAAGTATTGGAAAGGTTTCGTATGAGCAAGTGCAAGGCAGCCACAACTCCTATATCGAAAGATACTTCAGGAACTGGAGAAGAAGACGATGGAGAAAAATTTCCTTATCGTCAAGCAGTAGGTTCCTTGGCATATTTAATGGTTGGGACGAGACCCGACATAGCCTATGCAGTTGGTGTGGCATCTAGACACCTGGAGCATCCTTCAAGAGAAGATGTTACTAAAGTGAAGCGTATAATGCGCTATTTGCAAGGAACACGTGACTGGAGCATTGTTTACAGACGAAACGCTCATAAAGCATTGACTTGCTATAGTGATGCTGATCACGGGGGTGACATAGAGACAGGTCGCTCTACGACAGGAATGGTGTGCCTTTACAATGAAGGACCTGTATCGTGGCGAAGCTTTAGACAGGTGTCAACTGCGATATCAAGTACCGAGGCCGAAATCGTTGCGGCCAGTGAGACAGCCAGAGAAATGATATGGCTCGAGAAACTCATAAAAGGCATAGAAAGCATGAATGGTGTACCGACATTGTACATTGACAATGAGTCTGCTATTAGATTAGCTAAGAACCCACCATATGAGCTTCATCAGCGAACGAAGCACATTCGTATTCGACATTTCTTCATCAGAGAAGCTGTGAATGATGGTACTCTAGAAGTAAAGAAAGTGCCGGCAGAGAGTCAACTCGCCGACATGCTTACTAAACCTCTTTATAAGCCGAGGCTGACCAATCTAAGCAGACTCATAGGATTGAGCTGCAGCAAGAAATAGAACAGACTTCACAAAGAGAGAAGATGTTAAGTACTGGCCATATAATTGGTTATGACTTTGTGTCAGTCAGTCTATGTGACTAGGAAACATTGTTGTTGTCTTTGATTCTTGACATTTGCTGTAAACAGATATCGTACGCAATATATTTGTATTTCAATTTCAACTTAAATAGTTTCAGTCGTTTTCTAAACAATCCTTAACAGCCACAAGTCCCTAATAAACAATAAAATAAAACAACTGACTGAATAAAGAATTTTAAAATCAAGAGAAGTTAAAAAAAACTACATAATTATAATTTAAACTAATGGCTGTCTGTCCATACATACAAAAAAATGTTTTTTTTTTATTTATATATTTTTTTTGACATTATTTACATTCAGGCAGAAATGTTGTCTGTATGTCCCTATAATTATCATTCCATCACAATTAGCTCACTTAATTAGAATGTTCCTGTGAGTTTAAAGTTTAAGGAAAAATCCAGCATTAGGAAATATATTACAGTGCTGGAGGCATATCTAATATGAAATTAAACTAAAAATATATTTAGAATAGAATATAAGCAGATAATTCTTTACCACCATCTAGTAAAGAAAAAATTTACTTTATACGAGCTTTAACCCGCGACTTCGTCCGCACAAATTATATACCAGATTTTAAGTCAGATCATAAGCTATCAAACAAAAAAAGTTTCATCAAAATCGGTTCAGTAACTTTTGCGTGATACTCGTTCAAACAAACAAACAAACACACAAACGAACAGACAGACAAAATCCAAAAATTGGTGAAATGGAATCAGGGACACTTAAAAACCATATCATAACTTTTTTTTTGTTAATATCTTCAATGTACAGACAAACTTCCTGTTACAGTTTTATAATAGTATAGATTATGTTGCTCTTCAATAAACTCTTAAAAAAAGAAATGTTTTTTTTTAATATTTTTAACTAACTCATATTTGTTTAGTTTAAACTCGGATGCATGAATCATTTTAAACATCCCGTTTCCTTGATGTTGTAGTTTCAAACTATTTATCCTTAATGCATTAAGAACCAAGTTGTTTTGTTGCAATTTATGATTCATTTTATAGTTGAATTTTAGGTTGTCAACAGCTAAAATATTCAGAGAAAAATTTTATGAAATAAAAAAATTACAGATTCCACAAATTCTTTTTCGCTTTGTACTTAGTTTGTCAGAGACATGTAGTTGCCATCCTTAATAATAATAACTATCGCAAACTTCAACTATCTAGCTTATTATTATTGAAATTTTCTTTTTTTTTAATTTCCTGTATTATTAATTTATTACATACACCCAGTGATGTATCCATATTAAAGTGTCTGGAACTGTTACACTCCCTGTAGATTGTCCTGTGATATCTTTTTCTTAAGTCTGCAGTCTGAGTCTCTTCGCTCATTCGATTTTGAGCAAATATATGTTTGTGGTTTAGTATCAGTTTCTGGTAACTTTCTGTGAACTTTATAATTTCCTCCCTCATGTAGCGAACCTTAAGGTCATTGAGAAGTATGCCGTTTTCTGTACTTATTATTGTATGTTTATATTATTTTATGTTTTTTATACAATAAAGAATCTAAAGTAAGTGACTTACGTATTTCACAAAAACAATTTTCAGAGATGACCATGGCTTCAGCCCGCTCCACTGGGCATGCAAGGAGGGGCACCTCAAGATCGTAGAGATGCTCATCCGTCGAGGAGCGAGGATCAATGTCACCAACATGGGGGACGACACACCGCTGCACTTGGCCGCCGCTCATGGCCACAGGCCTGTCGTCCAATTGGTTCGTAAACTGTTATGATTTTACCTGAATGTTGTGTAGTGAAAATAACATACATAGCAGAACTTCATGATAATAGGTAGGCAAATAAAAAAGAATTATGAAGTCAGAAATATTCTAAATATATATTCAGTTTACCAAAAGGTTCACTAATAGTGCCTAATCACTTCCTTATGTAACAGGTAGTGAGCCCGTTGAAATGAAATAAGGTCTTTTTACTGTCACATGTCGAGTTTAATTTGGCGCATCGCTCGCCCATCCAATATGCGGCCGCAAAACCTATTTCCAGCTTCCTGATGTGCCCAAAAACTTGTGTGCACTAGGTATTTTGTCAATGCCATTGAGAACATAACACAAAAAAGGAAAAACAAAAGAAGAATTGAGAACCAACCACCTTTTTTAAAGTCTTAAAAATGACTTTTCACCCCTCCGGGCGGAAAGCGTCAACTTTCGTCCTGCTGCGCTAAACGAAGTTGTCGCTTTCCACCTCAGTCGAGGAAAAAAATAGTATACTAACCTCGGGCAGTGAATAAGAAAACAATTACATGAGATCTGAGATCTTTCTTACTTTCCTGCCCTTGGTGTGTAATCTACTATTGGTGTACAAATTAAGAATTTCTTTAAAAAATTACCATATTTATTCAAATAACAAAACAGAGCACAAAATTATTTGAAATTTGATGTTACAATCCGAACAAGGTTTTAAAAATGTATGAAGTTCTTAATACATTTTTTACAAAATACAAAAAAATTCTACTCAACCCTCTCCGTATAACCTTCAGCTACTGCAAAACCGTGTGGACGTGAACTTCATCAACGAGCACGGCAACTCACCGCTCCACTACGCTTGCTTCTGGGGCTACAGTGCTATCGCCGAAGACCTTGTTATTGCCGGGGCCCTGGTGTCCATAGCTAACAAGGATGGTGACACGCCGCTTGATAAAACTAGGGGGCAACTTGTGCAGAGGTGAGGTTTTTGATTTATCAGAGGATGACGATGGGGATTTTGCCTTCAAAATAAAAACATTTTCTTTCTTGCTTTGTATGGATTTCTATGGAAGTGCGCGCACTGCACTCGCATTATCCATCAATGCGGGATTTTGAACAAGGATTGCTGATGACGTCATCCGCAGCGAACGTGCCATCAGTGTTCCCATCTTAGGATATTTTTCCCAAGTTGTATAGGGTAATTTTTTCACGTCTAGGATATTTTGTAGATCATAACATTGCTGTATGTAATTATTCGGAATAACGTTTTTTGAAGACAAATAATAAAAATTCATTTAATTGATATTATTAATGTAATCTGATTGACATTAATTAAATATAATATTTGGTAACATAGAAATTTATTTATTTATTTGGAAAATCTACAGCGTTACAGATGTAATTATGCTAACTTACAGTCTAACAGAATGGCCAATTACAGATTTTCACTTTTATACAGTCAAAAATTATCGGTCTATTTTGTAATAATTATACATTACTGAAACCAAATTATCTAACTTTTTCTGTTTTTGTGTGAATGTTTGTGTGTGTGTGTGTGTGTGTGTGTGTGTAAGTATGTCTTTTGTTGGCAATGAGGGAGACAGGGGAGGGAATGGGATGTGTGAAAGGGTAGATTATGGCTATTTTTCATCCAATACAACCTTAATTTTAGATTTAAAGTTTTGCTTAGAGTGCAAGAAGATATCTACATTTTCAAAAACATTGTTAAAAGTTTTAGTTACGCGTCTGATAATGGAATTTTGCGCGTAAGTAGTGCGGCAGAAAGGTTCATGAAACAGTTTAGTTTGCCGCGTACGGCGTCCAGGTGTTAGAAACGCAAGCTCATGAAGCAGGATTGGACAATACATTGGACAAATATCCTACTTATATTAATTAAATGATTAAATAATTAATCGATTAATGCCCACACTGGTATGTATACATTTAACTTATTCTCAAAGGAAAACTAATTGCATACATCAATATAAAAATTCCCCGTGGCATCGTTTTAACCCTAAATTACTGTAAAAATACCCTAAGCTGGCAACACACGCAAAAATACTGAAATCCGGATGCAGTGCGCGCACTCCACCCGCAAAATCCGTATTGCTGCCACGCCCCCGCTGCGTCCACTGCGTTACGGCTTCTGTGCGCGCGTACCTAAAAGCTGTTATTGTTTTCCCGCTATTTAAACAGTTGCTCCTATAGAAAAGATTTTTCAGTTTGATGGTTGGATCACCCCATAAAGTATGTATGATGTAAGGCATTAAGATTACACCCTGTATATGTCTCATCTCAATATGATTAAAGAAAAGAAAACCAGTAGTATCACAAGCTTGTTGAGTGTGAGCAAGACTACTATAGATATCTTGATGACCTGGAAAGGCAGCGGCGTGCCCTAGTCATCAGAAGCAACATGTTGGCGAGGCGGTTTACACACTGCTCCACTCAAGTAAAGGTGACCCTATTCAAGGTGTACTGCCAGGCTTTCTACACCAGCCAGCTGTGGAGTAGCTACACGAGGGGTACCTTCAGTACCCTTCGTGTACAGTACAACAACTCCCTCAGAGCTATGCTCGGTCTACCATGGCGGTGTAGTGCGTCTGGCATGTTCGCTGAGAATGGGGTCATTGACATTAACGTGTTATTAAAAAGGATAAGATCCTCTTTTCATAAACGGCTGTACTCCTTGACAAACCCAATTGTACAAGTTGTGTATAGACACATATATCAGTTTGAGATAGGCTATGCTACTTATGTACCATAGCGGGTCTCAAATTGATGTAACCATTATATACATTGATTGTATAGAATGAATTATTAGAATAATTAACGATTTGCTTTGCAATGATTTATATGGGTCGCATGTATTGGTTTTTCTGTGCCTGAAATAAACAACTTTTTTTTTTATTTTATCTTTTTTTTCTGATCCCAGTCTTTCGAAGTTATATCTGGAACTTATTACTAAAATGCGTTCAACTTGTTATACCATTATTCCATCATCCTAAGCTACAAAGCTCCAAGCGTTCCTCTAACCATGTAAACAATCAACAGACTGCACGAGCTGGCCACCCAGCAGGGTCAGGATCTAAAGAAGATCCAGTTCAAGGACCAGTCGTGGTTGGGGCTGAAGACCCGCAGCCGGGACGCCACCCTCTCCAGGCACAAAGGCATCAATATCAACGAGCTCGCTCTCCACACCAGGATCGCTGTCACACCATCTGGTATTATTTATTGCCACGTATATATCTATCGGGCGTACTTTATTACGTAACACTGTTTTTCTGGTTTTGTCCAGGTACGTTGGGAGAGAGCATGTTCAAAAATTCATCAATGTATAACAAATGGAAGGACGTACTTAGTAGAAAGATTTCTGATGATCATTATATAGGCAAATTTGACAATCCCACCGCCAGCGCGAAAAAAAGCACCGTATTAACACTTTTGGCGCCAATTTAGTTGGTGCAGAAAGTGTTTATACGGTCCTTTTTTACGGCGGTTTTGGCGCCGGAAAATAGTTCCTCGTCGCTGACGCTCAATAAGCTAATAATAGTTGTTTGTTTGCAGGCGAGACATGGCGCGGAAGATGGCAGAAGAACGACATCGTTGCTAAGATCCTAGCGGTGCGGGAATGCACGCCACGCGTCCAGCGCGACTTCAACGAGGAGTTCCCAAAGCTCAGGATATTCTCCCACCCCAACATCTTGCCCGTGGTGAGTTAACATCAATTACATTGTGGCGAAGATCCTCGCGGTGCGGGGGGAGTGCGTTCAGCGGGACTTCAACGAGGAGTTCTCCAAGCTTCTCAAGCTTTCAAGTTTATCAGAATAATCTCTCACCCAAATATCTTGCCAGTGATAAGTTATGATTAAGTACATCATTGCGTATTACCTAATGCCGAAATGACTTTGCTATGCTTTTTCACCGGCGACGTAGCAGTCGGCGACATTTAAGGGAATTTGACTACATAAATATAATTTATTTTAACTTCTCAGTAAAAATTTTTTTTAGCTTGATTACTATTTTTAATAACAGGATAAACTATATAAAAAGTAATGAAATGTTGATGACGTAACAACACAGAATTTAATACAAATATTATTATTGGCCGTTGGATGAGGGCAGCGCAGGACCGGTCGTTATGGCGATCCTTGGGGGAGGCCTATGTCCAGCAGTGGACGTCCATCAGCTGAGATGATGATGATGATTATTATTACATATATTAGTAGCTGATTTGAATATTTGTGAAAATAGCCTATTATTGAAGTAACCGTGCGCATCACGCCGCATGTGTTCCTACAATTACACTGCGTGTTTTCTTGCAGAATATGTTAAGGCATTTTTTCAAATAAACGTCTATTCCATCCTCCAGGTCGGTTGCTGCGTATCGCCGCCATCCCTCGTAGTGATCTCCCAATACATGTCGTGGGGCTCCCTCTACTCGCTGCTGCACGGCGGCGCGGGGGGCCGCGTGGTGGTCGACGCGGGCGCAGCGGTGCGGCTAGCACACGACGTGGCACTAGGCATGGCATATCTACACTCCCTACACTCGCTGCAGCGCGACAAGATACTGCCCACTTATCATCTGAACAGCAAGCATATCATGGTGAGTCTGTAGTCTATTTGTTACCCCCTCTTATTTAAAATTTTCAGTGCCTACTCATCATCGCAGCCTATATACATTCCACTGTAGGGCACAGGCCTACCGTAATGGTGTTCTACCACACATGGCCAATGCGGATTGGTAGACTTCACATACTCATCGGAATTTCTTCTTCAGCGTATACAGTTTTCCTCACGATGTTTTCCTCGCGATGTATACCTCAAGATTGAATTTCCATAGCTCTCTGAAAAGGTGGCGAGAAAAAATTTCAAACTCCATGGAGAAAACCTCTGCATAGATAAAAAAAGCATCGGTCTTCTCTTCCAAACTATGCCGGAAAGACATTGCCGTAGAAAGAGAAGGTACTAGAAGGAAGCACGTGTTCTGTTATCATCATCATCATCTCAGCCGATGGACGTCCACTGCTGGACCTATGTCCAGCCTATGCCTCCCCCAAGAATCGCCATGACGACCGGTCCTGCGCTGCCCTCATCCAACGGGTTCCCGCCGCCTTCACCAGGTCGTCGGTCCACCGTCCTGCACACGCTGCGCTTTCCGGTACGCGGTCGCTACTCGAGAACTTTTCGGCCCCATCGCCCATCGGTTCTGCGAGCAATGTGCCCCGCCCACTGCCACTTTAGTTTAGCAATTCTTTGGGCTATGTCAGTTGCTCTGGTTCTTCTGCGGATCATTTCTGATTCGATCTCGCAGGGAAACTCCGAGCATAGCCCTCTCCATTGCTCTTTGGGTGACTTTCAGCCTTTGTATGAGGCCTTGAGTGAACGACCACGTCTCTGTTCCATATGTCATCACTGTTCCATGTGTTCTGTTATATTCACTCAATAAGAGATACACATAGCAAATTCGCTCTAGTTAAAAAAGCAGATTGCCACCTTATTGCTGTCCTTATCGTCGTAACCACTTTTTTGTACTGACTCCGACATGTCACTTCATATAAATTGTATAGGATTTTATGGCTATCGCTATCTCATACCCGATTACACTAACAGTCCGTCTACCAGCGTAAGCGAAAAATTCTTCGTCTATGGACACTGCAAACATCAAATGTCAAATTCTGACATACCATAAATTTATTTCATTAATTGCTAGTTATTTTAAATTTACCATAGACATGGACTTCACTCGGTCAAATGAAAAACCGCATAACTAAAAAATATCTGATAATAATCTCTAATAATAATAAAATAGTCTTATGTGGTAATTTTAGTAATTTAACGTAAAACTTTACCCACTTTTATCTAATGCCATTTTCCTGCAGATCGATGAGGACCTAACGGCGCGCATCAACATGGCGGACTCGAAGTTTTCGTTCCAAGAGAAGGGGCGCGTGTACGCGCCGGCGTGGATGGCCCCCGAGGCGCTGCTGAAGCCGGCCGCCAAGCGCAACTGGGAGGCCGCTGATATGTGGAGCTTCGCCATACTACTGTGGGAACTCGCCACCAGAGAGGTACGACATCTATCTTTTTAATAGAACTCTGTTTACTTAGTCACCTACTAGTGATACTTACTTATTACGTAGTACCAGGTTTATAAGTCTTCCCGATGTACCTGCGCAATTGACAAATTTTAAAAGTGCGCGTAATTATATTGTCCAATCAGGATGTGACACCTTGCCACTATTGGCTTATTGCTTTCGCGCCCTTTTCGCTGCCGAAGCATCCATAGTCTGCTACTCGAGTTGGATAGAGAATACTCGATTTTGCACTTCTCTGCGCAAACGAAGATTGACGAGCGGAATTATTTTCCTGGTCGTACTGTACTTACTTAGAGAAGTTAGGGATGAAAGACCATTACTGAACGTATTATTTATTATTATTTGTGGTTGGGCAAGCAAGGGTCGTTATGTAACACTGCGACCATCGCTGGTCTTTTGTGTTCGCCCCAAGCTCACCCATATTTTACGCATACCTCCGAACTTATGGTATTTTCTTTTCATTCTCGGCAATGCAGGTTTTCACGATGTTTTCCTTCACCGCCGTGCTAGTAAATGATAAATACAAGCGTATATGAATTTCGGAGAACTTATTGGTACAGGCCAGGAATCGAACCGCATTGCTGAACGTAGGCTTCCCCCAAGGATCGCCACAACGGCTTTGAACCTTGCTACAGAACAGTTCATCTTTACAAGCTGGTTATTAGTCGTACAAATCTTGTATTATTTGCAGTTTGATTAATATAATATCAAAGAGAATCTTTGTTCTCCTGTGGAATCCCGTACATACTTTTAGCATAGAATAAATACTAGTACTACCTTACAAAAGAATCTCTGTGCAAACACCCATGAAAGCAACCAAATCAAGCACTAACCTATTGATATAAATACTATAGACCCCCAACTCTCATACAAAATCTTAGCAAGCTTTTGTCCGCATCTGAGACATAACCCACATAAATCAAGTATGCATGCTGTTTGTTTCGTATTTCTCCCTGAACATTTATAAACCTGCCTATCTCCTGTATTCGGCTTGACGTTGAGTTTTGGGACATCCTGTATCCTGTATAGGTTTCAAGTCTCGAATTGGCAATACTCAAAATGGCGACAAGTAGATTTGACAGAAGAATCACTATATAAATTAAATGTTTATACCTAAACAGCGGAGTGCACCAGGTCTGTTTTAGCCCTCATTAAAATAATAACAACCTCCCCAGGTGCCATTCGCCGACCTATCCCCCATGGAGTGCGGAATGAAGATAGCGCTCGAAGGTCTCCGCATCAGCATCCCCCCCGGCGTCTCCCCCCACATCGCCAAGCTGATCAGGATCTGCATGAACGAGGACCCCGGCAAACGACCCTCCTTCGAAATGATACTACCCATCTTGGAGAAGATGAAACGCTGAGGTCGCGAGGTAGAATTACACATGTTATAATATAACTTGCAATGGGATTACTCGTATCAAATCAAAAGTCTTTTCTACTAGAACAGTCTTATTTTAGAATTATAGCTCCATTTTGGCAGTATTAGAAAGATTATCGTACAACCAACAGCAAACTTTAGCGAAATTCGAAGTGAAATTGATGTTAAACAAATCGATATTTTACAACAATATAAAAATGTAAAGTGAAGAGCGTGAAATAAACTTCACCTTAGGCTAACAATAAACTTGCACGAATCAGATGACAATTCTGAAAATAACTTTCGTAACTATTTACCTACTTTTGATGTTGACTGTACTACATTACATGCAGTAAGGACACTCCCTACCCCCGACCAATTTTTCACAGTATAAGAGAGTGAATGGTATTTTTAATTAGTACTACTATACAGTATGGACTACCTATCCGACCAATTCTTACATCATTCCCTCCCTCCGTCTCAGCACGGGATCAAAACGACAGTAAACATTTATGTATTCATCTCTCACTCGCACTTCTTGTTAGTACGGGTTTGTATGAAACGTCCAGAGTGTGGACGTGGTGTCAATGATTCTGCTTATGTCGAATTGAGCAAGAGCTTATGATCTATACAATCTTTTCTCTACTGTGCGCCCTCTGCTAATCAGAGGGGCACGTGAAGAAATTCCCACGCCCGTGTATCAGTTTTTTCGGCGTAAGTGATCACCCCTTTAAAGTAATGCATCTGTTTACCCTTACACCCTATAGTATAGGGCCTATACTTAAAAAGGACATAGACCTAGGACATAAACCATATATTTCTATACTCTCTGTCTACCCTAGTACTAAACTAGCGTCTAGCTAGATTGCAGTTACTTTAAAATTTTAATATTTTTGTCGAGTAATCCCATTGTACACCTAATGTTTCATAGAAACCGTCTCGAAGTATGGGGAATAAGTGCCATTTTTAGCATGCTATTTTTATCTATCATGCTATCCAATAAGTATATTGTTTCTACAACCTGTCTCGACTTATGGCTCGATTGATATAATAATTATCTTTGAGATGAGGTATTTTAAATATACTTATACATTGAAAAAGTGCAATTATACAAAGTGGCAACGTAACGACGACGTTTGTGCCCCAAAACTGAACCTGAAATTATGGACCATAACTCAGTATCGTTCCACTTCAGAACACGTCAATTTGGACAACAATTTGTAAAGATTTTTTAACAGACTTTGCAATTTTTTTTTTATTTTGCAAATATTCTTACGAACCCAGAAGTGATTTCAGACTTGTTTAATTTTTAAAGGTCCGTGTTTTTATAGGACTGAATTTAAGAATGAAACTGTACCTTGTGGTACTTTTTTGCAAACTGATGTTTTCATGCCGATTCACAAAGTTGAAACTGATTTGTATATTAATACGCTAGTAATGTTAAGTTAATGGGTTTTGTCTCAGTCATATTGCCTTTGCAGTATATCGAGGTCTTATGAGATTATATAAGGTCTAACAAAATTAGCTGAAACTATTTTAAGGGTATGCTCAGACCATCAAACTGAACTACTTTCTCTACGGGACCAATATCGAAATCTCGAAAAAAAAATCTGCTGCCCCATACATTTGAGTCAAGTTGTGTTTGCAGTTTTGTATGGGACATCAAATTTTTTTTCGCGATTTCGATTTTGGTCCCATAGAGAAAGTTGTTCAGTTTGATGGTCTGACCATACCCTTAAAATAGTTTCAGCTAATTTTGTTAGACCTTATATTCAGTAGAAAGTAGTGCCAATAAATATTCAAAACTATAAAAAAAAATAAAGCAGGATTATGAAACGAGTATTATAATAAAGAATTCTTATTCGAAAATAGTGGTATGATTGTCGATTGTGATGACAAAACTAAAATTTATCATAGATAGATTAAGGTACAAATTGCATTACAAAATACAAAATTAATCAAAATAAAGAATAAAATTAGCTGATTTTGTAAAATTCAACTGCCAGTATTTAAAATCGTTGTTAATTTATTTAGGTTGTGTTTTAATTTTTAAAAAATATGTATTTTTTTTCGATTTTTGATAAATACAATTTTAACGAAAAACATAAGTTTAATCCACTAATTTAATTTTTTATATACATTTAGCGACTGTATTTGTATACTACATATTTTAAAGTATTATCTCCGTGCAGAATACAAAATAAATATATAAAATATGTATAATATGGAAAAAAAAATCATAAAGGATGCCCAAGATTGGCTTGTCGTGTGTGGGATCCATTATATCTTCTGTACTGTTATGTTTCATTCGTAAATAAATGTATTTGTATTGTCTAACTTATTACAACATTAATACCAAAGTATATGTAACTCCGGGAGTCCTTAGTAACTTAACGAAATAGAAATTACCATTGAATCTCTATTTTTTTATGTAATACAAAAAAAAAATGCTTTGTTAATACTAGCTAACGGATTATATTCGTTAAAACATTTTTTTTTTCTAAATTTTTTTTCATATTTAGCATTTGTTGTAGGTACTGACTTTATACAATTTGTGTTCAGAATATAAAATGTATTTTAGACATTCGTGCTTAAATAGATGTGCCTTATAAAAAGCCTATTAACATGTAGTGGTAAGTCTAATTTGCCTTATAAGAAATATTATATATTATGATAGATATAATGTGAGATAATATTTTTGATGTAAAATAAATGTTACAACTTTCATAAAGTTGTCTAATATACTAACGATTTTGTAATAAATTAATGAGTTTTATTTTAACTGATCGTCATTTTACCCTCACAATGTCATATTATATTTTTAACTTTATATTTATAAAATTATTCCCATTGTTTCCCCAAATAATGTGAAATGAGCGAGACAATGATGATGATGATTGTGTATCATCTATTATATATTTTAATATTTAATATTACCTGTGCTCACTCACGAATAAATAATATTGTATTATTAGTAAAAAAAGAGAAATCTCTAATTAATTATAGCCGTTAAGTGTATTTCTTGCACGTGTTTTTTTTCATCAAAAACACAGTTGAGGAGATGGTGGAGCCTGGTGACCAGCTCAAACGCGAACCGCACGAACACCATGCGAATGACGACTGCCCGCGTCCAAACCTACAATGTGACTCCAAAAACGCTTAAAATTAAATTAAACACTCATTTATTTCGTTCGGACAAAATCCATAATTTTGTTAGTAGGTTTATTAGTAAAAAAATAAAATATTATAGTTTAAAAAACTAAAAAACATGCTTATTAATGTACTAAAAAGTACAAAATAATCAGATTTACTTAAAATATAATAAGTTGCGATAATTATGCATCCTACCATTGTACACTTGAAAACGCAAACTTCTCACTTTTAAATGTTCAATGACCAAATAAAAAGCGTTGGGCGCTAAATTTATTTAGATAAACAAAAAATTGCGTTTACAAGTGTACAATGGTAGGATGCATAATTATCATAACTTATTATATTTTAAGTAAATCTGATTATTTTGTACTTTTGAGTGTGTTTTATTTTTTTAAACTATAATATTTTATTTTTTACATTTTAGTCTTAAACCAACAGGAGATGTAATGCATTTACCTAAAACTCGAGGGGTTTATTAGTAGCCGTTGATGATCTTAACTATCTACCTCCTGGCTCCATCTTCTGGCCTTCGTCCCTTGGTGTTATTTATTAGGTTCGTGAAAACAAATCAAACAACCCCAAACTAGACGGGTTAACTAGTAGCCGTTAAAGGGTTCCACTATCCACCTCCTGCCTCGATCATGAAATCCACGATGCTATGTATAATGTATGAGACTCGTCCAAACAAACTAAACCAAAACTATGGGTTTACTAGTAACTGTTGAAGAGACCTCATGGCTCCATCACCATCACCATATCGTGTCATATATTGGGTTCGGTAAAACATACCAAACGAGCTCGAACTAGACTGTTTTACTAATAGCCGTTAAAGAGTTCCACTATCTACCTCCTGTCTCCATCATGAGATCCACGATACCATATTATAATGTTTGGCGGGGGCGCGCGTGAGTGTTGAGCTCGCCTCCCGTCCGTTGTCCGTTGGGATAGATAGCTGCTTGTCGGCTAGCTTGGAGGTTGAAATGATACTGCAATCTTGAGTTCAGTTTCTTATATTGGCGGTTGTATATCACAATGTTTTCACAGTAATGAAATTACATATAAAATTACCGGTATAAAGTACAGTTCTTGTCACGACATGAGTTTGTGGAAGAAAATCTAGAGAGTGAATGAATGAATGTATGGAGTGAACGAGTATGGAAGGCAAAACAGTGTTGCTCGTTCAATAGTGTTGCCACAAATGTATGGGACTCGGTCAAAACAAACCCCAAACTCGAAGGGTTTACTAGTAATCGGAATTGCAATATCCACCTCCTGGCTCCATTTTTAGACCCTCGTCACCATGTGTAATGATTGGGTTCGTTAATTAAATAAAAAAAAACGAGCCAAAATTCGATGGGTTTACTAGTTAAAGATTTCCACTATCCACCTCCTGTCTCCATCATGACATTCACGATGCCATGTATAATGTATGGGACTCGTCAAAGCAAACCAAACGAGTCCAAACTCGAAGGGTTTAATAGTAACCGTTGAAGAGTTCCACTATCCACCTCCTGGCTCCAACATGAGATCTAAGACACAATGTATATTATATCGGATTATATCAAGACAGACCAAACGAGCCCAAACTCGAGTGATATACTAGAAGCCGCTGAAAATTTCCACTATACACCTTCTGGCTCCATCATGAGTTCCAAGACACCATGTATTATAATGTATGGGACTCGTCAAAACAAGGAGTGCCATATAATAGAATAGAATATAATTTATTTGCTTTGAAACAGGTAAATATTATAAAAGATGGTATAAAATATGAAATAAGTTTCTTCTGTTCAGCTGTAGCAACAGCATGCAAATATTATGTTAAAAACTTCAACTATACTATACTATATTAACACTTTGTATTTTACATTACTTAATCCATCTTCTAGCTCCATCATGAGTTCCAAGACACCATGTATAATGTATGGGACTCGTCAAAACAATCCAATCGAGCCCAAACTCGAGTGGTTTACTAGTAGCCATTGAAGAGTTCCACTATCCACCTTCTGGCTCAATCACGAGTTCCAAGACACCATGTATAATGTATGGGACTCGTCAAAACAAACCAATCGAGCCCAAACTCGAGTGGTTTACTAGTAGCCATTGAAGAGTTCAATTATCCACCTTCTGGCTCCATCATGAGTTTCAAGACACCGTGTATAATGTATGGGACTCGTCAAAACAAACCAATCGAGCCCAAACTCGAGTGGTTTACTAGTAGCCATTGAAGAGTTCAATTATCCACCTTCTGGCTCCATCATGAGTTTCAAGACACCGTGTATAATGTATGGGACTCGTCAAAACAAACCAATCGAGCCCAAACTCGAGTGGTTTACTAGTAGCCATTGAAGAGTTCAATTATCCACCTTCTGGCTCCATCATGAGTTTCAAGACACCGTGTATAATGTATGGGACTCGTCAAAACAAACCAATCGAGCCCAAACTCGAGTGGTTTACTAGTAGCCATTGAAGAGTTCAATTATCCATCTCATGACTCCATCATCAGATCAGCTCGATAGTAACAAATTATTGTATTGTCATGCGAACTACATACAGCTGCAAAGTTTCATTCGTTCGTTCGTGTAATTCTACTAACAAACATTTCTGCCACTTTTTGCGGGGGGCGAGGTAACATGAAATCCGCAACTTTGGATTTTATTTCCATAACTTAAGATTCTAATTTTGAACGTCAAAAATCATGAAAAGTAGTCTCGCGTGAACCCCAAACGTTCTAAATTCGAAATTATTGTTTTGTGTATTATTGTTTTGTTTCGTTTAGTGATAAGGTATAAAATTGAATGTTAATGCACATGATCAATTGATCTTATACCGTGGCAGAGGGGAAATGCTACCACAAGGCTAGTCCTTATAATAAATAGTCAAAGGAGCCGGTAGGTCTGTATCGTACCTTATTCGGTTTTTTCACACGAAATTTTTCTTGCTTTTGCGTCTGGCAACCCTGATTGTCAAATGTCAATTTGGGAAACTGCCGGATTGTTTACCATTATTGTACGCCTACATTTTAATTTAAAATATAATTAAAAACAGTAATTTTCAGCTTTTCAATTATGACAATCACATAATAAAAGCCTACCCCAGTCATGGAGCCAAACAAACTACCAGAGCTGAGCGTTTTACCGAAAATCGTGGACGTGGAATGGAAGCTCGAAGTCACCACCAACACTCCTGGAGCAACCGATAACTTGCTTTATACTGTTGTACTGAAAACTGACGATGGCAAAGACATTCGGTTCACATGTGGAACCCAGCAGCTTCAGGATCTGGTGTATAAGTTGAAAGATTTAGTGAGACATTGTGAGAAAGTGAAAAGTGAACTTGGGTGATTTCGTGCCATAAGTCTGACTGTATAAGTGTATATTTGTAAAGTATTTTTAATTTTTTAATAAATGAGTTATTAACGTATTAAACTATATCTTATTCGACGTAAAACATTTCTTGCAAAGTTTGCTCTTAGATTGCTACAGTCTTTTACCTTTTTTTTATTCTGATTTTATTCAGGGACTTTTGTACCTATTGTAGACTTTTACTTGCTATAAATCTTCGACTCGATAACTTCTTTAAGACTATAGAGAAAATAGAGAGGCAGTCCTAGACAGAGAGTAAGGCAAGGTGAAACACACTGAAGAGTCATGGGGCAAGGGTAAGGAAGGGTACGGGACATAATAGAAAACTTCTCTATGTACCAAATATAAGACAGGACAGAATAGGCAAAGAAACGGTAAGGTGTCATTATACAGGCAGATTCCAGTCACGACTGGAGACGAGACCGTAAGTGAGCGGAGCGGAATGGGCAAGGTGCGGGCATCGAAGCGGCATCCCTGTTCCATGCTTCAGTATAATTCACAACAAGTCGCTTGAATACATTTCATTTGAAAAAGTTTTGTAGCGGCACGATGCCCGCGTCATGCCCATCCCTTACCCTTGCTCCGTGCCAATTCAGTGTGTTTCACGCTTAAGGATTTGTCCATACAAAAAGCATGAGTAGTATGGGACTCATTGTCATTCTTTTGCATTGGTGTGGCGAACGGGATCCCATACTAATCATGCATTTTGTATCGACGAACCATTGATCGCCATCAATCAGTATGTCACAACCCTTATTTAGAACAGTTGAAAGAAAAAGTTGATATCCTGTCATACCAAGAATTTAAGGCCGGCAATAACCATTTCCTTATGTAAGGTACATAAGTACCTTACAGGGTGGGTTAGTACCTATTTATGCACTATTAACACTTCCGCTACTTCGTAGGTCGTCAGCAGCCAGTGTTAAATAATCTGTACACCCCTATAATAATAATAATCATAAATAGTTTATTTCAGACATGGTGTCCATAAAATTTGTTAGTATTTATTATATTACCTATTTTGTCATATTAGCCACGAAAAAAAAAGATTTCTGTTGCTTCCACTGATATATTATTTTATTCTTTGAGATACATGATTTCTTGATGTTCCAGGAGAGCCGAAGTGTAAACTTCTTTATAGAAGTTTGGATTGCAATTTGCACTTTGCCAATATTACTATATTTTTTTTAACAGGGACCTAATGTCTTCTGCTCTCTTGGTACATAATGGGTGAAATTGATGTCAGAAGATTTCTTAATGTTTCACAAGAGCAGAAGTGTTTGTGTTTGCATTGCAACTTGCACTTAGCCGATATTCCTATTTTTGAACCGGTTTTCATTGAGTACGACAAATAGTAAATGCACAAGAAAACAGTGGAAAGAAAAGGTTGATGTTGTGTTGTAGTTTGTACCAAGAACTCCAAGGAGGTAGCGGAAATGAGACTGGATTTGTGAATACTCCACTGATAAGAGCGTAGTCTTAAATAAGATAATGATGAATTTACATAATTATATGAAGATTTGAGGGGAAAAGCTGCAACAAAATTCTTGTAAAAAAAACAGCTAAACATCTTATTCAAAATAACTTTATTTCCAAATACCATATAAAGTACTAGGTATACAGAACACAGGTCAGAAAACAATTCCGTTGCACAAACAAACATTATCATCACAGTTTAAACTAAAAATGACTTTAAAATTGAGTAGTTAAGCTGCATTATTCTACTCTAGTGTTAGCGTCTTGGGACTAAATGGTTATAATTCGTAAATTTATCTTAAAATATCACAATATCAACAGCTACATATACTACATTTGCTGGTCACTCCCAGTCAGAATTGCCATTTGAGTAAAAGTCATCACATATTGCATGAGTATTATTGCAACACATCATTTTCATAGTTTAAGGTACCTATGCATAATATTAAAGTTGAATCTGTTGTTGTGGATGAGAAAAAGTTCTCAAACTGGAGTGTGATTTTTGAAAGTCACTCATTCAAGCTCTATTCACATTACGACAGATGTAGACAGACTGACGCGGAGGGTGCAATGTAAAATAATACCTATTTCAATACTGATAGAGTTAACAGAGAAAACGCCCATAGGTGGGGGACAAAGATTTCTCTGTGAACTCTTTATCTGCTTTGAAATAGGTATTATGTTACATTGCACCCTCCGCGCCTGTCCACTTCAAACATGTCTTTAGAACCAATGAATGCCAATCCTCTTTACAAGCATCGAAACACCGAACACGAAAACGAAAATCGACCATGTTCCTCCTTCTTTCGTATACGTTTCTGTCGATGTATTCAATGTGTTTACTTTGTCCTTTTCTATCAAATGACGCAATTTCCTTCCTCTTAGGTTTTACGCATGATAGAAAGGGACAAAGTTAACACGTTGGAAACATAGACGGAAATTTATGAAAGAAGGACAAACATTACCCGCCTCCGAGGAGTATTTTCATGTTTCACCACTTGTAAGGCAGTCTTTACTTCAGGTGACAATTTACCTATTTCCAGCTTCCTGGATTCAAATTAGCAGTAGCTAATGCATCATTCTATCATGAGACAAATTCAAAAATAGTACTGCAGAAGTGCTATTTTTGAATCATTCATACTGTTTAGGTCATTCTCTTCTCTCCTGCTTATTTTAATGTGTGACTTCCAAAAATCACACTCCTGGGGTGCGATTTTTGAAACTTATTCGTTGAGCTCAGCAGTTGAAAATGTCAATATTACTATGGAGATATGCATCTTTCTACTGCTGATTTGACATTCAAAAATCATACTTCAGGAGTGCGATTTTTGAAAGTCAAATCAGCAGTAGAAAGATGCGTATCTCCATACATTTTCAACTGCTGAGTTCAACGTATGAGAGTCAAAAGTCGCACTCCTGGTCTTTACTCTTTAGTTACCTAAAAAGGCAATATGCAAATTGATGAGTTGCAATAATGATTCAAACACATTATGTGGATACCAGTTAATACAATGAACATTTTAGTATTTCAGACTTAATGTTTTTGCATTTCACATTCTTTACATTACCGGAAACAATTCTTTCATACTTTGGACCTTACGCTTATTGCAATAGAATTCATAAGAGTAAGTGAGAAAAATCAATTGAAATTGCCATGTTTTCTTTTGCCTCCTGCAAAGAAGGAAAAAGGAAGAAAGGAACTTTTCGGTTTTCTCTTTGGAATAGAGTAAGAGAGAAATATAATGTTTGACAATTACGATTGAACATCTCAATATGATTTTAAAAGCTATTTTGTCGAAATCAACAAATCTATTATGATGCTTTTCATTTGGACAGTAATTTTTAACAAAAAAAAATCAAAGCTAAGGCCTAAACAAATCTACAACAGTTTTCAACAAGATTGAGAATATCTCCCTATTTAATATTTTTGTAATAAAATATTGCTTCATCTTATCTTAGCTGCATTATTTATTTTATAATCTGAACTACAGCGACACATTTAATACTATAATGGTTATATTTATTATGATTATGAAGATTTTGATTTGATTCAAAATAAAAATATTCACAATTTGTTAATGTGATGAATATGATCTTAGAATATCGATTTTGTAGAATCCGCGTAAAAGTAAAACTATTAACGCGTTTGTAAAAGTGAAACTATTTACAAACAACTTGGTGAAGATTGTGTTAATCTGATTAATGTTAAGTGCACAAAATCGATCGTTGTGGAGGTCATGTCTAATAGAGGATGCAATAATGATGATATAAAAAAAAATGTGAGAACTATACGATAAACTTCGAAGAGTGGTAGTTCACCGTCAAATACTTTGTGATTAAAATATGAATAAAACAAAACATAACAAACAACACTCAATGAATAATACCGATTTAAATACAACTCTTAGTTCAATAGAAATTTTGGAAATATCACAATATAGTTTTTTAAAGCATTAATTAGCATTAGTGCACAAACAAAAAAATTGGTGAACAAAACAAACCTTAAACATAGACTTAAAATTAATATTAAATGAGAAACTGGATAATTTTTTACTTAGATGAAATCAATAAAGATGCGGCATTCAAATACTATTCGTGTGTCATAAAAAAAAAAACTAGGTGCACAATATCTTTTTTTGAATGGTTTGTGGTATTTTCAGCAAAAGATGGTGTTATCACCTTATCACACACACAAAGACCATAGAGTTCACTCAAATATTCTTCTAGTTTTTTATTAGCGATCGAAGCTGTGTTTACAAATCTGAGTCCACCTAATTTTTTTATTCTCATCTCTTAATTTCCCTATCTTGCCACGACTGTCCAAACTCATTAACTATCGTTGTGCTTGCATAATTAGATGCCTGGCCGTATCTGCCCCTTTTTGGTTTCATCTAAGATTTTTTGGTAATATTTCACTGGCAAAATAAAATACGCAATGATTATTCACGGGTTTTTTCTCATCACAGACATTGTTTTACTGGCAGGAATATTTTAAGGGGATATTTGTCAATAATCTCTTCAATTCTCTTGTGTCCAACAAGGAAAATACAGCAATAGGGAAAGAGACGAAAGAGTGATTATACAAGGTGTTACAAAAAACATTTAAGGGGGTGGTTAAGACCATCAAACTGAACAACTTTCACTATGGGACCAATATCGAAATCGCGAAAATAAAAAAGATGTTCCATCATCATCATATCAGCCGATAGACGTCCACTGCTGGACACAGGCCTCTCCAAAAATGGGGAGATATGCCATAATCGCCATGATGCGATGCGTTTGCGATGTTTCATACTAAACTACAGATCTACTCGAGCTAAATGTATGGGACAAAATATTTTCTTTTTCGCAATTTCGACGTTGGTCTCATGATGAAAGTTGTTCAGTTTGATGGTCTCAACAACCCCGTTAAAAGTTTGAAATGTTTATTTTTACTTTTGTAACACCCTGTATAAGCAGTGAGCCTGGGGGTACTACAGTCAAATTCTTGAGGCATGCTTTGCTTTTGTATGTGTTTTATTGATGCATGCTCCCACTCACCGCACTTCATCTGCGGTACCGACAGCATATTCTCTACACACACTCACACAGATGCATATAGGTCATCTTGATATATGATATTTTAGTTTTATCGTATTTTTTTTCTTCGTATTAATGGACTCTTGCTTGTGCGTTAGCACTGCATTTCCGCCAGTGTCAAGTGTTTTTGCCAAATCTATCCCAATCTCAGGGATTGTTTTTGGTTAAGAACAAGAAGAGATTGAGGATTGCGGAGCCTTGTGGCAGGCAAAAACGCGACGCGCGAAATCCACGCGAGACGAGTGCTCGAGTCAGAACCTGCAACGTGATCCGTTTTATCTTATTAGTAAAATTTTAAAATCGCGCTTTACTCGCATTTTTAGTTAAGCTTTAGCTTGATATTTAAAAAACCAGACGAACTATAAAAAGAAATGAAATAATGACGTCACTTGTCAGTGTTTCTTTATTTTTCATACAAAGCACGCGTTTTGACGTTCGATTGTCCACTCCCATAATAAAGACTGTATGTTGATTGATCCCGCGGGCCACTTGCATCTTCCTTTTGTATTTTAAATTCTTTGCCCAACAAATTACCAGTAAACAAAAATTTTCGTAAACAATTAAAATTGCAATGAATCCCTATTAAAATAAGTTCAAATAGTCGATATAATTACTCATCACATTTATAATAGAACACATTTTTAGTTCATAGTCGTATCATTTATGTTAAATTAGTCTAAAGTGATGTTATTTTATTAGTAAACATTTTGAAATAGGCCATCCGCCTGAGATCTCGATCAGTCGTAGTTATAATTTGATTGAAGAACAAATTCATTTGGCTGTCACTCTATAAGTTAACTTTCTTTCGATGTCTATAGGTCTAGGCAAAGAGAAGAAAGTGTTAATGCGATTAGATAGTCTGTCTCTAAATTAACGCAAAATCTGAAACTACAGAATCTATAGAAAACAATTTTTGCAAAACTTCCAAAATTTCGTACAAATAAAAAGATCAATAAACGGCAATTTTTGTACTAAAATTCGAAAGTTTTGTTTTTAAAACTTCTTTGGAACATTTTGCGTTCATTCGTAACATACATAACATGTTTTAACCCAGACAGCGAAAGAAAATGCTTATTCTCTATTCATCTACATCTGCTCTTTGATTTACCCTTGATTATTTCGCAAAAACAATATCAGAAATATCATCCATTAACCCTATTTCTATTCAGAAAGTGCTTAAAAAATCACAAACTAACATTCTTGTGACAAATCCTCAGCACGTCAAGCTGACATTGAAGCTAAATCTAAAGATACCGTTGTGATGAGTTCTCCAGTTTCCTCACATTCTCCGTCGGTTTAGAGTGAGAAGAATTTGAGGAAGGCGGCGGGAGGGACGGGGTGCGGGGGCAGCGGCCCGCCGGCTTCCTTAAGGCGCTCGCGGTACTCCGGACACTGGGGAATGAATGACATGAAAATGGATGAAGTTAATATCTTTCTGATAAAAAAAAATAAAACAGTCAACTACTTAAATTATAAATATTTGTACTTATACATTATGTAATGTAAGTATTTATTTTTAGAGTGATCAGAGACCACCACACTACACAACCTACAGAACATTATAAGAGGGGTTAGAAGTGCAAAGTAGGCATGGAATGCATTGATTTGCATAACATCGTAAGGCACGCGGCGTTTGCGAGCGAGAGGGCATACGTAGTTGTAGCAGCGTGAGTGGGAAGACAAGTGGCGACAGTCGTCTCCGAAGCAAAAGCGCTACTTTGCATTTGTAACCCCTCTTATAATGTTCTGTGACACCACCGGTGACTATATTGAAACCATCTTCCGGTTCGAGAATACCACTCAAAAACCTTTATTCCCCATCAAGGATCAGTTCTATGAACTCGAGAATACCACTCAAAAACCTTTATTCCACATCAAGGATCCTGCCTGCTGTGCCGAGGTGAACCTGCCTGCTGTGCCGAGGGTCGCGTGTTCGAATCCCGTAAGGGACAAATATTTATATGATGAATATGAATATTTGTACCTAAGTCATGGATGTTTGTATCTATATATGTATTCTATATCGTTGTCTAGTCATCATAATACAAGTCCAGGTACTTTAAATGTGACTAGATAATTTGTGTGACAATGTCCAAGATATTTATAAGGATCAATTCTACGATCTCGAGAATACCACTCAAAAACCTTTATTCCCCATCAAGGATCAATTCTACGAACTATCATTTTATAATCATAGGTACCAGACGGGAACGGATCAGGTAAAGAAGATGCTAACCGTACTGACGCGAAGGAGAAGCAAGAAGGGCATCGCATTCCAGCGAAATGTAGGGATAATGTGACCGGGTTGTACGAATTATAAAGTGTTGTTTACCTGGTCGGCTATACAGGGATGTCCGAGCGAGCGCCAGAACAGGCACTTGCAGTGGCGGCACAGAGAAAGCGTCTCCGCATACTGCGCCTCTTCTCTTAGGCCGTATAACCTGGCGAACAAAATGTTTATTGTTAAGCAGAGCAGGCATAACACTCTCGCGAGAACTTTGAAGTAAAATCACGACATCTCACCACGCCGCGAGAACAATGAAGGGCATTCTCGTTCTTGGCCATTCTCGTCTGCACTCGGCGAGAATGTTTTCAATGTTTGGCAAGAATGTTTTGAATACAAAATTTATACAATACATAAACTCACGAATCACTTTCGGGGTCATACTATGACTTAAAAACCACTTTGAATCTCTGGCTTAGTCTGTGACTCTGTGTCGAGCGTTTAGGGTGCATTTACACCGTAGGAAACACACCGTAGGTCGTGTCATAATCATAAGGAAAGTGAAGTGATTCTAATAGTTTTTTGCCTTTAGTTCTTTATTTCAACCTTACTTTAGAAGGAATGTTAAGCAATTTCAAATATTATTGATTGAAAATGTTACAGCCATGTTATACCATTGCAAATCAAACTAAAGATTGAAAAATTAAGTCTCAGGCGGGACTTGAACCCGCAACCAGCTTGAACGTTTCGCAAGTTTGTCATAGAAAATTGGGATGGTCCGAAAATACACAAGCTTGATCTGTCTGTCTGTCAAGTCTGATCTAAACACGTCCTGGCGGGGCGGCAGGAATGAACCACTGCATACTACAAATACAGCAAGTTCACTTACTTTCTAAGCTGATGGAAGACTTTTTTCCAATCCACCTCCTCATCTTTCCCCTTCATCACTGAGTCCACCTGCTGCTGCGTGAAGTGGAAGTCGACCAGCTCGCGCCAGATCCTCTGCTCCGAGCACACTGACGCCATAACGTTCCACGCTGATGACGCCGCCTGGGAAGATAAAAATCTTAATAAAGAATGGCCAACATTTTATGTTTTAATCACCTGTTTTTCTTGAAAAATAATTATAATGCATATTAATAACCGTTAATCCTGACTTTTCAGAAAATTAAAAATAAATCGAAAAAATAGTTAAGGGTATATTCAGATAATGAAACTGAATATATTTCCCTAAAGAACATGGAACACGAGAAAAATGTTTGGACCTTCTTTACCAAAAGTTTGGATCAGCCGATCGATTTTTTATGTGAAGCAGGCACAAAGAGAATATAATCACTACGTAGCAGGCACTTCATTCTCGCAAGAACTTCTCGGCGAGAACTTTCAAGGAAAATTACTATGGCTTATGACGCCACGAGAACAATGAATCCACACTTTCGTTCTCTAATTTTGGTATTTGGTAAAAAAAATGTTGTAGAATTTTGATATCTGTTTCTGTTTCATAAGGATGAGGGTGGCTTATTGTTTGTTAATATAATAAATAGCCCAGTCATTTAACGGTTTGAGCCGGGACTAATTAATAATTGATATTTTTTAAGGTATAGTATTTAAGAGCCAATTTGAGCTAGGAAATGCCCAAAATTAAAAAAAAAATCCCGTCAGCAACAGTCCCAAATTTAAAATTTAGCTATTATCTCGTTATAAAAAACCAGATGGTAATTTTTTTTTGCACATATTAAAGGCATTACCGTTATACATGGCCGTTTGCCGTTGTACTTCAAACATGGTGTAAATATTTTGGTCTACTAAGAAGGTTTTGAAAAATACATTCGTATTTCCTTATAAAAACATCATTTTTTAAATTTCAATGCCTATTTTATTGCTCCAAAATAATTTATATTGTTAAATCTAATTCCTATGAGTGCATTGGTATTAATATTATTAATTTAAAAGCCTTCTGGGACTCACAATTTTGATGTCCATGTTGCGGAGTGATTTTTTTTATATGTTTTCAGATAGTCTTTTTGTCACTAAATGGTGCCGGTAACAGTTTAAAAGTCTAATTAATAATTACTTCCCGCCTCTCCTGACAAAACTCCGTAAAATGACTGGGCTAAAAACTCACATCTAAATCCCTGTGATCGGCTATCCTGAGCAGAATCTCTCTGATGCATTCCTCTGGCAAATCATGCAGTTTAGGAGCTACTTCTGGTCCAGGCTGTAAGTGATAAAAGACAAATTTTATTCTTTATAGATTGTACTGTGTTTTAAATAGTATTCTGCAATAAAAAAAAAACAATATGTCTTTCTTGGTATGTTGCATATAATGTGTAGAAATGTACATTATCAAACATTCATTGCATGATACAAAACTATCGACCAACAACTATGATTGATTGACGCTTAATTCAGTTCGTTATAAAAAAGTAGTAAGTACATACTTACCTGTGTAATATGAAAAGGTACAGAAAAAACATCTATCGCAATATTAGTATTGGTCGTATTATACAAGGTGTAACAAGGTGTGGTTTAGACAATCAAAATAAACAACACTATGGAGAGGACGTCGAAAAAAAAACAGTTGTACCTACTTAGGTACATATATATATGAATCGAGAAGGTTAAGGGTGAAATTGATATCAGTAGCATCCTTTTAAACTAAGAGTCTACCCATCAAACTGAACAACTTTTAGTATGGAAGCAAACAAATCGAAGCAAAAAAAAATCTGCTGTTGCATACACTTGAGTCGACCAGGCACTGCAGATTAGTATGGAACAGTTGTTTTTTTTGGTCCGATCGGTTTGCCCTCATCGTAAAAGTTGTTCAGTTTGATGGGTAGACTCTTAGTTTAAAAGGATGCTAATTATTTCAATTTCACCCTGTACAGGGTGTTACAAAAGTAAAAATAAACATTTAAAACTTTTAGGGGGTTTTTGAGACCATCAAACTGAACAACTTTTACTATGGGACCAACATAGAAATCGCGAAAAAAAAAATCATTTGACCCATACATTTAGCTCGAGTAAATCTGTAGTTTAGTATGGAACATCGCAAACGCATCGCTGACGTCTGTAGGCTGATATGATGATGATGATAGAACATCCAATTTTTTTTCGCGATTTCGATATTGGTCCTATAGTGAAAGTTGTTCAGTTTGATGGTTTATTTGTATTTTTGTAACACCTTGTATACTGCAGTTTTATAAGAAACAACAGTTTTTTTATCCATTTGGTGAAAGTTGTTCAGTTTGATGATCTAACTAAACCACCCCTTTAAATATTAATACGATGTTTGGTTACACCCTGTAGAAGATATTCAGTTTGATATATATTCAGATACCTTTTGATACCTCTTGGCTGAATATTTTACTTCTTGATGATCCAAATTAACAATCCTACCTAGCTAGCATGCCACCCGCGAGAAAACGACAAAAATCGAGATGTGCCTCCATCTTTATTATTTTACGTAGGCCAGAAAGAGCGCGCATGACGTTTTTCTCGTTTAAACGCTTTGTCGTGGGTGGCATGCTAGCTAGGCAGCATGTACTAAAAACTTTCCCTGCAAAAAATTAGAAACTTATCCAAACCTCTTGTATCCGTATCGCGTTGGCGATGCTGTTGATCCTGGCGATGGCGTGGTCGTGATGGCCCCACAGCGCGCGGGACCCCAGAGGACGGCCCCAGCACGCCCTACGTTCCGATTCACGCAGAGCTGACAACGCCACAAGGAGTGCCCGCAAAGCGTTCAAGTTCTGCTTCGATGTTGCCACTGTGGAAAGAGACATGTAAGTCTTCAAGATTTTAATAACGTCAGAAACAGCTAGAGAAAAGTGAAATAGCTAGACAAACTTGGCTGGACAATCGGCGGACAATGAGCGGCTATAATTTTTTTTAAATGTTTTGTAGATCTGAATTTTCTAACATTTTCATGTCTTCTGGGTTCTCAACAATGCTTTCATATACAATGTTGAGAACCCAGAAGGCCAGTTTTTCGTCAATAGTCAAAACTATTTACGTTCATGTTTAACTTTATGGATTTAATAGCATAGGATTATAACTGCGAACATTTGATCCTAAGTTCTCCAAAGGGAACTTACCCTGATCAGCAAGCTGCTCCAACATGGACAACAGCAGCTTCTGAGCGGCTCCGGGCAGATGCGTCAGTCTCTGACCCCCGAGCAACAGCTCAAGCAAAGCACAGATGTAGTTGAACCTCCTGACGTCGCGGACGGCCGACGAGAAGTCCAGGCGGCGGACTGCTTCCGACAGACCGTTGAAGCCTGCTATCTGTAAGGGAATTATAATCATTTTAAATACGCGTAGACGGAATTAATAAAAGTAATATTTTATATATGGAATTATAGTTTAGAACATCTAGTTGCCGCGTCACAAATAACATTTGCAATTTATAATATAATTACGAAGATATACAGCTTTTAAAATTTTGTATAAAAAATTTCAAAGATTTATATCTTCGTAATTATTTTATAAATTGCAAATGTTATTTGTGACGCGGCAACTAGATGTAGATTCGATTCATTTGAGTCATTTGAGAATGAAATCTGCCATTTTGTATGGGCACTCAAGATTGCTTTCTATTGAAATGGATCTGATAACGCAAGTTCAACAATCGGCAAAGGGGGATCGTAGCGTTTAGCTGATGATTAAAACATTAGTCATTTTATAGCCTACTTCAATCTAATATTAATCTTATAGTTTAGCCACTTAGGCATATTGTTCGTTACGAGTCATCGCCAATAAAATTGCACAAGAAAAATCGTAACCTGTGGTCATTAGGCATGAAATAATATATTATGCTGTACCAGAATGTGGTTTAACGAACTAATAAGAATGAGGATTAAATACTTAAAGCAAGTGTGTGGGAAAGAAATAAGGCTTAAATGTATCCACCTTCAGAAGAGAGGGAAAGTTCAATAGTTATTTATATTTTATATACCAAAGATAATTAATATAAATGGCGGATGTGTTTGAAAACAAAGATAAGTTTTCGTACACGGCTATAGCTATAATGAGTTTTTGTGTGATTTCAATCAATTAATCAAATATACTTTATTTTACACCAAAACATAAACAGTAAAATACAGAAATAGAAATACAAGAGGCACAAAATAGCCCAGTCATTTTACGGAGTTTTGTTAGGCGGGGTAGGGAGTAATTACTAATTGGACTTTTAAACTGTAACAGGAACCATTAAGTGACAAAAGGACTATCTTAAAGCATATTTAAAAAAAAAAAAATTATGTATCCCAGAAGGATTTTAAATTATTAATATTAACACCAATGCACTCATTTGACTAATTACTAATTAGTCCCGGCTCAAACCGTAAAATGACTGGGCTAAAATAAGGATTTAAAGGAAAGTTCAGCGGCGATTACGACTCCAAGATACATAAATTGATTAACTCTATTTAGTAAAGAGTATAACAAGGTACTTGCCTCTCTAGTACATTTAATGGTGATGTGGCAGTGTGGTGGTACTCGTGTAACTTCGTTTGAACTCTTCTCCCCATCTTCACCTTCTTGGGTCCTGGAAATAAGGACAAATTTTATCAGTAAAGAAAAAAGGTACAATGCAGGTAGACAAGAAACTAATTTGACCTCTTATACAGCCATAGTATAAAAGGTGTGCTACATGGAAAGACTCTTTTAATCCTTTATCAATGATCTAAAATCTGTGAAACCTCAACTTTTCTGTCTAGTTTTTTGAATTGCCGCCGCTGTTAGATTCGTTGATTTCAAATTACAATTTGCTATTGACAGCAACAATTGGAGATACATTACTGAGAATGTGATATAAACGTTGTTTAACGCCTTAAGTAACCAGCGACGTACCCTGAATTTTGTAAATTACTGTTGTCATGTTTATGAAATAGCCCCCTGGGGTCTTCAGAGTTTAAGTCGTTACATAAAAACCACGTCAGAGACCGTAAGGCGGTCTGAAAAAACTTTCGACACCAGGGCTCTACCCACACGATAAGAAAGAAAGAATTACTGGTTATAGTACATAAATCTAAACTATTATAAAACTGTAACAGGAAGTTTGTCTGTACATTGAAGATATTAACAAAAAAAAAGTTACGATATGGTTTTTAGGTATCCCTGATTCCATATCACCAATAATTGGATTTTTCGTCTGTCTGTTTGTTTGAACGAGCATCACGCAAAAACTACTGAACCGACGATGAAACTTTTTTTTGTTTGATAGCTTATTATCTGACTTAAAATCTCGTATATAATTTGTGCGGACAAAGTCGCGGGTTAACGCTCGTGTCCTATAAAACAACACAGTTTATGAAATAGGCCTCAGGATGTATAAGAGTTATAATAATGCCCGTAAAATAGTTTCAAACACGCCAGATGATATCATATCGCCAGTCTTCCTCTATCATAAGACTATCGCGGAATTACAACCGACAAAGAACTAAAAGAAAAGCTTATGTAGAACTAGACAGCTCGAGTCTTTGCTTATTAATTTCCATTGTGCGCATAGCTCAGTGAATATGTTAAGAAACCGTCAAGTTAGCCCTTAGACGAGCTAGCTTTCACTAACGATTTCACTGGAGATAATGATAAGCCGCCATATTGGCCGCTATGATTGATGAGCGGCGCGCGCGCAGGAGAAATGCAAGGCTGTTGTGCGGTCACTAATTACAGGCGAAAACTATGAAGTGTCATGTTTATACGTAGAAAACGCTTTTGTGATGCTGATATTGTTTTCTTTTGAAAGTTAAATGCTCAAATAAGGTACATACTGTAAGTATGTGGGTACTTAGGGACAGTTTCTTTTTTACTGCCATTTCTTTACTTCATCATCATCATCATATCAGCCGATAGACGACATAAGCCTCAAAATGGGGGGATTTACAATAATCGCCACGCTTGGCAGGCGGGTTGGCGATCGCAGTTGGATTGAATGTGATTGTGTGTGATCGCAGTGTACTCAGAGGATGTTGCAGCCCATCCTCCGGTAGATCCCTTAGTCGCCTTTTACGACACCCACGGGAGGAAATGGGGTGGTGCTATTCTTAGCCCACACCACACGGCAATTTCTTTACTTATTTGTAAATTAATGTCCTCCGGCTTAAGTATGTCTCTAGCACTGCATTTCTACCAATTTCAAGTGTGTTTTGAGGGAATAATCTTAAGGATGGTTTTATACACAAAACACATTTTGAGCCAAAAGCACCAGGCCGACGCGACGCGATCGTTGGCAAACTGACTTGCCAAGCGACCCTACTGTTTGTTTTTTATGTAAACAATGAAATTAATTCAATAACCGTAACATGGAGTCACGTTGCAGGTTCTGACCCGAGCACTCGTCTCGCGTAGATTTCGCGTGTCGCGTTTTTGCCTGCCACGAGGTTCCGCAATCCGCAATCTCTTCTTGTTCTTGACCAAAAACAATCCCTGAGATTGGGATAGATTCTCCCATAAACACTTGACACTGGCGGAAATGCAGTGTTAACGCACAAGCAAGAGTCCATTAATTATAAATAAAAAAAATAAAAAAACCGTAACATGTAAATATTAATTACTTCCACCCCTTTAAACATAACATTTTGCTTCTCAGTTACATATTTTTTAACCAAGGTTCAAAAGAACGGATATAGTAGCGTAAATACCCACGTTCGCGTTGCCGAAGCGAAATAGGTCGCTTCGTTCTCGGCCTGACCTATATTGGTATGCAAATCTCCAGTTTTAATAGACATCACACTAGATACACCGGAAGAAGAAAGTAGGGGTCTTTTTAATTTGGATAGGATTGTGTAAGATTTTGTGTGAAAATTTCAATGTGTTTTTTCTTAGGAGCTAAGCAAATTAGCAGTGTAAATTAGGCTCACGATCTATTCTACTGGGATTGTATTTCAGATGAAAGCAAAAAGCTCAGCTCAGTATTCTAACTTCTTTACTAAATCAAACACTTAATCTACATTAATTGACCTAAAATATCTTGACAGACAGACAGACCGACTTAGGCATCAAACTTATAACACCTCTTTTTGCGTCGGGATTAATAAAATCACAGAAAACGTCAAGACTACACGACCAAAATGTATGGATGGCTGGTTTTTTTTCACGATTTTCAGAACCAAGAACCTCCATGAATACATTCATTCCATTTTCCAGTTGGTCGAAGATTAAGTTTTCTATTATATAAGGTCTAACAAAACTAGGTGAAACTATATTAAGGGGATGATCAGACCATCAAACTGAACAACTTTCTCTATGGGACCGATATTGAATACGCGAATAAAAATCAGCTGTTCCATACAAACCTACTCGACCTAAATGTATGGGACAGCAGATTTTTTTCGTTATTTCAATATTGGTCCCATAGAGAAAGTTGTTCAGTTTGATGGTCTGATCATCCCCTTAATATAAACTTAAACTTTTAAAGAGGGCTTTTACATATATCCTAGTATAGTAAAGAATGAAACGATGAATGATAAGATATTATGTATGAAACCTTGATAAGTTACTATGTTATTAATACGGCCTAGTGTAAATTATACAGTAAATAGGAAACATAAAAATATACAGAGGAATATGAAATTGCTAGAATACAAATTAATTATAGGCAATAAAACGTAGTATATAAGGTCTAACAAAATAAGGTGAAACTATTTTAAGGGGACGATGAGACTATCAAACTGAATAACTTTCTCTATGGGACCAATATCGAAATAGCAAAAAAAAAAATCACCTGTTCCATACAAACCTACTCGACCTAAATGTATGGGACAGCGGATTTTTTTTTCGCGATTTCAATATTGGTCCCATAGAGAAAGTTGTTCAGTTTGATGGTCTGATCATCCCCTTAAAATAGTTTCACCTAATTTTGTTACACCTTATATACTTGGAAAAAAATACATTACGCAACAGACATTGTTTTCATTATTAAATAAATCATAAACATCTTGAACATTATTAAAGATTATCTAGTGCCGTTTAAAGTGCCGATTGCCTAGGACATTGATGTGGAGCCTATTAATCTACAAGGATCTACAAAATAAAATTCCCTTGGGATTATTTAAAACGAGCGTTAACCCGCGACTTCGTCCGCACAAATTATATACCAGATTTTAAGTCAGATCATAAGCTATCAAACAAAAAATGTTTCATCAAAATCGGTTCAGTAGTTTTTGCGTGATACTTGTTCAAACAAACAAACAAACATACAGACAAAAAATCCAAAAATTGGTGAAATGGAATCAGGGACACCTAAAAACCATATCGTAACTTTTTTTTTGTTAATATCTTCAATGTACAGACAAACTTCCTGTTACAGTTTTATAATAGTATAGATTACAAATATGAAATCTGCCTATAATGGGTGTAAGGAAAAGTATCGTTAACCTCACTACACGTCTACCCATCAAACTGAACAACTTTTACGATGGGAGCAAACCTGTCAGAAAGAAAAAAAAAATCAGCTGGTCTATAATAAACGGCAATACCTACTCGACTCAATAATTTGGTGCAGCTGTTTTTTTTTTTGCTCCGATCGGTTTACCCCCTTAGTAAAAGTTGTTCAGTTTGATAGTTTAAAAGGATGCTAATGATATCAAATTATAGTAACTACTCTGTAATATCAATTTCACCCTGTATAAGTACATTGTGGATGCAAGTTACTGGCCAACTTACTATCAAAGCATTTTAAAGAATTTCCAAGAAAAAATTTTCAAGTTCGGCAAGTTTAACCATTAGCCCAGTCATTACGGAGTTTTGTTAGGCGGGGTAGGGAGTAATTATTAATTGTACTTTTAAACTGTAACCGGCACCATTTAGTGACAGAAAGACTTTAAACATATTTAAAAAAATGTGCTACGCAAGATAGAAATCAAAATTGTGTGTCCCAGAAGGCTTTTAAATTAATAATATTAATACCCATGCAATCATTTGACTTAGATTTAACAATATAAATTATTTTTGAGCAATAAAATAGGCATTGAAATTTTAAGAATGAAGTATTTATTAGAAAATACGAATGTATTTTTCAAAACCTTCTAAGTAGACAAAAATATTTACACCATGTTTGAAGTATGTATAATGGTAAAACCTTAAATATGTGCAAAAAAAAATTACCATTAGGTTTTTTAGGACGAGTTAATAGCTAAATTTTAAAATTGGAACTGTTGCTGACGTGATTTTTTTTTTTAATTTTGTTACATTTCTATGCTCAAATTGGTTCTTCAATATTATACCGAAAAAATATATCAATTATTAATTAGTCCCGGCTCAAACCGTAAAATGACTGGGCTACATGTGAAAAAAAAACGTCAAATTACACAGATCAGTACCATAACATCCGGTTTTTCTTTTATAATGACAGGCACAGATGCGTTGGAAACTGATTCCACTGTGTTTTACCGAATAACATTGTTTTTTTGTTCAACTAATAATATGGATAACATAGAATTTTTCGTCGTTAGAAAGTTTTTTGTTACGTGACGTAATCGTTGCGATCTCTTTCACATAATCTTGATACCATTGGGGTATAGACAAAGACGATAATATAACAACTGACCAGTTTTTATCGTTGTTAGTCTTTTAATTTTTTTTCCATGCATTTTAGATAATACGAGCGTTAACCCGCGACTTTGTCCGCACAAATTATATACCAGATTTTAAGTCAGATCATAAGCTATCAAACAAAAAAAGTTTCATCAAAATCGGTTCAGTAGTTTTTGCGTGATACTCGTTCAAACAAGCAAACAAACACACAAACAAACAGACAGACAAAAAATCCAAAAATTGGTGAAATGGAATCAGGGACACCTAAAAACCATATCGTAACTTTTTTTTTGTTAATATCTTCAATGTACAGACAAACTTCCTGTTACAGTTTTATAATAGTATAGATAGATAGATAGATTCTGATTTTGAAACTTGCCGCTTAGTCTGGAATGCACATGAATAAGTATTAATCCTTCGTTTCTTAAGGGGAAGATCAAATTAAAAAAAATCAAAACGAAAATAGCATTTATATTTTTATTTCTTAGTGGTGGCTTACCCAAGTGTATAGGACAATTATTATTGTTTTGAGGTTTCGATGTTACTACCATAGACAAAGTTGTGGTCTAAAAAAAAAAAAATCGGGCATAGGCCCACCACACATTCCCACCGCTGTAACTCCTGTAAGCCAGGATCAACAGCGGCGACCATTCACAACACTGGACAATGAAGTCCAGCGAGCCCGGGGGATGACTCTAATCTGTCTTGGAACCCGCAATGAATGAATCAAAGAAGATAGGAGGAGTAGGAAAACGAAATATCCGACTTCCCTCCATTGCAAACGGGAGACAGCAATAAGAAGGAAAAAACATGGCTATTAGAGAGCCAATTCAAGAGATCATTTATGGCAGTGTTGAAGACACGACCGCAAAAGCACCAAAAATACAAAATAAAACAATCTCATAGTTTCAGTACAATGTTAGGTTCCTATTGTTTTACAGTTGTGGTCTGAAAACCATTATTAAAAACGAACCATATTAAATTAACGCCACATAGATATTGTTGCCGTGTGGTGTCGGCTAAGAATAGCACCATCCCATTTCCTCCCGTGGGTGTCGTAAAAGGCGACTAAGGGATCCGGGACCGGAGGATGGGCAGCAGCATCCTCTGAGTACACACATTCAATCCAACTGCGATCGCCAACCCGCCTGCCAAGCGTGGCGATTATGGCAAATACCCCCATTTTGGGGGAGGCTTATGTCCAGCAGTGGACGTCTGTCGGCTGATATGATGATGATGATGAGGTATTATATTATTTGCGCTAAAATATAAGTACGCACGGCGACACATCAAGCTATACAAAACCAATATAAGCTGGACGCGAGACGTTATACGTTACTCGTCCTACGCGCGGCCAGCTTATTTTGGTTTTGTATAGCTTGATGTGTCGCCGTGCGTACGTATGACCTAACGCGCTATGGCCCAGCATAGTGAAGTATAGCTTCCTCCTCTCTTTAGTGAAAGGAAGACTTACTGCAGTGGGATCTTCACACTTTTTACTTAATACGACGTGGGCTGTAACTATATCAAGAGGCCTTTCTAATCCGAGATGGACTCATCACGATCCATTTAATTTTCCATGACATTGCATTTCTCAACGTGCATCGTTGTTTAAACCAATAACTTAAGACCTCTCAACGTCTAACAAGTTCTCAAAAGCCTCAAGGGGACTAGAGGTCATGAATAGTGGTCGACAGGACCAGTCATATAGACCTTTAAGCTCAGAACAACCCATATAAAATCTAGAAAGGATGAGGGTCATGTTATAGTGGGTGACAGTAAATGACACTGCAATGTTTAGGGTCGTTGACATCAGGTTTGTCGTCTGATGTTATTTTATACTTAGTTATAATTTGATTAGGTTTAGATATAGATATTTACTTGGATGTTGTTTTGAAATTTGCAAGTTGTTGAAGGAAATGTTTATGACACTAGCGTAGGTAAGTACGCAGTTTATTTTATTTCAGTGTCGAGTGAAACAGGCCCTGAACCTGTTTCACTCACCACTGCTTATCTGAAAGATCGTTTGTATGAAAGATATGTCAAACTATCTGTCAAATAAGCTAACAAGAACTTACTGAGAAGCGGTGAAACAGGCGACGTCGAAAAATCGAAATTAAAATAATAATAAAACATGTTTATGATGATGATAACAGTCCCTTAAAAACACACACAAACAACACACATAAACACAAACACACACACAATAAATAATAAACTGTGGTACCTACAATCGTTGGGTAGGTACAGCGAAATATTTCAGTTCTTCAAAGAGAAGCTGTTTAAAACAATAACATATTGGATTGGATCTATCTATCTATCTATACTATTATAAAACTGTAACAGGAAGTTTGTCTGTACATTGAAGATATTAACAAAAAAAAAGTTACGATATGGTTTTTAGGTGCCCCTGATTCCATTTCACCAATTTTTGGATTTTTTGTCTGTCTGTTTGTTTGTTTGAACGAGTATCACGCAAAAACTACTGAACCGATTTTGATGAAACTTTTTTTGTTTGATAGCTTATGATCTGACTTAAAATCTGGTATATAATTTGTGCGGACGAAGTCGCGGGTTAACGCTCGTAATATAATACATTTCTTTTCGCGTTATCACTTTGACTACTTATATAGGAGGGACTAGTTACGCGTGTAATTCTACGAACAAACATTTCTGCCACTTTTTGCGGGGGGCGAGGTAACACGAAATCCGCAACTTTGGATTTTACTCCCCATAACTTTAGATTCTAATTTTAAACGTTAAAAATCATGAAAAGAAGTCTCATGTGAACCCTAAACGTTCTAAGTTCGAAATTATTGTTTCGCAATTATAGGCTGTCTCGTTTAGTGATAAGGTATAAAATTTAATGTAAATGCACATGATCAATTAATCTTATACCGTGGCAGAGGGGAAATGCTACCGCAAGGCTAGTCCTTATATTAAATAGTCAAAGCGTTATCAATTTCTGTTTAAATCTTGTTTTTTTTTTTGTGTTGGGAGAAATTATCATTATTTATTGTTTTAAAAGACAGTTCTACATCTACATGTACCTTTTACCACATAATCTTTAAACTAAACTAGTCAAGGTACCTATCTTCTTTCTTGTGCATGTGCAAACTGCTAAATCTTTCTCAGAAACAGTTTCCAGTTCCTTTCTCCATTTCCCCTATTATGTTATAGCTAGGCCAGAAGCCATTAAAATTTATGAAATAATAAATACTAAACCGCATCGATGCAATTACAAAAATAAGAACGAATTTTTATAAATAGAACCAGTAAAGCGTGCGTTTAAAGCCAACCAGTGACAAGACCCTCCTCTCCCTCTATAGCTTTACCATGCGACGAGTAAATTGAAGATTTAGTATGAAATGAAGGGGGTCAAAGTATAGTGGTGATGTTATTCGAACGAGTCGTAGGGTTGCCACCTTTTTTTTGGAGGGAACAATAGGTGAAGGCGGCGGGTACCCGTTGGATGAGGGCAACGCAAGACCGGTCGTTGTGGCGATCCTTGGGGGAGGGGAGGGGAGGCCTATGTCCAGAAGTGGACGTCCATCGGCTGAGATGATAAAAGTATTTTTTCGACAATTGTTAAAAAATATGCTTACTTTCTGGAAATTCGGTAGAAAATAAAGTATACAGATTTATTTTTCATTTTTATTGCTTTACGTTTTTTACATTATCTCTTCTTACGTAACAAAGATTATATTATTTTTGATTTAAGGTTTAAGTCGGTAAAAACATCATCCTCCTGCCCATATCCCATTATATGGGGTTGGCCCAATCTTCTATGTTATGTCGTATCCATAGGTTATCCATAAATTAATTAATTCATATTTTAATGCAGCTAGCCTGCTGTGCCTTTTATTTTTATATATATCTCCAAATGAAATCGGTCACTTGGAAACTTATGTAGTACCCACTAAAAGCAAATGATGCACGAATTGACTAAAATAAATCGAATACTTTATGCATTTGTAATCGAAAAATTGTTAGATTTGTCGATCAAAAATTAAGTTTAATTATCTTATCATCCATTATTATCTTATGCTTATACTATCATCAATTAGGCATCACTTGAATGAGCTACAAAAATATAGTATTTTCCGTGCTGACCATTTATAATTTTTTTTATTTCATTTATTCACGATAAATGAAATGAAAAAAACGACAAAAATAATAGTACGATAAATATAATACTATACAGGGTTCTTCTTAATATGCTGACACTTTTTTAAGGGGGTGATTAAACCATCAAACTGAACCACTTTCTCTATGAGACCAACAACGAAATCGCGAAAAAAAAATCTGCTGTTCCATACATTTGGTTCGAGTAGGCTTGCTGTTTCCTATGGAAGAGCGGATTTGTGGTTCAGTTTGATGGACTAGTCATCCCCTTAAAAAAGAGCCAGCATATTAAGAAGGGCCCTGTATATTACAACTGACCAAAATATAAGGTCTAACAAAATTAGGTGAAACTATTTTAAGGGGATGATCAGACCATCAACCTGAACAACTTTCTCTATGGGACCAATATCGAAATCGCCAAAAAAAAATCTGCTGTCCCATACATTTAGGTCGAGTAGGTTTGTATGGAACAGATGATTTTTTTTTCGCGATTTCGATATTGGTCCCATAGAGAAAGTTGTTCATTTTGATGGTCTGAAATCGCGAAAAAAACTCTGCTGTCCCATACATTTAGGTCGAGTAGGTTTGTATGGAACAGCTGATTTTTTTGTCGCGATTTCAATATTAGTCCCATAGAGAAAGTTGTTCAGTTTGATGGTCTGATCATCCTTTTAAAATAGTTTCACCTAATTTTGTTAGACCTTATATAGTATATAATATAGCACGGGTGGCAACCCTAGTCGTAGCAGTAATTCCGGGTCGGCGCGTGCGCATCGATCATGACTACCGGTCGCATGTGGCAACAAGCGCCACCTTCACTGGGTGATGAAAGGAAAAGTCGAGTCTGATGTTACTTGATGAGTTTAATAAACAGATAATACTCTAACCGCGTGGCTTGGAATAGACTACCCAATTTTCTTCCCATGGGTGTCATACAAGATGAGGAAGACTTACGACCCTATGAAAGTCGTTGCGTCGGTAGCGTGTTGCGGAGAGATATGGACATTCAATCATGAGATTCCGTTTTCGACGACAGCACGACGCCAACCAATGAGTTTTTCTAACTTATGTACGTAATACCGACTGTCCTCAAACAGTGAAGGAAAACATCGTGAGGAAACCTGCATACGCTCAAGAAGAAATTCTGATGCGTATGTGAAGTCTTCCAATCCGCATTGGGCACGCGTGATATACTAATGCAACCCCCATCCTCCGCAGTGGGGCGTATGTTGATTGATTTTATAATCATTTTCCAAATCAGGGTGGTTCAGACCATCAAACTCAAAAACATTTATTATGGGAGTAAAACTAAATCCGCAAAAAAATCTGCATTTCAATACTAAACTGTAATGCAATGCATACTCGATATGTAAAGTGTAACCATCAATTTTTTTGGCGGTTTCGTCTTTGTCCATCCCATAGTAAAAGTTGTTTAGTTCAATGCTCCGAACCACTCCTGAAAATTTGGAAAGTTATTAAAAATAACCTAATATAGGCTGACCATGATGATGAATTAAGAACTTTTCTAATACTTTCATGACAAATCCTCATTACAACATTAGTATCTAACAATAGCAATATAAATATAGTCGCGTGCATACCGACAACTACCGCGGAATTATATTTACCTCTTGTACACATATCATGCTTAGTTGCTATTGCATATGTATTCGTAGATACTTATAGATAAAAGTGCATATAACAGAGTGCAAGGCTGTTTCAATAATAATAAAAGTTGAACTTGTATTATCCGTCCCGCGATGGAGGCAAGGTCGAGGATAAACCGGCTCTGATTGATCTGTCAACTAACTAAACTATGGAGGATACTGGATAATTATTTTATGGCATGGTTGGTACCCCACAGATGTTAACTAACGCGTACTCCGATGCAAATTCTGACAAAATTGGCATGGTCTAGCAAGTAGACATCTTGTCGCCTTATAATTTGGAATATGCTATGCTACTGCCTCCCAATCGATTTATTCATGCTGGAGACGATGAGCTGAATCATTCTAAGCTTGTGTTTAACATACAGTAAAAATTTAATTTCATTTCACTTTCCATATCAGCGCGTGATAGAACAGATAGACAAATCTTCACTTCATCTTTTATTTGCTACAAAAAGTACAAGTTAATTTTATAAAATCAGTCTTCACACAAGACTGATTGATTCTCTCAGGGATGAAACCTATCTAGACTAACTTTGTAAAAAAACATTAGGTATCTAAATACAAAATTTCATCCAAATAGTTAGAACCATTTCCGGATTAAAAAACCCGAAAATTTTTCTAAAAATACTTTGAACTTTTTGTAGAACGTTTTGATTAACTCGGAAAACGTCGAGAAAAATCATTGCATTTCACTTCCCATATCATAATTTATTATAACAAGTAACAACACAAGATAACAGAACAGTCTTTTAGGACCGATTTTTCAATCGCCTGATGAAATGTATTTCTATGAATAAAATATATCGATTTCATAAAATACATTATAAGCACGGAATAAGGTGGTTTTCAAAGTTAAAATCAGAAATACGAGCAAAGATATTATAATATGTATTTTGTACCTACCTAATATTATGTAACGAATAGTACAAATTGAGATTGATAAATATTTGGGAATCCAAAAAGTTTGTATCTCTCGTTAACATATTTTTCCAACAACCAAAGAGTTTTCAATACATCTAAGAAATAAATAACTGGCAGCTATCCGTCGGAAAAAACTTACGTTCGGCCAAATACTTCAATTAAAATGAAAACAGTTTTCTTCCGTTTGTTTTTATGGCTTTTGATATATTTTTTTCCAAGACATCTTGCCAGTTCACACCAAAAATGTTTTATTCCTAAATCCCAAATAATCCCAATAATGTCTCTTTGGTGCCTATTTTCCAAACTCAATAAAAATATTTAAAGAACTAGAGTTTTTCCAGCAATTTTCCTGCCTAGCTAGCATGCCACCCACGACAAAGCGTTTAAACGCGAAAAACGTCATGCGCGCTCTTTTTGGCATACGTAAAATAATAAAAATGAAGGCATATCTCGATTTTTGTCGTTCTCTCGGGGGTGGCATGCGAGGCCTACTGGATGTACTTCTGTATTATAATCGACGTGTTTTGCCAGTTATATGCGTTTCAATTCTATAGTTATTGCGTAACTTAACGATCATCAATCTATGTTAGATCGATCGATATTGTTTTTACGTCAGTTCCAAGCGCCATAACTTTACTATAGCATGAATTTATCGATTAAGAATTGATAAGGGTTATTAATAGTTATAGTTATGGAGAAATACCAGGAAATATAGAAGTCAGAAGCACTACAAACTGCTAGAAATGTCCAACTCATCTCTATCTAATACAGATCGATCGGCAAGATATGTGATAGTAACTAAGTACTTACTGAATATTTTTGAGTTTCATAGATCCTAATTCATGTACGAAAATGACATACCTTTTAAGGCTGCTGACTGTACCTTATTCTGTTTGTATTTTGAAAAATTACTTTTTTAAGTACCTACCTAACTAACGAAGTAAATCTTTGTATTGCATGTATAAGTAGTACCTACAAAATTGTCAATTGATTGATGTAACTGTACTGTTTATGTTGCACTTCTGGATAAAACTTCGATAGTTTTTGGAAGTTCAATTGTCCAAATCTTTGTCATTTTTCTTACAATAAATAAATTGAAAAAAAAAACATAAGCTAGAGCTGAAGTTTTTTTTTTTCATAAATCCCGTAGACGGGATTTATGCATTATTCACGTAATAATGCTTTTTATCTGGTTCGTTCGCGCGCAAATAGAAAGAGAGCGAAGGCGCAGTAACGCTATTGTCCGCATTATGACGCTGCCATACTAAGGCTGCAGGTAGTATCTCTATCGTTTTTAGTAAACCCAAAACAAGCGCGGTATACAGGGTGCTTCTTAATATGCTGACAGTTTTAGCTGGAGGACTAGTCTTCCCCTTAAATGAAACTGAACAACTTTCTCTATGGGACCAAAATCAAAAATGCGAAAAAAATCAGCTGTTCCACTACAAAACTGCAAACTTACCGTATAGAGCCAAATGTTTGAGTGGGAGGTGGTATAGAGAAAGTTGTTCAGTTTGATGGTCTGACTGAGCATCCCCTTACAAACTGTCTCTATATTAGGAAGGACCCTGTATACGAAAGCCATTTAGTATTCCAGAAAAGGACTAACTAAATTTTGTATCCATCAGCAAGAAGCTGGGAATACGTAAAGTAAACCTTTGTCACAAACTTTGAACTCGATTCCGTCTACTTTATTTTAGACTGAATTGATTCCAAGATAAGAATGATTCACTATTTTCTTGACTGTGTCCAAAGCCATACGTTCTGAAATTCGTTGAAAACTCTCGCCAAACATTTTAATTGACCATTATTTCTCATGTTGACCAAAATGCTGCGCAATAACTACTAATAAACAATCGGCTATTGCGCAGCGGAAAATCATAAACGCACAGAACATTGCGTAGATAACTATAGCCTTTTATTTAAGTGCATCTACAATATTTGATAGTCAATTGAAGGTACTACATTTATATTTTATCGCTAAACATATTTTGGCATGCACATAATATATACCTACAAAACAGTTTTTCTATACCTAAAAAAATCAGTTCCATGCATAGAGATCTAGAGAGATGCCAACCAACGCACTCAGTACGAAACCTAGTGTCGCATTACCACCAGTACCACGCGATAGAAAGTATTTTGTTAGCTTGAATGTGCATTGCGGTATCAGAACTAAACGTTCGAATAATCTTTAGTACTACGCAAGCGTTGTAAACTACATATTTACACATAATATCTCGACTAGCTTTCAGCCTCATAATAAATTGAATCCTTACTGTCGCGAGCAATGTGTTCCGTTTTTGTGCATATTGCTGCGACACTGGCCCCGCCCCCTTTTCACAACTCCCTTTAGTTTTTGTGATCTGTGGTTCCATGACTGACAAACCATGTACAGCATAGTGCACTAAGAAAGGAAAATCGACCCCTGTTGAAGTTTTCTATAATTAAACCGGGCAAAGTCGCGGGCAAAAGCTAGTCTACCATACAGGGTGAAATTGATATCATTAGCATCCTTTTAAACTAAGAGTCCACCCATGAAACTGAACAACTTTTACTTTGGGAGCAGACAGATTGGAGCATAAAGAAAATCAGCTGTTCCATACTAAACTGCAATGCCTATTGCCTACTTAACTCAAATGTATACAACAGCGGATTATTGTTGTTGCTCCCATTAGTAAAAGTTGTTCAGGTTAGACTCTTAGTTGAAAAGGATGCTAATGATATCAATTTCACCCTGTAAATATACCAGAAGAATGGGCATCCGGAGTGTTATATGACACCTACTCTGATCAAATATTAGGATAATTTAGGTAGTGATTTTCATTCAAATAAAAAAAATCTAAATATTAGCATTAGTCAATCACGCACTAGACTCGGTTGAACGCTGAGCCAGGAGGCTCATTGGTGACAGTAAGCTGGTGGAGACCGAGCTTCATAACCTGGCCCACCACCGCAGAGTAGCCTGCTTGTCGGTCTTCTACAGATTGTGCTTCGATGAGTGTGCCCAAGAGCTGCATGAGCTCATCCCACCTTCCCCCTTTTACTATCGGACTTCCAGACGCACCGCGGGATACCACCCCTTCTTGGTTGATATCCCACATATCCGCACTAAAGCGCCTTTCGGATTCTTTTATGATGCGCACAGCCAAGGAGTGGATTGCCCTGCCTGCGTCAGTATTTCCGAGCGCTTACAACCCGAATCACTTTAAAGTACGAGTGAATAGGCTTCTCCTGGGTTAGCTCGCTACATCTTCGACCCCATCATTGTCTAAGGACTGGATTGAGGTCAAGAGCAAACCCATTTTTAATTTTAAAAAAAACATTAGTTCGTAGTTAAAGCAATGTTTCTGACCACCCCGGTATTAAGTTTTTGTAAAAAGCTATTAGGTAAAATTTGTTCTGTTTCTCCTTGTTCTTAATGAAATGATTGTTCCTATCGGTTATTGAAATTCATATCCATAAACGAATAAAGCCTTTTTTTAAAGGGGCTTTTATATGTCCTTGTTGCAAACTGATGAGCTAGACTCCCTTCTATGATGATTGCGTAACATGAGTAGGTATTCAACAGGAAAACAAAATTTAAACCGTAAAGCTTAAGGATGAAAATAGAACGCCACTATTTCCTCATGACGACGGGACTGACTTAACGCATTATTATGCTTTTCCTTCCAATATACCGAAAAGGTACAGGACTATTTTGCGCAGACAATACAAATATAAAGGAGGTATTGTGACGAAACGAATTCACTTGAGGAATCTATTCTATTTCACACGAGAAACGCTCGAACGCAATATTGTGAAGGATACAAGACAATTCACCGATGAGACGCACAACATTGATGATTTTATAATTTTAAATGTTGTTGTGGTTGCATTAGGGTGGCATGCTTGCATGTATAAGGTCTAACCAAATTAGCTGAAACTATTTTAAGGGGATGATCTGACCATCAAACTGCACAATTTTCTCTACGAGACCAATATCGAAATCACGAAAAAAAATCAGCTGTCCCATACAAAACTCGACTGAAATGTATGGGCATTTCAGTCGAGCTTTGTATGGGACAGCGGATTTTTTTTTCGCGATTTCAGTGTTGGTCCCATAATAAAAGTTGTCCACTTTGATGGTCTGAAGCACCTCTTTAAGTAAGTGTCCCATTTAATTTTACACCTAGCATTGTCTGTAATATAAACATGTAAAGCTTTAAACGAGCCAACTAAGTTCCACAACAGGTGTCTTGAACTTTATTCATTTATCTCTCTCTTAAAATCAATTCATCTCTGCCAACTCTGAGACAATTTAAATGAATCACAGAACAAAACAAAACTAATATGTTACTTTTGTTTGTTTCAAGTAGAATCTACAAGTAGGTAGCATTAATATAAATTTAAAAAAAATTGGTTAGTACCTACTTATTTATGTAGTACCAGGTAATTATAGTACTCTGCGGTACTAGCATTAAAAAAAATATTTGTTGAAATCTCTAAAAGTTTTTTGTACCCATTACTTGAATAAATAAAATACCTAAATTTTATAGAAGCATATATTGTAAAAAAAACAATGGTTTCTAAAACATAAGCAAATAATTTTAAAGAAGGAAAAGCCATTAAAATACTATCCATAGCGCTGATCCATAGTTATAATTCGGTATCAAAATTTTTTTTGGGGGGCTAAATCGAAAATAAAAAATATATTAAAAAAAATTTTGAAAATAGAACTGTATAATTCGTCCATAAACAGCATTAAATTAACGCCAGCCAGTATTATCGAGTTTAGTTTTCAGTTCAGTATCCTGGCCGTCTGCCAAGGATGTTCGGCCAACGACCAACCTTTAATCACCCCTAGCTGATTTAACCGTTCCTAAACGCATCACGCCCGTTTTAGAACTAAATTCGGTTTTATTAACTTCCACGAGCGTCACTTAAATGTCATTCCGTAAATAAAAATCTACTAAAATGTCTTCCGAATTCATTCGATTCTAGGCTGTACGTGTCGAGATCTTTGGCTGCCGAATCATTCGATTCTAAATTAGTTTTGAAATTAGAATTGTTTTTGTTTCGAAAATGTTAAAGGCCATTGAAATAACTGGTCAGTTACGTTAGATATAATCGTTACAAAACAATGAGACCAACGTGGCTAAGTGCGAACATCGATCGTTGAATAGATAACATTACTTTACATTACCGAACTTGCGATAGCTCGCATTAGACGCTATTGTTATGTATTAGTTTGTAATATGCGTCATTTTGCTGCAATAATGTATTAAAATGTCAGGTCAAGTTTTGGAGAAGGGAGTAATAAAGTGAAATTCATTTTTTAATATCTTTTATAAAAACCGAAATATAAGTGTTGTTATGTTAAATTAAAATTAACAGTTATATTATGAGAAAGAAGTGACGTCATAAACTCGTATTTTAATACAAATAACGAGAATGTCATACTAACATGTGTTTTACATGAAAGAGATAGAAGCCAATAAAAACCGTATTTCAATCGCTTATAACTATTTTCTTTTCTTTTCGATTAGTAATTAATCGATTAACACTTTGTTATTAAATTCAGCCTTTTTTTGGAATTCGTTATAATTATAAGATACTAGCGTTAACCCGCGACTTATATACCAGATTTTAAGTCAGATCATAAGCTATCAAACAAAAAAAGTTTCATCAAAATCGGTTCAGTAGTTTTTGCGTGATGCTCTTTCAAACAAACACACAAACTGCCAGACAAAAAATCCAAAAGTTGGTGATATGGAATCAGGGACACCTAAAAACCATATCGTAACTTTTTTTTAGTTAATATCTTCAATGTACAGACACACTTCTGTTACAGTTTTATAATAGTTTAGATGAATTTCCAGGATCAGTCATCATCGCTATTGCTATGAAAACGGACTAACCTTGTGCATTGCACAAATAGCGCTAAACATTGTATTTGTTCTATATAGCAGAAGGAAGTGTATCATTGAAAGAAACAATCTTACTATTTGTAATAACGATACTCCGCTGTTGCGTCATCGCGCTTGTTTTTAACACTTTCACTAAATTGCTGGCAATCTTTGTAATTGTTTGTCAACTTCCCTACTACTGTACTACGTGCGTGACTAATTACATTCTAAATGGGATTCTTTTCCAACGTCCCTATGGTCATTATCGCTTGTTATGACTACTTACAACGACTTATCAGGATTTCATCTCTTCCCTTTCATCATTAGCGTTAATACGTCTCACTGCAGGTTACAGACTTCTTCAAATGAATACGAGACTATGTGGGCCTTACAGTGTTGGGGTCAGTTCTGATTGGTGGAGACAGGCTTTCAACAGATATTTTCGGCCAGGCCTTAGCTCATTGCATGAAATGCATAAATAGCTCACCCTTCAATTAATGGTATGCCAACATTCCCTATTATACTCCGTAAGTACTCAAATAGATACTCAAGTCTATTTACGTACTTCCGCACTGAAGCCGCAGCACTTTCACTTTCTTCCACTTTTACTGTTATAACTTATAAGCTAGACTGTTTCAATCTTCCATCAATCGTGTGAAGTATCTTTATTACTGTGATGTATTCAATTTCATCGGGTTACGATTGATGCGTTCCGAACAGTTGAGATTATCGGTTTGCAAGTGGCGTTTACGAGAAAACTTTGCGCTTTGTAATCATTTTGCTTTAGAAGTCTATTATGATTATCATTTGGTTGCTTGTTTACTGACCTGACCAATAGCAATAGCTACCGCGACCTGGACAGATATAGATCTGACGCTACAATAGTGTAGCGTCATTTCCTAGGACCTAAAGATCATTTCCCAGGCCCATGGATTTCATGAACCGTGTTATCCTTTTGGAGGGAAGATTCCTAATAACTGTAAGTGTCACTACGAATCCATCCACCTAGATGCGACTCCTGCTGTGAATGAGCACTTAGCGTGAGACGTGAGTATGCGAGTCAATTATGATGACTCCATAGTACAATTTGTAAAAGCTGGAAAAATATTGCCAATTTGGAAAAATAATATTTCCACTTATTATACGATACGTCAGGCGTGCTCTGGGTAATCAGCAAGACTCGTAATGCTGGATGGCAAATCTCTTCACCATAGTGGCAAGTGAAACTCAATGATATGCCATCGACTCGACGGAAAAAGACTTTATATCACTGTGGTATTCATTAAGCCAAGTCAGGCCTGTATAGCAAGCTTTAAAGTTCACTTGAGAGCAAGCGCCCTGCAATCTTGCCTACTCCAATTTGCACTGGGCTGCTGGAATATGGCCAGTCCTTTCAGCCTTCGTTAGAGGTCGGTTCCCTGCAGTAAGATAAAGGCTAATGATGTCGTCGTTTGCGATTGAATCTTCTTCCTAGCATGTTAAGAGTTGTTATGGCACATTTGTAACACCTTGGAAATGTTTACTAGTTACAATATTTTGAATTTGAATAATTTGAATTGAGATCTACCCTTCGAGCATGATAAATGCTTGTATTGGGGGAACTCGCAAGTCGCAACTTCCCACGGTTACAAATCGCTTAGGTATATTGTTTGAGACAAGCCAATTAGGTAATAATTTTAACTAAAGTAGGTAAGTAAGTATGTAGGCATCTTCTATGACATCAATATTTAGAAGACTAAGACTACACTAAGGGCCCGTTTCACCACCTCCGAACATTTGCTTAATGTTAAAAGTTTGTCGGACAGTTTGATGTTTTCAAACCCCTGCCTATGTTCTTAGCATTTACGTCGACGCGATGCAATTATACGTTAAAGTTGCTTAAAATTCCTTCTAGAAAGCCAAACCGACATTTTTTAAAGCCAAATGTTAACGCAGTCGCTTAGAAGCTATTACGTGAGTACAATCTCGCGGAGGTCGTCGGAACACCTTACAAGTCTTGGCATTTTGGCACTGCTCCCCGACCTACTTTCCAAGATAATATCTTCTAAAACAGGGCTGTACAGAACGCGACCCGCGAGACTAGGCAGCCAAACGCGGCCAACTAATATGCCAAGCTTTACGATCGAATCGATTGCACTATTTCTTTGTTCCCAATAAAGATACGATGATATATGGAAAGCAGAAGATCGAATCAAAAAGATACGGGCATATTCCTACCACTGTAACTGCTGTTAGCCAGGATCAACAGCGGAGATCACTCACAACACTTAGAACAAAAAGAAGAACTAAACAGAATAGACAAAACCTTGAGCGAGTTCATACAAGTGATTGGACATAGAATGAGTTGTGGTTCCTGGCATAATATACCACCCCATCTCCTAAGGTGGGTTTTGTATTGGAGCGAGGGAGGGGGAAGTTTTCAGTGGTTTTTGAGGGCGAAAGGGTGTCCATCTATCACCACTTGACAGATCATAAAAACCCAAAAAAATCCATGTTCTTTGGGATAAACAATTTTAGTTTGGCGCTATAAGGCCGTAAAGACGGATGGTAAACTGCCTTTGCCCGCGACTTCTTCCGCGTGGACATCGTATACAAACGAGGAATACGATTTTCCATACAAAAGTTTACATCCCTTTGTAGTCTGTAAGTCAGTCACGGAACTGTTTTATATTTATAATTATGTATCAGATAGATAATAAAAGATTACAAGCGACCTGCTAGATGACGATAATGAATCAAGCTGGCCCCTTAAAACGTTTGAGATTTGATTAAAAATCTTAAAATGTACACGAAAATCATGCTGCACGAACGAATTGCTGGTTTGGATTAGCGACAACGACATCGACATTTCAACGGGATTTCGAAAGTGACAGCTATTGAATTGAAGCCGTTTTGTACTGTTTAGATTTCCTTTTATTTTATAGCAATAAATTGCTGAAGATTTGAATATCGGGCTCAATGCCCTATTAGGCCCTAGGCCTAGGCCTATTACCAGCAGTAGACTTACCAGGGCCGATAATAATGATTAATGAAAGAATTAAGATTTTTTAGGCATTGTTCTTGTTAATTTAGGAGTAGGCGATAAAAAAATTATAATTGGCAACCCTGTTCTAAAATATTGTTTCAGTCCTATCTTTTGACGCCTTGATTGGAGATATTATGTGGAATTTTGCTCAAAGGCAGGATTTATTGATTAACCTTGTCATACTTATTTTCTGTCTATTACAGGAAATTGGAGTGCAAGGAAACAGCCTCCCCAAGTGCCGAAACCTGAGTTCATCTGGTGCACCCTGGGCAGTCAGGCTCTATACGATGATTGCTGACTGCGATATATAATAGCCAAGTCCGAGGTATGCTTTTTTTTCGAGTGCTATTAAAGCGGGAAGACAAATCATATAATTGGATCTCTTTCTAATAAGGGTGGCGCTTGTGCTCTTTGAACGAGACAAAATTCTCTAGTTAGCTCAAAAACTGTCTAGTATATTCCGACGCCGAACGGTTATATCCAGAAGACAGACTACTCTCTGTCAGTGTTTCCTCCAGTCTTTCTTCTAGCCTCATGCTTCTAATTTAGCTATTACCGCCATCTAACGGCATCATCCAAAACCAACTGATTAACTTAAATATTTAGGATATAGCTCATGATGATATGAAAGAAGAACAGGACATTTTAAATCGGAGAAAATGAAACAGTGTTTTGGCATAGGTACGAGAACTAATGAAGAAAATACAAATAGGATATTAAATGAAAAGCATCATTCGTTTTTGTTTAACCTTTGTCAGTTTCCTTCGAAAAACGATAAAAATTGTTGTTTTATTATTGGGTACGAACTTACGAACACTAATTGCTCAAATTCCACTTGCACTTAGCCGATTTTTCCTAGTATGTAGGTAGTGTACCTTTTTATCTAAGTGACTCATGTAAACAATTTTAAATTGAAACGAATTACCAGTTCATTAATATCGCATAATGTTTAAGTAGCCTCATATCCTGTCGAATTACAACCTTGACCTGGTTTGGTGAACATTTGATAATAGTAGAACTAGAAGGCAAATCATAATAAAATTAGAAATTACACACTAATTCGCACTGCATTCTGTGCCAATAGGACAATCTAACAAAACGAAACTGCTGAAAATTTGGCGACTTTTGATGTAATAATAAACCCTCCAATATACAGGGGTGAAATTGATATCATTAGCATCCTTTTAAACTAAGAGTCTACCCATCAAACTGAACAGCTTTTACTATGGAACCAAACCAAACCAATCGGAGCAAAAAAAAATTGCTGTTGCATACATTTGAGTCGAGTAGGCAGCGGCGGCGGGTGCAGTTTAGTACGGAACAGCAGATTTTTTTTTGCTCCGTTCGGTTTGCTTCCATAGTAAAAGTTTGATGGGTAGACTCTTAGTTTAAAAGGATGCTAATGATATCAATTTCACCCAATCAAATCAAATCAAAATTTTTTATTCAAAATAATATCACAGATTTTGACGTCATTTTTTTGGCTCTACCACCTGTATACCTGATCAATTTATGTCTGATATTTCTAGTAATATTACTTTATATTATGTTCGTTCCAAGTTTTCGAATATCCATGTACGTGTGCTAACTATAATCCCAATAAACTTGGGGGTTAGAATATATTTTACATATATCTAGCACAATAATAATAAACTTCATAACTAAACGGGGGTTAGAATATATTTTACATATATCTAGCACAATTAATAGGTAATATGCAGTTTTCACTAGCAGTGCCAAGCGTGACAGGTAGTGAGTCTGGAAAGAATCTGGAATGCACTGACCCAAGACGTTCTAGAGTTACTGGTCTACATTCTAGACCAGTGACAAAATCTACTTATAGCATTCGTATTTTGTTACGATAATCAGTTGAGAAACACAGACAGTATCAACCCAGAAAACGTATAAGGTCCGCCACTTACATCCGGAATAAATTCGGAATTAGATTCCGAATAAAGTGTTGCCGCTTTCAGAGACTTTTTCACTAGATCTAGTGATTTTTTGATGTCTTAGGTGGCATATTTTTAAGGGATTTTTGGGCGTAGGCGTTGATGGAACGATACCGTATCGTGACGGTGCAGTTGCGGTATAATTACAAAATCGCCTACGCTCAAAAACCGCTTGTGTGATAATGATTCATGCCATTTTGTATGCAGATTATGTCTAATGTTAAAACTATCGATAGTCTTTTGATATAGTTATAATATTGAAATACAATTTACAAATCATCATCGTAACGTCATCACATGATATGAATTATCATGTATAGAAATTGTTTGTTACTTCTGAATAAATACTTAAAAATGCAATTGTCATTCTTTTGGCGTTTCATACATTTTTATTTTAGGAAGTTTTAAACTGCACTCTAGTATTTTTTGTAACCATAGTTGACAACACTGAATCCTGAATCAGGATTCCGGATCGCAATTCCGTCTGTGTGTGGACCTGAGTTCAAATGATTGTTAGATAGCTAGTAAATAAAAGTGAAAACTTATCTACAGGTATAATTCCATAAACGTCTACAAGTTTGTCGTGAGCTGACCTTTTCAGAAGGGAGTGGTCGATTTGTCTGGACTTTGGGCGCGGTTCATTTAATTTGCTTGCACGTTGATTGATGGACGATGTTTGGACTGATGGATCGTTCAGTTCGATGGGTAGACTCTTAGTTTAAAAGGATGATATCAATATCACCCTGTATTTTGGTATGAGAGGAGATGGAGAGATTAAGTTTCATTTGCCATTTGTCTTCCTCATCTCATTACACACATCGGGTTACAGACGTGTTTCCTCACGATGGGACCAATATTCAGATCGCGAAAAAAAAATCAGCTGTTCCATACAAACCTACTCGACCTAAATGTATGGGACAGCAGATTTTTTTTTCGCGATTTGAATATTGGTTCCATAGAGAAAGTTGTTCAATTTGATGGTCTGATCATCCCCTTAAAATAGTTTCACTTAATTTCGTTAGACCTTATATACAGAATGTAAAATTAAATGCGTATCATACTGAACATCGTGCTTCAGACCATCAAACTGAACTACTTTCACTATGGAGCCGACATCGAAATATCGAAGAAAAAATCAGTCGTTCTCGGCCAAAATGTATGAAGCAGCTGATTTATTTTTCACGATTTCTGAAGCACCCTGTTAGGTATGTAACGCATTTAATGTTAGATCCTGTATTATATAAGACTGCCTTATTCAATGTAAAGTCTCGGTCAAAAAATTTGTTACAATCTTCAGATTGTGTTTTCATTTTACTTAGTACTTTTACGTTTTGGTGTGCAAATATTTGTTATGTTGCTCTTAAATGTACCTTTGCGAATTTAATGAGAAACCTCCTCCTTTTTTGAAGTCAGTTAAAAATAAAAGCAAATCATATCGAATAACCTTATCTTTTACGCAATCGGTTAAAACTAAAAGAAATCAAATGTGTCTGTTTGGTATAAATTAACTTTTAATAGAACCACTTTTGCCGATGACTCATCACATATCGTTTTCTTCCGTACTTGATTAATTTAATCTTTTAATACTGAGACTTTTAAGTTCCTTTTGAACGCAGAGAGATTAAAATAAATGGGCAATTGATAATACCACATGAATAAATATACGACGACAGTTTTAGAAGAGAAGAGAGGTAGAAGAACTAAGTCGATGTTTTCTCCAGTGATAAAAAAATTTACGAGTTCCACAGACCAACAAAACCAAGAAACCAGATAAAAAATGCTGCTTTATTGACAAAAGCATGGCTCTTAAATGAGATTATGAATTACGGCTAGTCTTAGCAAATTGAGAGCAGAATGTTCCATAAATCGTTCGAAAACAAATACAGGGAGGCCTGTACAAGTCCAGTGTTATGCTCCCTGAGCAGTACTGTAAGTAAGTACAAGTTCAGTGCATACTCACTGAGCAGCCCTGTAAGTAAGTACAAGTTCAGTGCATACTCCCTGAGCAGCCTTGTAACCTGTAAGTACAAGTTCAGTGCATACTCCCTGAGCAGCCCTGTAAGTAAGTACAAGTTCATTGCATACTCCCTGAGCGCCTTACAGTGTGCACACGGCGACAGATAAACAAGTCCAAGCCCAGTACAAGTCCAGTAAATACTCCCTGAACTTTAAAGAAGTTAAATTTGTCTACAAAGACTCGTCCACCGTTAGGTCGCGATGTCTTATGCTAGTTTAATAATTATCTTATCTTACAGAAAGAGAAAATGTCATAAAACAATCAGTATGTTTGCAATCAGATTTTAATCTAGGCAGTAAATACTAATGCCAGGCAAATGATAACGCTTTCATTACTTTCTAATGGCAAGAAAACAAACATTATTATGTTTATATGTTATTTTATAAGTTTTAAAACGTAGGTAGATAGGTAAGTACGATACCTTAGGATTTTCAAATAATTATTTAATTATGTTTTTGTTATCTATGATTTTCAGATGACGGTAGAGTCGCGTTGCAGGTTCCGACCCGAGCACTCGTCTCGCGTGGTTTTCGCGCCTCGCGGTTTTGCCTGCCACGAGGCACCGCAATCCTCAATCTCTTCTTGTACTTGACCAAAAACAATCCCTGAGATTGGGATAGATTCTCCCATAAACTACTTGACACTGGCGGAAATTCAGTGCTAACGCACAAGCAAGAGTCCATTAATTATAAATTAAAAAAAAATACCCGGTACAATAATAATAATTACGGTTAATTACTAGAAAATAATATGTTAGGAACTAAAGAAATTAGTTTGTTAAATGTTTTTAAACTTATTTTGTTAAAATCGACTTCAGCAAGCTACGACTTTACAGAAAGGTCCTGTTGATAGATTCGTGTTAAAAATTCTTGTCAAAAGATATTTTTGTGATCGTTAAAAATAAACTCGAACGTCCTCTTTCCTGTCGTGACATGTTTCAAAAGGTTGCTTACCACTGATTCATCTCCAAATTTATATTTTTTAATTTTCATTACTTTGACGTGGGCGGGCGCGGCGGGTCAACCGTATAAAGTCTCGGAGAAATATATTAGATTTCTTTGATATTAAAGTCCTTTGATCACATCGGATTATGTTATTGGACCTTTTATGAAGCTTATTTTGGTAGGTATAACCATGGTTGAGATTATCTTGTTTGGATTTATTATAAATGCGATTGTCATGTTTATTCTCTTTCATGTATTTCTCTCACGGTGAGGAAATATGCGTAATTCTTTCATACTCTATAGTTTCACAGTGGATGACTATTCAGAGCGCGCTCCAAACAAACGAAGTTTGGTTATATTTTCAATACTAACCAATTAAAGTCAACGAAATTTTTCAGAAACAATCTAGAAACTAATCTCTATGCTTGTAATTGTTATCAGAGTTTCGTTAAAATGTATAGTTTTAAAGTTACAGTGCCTCAAAGATTTCCATACAAATATCAAATTAATTCTAGCATTGAAACTGTATAATATATTATAATCAGACTTCGTTTGTATATTGGACACTGAATGGATTCCACAAGATAGTTGCCGACGTCAGGGAAGCCTTAAAGAAGATGAAGCCATGACTTAGATACTTTCCTGAACGGTGAACCGATAGAAGAGGAGAGAACTTCGCTCAGCAGTGGGACACAGAACAGGATTTAGCCTATATCCGAAGAAATATTTTTAAACTCGTAATAGAAAACAAAATAAATCAAGCTCGTTTTTATAGAGCACACATAAAAAATGTTCTACAGACAATTGCAACAATCTTTTTTACTAACTGAAACAAAATGCCTTTGGAGTTTAAATACATTTGTTTGCCAGTCGAGTGGTTTGACCTGCTGGATAGCTACCTACTGTACTCTTTCAGACCGACCTAGATTTTAGTCAAAACAAATTCATGTATTTGCATTCAGTTTATTTGCTTAACAAATTCTGTAGAGTTAACTAGTAAATGAACTCGAATATTGTACGCATGAATAAACACGCTTTTTATTTGTTACTTTTTTTAAACGTACCAAACGATCGATACGATATTCGATAAGAGAAAAGAAAGAAGCAGGTAGAGGTAGAACTATGCATGATTATTAAGGCCAAGAGAACGCATAGAGAAGGAAAAGATTTGAGATGTCGTCGTATTATTACCAAGTAAAACTACAGGGTGTCCCGTAAACCGACGTCAACCCGGTGGATGCTGATAGGTTAGTTCATGCCTAACCAGAATATACTAAAATAAAAAAAAATCAGTCAATCAATCAATCTGTCAACATTTTTCTTTAGGAAAAGGTTCTTAGTTTTCGAGATAAGGACTGTTTTATGAAATTCGTGAAACTCTTTACCTTAGTCACTATTTTGAGTGCCACGGCTACAAATGTTCTATGCAATATTCGTGTTAAAACGGTCAATATCTCAAAAACTAAGACACTTTTACTAAAGTCAAATTTGCTTAGTCATGACCTAACCTATCAGCATCCGCGCCGGGTTGACGTTGGTTTACGGGACACCCTGTATATTTGCAGTGGAGAGAAGATTGTTCGCTTTGAGAGCTGTACCTCGTCCCCCGCAAAAAGTGGCAGTAACTCGTCCATATTTAACACTTTCGTTGCTAAGCTCAAAACTATGATCATCGCGCAGTGCTAAAACTGAGACGCCCCTCGTGGGTCGTGCGCACAGGCGTAAGGTTTGGGTGACTCACGCAGTAGGTCCGGGGAACAGTAAAAGTACATTTTATTCTGTTCCCAGATATAACAGACTTCTTTAGATATACCGAGGGCGTCTCAGGGTATCATTTAGTTAGGGTTCCCGTGGGAAAACGGTGGGTCAAGCAAACCTTGTTTTGATACGCATAAATGCAACTTATTGTGAGATTTTGTATCGATCACTACGACTGTTACGTAACTTAGACTACATACATCTAGATTTTTTATAGTCCGCGCACGACGTACCGACAAAACGTTGAACAACAAATCGCTCATCCGCAGAAACAATGACCTAACTGCAAAATCGAAAATTTTACAGGAAACGCGTTTAAAGTTCAAAATAACGTTCACAGGCAACGCGTTTAAAGTTTTAATTCACTTTCAACCCAAGAATATGACTTTAAATTAAAACTTATTTCAGTTTTTTTTAATTTTTATAATGCTGTGATTTTAAAAAAATATTCGGACATGGTTGAATCAATTTTGCATTTTATGCAGTTATGTCATTGTTTCTGCGGATGAGCGAAATATTCTTATACTCGTTTTCGCAATACGCAAAGTACGTGCAGTACCCAGCAAACAACTTGAAAAAAAATAGGCGGGGGTGAAGGGTATGCGCAGCTTTTGCCTACAAATTTTATTCTGCGCAGTCAAGGTCTTGCTCAAGTCAAGATGCATACATTGACAAAGACAGGCATGTCTCGATTTTTGTCGTTTTCTCGTTAGTGGCTTGCTAGGCCGGCTCATTTGTATGCATATGTCATATGTAGCAGTATCTTCTTGACGTTATATTTATTGTTGAATTTTAAAAAGTTTGTAGTGTCGGCGAATTTTTTTAATTTAGATTTTCTTTACATCTTTATTTCATATTTACATTACCTGCCGCATCGCATTTTATTCGTCTGTTCGACGAGCCCACCTACAGGCTTCTCACGCTTTCTTTACTTTTTAAATTATTCAATGACTAATCAATAAATAATTGTTATGAAATTGTTATTTACAAACATTCATAATGCTGGTGAATGATAAATTGATAAGTGAATGAATCAGATATAAATGCTGGTTCGTACAATAACAAAGCAATCTTATCTGAATACCTATTTGGATTCCAATCCGTATTGACCTAAATTGATTGGGGTCATTTATTCGGAATCCAGTAGATCGAGTGTCTGAGATTTCTAGCATCATCATCATCATCATCATATCAGCCTATAGACGCCATCAGTTGGACATAGGCCTCCCCCTAAATAGGGTGTATAAATGTAATGGGTGTAATAATCACCACGCTTGGCAGGCGGGTTGGCGATCGCAGTTGGATTGAATGTGTGTAATCAGAGGATGCTGCTACCTATCCTCCGGTAGATCCCTTAGTCGCCTTTTACGACACCCACGGGAGGAGATGGGATGGTGCTATTCTTAGCCTTAAGCCTTAAAAAATTATTACAAAAAGTGCCTAAAACTTCTCCAAAAAGCTTTTCATTTCTTTAAGATATCACAGCCAGTAGAAATAGACTGATATACAAGGTGTAACCAAACACCCAAGTAATATTTAAGGTGGTGGTTTCTTTAGACCAACAAAATGTACCACTTTCACTACAGAACCAACATTGAAATCTCGAAAAAAATCTGCTGTTTCCTATCGAAAATCCTTTTTTTTCGCGATTTCAATGTTGGTCCCATATAGTGAAGGTTGTTTAGTTTGATGTTTAAGGTTTACACCGTGTATAGTACTGTGTTGATAATAATAATTATCAGGCACGTATCCAGGGGGGGGAGGATAGATGGGATTTATCCCCCCCCCTCCCCCTCCCCCCGCAAAATTCATTTCCCCGTGCCAAGTGCTTGATAATTGTGATGATGGCAGATTATTTTTCTTTGTTCATGTCATTATTCTTCATACAGAAACACGCGGAAAGAAAGGTCAAGTCAACTCATATAGTAGTTAGGAAGGAGGTAGGTAGTGAGGTATCGTTCTTTAGGGTTCCGTACCCAAAGGGTGAAAACGGGACCCTATTATTAAGCTTACGTTGTCCGTCCGTCCGTCCGTCCGACTTTTTATCTGTCTGTTCTGTCCTAAGTCCTAACTATTTAGGGCTGTAACTTTTTAACTGTAATCGATATATGAAATTTTCACAGAATGTGCGTTATTATGGCGGATTTGCTAACAAAATAATAAAAACGTCAAAATGTAAAAAATTAACGGGGGTCCTCAATCCTCATACAAGAAACCAGTTTTTATCAATGTTTTTGTTCTCGCTCTATTGTAAAAACGGTAATACATACAAGTGTCAAACTTGGTGTGATTATAGAGCAAACTCTACAGTATAACAACAAATAATAAAAACTGGCCAAGTGTGAGTCGGTCTCGCGCTAAAGGACCCAAAGGAAACAAAACTTTTTAAGTTAATCTGTTGTGTGGTGGTGTGGTACGGAATACGGATACCTCGGTGCACGAGTAGACCGACTCGCACTTGACCGCATTTTTGTATTACCGTGATATTATTAATAGAGTATTCGGACGGAGATGCTAGGCTGGTAGTGCCTTAGGTAGTGTACCTACATCATTTCACTTTCTATGCACCCCTGTAGGTAGGTTGCCAAAAATGTATACACAACATACAAACCACTATAAAATATATAAGTTAACACCTACATCTATGCATCTACGTACACATACACAAAATGAAACGAAGGACTCACTCACACACGCGCAAAGAAATCAATAACTGCCGAGTGAAGATTATTATGACAACACAAACAGCTGATTTTACATTTATTTACACCACACTTCATGACATTCACAACAATACGCAATAAAGAGCGGACTTACCACGACTTGGGCTCATCGGCACTGTTATTAAAGTTAATAGCGGGGTATCTGCAATGAAATACAAAACAAGCTCTTTAAACTATCAAAAACTCCGTTATATAAATACATATTTGGTGTTAAATTAACTACATAAAATACTAAATAGCAGTTAGAAGAAGTAGTTTAATAGCGAAAGGGTCCATGTAAATCGGTTGCGTTATAAATACGAACAAAGGATCGACTTTGTTTTGCAATGCAGGCTTACCTTTGCGCTGTGCATTCCAAAACCTTCTTCTTCTCCCAACCCTCTTGAGTTTTAACCCACTCTTCGCCTGGAGAACGCCAGTCCTTCGAAATGAAGGGCATTTTTTTCACAAATACACAAAAATATCACGAAGTGCGTTTTCAACGCACGAACGACCGTCTGCGGAGCAACACACGATTTGATTGTGGATTGTGATTTGATTGACGCAAGTTCGAAACAGTGCTGCCACCTCAAAAAATCGATTGGGCGCTAAAACTGTGAAAAAAGCGCTAGATTCTACAATTTTCAAGGGTCGAAAAAGCTCTAGATTCGGCGCTAAATTCTTCTCCCATAACTAGTCCTTTAAAGTTATCTAAATCAAAATCAGTCCTTCTAAAACCCATATGTAAGTCAATGAGCGTTTTTCTTTTCTTTTTTAATTTTAGTTCCTAAAAAACTCAACAGATGTCATGTTTATTGCTCCACAGTGACGTTCGTGAGATTCTGTCATAATCTTGTCAAGACTGTGCCTGCCATTTTTTAAGGCCATGGGATCGAGCCCATACAACCATGTCAGAAGTAAGCAGTTTCAAATTGTCGATCGAAATGATTCGCAAATAATGAAATATTCCATCAAAAGATGCGTTGGCATCTTTTTGACCATCTTTTCCTTCTTTATTATTTTAAAGAAACCCTTTTTGAAATTTTGATCTTTATTCGCACAGAGACCGTAGCGTCATCTATCGATCCCCTAGGAAACCAAAAGAAAAACGCTCATTAAAGTCAGTAAATTCGTAGGTCCCTAATAAAATTCTAATATTTGAATAACAAAAAACACAATAAAATTCGACATATTTAAACAAAGATACTGTTGCTTTATAAAAAGTTTTAAAAGTAAACATACTAAAAAAGCGCTAGATCTAGCGCGGAAAGCACTAAGGTGGCAGCACTCGTTCGAAATTCGAATGCGAGGAAATGAGATGTCATGCTTGTTTAGAAAGAGATAAGTGCGCGCATGGCCTTTGGGAGAAACGAAACGTCATAATCAGCTGTTTTTTTGTTGTTGTTGATGAACAATAATCTTAGAAACAAAGCTGTAGATTCATTAATCTGAGGTATTACCTATTCCGAAATTTGTTGAACCCAGTTACTCCACTCCACTTTCATTTGATTTGCAAATATTATGAGGACATTTTTTTAAAAAGTTTTTCTACAAATGGCTAAAAGCCTTGATTCCAAGCCAAATTCGTACTTCAAATTGATTCATTTATTATCATACGGTCATTCCTCTCTTGCTTGTGGTTATCTGTCAGAGTAGCGAACGAGGAGAGGAGCATTCATTCAATTCAATCGTTCAGTTTATAGTTTGGAGGTTAGCTTGTTATTCTATTTCGTAGTACGTAATGGGCGATTCTTTCAAGCCAAATATCAGCACCGGAGGAGGCCAAGATCCTGTGCTCAAGAAGGCCGAACTCGATTATATGAAAATAATCGAAGAGAAGAACCGCCAGCGCGTTCAAAGGCTGCAAGTGATCGGTAGAAGGAATCGATTGGTCGGGTGCTCGATTGGTGCCGGAGTGTTCGGTATTTACCTATATTCCATCTTCGCCGTCAAGCAGGAGACGTTCCTCGACGACTTCAACGAGCCCGTTAAGATCCAGCAGTAATGGCTGTAGCTAAAACCCTGCCGCTAAGGTTGCCTCCCCTTCCAAGTATCAAAGATGTTATTAGGTTGTATAAACTACGCGCTCTCAAGGAATTGTCGCAGAATTTCTTGATGGAGCCAAAGTTGCTTAATAAAATTGTGCGTGCCGCTGGAAATATAGAGAACAATGTGGTCTGCGAGGTCGGCCCTGGTCCTGGGGGAATAACCAGGTCTATCATTCAACAAGCCCCACGGAAAGTCATTCTGATCGAGAAAGACCCACGCTTCATACCCTCGTTAGAACTTCTGGCCGATGCATGTAGACATCGAGTAGACGTTGATATTATCACTGGAGATATTTTGAAAACTGATATTGCACATTTCATCCCGGCCGATGTGAAAAAAGATTGGGATGACATACCACCTCCAGTCAACCTAATCGGTAACTTACCTTTTAGCGTGTCAACTATATTGATAATACGTTGGCTAGAAAAGATTTCCAGGCAAGAAGGGCCATGGTCGTTCGGTCGTACTAGAATGACATTAACATTTCAAAAGGAAGTCGCTCAGAGAATGTCTGCACGTATATTAGATAAACAACGGTGCAGATTATCAGTTATGTGTCAGAATTGGTGCAACGTTAACTATAAATTTGATATACCAGGGGCAGCATTCCTTCCTAAACCTGACGTAGATGTTGGTGTAGTCACCCTGACACCGTTAAAGCACCCGATAATAAAACAACCGTTTAAAATGGTCGAGAAAGTTGTTCGGCAAATATTTGGTATGAGACAGAAGTATTCAATCAGAGGAGCACAAACTTTATTTCCAGAAGAAGTGAGAGAAGAGATGGCTTTAAAAATGTACAAAATGGCTGAGATCGATCCTGTTACGAGACCGTTCCAAATCGCTAATTCGGAATTTGCCAGAATTTGTGAAGCATACAGCGAAATAATCAAACAATATCCTGAATTAGAGAATTATGATTACAGAGGTCCTAAAAATAAAATTAACTCAGAAGAGCAACCTAAAGTAGAGGCAGAAATGGAAATTTAATTTTTGTTTGTAAATAATGTAGTAGTTATTTTTAATTAAAAATAAAACATATTGTTTAGTTAATAATTGTTTTTATTTTTACCAACTAAATTCAAAACATTAACAAACTACTCAATGTCTTGTTTATTCACGGCTTGCCCTAGCTTTTTCTTTTTCTTCACTACTTGCATATGTCTATTAGATTTCAAATGTATGGCGTATTCCTTGTCTCCTAAAATAATCCTTTCGCATACTTCACAGTAATTATTTGAACTGGAGTTGAGTTTCCTTTTCTCATTGTCCATTGTCGATTGCAGAGGTTCATACTGACAGGGAGATTCCTTCAGATAGCTTTCTATAATATTTATTGCTTTATTCTTCACTTGCTCGTCCCATTTTAAAATATCCGTAGTATCCAACTCGTAAATTGGTGGAACCTGCAATAAAAGAAAATAAAAACATAATTTCACATGTACACTACTGCCATCTTCTGGGGTTTTGCAGATTTATTCGTCTTGCTATTGCACGCTAGATGGCGCTCTGTTACTGGTTAGTTGTTCCAAGTTCTAATAGTTCCCCTACTCGCCGCTAGATGGCGCTGTACTGGATAGTGCATAAATTTCACAATTTCATGAAATTGTGTTGCAATGTCCACAATAATAATAGAAACGCATGCAATGCATCATTTTCGCAGTGTTCGTTCGTTATTTATTACCGACAGTTAATACTCGTTTATTGCAAGACGAAACAAATAAAAACACAGAAAATAAACTACCTAACAAAATGCCACCACCACTATAAAGTAACCACCTACTTTAACCTACCAACTATAGTAGTTAGTAGTTGTTCAAGGTCTCTAACCACTTCGTAATGATTTCAACCAGGAACCTACAGTCCGACATAAAAGAGTAGACAAAAATTGAGGGCGTCACTAACAAAGATTCTAAGAACGTCAAAACCACGTATAAAGTGGCAAGACCAACTTTCAATTCGTACTAAAATATTTATTTCCTTTTGCCACGGTTTTCTACTCTTTTTTGTTGCACTGTAAGGCAGCTAAATCCTAAAACTCTATCCATATACACGCACAAAGAGATAAGTTGTGTGATGCCACACGCACACAAACAAGAATGTTGGCCCATTTCGTAGGTACGTTAGAATCGTTAGGCTCTATCTTGGCATATAATTAATCAAAGGGATTATAGTTGCAATTTATTTCACCTACCACTCTGTTAGGATGTTCCAAGAACCGTCCCCTCACCATCTTGTTCTGTCTCCGCGCGTATCTCCTTGTCGCCATCTTCATATTCTCTATGCTCTCCTGCAGAAGCTTGTGGCCTTCTTCGGCGGTCTTTTGATCTTGGGGCAGCATCAGGTAGTCATGGAACTCCTTGAAGCCTAGCGTCTGGAAGATTCCTTTGGTGTAATCTGGGGATCTATAATGGTAAAAAGAAAAGTGTAGGTATTATTATTATTAAAATCAGTCTATTATACAGGTTGTTACAAAAATACAAATAAACATTTAAGGGGGTGGTTTAGATCATCAAACCGAACAACTTTCACTATGGGACCAATATCGAAATCGAGAAAAATAAATCTGATGTTCCATACCATACTACAAATCTACTCGAGCTAAATGTATGGCACAGCTGATTTTATTGTTGGTTTTATAAATAACATACAGGGTGGAAGGAAAAGTATCATTAACCTTTACACCACATACTCTACCCATCAAATTGAACGTTAACTTTTTGCTTTTTTTGGTTCTGATAGATTTGCTTCCATAGCCAGTCTAGATATTATGTGTAATTTAGTTTACAATGCTTGCGTAGTACAAAAGATTATTCGAACGTTGAGTTCTGACACCGCAATGGATATTGAACACATTGAAGCTAACAAAATATATTCTATCGGGTGGTGATGCGACACTATAATGTATGAAATAATTTAAATTTAGATTCTAGATTTAAGTTTTGCAGTGCCCTAGCAGGGTCCATGTGTACTGGAATAAATATTGTGTAACATCTTTTAAACCCATGGTTGCAATAAATGATATGACTATGACTAGGTTTCGTAATCAGCGCGTTGGTTGAAGGTTGGTTGGCATGTCTCTAGATGTCTATGGTTGGCTCGCATCAAAAACTATTTAGGCATGTCTATATAAGGTCAAACAAAATTAGGTGAAACTATTTTAAGGGGATAATCAGACCATCAAACTGGACAACTTTCTCTATGGGACCAATATCGAAATCGCGAAAAAAAATCTGCTGTTCCATACAAATGTACTCGACCTAAATGTATGGAACAGCAGATTTTTTTTCGCGATTTCAATATTGGTCCCATAGAGAAAGTTGTTCAGTTTGATGGTCTGATCATCCCCTTAAAATAGTTTCACCTAATTTTGTTTGACCTTATATAATATGATGATGTCACAGTCATTAAGTATGATCAGCATGGGAGACAGAGCGAGCACTAAGTAATACGTTTAAACCTCTTTTTGGTGAAATAGTCCTAAAACACGTCTCAAATTAGCCCAACAAATATTAAGGAAGAATTTGAGACGCATCTAAGTCGGGAAGTGTAAAACAAATTATAAGGGTAAAGCCAAACGAGCGTAATTTTGTGAGTTGTGAGTCGCGTATTTTGAGTCCGTTTCATATAAAGGCTGAGGTCATAGACAATGCATTCCCGGATTTTTTATGAAACGGACTCATAATACGCGACTCACAAATCGCAAATTTACAGTACGACCAGGAAACTAATTCCGCTCGTCAATCTTCGTTTGCGCAGAGCAGTGCAAAATCGGGTATTCTCTATCTTGCTCCAACTCGAATAGCAGACTATGGATGCTTCGGCTGCGAAAAGGGCGCGAAAGCAATAAGCCAATAGTGTCACATCCTGATTGGTCAATATAATTTCGCGCGCTTTTAAAATTTGTCTACTACGCAGGTACATCGTCGGTGAGACTTATAAAACTGGTACTAATGTACGCTCGTTTGGCTTCACCCTAAGACCGAATTATATAACAAAATTAAATGCGTTATATTTGGTTTGCCAGCTCCCTTGTGCACGATATAGGTACAAAATAATTATTTTGGCAATATTAAATTAAAATTAAAAAGTATTTATTTGTCTCTTATTTACACAAAAGTACATAATAAATAGGTGGTTACGCAACTTTTTGTATCGGACGTTAACCTCTGAAATTACCTCGTATTTTTGTTTTGGTGGGTGCATGGGTGTCTTTGTTATGAAGTTTTGTTTATTTGTTGAATGTTTGTGTGTTGACTTAATGGTTTAAAGGTTTGCGGTTTTCCGTAGCATTTTCAACGCGACACGTCATTCCATTCAAATCACCAATCACCTAAAACTTGAATACTTACCAAGTAGTATAATTATAAAATGAGTATCTAGGTACGTTTTTACTAGAAATCTTATAGTATAGGTGATGATGAGGGTGGTGTTGATTTGACGTTCTTTTCTTCATCATCATCACCATCATCCCACAGCAGGGCACAGGCTTACCCTCAAGGAGGGTGATGTATGGCCATTAGTCCATAACGCGTGCCCAATGCGGATTGGTAGACTTCGCATACGCATAACAATTTCTTCTTCATCGTATGCAGGTTTCCTCACGATGTTTTCGTTCACCGCTTGAGAGCAGGCAGTATAAGTTAGGAATTAGTCCGTGCGGATTCCCGGACACTAATGTTATGATCGAGTGTCCATACCCATTAACGTAGCAAGGGGGGCTCAGAAAGCTCGTTGAAAAACGGAAGCCTTAGAAAAATGGAAAGTAGTGAAGAAATAATTAAATAGTAGTAGGCAGTGTTTCAACATCATCTTGTGAAATTCTAGCCAAAACTCGGACTGTACTGTAAAATTTCCAGATGTATAAGTCATGCAACGACTGAAGCACTCGTACCACAACTACGTACTTTCACCTTTATAACATGTTCTAAAACCTCCTTAAAAATCCAAAGGCAAATTCTGGTTACGGGGAGCCTCAGGAAAATGAACTTTTGGATACGACCTTGCCACAAGAAATGTGAGTCTATTTTTTTTCTTTCGAATTGACCAATACAGCATTACTCAGGGAGCATCGACTGCTTATTACTGCGGACTATGGGGGGACCACACCAGTGACAGCGAAGCGCCCTGGTAGGTCTACCGAACCAATGCATGAGCTTAAGCAACCTGCCCAAGGGGCACCCCTAAGGGGTAGGGACCTCGGCAATGGGCGTTGCTGGGACTAAGCGGACTACGATTGGGTAGTGGGGATCGGTGAGAACCGGCCAGCGATGTGCCGGTGGCGTCTGTAGGCGCCAGAAGGAAAAGGAGTGGGCAGAGATCGCGACTGACCCCCCCGGTGACGGAGATCGCGACTGACCCCCCCCGGGGATGGATGTGAGTCTTGCCACTGGGGCGGTAGTTATAAGCTAGGTGGCCGGTTGCCCCCCTCAGGGAAAATCTCTAGCTACGCCAATGTCCATACCTCTCCACAACGCACCACCGACGACACTCGACTTGTTGACTTGCTATTGTTCGGTGTTCATGTTTGCAACGGAGAGTAAAATATAGTAGCTGTTACTAAAATTTAGTAATGTTAGCAGTGTTAGTGACAACTAAGTATTCATTTTGACTCGTAGAGCTTGCTAAAAAATTCAATAACTTATTATTATGTCGGCGCCCGGGTCGTCCTAGGAAGAGGTGGCGGGATGATCTGGATGCTTTTGACGACAAGTGGCCAGAGCTTGCCCAGAATAGAGATGGTTGGAAGATTAAAGGGGAGGCCTTTGCCCAGCAGTGGGATGAAATAGGCTAGAAAAAAAAAAAAAAAATTATTATTTGTTGCAAAAATAATTCTGGTACCTAGATGTGACTAAAATCTATTTCCTTAAACTAGAATTTGTTATAACAATAATACAACTATACTTTGTCTGTTTATAGATAGTTAATAAACGAACATGAATATCTATACGATAAACTAATTAGTTAAACGTAAACGTATATTAATGTTCTTTTAATGTTGGCTGTATACTGTATAGCAACTAAACATTGACTTATACGACTTTTTGAAACTCAAAGTTTTGAAGGTGTGCTGTGAATGGATCAACGTAAAAAAAGCTATTCACGAGTTAGTAACCTGGTTTTTTGTAGAAAGATTTATTTTTATTATGTTCCTATTTAACTATGAGATTAGGTGTTCGCGTTTATTATTTATTTGGGTACAGGGTTTTTATTGAGTTCCCGCAAATATTTACACGTTGTAGTTTTATTTTTCCAGGCGGAACGCATCTGAGGTGATAAATGAACTTCTCCCAAAAGGACAAGTCCGTAGTAGCCTTTACCCACAGGATATTAATTATTATTCAATACATAAGTATTTCTTTCTTTCTTCAGCTGTCAAAGTATATTTAAGAGTGGCCGGATTCAATAGGTTCGACTTTAAGCAATTATGTAGATAAATAAATAATAATCAGCAGCTAGGTATGCTTAAATTAGGTTTTTGTTTAAATTCACCACACCACTAGTGTTCCATCCAAGTGTCGGGTGCAACGGGTGCAACAATTAGTTGAGTAAAAAAATGTTAATGAAGTGGGCGCGGGAACAAAACGCGAGGCGGTGAGATTTGAACCTGTATTGATTTAAAAACAAACTGGATACGGTAAGGTATATAATATTACAGACCGTTGGAGTGACTTTCAAGCCTGGTCGGAAGAAGTGGATCAAACAGTGATAATGACCTATAAATAAATACAGGGTAGTTGAGTTAAAGTGATCAAAGCTCAGTTCAGTTTGATCGTCTGTAGCACCTCCTTAAGCATTACTAGGGTGTTTTGTTACACCCTGTATACCTATTGGTGCCATAGAGTTGTTCAGTTTGATGGTCTGCTTCACCTAATATATATAAACTTTATATGAGAGGCCTTTACCCAGCAGTGGGATGAAGTTTGCTAGTAAAAAATATATATATATAGTGAGAGCATCGGTGGCGCGTTGAGGAGAGCTATGGAAACCAAATCCAGGTCCGGGTTCGAATCCACACGGATGACATGCCCTGTACCAATGAGTTTTTCTAATTTATGTACGTAAAAAACCTGCATGCGCTGAAGATGAAATTCTGATGCGTATTTGTGAAGTCTACCAATCCGCATCGCACACGCGTGGTGGACTAACGGTAATATATCAATAAAATAACTGTAAAATATCAATCTCTTTTTTTTAAATCAAGTTTCTATTATTCACCGCTTAGCAGTTCCAAGCGTTTATAAATAAAAACGGAGGCTACTTTGGCTAGTTTTTCTATCGAGAAAATGTGTCTTAATCGTGTTTTGGCTCTAATCAAAACTTCAATTATATGTTCAATTTACACATATCCGCAATTCATACTCCTACTGTTAGTACTTCATGATATATGATGCTTTCAAGAATCCTATTTTTTCACATATCCTCTCCCGTTTAAGGTGGTTTCAGTCCATACAAAAGTTTGACGCACAATACGCGTAGACGGAATTAATAAAAGTCATATTTTATAATTACGAAGATAAGCTTTGAAATTTTTCATAAAAAAATTTTAAAGCTTTATATCTTCGTAATTATATTATAAATTGCAAACGTTATTTGTTACGCGGCATCTAGATTTTCTAAACTATTTTTCCATATATACAAAGTTACTTATATTAATACCGTCTACGCGTATTGTGCGTCAAAGTTTTGTATAAAATGCAACCACCTTAAGTAGTCAAGCTTCTTTGATTGTAGATGTAGAGTTGAAATCCTTGGCATGTGGTATAATTGTTAAATATGTAGGATTTATTATCTCGTATCGTTTGCTAGAGACAGTTTCATGTGGTTACTATTTAAATATAATATATTGTTAATTTTACAACTTGTAAGCTATTATCGATAACATCTGTTCTTATCTCTCGGGGAATTGTGTCACTGAAGACATTACATTAATTATATTTGTCAAATTACTTATTTTTGACCACTTGTCTCTAAGGAAGACTTTGAAAATAATTTTCGTAAGAATTTATGAGATCATTATCTGCACTACTATTTTTTAAATGCTAACAAAATTTTGTGTATTTGCGTAAACAAATTTCTCTAAGGAACATGGGTCGAAAAAGGAAAAAAAAAATTGTGGACATATAAAAGTTCGGATTAGCCGATAGGTCCAAAAAAATCTCCCTTTTTTGGCCCATGTTCCTTAGGGAAATTTCTTTAGCTTCATTATCTGAATACACCATTGAAATTTTGTAATTTAAAAAATTTGGTTATCGATTATAGATTTTCCTTAAAACTTGGAATGTATGCATTCTTAATAATTCGTTTCTTATTTTCCTTGCCTTAGCCATTTAGTTGTATTTCAGTGGATGAAAGTCCGCCTTTTTATCTTTTGTGTATTTTTTTATTTTTTGTGTATTTTGGTGTTAAAATAAAGAACCAATATTAACTGTCGCATCCAGTACAATAACAACAATAGGTCCACGTGACAGCCATGTCACTAGAGTACCGAAGGGTAGCATAGTTTGTGGTTGACTCTCGCTACCGGGCTTGCGTGTTTTAGGAATTATTCGTTTTGATACTTGCGTTGTCCAGGGTTAAGATGAGTGTAGGGGAAAGTAGATATTATCTAATAATTGTTTTTATCTTGATAAATCCTAGAAAATCCTATAATCTATTCTTGTTCCTACAGATTATAAAAGAGTGAAGATAAGGTCAGTAAAAATATTCGTTTTGATCAATATATTTAATTAATTATTATATAGTTGCCTAGGCTCCTAAACTTCACTACGAATTAAAAAAATAACGCTGTTGTGAGATACGGACGGACATGCAGACTTACGATTTACACCCAGAATCGGCTACGGAATCCTAACTAAATCCCAGTACACAAACAGACAAGGATACAATCTTGTATCAATGCTGCAACATTGAAACTATGAGTCCGTGATTTTCGTTTTACTTCCAAAATTGCCAGTATTTTTTTATTAACTTTTGCAGAAATGAGCATCACTTCAATGCTGCTTGCAAGGATAAGGCTGCAACATTGAAACTTATCCCTACTTCCAGGCATTTGCCTGGCAATCAATTTAGCATTCAATTTATCCTTGCAGACCTAGCATTTAATTTACAGCATTGAAACTTCAATACTTACCTGTTTTTTACAGGTCAAAATTGCCAACATTAATATATTCTTGCAAAAAAATAATTAACAGTACCAAAGACAATAGGGCGACTAAAATAGACAGGGCACGCATGCAACCTGATATCTTAGGCGACCGCAGTTCGTATGGCAGATGCCACTCTGGAGGCCGTTGCCCGTATCACAAATGATTAAATATCCTTACAGATAGGAAGCTTCAAACAAGCGGCTGCTGACGGTGCACTCACACCTAGTGCCCGTTACGGACGTACGAACAGTTGCACACACATAGCGGGGGTATTTTTATTTTCGGGCATAGGCCCACCATACATTCCCACCGCTGTAACTCCTGTAAGCCAGGATCAACAGCGGCGACCATTCACAACACTGGACAATGAAGTCCAGCGAGCCCGGGGGATGACTCTAATCTGTCTTAAAACCCGCAATGAATTAATCAAAGAAGATAGGAGGAGTAGGAAAACGAAATATCCAACTTCCCTCCATTGCAAACGGGAGAAAGCAATAAGAAGGAAAAAACATGGCTATTAGAGAGCCAATTCCAGAGATCATTTATGGCAGTGTTGAAGACACTACCGCAAAAGCACCAAAAATACAGAATAAAATTAAACAATGGGAACCTAATATTGTACTGAAACTATATCCTATTTTGCTTCCAGTAATAAGTATGGCAAAAACATCTGAACGCACGGAAGTTATCCCTAGTCGCAACAAGGTCCATGTAGTAAGGGACACCAGAAAACGATTTTATTGAGTCAAGCATGGTCTGGCGCTCGGCGTACCAGAACTCACACTCCGAAAGAATATGATGAGCGGTCTGTTTGAACTCGTTACTGTCAACAGAACATTCACATTCTGTTGAAATAGCGGGGGTATGTGTGCACCTGTTCGTACGTACCGCAACGCGCCGCGCGCGCGTTCTTGTGTGAGTGCACCGACAGCGGCCGCTTGTATATGAAACATCCGATCTGTTGGGATATTTAATCATATGCCCATACGCCATCTTGCTTTTTAGGGGTCCCCCTAGATAAAAAGTGAGTAAATGAGGCCCTGAGAATGGTTTATTAGTGCTTTCTTTTTTTGTTAAATTCCCGTTTGGGGTGCAAGTGGCATTGGGCTTGAATGAAACATGGCTGTCATCTAAAGCAGGCACTTCACTCTCGAAGAAACAAGAACATCTCAGCGAGAATTCTCGGCGAGAACGTTCAAGGAAAACTACTACGGCTTATGACGCCACGAGAACAATGAAGGGCATCCACACTGTTCTGGTAGGATATCTTTTCGATGCCGGAGTGCCTCTCTTCTTTTCCCCAAACGACAGCCGATTACAAATCTCCACGTATAATAGCCAGAATCAAGTGGAGTGTTATACTAACTGTCCATCCCTGATCCTCTGAGCGTTGTGCCGTGCGTGGAAGTCGAGGAGCTCCTCGATCAGACCCTCCTCCAGCATGGCATCGACACGGGCGTTGAGTCGTTCGTCATGCACTTTCTGTAACAAACGAGGGGGTGAACTTCACCTTTCATAGAAATCGGATTCGATGCGTATAAATATAAGGTCTAACAAAATCAGGTAAAACTGTTTTAAGGGGATGCTCAGACCATCAAACTGAACAACTTTCTCTATGGGACCGATATCGAAATCGCGAAAAAAATCAGCTGTCACCTACATTTGAGTCGAGTTATGTTAGCAGTTTTGTATGGAACATCTGATTTCTTTTCGCGATTTCGATATTGGTCCCATAGAGAAAGTTGTTCAGTTTGATGGTCTGATCATCCCCTTAAAATACTTTCAGCTAATTTTGATAGACCTTATATAAAGTCATAATAACTCGTTGTACGAGTTGTTGTTGTTATTTGTACTCGTTGTTGGCTATTTAGAAAAAGGGCAAAATATTTCAAGGGTGTGATCCAACTAAATAACTTTTTCTAGGGTAGCCAAGTGCGATATTTCCCTTTACCAAAAAGGTTTCCTTTTTTGCTCGCAATTAGAGATAGCTCTTAAACAGAAAGTTGGTAGTTCTAGCAATGTTTCTGACCACCCCGAAAGGGGTTACGTGAGTTTATTAATGTATAGATATGTTAAGCATCAATCTATAAAGCCTTTTAGTCTAAGCACAGTCAGGTATAAGAAAGAATATATTTTTTTAACTACACAGTGATGAAACAGAAAAATAAATAACTACAAATTTAAGGTTTTTTGTAGATGGAGTACAGTGCCTTGGCAGCAACAGACGTAGGTGCAGCCAAGGCACAATTACAACGCCCGATATTAAGAGACGGCAAGCCGTCAAACACTTGTCTCCTAAAGGCCTCGCCCCGCACACACTCCATCAGGACATTGTAGACGTCCTCAACAACCCCACAGTCTTCACAATTGGAGGATGCCGTAACCCCCATCAGGTGTGTGAACTTTTTGGATACTACAATATCAGGTCTGGCCTTTGGGCAGTTGTCAATCCAGGGATTGTAAGCGGTTCCGGTTGAGTGGTCTTGAACCAGATACCTTTTTCTAAACATCTTTGATCAAAGTGCTCTTTGAAAGCTAGGTTAGACTTTCCTTTGACTATGGCAGAGGAGAAGTAGGGATCCTACATAGTCTAAGTTTGTTTGTGACCTTTCGTATAATTCTGTTGATTTACTCCCTAAGGCACTAAGCTGACGTTTTAGTATGCGTTAGAGGTGACTTTAGAACCGTTGGCGTTTGGTTTATTAATACGGGTCTTAAGTCGGTTGATAAAGTGCTTGCGCAATCTAGACCAGGTCATATACTGATATCATAACTAAATGTATATTTATCTAGGCTGGTCTGCTCCACCTGATTCTCTATTACTCATAGCTGACGTACCTTGTGTTTTCCCACTACAAGCCGCATGACACCAAGGAGTTAGAAATAGGGAGGAGTTGGTTTATTATTACAATATGGTTCCCATTAAAAACAAATTGAAAGACACTGGCAGAATGGCGTTACAATCTTACGGGCCTATGTCGAAAAATAATTGAAGCGAAATGGGCGTGTGATAGCTTATTTTACTGCCTGCTGAGAGAAAGAGATGGGGCGGCGCGCGCGCCTGTAACGATAACGACGCAAGCGTAAAACAAACTTTTTTAATTGTGATTGTACTATTTATGTAAGTTTAATTCTGCTCTAATCAAAATTTTTAAAATATCAATCCCTTTTTTTTAAATCAAGTCTCGAGTTTCTATTATTCACCGTTTAGCAGTCCCAAGCGTTTATATATAAAGACGGAGACTACTTTCGCTTGTTTTTCTATCGAGAAAATGTGTCTTAATCGTGTTTTGGCTCTAATCAAAACTTCAATTATATGTTCAATTTACACATATCCGCTAATCATACTCCTACTGTTAGTAAAAAAGTCTTAAATCTGCTGGTTATACCCATTGCTTCCGACCCCACCCTCTGATCGTAGTGGTTTCCCATCCCATCAGATTCAGAAGGGTAACGTCAATCGTACGATTATGTATACGACACACGCGCAAGCCTGTGCGTGTGTGTGTGGGCATGTGGTCAGCAAGCCCTGGTGTCAGAGTTTTTTCAAACCGCCTTACGGCCTCTGACGTGGTTTTTATGTAATGACTACTACCACAGTAGCCGAGACCAACGGCTTATTCCGAAGCACGTAATCGTCGTTCTTTTAAGACAATCAGGTTATTTAGCCTGCAATGTCCTATCCAACTGGGGAAAACGCGCAAAGTGACATATCACTAGGTGTCCCCCGTGGGAATAGAACCCACGACCTCCGAGTCAAGAGCCCAATGCTCTTAACCATTAGACCACGGAGGCAGTAAATTAGCCTATCTGGGGGCACGGTAGTGCCCCCGCCAAGACGAGCCAAAAAAGCGGCGCACTACAGTACCTTTTCTCGAAGAGATTCGGCGTATTTTTGAGCGTTACTTTTCTATTAAGTATTAAGGATATTATCAAGCCGATTTCGACAACAGTGTAATCGCAATCAGTTATGAAAAAAAATTTGTTAAATCATAAATAGATAATATTACCTTCATGGCTATATTACGTCATATAACATCTAGGTCGAGCCTGCAGTCAGTCCCTTAGTCGACCTCTGTACAACTTTGACTACAATTTAGATTTGCACACGAGCCTAGAAGTATATTTTATTGCATATGCTTGTAGTGGAGCCGTATAAAAGTTAAAAGGGCTTTTATATACCCCTACTTTCGAGGTTTAAAATACTTAGATGTTTAGTAAGACGCTAGGAAAGAGGGGTTTAGAATGAGAGAATTATCAAAATCGGTCCAATAGTTTTCGAGAAAAGCGATCCAATCTTTTTTATGTAGACATGTAAGGCCATGATAATGATGATGAACTTGGCTAAGGGCCTATGTCGAAAAATAATTGAAGCGAAATGGACGTGTGATAGCTTATATTACTGCCTGATACGAGAGAAAGAGATGGGGCGGCGCGCGCGGCTGAAACGACGCAAGCGTGAAACACACTTTATTTAATTGTGATTGTACTATTTATGTAAGTTCAATTCTGCTCTAATCAAAATTTGTAAAATATCAATCTCTTTTTTTTAAATCAAGTCTCGTGTTTCTATTATCCACCGTTTAGCGGTTCCAAGCGTTTATAAATAAAAACTGAGGCTACTTTGGCTTGTTTTTCTATCGAGAAAATGTGTCTTAACCGTGTTTTGGTTCTAATCAAAACTTCAATTATATGTTCAATTTACACATATCCGCAATTCATACTCCTACTGTTAGTACTTCATGATATATGACGCTTTGAAGAATCCTATTTTTTTTTCACATATCCTCTTAATTTGAAATTGCTGCCAGTCAAAGTGTTTGGTGAAATAATGAACTGAAATGAAATAATGAAATAATAATTTATTGTATGTGGAATTTGGGTAATACAATTTGCAGTTACAGTCACATTTTTAGTCAGGCCCTCCAAACCCTACCTTCGCAGGTGTACTCACATTTATCATAGAAATATTAATTTACATGACATTTATATACAAACAAGAAGCTAAATCTTAAACAATAGCAATTATAACTGGAAAATGTCAACATTTAAATTAGTTATTTTAAAATGTCAATGGAATTATCTACCCCGTACTTACACAAAAAGAGAGTGTTATTAGAAATTAATTAAGTAAATGTCAATATAAATTAGTAAAATAATTGGTTCAGAATAGCACCAATCCAGACGGGTGTGGTAACAGAAGAGGCGAAATAATCTTTTTAGAAATGTTGACAGCTCTAAGGCCCAGGACACCGTTCGACTACCCGTTAGGACCATTTAGCACATAAAAGACAGTATAGTATGTATATAAGGTCCACTCCTTGCCCCTCAACTCTTCTCATAAATTCTACGGACTTCTCCGGACAAACGCGAAGGCAAAATCTAGTAACAAACCAATATAAACGAACAATGTTTTCCAAATAAGATCAAATCTAAGCAAATATTTGAAAGGATCGTATGAATACCAAATAGAACAAGGTTCAACGAAATACGTGAAAATATCCCAACAAAATGCCTTCCACGAAACAAAATCACACACAATTCTTAACAATTACTACCACAGTACCACATTATACGTAAACAGGGTGTTCGAAAACTCAGAATGTATAAGGCCAATCTTTAAAGTACTCATAAAGGTAGAAAGAATTAATGGCTGGAAAACATTGATGGATTTGTGAAAGATGACATGTGTAAAAAAGGAAAGAATGGACACCAAGTAATGAGATGAGGGCAAGAAGAAGATGATGGTGATGAAAGGTAGAAATAACATAAAGTTTTAACACACAGAACAAGCAACAAATAAAGACAGAACTTGAATACCATTTTGTAAGTATTAGAATCTATAGCAGACTAACATAGCAAACCGCAATATTTTCCGTCATGCGAACAATATGGGGATCATACCAGTGCAGTTAAAGTTGTAGCTCTGTGATAGATCAACAGAACCATTGTAAGGTTCAACTGAACCAGTGAAAGCATCAACCGGACCACTAGAAGAATAAACCGAACCTGTAAAATAATCAATCAAACTAATGAAATAAGCAGCCGAACCAGTGAAATAATCAACCAAACTTGTAAAAGAATCAACCGAATGAGTGAAAAAAATCAACTAAACCAGTGAAATAATCAACCGATCCAATGAAATAATCAACCGAACCTGTAAAATAATCAACTGAACCAGTGAAAGAACCAACCTATTCAGTGAAAGAATCTCCTCGGGAAATAGAGGTGTTAAGCATGGAAAGGACATAAGTAGATTTTAAGATGCAATGCAAACCAGGACTAAAAACAGCAAAGTTACTTATTAAATAGCAAAGTAAATAACTCAATTCAGAACACCATGTCAACCGCTATAACAGCAAATAAGTTATTCATTAGATCGTAATCATAGTCATGCGCGCGTTATTAATTCCCCAGACGTAATAACATGCGCCCGCGCCGCACCGAGCTTCTGATCATTCGTGAATAGGGTTGCCAGACTTGCACGAGAAAAGCGCAAACATTTGATGGAAATTAAAAAAATATATATTCTCATTATTAGGTAAGCATAATATATTTCTGTAATTAGAAGTTATGCGATAAATATGGAAAAACTAAACAGACTGACGAATTTGATACATAGTCACATCTCTATAGCTTAGCTATTCAAATCCGGCTTGGTCGCGGGTTTGTAATCCGATCGCCATAAGAATTTTTTTCTGGGACATTGTCACACACATTATCTAGTCCCATTTTAAAGTACCTACTTACCAGAATCTAGCCTAGACTTGTATAATGACTAGACAACGATACAGAATACATGTACAGGGTCGTTCTTAATATGCTGACACTTTTTTATGGGGATGATCAGACCATTAAACTTAAGAATTTTCTCTATGTGACCAACATCGCAATCATCCCCTTAAAAAAGTGTCAGCATATTAAGAAGGACCCTATGTAGATACAAGCACCCCTGACTCGGTGACGTGACAGGGTACAAACAAACATTCATATTCATCATACAAATATTTGTCCCTTATGCTTACGGTATTCGAACCCGCGACCCTTGACACAGCTGAGCAGACAGGTTCACTACCGACTCGACTGAGCCATCTAATCGTCAAAATGATTGTAGGCATCCGATTTGTAAGAATTGACCAGGTTTAAGTCTTGTTTTTCCTATGAAATATTTTTGGTGCCCAATAAAGTTTAAATTGATTGATTTAATTTATATTTTTAAAACTGGCAACCCTATTCCTTTGTATGTGACGGCATGACCTGCTCGCTCATTAGGCAGCTAGTTGCGCAACCTAGTGCGATTAAAAGATATTGATTCTAATAGATGCAATGCAGGTAAAGGTCGCCGTAAAAACCTGTAACTTGTCATCTTATCTCGTTAAGTAGGTGATTCAAGGGCGCCTCATTCTTTCATCTTCTAAATAGCTTAGGTTGGTCTGTAGTCCTTAACTCTTTAGGCATCTTTAGGGATTTGAAAATATACTTATGTCTATACGGCAACCAAATACAGTCAAACAATTTGAAATGTATGCCACCGTAGAGCCTTCAGCAATCTATTTGCAGTTATGCTTGACAGATGCTTAAATACAGGTGATTGTGACAATATATTTCAAATTGGTTGACTATACATGCATTGCAATGTTTTTGTGGGCAAAACCCATTTGTAACCAGATGAAACAAATTATTAGCCTAGCCTCGGTGTGCAACAAACAGTGTTTCCTAATCTAATCATCATCTTCCTAGCTGCTGTCCCGTTGGGTAGCGGGGTCTGCTTTCTTAATCTGTTTCTTCCACTTCGCTCTATCTTGAACATCGTCGATGGAGAGCTCGCAGCTGTCCATTTCCTTCTTTACAACATCAGACCATCTGAGTTTTGGCCTGCCTACGCCACGTTAACCTGGTAGGGTGAGGTCCATTGCTTTGTTGCCTATATAGTCAGGTGGTCTTCTTTTTACATGACCAAACCATCTAAGATCGATTTTCTTGGATTTTCGCGATTGTCGCGGACTCCGAGACTACCTCGCACGAACTCGTTGCGTATTCTGTCGTATCTCGTAACCCCGCACATCCAGCGTAACATCTTCATCTCAGCGACTTGAATGGTTTGGACTTGCCTTTTCGTAGTTGCCCATGTCTCACTACCATAGGTAAGTACAGGTCTTATTATACTTTTATACACAAGGCCTTTCATTCTAATGGGCATCTTTTTATCGCAGGTTACACCAGTAAGTTCCCGCCATTTGAGCCAGGCTGTTGTAATACGGTGCTGAATGTTATTTTCCAACGATCCGGAGCTATGCATCATACTGCCCAAGTACTTATACTCGTCACACCGCTCTATTGTTTGGCCATCGACTGTAATTGGCTCGAGGTTTGAACTTGGGACGTTACACTCCATGAACTGTGTCTTTGAAACACTCAGCACTGGCCCCCCTTTCTGTAACTGGTGCTTCCCGACTTTCGGTACAGATCGCTATATCATCGGCATATATGAATGTCCAAGGTGCCTTGCTTTGTTGCCTAATCTAATACGTACATTAATTAATATAATATTTAATTTTTGTTTTAGTTTCGATAATCATCGACGATCGGTGCACTTTCCAGCAACAGCTCGTCCTTTGACAATGACCACCTTTAAATATTTCTATATTTCTCTATCTCTCTCCACTCTATAATCCATTTATTTTTTGACCAACAACTCTTCTTCACAGGTTATATACAGCTGTTGTCTTGTACAATGTACAGTCGTTTCGTTTGAAGATGACCTTATTATCGACACGTTAGTTATTCCATCTATAGGGTGTAAGAGTAAACAGTTGCATTACTTTAAGGGGTGATTGTACCTACTCATGATACTGAAAAACTTTCCCTAAGAAACCTGTACCTAGGACATTCGCAAAAAAAAATGTGCTAAAATTGGAGAGGACCACTTTTACTCACGCTATGTTATAGCGAGAACTACAACACGTTTTAAAAGCGCACCCTGGAAGTTATTAAAGTTTCTGAAAACCCCGAACGACGGTAATCGTCGTGAATTTATTTTATGTTAACAAGATAACATTTTAAAGTATAATATCACGTGTCAATAAAAAGTCGAAAAGCATAACACCGTTTTGTATCTCTGCTTTTAGTAAATAAAAGGTAACTGACACCGCGTTTGTATGACATAATCCGTGAGTCATTGCACTGAAGTGAAGATGCGCTCGCAATTGTCACATACTAACATACTAATAAACATTCATGCTACCGTCATACATAATGCCATTCACACCGAGCACTTCCCACAGCTAAATGTGCTATTTAACGAGGGTGTGACGAAAAGGGAAAATTTGTGACGTAAATAGTTAGTCTGAGTTTTGTTTCAAAGAATGAGATATGAGCAGAAATGTATTCTTAGATTTTAGAAGCGACTTCACAATAAATCTATCGGTTAGATCATGGATAAGTATACAATATCAGTTCAAAATGAGAATGTGCATGACCTTGACAATTTGGTAGCTACTTGAAAAGGAGAGAGTCAGCATCAAATATACTATGTGAAATTTATTGTCGTCCATTTCTAACAACAATTTCTAATAATTTTTTTTGCAGATCATGCTAAACAGAGTGAAATTAGGGAGTAACATTTCAAGGCCAAGGGCTATTTTAAACCAAACAATATAATTATACAGAATGCGTTCTGTCTGCGAAATCCCTGGACAAAAGATTTTTATACGTAATCAACTTTCTGATCCCTAACAGAAATCCCCTTAACCTAGCATAGTCTTCCTTTTTCAAATGGAAGAATTCCTCCATAACTTTCTCGTGACGAAATCTTTAAACACAGCTTACAGTGAACGAACTAAGGCGCTGACGGTTGAACGGTACCATAAATAGCAACTGTCATCCATTCACAAATCTTACTCGATCCCACGAGCCCCCCAACTCACGATGTGCCCAAATTTGGTCGCAGTCGCACCGAGATGCAGCCTGCAGTTATGTTATTGCGCTAAGATCTGATAGGAATTGTTGATTTTGTAGATAAATTACCACTACCAAGCATGAGCTTACATTAATGCCCGAAGATTGACGTGCGGGATTATTTTCCTGATCGTACCTTACCTTGTATACAGAAAGAACGTTGCTAAACTGAATTATATAAAAGTAAGAGTAGATAATCGATGAAAGTACCTATGGAGTTTATAGAATTAGGTTATATGACTTTCAAAAATCCTAATCGATCCAAATTAATATTTCTGCAAATCTCTTCAATGTAACGCCATTTTACAATTTCAATGTATGTATAGAATAGCCCCGGATGTTTTACCGAGCCGGGGCAAAAACTTTACTTCGGCGCCCCTGCAAGTAGCAAGTTTATCCAGGGGGTGACCCCCCTGGTCCAGCAGGTTAGGTCGTTGCAATAGATTCTAAAACCTGGAGCGAGCACATTCAGCACGAAATATTATTGCAATATGATTAGCTAGTAATAATATTATATAAAACCTGGAACGACTTCTGCATTACGAGATCACTGGAATATAATCTAAAACCAGGAGCGAGCGAAGCGAGCTCTAGATTTTTCAGCAATATTTTCAATACGTTGCTATGGTATTTGGGCGGGCACCGGTTTGCCCCCCTCAAAGATCCGAGGCTGAATAGATGTATAATGTAGTATAAAACAAAGTTAAACGGATTCGGGTGAGTTACTCGTAGTTATCATTAGTAGGTTTGTTGTAGGTGTAACTAACGATACGTCTCGTTGAATTTACTCATCGCGAGTATTGCTAAAGGAAGTCGTTTGTCTAAATAAAACCATTTTGTTAGCTTAGAGTTGTTATTAGCAGTTGTTTAGAGTTATTATAAAAATATTTGATTACACATTAAAGTTTATCTTCTTCCGTTTATGAGCTTCTGGTACTTTAAATAATAAAAGGTTTTCGGAAAACTGGAGTTCGAAATCCAATGTTAACTCCTTATAACAAACTGCGTCAAAAACACAACTAAACTCAAGTAGTTAGTTTATTTCGTCAGGTAAGGTCCCCCACATACATACGGAATTCCGAATCAGGATAAAGATTTCGTATGGATTTACCCCATCCATAATTTCGTTAGGAATTGCGGAGGTATCAAATCACAATCCTGATTCGGAATTATGTATGTGTGTGGCACATCTAAAAGTGGCAGCGGGTGCGAGAACGAATGGGGTACCACTAAACTACCACATTCGTAAGTCGGTGGTCTCCGCGTAAGAATTCACGGTCAAAGTCAGTAAACAATAAAAAATAGCTTCAAAATAGTTCTCATAGCGTCAGACGCATTATCCTTGCACGCAGTTCAATGTTCCCATAAAGAAGTTAATCGTGAACTTCATCGTCAACAAATTATTCTATTTGTATTCTAGATGTGCAGTTCAATGCACCGGCCTTTTCGGCAAACATTCCATCCGACTTGGACTTGGATCGGATTCCTCAGTCCCTTAGTCACCCATGTATGACACGTAAAAAATGGCAGGTTAAAAGTTAGCTGAAATCGACGGGAATGTATGACAAGCTGTATGAACCTAGAGGAAGCTAGAGAGGTATGTCAGAACCGCCCAAAGTGGAGATCCATAGTCTCTGCCTACCCCTCTGGGAAAAAGGTGTGAGTTTATTTATGTATGTAAAATACATAGTGATCCCCAAACAAATGAGCATAAAAATCGAAATTCAAAAGTAAATTGAAAGCATTTTGAAAGACAAAAGTCGTGGTTAGTCTTAACAATTTACGAGGCAAATCGGTAAGTAAACGAGGTACTTTCCCTGCTAAAGTCTTCCAAATGCCAATTCCCGAGTCAAAACTCTTAGTTTTATCTTCATAGAGATGAAAATGGCTTAATTTAAGGTGCTTGTAGTAATGGATGGTAAGGAAGCAATGTCTTGACCGCTAGTTACGCTCTTTACTTAAACAATTGAAGCTAATGATGAGGATAGACGGTATAAGGCACGCTTGATTTGTTTCATAGAAAAAAAACTTTCTCCGTACTGAAATACAGTCAGAAAATGGATTATGCTTCGTCTTCTGACAGTTGCCTACCAGCTAATTTCTACAGGCTGTAAAAAAAACCTGTTGGAGTTAAAGGGTTGCTTCAGACCATCAAACTGAAGAACTTACACTATGGAGCCACCATTGTGAAAAAAAAGTCTGCTGTTCCATACAAAACTGCAAACATAGCTCGACCGAAATGTATGGGACAGCAGATTTTTTTTTTGTGATTTCGATATTCGTCCCGTAGGGAAGGTTGTTCAGTTTGATGGTCTGAAGCAACCCCATAAGGCTCCAACAGGGGTTTTTTTACATCATTCCTGTATACAAAAAGCTAAAAAGTTTTCACTGTATTTAAAAATGTTGTACCTTCTTAAGAATAATAGCCGGCAAACAACTTGGCAAAAACCTTGACTGCGCAGAAGAAAATTTGTAGGCGAAAACGTTACTGCGCACCCCGCTCACCCCCTCCATTATAGGTGAAGTTGTTTGCGGGTAGTGCAGAATACAATCTACACTATTATAAATTTTATATATGGTGTTTAGGTGTCCCTAACTCCAAATAATAAATTTTATTGTCTGGCTGTTTGTTTGAGCATAATTCAAAAACTAATAGACCGACTTTTATGAAACTTTTTGTGTTTGTGAAAATTTTAAAATTGTTATAAAGGGTGAAATTGATATCATAAGCATCCTTTTAAACTAAGAGTCTACCCATCAAACTGAACAACTTTTACTATGGTATGGTATGGACCACCATACTAAACTGCAATCTCGACGCGCGAATTCGCGACTCAAATGTATACAACAGCAGTTTTTTTTTGCTCCGATCGGTTTGCTCTCATAGTAAAAGTTGTTCAGTTTGATGGGTAGACTCTTAGTTTAAAAGGATGCTGATGATATCAATTTCACCCTGCATAATCTGTCTGTCCCTCACTATAATCGATCCCCCTACAATTAACAGCGTACTTCTTAGTCACGCCTTTTAAATGGCTAATAAACAATAAAATAAATTAAAGACTCATTTTCAAAGTTCAAACAGTACGTATCGTTTGACCTTGGAATGTGCGAGAATCTTTTGGAAATAATTTAAATTAAATTACATTCATTATCATTATAATATCGCGTGACGTGACGAGTCTGCGACTACGCTCGAAATAGTTAATATATGATAATCAATTTCAATACCCGCCTTTAATTTTTGATGAATGAAATATTCCACTAATTAAATATTTAAGTTAAGCAGTTGGTTTTGGATGATGCCGTTAGATGGCGGTAATAGCTAAATTAGAAGCATGAGGCTAGAAGAAAGACTGGAGCAAACACTGACAGAAAGTAGTCTGTCTTCTGGATAAAACATATAGTTCGGCGTCGGAATATACTAGAAAACTTTTGAGCTAACTGGAGAATTTTGTCTCGCTCAAAGAGCACAAGCGCCACCCTTATTAGAAAGAGATCCAATTATATGGGTTGTCTTCCCGCTTTAAAAGCATTCGAAACAAGAGCACCTTCGACACTTGTCACTTCATACGAATGAGAAAAACTGACAAGAAGAGGTAAGCATTCGAGATACTGAGTGAGAGCGAGCGAGACTGGAACAGATCAAACCATGGTGTTTTTCTGCCACGCTTCCTACCAAAAGGGGGTGAGGATAAAATTTGTGAATATTAACAGTTTATAATTGACCAATCTTTCTCTCACAAATCTATTGGAACTGCATGTTTCTATGACCGGCTACCTCTAACTCGTATTTGTAACCTGTGGGACATAATGTAATTTATGAAAGCTGATGAAGATGATAAATTATATATTTACATAGTGGCAACATCTTGAGACATCAATCTCTGTTCCAATGTTGTTCTAAACTTTAGAAAACCGAAAAGAAACAAAAAAGAAATGGAGCTGTCATTCGAAAATAGAATGAAGACGATACGGCAGCTGTAACTGGCCGTTTTGAACTCAACGGGCCGAGACCAAGAAGCTTATAAACTCTATGGAGATTCCATAAGCTATAAACGACTGTAAGTTATACGATTTCACCTGATTGAGTTATTAGACGACATCAATAATATTTTACTACCTAACTAAACCACTAACAATAAGCACAGAAAAAAGAGACTGTAGAAATCTTCATCGTAGATGAAAGGGATAAAAGATTAACATTATACAAAGTAGGCTACCAAATGGACCATTTGTCGTGACGATAAAAAAAACTATAATAACCTGAAACTTCTACTGCTTTTTGTATATTTTAAAAATCATTTTAGTCTAGACCTTCTCCAGACTTCTCCATACCTAGCTTCTGCTATCTGCAGGTAGGTATATAAGGTCTAACCAAATTAGCTGAAACTATTTTAAGGGGATGATTGGGCCATCAAACTGAATAACTTCCTCTAAGGGACCAATGACGATATCGCGAAAAAAAAATCAGCTGTCCCATACATTTCAGTCGAGTTATGTTTGCAGTTTTGTATAGGACAGCTGATTATTTTTCGCGGTTTCGATATTGGTCCCATAGAGAAAGTTTTTCAGTTTGATGGTCTGATCATCCCGTTAAAATAGTTCACTTCCGCAACATTTCCTCATTCACCAGGACCCCTCTACCATATTAGCGATCTTTTTTTGGTCTGTATAGACCCACTATCTCTATTCCGTTCCAACATACGAGTAAATCAACCTTATGAATAATATTTGCGAGGGAAAAAAATAAGCCATCGCTTTATAATGTAATATTGTATAGGTTCCAGCTTCCAGTAATACAAGTGCCATCTCCAACGATCAATACAGCTTCTTGACCGAGACATTCTATTTTTAAGCTGTCAAAACATTGTCTCCGAACGCGAGAGTGATACGAATACAACTTCCGTGTATTAAATGTTTTTTTTAAGAGTCCGCATAGTTACTAGACCAAGTGACCTCGACTCGAGTCGTAAAACTAGTATAATGTCGTAGTTTCGGGTATTAAAATTCAGTAGGAAGCCACAGCTGCTTGATGACCGCCCTTGACTTCGTATAGTTGGCTAATTGACGGCACGGTAGACGCGCCTCCTACCCAGTCGATTCAAGTTTTTTTTTCGTCTATGCACATTCTTTTTTCAAATTCCGTGAAAAAGTAAAAGCGTTTTTTTTGGCCAGTAATTGTTGTTAGATTCGGGTTGGAGAGAACAATACGCGTGGGAATGTTATGTTAGAAGAGAGATACATATTTGTTTGATTGGTTTATTCGAAAAACGATTCGAGAAAACATAAATGGCAGTTATATTTTCGCCAAAGGAATAAATAAGGATATCTTATTTTATTTTACTTCATTTTCTTGGGAAGACCAACAGCTGTAGACACGATACAAAATATGGATGGCTAACAGAAAGCCAATTATAGGTCTCCGCTGATAGACGATATTGTACTATATTGTAAAAGACCTAGGATTAAAAAGTAACAAAAGTAAAATAGAAAAGTTTATCTGATCCCAATCAAAGAAATCATTTAACTACCCTTGAATAATGGTAATTTAGATAACGATGCAGAATACATACATGACTTGGGCACAAATCTTTGGTCATTTTCTTTTTATATTTTTTATTTTTTTAATGTTTTTCTTATAAATCCAATTTATCCAATACTCTGCCATATCGTTTCAGGTACAGAAGATACAACTTCATTTAGCTAAAATATGCTTAAAACAAAACCATATTACACGGTTGGCAGTTTTAAAGGAATATTTATAACAAAATGATTGAATTAATTAATTCTCGTAGCCGATTTGAACTACAGATATTGCTTTATTAGAAAAGCAGTCAGTTACGCAGATTTATTGCGAGGAAAAAAAACAGCTCATTATTGCTTTTTGCAAACAACGGAATATTAAAAAAAAAACAGGATGAAGGAAGTTTGAAAGTAGCAACTATGATGGAAAAATTGCAGGGTCGATTATCGTGGTATGGGCATGTGATGCGGAGAGACCTTTGACTACTTATACAGAAGATGTATAGGGACTAGTTACGCGTGTAATTCGACGAACAAACATTTCTGCCAATTTTTGCGGGGGGCGAGGTAACACGAAATCCGCAACTTTGGATTTGATAGTCAAAGGACGAATCACGAGTGTCATGTTACGAGCAGGCCCGCGCAACTCTCTAACAAAAAAACGTTATATTGATACGTTTGAACGTGCACCGCCGCCATTAAATTTCTTTGAACGGTTGCACACGTTTCATACATTCTGGATCCGCGACCAGTTTTAGTATGGAAGTCCCGACTCTTAATAACGTACTGAGTTACATTCTCTTTAGTTACGAGATGGAGATGATATGAGAGGAAGGCCGAAGGAAAGATGGGTAGATTGTGTTAAGGATGATATGTGTAAGAAAGGAGTGAGTGCTGAAATGACGGCTAAGAGATATGAATGGAAGAGGATGGCAGATTGCGCCGACCAAAAATAATGGGAAATGAGCAAGAGAATGACGATATACAGGGTGAAATTGATATCATTAGCATCCTTTTAAATTAAGAGTCTAGGCACCCATCAAACCGAACTACTTTTACTTTGTTCCATACTATGTTCCATACTAAACTGCAATGCCTACTCGACCCAAATGAATGCAATTGCAACAGCATTTTTTTTTTTTGCTCAGATCGGTTTGCTCCCATAGTAATTATAAGTTGTTCAGTTTGATGGGTAGACTCTTAGTTTATAAAAGGATGCTATAATGATCAATTTCACCCTGCACCTATATTTGCTTGAATTTGGTCCTGTCAAACTTATAAATTTTTGCCATGGTTCAGTGAACCAACTAGGCCATTAAGCCGTCAATTATAACATTTAGAACTAAATGAGCGTTAACCCGCGACTTTGTCCGCACAAATTATATACCAGATTTTAAGTCAAATCATAAGCTATCAAACAAAAAAAGTTTCATCAAAATCGGTTCAGTAGTTTTTGCGTGATGCTCGTTCAAACAAACAAACAGACAGACAAAAAATCCAAAAATTGATGATATGGAATCAGGGATACCTAAAAACCATATCGTAACTTTTTTTTTGTTAATATCTTCAATGTACAGACAAACTTCCTGTTACAGTTTTATAATAGTTTAGAAGTGTCGTGCCACTTGGTGCTTTGGGGGTTAAGGGAAACATTTCAACACGTAAACTTTCCACTCATGACCGGTATTTATCACACCACACTATACTGAAGGCGTGTCGGGAAATTATAGGTTTTGGATATAAATTAAATCCTTGTTTGTTTAATTATTTATTTCTAAAATACCGGTTAGTAAAAAACAGTGACAGACCAAGGAGATTATAATTATTTAAGTAACGGATAAAATCTAACCCAAAAAACATGTTGTACCTATAATCGGTAAATGAACAAAATATGCTTTGTAGGATGAAATATAAACACGGAAATATGCTATTACGAATATAAATTATTTGCAATAAACTTGTAATCATAATCAAATGTGTTAGTACAGTTATAGATTCTGCATAAAAAAACACAAAAGGTTTATAAATAAATAAATAAACACAAAAGGTTTTCAGGTTTTGCGTTCATTTCACACTTTGTACTTTGAAAATGAAAAAAAATCTTACTTTAGACACATATTAAAAATGCACAAAAACACATTTATGTATTTTTGTGCATTTTTAATTTGTGTCTAAAGTGAGATTTTTATACAAAAAATCCCTCTATTTACCTATAGCTCATTTAAGAACGATATACATTTAAGTTTTTTATAGTATGTACTACCTATAACTTTTTATTACAACATGAAGCCATTAAATGACGATCATTGATGAGAATTGCTGGCAGTTTAAAAAAAAGTTAGAAAAACTTATAGACAAGATCACGAGTTCGCGCCAAAACTGGGAAGGCGTTCGTTGGCATCTATCGGAACAAAAAGACCAATAAAATTGAGAATGAATGCCCAACCTTTTTATTTATTAAAAAAAAAAAGTTATATACCGTAGCTTAGCAGCGTCGATGGGGTTCCATTAATATTTAATGATAGATTACCATACATTTGTTTAATGTGTTTTATTTATTAACAAACTATTACCTTCTTCGCAATTACTTTTTTACTCGATGATTAAGTCATAAAAACTTGCAAAAATGTTCAAGAGAAGCTTGGTGTTCAATAATCAAAATTGATGCCCATTTAGCAATTTAGTTACCCAAATAAACTTTTTACTATTCAAATAATGTAACATTATGTTGCAAATGAAACTGGTTGGTAGACTTAGAGACTATAGGTAAAATTTTCTAGGGTTGCCTATCAAATTTGGAAAAACGTCTCATGGAATCGGTTCGATATTCGCCCAACTGTCAGTCTGACAGTGGATATATCGCCCTACAACTATAATGTAAAACATACAATGTGGGCAGCGGCATTTTCAGGAACCCGTAGCATTGGCCTATGGTGTGATACCGGTACCAGACGTCTTACCTGTACTGTCGGTCCCGGTACCAGACGCAGAACCTAAAGTTTTTATTACTTTCAATATTATTCCGATATCAAACAAATATTTACTTTAGACTGAGAAAACAAACGTATTAAATAAAAAAAATCATAGGTTTCACACGCATACCTGAATTGGATATTTTGTTAAGCGGAGTACCGATACCCGTCTGGAACTAACCGGCAACAAACGCTAAGTACCGGCACAGATCCTGTACTTCCTTTTGGTACCGGTTCCAAGCCCTGAATGTAAGTTGCGATTGGTCATATCAGTGGTGGGATTACAGTCTTCATGTTTTAAAAGTAGATTGTTGATTTATTTGGTTATTTTGTGGAGTCTAAAAAAGTATTTTATACATTAATAGTATAGGTATTAGGAGGTATAAAAATAAACTCTGTAAAAAAACGAGACCCAACATTTTTTTCAATTTACAAAGATTTAAAATAAACTCAAAAATGTAGCCTCCACACCACAGAGCATCAAAGAACCACTAAAATATCGAGAATAATTATTATCAGTCTTTATTAAGGTACCTAAGTGACCTAAGTGTAGATTAAATGAAAACTCAAAATCATAACGTTTTTTCTTTGATAATTTTTTAACCGACTTCAAAATAGAAGTTCGTCTTCTTCTATGTTCGTCCGTATGTATTTTCGTTTCATAAAAACAAAGGTCGTATATAATCTAGAATTAAACATTTTAACGGGTTCTTACCGCGTTTTGGTTTATTTAAGGTTTTAACTTTGAATTCCTTTATACGGAACACCATTCGCTTAAGTTCATCTTGCACTTAGCTGACTTTTTTGTGCGGCATCTCATACACTTTTTATCATTGTTAAGAGGTCTTTGAACGGGACTGGTAGACCTGTAGCATCGTGGGAGTATGCCAAACAGCCAAATATCTAATAGTAAAAGTACATCGGTCTGCCCACGTGGGTATTGCTATGACGGTATCTGGTATCGGCGGCGTAGAGGTGTAACTTGGTATTTGCTATGGGACATAACATTCGGAATTTTATTTCTTCTAAAGTTTTTAATGGAAGGAATTTCGGAAAATTTGGTACATGAATGCCGTTCAGTGCTGCATTCGGGCTATCGAACAATTATTAAATTGTAGTACAATTTTTTAAATAAGCTTAATTTGAATAAAAATACCATAGAAAAATCGTTTTCACACATTCAAAGGTAAAATTGTTATGGTAAGATTTTATAGAAAAACTTAGAAATAGAAATTGAAATATTCTTTATTGTGAATCATAGGTGATACATAATTCACGAAGTCATCGGTTGGCTTTCATTACAATTTTAGTATTTGTTACGATCAAACATTCATTCTATTGCCATTTCTCTCGCACCTTAATAATGCGCCATCCCGCTGTCAATGTCAGAAGACAACATAAATGCATACAGATAGGAAGTATTGGATATCTATGCATAAATGTTCCATAGTACTTCCTATCTCTATGAAATGTTCATTTTTGAACGCATCCTCAATGAAATTTACTGCAATACATTACAAAAAAGAAAAAAAATTGGGTAAAATGTGAGGTATTGACAAATTATAGTATTTTAGCGTACTATCCTATATAAACGATAGTATATAGTACTCAATATGAAATTATAGTACAAATACTAAAACTATAGTACGACATGCAACACTGATGCCGGCTGTCGCAACTCCATCTCCGATCGTATCATTTCCAGTTCCATCAGATACAGAAAAAGGACGAGAGAGTGGTAAGGGGCTTTAGGGGCTTTAGAAACTCCCAAACCATTAGTGAGTAGTGACAGAAGAACTGAATTATGGATCCGTCACTGTTTTTTACCTTTGTTTTAATTCCAAATCAGAATTATTCAATAGATTTTTTATTTATTGATTTTTTTTCTTTATCTTACCTTAATTATTAATTACTAGCTGACCCCGCGAACTTTGTTCCGCCTTAGAGGCAAAAAAAAAAAAAAATAGTATAAAAAGTATCCTATGTCCTTCTCCTGGTTCTTAGCTACCTCCCTATCAATCTTCAGCCAAATCGGTTCAGCCGTTCTTGAGTTATAAATAGTGTAACTAACACGACTTTCTTTTATATATATATTATTATTATGATTACGTTCAGGCTTGCATTCCTTGAAGACAAACGCCAAGACTGGTCCCAAATCATCATACAACTACACGTACACGCGGCGACTCATCAAGCTATACACAACCAATATAAGCTGGTCGCGTGACGTTATACGTTACTCGTCCTACGCGCGGCCAGCTTATTTTGGTTTTGTTTAGCTTGATGTGTCGCCGTGTGTACAACTCGACTGGCCAACTGTACTGTGCTGCGTTGTTTCATGAACAAAACAGAACTCTGATTTTCCAGCCACATTTGAGCTCACGCCAGGTAGTTACTTACCAATGAGGGTCGCCGTCGACGGATTCGTCGTGAAGGACATCATCATTACTACCTATTAGTACCTACTAATAATTTGACGTGCTGTCAAATGATGTAAAAATTAACCCCCTATATTGTTTAGCCCCGTTCATACAGATTACTTCATCCACGGATGAATGTACGCCAACAGTCGCGAGTCGGCACGCCACTTTGAAGTCGACACGGTATCGAGGGTTTTGACATGCGCCCGCGCCGCTAGAAAGGCGTTGAGGTTGAGGAGACGTAACATCATTTATATGTACTGTCTGCATGTTACAGTCTTAAATTACTTGCATAAAAAATGATGTTTTGTAATAGTAGGTCCATGGGAACTGTTGATACGGTTGTATAATAAGGTGTAACGTTAAACAAATGAAGTTTATTGTATATCGATCATTTTGTATACGCCCTGTCTGATACTGTAAGTAGGTATTTTAACCTTTTTCAGTCATCGTCATCATCACTGTCTTGCCCATTTCCCATTATTTGGGGTCGGCGCAATATGTCATCCTCTTCCAGTATTATAAGAAAATTTTACAAATGAATTACAGTTCCTTCCTAATGAAATGAAACAGACAATGGACAATTTTATTGGTCCCATACCTATAGGTACACGTATTAAGCTTTTAAAATGTTGTATGAAAAGTTTCAAAGCTTTATATCTTCGTAATTATTTTATAAATTGCAAATGTTATTTGTGACGCGGCATCTAGATTTTCTAAACTATTTTTCCATATATACAAAGTTACTTATATTAATACCGTCTACGCGTATTGTGCGTCAAAGTTTTGTATAAAATTGACCCCACTGCAACCACCTTAAGTAACTTTTGTTGCTAACCGTACATGTATGATTTATAGTGCCAATGTAAACAGGTTGAGGTCTTATTTAAATGATTGATATCTATCTTAGTGTAGTATCAATTTGTTTGGTTTAAATTAATTGTTTGTAACACACCTCGTTTGAGCTTTGAATCTGAAATTATGATTAGTAAACTCTGCTTCGAAAAAAAATTATGGATGTTTGTATCTACAGGGTGAAATCGATATCATTAGCATACTTTTAAACTAAGAGTCAACCCATCAAACTGAACAACGTTTACTATCCAAGTCAGACCTTAGTTATAAGAAGAAATTATATAAGGTCTAACAAAATTAGCTGAAACTATTTTAAGGGGATGATAAGACCATCAAACTAAACTCTAAGGGACCAATATTGAAATCGAGAAAAAAAATACAGCTCTCCTATACAAAACTGCAAACATAACTCGACTGAAATGTATGGGACAGCTGATTTTTTTTCGCGAATTCGTTATTGGTTCCATAGATAAACCTGTTCAGTTTGATGGTCTGATCATCCCCTTAAAATAGTTTCAGCTAATTTAGTTAGACCTTATATTTTAAGTTGTTAAAAAATATTTTGATGTTATAAATAATTTTCAAGACAGGATTGAACTTGGCGCCCGTTCTCTCTCTATCTCAGTTTTTTTGTCGTTGAAGTCAACAACCAAGGCATATATCAAAATATTTAACTTGGCTCTCATTTCACATTTATGTTTTTGATGGGATTTATTTATCAGCCACCGTGTGTATATACTAGATATGTTTTATTTTGTGTTTAATTCAATCGCACAAGTCATTAAAATATTTAAAAGTTGTTTATTACTAATTTATTATTAAATATACAAAGGCATTTTATTTAATAACTAAATAAACCATTTAAAATTCTAACAAGAAAACATGAATTCCATACTAATGTTAACTTAGTCAGCAACAAGTTACATAAATATAACCATTAATATTCTTATTAATACAATTAAAATAATGAGCATGGACCTCATACTGTGAGAAATACGCAATTTGACCACGAAACTAAATATCTAAACTACATAACAAGTGGCTTTACATAACCTTTACGCCTATGTAATAAGCACTAAAATAGCATTGTTTGTGGGTCTTGTTAATATGCTATAAATAGTACATGGTCTCATGGGGTAATGATGGCCAGATATGGAAGTTAACACGGTATTGCCATAATTAATTTCAAGTGATTAAGCAGGTAGCTAAAGGGTTATTCTTATTAGTCATAGTTAATTATCTGCAAGTAGTTTACTTTTTTAATGTCTCGATCGAGTCAAAAAAATAACGTCAAGTTAAAAACTGTCTGTGTGATATTAATTTGAATGAAAAACATTTTGACTGACTTCACTTGTAGACAATTTTTACCCTGCATTTTTCCACATCTCTTGTCTTTTCTCTTTTCTTTTGAACGAGTTGTGTTTATGTCGCATGAAAATCGCTCATGCCGTAGAAAGAAAAAAAGATAAGCCCTATAACCTTTGTATGTAGGTAATGTTTGCCATATTATGCCAAATGATCGGCCCAGTACTTTGAGAGTCCTTTTTTAGCTAACTATTTGAGTTTTAGAACGCAGGTTTGTGTGACTATATCTTATCTTATTAAGAGGGCTGGCAAGCCAGCAACACTTCGACCCAATGGGAACTTTTGTGTTGATCCCTACAACAGGCAATACCGTTCAGAGGAAGAAACCTGTAATCTCCTGGTTTTGGATAACCATCTCCCGGGAGGTACAAACATTAGCCGCCAAGACATCGAAGTCACACAGGACAGGACAGGCTCGGCAGCTGGGGTCTAGGGTGAGCTTCATCTTGTGTATCATAGTACCTGTGGCGTAGTGCCCGAAGGCTAAAATTTATTAGGATGGGATGTGTAATAATAGGCCTTTCTCCGACAAAATTACACTGCCTAAGAAACTATTTATCCCTTCGTTGTCTCGTCAACCTAGATATTTGGTACACAATTTTTATCCACTTATTTCTGAAAATCCAATTGATTTATCAGTATCAGATCAGTGTAAAGCGTGGCCAGAGCCGGAATAAGGTATACGGAGGCCCCAAGGCAATGTAAGTCTTGGGGCTCTATCCCCATGGGCGTAGCAATGATTTGTGCTCATAATAAAAGAACCACCAAATAAAAATCTGGAGTGAGCAAAGTAGGCTTGAGCTTTTACTATAATATGAACAGGTGATTGCAATACGATCCAAAACATTCAGCGAGCGAAGCGAACAATATAATTTCGGTCGCTGCAACATGATTTAAAAACAGGAGCAAGCAAACCGAGCTCGAGATTTTTTTAATAATTCCTTTTAGTACTTTAGAGAGCCTAAATCTTGGTTTTGACTTACCTATATAGGGTGTAAGTGATAGCCTAGCAAATACTGAAACGGTGACAACATACCATCAAACTGAACAACTTTCACTATGGAGCCTAACTCAGGAGACGCGAAAAAAAATCAGGTGTCCCATACAAAACTGCTGTACCTACCCGACAAATGTATGGGAGAGCTGATTTTTTTTCGCATCTCCTGAGTTACGCTCCATAGCGAACGTTGTTCAGTTTGATGGTCTGAGTTCACCGTTTCAGAATTTGTTAGGCTGTCACTTACACCTTGTATAGGTAAGTCAAAACCAAGATTTAGGCCCTCGAAAGAACTAAAAGGAATTATTAACGCTAATTTGTTCGCTTGCTCATGTTTTTATATCATGTTGCAGCGACCGAAATTATATTGTTCGCTTAGCTCGCTCAATGTTTTGGATCGTATTGCAACCACCTATTCATATTATAGTAAAACCTCAATTCCAAAGCCACGGGGCCCGTAGGCAGCGCCCCGGGCCCATACGCAGTTGCCTAAATTGCCTCTATCGATAATCCGGTACTGCGTAGCTTTAAAAAAAGTTCTTGTATCGTGAACTTATTTTTGAAGTAAATAAAGATGACGTCATGACTGGTCAATCACCGGTCAATAAACTAGAATGCCCTAACAATAATAAACTTATACCTTACGTAAAGAATTCAAAGAATGCACTCGCAAGTTGCGGTCATTCTGAAACATACGAGTATATAAGTATAATATTAAAACTATAAAAAGGTTAACAGTTAAACGACCTACCATAATGTTTGTGGGGTTATGCACACTGTCGGCTCGATATATTGATAAAGCAGTATCGATAGTGATCAGTGATCACAGTAACTAACAAAGACAACAAGTAACAAAGTTACAGAAGACGGCGAATAATGTATAGCGAATGAAGTGCAAAACAGAACAAAAATACAAATATAAATAAATTAAAACTAAATAAATATAAATATAGGTATACAACGCCGTGGTGGTCCAGTGGTGAGTAAGCCGTGCAGGAGGCGATGGTTCGATCCCCGTCCAGGCCGACTCGTACCAATGAGTTTTTCGGAATTTATGTACGATTTGTAACACCACTGGCTTTTTCGGTGAAGGAAAATATCGTGAGGAAACCTGCATGCTTCAATATCGAGGCATTGTACCTATACCTACTGTCCATTACAAGTGGCGACGGGCTCAGTCCCCGTCACACTGGACAGAGTTTCGGTACTACTAGTGAAACGTGGATGTTCTGAGGTTTCAGAATATCTCTGACTACCCGCTCGGGGAATATAGTCGTGAGTTATGCTTATGATAGGTATACAAAAAAAAATAAAAACACAATATATAAACATAAAAAGAAAGGGAAAATAAATAAATATTTCATTTCACTTCACAGAGGGCTAGCAAAATGAAAGGAAGTAGATAGTAACATAGTTTAATCGGTGAATTTAATTTTTTTTTTACCTAGCCTTTTCAATGTCCCACTGCTGGGCAATAATGATAAATTCAATAATGATGTGTATAGATAATATGTATGACAATGTGGACATTGTCCACGATATTTATTTAATCTCTTGTAGGTCTATAACTCGAAATTAGTGTCGTTGAAAATGTTGTTGCTATTCTACTGCTTGAAGAATACATTTATTCACATGGGGAAAAAAATAAAAAACGCGAAAACGGCAGGTGTGGACGATCCTGTGCACAGGGTGTTCTAATCCCAAATGTTAACCTGATTCATTTCACCCAACAATACCTTGACTTAGTCTTCATTGTTTTTTATTTTTTTTATTTAAAAGGAGCGATGTAAATGGATTTTAGCGAAGGCATTACATTAACGGCAAAATTTTTGCACCAAGTTAAAGATGTCGAAATCGCAGAAAAGAATCAGCTGTACCATACATTTTGCGTCGAGTAGATTTGCAGTTTTGTATGGAACAGCAGTTTTTTTGTTGTCTCGCTCTCGTTATGTTCTAGAAAACTATCACCATATTAAAAACCCTATAATATATCCTTCTTAATATGTCGACGGTTTTTAAGAGGATGATCAGACCATCAAGCTGAACAACTTTCTCTATATAGGCCCAAAGTCAACATTATTAGTCAAAGTTAAAGTATTCGACATTCATATCGCATTACAATATATCTCACCTATTCATCACAATTTAATTTGCTTTAGATACCTCTTCATATGAAGTTCATCTGAAGTTGAAACTGATTTAAACCTATTCCTAAGGAAATAAAAAGTTAAGTGTAGACAGGAGAAACTTCTCCCGATGTACATCCCATTGGTGAGGAAAGATTTCGCCTCTCTTCAGCGCCCTTCTGTTCCCTGCAATATTCCGCTAACTAAAAATATGAAAAAATACAATTTCATCACCCTATATACGGTGTTAAAGGATGCGCGCGCAACAGGTGTAAACCAACAGGCGCACACGGCGATCGCGTGCGACGCCCGCGCCACGCCGCCGCTGCTGGGTGTCTACTGTCTACTCTGCTGATTTGTTTAATTCCAACTAATAGGTTCATTTCGAATGCCTGTACCTACACTCTACAGATGCTGGCTATATAATTTGCAGCTGTTGCGTTATCAACTAGCCATACTAATCCCAAAGAGCCTAGCTTCTTATCAACTGACTTAAAAAAAAAAGGAGATTCGACGCGTAAATTTTTGTTCCATTATTGATATGCTACCTTAGGCATTTCTTAACCGATTTGGATGATTCTCTTTCAGTTTAAAATATAATTTCACCGAGTTACTGGGGTATTATTATAAAAGTTTCGGTTGTCAGATTGGTGCTCTTAAATTATTTATGTTTACTTGTCGCCATTTTGTCCGCCCTGAGTTGATTCCTCGTTCGGGTTTGTTGTTTATTACGATATTAGATAAAGACATGGAATCAAAGAATCGGTGGATGAAATGGCGACAAATTACGAGAATAATCTGAGTCCCCCTTAAGGTGGTTGCAGAGGGGTCAATTTTATACAAAACTTTGACGCACAATACGCGTAGACGGTATTAATATAAGTAACTTTGTAACATAATTACGAAGATATAAAGCTTTGAAATTGTTCATACAAATTTTTAAAAGCTTTATATCTTCGTAATTATATTATAAATTGCAAATGTTATTTGTGACTCGGTAACTAGATTTTCTAAACTATATTTCCATATATAAAATATTACTTTTATTAATTCATAATTATAAATTATAATTTCATGTATGCCTCAGAATGTTGGGCCGATAAAGTGATGGATGAAAAAAACGACTGCACACAGCAGTGATACAATTGTTGAGATGGATGTTTGGTGTTACTAGATAGGAATAGGCATAAGCATATTAAAGAAAGTCTGAAAGTAGCTCCGCTCCAGCGACTGAAAAACTGCGCGGTAATCGATTATCGTGTTGACGAGAGATGAGTGTCATATTACAAGACGAGTGTTATAATATGAATGTAGATGGCTGCATGAAGAGAGGACGACCAAAGAAAATGTGAATGATGTTGTAAAGGAAATGTGAATAAGGATTGTGTGAATGATGATATGTGTGAAAAAGGAGTGAGCCCAAAAATGACAACTAAAACAAGTCAATGGAGGACCGACCCCAAATAATGGGGCAAGGGTAGGAAGATGATGAATGAACAACAAATACAATAAATAATGTACAATACGATACACCAGATTACAAGCTAAAGTCAAGACCACCGCCATACATTTTACTTAATTATTACCTCCGACGACGAAGCGCGACTACATACAAAATAAAATTATAAGAACGATTTCAATAGCATTAGCATTTATTTAGATCCTCGATGCATTTTTTCCTTCATAAATACACAACATTTATCTTGAAGGTAATAAATATTATCCAACGAGTTTATTATAAAAGCGCAATTAATTATAAATGATGATTTAAATAATAAATAGACAGGTGTCGAACTAATAATATTGCGATTAGAATATAGAATATAAGGCATTTTCAGCGATACATTCACGTTCCGTTTAGAGGTGTTACGGGGCTCTTTATTTTTGGTTTTGAGACCGAACACCGCTTCCTACTTGTAGCCAGACGATTTAACTTCTTATTTTCAATATAAACCAATTAAGGGCCTATGTCGAAAAATAATTAAAGCGAAATCGGCGTGTGATAGCTTATATTAATGCCTGATGAGAGAGAAAGAGATGGGCCGGCGCGCACGCCTGAAACGACGCAAGCGTAAAACAAACTTTATTTAATTGCGATTGTACTATTTATGTAAGTTCAATTCTGCTCTAATCAAATTTTATAAAATAGTAATCTCTTTTTTTAAATCAAGTCTCGTCGATAAAGCTGGCTTGTTCTTCTATCGAGAAAATGTGTCTTAATGTCTTAATCGTGTTTTGGCTCTTGTCAAAACTTTAATTATATGGTCAATTTACACATACAAGCACGTATCCAGACTTTAGTAATGAAAAAGTAAGTGCTGTAATCACTTTCCAGACAAATATTCGGATTTCGGGGGGGATAAAACCCGCCTATCCCCCCCCCCCCCCCCACTGGACACGTGCCTGTACACATATCCGCAAATCATACTCCTACTGATACTTCTTCATGATTACTACTGATTGTACTTCATGATATATGACGCTTTGATGAATCGTATTTTTATCACATATCCTCTTAATAATGTTATTTACTTATTGAAAACGCTTAGGTCGTGAACAGCCAGGGTTTAGAACAATGTCTAGCTTCAATCTAATAATAGATGGTTAGCATCTCTCTGTTTTGTTTTGTCATGCGGGTCCAGGTTCGAATCCGCACGACATGCCACGTTCCATTGAGCTTTTCTAACTTATGTACGTATTACCCATAAACTTAATATTACTACCGTAAGTAGACCAACACAGTGTGCGAATGAGATTCCGACCTTACTGAAAATCCTACGCGTGCGAAAGAGATTACAATATAATAGCCGTAAAATCACTTTTAAACACTGAAGTCTCGGTTGGTATCCTGTCAAAAAATTATCGCTTATTATTTTATGATTTTCTTTATAATTCATTTCGTGTTTTATCAGACAAATATAAAAAATCATTACAGTATCATAATCTGTGTTGGAATGCAATGTAACTTGTACCAGCAAATCAAATACAGAGAAGTTTCAAAGGTAAATACCATTAGTACAGTACTACTTTCATAATACTTTTTTTCATATATGTTATTCTTAAAATTATTTCGTAATACATTCATTACATGCAGTAAACGTCCTATTTTCTAGATAATATATTATTTCAAATAATTATGTGTAAGATCAATAAATATTGTATACGTGAAAAAGAAACCGTTTCGCATAGAGATTGATTTCCAAAATCTATCACTAAAACTCACACACGTATCAATTTCGCACATATTGACATTTCGGTTTCGGTGATGCGATCATGAGGAGATTGTTGAGGCTATTACGATAGTATATTAAGTTTATGGTATTACCTGGTATTACCAACTTTCCTACTCTCAAACGGTGAAGGAAAACTTTGTGAGGAAAAGTGCATGCAAGAAGAAATTCAGATATGTATGTGAATGTGAAGTCTACAAATCCGCATTGGGCACGCGTGGCGATTCAATTAGCCCATATACCCTCTATGTCTCCCTCCCTGCAATGAGATATATCCCACTTTCCACCCTGTATACAGGGTGTTAAATTAAATGGGATAGTTACTTAAGGGGTGTTTCCACAGATTACCCCCAATAGATACCGCATGATGAAAATTTTGTACAGGCCCGAAGTCACCATTTTTGGCGGTAGGTGCGGGTTGCGGGGCACGAAATAGTGCAACATGGCTATTGAGGGTAATCTGTGGGTGCTTCAGACCATCAAACTGAACAACTTTCTCTATGGGAACAATATCGAAATCTCGAAAAAAAAATCTGCTGTCCCATACATTTCAGTCGAGTTATGTTTGCAGTTTTATATGGGACAGCGGAATTTTTTTTTCGCGATTTATTAAGTTGGTCCCATAGTAAAAATTGTTCAGTTTTATGGTCTGAAGCACCCCTTTAAGTAAGTCTCCCATTTAATTTTACACCCTGTATTACCTGCATAATAGGCTGATGATGATATTGTTGTAGTTAGGTTAAAAGAGAACCTTGCTTACAATTGCACTCTTTAAATGTTGTTGTTGTATGTTGCTGTCCACCCCGAAAGGGAGTACGGTCCTGAGTTTATATAAGTAGGTAACTAATTAAATAAATAATTTCAAGGTTACTTCCACCATCATTTAAAATGAATGAAAACAGGAAAACTGACCAATCTGTCACTATCAATTTCCCCCATCAAAAACTAGAATACCAACTTAAATAATTTATTGTATGACAATTTAAAAACAAAGCTAAAACTGCACTGCGTCATAGACAGCAAGAATGATAAATACATATCCTTACAAAATACATAAATATAACAAAGGAAAATTAACTCTAACAACCAAAGTTTAAAGCGAAAAGTCAATTGACGATATTTTACAGGTCCTCCAAAGTTTTTTCCATAAACAAAGTCACACGAATCAAGTCATTTTGGATGTTGTCCCATAGTTTATAAGAGCGATCGTAATGGACTTCTTATACTGGATGAACCAGCGCTCGCGCACCCTTTCCATCATACACCTGCTATTGACACCGGCTGTTTTAGTAAACAGGTATCTTTTTTTTTAATTGGCCTAAAAGAAGAACACTTAAAAAGTGTGTCGGCGAAGCAGCAAAATTTCTTAGAATTTTTCCTGGTCTGAAAAATTTACATTATTGATCAGTTTATTAAACGTTATGGTTTGAGATTGGTCGCATTATGACAGGGTGTTAGGGTAAATAGTTGCATTACTTTAAGGGGAGTGAAAATTTGGAAAGTTTTTCAGTATCATGAGTACAATCACCCATTAAACTTGTGCAACTGTCTATTGTAACACCCTATATAGGGATGTTTCGTAAAATGTTGACGGTTTTTAAGGGATGATCAAACCATCGAATAGAACAACATTCTCTACGGGACCGAGATCGAAATCACGAAAAATAAATAACATATGTAGCATACAGTTGGGTAGAGTAGTACGTTTGCAGTTTGGTATGGAACGTGTTTCTTAAAATTTATTTACCTATTATAAAAGCGAAAGTTTGTAAGTTTGGATGGATGTTTGTTACTCTTTCACATAAAAACTACTGAATGGCTTTTAATGAAACTTTACAATAACATAGCTGATACATCAGAATAACATATAGGCTACAATTTATAAAGATATTGTGTGAATTCTCCAGATGAAGTCGCGGGCACCAGTATCATAATATACATTTAAGAGACTACATAGAAATAAAAGTAAACGAAAATTATGTACATATTTTCATCGTGCCTGATCTGGTCGTAAAAGTTATTAAAATTAAAACGACGGCGATGTATTAAATTAAATATTATAGCAATAAGCTGGGGAAACAGAGCCGATTCTAGGTAGTTAAAGAATTACGCCCCTTCTTTGTTAATCCAAGTTTTTTTTATTTTTTATGAGGCTTTTAACTATAAGGTTTTACCACTCTATCGTGCCTTAACCTTAACTAACACATAACAAATGAAAATTTGTACCTAACACTAACTAAAAGAAAACTAGACAATACTTAGGTACTAGTAAGCAATAAAAAACTACACTATTTTATCCTCTCCCGAAGTAGATGAAGTTATAAAATGTTGACAAACGAGGTAACATCTCAAACATAAAAGATCACAGTCCGAGTTATTGAAGTTATAAACGTTTCTTATTTATTTACCTACTTGTGATATGACGACCATAATAATAATGTACCTACCCTACATGAACATAAAATAAAAAACAAGTAAATTTGAATTTCATGACCTCACCAAGAGAGTAATGACACCGAAAAAGAAAATTAAAGTTTAATTTTTTGTTTTCAGGGGCGCTATTTCCGAATACGGCCCTGTCTAGTTAGCAAGATTAAAGACTCCCAAGGTGTTAGTAAGTAAGATACATAAATTATATTAATAAGAATAGTATTAATGATAAAAAAAAATTGCCTAACAGCTGTAATATCCAATTTACGGAACGCAGATAAATATGGTTTATTATTTAGTTTCATTTAGTTAAATAGCATTCATAATCGTAGGCAATCAATTGTAATTACATATTTCTATTATAGTACATGATTAGTTTTTTATGTTGTTTGTATGAAAATGTTACTTTTTCATTCTAATGAATTTAAACATGACATAGGACAATTTACATTTTTTATATGTAATTTATTTTATAAAAAGTTAAAAATACTTGTTTTCTTACTTAAGGTGGTTGCAGAGGGGCCAATTTTCTACAAAATTTTGACGCACAATACGCGTAGACGGAATTAATAAAAGTAATATTTTGTATATTAAATGGAATGGAAAAATAGTTTAGAAAACCTATTTGCCGCGTAGCAAATAACATTTGCAATTTATAATATAATTACGAAGATATAAAGGTTTTAAAATTATGTATTAAAAAATTTCAAAGCTTTATATCTTTCTCGTTTAAGGTGGTTGCAGAGGGGTCAATTTTATACAAAACTTTGACGCACAATACGCGTAGACGGAATTAATATAAGTAACTTTGTATATAGAGAAAAATAGTTTAGAAAATCTAGATGCCGCTTCACAAATAACATTTGCAATTTATAAAATAATTACGAAGATTTAGCTTTGACATTTTTCATACAAAATTTGATAAGCTTTATATCTTCGTAATTATTTTATAAATTGCAAATGTTATTTGTGACGCAGCATCTAGATTTTCTAAACTATTTTTCCATATATAAAATATTACTTTTATTAATTCCGTCTACGTGTATCGTTTGTGCGTCAAAGTTTTGTATGGACTGAAACCACCTTAAGCCGCCGCCGCCGCCGCCACCGCCTTCTTACAGCAAACCTTGCTAGATATATTCGCACTTTTACCAGATTTTACAGTAAAAAGTTTATATTAAACAATTAATTAATTTATTTATTAGGATCTTCTTGATCCTAAAAATAAACTCGAAGTCTGATTATATTTTGGATATAATACTAATTAAAATTAATTAAATTTTTAAACACAATCTAGAAACTTTTATCTCTGTGCCTGTGCATTGTCAGATTTTCTGTAAAATGTATTTATTTATTTATTTTATTTTAACACTTTATTGTACACACGGAAATATAGATGAAAACAGCATAATAGACAACAATGGTATGGTATGGTGTATGGTTTCAAACAGTGGCTCAAAAATTAACATAAAACTGCATATTTGGTTATAAGGCCTTGGTCAATGACCAACGGGCACGTAACCAGACTTTTGTTTCGAGGGGGGGGGGGGGATAAATCCCACCTATCCCCCCCTAGATACGTGCCTGATGACCAATAGCTACTGCGACCTGGACAGATCTATTGTAGCTGTCACCCTAGACCCACGGACTTCATGAACCGTGTTATGCTTTTGGAGGGGAGGTCCCTAATGTCAGTAGGTGTTATTATGTATCCTCCACCTAGATGGCGACACCTGCTGTGAATGAGCACTTCGCATTCGCAGAGGTGTATGGGCGTTTCCTCTGCTTCACAGCAGAATCTGCAAGTGGGTGAATCTACTAATCTACCACAGGCACAAGGATTATTTTTTATTTTTAGATAGTGTTTAAAAAAATTATTGACATTAATTATAATTGGTTAGTATCTGCCTCGCTGCGAGGACTATACCTCTTAAACGCTCTAAAGTTTAGTTCAGTTTCGTACCCGTTTTGGTTGCTTTTAATAATTATTATTTTATGTTTTTGGTGTGTTAATAAAGAGTATTGTATTGTGTATTGTTTAGTCTACATCTGTCTGTAACTCAAGTCAAGTGTGACCTAGCCTTTTGTACAGTTGTAACAAAACACCCTTTACCTAATACTCAAGGGGGTGCTTCAGACCATCAAACTGAACTGTCACTATGGAGCCAACTTCGAAATAAAAATCAGCTGTTTCATACAAAACAGCAGACTTTTTAATTTTTTCTCGGTCTGAAGCACCCCCTTAAGTATGACTATATCAGGTCTAACAAAACTAGCTGAAACTATTTTAAGGAGATGATCAGACCATCAAACTGAACAACTTTCTCTATGAGACCAATATCGAAATCGCGAAAAAAAATCAGCTGTTCCATACACACGTACTCGACCTAAATGTATGGGACAGCAGATTTTTTTTCGCGATTTCGATATTGGTCCCATAGAGAAATTGTTCAGTTTGATGGTCTGATCATCCCCTTTAAATAGTTTCACCTAATTTTGTTAGACCTTATATAGTGTTGTTACACCCTCAACATGAAACTTTATAGTAGCTTAGTCAATACAACTTAAATCTATAATCATTCAGATTTAAAAATAGAAAACAGCTTTGACCATTACAGCGGCACCTGGTCGAAGTAAACAGTACTAAATAACGATAGTATTTTTATAATCAACATGTACAAGCATCTGCTTACAGAACATCTATGTTCATGTTCATACTATATTCGGTATGATCACATGTCTATGGCATTCAGACATAAATTAAAAATTAAATGTATTGTAGATATTTATTTTATTGCGAGGCGCAAGCGCTTATTCGTATTTCGTATGCATGAAAGTAAAAAAAAAGTAAAGTATGGTAAAGTTGTAATGACTAAAATCTAAAATTTAATTTCCATTTCGGGAATTTGAAACATTCTAAAAATCATGAACCAAACCCTTAAAGTGGGAGACACTTCAATGGCGCATGTATGGCCTACGTTCCCTTTGCTTTCACACAAGTAAAAAAAAAAAAATAACAACATCAGTTCATTAGTCCAAAGATACCAGAAGAATAAAATAAACCCTAAAAGGAGCGAGCAGAACTAGCATGCTCCATATCTACACAATTACACCTACTGCACGCCATTAATTAACGAGGGGTGCCAATGTGTGCTCGCGTGATAGGCTATAAGTTAATCGATTAAAAAATAATGACTAATGGAATCAGGTGGCTCCGTCGATAAGCAAGTTTGTTGCATGAAATATGCCTGTATTGTTATCGTACTGTATAAGTATTATTTTGTTAGGATAACTACAATATTAACCTATACAGGATATTTTAAATGTATTTGGGACGTGAAACGTTCACGTGCCGAATACCGCAGTGTCTTTAAGACGAAAGTCTTTGACCAGTGTGTATTGCCTGTGATGTGATGATAATATCTGGAACAGAGACGTGATCGCTCACTCAAGGCCTCATGAAAAGGCTGAAAGTCACCCAAATGGGGAAGGCTATGCACGAAGTTTCCCTGCGAGATCGAATCAGAAATGAAGAGATCCGCAGAACTAGAGTAGCTCATAGAATTGCTAAACTAAAGTGGCAATGGGCGGGGCACATTGCTCGTAGAACCGATCGCCGATGGGCCCGAAGAGTTCTCGAGTGGCGACTGTGTACCGGAACGCGCATCGTGGGTCCCCACAAGGTGGACCGGCGATCCTTGGGGGAGATCTATATCGAGTAGTGGACGTCCATCGGCTGAGATGATGAGGTACATATTTTAGGGGCGCGGTACTCGGCACTCGCTCGATAGCTGGCTCTCAGAGTAGAAACTCCAGCGGCTTGGGGAACTGGGCAGTTAGCGGAGCTTTTCAAAGGCTCTCTGGTGGATCTCCTCCTCCTGCAGGTTTATCAGCGCGGCTTGGGGTACCGGGCAGTGAGATACCTCTTCAGTCCTGAAACTCTCCTGAAGTTTTACCAGAGCGGTTTGGGGTTCCGGGCAGCTCAGTGAGTCTCCAGAACTTTCACTATGGAGCCAACATCGAAATGGTGGAAAAAAATGTGCTGTTCTATAGATAATTTCACATTTCATTCATTTTTTTTTTCATTTCATTTTTTTTAATTTTTTTTTTCAATTTATTTCTGTATTTTACTGTTTATGTTTTGGTGTAAAATAAATTATATTTGATTGATTGATTGATTGATAATTTCTATAACTACTGGATTCAAAAAATGTATGGGACAGCATTGAGACAGCATTTTTTCCCTTTTGATTCACCCACAAAGCTTCATCATCGGCCTTCCTCAAAAACCATTCAAGTACTTATTTTAAATTTACCAATACATATTTCAATACGTATATTTCAAACAGGAACACAGCAATTTATAAATAAGTGGAACTAAAATGTTGTCCAGCCTGCCCAAGTGGTAACTTTTTTGTTTGTTATAACGTTACACATGTTTTGTTTTGGCCTTTGGTTTCCTGGAAAGTTAGGGTATTACGTATTAGCTATTAGCCATAATCAAAGTGTGCTCCGTGGAGCTCTGGCCCCTACGAGGGCTCCGCCGAAATAATATCAATGTAAAGAACGAAAAAGATCAAGTCTTGTCACATAACAGCCAACTGCATACCTTCCATTCAGGGGTGCCATATCGAAAAATCGATTGGGCGCTAAAACTGAAAAGAAAGCGCTAGATGCTAAAATTTGCGCACGACGAAAAAGCGTTAGATTTGCGCTAAATTCTTCTCCCGTAAATAGTCGTGAAGTTCTTCAAATACTGATTCAAATAAATACATTACAAAAGATAAAGACCTAAAAGCTACCTTTAAAGGTCTCAATTTGACTGCATTACATTTTCTAAAAAAAAAGTAGATTAATCGCATGCACAGATAGTAAATGTCGGTGTCCAGTTACATCGCAACAATTTTGTTTGCTTTTTAGAGCGGAAGGATTAAAAATATATTTACAGTCAAAGACACTTTTATAACTGCAAGTAGTTATTTATAAAGTAATTGATCGCAATTTACTATGTGCGGCTTTTTAATCGCGCTAGTTATATAAAATTAACTAAATTCATCGTAGACTAAAATACTATTTTTCCTACATATTAAAGCCTAAACTAATTAAGAGCAGACTTGTTAATCTAAAGGTCGGCCATTTTGGATCTAATGCCGCGTTCACATGCGCGCGTGTTCAACGGGCGCGAGCACGAGCGTGTGAACAGGGTGCTCGCTGCGCTTGTGAATGTCGTCGTTGTCCCCGATCCGGACGAATGTCAGTTTTTCGACAAAGTTTAAAGGATGATTGCGCTTGGCTCGTGTGCCTACAATGGGAACAATAAATAATGTCGGACTGGCCAAGCGATCAAGTTCTGCATTTCTATGATTAATTTTTATCACCCACCACACGACCACACCGCCTTCTTCTCTGAACTCTTATCGTTTCGATTTACAGTTGATTTTTTTTTACCATACAAATAGATCAAACTTCACACCTGTACTAATATCAATTGTAATCGAATTTGATTAATTGTATGGATAATAGTCTGAAATAAATCATTTTGTGTCAGCGAGAACGCCCACCATGCTTGCATTGCTTGCGCTGACTGGCGACTGCTGAACAGTTCGCTCGCGCCGAACTGCATGTCGATGCCGCCGGGCTGCTTCCCGAGCTGCTTGCCGGGCTGCCCGGCGCGCGTGTGAACGCACCATAAGGGTGTAAAAAACATAAACAAGGCAGGTTCACCTGCGCGCGCGCCGAGATTGGCAGGTGCTTCGCGTGCGCATCTGTCTGGGGTGAAGGGTTTTTAACTTTTTACTTTAACCCTGCATATGCCGTTTATAAATACTTCGTACGTTTCACAATGTTGCTTTGTTGATAGACATTTTATGGACTTATTGACATGAAAATGTTTTTTTTGCTGTTCGTACTTGTATTTTATATGTATTTTTCGTAGTACGAGTTGAAATAATGAACTGCATTATAAGGTGCTGGCATTTTTACAAGTTTGTTTTTTTGTGTTTTGTCAGTTTTTGCAACTGTCAGTTTTAATTACACGGTTTTCGGTAAAAGGCTACAATATTGCGAATCGTTCAAATTCAATTAATGTTGAGTACAATGTGGAAGGTCATTCGGTTTTTTAACATTATTCTTTAGTGATACAGTTTCCTTTGGAATGGTTTTGAGTCGTAGCGATTCGTCCGCAATATCACAGCTAACTGACTAATATATTTTATGAACGTGAAAGTGTTTTATGACAGTCCGTTTGTTCCACTTTCACGCCTCAACCGTTCAACGAATTGCCATGAAATGAAGATATTAATCAAGATGTTCGGCAACGATTTTATTATACCTAGACAATAATAAGATAGAAATAGAAAAGACAAAATATAAGTGCCGTGGTGGTCCAGTGGCGAGTAACCACAGTAACCTTGCCTGCCGTGCAGGAGGCGATGGTTCGATCCCCGTCCAGGTCGACTCGTACCAATGAGATTTTCGGAATTTATGTACGATTTGTAACACTACTGGCTTTTTCGGTGAAGGAAAACATCGTGAGGAAACCTGCATGCTTCAATTTCGAGGCATGTATTGTACCTACTGTCCATTACAAGTGGCGACGGGCTCACTCCCCGTCACACTGGACAGAGTTTCGGTACTACTAGTGAAACGTGGATGTTCTGAGGTTTCAGAATATCTCTGACTACCCCCTCGGGGAATATAGTCGTGAGCATATGCTATATGCTATGCTAAAATATATCGTTGAAAAAATCCGTTTTAGTAATATAGAAATAGAAATAATTAGTATAAGAGTATGTATGTAGTTCGCATACTCATCATAATTCGGTACCTACTAAAACTGATTTATGTATGTTATGTAACGCATCTAAGTTTAAAACCTGTTAGGGGTGGGTGGTTTAGATCAACAAACTGAACAAATTCAAACTAATTCGAACATCGAGAAAAAAAATCGCTTTTTTATACAAAACTGCAGGACCCTCTCGATTAAAATGTATGCAACAGCTGATTTTTAAACTTTCTTTCGACCTTGTCTCCATAGTGAAAGTTGTTCAGTTTGATCTAAACTAAACCAACCCTTTAAATATTAGTAGGGTGTTACACTTTGTATAAATAAACCACCACCATACCACTACGCTGATAAGTTAAACCTAATCAATGACATAACTACACGACAGAAGCATAATAAATTAATACCTGATCACATTTCAGCCACAGCATGATGGTAGCACCCGGTCGCCGGAGTTGACCCTCGCTGGACTTCTGCTCATCCAGGATCTCGCTGTGACGACGACCTGACTTAAGCCATACTTCTATTGACCTGTTAAAAAGAAAAGTAATTTTAATTTTAATTTGAAGTGGCAATGGGCTGGTCATATCACCAGAAAAGAAGGCTCGGGGGCAAAGCACTGTTGGAGTGTACACCGTGGGGAAAACGCCCAAGGGGAAGACCACAAATGTGTTGGTATGACGGTATATGAGAGAACAGCAGGAGTGAAATGGATACAGAGGGATGGCATGAAGGAAGGACTGAAGGAAGCCTACAAAGTTACTGTTGAAAACGTTAAGAAGAATTGGAATTTACCAGTCTACTAGCTGATTGACTTGCAAAGCGGACCTCAAGCTAAACGCGGGGTCTGGAAAGCACCACACTTCCTGACCCGTTTGTCTCTCTTATGGAAAGCCTATCTAGGACAGGAGCTGCCAAGGCCGAATTGCAAGTGCTTTAGAGGATAGTTCTTGCTGCGCATTTCATACAAACGAAGTTTGACTATATTTTCAATACTAACCAAAGAAAGTCAATGAAATTTTTCAGAAACAATCTACAAACTAATCTATCGTTTTCTTATCGTGTGGGCAGAGCCCTGGTGTCGGAGTTTTTTCAGACCGCCTTACGGCCTCTGACGTGGTTTTTATGTAACGATTACTATCACCAGAGATAGCAGCCGGGAACAACGGCTTAGATCTATAAAGATCATAACCATAAGCGTAAGCATATGCATAAGCTTGTATGTTGTCAGATTTTAGTTAAAAATATAGTTTCAATGCTAAGATTAAGATTTGTATGGAAATGGCACTGTAACTTTAAAAATATTTTAACGAAAAAGAATGGAACACCACAGCTGTCAAAACCATCTCCTAGTGGACACCGGAACAAAAAAGACCCGGCGTAAAACCCTGGAAGCGATGGAAGGATTGTATCGTGGAAGATCTGAGGAGTATAGGCAGGAAAGCATCTTGGAGAAGGAAGGTCAGAGACAGAGCGAAATGGAAGAAGATCATTGAGGAAAGCAAGACCCACATAGAGTTGTCGCACCGCAGGAAGTAAGTTACGTCATAATCATAATTTTAGTTGCACAAACGGAAATCTTTAAGCTTCCAAAATGGAGGTTAACGACTTGAACGAGTGAAACCACTGACTGATAATAATAATAAACATTGAATAGCAAACTGTGAAACAGTATGACACGATCGCAAGACATTATCAACATAAACAAAACAATCAACCCAATTTTCTCACGACCAAACTTTAGATCATTCAACAAACCAAGTCTCGTAAATCAAGGCATTTTGAAACTTACAATGTAGAGCATAAAACTTTTGTTTAGGACTTCTTGCGTGTCATTAACTTTAACTAGAAAATAATTTGAGAGCTCATAATAAGCTATCGAGTTACAGATTTCGTGTTACCAACGTAGCTAGTAGTGTAGCAAGTGAGAATTTTTTTGTGTCCCCACAGCCACATCCTCCGTAGATTTCATAGTTTAAAAACTTATTTTAGGCTCGTTTAGACTTACTTGGCATTTGCGCAAAGTTGTTTTATACATACATTTTTGTTTATTTATTAGGATATAGCGGCATTTTGAGTCTCCTGCAGTCTAGTATCTTTGGTGGTCTCCACTATTCCATGCTAATAAATGTAGGATTTTTTAACAATGAAAAGTCTGACTACGAGCATTACTAGACAATACGTACATACATACATAAATTGACATGCATTTATGTGTAGTCTTCCAATCCACATTGGGTACGCGTGGTGGACTAACGCCCATTTAACCTCCCTGGGGTAGGCCTTGAAGTGGGACATATATCATCATCATCATTGTCTTGCCCATTTCCCATTATTTGGGGTCGGCGCAATATGTCATCCTCTTCCATTCATCTCTCTTAGCCGTCGTTTCAACACTCACTCCTTTTTTACACATATCATCCTTCACACAATCCATCCATCTTTTCTTCGGCCTCCCTCTCCTACTACAGCCATCCACATTCATACTTAACACTCGTCTCGTAACATGACACTCTTCTCTCCGCATTACATGCCCATACTACGATAATCTATTACCCTGCAATTTTTCCGTTATAGGTGCTACTTTCAAACTTCCTCTAATATACTCATAGGACATACAAGTGGGACATATAATTGGTCTAACAAAATTAATTAGGTGAAACTATTTTAAGGGGACGATCAGACCATCAAACTGAACAACTTTCTCTATGGGACCAATATCGAAATCGCGAAAAAAAATCAGCTGTTCCATACAAACCTACTCAACCTAAATGTATGGGACAGCAGATTTTTTTTCGTTATTTCAATATTGGTCCCATAGAGAAAGTTTTTCAGTTTGATGGTCTGATCATCCCCTTGAAATAGTTTCACCTAATTTAGTTAGACCTTATATATAGGCTAATGATGATGAACTCACGATCGTGGCAGCCTTTCGCCCAGTAAAACACTGAATGAAACCTTATCCATAAGTTCTCTCGAATCTACAGTACTTTGCGGATTTTAATTCAACCGTCCTCGGTCGGTACCAAAATAATATTAATTTGAAAACTCAATGTTATATTACCGTGTAATATAACGTTATTATCCCGGGGTTCTATCATTATTTTTATTATATTTAAATTACAGATAATCAGTGATAATTGCCGTGCGCTGGCGATGGCGCCAGCACTGGTGCGAATTGTTATGTTGCTCATAAGTTGGCTCATAAAAATTATTAGTTTAATTTTTGCATATACCTGCTTCAATAGCGGAAAAATCATAGCGATATCTACAATGAAAGTTACTAGTTTTTATTATTGTGTGCATGCACTCATTGTTATTATTGTTGGTATTGTTATCGATAAAGAATTAAACTAATTTCTTAAATAATGTAATTTTGTAGTTACAAATGAAACTAAGACCTGTAACTGTACTTTTTATTGTACTGTAATTATTGTGTGATGACTAGCGTCACGCAGCAACTGTGGATCTCCCGCTAAACTCCTTAACGAGTTTTGGAGAGAAATTGTGTATTCTAGATTATAAAAATTTTGTAAAATTTAAATAAAAAAAAAAAGTTAAAGAAAAAAACATGACATGTAACGTATTAATTGTTGTTAAATATACTAGGACTCTCTCCCCGTTCGTCGTCCTCCGTCCCCGAAACGTGGATGTTCTGAGGTTTCAGAATATATCTGACTGCCCCCTCGGGGAATATAGTTGTGATCATATGCATGTGCTATTAGGACTATTGTCTAGGATGGGTCATCTATATTTAAGGTTCACCAATGGGGTACACTAGGGTTTCTCAAATTACCCCAACGTACCCCTAATAATTACCCATAATACTACGTAGGTAGTTACTTAATCAATATTCAATGATAGGCACCAGTCTCGCGTTAGCATTCCCCTCTGCCAAGTTACACGATCAATTGATCATGTGCATTTACATACAATTTTATACCTTATCACTAAACGAGATAGTCTATAATTGCGGAACAATAACTTCAAACTAGTCTCGTTTGGGGTTCACACGAGACTATTTTTAAAAATCGAAATAAAAATTTAAAGTCATGGAATAAGATCAGGTGCCCGATTGCGCTAAGTTAAAACATCGAAGTTCTATTCTTATCCAATTTCAGTTCTAATCACATTGCAATCTAATTAATATACAACTGTGCTGAATTCCGCATCGCGCTAAACTCTATGCAACTGACAGCCCATAACGTCTGAGCGATCTGTCAAAACAGCTCTAACGGCTGTGCCGCGATTAGCGCAATACCAAATGTGTCAAAAGTCATGGTTCGTACGTAGTCCCATAACGGTTCAATCACCAAATATTTACCGCGATTGCAGCCCAGATGGGCCGAATTCATGCTACCTAGACCCCAGCAAAAAATGTTAGAAAAGTTTGTTAGTAGAATTACTCTCCCATTATGGTCTTCTAAAGTTTCAAGTGAGCAAGTGAAACGTCTAAACGAGCCACAAACAGTACGGAGGGCTCAGCAAGTGTCTCCACATAAAGACATTAAGTTCGGCCTTCTACTGTCGTAACGGCCACTTAAAAACACATAAAAGTGAACTTCTAAGTCGCTACTCTGATCTTAAAGATTCCAGATTGTAGGTACATCGGCTTAAAAAGTCTTGGAGTGTCGGAGAAAATAGCCGAAGAGTTTTATGGATTGTATGAGTTGTATTCTACGACTAAAGGCAGAGGGAATAAGGTTTATTTCGCTGTGTTTTATTTGGCGATATGCCGAATATGCTATGCTATCTTAGTACAAACTAAGTGGAACGCTGATTTTCCATAGACAGCTTCCGCCATCTATCGGTTATGTTTCGAAGCACTATGTGTTGAACTAGGGTTCATATCGGAGTTACAGCGTACTACACCTCACGCGCTGCGCTGTAGTAGTGAGAGATTTCGCCCATATCAATCACTGTCTAGCGGTCTAGACAACTGGCTTGCGATCCGGGTAGCTAAGCTTCGATCCTCGTGTCGGACGATCGTCTTTTTTAATTTATTTCATAATGTGGCGCCCCCTAGTGCTAATAAGCGGCAACGCAATTACGACATCCTAAAATTCAAGGCGAGTTACCTATCTATAATATCCAATATACATATTAATCTATGATGCCGACCATTTGACGTGTGACTCCTATTGAAATAAATAATAAATAACATTTTCACGTGACTACTGTCAAAATGAAAACTTTGTGAGGAAACCTGCATACGCTGAAGATGAAATTCTGTATGTGATATGTGAAGTCTACCAATCCGCATTCGGAATACGTGATAGAGAAACGTCCTGTCTCTTCTATTCTCCCTTCACACTGGACAGAGTTTTGGTACTACTAGTAAAACGTGGATGTTCTGAAGTTTCAGAATATCTCTGACTACCCCCTCGGGGATTATAGTCGTGAGCATATGCTATGCTATGCTGTCTCTCTTCTTGAGGGTAGACTTGTGCCTTGTAGTGGAACGTATAAAGGTCTAACCAAATTAGCTGAAACCATGTTAAGGGGATAATCAGACCATCAAACTGACCAACTCTCTCTATGGGTGTAAGTGACAGCCTAGCAAATACTGAAACAGTGAACTCAGACCATCAAACTGAACAACTTTCACTATGGAGCCTACCTCACGAAAGGCGAACAAAAATCAGCTGTCCCATACAAAACTGCTGTACCTACCCGACTAAAATGTATGGGACATCGGATTTTTTTTCGCGTTTCCTGAGTGAGGCTCCATAGTGAAAGTTGTTCAGTTTGATGGTCTGAGTTCACCGTTTCAGTATTTGCTAGGCTGTCACTTACACCCTGTATAGAAATCGCAAAAAAAAATATCAGCTGTCCCATACAAAACTGCAAACATAACTCGACTCAAATGTATGGGACAGCGACGGCTGATTTTTTTTCGCGATTTCTATATTGGTCCCATAGAGAAAGTTGTTCAGTTTGATGGTCTAATCATCCCCTTAAAATAGTTTCATCTAATTTTGTTTAAGACACAAATTTCGTTGAAGTCTTTATAGCGACTCGATTTGTTTTAAGAGGAGTTGTGTGAGTGCAGCAATTCAATCATAATTATGCATAACAGTCGAGTCTTCAAAATTACAACTCGAATTCTTTGCAATATTCGTGAGGGTACCGATTCGACTGAGCCCCAGTGCCGCCTTCAGTCGTAATTTTAAGAGGGTACCGAGCCTATTGTCCTCTTACAGTAATATTAGTTCAAACACAATTTACTAACGTGTCTTTAATGCAATGTCAAACCTTATTTTTCCTAGACTAAATCTCGACGCGCGAGTTCGGGACTCCAATGTATGCAACAGTTGATTTTTTTTTTGCTCCGATCTGTTTGCTCCCATAGTAAGAGTTGTTCAGTTTGATGGGTAGACTCTTAGTTTAAAAGGATGCTAATGATATCAATTTCACCCTGTATAAACAAATCCGCAGTGACCCGATAAATTGAAAATCAGCAATGGCTACAATGTGACATTCTTACGATTGGGGGCAGCACAAGAGGCTCGGTGCAGACTTAAGAGAAACCTAAAAACGTCGATCACGAAAAACTGTAGAAGTACCTACCCGACTAAAAAAAACGGTTCGAAGACCAGGCAGTCAGTCAGTCGCCAAATAATTAGGTGTATCATATAACATGAGTGAATGAAAACTCATGGACCAAATCACTGACTTAATATTTTCGACCGTCATTTTTTCCCGACATGATGTAACCGAGTTCGACGGCCCCACACCTGTTGCTTATGTTTTTTTTTAATAATGTCTGAGACTGGACACTCATCTATAAAGCACTCAGTTTTTATTGCAACCTCTTAGTTAGTCGGTTATTGATTTATTATTACTATGTTCAAACGTACCTAAGTTAGACTTCAGTGTAGCTAATTCTTAGAAATGAAGATGTGCTTATAGTACGAATTCTTGTTTTTGTTTTATAGTTATAGGTGGTTAAGTTATAGTTACTAGCTTTTACCAGCGATTTGCTCCGGCGTCGCTTACCTAAGCGACCTACCTGCGCTTACCTTACCTAAGGTAAGTATGATAAGATAACATATAATTTGACAGTCATTCAGATGTGCCCTCTTGTGGGGTAAAACAAGCAAATAATAAATATCGGAAGAATTCCGGGTTGAAGGGAAACAATGGCGCCACTGTAGTATCTCTTCTCTAAATAGTACCTATAAAAGAAATTCTCTATCCGCGTCAGTCTGTCTGTTTGTCCACTTACTTCTTCTAAACCACCGCAACTGATTTTGATACGGTTTTCACTTTCCTTTAGATAATTTCTTCCGGAAGGTTTATTATGTCTATAATCAAAGACAATCTGTACATAATATAAATTACAATTTTTTTTTACTTATTTACTAGGTACCTAATCAGTGTTGCCAGATCCAATTTTCAGAAATCCGTAGGTCAAGGTTGAGAAATCAGGAAAAACCCGGAGATAACCTCTTGAAAAATCCGTAGATCAACAGCGGTTTTTAATGCTTAATCTGACTATTTTGACTCGAAACATCCCTCTAATTTTGCGAAGAAAATGGAAACTTAGAAAAGTTTAAGCGAGAATCGACAGACAACGTGAAAATCAATCTGTGTCAGTCGTTTTGTCATACATGTTCTGGTTAAATATTTCTGTCGTATCTGTATAGCGACAGAAAGTAGAAGGAAGGAAATGGAAAAGAGTAGGGACGAGCCATGTTTTATGAAACACAGTCCAATATACAAAAAAGTAAACATGAATTGATTTATTTGCGCCTAGGTAGGTATCATTTTATGCAGCAAATTGACATTTTAGGGAGGAATTCAGAAGATTTCTATAAATCCATAGATTTGCCATTGAAATCCGTAGATCCGTAGGCCAGGCCAAAAATCCGTAGATCTACGGATCTAGGTCTGGCAACGCTAATAAATTACCTATATATTATAGATCCCACCCGGGCGATGATGCTGGGGCAGGTCGCTAGTAGGTAATGAGAATGACCCTTTTTTCCTCGCTTCAAGAGATAGCATGCTTTCTATAGTTGTATTTTGTATTTCTGACGACTTCAAAACAGAATACGGAGATTTTTTTTCATGTATTTGTACACAAAACAAGTGTAATTCAAAATTGGCAATGTCAAGTTAAAACGTAATAATTCTCACACTAATTAGTAATCTCTTTTGCCCTCAATAAGTTCTTGAGGAGTTGCCCTCTGTTGATTAAGACAGGAAACCGTTCATTAACAGTGTCAGTCTGAATGAATTCATCAATTTGGGTTTACTATAATACCTATACATGGTAATTCGTGCGACAAACCGGCGTCTGGGCCATTTGATAATAGGACTCCATCAATTCAAAGTTGCAAAAGAAAAAAAAGAAAAAAAATAAAGTTGACATGGCTCTGCAATGCAAATCTCTAGCAAACGCTAGCTAGCTCTAGTCTAAGCTCAAACATCGTCACACACAACTTTAACTACGTCGTTCAAACATTGACAATCTGAGGGATGTTACATTTGTGAGCTGATCTATGTTTTTGACAGCGATGTGAAACTTAGACAATTGCACTCCTGCACGGCTAGCATGCCACCCACAATAAAGCGTTTAAGGGCCTATATCGAAAAATAATTGAAGCGAAATGGGCGTGTGATAGCTTATATTACTGCCTGATGCGAGAGAAAGAGATGGGGCGGCGCGCGCGCATGAAACGACGCAAGCGTAAAACAAACTTTATTTAATTGTGATTGTACTATTTATGTTAGTTCAATTCTGCTCTTATCAAAATGTATAAAATATCAACCTCTTTTTTTTAAATCAAGTCTCGTGTTTCTATTATTCACCGTTTAGCAGTTCCAAACGTTTATCGATAAAGACGGAGGCTACTTTGGTTTGTTTTTCTAACGAGTAAATGTGTCTTAATGTCTTAATCGCGTTTTTGCTCTAATCAAAACTTCAATTATACGCTAATCATACTCCTACTGTTAGTACTTCATGATATATGACGCTTTGAAGAATCCTATTTTTTTCACATAGCTCTTAAAATAGAAAAACGTCATGCGCGCTCTTTCTGACATACTTAAAATAATAAAGATGGAGGCACATCTCGATTTTTATTGCTTTTTCGGGGGTAGCATGCGAGGCCTACTGAAATTAAGCATTTGTTTCAACTAATCTAGGACATCTAGGTGTATGTCGGGACTCGGTATGTAGCCCAGAGTGCTCGGGGTCTGCGCTTGGACTTTTCCGTTTATTTCATATCTTATCAAGAGCAGAATCGAATTATCATGGTTTTAACATAGGTAATTTTTCTCAAAATATTAAATAATTTGTTTGTAAAATGTAAAACTTACTGAACCCGATGTCAACCCACCACACGGGCACACTCACCCTACTTACTACCAAAACAAGATTATTAAAATGTATCTTTGAATATGTTAGCATTCATTCATTGCTGAAATGATAAAAAATCATTTTTGCCTCAAAACTTAAAATGCGACTAACTTTGAATTTTAAGTATCAAAATAATGAAATTATTGTTTCGATCTAATTATTTTGTTATAAATCATAAGAAAACCGAGAAAAAAAACGTAACCAAAAAAAAAAAAATTCTTTCTTCCTTTCTTTCTTAAAAATATGCTGTCCCATACATTCGGGTCGATTTGGTTTGCAGTTTAGTACGGAATAACAGATTTTTTTTGTTATTTCAGGATTGCTTCCATACTAAAAGTTGTTCAGGTTGATGGTCTGAACCACCCCTAATAATTTGTCGACTCATTTCAATATCACCCTGTAATCGTGGATATTGCTTGCTACATCACTTGAATTACGTATTAGACAATGTAATTAAAATAATTATAGAAGAACATCCATGTTCGGAATAATTTATAAACTAAACATGACATATGTCAAGGATTCCATTGTTTACTGTCCATCAAGGATAACCTAATAGTTCCGATCCGAAATTAACACTTAATTAGTCATTATCGATTCCCTAACTATAGCCCAGTCATTTTACGGAGTTTTGTTAGGCGGGGTAGGGAGTAATTACTAATTGGACTTTTAAACTGTAACCGGAACCATTAAGTGGCAAAAGGACTATCATAAATTAAATTTTAAAAAAAATCGCTACGCAACATAGAAATCAAAATTATGTGTCCCAGAAGGATTTTAAATTATTAATATTAATACCAATGCACTCATTTGACTTAGATTTAACAATATAAATTATTTTTGAGCAATAAAATAGGCAATGACATTTAAAAAAAGAGGTATTTATTAGAATATACGAATGTATTTTTAAAAACCTTCTAAGTAGACAAAAATATACACACCATGTTTGTAGTATGTATAATGGTAAAGCCTTAATTATGTGCAAAAAAAAAATTTTACGTCAGGTTTTTAGAACCAGATAATAGCAAAATTATAAAATTGGTATTTTTGCGAAAGTGATTTTTTTTAATTTTGTTACATTTCTAGGCTAAAATTGGCTCTTCAATATTATACCGAAAAACATGTCAATTACTAATTAGTCCCGGCTCAAACCGTAAAATGACTGGGCTACTATTCACAAATACAATACAAGTTAATACATTATGTATTATCTTGTCATTTGTATAAGAACCTTCATGGTTTCCTGTACATATTGTTTTGATGTTTTAAAACTCAAGGCCCGATACCACCCATCCATACTAACCCACCATACCACCCATACTAATTATATAAGTTCTAACAAAATTAGCTGAAACAATTTTAAGGGGATGATCAGACCATCAAACTGAACTCTTTCTCTATGGGAGTATGGGACCAATATCGAAATCGCGAAAATCTGCTGTCCCAAACATTTGAGTTGAGTTATACTTGCAGTATTGTATGGGACAGCAGACTTTTTTCGCGATTTCGATATTGGTCCCATAGAGAATGTTGTTCAGTTTGATGGTCTGATCATCCCCTTAAATTAGTTTCAGCTAATTTTGTTGGATACGAAAATATTATTCGTACGGCGCATCGAAATCGGCCAACCAGTTTGAGAGCTATGATGCCACAGATAGACAGACCGATAGACAGACAGACAAATAGACAAAAAAACAGACAGACCGAAATAGGCGCAAAACGAAATACACCCCTATTTTTGCGTCGGGGGTTAAAAATAGCACTTCCATACTATAATAATATAACATGTACCATTAGGTTTTTGTGTATGCGGCATTTTACAATATGTTCATAGCATAGTTAAAAGATAACGGTAAATAGTTAAAAGGGACCGCATTGTTTTAAAGAGATCATAACAAAGTAAACGGAAGGTAAAAAACCAATTAGCTGTACATAAGAATGTGCATAAGTGCAAAACGGTTTATTTAGCGGCAGGTTGTAGTTCAAATTCCACGGTGTAAGTTACAATACTTTAATTTTCTGTAATTATTTTAACAAGGGCGTGGGTTATTTGCACTTTTTAAACGACAGCGATTAATTTAACCATTTGAAGTCTTTTTTAACCGACTTCAAAAAAGGAGGTGTCTCAATAAGCGAACACTAAGTTCGCCTACTTGATATACCTGTTTTGTAACCAATGTTAGTTTTTCTTTTTTTTAAATTCGCAAACAAAAAAATTCTTAGAAAAGTTGACTTGCCTGGCAAAATACCTACTCCAAAGGTACCTTTGAAAAAAAATTCATGTGTTTTACAGTTTTAGAATCTGCATGAGCTGCGCAACTTTTTGTAATACATACTAATAAATAAATAATAGGTCACTTTTCTGCAGTACATTTATTTTTCACAGCAAAGTCTTCTGAAGTCAGGCAATTATTTTTAAGAAAATGATAGTCTGTCACAAAATCGTCTCCTGCTTGTCATACACGATCGTTATTTTATTGAAAATGGTCTCGTTACAAAGGTACACTATTAAGGAACATGAAATTTAAACAAAAAGTTGGAATTGTCTCATAGTTTTTTTTTTTTAAATTAGCATTTTTGTAGTGACAAGTCGACTTTTTCTCAAAAAGTTGAAAATTCAGTGTAACTTTTGAACAGTTCATATGTGTATGGGACCAAACTTGTTGGAAATGATCTCCACTACCACCTCGTCCATTTTAGACCACCACTTCTGGGACACACGCACGTTTATAGTATAATTACGAAGATATAAAGCTTTTAAAATTTTGTATGAAAAAATTCAAAGCTTTATATCTTCGTAATTATTTTATAAATGGCAAATGTTATTTGTTACGCGGCATCTAGATTTTCTAAACTATTTTTCCATATATACAAAGTTACTTATATTAATACTGTTTACGCGTATTGTGCGTCAAAGTTTTTTATAAAATTGACCCCTCTGCAACCGCCTTAATATGCTGACACAAAAATCTTAAATAGTAGGTAAGTAAATAATAATAATATATAATGTTAATACCTATAATCAAGTATTCGTATTGTCGTATTGTTGAATTCAAGTTGTCGTATTCCTCGGCATTCCGCTTTGAACGAGATAATTAAGCGGGCCCTAGCTTTAGTAAACGTACCCTCTGTACTGGAGCCTCCGGGTTTGCTCCGTTCAGACGGGAAAAGACCGGACGGCCTGTCCCTCATACCCTGGTCCCGTGGAAAGTGTTTGGTTTGGGACGCCACCTGTGTCGACACTCTGGCACCCTCACATGTTCGTGCGTCTTCCTGCCGCGCAGGTGTTGCTGCTGCCTTAGCAGAATCAGAAAAAAAAGGATCTACCAGGGATTGGGTGACAGCTATATTTTCCTGCCCTTCGCCGTGGAGACCCTAGGTTGCTGGGGTCCTGAGGGGAAAATGTTCCTTAAATGCCTCTCAAAGCGCCTATTCGAGGCTACAGGCGACAGGAGGGCTGGCAGCTATTTTGCGCAAAGGATCAGCCTTGCGATCCAAAGAGGCAACGCTGCCAGCCTCCTAGGCACTCTGCCCCGAGTAGGGGCTTTAGAGGACATTTTTTACCTTTAAGTAGCCTAGGTGTTTTTCTTTTTTCTGTTTGTTTTGTTTTTTCTTGTTCTATTAATATTAATTTATATTGTTAAAAAAAAAATAATAATAATCAAGTTGAAATTTAGTCATGAATATTCACGATTTTTGTAACACTACCAAAATTGTTGTGAACTCAATAATTATATACCTACGCGGAAATACTGGTACATTTCAGAGTGATCAGAAACTAAAAATTGAACCACCTTTTGAGGATGTTTGAAATTAATCCATTATAGTTTCTTCGGATATTGACAATCATTTTGGTTCGGTTAGGTTGTTAAGTTTTTGTACCGCCATTTTGAATTTAAATCGATAATTAAAATGGATGCAAGTGAAAGGAATTCCATGGAGCACAATTGCGTATTTATGATAATATTCAATGAATGCGGATAGTATTTTGAATTACGTGACGAATTTTAAATGTTGCTTTTGCTACGAATCCGGGAAAATGAATGTTTAATTACTTCACTATTATTGTATTCTATGACGTCAATTTCTTCGTAATGGGTAGTTCCATACTGTCAGAACTGTCAATAGTATTGTTATGTTTGGTATTATTATTTTATGTTAGGTTATTTTATAGCCTAACAGCCTATCCTTTTTTTTTTTTTTTTTTTTTTTTGTAGTACTACTACAGAGGAAAGGTACGTTCATGCTACAGGGAACATAATATTTTACATACATACATACATATTCTCACGCCTGTCTCCTACTGGGGTAGGCAGAGACAACGGAACGCCACCAACTACGAACCTCTCTAGCTTCCTCCACATTCATAAGTCCTTTCATGCATGCTCGTCGGTTTCGGGTAGAACTGACCTGGCCCTTTTTAAGCACGTCGCCAATTTGGTTCATATATGTACGTCTAGGCCGTCCCCTTCCAACATTTCCACTTACGCTTGCCTTATAGATTGCCCTCGTCAATCTGCTCTCATCCATTCTTTTCACATGACCAAACCATCTCAACATACCTTTCTCTATTTTTGTCACTACATCCTCTTTCAAAAATTTGTCCATCACAGTCACACCACACATACTTACTTACATAATATTTTATATTCTTTTATACAGGATCTAATTTAATATGCTGGCGATTTTTAAGAGGTTGATCAGACCATCAAAATGAAAAACTTTCTCTGTGGGACCAACATCGAAATCGCGCAAAAAACAGCTGTCCAATATTTAGTCGAGTAGGATTGCAATTTTATATGGAACAGCTGATTTGTTTTGTTATTTCGTCATTGGTCCCGTTTAAACTATTCTAATGATACGAGGTCTTGCTCACATTAAAAATGTAAACAAAGCCGCAGGCAAAAGCGCGTCAAGTTTTAAACAAGATTAAATTACATTACTTAATAATTTAGAAACATGGGCAATAAATTAGCCACGTCAAATAACAACACGTGTCCAATATGACGTCGCTAAAAACTATTGAAAGAAAAAACACAAGAAAAACTATCGGTCATTGACCTGCCTACCGTGCTAGGTAAAAAATAAACATACAATAATAGTTTTCAAAGAATTTATTTTAGGTGAGCGACGAAGCTTAAGTCTATAGTGTGTGCCAACATGAGTTTCGGAAAAGGTAAACGGCCTCAACGACGCTGCATTAGTTCGCGTTTCAAAAATATTTTTTTTATTTATAATTAATGGACTCTTGCTTGTGCGTTAGCACTGCATTTCCGCCAGTGTCAAGTAGTTTATGGGAGAATCTATTCCAATCTCAGGGATTGTTTTTGGTTAAGAACAAGAAGAGATTGAGGATTACGGAGCCTCGTGGCAGAAAAAACGCGCCGCGCGTAATCGACGCGAGTGCTCGGGTCAGAACCTGCAACGTGACTCCCCAAAAATATTTAACGCCGGTTAAAAGTGGTGACACTAACAGCTGAGAGACAAGATAGAAAAGGGTGTCGAACTCGCCTGCCCGCGATATTTAGATAGATTCTGATTGTAAGAAGACCTCTCTCAAAAACTCAAAAGGGTTGAAAGTACCCATCAATATGAACAACAATATGAATAATTTTTATTATGCCACCAACTATGAAAATGAAAAAAATCTGCTATTTTATATTAAAAATAAATTATGCTTTTTGATGACTTTTTTGAGATCTCATAATTGGTTGGTAGTAAAAGTTATTCATATTTATGGGCACTTTCAACCCTTATACATTATTAGGTATTTTTACACTCTGTTAGGTATTTTTTGCACTTATAAAACAGTTCCGTAACTGACTGACACGCAAACACAACGCACAGCATAGGCCACTGAGGATAGTACAAAAAGCGAAAAAGGTTATTAAATTACTTACCTACCCCACGAACTCTTTACCACAGTAAAACGTTTTCGATTTTTTAATGGTGACTAACTTCACAGTCGATGTTTACGTTTTTCGTAACTAACAATGGGGCAGTGTCAAAGGATCAAAATCACAAAAAAAGTATTAATTTTTTTTTCAGTGACTGCTGTATCACACATGCCATAGATGTCATTTCATTGTGGGGGATAATTAATGACCTGTCACTCTGCCTACCTCCTCAATGTGATGGCGTGCTGATAGAAATGTGTTATCTAGTCATTGACACTTAGTTTTTTTTGTTCTATTAACAACATGTGTTTTTATTGTTATTAACTAGCTGACAGCCCAGTCATTTTACGGTTTGAGCCGGGACTAATTAACAATTGACATTATTTTTCGGTATATGTAAAATGTACCAAAATTTAAAAAAAATCACGTCAGCAACAGTTTCAATTTTAAAATTTAGCTATTATCTCGTTCTAAAAAACATGATGGTAATTTTTTTTGCACATATCAAAGGCTTTACCATTATACATACTACAAATATGGTGTGAATATTTTTTTGTACTTAGAAGGTTTTGACAACAACGGTCGTATTTTCTAATAAATACATCATTTTTTAAATTTCAATGCTTATTTAAAAAAAAAAAAAAAAAAATTTTTGTTGCTCAAAAATATTTTATATTGTTAAATCAAAGTCAAATGAATACATTGGTATTAATATTATTAATTTATAAGCCTTCTGGGACACACAATTTTCATTACTATGTTGCGTAGCAATTTTTTTTAATATGTTTTAAGATAGTGTTTTTGTCACTAAATGGTGCCGGTTACAGTTTAAAAGTACAATTTATAATTACTCCATACCCCGCCCTACAAAACTCTGTAAAATGACTGGGCTATAGCCACAACTTCGCGCAATGAGGCGATTTCCATGATTAACACTCAGTTGCAGAAACGCTCATTAGACTTAATCCTCCATTAAATATCTTGCTAGCTTTTACTACGTCAACTAGACACTCAGCATGAGATTTAATGGTGGATTAACTTCAATGAGCGTTTCTGCAACTTAGTAAATTGAAAAATCTGTAGAAGGCAATTAAAACTTGTCACATTCTCACATTCCCGATAAAAAAGTGCTGTTCGTCTTAACATCATCACTTGACCTTGGGTCACGGAATATACAGGGTGTTAGGGTTAACAGTTGCATTACTGTAAGGGGTGATTGTACAACTGATACTGAACAAACCCTAAGAAACCTAATAATTAGGTTAGGTTTATAGCAAATTCGCAAGAAAAATTTTTGTGTTTTCCATACTAAATGCAATCAGCTGATCGAACGTTTGTATGAAAAGTCGAAAAAAAAATTGCGAATGTCCTGTAGGCTTATTACGTAAACAGTAGTGTGTCTGTACATTGAAGATATTAACAAAAAAAATGTTACGATATGGTTTTTAAGTATCCCTGATTCCATATCACCAATTTTAGGATTTTTTGTCCGTCTGTTTGTTTGTTTGTGTGTTTGTTTGTTTGATCGAGCATCACGCAAAAACTACTGAACCAATTTTGATGAAACTTTTTTGTTTGATAGCTTATGATCTGACTTAAAATCTGGTATATAATTTGTGCGGACAAAGTCGCGGGTTAACGCTCGTACTGTATAAAAACAAAAGTTTTAAAGATAATCAAGTCAAAGTATCAAATCAAAACGTCTTTCATCATAACCATACTAACGAATTATCAAATTGCTCACTAAAATTGGGAAATTAAAAAAAAAACACATGACACTTTCAATCTGACAGCATTAAGACTGTAACACCATCATTGCAGCGTCTTTCAAATTTTTTTTTTATATAAACCCTCTTTATTGAAATGCGTAGATCCTACTGAGATGGTTTATTTTATAAACCACTAGAGGTAACCCGCGACCTTTTTCCGCACAAATTATTAACCCGCGACCTTTTTCCGCACAAATTATATACCGGATTTTAAGTCAGATCATTAGCTACCAAAAAAAAAAGTTTTATAAAAATCGGTTCAGTAGTTTTTGCGTGAAACTCGTTCACACAAACAAACAAACACACAAACAGACAGACAAAAAATTCAAAAATTGGTGATATGGAATCAGGGACACCTAAAAACCATATCGTAACTTTTTTTTGTTAATATCTTCAATGTACAGACAAACTTTTTGTTACAGTTTTATAATAGTTTATTAGATATCGTTTGTACCTACATAATTATAACCTGAACATTGAGTGTGTAACTTTTCCGATCTCAGGTCCTAACCACACCCTGCACACTTCATAGAAACTCAGAATTTCCAAAAATGTCCCGGAAATTTCGAAATCGCATCAAAAATAGGACTTGCGACTCGGTCCTAGATTGTCTAAACCTTGGAAGGATGGTTTATGGTTTCGTTCATTCTTTTTGTTCATTCATCTTATACAGTACAGGCTGCAAACTTAAATGCGTTATACAGGGTGAAATTGATATCATGAGCATCCTTTTAAACTAAGAGTCTACCCATCGAACTGAACAACTTTTACTATGGAAGCAAACCGATCGGAGCAAAAAACAAATCTGCTGTTGCATGCATTTGAGTCGCGAACTCGCGCGTCGACATTGCAGTTTAGTATGGAACAGCCGATTTTCTATTTGCTCCGATCGGTTTGTTCCCTTCGTAAAAGTTGTTCAGTTTGATGGGTAGACTCTTAGTTTAAAAGGATGCTAATGATATCAATTTCACCCTGTATATTTAAGGGGCTGATTCAGACTATCAAATTAAACAACTTTTACTACAGAAGCAACATAGAAATCGGGAAAAAGAAAACCGCTCTTTCATAGAAAATGTCTCAAATAGATAATTGACCAAAATGTATGAAGCAGCAGATTTTTCTTTCGCGATATCAATTTAGGTTCGTAGTAAATGTAGTTTAGTTTACTGGTCTGAAACACCCTTATGTATGTAACATATTTAAGTTGATACTCTGTATAATTTAAAATATCATTCAGTACAAGATTGGGCCAACCACATACATCCGGAATAAACCTGATTCGGAATTAGTTCCGTATGGAGTGTTGCCGCTTTCAGAGACTGTTTCACTAGATCTAGTGATTTTTTGATGTCTTAGGTGGCATATTTTAAAGTAATTTTTGAACGTAGGCGTTGATGGAACGATACCGTATCGTGACGATGCAGTTGTAACGTCGTTGCGGTATAGTTGCGAAATCGCTTGTGTGATAATTGTTGTTTGTTTGTGTATGCAGATTATGTCTAATGTTAAAACTATCGATAGTCTTTTGATATGTAGTTACATAATATTGAAATACAATTTACAAATCATCATCGTAACGTCTTGACGTCATCCACATGATAGTAATTATGATGTATAGAAATTGTTTGTTTCGTTTTAATAAATACCTAAAAATGCAATTGTCATTCATTTGGCGTTTCATACATTTTTATTTAAGGCATTTCTTAAACAGCACTAGTATTTTTTGTAACCATAGTTGACAACACTGAATCCAGAATCAGGATTCCGGATTGCAATTCCGTCTGTGTGTGGCGGACCTAATAAAATTTATCAAGAGAGTTGACAAATTACTAGATATTCTAAACATAATCTTGTTTGACATAATTGAACGCATATTTGTACGTTTTGTACTAAATATTTAACCAAAAGATAAACGGTATTTAAGTATTAATGAATAATGTATAGCAGAAACTTGTTTGACACCATAAATATTCTCAGATAAATCATTGCAAAATTATCTTTGCTTTTCCTTGTCTGTAATATATTCGGTAATTTTCCTCTACCGGCTTGACTATAAAGTAATAAATTATGTAGGCACCGGTTAACAAGACGGTAAATATAATTTGGCAAGTCAATAATTGTATGATAAGCGACCAATTCAAAGAATTATATTAATGAATAGTTGATAATTAATAATCTAATCCGCACGTGGGGTCCACTGAATTATTTTAAAATATATGTCACCGAATTAGTGGCACGTTTCCATTGTTGTACGGCATTTTCTAGCTAGACTAATAACAAAATAATCTCGTACACAAGGCGACACATCAAGCTATACAAAACCAACATAAGCAGCCTAGCTAGCATGCCACCCCCGAGATAACGACAAAAATCGAGATGTGCCTCCATCTTTATTATTTTACGTAGGCCAGAAAGAGCGCGCATGACGTTTTTCTCGTTTAAACGTTTTGTCGTGGGTGGCATGCTAGCTAGGCTGGCCGCGCGTAGGTCGAGTAAAGCATATCGTTGCGCGGCCAGCTTATGTTGGTTTTGTATAGCTTGATGTGTCGCCGTGCGTACATGATTTATATTTTTCAACACAATTGCTCGTAAAGTGGCTCTTATAAAACACGCGTGCTTTTACTTTTTACCTACGTTACCGCACTTGTGAGTGCCTCTTACTGAAAAAAAAAACTGAAAATGCTTTTAAAAACGTTTGTGTATCATTTCAACACATTGTAGTTTCAGTAATAAATTGTTTTAGTTATTAAATATGAACTAAATAAGTTTATAATTTTTATCTTGGCTATTGTGGTGAAAAACGTCGTTTGTAAGCAGTAATCTTTACACTCTCGGCATAGTGTAAATAAAATAATAGTGTGGGGGGTACGGCAGGGAATGGGCATACCCTAACTGAATTCGCTGTTATGGTACGCGCGGAGGCAGCGGGGGCTGGGGCCGGGACGCGCGGGACGACGCTCCACCGCTATTCGTTTTTATTACACTATGCTCTCGGCTCCATTACGCAAAATCCTGCCGCAAGTCTCAAAAAAATTACGATACGGTTTTAACCATGTTTTAACTTTTAACTTACCGTTGTCTGTGTGATTGTTTGTTCGAGCATCATTTCACAAAAACTACAGAACCGATTTTGATGAAACTTTTTTTGTTTGATAGCTCAACATTTTAATTAAAATCTGAAATAATATTAGTGCGGACGAAGTCGCGGGTAAATACTAGTAGCGAATCATAATAACAACTTCAATATCGTGCCGTGTTACTCTATGGACACATCCTAAATTAGCGGAAGCTTCCAGCACATGTGTTACGCAGCATGTGACAACAACGCAGGTGGCAACCATACGTACATACACATACGACCTATAATAAAATTACTAAACAACTATCTACTGATCTTCATCTTAACAACAAAAGAATAAAGTCTAAAATTGCGTAGCAATCAGTTGTTCAGAACATTAGGACAATGTGATTTTTTTTGACCTAATTAGGAGGTATAGGATTATATTATAATGTCACTGAATTTAGATTTCTTTGAGTAGGTAGTGTATTTCTAGAGGGGGATATACTACCGTTTGTGGATAACTGAATGACTAATTAAAATTGTTAAATATTATAGAATACTCACTGTACGTAGGTACTAAATAAATGACATATCAAATAATAATTATCATATAAACATTGCATAGAGGGGAAGAGAGGCAGAGGAAGACCTAGACAGAGTTATCTGGCCCAAGTGAAGGAAAAGGTTGATGTCGTATCGTATCAAGAACTCAAGAGACTAGCGGAAAGGAGACAGGATTGGCGAAAACTCCACCGACAAGAGCGTAGCTCTTAAATAAGATGATGATGATGATGAAACATTGCATTGCGAGCTTCATTGAGTAAACTTTTGTCCTATCGCGGAACTAAACTTTTTTGGGTTCCGTCCGAACCCAAAGGGTGCCAACGGGAACCTATTCACAAGCCTTTGCCGTACGTCCGAGCTTTAAAGAGCTGCATGTCTAGTACGATTTCTCTACACCTTTGACTATTTACTATAAGGACTAGCCTTGCGGTAGCATTTCCCCTCTGCCACGGTATAAGATTAATTAATCATGTGCATTTACCCGCGTAATTCCTATGATAACTAAAATTATACACAGGATAGGAGGATAGAGCTTCCCAAGGAAATGGAAATTACCCTTTCCTATCGTGGAATTTCTTATAAAATTCAAATTCAAATTTACCAGCTTTGAGGGGAAACGGGATTGGGCATTTCCTTTACACCCTGTAACCTACAAAATAATCATGTTAATGAAACGTAAATACAATTTAAACCATACTTAAAATTCGTCCTCTTTGCCCTTATTAACATAAAAAAATAAAGAATTAATGAATGAAACACTTTGACTATCCAAGCAAGCAATTAAAAGTAAAACAATTGAATTAATTAACAATTTAAGGTAACTTTTTTAAATTAAATTAAAGGTAAGGTTTTTTAGTAACATTATACAAGACGAGCGATCCCGCGACCGCGACTTACGCGACTTTGTCCGCACAAATTATATACCAGATTTTAAGTCAGATCATAAGCTATCAAACAAAAAAAGTTTCATCAAAATCGGTTCAGTAGTTTTTGCGTGATCCAAATCCGTGAAAAATCCAAAAATTGGTGATATGGGATCAGGGACACCTAAAAACCATATCGTAACTATTTTTTTGTTAATATCGTCAATGTACAGACAAACTTCCTGTTACAGTTTTATAATAATAACATAACATAACATAAATATTCTTTAATAGTACTAGCGTTAACCCGCGACTTTGTCCGCACAAATTGGCGTATACGCCTGTTTTTTAGCCTCCGTGTTAGAGGGACCGTACATAAATGAAACCTAGCAAAACGAAAACATAAAAAAAAATGTAACAGGTTGCACCTGTTGAAGTTTCAGGAAAGGTGTTTCTCCTTTTAATACCTTTTGAATCAAGTGTGTGAACCTCATAATCATCCTCATTCATCATATCAGCCGACAGACATCCACTGCTGGACATAGGCCTCCCCCAAAATGGGGGGATTTGCCATAATCGCCACGCTTGGCAGGCGGGTTGGCGATCGCAGTTGGATCGAATGTGTGTTCTCAAAGAATGCTACTGCCCATCTTTCGGTTGGTCCCTTAGTCGCCTTTTACGACACCTACGGGAGGAAATGGGATGGTGCTATTCTTAGCCGACACCACACAGACAATCTCAATCAATCAATCAATCATTCTCATTTGATTCACTAAATCTTCCACGCATTCATGGATTTTTATTTTTTTTTAAATTCACGATAATAATTCTATTCTATTGTATTTTTTTAGAAAATCACAGCCATCTTTGGTGTAATGATTTTGCCAATGTCTAGTTTATTTAGCAAGAGTGCTTGACGTTGTACGTTAGTTTATGTATTTTGGTGACTTCAAGGATCGTTTTTCGAAAAAAAGCACTATCTTGAGGCACCACTGGAGCTTCGTTGTAGGCCCAGGAGGGTAACCACCAATCGACGAGCGACACGTGACTACCCAATAGCAGACCTACAACGCGACTCCACGAAAATAATGATTTAATGATAATTGAAGAAAACGATATGCTATGCCATTATCAGTTCAACAAGGGTTGCCAACTATTTTTAGCGAACATATTATTATAAAGTATACAGGGTGCTTACACCCTACAGCCTAGCAAATACTGAAACGGTGAACTCAGACCATCAAACTGAACAACTTTCACTATGGAAACTACGACAGGAAACGCGAAAAAAATCAGCTGTCCCATATAAAACTGTTGTAGGTACCTACCCGACAAAAATGTATGGGACAGCTGATTTTTTTTCGCGTTTCCTGAGGTAGGCTCAATAGTGAAAATTGTTCAGTTTGATGTAATGGTCTGAGTTCACCGTTTCTGTATTTGTTAGGCTAGACATAGGGGTGCATACAAGGTCAAATTGATATCATTAGCATCCTTTTAAACTAAGAGTCTATCCATCAAACTGAACAACTTTTACTATGGGAGCAACCCGGTATGCGTTGGCGGCGGCGGGTGCAGTTTAGTACGGAACAAATGATTTTTTTGCTCCGATCGGTTTGCTCCCATAGTAAAAGTTGTTCAGTTTGATGGGTAGACTCTTAGTTTAAAAGGATGTATGTAAAGTATAAGTAGATTAGGTATGTAGGTAACTAATCGTTTTAATTTAACTTACGTGAAAGTGAAATGCTATTTAAAGCACGAATGTATAGGTAATGTAATTCGCACTACCTATATCCGATGAACTTTCAGTCGCAACGAGAATTCCACTTGTTTATACAGTTGTTAAACGTTTATTATGCAAATTCTACACATAAACCTATTAAACCAATACTGATATACCTATCTATAATCCGTGCTCTGCAATCTTTGAAATTACAGTATTATAAATCCACAATTAATTTACTGCCAACGTTTTAAATAACCATATAGGTTGTACTACGGAGATGACTTGAAATTGGTCGATTAGCTGCTCAATTATAGCACATAAAAGTCAACCTTCAGGGCCCATGACAATGCCTAGATGGATGGGGCAATGATCTGGGTGCGAGGGAAAAAGATTAACTTGGGTAAAATAATTTACCATTATTGGCATTAGTGCCTAATATGTCGCATGCTCTGGGAGACATCTGACTTTTAATTTGGCACATACCTCACGAAACTCGCGCTCGAATGAGTGAATTTAGACGAAAATAGTGCATAGTGCCTTGTACATACGGTCAACGCATTCAAGGTCGGCGCTAGAGATTCGTGCCGCGACTTATACTAGACTGTACCTACAGTAGGGTTCCTTATTTATTTATTTTAATGCAGAATGGACAAGCTTTTTTGCTTTTAATTTTGTGATAAATCTTATTCATTCCTTTTTAACCGACTTCAAAAAAGGAGGAGGTTTCTCAATTCGACCATTTTTTTTATGTGTGTTCGCGGATAACTCCGTCGTTTATGAACCGATTTTGGCGATTCTCTTTAACGATGAGACCGTTGTCTTATTTTTCGTGTTTTTTGTGTATATCTATTATGATTGTAAATAAATAATAGAATTTCGAACGTCGAATATCTTTAGAATAGATTCTAATAAGTCAGTAGTAATTATTGTAAAATGTATATCAAATTATGAATCTCAATACAAAGAAACAATAAAAATTTACGTTAATTAATTGGCAAAAATATAAATGTCCCCGGAGATTTTTGTTTTTTTTTCATCAGTACTGATCAAATGTCTCCACACTCAAGAGGCAATATTATTTAATACACGTAAATAATAATAAGTAATTACATCAACATTTTTTTGTTTCGGTACCTGATTTCGGAATCTTCGCCGAAAAACATCTGCATAATTTATTCTATGCCAAGCAAGTCCTTTCACTTAGCCCGCATGCAGTGTTCAATTTCAATTACCCAGTACCTTGAAGGAAAACTGGGTGGAAACGGGAAGAAGATACTCTATTTTGCATGTGCAACGGAGAGGGCAATACAAACAAATCGTGCGGTCATAAAAACGGGCCATATGTCGTTTGTATGACAGATGGTTCAACCGCAGCAGGTTGATTCTTTACGTTACTCTCTCTCATGTTTTTATGCAAGGAGAACTCGGAGACAAAATAAAAATATTAAATAAACAATGTGAACAAAGACCTAACTTTCCATTTCTTTAAAAATTAATCAGTTAAACGTGACCAAATAAGTGTAGGAATATCATATCTACTGAACCGATTTTGATGAAACTTTTTTTGCTTGATAGCTAATGATCTGACTTAAAATCTGGTATATAATTGTGTTTGTGCCTTTTGTATGTCCTGATTGTTTGCTATCTGTATACTCTGTTTTTTTGGTGTCAAATAAAGTATAATTGATTTATTGATTGATTGATAATTTGTGCGGACAAAGTCGCGGATGACCTTATGATTGCAGAGGGGTAAATTTTATACAAAACTTTGACGCACAATACGCGTAAACAGTATTAATATAAGTAACTTTGTGTACATGGAAAAATTGTTTAGAAAATCTAGATGCCGCGTCTTAAATAACATTTGCAGTTTATAAAATAATTACGAAGTTATAAAGCTTTCACATTTTTCATACAACATTTTAAAAGCTTTATATCTTCGTAATTGCAAATGTTATTTTATAACTAGATATAACTAGATTTTCTAAACTATTTTTCCATATATAAAATATTACTTTTATAAACGCTAGTACTATTATAAAACTGTAACAGAAGATTGTCTGTACATTGAAGATATTAACAAAAAAAAAATTTTAGGTGTCCCTGATTCCATATCATCAATTTTTGAATTTTTTGTCTGTTTGTTCGTTTGTTTGATCGACCATCACGCAAAAACTACTGAACCGATTTTGATGAAATTTTTTTGTTTGATAGCTTATTATCTGACTCTGACTCTGATAATTTGTGCGGACGAAGTCGGGTTAACTCTAGTATTTTATGAGACTAGATATAGGTACATACGGTCAAGATTGATAACTTCCCATTTTTTTCATCTTAAAACAATAAAAACGTATTTCTAAACAAAAAAGTCTCGTAAAATTTATTGCCATGTAAAACACATAATGAAGGCATTTAAATTATAACTATTATATTCCCATGGCCGGTAGCTCAGAGCTGTTAGATGTGTAACAACTTGAAAATTACCAAATAATGTACATACAGACAAATTACTTGTCTTTGACGTGAATCTACAAAATTGACTACCCATTCAACGTGGACCGGACGTCGAAAAAAAAAAAAAAAAAAAAAAAAAAACGGGAGAAGAAAAAGAAATCGCAGAAAAATTTTATAAATGCTAACACTTTTTTAAGGGGATGACCAGACCATCATACTGAACAACTTTCTCTATGAGACTAACTTCGAAATGGCGAAAAAAAATCAGCTGGTTTGCAGCTTTGTATGGAACAGCTGAGTTTTTTTTTTGCGATTTCGATGTTGGTGCCATAGAAAAGTGTCAGCATATTAAGAAGGACTATATTAAAAAAAAAGACTGCTGGCGGGTCTTTCTAAATATGCTAATGGTTTTTTAAGGGGATGACCAGACCGTCAAACAAACTACTTTCTCTACTGAAATTAGAGTCTCAAGACGAGTAAAGCCACGGGCAACTGTTGATAATTTGGTGTAGCGCGTGTTAAAGACATTAACTTAAAGGTTCAAAACCAGAGGGTTTAGTATTTTTTTTTAATTATTTTCGAATTAAACTACATTTTGCAAAAACATTCGCCAAGTGCGAGTGGATTCTCACGCCGATGGTTCAGTTAAGTAACAAACTTTAGGATTTATTGATATACAGAATGTAAAAATGCGAAAAAATATCTCTGCTTTTCCATACAAAACTGCCAATACTATGTGTGAACGACCAAAATGAGTGGGAAAGTTAATGTATTTTCGCGATATTAGATATTGATCCCATAGAAATAAGTAGTTGTTCAGTTTGTTGGTCTAATCATCCTCTTAAAAACCGTCAACATATAAAGGTGGACCCTGTATTATCCTGTGTAACAGAACGAAGAAGTAATACTTAAAGGGGTGGTTTATTTTAGAACATCAAACTGAACAACAATACGGAGCCGACATTGATCTCGCAAAAAAAAATCTGCTGTTTTCAAACACGTATGGAGGTGCTACTGAGAATGTTCCTCCATTGAAAAGGGAAGATCTTCCACCAGGCTATGTGAGAAGCCTGGGGACCGGCCGTGGTCCAACAGTTCTTAGTTGGACCTTGTATATGTATCGAATCTTTGTGATTATTTCTCTAGCGCGATGTATGTCTTGCATTCGATTGCGAACCTTATTTGTTACGAGTTACGTATTAACGGTGAACGTTGTCTTTGTATGGATCATATTTCTGAGGGCGATGGTATCGCCATCTGTTGGCATCTTTGCTATAACTTGTAAGTGCTGACATCTATAGCAAGTCCCCACACATGTTATGTTTATGAGTCGCATAGGTAGTACCAGTTTGTATGGAGTAGTTGTTTTTTATTGTATTTTTCGCGGTTTCGTGGCTGGCTGTAGAACAACCCATAATAAATCTTTTTGGTGTTGAATCCTAAAAATATCGTCACGGTACTTAGGTTTTAATTAAAAACGGTTTAAAATTTGTAATAAAAATATTTAAAAGTAATTATTTGATTGTTATCATTTGTGAACTTAAATCTTTAATTTAATTCAATTCAATTATAATTTATTGCACACGAAAACAGAACATATATTTATTTATATTTTAATGTTATCTTTTATTAGGATTTTTATGGTAAATATTCCGCAATCCCTTTCGGGGTTGACAGAACCTTTGCTACAGGTACCAAGTACTTTTTTAAGAGTGCCGTAGCAAGGCTCTGTTTCGGGATGGAAACATGACATGTCTAGTTTATATCATCATCATCATCAGCCTATAAACGTCCCACTGCAGGGCACATGCCTACCCTCAGGGAGCGTTCAAAATGCAGATTGAACATCTTCACATACCCATCAGAATTTCTTCTTCAGCATATGCAGGTTTCCTCACGATGTTTTCCTTCACCATTTGAGAGCAGTCGGTACTACGTATATAAGTTAGACAAACTGATTAGTACCTACATGGCATGTCGTCCGTGAAGATTCGAACCTGGATCCTTACGATTGAGTGTCTATACCTTTCCGAACTCATATTTGATCGTTATTAACTTTAGTCAGTAATAACTTACTATCAGTTAGGTACCTAGCTCAAATACTAATTTTCTGGCCCAAGTAAGGGGCCTGGACCTGGATCTCACTCCGAGGCCAAGACCTCTTCCCAGAAATGATTGTGAGGAGCGACATTTTCCGCCTTTGACTATTTATTATAAGGACTGGCCTTGCGGTAGCATTTCCCCTCTGCCACGGTATAAGAACAATTGATCATGTGCATTTACATTCAATTTTATACCTTATCACTAAACGAGACAGCCTATAATTGCGAAACAATAACTACGAACTTATGACGTTTCGGGTTCACACGAGACTACTTTTCATGATTTTTAACATTCAAAATTAGAATCTAAAGTTATGGGGAATAAAATCCAAAGTTTCGGATTTCATAGTCCGCGCTGACAATCCGAGACCGACGTCCGCCACAAACTAAAACCGACCTTTAGGGACTAGACACCTGCTCCTGCACCAATCGGCTTGCATCTATTCAGAACCAACTGCTAACCATGCCTTTCGAAGCACAGATGAAAGATCAAGTCTCCAGTTATCATAATAAATTAATAACATTGCCGCAAATGATACGGTCTTACTACTGTGACATGTTGGTCCTAAAGGAGGTTTAAAGCATTTTAAACCGACCAATTATTATTAATCAGCATGTAATTTACAGTTATGAGTGGTTAAAAATAGCTTCCCTATATACAGAGCTATATAAACACAAGTAAAGCGAGTCAAACGGCGCGGTATGCGAGGAATTTTTCCGCAGTTATTCCGGGACACACCGGGCATTTTATTATTAAGATGGTTGCAGAGGGGTCAATTTTATACAAAACTTTGACGCGCAATACGCGTAGACGGTATTAATACAAGTAACTTTGTATATATGAAAAAATTTAATCTAGAAATAAATATTTTAACGGGTTCTTACCGCGTTTCAAAAACTGTATAGAAAAATTGTTTAGAAAATCTAGATGCCGCGTCACAAATAACATTTGAAATTTATAAAATAATTACGAAGATATAAAGCTTTTAAAATGTTGTATGAAAAATTTCAAAGTTTTATATCTTCGTAATTATTTTATAAATTGCAAATTTTATTTGTGACGCGGCAACTAGATTTTCTAAACTATTTTTCAATATATAAAATATTTCTTTTATTAATTCCGTCTACGCGTATAATTGTGCGTCAAACTTTTGTATGGACTGAAACCACCTTTAGGTGCTAACGTTCACGCCGCACCGGGCAATTTATTTATTATCATAAATTCAAGCAGTATCTACTCCTGCACGGCTAGCATGCCACCAACGACAAAGCGTTTAAACGAGAAAAACGTCATGCGCGCTCTTTCTGGCATACGTAAAATAATAAAAATGGAGGCACATCTCGATTTTTATCGTTTTCTCGGGGGTGGCATGCGAGTGCGAGGCCTACTGGGCGTATTACAAATTGTCTTAGAGATTATCAAGGAAAGCATTCTAATGCATATCCTTTGCCTTTTTCACCACTTTTGTATAAGTTCTTATGAGCTTATCTGACATATTTTGTATGAAAAATAATGAAACGGTACAGGCACTAAGTATTTTTATGTAAACATTTTAAAAACCTAAACCTACTCTAGATAATAAAGTTGTAGGTAGACTATATTACCTCTTTCTAAACCAACTGTTAAAACACATTTCAAAAAGTGGTTACTCGAAAAACAAGCGCAGCCAGGTCTCTGATGCGGAGGCTAGATTGTCAGTATAATTTAGCGGCTGTATTGTACTCTTTTATAATTGGGTATTACTTGCGTCTTATTATTGGTTAGGTATAATATCATACACACACTATATACATACACTATAATACTACATACAATATTTTAAATTTATTATAAATTATTTAATACACTACATCATTAAACATTAAAGTATCCTTAAGCACACAGTTAGTTTGCGGAGAGCAACAGCACAGGAGTGGTATTTTTGAGTCACACGTTCAAATCAGCAGTGAGAACTGTCAAAGTTACTATGGAAATTATGCATCATTCGATCATGATTTTGAGAGTGTGACATACGGAAATTGCACTCCTGCTCTGTCAGGCACGGCAGAAAATCAACGCCTTGCTTACCAAGTAAGGCACTACGTTGAGTCGTGTCCTATTCACCGTCGCGGCACACACCGCTACTACCTATTATTTCTTTTAATGTACTCTGTTGTTTCGTGTGTGTGCCTTTAATGGTGAATAAAGATTTTTATTTCTTTCTTTCTTCTTTCATATTATGCAAGCCAAGATAACAGTTTTATAAGACCTTTTGGTCCATCCATGCTCATGCTGAATCTGTCTATTCTTCTGATTCTCACCTACGGTGACCCGTCCAAACATGGTATTTGACGATTTATCAGTTGTCCAGTCGCACGGTTTATCATAGAGCTATGGAGCGTAACATTAGTATGTTACAACAATTAGAAGCTTGGAACTGATCAACCGGATCAGAAATGATATCATTTCCATTCGCGTCCCAGAACTTAAATGATAGACTGAAATCGCCACGGAAGCTGCCTAAAGTGGGATTGGGCTGGACATTTCTGCTGCATGCCAGATATCTTATGAGTCAAAATCTTATTACTATTCCCCATCAAAACAAAATCGTCGACGAGGCAGACCTAGACGAAAGTTGCGGGACGAAATTGATGGCTCCTTAAGGACTATTGAAGCGTAGAACAGCGACTTTTGGAGAGGACGAAGTAAAGCCTTTGCCTAGCAATGGGAGATCAATGGCTGATATAATAATATATCATCATCAGCTTAAGCCTATAAATGTCCCACTGCAGGGCACAGGCCTACCCTCAGGGAGGGTGTATGGGCATTAGTCCACCACGCGTGCCCAATGCGGATGGGTAGACTTTACATACACGTCAGAATTTCTCCTTCAGTGTTTACAGGTTTCCTCACGATGTTTTCCTTCACCATAATAATTATTATTATTCTGTCCAGATAATATCAAGGGTCGCACGCACGTAATGAAAATTCTAAAAAAATATATTTTTTCCAGATAGTTTTTATCAATATTAAATTTGTTTTCCCTGTTCTCGCTACACAACCGCCCTTACTGTATGGCGGCAAATTCGCCAAACCCCCATGCAAGTCTCATTTACATAAACATCCGACTAATAGCTTTCAAATTTTGCATGTAAATTGTGCGTTTACTTCTATGTAGGTACTCAGTAAATGGATGCAATACGTTATGCAGTTTCACATTGTTTTTAACGGCGTGCGAAATCTAAGTAACGGGATTTTAGCTATCGTTAATCAACGTTTTAATTCTTATAGGTATTAGAAAGAAAAATAAAGGGGAGGGAAGGGGAGGGGAGGAGAGGTAAAGGAAGAAAACGAGAAAAATATGTATGTAAGTTTGTTCCTTTCTGGCACTCTAGAGACCAAACGCGTGGGCCGATTTTGGTGATTCTTAATACGTCAATCGATGCGAGTGTCACTAAGGACATGACAGTTAATATAAGTTAATATTCAATAGGGCGACAAACAACCAGACGCAATATCGTGTAAAATAAAAAATGAAAGTTGACGAATTATGTTGAGTGGGGTATCATTGAATAGAAAAAAAAAATGGTATGGTGGCGGTGGTGGTGTTTTGGTATTTGAAAATCATATAGGTGTCTCTTATCATTTTTCATTTGGAATTATCATTTAGGATCTATAACGATTTAAAAAACTAAAAAGTCTAAAATAAATAAAAAAAGTAAATTTTCGTCATAAAGGAATAAGAAACAAATAAAATCGAAGAAGGGACGAAGCGGCAAGCTATAGTTGAGTTGACAAATCTTTTAATTTTGTTTTAGACTTAGACTGTAGAAAGCTTTTAGTGTACAAACAGACAGACTTAATGACTATTGTTTAAATATATCATTTTACTGTTAATATTGTGTTAGTGAAAACAATATCCTTGAAGATGCCGCTGTCGGTGAACATGAAAGAGTATTTTATTACACGATTCAATAATATTTTTTTATTATAACTGCAGTTTTTTGTTGCAATATCAATTTCGTTTCTCATGGCGTTAACTATATTATTCTGTAGTTCTATTCATCTCAAACTATTTTGTAAATTTATGAGAACGTTTTTAGGGTCAAATATATATGGGATGTCGGTTTATTAAGAGCATGATCTAAAAATCAAACCTTTTCAATGGGACCAAGATCAAAATGCGAAAAAAATACCTGCTTTCACGTACATTTTTTTTTGACCTGATCATCCCCTTAAAAACAGTGGGCATATTAAGAATGACCGGGAGGTTCAGGGTTTAATCTTAACTATTATAAAACTGTAACAGAAGTGTCTGTACATTGAAGATATTAACAAACAAAAGTTTCGATATGGTTTTTAGGTGTCTCTGATTCCATATCACCAACTTTTGATTTTTTTGTCTGCCTGTTTGTTCGTTTGCGTGTTTGTTTGATCGAGCATAACGCAAAAACTACTGCACCGATTTTGGTGAAACTTTTTTTTTTTATAGCTTATGGTCTGACTTAAAATCTGGTATGTATACCAGACCCTGTAGGGTGTAAGTGACAGCCCAGCAAATACTGAAACGGTGAACTTAGACCATCAAACTGAACAACTTTCACTATGGAGCCTACCTCAGGAAAAGCAAAAAAAAAATCAGCTGTCCCATACAAAACTGCTGTACCTACTCGACTAAAATTTATGGGACAGCAGATTTTTCTTTGCTTTTCCTGAGGTAGGCTCCATAGTGAAAGTTGTTCAGTTTGATGGTTTAAGTTCACCGTATCAGTATTTTTTTTTTTTATGTTTGATAGGTAAACATTTGACCCCGATCTCACCTGATGTTAAGTGACGATGAGGCCGAAGATGTAGCATGCTTACCTAGAAAAATGCCTATTCACTCTCGCCTTGAAGAGGCTCAAGTTGTATTGCTCAGGGAACAGGTCCGCAGGCAGTGCGTTCCACTCTTTAGCCGCGCGCATTATAACAGAAGAAGCAAACTTCTTCGTGCGAATTGCTGGTAGGTCAACAACATAAGGGTGGAAACCCAGCCTGCGTCTCGTCCATCGCAGATGAAAGGGAGACGGAGGTATTAGATCGTGTAATTCTGTCGCACACTCTCCGAAATGTATCCTATAAAAAACACGCTGCGAGGCTGTCACTTACACCCTGTATAATTTGTGCGGACGAAGTCGCGGATTAACTCTAGTATTATATAAACTATATTGTCAGCATTTACAATTGCATGCTTCAAAAGATGGTCGTTGTAGCGTACCTTCATTCCCCCATTTTGTCTTTGCAATCACAAAAATAACCAAATATTTTCATATCGCAACATCTTCAGTAATTTAATAGGTCCAGTGAAAAGTTTCCACTGCACTTTTCTATTTTAAACTCAAGTCAACAGAGTTGGACAACTATTTGGGTCGAACGTGTAACTCTTTTGTATTTTTTAAACGAACCGTGTCTTTAGTTTTCCTGACGCTTTCCTGTTGGGATATTTAGTTATGAACTTATGATAGCTCGTGTTAACAAGAGAAGTTTCTTTTCCGGTACTTTTTTGTGGACGAAAGACACAACCACCACTTATTTCGGTAGCCACGACATTCGTCAAGTTCTTCTTTCGTTAAATTCTTATTTCGTCACATACTACATTCGTCAAGTCCCCACTTGAAATGTTCAATTCTGGAACCCTAAGGTGGTTGCAGAGGGGTCAATTTTATACAAAACTTTGACGCACAATACGCGTAGACGGTATAAATATAAGTAACTTTGTATATATAGAAAAATAGTTTAGAAAATCTAGATGCCGCGCCCCAAATAACATTTGCAATGTATAAAATAATTACGAAGATATAAAGCTTTGAAATTTTTCATACAAAATTTTAAAAGCTTTATATCTTCGTAATTATATTATAAATTGCAAATGTTATTTGTGACGCGGCAAATTGGTTTTCTAAACAATTTTTCCATATATAAAATATTACTTTTATTAATTCCGTCTACGCGAATTGTGCGTCAAACTTTTGTATGGACTGAAACCACTTTAAGAGGATAGACCAGTACGGTTTACTCTATACAAACGTATTCCCCGTTTTCTCCCTGGATAATAACACGAGAGCATATTTTTTACCATATAATATATGTCACCTCTGCCATGTCCCTATGTTTTGCTTTTTTGCATTAATTAATTACTGTAAGAACTAGGGACCTTCAAAAATGACCAATTTTACCGCCCGTTTTCAAGCATCCAGTAAACAAATTTGACGAATATATACAAAAAAAGCAAAACATACTGACATAGCCAAAGTTTTTCTCATATTAGTTTTGAAAGAATTATTAAAATCGCTTTAGTTTTGCAGGAGGAAACAGGGGAATACGAAATGCTGATCTTGTCGATTTTTTGGTTATAAAATCCGTCCGAGCTGCAGTTATGCAGTGCATGGGTTGTGTGGCAGTGGTGGGTCATGGGTAAACTGATTTTGCATTTTACCAGCCCTAATCTATGAATAAGTCGAGAGTAAATTTTACACGGCTAATTTTGACGGTGTAAATCTTATACCAAGACTAATGAAATGTCAATGTCACATAATTAAAAAAAATTAAGAAAAAAGAAACCTAACAAATTAAAACTGTATAACATCACAATGCAATAAGTACGGATACAACAACCTCTTTCTTTAGGTGGATTACACATTCATTCTTTTAGTATAGGTTTAGTGTGGTAGAAGACAAGTGAAGTTATTTGGGAGTAAACGCTAAGAGTAAAATTGTTCCATGTATAGTACTCCACTCTTCTATAAATCAAAGTTTGGTCGAATCCGGCCTAAGTCTGATACCGACAAAATCAGAGTACCTCAGAAAGTCGTCAACCGAGTAAAAAGTATTATGAGTTGATCCAAGGTCCAATCCAGACATAACATAACATAACATAAATATTCTTTATGACTCTTTTTTTTTTCGACATATGTCGTTAAATCTTCAATCTCTGGAGCTTCTAATCTAAGGGACGTCATTGGTATCTACTGTTACTTTTACAGACTCTCAGGCTATAACATATTAACAACCAATAACATTTGTAGCCTTTTCAAATGTTTTCAAACTACGCAGCAAGGAAAGGTTCATTGACATAAACACACGACCTTATGATAAATGTTCAGGATCCAGTCTGTCCTAGTTGAGAGCAAGGGCGTCGGGAAAGCTCGGTACTCGTGCACTGGCAGCCAGACTACTGCCAAAGATTAGAGAGTGGACAGTTTCGGTGTACTATGAGGTCCGCCACAAACAGACGGAATTGCGATCCGGAATCCAGATTCAGGATTCAGTGTTGTCAACTATGGTTGCAAAAAATACTAGAGTGCTGTTTAAAAAATGCCTTAAATAAAAATGTATGAAACGCCAAATGAATGACAATTATTGGTTATCTTATCTATTATTAAAACAAAACAAACAATTTCTATACATGATAATTACTATCATGTGATAAGGTCATGACGTTACGAATGTTACGATGATGGTTTGTAAATTGTATTCCAATATTAATGCAACTATATCAAAAGACTATCGATAGTTATAACATTAGACATAATCTGTATACAAAATTGCATGAACCATTATCACACAAGCGATTTTTGAGCGTAGGCGATTTCGCAACTTGCCGCAACGACGTCGCAACTGCACCGTCACGATACGGTATCGTTCCATCAACGCCTACACTCAAAAATCACTTTAAAATATGCCACCTAAGACATAAAAAATCACTAGATCTAGTGAAAAAGTCTCTGAAAGCGGAAACACTCCATACGGAATCTAATTCCGAATCAGGTTTATTCCGGATGTATGTGGCGGACCTTAGTGAATAATGGATGTTCTGAATTTTCAGAATATCTTGACTGGGGAAATACAGGATGTTAGGGTAAACAGTTGCATTACTTCAAGGGGTGATTGTACCCATGATACTGAACTACTTTCCCTAAGAAACCTATAGGAAATTCGTTAAACTATTATACTACGTATATGATTTCCCATACTAAATGCAACAAGCCGATCGAAGTTTTGTATGAAAAGTCGAATTTTGTTTTACGAATTTCTTATAGGTTTCTTTAGGAAAGTTGTTCATTATCATGGGTACAATCACCCCTTAAAGAAATGCAACTGTTATAGTCTTGAGCATGTGCTATGCTATATAGGTAAAAATCGATTAATCATATAGGTAGTCTACAGTCTAGATAAAGTTAGTCTATGACAAAGGGCACGGGCCGGAGGGCTAGACCCAGACAGGGGTTGTCGAAGGGCATCCTCTGTCTCCCTTCTCAAATATACAGGGAGTTGATAAAGTTCCCTAGGAAGCTGGGAGATTATTGTTTGATTTAAGAAAACATTATCTTAAGTTTGTCGTTTTATCTATTTTATTTTAACACTTTATTCATCATATCAGCCGACATACATCCACTGCTGGACATAAGCCTCCCCCAAAATGGGGGGATTTGCAATAATCGCCACGCTTGGCAGGCGGGTTGGCGATCGCAGTTGGATTGAATGTGTGTACTCAGAGGATGCTGCTGCCCATCCTCCGGTAGATCCCTTAGTCGCCTTTTATAACACCCACGGGAGGAAATGGGATGGTGCTATTCCACACGGCAATACAGGTGAAAACAGAGGCCGTAAGGCGGTCTCAAAAAAACTCTGACACCAGGGCTCTATCCACACTATATGAAGGAAGAAGGTAAAAAAAAAGAATAATAAACAAGCACAAAGGGCGAGCTCCATGAAGAGATTACTTCGTTTTGTATGGAAAAGCTGATTTTATTTCGCTATTTCGACGTTCGTCTCATAGAGAAAGTTGTTCAGTTTGATAGTCTGATCATTCCCTTAAAAAACCGTCAGCATGTGAAGAATGACCCTATACAACGTGTTAATGAATTAACGCAAAACTAGAAAGTAGTTTGTTTAGAATCGAATTATCATGGTTTCAACGTAGGTAATTTTTTTTCAAAATATTAAATAATTTGTTTGTAAAATTTAAAATTTTCCGAACCCGATCTCAACCCACCGCACGGCCATACTTACCCTACTTACTACCAAAACAAGATTCTTAAAATGTATCCATGAGTACGTTAGGGCTTTTATTCATTGCTGAAATGATAACAAATCATTTTTGCCTCAAAACTTAAAATGCGTATGACTTAAATTTTAACTATCAAAATAATGAAATTATTGTTTCAATCTAATTATTTTGTTATAAATCGGTTGGGGTGTATGAGGTTTTGCGCTTATTCATTAACACGTTGTATATGTTTTTATTTATTGAAGTTCCTAATGTTTTAAGAGGATATAATTCGAAGCGCGCTCCATACAAACGAAGTCTGGTTATATTTTAAATACCAACTAAATTAAAGTCAATGAATTTTTTCAGAAACAATAAAAAATCTAATCTCTATGATTGTATATTGTCAGATTGTCGTTAAAATATATATAGTTTAAATGCAATTTTTAAATTAATTTAAGATTTGTATAGAAATCTTTGAGGTACTGTAACTTTAAAACTTTACATAAAATCAGCCAACACAAGCATAGAGATTAGTTACTAGATTGTTTCTGAAAAATTTCATTGACGTTTATTGGTTTAACCAGAATTTAATTCGTATGGAGCGCGCCCCGAATCAATTTGATGAAAGACATTAAATTCAATTCAATTTATTTATTTATCCAAAAGACATTACAAAAAGGTTTCTTTACATTAAATCTGCCAAACTGCATGACAGTTTGTTGGCAGATGTAAGCTCTCATTGCGCCGTTTAATCTTTCTAGATAAAACACTTTTGTTACATCCCGTATTATACCTAATCGAATACTCAACTGAAAGGGACTGAACTCGCAAATCATAATATTGGATTTATCGTCGATTCTTTCTGCTTTTTTTGCGAATTTAAAAATATTGGGATGCTTCTAAATCGTGTAGATTATTGGATTAGTTTTCGAATGTGATTCGCTTACATTTTTATTTCAAATCATGGGCATTGAGTAAAATTTACATGTAAGGGCCTCCGCAAAATCAAACTGAACACTGAAAAAATCTACTGTCGCATAAATTTGAGCATCAGCATCATCATCTCAGCCGATGGACGTCCACTGCTGGACATAGGCCTCCCACATCGCCAAGGATCGCCACATCGACGGGTCCTGCGCTGCCCTCATCCAACGGGTTCCAGCCGCCTTCACCAGGACGTCGCACCACACGATGGGGCCTAGCCACGCTGCGCTTTCCGGAACCCGGTCGCCACTCGAGATTTTTTCGGCCCCATCGGCCATCGGTTCTGCGAGCAATACATTGCTCGCAGATGTGCCCCGCCCACTGCCACATTAGTTTAGCAATTCTTTGGGCTATGTCAGCTACTCTGGTTCTTCTGCGGATCTCTTCATTCCTGATTCGATCTCGCAAGAAAACTCCGAGCTGTATATTGAGTTGTATATTATGTTTCCAGAATCCTTGTGTGACGACCTCTATAATGAGAAATAATGACGTCAGCGCAACGAAGAAATCTGCATACCATAGTGAAACAATCGGATGTTTGTATAAGTAATAAATATTATATTTTGACTTGATTGCAGTTAAAAGACGTGAATAACAAGCCAGGCTTGCAACAACCCTCTCACCAAATATCTAAATAAAGTACAAAGCACTATTAAAAATAAATTATTACAATGAGAATTATAGAAATAGAGAGATTACATCGTTGGAAATACAATAAAATATTAAACAATATATTCAAATTATACATATTTATGTTCTATTGTTGGAAAGATATCGAACTAGATGCATCGTTTTTATGTTCCCAGTTGTAAGGTCTAGCGCAGACGTCTTTCATTTGTTTTTGAACTGCGTTTTATTATTAACTTGCGTTAACCCGCGACATTTTACGCACAAATCATTAGCTATCAAAGAAAAAAGTTTCATCAAAATCGGTTAAGTAGTTTTTGCGTGATGCTCGTTCAAACAAACAAACAGAGAGACAAAAAATCTAAAAATTGCTGATATGGAATCAGGGAAACCAAAAAACCATATCGTAACTTTTTTTTTGTTAATATCTTCAATGTACAGACACACTTCTTTTACAGTTTTATAACTATTATTAAAGTGACCGTAAACCATCCAGTGTTGGTAAACCTGAAATTTGTGGACAGCATTTACACAACCGATCTGACGACGGAAGACTAGGGTGGGTCCAATACTGCTCTCCACCATCTCTCCAGACAACCTAAGTTTTACCATACAGGGTCCATAAGGCACGTAGGTTGTTATTCTTTTAGATAAATATGATATTTGGGTATTAGGACGATACGAATTTCATTTAGCTAAAAGGTCATTCAAATACGAAGGCGTTGTTTAGTTTACACCTTTCTGTACCGGTCTACATTTGTAGACGAAGAGAATAAACGTAAGCAGATGTACGAAAGAGATATATGTTGCTAATGTGAGTGGAAGCGTCGGCAGACGGCGCCCTCGTAGGACGTATGCTGATCAAATCAGTTGCGTCCTACAAAAAGGAGAGGTGCGGAGTACTCGAAACCGATGGGCATATATGAAGAGATTTATGGATGTGCATGAGGCAAAAGAAGTATATAAGAATCGTAGTAAGTGGCGCGCTCTGGTCTCTGCCTACCCCACTGGGAAAGAGCCGTGACGTTATAGATAGATAGACGAAGAGTATAAAGTTTGCGGAAAACCAGATTCCGATTCTCGTCCACGAAAATCAGTAGTCGCTACATAAAAACCACGTCAGAGGCCGTAAGGCGGTCTGAAAAAACTCTGACACCAGGGCTCTGCCCACCCGATAAGAAGAAGAAGAAGAATAGAAGAAGTTTTCGATTTACTTAAGTCGGTCGCATGCGTTAGTCCCAAAGAAAGACCAAGATCATAGATGTGTTCAGTAATCAGGGCTGCCAGATTGTGTAATTGGATACAAAAACTGTATAATATAATTGGGAAGCAGTTTGAATCTTGTACTCTCATGTATAATTGGATACAAAACAAGTGTAAAACTAATATTAATAAGCACAGACCGGTAACATAAAAGCCGCTACTTGTCATAGATATTAATGCAATTTTGACCCTTTTTAGACTAACCCCTGAACCTGAGCTTGAATCTCGACCTCTTGTTGGGTATAGAACATGGGTGGCCAAACTTTTGACATTGTGCGGTCTACATTCAAATTTTAGATATACCTGGCGGTCTACCTTCAACCGCAACAGTTTAGCAAAGAATGTAAGTGAATAGCCCGATTTTAATAGACATACTGTGATTTTTTTCGTCTTTAATTTTATTATTAATCTCTTTGGGGGCCTACCCTAAAAGTCAACCACGGGCGACCGGTAGACCGCGGGCGAATATAATGTTACCTTTCTTAGGTTAAAACAATAGATACTTTAAAAAAGTTGGTGAAAAAGACACTGTAGTCAATAAAAAAATTCTAATTATTTGATAAATAATAAAAAAAATTTTTTTTTATTGATTCGTTTTTTTTTTTCACCTGCTTGTATCCTGCAAGGCAATTATGTATAATTATAAAAAATCTACTGGCAGCCCTGGTTCAGTTTATTATTGTTATCATTATGTTTCTTCAACGCAAACGGCCTGTTTGCACGCCCTCTTTTGGTTTTATCCGATCCTCATCACAGATTCGGTTACGGCCGAAACTATGATTGCAAATACCAATGATTACTGTAAAGATCTAGTGGCCTAGTGGGGTTAAAATGAGTCGCGGGTGTTTCAAGGCGAGTGCCCCTTGCCTTTCATGGAGGAGGCGAAGATTCGATCCCATCATCCCAGGCCGACTCATTTATATACCAATAGAAAAGAACCATTTTATAAGATTTGTAACACAGCTTTTCGGTTCAGCTTTCAGCTTCAATTTTGAGGCGTGTATTATGTCCACTCTCCATTACAGTGACTATGAGCTCTATGACCAAAACTAGTCATTCTACCGAATTACCTTTTTAATTTAAAGCAAAAAAACTGATCAAAGTACTCATGATTACAATTCTTAAACTTTAATTTTTTGGTATAAAAATTGTGTTTCTTTCATCTATAATTACACATCTAACATCCATTCATTATTCTTACAATACTTCATAGGAACAAAAAATTTGTATTTTTAGTTTAGTTGGCATATCATCAAGCAGACGGTCACCGAACCTCACCTGGTTCCAAACGACTCTAAACAAACTAGACGCAACCTCTTTGTTGTCTGGGATAACGTTTTTCGGTTACTATAGTTACTCGATTTTGTTGTTATTAGTTGGGATATTTGGATCATCAATCATACAAAATAACCGATTTTTGAGCGTACGCGTTGATGAAACGACTGCTATATCTCTCCATTATCGCCAAGACATTTCCGCGTTATCGCCACGACATCTCCGCGTTATCGATACGACATATTCGCATTATCTCCGCGTTATCGCCACGACATCTCCACGTTATCGCTACGACATCTCCACATTATCGACACCACATCTTCGCGTTATCGCCGCGACATCTCCGCATTATTGCCCTGATATTTCTGATGTACTTTTACGCACGGAGCGTAGGCTTTGATGAAATGCTGTCGTCCCGACGAAGCTCAGACAACGCCTGTGCTTAAAAGTCGCTGCGATCTAGTTGCGACGTCATTACGGTGCAGTTGCGACTAGGAGATTCGAATCGAAAATGTATGGTTTTGACATAAAGGAGTTCTAATACCTCGGCATGAGAGCGCGTTTGAATCAGATTTTTTTTTCTACGGTATGTCAAAGAACTCTTATTCCACCAAAGTGTGCACTGGTGCAGTGCAGGTTTTAAACTCGATTACGAATAAGATATTCAATAGTAAGTGCGGACGAAGCCGAAGGGGGATCGATTCGTAGAAAGTTCGAAATTAGTCCCGATATCTCCCTTCGAGACGAGACGTTTAAACACATCAGTGAACTCTTTTTATCAGACTACGGCGAGGGTGATATATTTACCGAGTACGTTAAAGTACGTGATGTGAATATCTGTTTTCATCTGCATCCTTCCTCAGCCATAAAGAATTTTACCAAGTTGTGCAATTGAACTATCGCAAAAACACTTTATAAACAACTAGATTATGCGGGATTAGGTGGGGGGCATTTAATTTGCGGGGGGGGATATTAATAGAAAAACAATGAAAAAGTGAGTGCTGAAATCACTTTCACTTTTCCATACAAATATTCGGATTTCGGGGTGTGGGGGGGGGATCCCCCCTGGATCCCCCCTGGATGCGTGCCTGCAAAGGCCTGTTCTTCTTCTGGGTATAGACCAAGCAGTAGAGTTTAAGTACCGGATTGATGATGATGATAATCTATAAACACAAAAAGTTTCGTCAAAACCGTTCCAGTAGTTTTTACATGATGCTCGAACAAGTAGATTCAATATTCCTTTATTTACCTAGGTACCTACATGAAATGCAAGCCCTAAATGCAACGGATTAATCCAAATGGCAATATTCATTGCAACAAATTCCAACATAAGCATTATAAGACGTCTGCTACAACTACAAGATGCACTCTGTGGAAAGAAAGGGTACCCCCACCAGCTGAGTTCACTTCCCCACAGGAACAACTCCCGCTCGGATACAATCTGCAATGGCAAGTGTGGAAATCCTTAAATCGGCTTCGCACTCAGGTCGGCCGTTGCAGACTAAATCTGTGTAACTGGGGGTATAGGGATCCTGGTGTGACACAGTGTGATTGCGGCGAACCTATCCAGTCTATGGGTCATCTGCTGGAATGTCCGCTGTGCCCGAACACCTGCACACTAGAGAGGATTCAAATACAGCTACTCCTTACGCTGTCAGGCATGCCGAACACCTGGCTACTAAAATATAAAAACATCACTGCAGAACCATTGACACGAAAAGAAGAAGAATAAGACCGAGAGGTTAATAAGTTCTTTTCCCAGATTGTAGTAGATTCCCGTATGAAGTATATTATCAAATTCAGGAGGGTAGGAGGAAAGAGTTGATCTATATTTAGGGCAACGCAACAAGTCATTTATAAAAATCATCAGTTTCTTTCTTTGTAGTGCAGTTTCTTTCTTTGTACAACGTATTTTACTGTAGCGCCATAAATCCAGTTAACATATTGACTGAAAAAAACGTTGAAAATACCAAATCAACATCCTTCAGGATCTCCTTTCTTTAACTCTAAAAATTAGCAACTATTTTTATTTTTATGTCAACTGTAGTATACAAACATTGCTTTATTTTCCTCCACATAACAATAAAACTCCAGTTGAATATAATAATAAATAGTCCCTTCGTCTACCAAATTTTCATCGCGTTTCCCTCAGGAATGTCGTTGTAATCCGCAATAAATACGCAGTTATAATAGTATTCACGGCGTGTCGTCAAGGGCCACCGATTTATAGTCGAATCGATTCCTCGTTTGGGTTCGGTGTCGCAACTAGCGGTAAGCGGAGCGAGATAAAAAAACCTTCCTTGTTAAAAATGTAATAACAGTAAACATTTTCTGACTGAAGACAAGTTTTTAAGCACTTGAGGTTGAGGACTATGAACTATAAAGGACGATTTTTTTTTACCGTTCCGAAACTTTCAGAGGTGGTTCAGACCACAAAACTGAACAACTTTTATTATGGGAGCAAAGTTGAAATCGCAAAAAAAGTCATCTGTTCCATAGTAAACTGCGCAATGCCTACTCGACTCAAATGCATAAGACAGCAGATTTTTTTACAGCTTTATGCTTCTATAGTAAAAGTTGTTTAGTTTGATGGTCTGAACCACTCCTGAAAGAAACGTTAAAAAACATCCGGTATATATTTTTGAACAACGAAGTGCTATTTTTTATAGCACCCATAGGTCTTTCTGGAGAAAAATCTATTTTTCAGCGTTCGCCATGCGCTTTAGATTATCTTCCGATGTAAAGTGCAAATAAAGCCGAAGATGTAGCGCGCTTTATCAGAAAATGACTGTTTTCTCTTCTCAAAAAGAGACCCAACAGATTTTGCTTGACTGGGAAAACTGGTCCGGATGGTTCCGTTAGATGGTGGTGCTAATTCGCGGCTTGGAAAATCTCCCTTTGACCTTCCTCCACACTTCCTCCACAAATTCCCATTGGGCTCGCGACGTGAAGTATGGCCGACTCCCTCTCACCCTTATTCTTGAGAGGAGGCCTTCGTCCTACGATGGGATTCTACAGGCTTTAACTTAGCTACTGACTTTTTTTTATATAGATGCTTTTAGACTTAGAACAATCGCTATTTTCCTGGCCATACATGACGAAAATATCTTCACGACGCGGATTAAGGGGCCGCGACGTAGGCGGTAGGCGTGACGGAAAACCGTGGGGTTGTACTATCGAATAGAGATATGCCGAAATGCGTGAGACGAATTTAAAAATTGCGAATTAAAAGCAGATGGCGTTCGGGGTGACAATTTCTTGTTATTTGTGTTTTGTTACGTATGTATGAAGTTTTAAATCATTGGTGATGTCTGTGGATGAAAAATGATTTAGTTATGATTGCATAGGGGAAACAAATTGAGAAAATCGTTTCAACTTTGATATCAAAAGAACACTTTGAAAATATGAAAAAAATCTTTTATTAACATACCTCGTCACTTTATGTTGGGCGGTTTAAGAGTTTTTTGTTCATTTATTGATAACTTTACTAACACTTTCTCACATAATTTACATTGATACATATTGGTACAGCAATGATTTGTCCCATAACCTGACCGAATCTTTTCTTTTTTACCCTCTTATACGGGGCGTTAGGGTAAACAGTTGCATTACTTTAATGGGTAATTGTACCCATGATACTATATATGGTACTGAACAACTTTTCCTTAGAAACCTATAGGAAATTCGCAAAATAAATATTGGACTTTCCATACTAAATCCAATCAGCTGGTCGAACGTTTGTTTGAATGGTCGACATTTTTTGTTGTGAATTTCCCTTTTGAAAAACTTATATCATGAGTCCAAGGGGGTCCAAGGGGTGCAAGGGGTACAGGAAAGAGCCTCCCTGAGTGAAGAAACCTGAGTGCATCTAAAGGACACGACCATTGCTGACTAGCTAATCTATCCACCTACAGCATGAGATATTGTCATGGGATATATATAAGCTATATATAGCTCATGCTGACATGAAAGAAGAAGAAATAGTTTAGGTTTATTTAAAACATTCCTAATTTTATAATGTGCCAATGGGTGGAAGCGGAATGTCCTGCCTGCGTCAGTGTTTCCGAACGCTTACAACCCGATTTCCTTTAAAGTACGTGTGAATAGGCTTCTTCTGGGTAAGCTCGCTACATCTTCGACCCCATCTTTGTCCTAAGGTCTAGATTGAGGTCAAGAGCAAACCCATGTTTTATTTTAAAGAAATCCTCCTTTTCGCAATCGGTAAAGAAACGACCACGCCCACGCACTGCGTCATCGTATTCACGAGAATCACGAGACAGAATTGACTATTTAGCTTAAACCGGCGCGGCGGCGCCAGCGCACGCGGGCGTGCCAACAGTGCCAAGACAATAAAATTATACCTACGCAACGCAACGCCTCGGTTTACGGAACAAAACCGTTAAACGAGTTGGTGTTATGTCTACGTATAACAATAGAGGTGTCGTAGACGCATTAACTTATTTGGTTTTGTCTGTAACTTTAGTAAAATACCTACTCGATTTTGTCCGCAACTTCGTCCGCTCCGCCTCCCTTCATCGTAACGAGATAAAATGTATGTGTGTGTATGTGTGTTATCTTTGTATCCTGCACGGCTAGCATGCCACCCCCGGGAAAACGATAAAAATCGAGATGTGCCTCCATCCTTATTATTTTATGTAAGCCAGAATGAGCGCGCAGAGAGGACAATTTTATACAAAACTTTGACGCACAAAACGCGTAGACGGAATTAATATAAGTAACTTTGTATATAGAAAAAATAGTTTTGAAAATCTAGATGCCGCGTCACAAATAACATTTGCAATTTATAAAATAATTAGGATTATTATTATTTATATCTTCGTAATCTATGTATCTATCTATCTATCTATCTATCTATCTATACTATTATAAAACTGTAACAGGAAATTTGTCTGTACATTGAAGATATTAACAAAAAAAAAGTTACGATATGGTTTTTAGGTGTCCCTGATTCCATTTCACCAATTTTTGGATTTTTTGTCTGTCTGTTTGTTTGTGTGTTTGTTTGTTTGTGTGTTTGTTTGTTTGTTTGTTTATTTGTTTGAACGAGTATCACGCAAAAACTACTGAACCGATTGTGATGAAAATTTTTTTGTTTGATAACTTATGATCTGACTTAAAATCTGGTATATAATTTGTGCGGACGAAGTCGCGGGTTAACGCTCATATTATAAATTGCAAATGTTATTTGTGACGCGGCAACTAGATTTTCTAAACTACTTTTCCATATATAAAATATTACTTGTATTAATTCCGTCTACGCGTATTGTGTGTCAAACTTTTGTATGGACTGAAACCACCTTGTCGTGGGTGGCATGCTAGCCGTACTGTACTATATTTATGTGTTTGGTGAAAAAATCAGCTGTTCCATACAAAACTGCAAACCTACTTGAGCCAACTTATTTGCCTATTAAATTCAATATAAATACGAACTAAAACTATCATTGTAAACTTAGAAACGTAATAAAGACAATAAATAACTAACGGGTAGTTTAAAAAGATAAATATTACAACAATAAACGAAGGTGAACGAATAACCTTCATAACTATACAATAGATCTTTCACGAGCACAAAAAAACTTTTTTTTTCCGGAATCGTGGAAGATTCGATAAAAATAGAGGTTGATGTTTTCACGTCAGTTTAATATTTGACAGTCACGACTATTTTCTCAGACAGGGTAAAGATATTCTTAAAAATGTTGTACTAAAAAAATTCAGTATTCAAAAATTTCAGTAGCAGAGCCCAAAATCTGGTACCTAAGTGGTGACCAAAGATATAGCAAGCCCTTTTTCGGCCTCGTCTTGTCCATACACGGCTTTCCCATTTACAAGTCTTGCGACGGTATCCAGGTCTTTGGTAGACCTCATGCTCACGGAGTCTGATGTCTCTCTGGATATTCATCAACCAGGTGAATTGAGGTCTCCCTTTGTCTCCCTCTTTCATTAACAACGTGTTCGTCTGGTCTCCTCATCACGTGACCATACCATTCTCATCTCAGCCATGCGTCGCCTTTGAAAAAGTTTGTTGGCTCGTCGCCACTTTTAATGGACAAACACCGGCCTCAAAATTGATGAATGCAGGTCAGGCAAACTTCGTGTGGAATGATGATGATGTTTTTGTATATCAAAAAGTCAATAAATACAAAATCATTGGTACAGGTCGCGAATATTGAGCGCTGGGGGAAAGTGGTGGGGATTTTCGCGCCATCGCATCGGCGAATGGCGTTTGCGCGTCGCCGAATAGACCTGAATTTGATTTCTGCGCATTCAAAGTCATCGTTCATGTTTTGTGCCCCGATCTGTACGAGCACTTTAGTCCCCATAGGCCTGGTATCGAATGGTTTTAATACCAACATCCCATATAATGTACATGACTGAAAGTTACACTCACATACCAGATCAAGAGCGAGAGTGGGTGTGAATTTATGCGAATTTACGGCGAGCCTTGGCGACGATGGTGAAACCGGCCAATTCCAGGGCTCGTCCTACGTAAGTATTGTAAACTAAAGATGTCGGCCATGACGTCATATACGGAAGCGAAACTACCGCTGATTTATTTTGTAAACATTTGCGATACTACGTGTCATCCCAAAAAAATCTTCTGTTCCATAGCAAACTGCAATGCTTAGTCGACTCAAATGTATGAAACAGCAGTTTTTTTTGCGATGACAGGTTTTTTTCTCTTTATAGGTAGAGTCATCGTTTAAAAGGACGCCAATGATTTTAATGTCACCCTTATAAGAGTTCATTTTTATATAATACGAGCGCTAACCCGCGACTTCGTCCGCACAAATTATATACTAGATTTTAAGTCAGATCATAAGCTATCAAACAAAAAAAGTTTCATCAAAATCGGTTCAGTAGTTTTTGCGTGATACTCGTTCAAACAAACAAACACCCAAACAAACACACAAACAAACAGACAGACAAAAAATCCAAAAATTGGTGAAATGGAATCAGGGACACCTAAAAACCGTATCGTAACTTTTTTCTTGTTAATATCTTCAATGTACAGACTTCCTGTTACAGTTTTATAATAGTATAGATTCTGTGTTTTTGACAGCCCTAATCTTGCGTCCTATTTCTATCGCCATGTCAATGGATAGTGATTTTCCGTTGTCCCATTCACCGGGTATTTCTACTAGCTACAACTGCCTAGTGCCTAGATACCTACATAATTTTAAATTCGAGAGAAAAAAAAATTGATGTCTTTTGGAACACTGCCTATTTTTTTAGTGTTCCGCACTAATGTTGGAAAATCTGAATTATCTCTTTCAAAGGCGATACACAGAAAAATACTTTCTAGAAACAAGAACCAGATATGTTTCAACTGATATTTCTTAATCTCAATATCTTGGACTAAGTCTTAGTCTTCTTTTTCTTCTTTTTCAAACGTATCTTACGTTTGAAGAAGAAAAAGAAGATGTTTTCTCAAAATTCAGGATTGAATTTCTTGTGACGAGAATTGTATTACTGGGTTCGAAATTTATATCTTGAACGAGCGTTAACCCGCGACTTTGTCCGCACAAATTATATACCAGATTTTAAGTCAGATCATAAGCTATCAAACAAAAAAAAATTTCATCAAAATCGGTTCAGTAGTTTTTGCGTGATACTCGTTCAAACAAACAAACAAACACACAAACAAACAGACAAAAAAATCCAAAAATTAGTAGATCTGACCTGGCCCTTTTTAAGCACGTCGCCAATTTGTCACTCCCCCACTTACGCTTGTCTTATAGATTGCCCTCGTCAATCTGCTCTCATCCATTCTTTCCACGTGACTAAACCAAATAGACTAAGAGATAAGTATACTTTTTGCAACCATCAGCTGCAAGGCTGATTCCGTGTTTATGGGGTGTAGAGCATCTCTGTGATGGGGATGGACCAGGTCTGCCTGCATATCTCCAGTCGGTTTAGAAGTTACTGATGTTTAAAGGTCAGTAAAAAATTAACGATCAGCTGCAAGACTGATCGTATGATATTATTGTAGTGTGCACTGTAGCTTTGTGAACAATATAAAAACTGGCATGGTTCATCAGTCGGTTTTGGAGTTACAGCCGTTCAAAGGTCCGACCTTTGAACGGCTGTATCTCCTAAACCGACTGGCAGTTCATGTCAGTTTTTGTACTGTTCACATAGCTACAGTGCACACTACAATAATATTATACGATCAGTCTTGCAGCTGATCGTTAATTTTTTACTGACCTTTAAACCGACTAAAGTTATGCAGGCAGACCTAGTCCATCCCCAGCACAGAGATGCTCTACACCCCATAAAAACTGAATCAGCCTTGCTGTGGATGGTTGCAAAAAGTACACTTATCTCTTATATAAAACCAAACCTCGAAAATATCTTCACTCAAATAATTTATTGTTCTGTGTAGACGTAGAATGTCAATTCAATTGGTTATATATTCATTTCAGATAAGATAGTATTTAGTAGCATTACTAGCCACAATTTCCTATTTACTACATAATATTATCCATCACGAGGTAAAAGATGCATATTGCATGAAAATTAACGCGAGTGCAATACCTTTGATACTATCTTTTGATGTAATATTATGAAGCGACATAAAGCGAAGAGATCGATTGCATTTGCTAGCCCAAATAAATTGGCTGCTGTGAGTATACAGGGTGAAATTGATATCATTAGCATCCTTTTATAACAGTCTACCCATCAAACTGAACAACTTTTACTATGGGAGCATACTAAACTATCCATACTAAACTGCAGTGCCGTGCCGTGCCGACTCGACTCAAATGTATGCAACAGCAGATTTTTATTGTGCTCCGATTGGTTTGCTCCCATAGTAAAAGTTGTTCAGTTCGATGGGTAGACTCTTAGTTTAAAAGGATGCTAATGCTAATGATATCAATTTCACCCTGTATATGTATTTAAATGTATATAAGTACAACGTACAACGCCACAGGTGAACGTGGCATAGGCAGGCCAAAACTCAGATGGTCTGATGTTGTAAAGAGGGAAATGGACAGCTGCGAGCTCTCCATCGACGATGTTCAGGATAGAGCGAAGTGGAAGAAACAGACCAGGAAAGCAGACCTCGCTACCCAGCGGGACAGCTCACAGCAGCAAGGAAGATGATCACATACAATCCTGTATGTCCATCCATCATTAGCATCCTTTTAAACTAAGAGTCTACCATCAAACTGAACAACTTTTACTATGGGAGCAAACCGATCGGAATAAAAAAGAAACCAGCTGTTCCATACTAAACTGCAATGCCTCAAATGTATGCAATAGTAAAAGTTGTTCAGTTTGATGGGTATTAGTAGACTCTTAGTTTTAAAGGATGCTAATGATATCAATTTCACCCTGTAGAAACGACAATTAATGTATTATTTAGCCTTTTTGTACGGAGCACAAATTTTAGAAGTTTGACTGTCACTTCGCCATTATATTATTACGTGGCGTAGTTACACAGGTTTTGTGCATTAAAATCTAGATTTTTATAATGCCGATGGATCTAGGTACCAAGATGCGTGTATAAAAATGTTAAAATATGTGTGTGGGTGGACTTTATTTGAATAGATCACGTTGTAGTTTAAAATGAGTACCTATAATTAGGTCACCTTACTAGCTGAAGTGGGGAGCACTAGGGATTTTTTTAAATTTTTTTTTAGTCACGATCGAATTCAAGTTTAAAATAATTTTTTTTTACCTTTCAAAAAAATTTAATATCTTATAAAATATACCAACTATTTTCAGAACATTGTAAAAAGGACATAAAATCCGAAATTATGGTAAGAATTAAAATTGGCACAAAGTTTCTGACTCTGCTGGAAAATGCATTCGCATTAAAATATTAATATAAATATTAGATATCAAGTTAATTAAAGTTATGTGGTGTCGGCTAAGAATAGCACCATCCCATTTCCTCCCGTGGCTGTCATACAAGGCGACTAAGGGATCTACTGAAGGATGGGCAGCAGCATCCTCTGAGTACACACATTGATTCGATCCAACTGCGATATCGCCAACCCGCCTGCCAAGCGTGGCGATTATGGCAAATCCCCCCATTTCGGGGGAGGCTTATGTCCAGCAGTGGACATTTAACGGCTGATATGATGATGATGATGAAGTCAATTAAATTTAATTAATGTATGCACTGTAAAATACAAAAAAATAGATATCTAGTTAATGTATTCACACAAAATATTCATAAATCTATTCAGATTTTTATAGTGGTTATCATTGTGAGTTATTACTTATTTATTTTTAATTTAATGTTGTCGATTATTTTTTTAATCTTTTTGGTACTATTTTATAAGATCCTAGACACGCTAGTCTCATTCTAATCTATTAAACTAAAAGTAACTAAAATTCCACTCAAAAACTAAACCTCGTCAAACTTTGCCCATAATTACCATACTTCAAACCAGGATGTTACCAAATTCAGGCACGTTTATAAAAGACGCGGCACAGATACTAATCTACTAACCCCAAGGCAATGCGATGGTACTTCACAAGGACCCGTTTTACATATTGCGAAATGAAACCCATCGTTTTAAGTATTCCGCACATTAAGCTTGCGTCAGGCCACCATAGAATTTTACCTTGAAAATACTTCCCTGTTTTAAAACAGCTTTTAGTAAGGCTGTGTGTACACAAGTTAACCTACTCGACTCTTAAAGCAGGTTGAACATTTTCTGAAACAGATAAAAATACAAACCGAAAACAAGTGACATAAACAGTATAGAGTTTAATGCATTATTTGATCATGATTTTGAAAGAGAGATTCAAAAATATCACTTCTGACCAATCAATAATAAATGATAATATTTTAAGCCATTCAAGGCACTCTAACCTCGCCCTCAAAATGATATTGCTTCAAGCTTCATAGCATAGCTAGCCCACCGGCGCAGAAAAGCCTGCCAGACGGTGCGCCCAGGAGCTACATGAGCTTTCCGCCTTCCCCTTTCTACAATTGGACATCCAGGCGGACCGCGGGATATCATCCCTACTCGGCTGAAATCCTTCTTATTCGCACTAAAGCGTCTTTCAGCATCTTTTATAATGCGCACAGCCAAGGAGTGGATGCCCTGCCTGCGTCAGTATTTCCGAACCCTTACAACCCGAATTCCTTTAAAGTACGAGTGAATTTCAAATATTATTGATTTTTAAACAGGTTACAGCCATGTTGTTCTATTCCGTCCCCGAAATTTCGTTCTCTGTGTAGTGGGCTCGGTGGCGAAATTGGATAACGCAGTTCCCCGGTTTGGAAAAGTGCGGGTTCAAGTCCCGCCCGAGACAAATTTTTCAATCTTTAATTTGAATACTAAATGCTGATTTCGTAGATTTTATGTAGATAAAATCGGTCCGAGCAGCAGTTTTCTCTTTCGCATTCTAGTTGGCGGGGTGTATGGACAAATACGTATACAGTAGGAAAAGTGACCTACTCTCCAAATTTCCATTTCAGCCCGCCTATCCTCTTAAACAATGTGTATTTTGTAGAAAAAATTTTCAGATGTTTGTTTCCATGATGAGTCGAGTCGAAACGTAGCTTCTCAATGTGTAGCCAGTATAACCTCGGTGACGCTAATCCCACGCTCGCCAAATTGCCAATAAATTGTCGACTCTTCCTCAATAACGATAGCTTTTTTTATTTCTTCGGCCGGCGTCGACGCAAAGAACATCATATATTCGGGTCAGTGTGACTGCGTAGATTATTTTTGTAGTAGTTGAGTCATGTCTGGTGACTTTTCATTAGGTTAGTAGTTTTATTAAGGCGCTCAAATCTGTTAATTCAACTTAAGATTGTCATTCATCAATAACGGTGAAGAATAAAAAAACTACATACACAATCAACGCTTCAAAAATGTTAGATTTAAAAAGGCTCTCAAACTAATATCTGAGGGCACTTTTGACTTAGTATTGCTCCATATAGCCGACAGTAAGTTTAAAAATTCGGACAATTTGCTATGATTTTAGATGAGATGAGCACCTAGTTCATATTTGATGTATATTCGACGTTCATTAAGCTATAAAAGGCACATACTTCCTGGGGTGAATACGAGTGAGAAAGTGGGTCTTATTTTGACTCGGTGTTCGCGTTATAGTATATTTTCTTTAACGGGGACTCAATGAGGCTACTAGCCTCTAACAGCAAGTTAGTGGTCATCTGGCCGCTGAGTTGGCTTAAAGAATGAAAACTGGAAATGCCATATATTTTTCTCCACTAGATATTAACCATAAAGATCTAGAGAGATGCCAACCAACGCGCTGAGTACGAAACCTAGTGTCGCATCACCACCAGTACCACGTGATAGAAAGTATTTTGTTAGCTTGAATGTGCTCATTATCCATTGCGGTATCAGAACTCAACGTTCGAATAATCTTTAGTACTACGCAAGCATTGTAAACTATTTACACATAATATCTCGACTGGCTTTCTTATGTTGGTTTTGTATAGCTTGATGTGTCGCCGTGTGTACATAGGTATATGTTTTAGAAAATGTGTGGAATTCTATTTTTTTCATCTTTTTGAGCGTTCTTCTTCTGTTCTGTTTTTAAAATTTACGGCAGCTAATTGGAGCCCTGTGGTTCCGACATAGAATTGACCAATTCTTCCGTGGGTGTCGAACGAGGCGACTAAGGGATTAAAGGATTCTACTGCAGTGTTTATGCGGGCGAAAGGTTAGCCACCTCTCACAATTTGACACATCATTCAATACTGAAACTTAAATGATAAATGTGAGCATTGCCACAACTACATTCTTAAACAGAAAGTTGGTAGTTGTAGCAATGTTCCTGACCACCCCGAACGGAATAACGGTCGTGAGTTTATGTATATATCATTGTAACAAAGAGACCGAATTAGGTTTTAAAGTGAAAACTGAAGCCTTTGTTCAACCATGCCATTACATAAAATGAAACATTATTTACGTGAACACAAAAAACATACAAATGAGGTGAACAAAAGAGTATAAAAACAGAAACGTTCGAAAAGAAAAAGTTACAAAAAACTTTGCATTCACGTATTTCGTTTCTCGAAACGTTTTGTTCAGTGTGAATGCGTCTTTATGTTCAGATTGAGTTAGGTTAGGGTAGCAACCAACAACTATAGTTTACAAGGCACGTGACGTGATGATCATTCCGGCATATTCCAATCGTCACCACTGTCTCAATATAGTTATCAAACAGTACAGTAGTACCAGGTTTATAAGTCTCACCGATGTACCTGCGCAGTTGACAAATTTTAAAAGCTAAATTATATTGACCAATCAGGATGTGACACCTTGCTTCTTTCTTATCGTGTGGGCAGAGCTTGAGCAGAGCCCTGGTGTCAGAGTTTTTTCAGACCGCCTTACGGCCTCTGACGTGGTTTTTATGTGACACCTTGCTGCTATTGGCTTATTGCTTTCGCGCCCTTTTCGCTGCCGAAGCATCCAAAAGTCTGCTATTCGAGTTGGAGCGAGATAGAGAATACCCGATACCACGGCCAAAATTTCAGGCGTTTTCCAGATGATCAAACTTAACTGTTTTAACAGGAGCCACGATGAAATCGCATTATTCCAAAAACAAATAGGTATTATGGATATGTCGACCGATAGCTAAAAATGCTATTTCATCCATACCACCTTAGGGTAGAGTGATAAATAAAATTAATGGATCTGCTGTTCCAGACTTTGAATTGGCTTGCTCTCTCAATGATAGTCATATTCATATCATTTATTGCAACCATGGGTTTAAAAGATGTTACACAATATTTATTCCAGTACACATGGACCCTGCTAGGGCACTGCAAAACTTAAATCTAGAATTAAAATTATTTCATACATTATAATTTGTTAATTATGCATATTGAATCGAATTTAATGTATACTTACAAAAACTTAAATCAAATTATTAATTAAAATTTAATAAAAATAAAAATTATTTCATATATTACATTTTTTATTAATCTTGTCTGTAAATTTTGTCATTGAATAAATGATATATTTGGTAGGCAGATATTCCTATATTAATGTGTATAGATAGGGCATGTCAAGAGGTAAAAACAGAAAGTTATTGAGTTTTAACCTATTCCGTCCTCAAAAAACTACTGCAGTGTATAATAGCATTTTCCAACCAGATGTTTTTTTATTCGATATTTCAGATAGATACCGCCAATTAACGGCACAATCCAGGACCAAATGCTTAATGTGCTCACCGAAGAACGGATGAAACTAGATATAAAATAGGTACCTCTATTCTACAGGGTGTAACAAAACAACAATATATATATTTTTAAAAAACATAATAAAACACATAATCAAAATAGTTCGCAAGGAGACTAAAGTTTGGTTATAGTTAACGAAACATTTTTTTCATTGTTGTCTCTTTGAAAAGAAGAGAAACTACACGTACGAGCGTCTCTGTGTCGGTACTGCTTGATAGTATTGCGTTAATATTATCTATTCTGTGGCTAGGGTAGCAACAAGCAACTATTAACAAGCACGTGATAAAGGTCTAGTTAGGGCGTCGCGTCGCTACTATATTGCGATTAAGTATGTAAATAATTGAATGAAATGCTATCGGAATCAAGATTATGGTTTGGATGTGTGACTGGTTTCTTTTGTTACACCAGTGTTGCCAGAAGGTTACTTTTGTAACCTTTTAGTTGATTTTAGCTCAGTCAGGTTACTTTTAGGTTACACGATTCCAGAAGGTTACGTATAGGTGATTTTTCGGAATTTGTATAATCAATTTTAAAATTTTTATTTTTCTATGAAACAGAACATATTTTTTGCAATGTTTTATAACGAAAAACACGTTTTTCTCGCTCGCAGTAATGTAAACCAAATCTGAGATCAAATCACAAATGACTATAGCGTCTCACTTACTCGCTCGATGAATCAATGTGATGAAAAATGCAACTAGAAAAGGAAAACGCTACTAAATTATATAAATATATTTCTTTAAGTTAATCATCTGTTTATCAACTTTTAATACCTTATTACTGGAAAAAAACTGATAGGTTACTTTCCACACCAAAAGGAAACTTTTTTATCTATTTCCGGTTACTTTTTCCAGCTGGCAACACTGTGTTACACAGTGTAACTGTGTTAAAATTTCAAGAGCGTAGTTGAATGTGATCTAAATATATTTAATAGCTACTTTGTCCGCGTGTATTTCGGAAAAATTCCAACACCCTGTTGCACCCTTTAATGGGTTGATTCTCGAAAAGTCCTTTCTTAGTGCACCCCTAATTTTTCCGTACAATATGTTTTCCTAGTTTCATGTTTCTATCTTCAATGGTTTAGGCTGTGCTTCGTCTGTCTGTCACGGAACTGTATTATACGTATAGAAGATCGAGCACTTGTCTCGCGTGGTGTTCGCGCGATTCGCGTTTTTGCCTGCCACGAGGCTCCGCAATCCGCAATCTCTTCTTATTCTTGATCAAAAACAATCCCTGAGATTGGGATACCTGGACACTCCCTTCTTCTTAACACTGGAATTTGTTAGCAAAACTGCCATAGTAACGCTGATTTTGTGAAAATTTCAACTACATAGCTATAACGGTTCAAAAGATGTTCAGGTAATGCTATAACTTAAATCGCGCTTTATAACTTAAATTTTTACTTTTCCGGAGCGTGTAGCTCGAAAACTATTGGTAAATAGGAAAAAGTGTATAGTATAAAAGGTGTAGAAAATTTTATAAAGCCTCATTTATTAGAAGACCACTTTTCTCTACGACGCACCGTTTTGGATATATTCACGAAAAATCCAAAAGTGGGAACTTTAACCCCCCCTAAGAACCCTGAACAAATTTCAGAAGAAATCGCTTAGGTCCCAGCTCACGCACTCTACAACTCCTTTGTTGAGTAGACTACAATTCAACGAGGGCAAAGCCGAAGGCAAAACTTACGAAATAAAAATGTTATTTTCCTGGCATTAAGACAACATAAATACAATAGCTCTATATTAATGTAAAGCAATTTGAACTCAATTAGTGAATGTCAAATTAAATAATCATTCCCGAATATCCCGGATCGCCAGACGGGATAAAAATAAAATGTTACAGTTAGACTCTACGTGGGAGACGAATGATAGTACAATTAAATATTAGTGTTTCAATATTTCAGTAAGCCGCTTCTATTTTTAGGGTCCCGTACCCAAAAGGTGTCCGTCCGTCCGTCCTAAGCTTTGACTACTTATATAAGGACCAGTTACGCGTGTAATTCTACTAACAAACATTTCTGCCACTTTTTGCGGGGGGCGAGGTAACATGAAATCCTCAACTTTGGATTTTATTCCCGTAACTTTAGATTCTAATTTTGATCTTTAAAAATCATGAAAAGTAGTCTCGTGTAAACCCCAAACGTTCTAAGTTCGAAATTATTATTTCGCAATTATAGGCTGTCTCGTTTAGTAATAAGGTATAAAATTGAATGTAAATGCACATGATTAATTGATCTTATACCGTGGCAGAGGGGAAATGCTACCACAATGCTAGTCCTTATAATAAATAGTCAAAGGTCCTAAGTCCTAACTCTATAGGAATGTATCTTTTGAACCGTATTAAGAAGCGAATTGAAAAACAAACAAACAAACAAAATTAAGGGATATATTCTGCCCCATATAAGAATTTTTGAAGGTTTTTTTTTGTTTTCGTAAAACGGTACAAGCGTCAAACTTGGTGTAAATATAGGGCATATATTCTTAAGTAAAACAAAAAAATAATAAAAACCGGCCAAGTGTGTGACGGGCTTGCATGCTGTTGCTAATGGCTGATCTTGGAGAGCCTCAATGTTCGTAGTTTGTATCAATCATATGTAATATTGTACCCTAATCAAGAGCAGGTAAAGATTACTTACTTACGCTAAGATTCCCGGAGATTTTTTTATTAGGATGGTAGGGAACCCTCGAGGCGCGGGTCCGACTCGCCCTTGACCGGTTTTTTCATTTTCTACATTTTATTATTCTTAATATTAAGGGACAAGGGAAATATGCGGATATTTTATTGGTCTATTTGGCGTTGATTAATTGGGCAATGTGTTTTTTTTCCACAATTTTTATATTATTTCGATCTTATTAGTAGCTTGCGCAGAGAATGTGAATCACAAGTAGAGATTCTATAATGGCCTACGTAAATAATAATTTTTTTAAAGTATAAAATCGACATGACTGTAGAATCTTCACCCTCGACCTAATTATTTCAAGGACTGGTTTTTTTTTCGAATTGACCAATACATCATTACTCCGGGAGCAGCTACTGCTTATTACTGCGGACTATGGGGGGACCACACCAGTGACAGCAAAGCGCCCTACCGAACCAGTGAATGCACTTAGCAACCTGCCCAAGGGGCACCCCTAAAAGGTACGGACCTCGGCAATGGGCGTTGCTGGGACTACGCGGACTACAATTGGGTAGTGAGGATCGGTGAGAACCGGCCGGCGATGCGCCGGTGGCGTCTGTAGGCACCAGAAGGAAAAGGAGTTCATTTTCCTTCGCACACATGTACGTACCTTTGGTGATTTTTTCGCGTATTTACGGTATAAAGTAGCAGCAGGAATAGTTTTATTACAATATCTTTTTGCCTACAAGAAAAAAATCAACTACATGATACCAAAAATGAAAAAAAAGAGTTTCTGATTTCATTATTTTGCCACTTACTGGAAAAAGATATAATATTGTATACTTATAGTATATAAGGTCTAACAAAATTAGGTGAAACTATTTTAAGGGGATGATCAGACCATCAACCTGAACAACTTTCTCTATGGGACCAATATCGAAATCGCGAAAAAAAAATCAGCTGTTTAATACAAATCTACTCGACCTAAATGTATGGGACAACAGATTTTTTTTCGCGATTTCACTATTGGTCCCATAGAGAAAGTTGTTCAGTTTGATGGTCTGATCATCCCCTTAAAATAGTTTCACCTAATTTTTGTTAGACCTTATATAGTGATAGGTTAACATAATAACGTGGTAAAATTTTTTTTGATATTTTTACCATTATTTCTATACTAATATTAAAATAGTTGTTTATATGTAGGGGATCATCTCTGGAACTCCTAAACTGATTCTTATAATTCTTTAACTAATACGAAGCTATAGTATATGTGACTTTAAGCACTTTTTAAAATTTTCAGGGGTGGTTAAGACCATCAAACTGAAATGGATTGTATGAATTTTTCTAGTTTAAGAGAATTGTTTTTTGTTTTTTTTTATTTCATTAGATTTGTATTATTGTACTACTTTTGATAACTAAATTTGCAGTGCCCTAGCAGGGTTTCATGATGTTCTATCACGATTAAGTTAAGATCCTTTTGTCACATGGAAAGCAAATCCCGAAACTGTTTACAAAGTTATCCAGTATAAATCACGTCCGGACTCTCCGGACGGACCAAGTCGCGGGCGCTAAGGCGATAAAACTAGTGGGTCGGATAAGTATGTTCCATCAAGTACATATTTTATGAATAATCTAAAGGTTAACCTTGATTTTTATCAACGAACAATAAAATTTAAACTGGGACCCTCCATACTCCATAGCAGGCATGTCAAACTTGCGGCCCGAAGTACGTTTTCTTGTGGCCTTATCTAATTTTAAGAATAGATTCCCAGTGCGGCCCGCAAGCGTGCAGACTTGACGTAGGTACTCATATTATGTAGGTACCACCACTGCATTGAGAAAAATCTCGAGCTCGCTGCGCTCGCTCACTGTTTTATATGTCATGTAGCGTTTTTTACAAGGGTCCTGAAAATTTTGCCCATGTAATATAAGTAGGTTCCGTCATGTTCTACGTAGATGCAATGAGTTTTATTTCTTTATGTTCTTTGCGGCCCAGTGATTCTACTAACGTTATGCATTTGGCCCACCAGTGACTTTGAGTTTGACATGCCTGCTCCATAGGAATTGCTTAACTAGCCTTGTTGCCTTCCTGTCTTTTTGATGTTAATTTAACGTTTGAATTTTAATAACCTATTCTTACCACGTAACTTTTTTGTTTTATATAATTTGCATACATTGTTATAGGTTATATTATTATATGTGTTGGTAAAGTGCTTAGAGGCTTCTCTATAGTATAATAAATAGGGCAGTGGGTTTTGTCACCATACCTAATACGCATAAAAAGATAACAAAGTTGTCAATCGCGTTGACGACGACGAAGCGATAACTCAGTAAGTGAATCTGCCCTGCATGTCTGAGGGTGAGGGTCGCGCGACTTTCAAAAATCGCACTCCTGGAGTATGATTTTTGAAAGTCAAATCAGCAGTAGAAAGATGCATATCTCCATAGTAATTTTGACATTTTCAACTAATGAACTCAGCGAATGAGATTCAAAAATCGCACTCCTGGACCCCAAGATTGAGATTCCATAAGTCTCCACAACGCGCTACCTCGCTTTCGACGATTTTGTATTATGTTGAGGTAATAATGAGTAAAAATCAAAAATTTCCATATTACAGAGATTCCTCGTTCCATTCCGCTATCACTAAACAGGCTATTTTCAAGCTTATGACCTAAAAATAAGAGTGTTAATAAGGGAATTGAAATAATGAACAGGATGGGACTGACAAAATGATACTTTAGGTTACATAACCGGGCCGTGCGAACCGCCCTCTAGTGAAATTATGTTAATTCATTATAATTATTATTATGTTGATTCAGAGTTGATAACATTTTTGGAGCTGTAACACTATTATGTTTAAGTACCATTTAAATTTATGTTTTTTTTTTCGTTTATTAACCTAATGTTAGGATTTTCGTTCCCATCTTTTTGTTGGCATTTAAAGTGTTAATTTTCATACTGATGTCAGTTTTACGAACTATGGGAAATCCAAGTAGTTCCATTTCAGGGCCTCCTCTCACAAAACAAGGTAACACGGAGCATGTCATATTCCACCATTAGGGCCCAGTGCGATTTGGCAAGGTAATGGCCTGCAATGAGAGATGATTATGATGAACGTAGTGGGCTAATCAGAGTATTGTCAAGCCACCTCGGTTGGCTTATATTTGGTTGTATATAAGGTCTAACAAAATTAGGTGAAACTATTTTAAGGGGATGATCAGACCATCAAACTGAACAACTTTCTCTATGGGACCAATATTGAAATCGCGAAAATAAAATCTGCTATCCCATACATTTAGGTCGAGTAGGTTTGTATGGAACAGCTGATTTTTTTTCGCGATTTTAATATCGGTCCCATAGAGAAAGTTGTTCAGTTTGATGGTCTGATCATCCCCTTAAAATAGTTTCACTTAATTTTGTTAGACCTTATATATTAGGTTGGATCTCGTAATTTATTGATACAGTAACATAATAATTTTAGACAAAATGAATGTTGATCTTAGGTATCCAATCCTCTTCTGGACCAGCTGCTTAACATACTTTTCGAAGCATGAAGGGGCTTGATATGATATAGGTACAGATTCTTATTCAGTGTTTATATGGCCAAGTGGCTAGCTACCATTCTGAAACCTAAAAAATGATAAGTGTGAACTTACTACACCTACAAACATTTCTGATCACGTCGATAGGAAACCAATTTAACGGAAGAATCTTTTAAGTCCTTTGAGATATTGAAATCTGATAACCGTACTTACCATGACAGAAAACCAAATGTACAAACACCACGTGGCGACTACAAGAATGAACCACGTTGCCGCTGAAAATGTTAAATAAAGAGGTCCTCCAATCAAACTCTTATGCCGACGTGACTGAGACGAAAATGCCTCGATCTCCGAGACTAATTCGACCACGTATATGTCCACGTATGTATGTATGTCATTGAACAAATAGCTACGTGCGGTAGGGTATGTGTTGATGACGCGGAGTGTGTTTTAATTGGTGTTACAACATAACATTTGCGTAGTTTATTTCATTAGTCAAAAGGCGCTAATTGAGGTAATGTTCGTTTTATTGACTACCTTGGACCAACAGCGACACTGTTCTATGACTTTAGAGGATGGTTTTCGAATGAATCATAGTTTCAGTTGCCAGACTTCCTCCGTAAACCAGTAATGGAAACGCCAAAACAAATGCTTCAAATAATGGGTGAGGATAGGCACAGAAGAGAGAACGCGACTCTTCTATGTTCTGTGAGGATAAAGATGTTAGCGGACTTAGTATGGCAGCGTGATACAGCGCTGTCGCGCCTTCGCTCTCTTTCTAATTTGCGCGAAAACGGCCTGATATAGCCGCATCACGCGACACATGCTACGGCTTCTGGAGAACATAATAATATCTTGGTCGATCCGACCTACATGACGGCACGGATGTATTTACAAACATAGCATTCCTGGGCAAATATATTTGGCCGCCCCCCATAACTGCAGGTCGCTGGCGGCGGGCCCGTGCCAGCAAAAGTTCAAAGGTTTTAAGGTATTTATGAATCGATCGACAAGAGTTTTCGCAGTTTTTTGCTAGTATAGCTACGAGTTACATTCAAATCTAGAGCGAGAGAAGCGAGTCTGACAAAACGATGGCGATGTTTTGTGTTTTGCGTAAGTAGCAGGGTAGAGGCACATCTCAATTTTTCTCGTTTCCCGGGAATGGCATGCTAGGCCTTCAGTACGTCAAGTATGATTTCTCTTCTTGCGCGCGACTCGGCTTTATTTCATACTACATGTCGCGGCAAGCGCGGCTTTCGCTCTCCGAAAAGCGCGGAAAGAGGTCATTTTCTATGGAGCAACGCGTCGCGCGCGTCTAGAAAATCGTATTATATTAGACGTGCAGTGGTCGTAGTATGCCAGCATGATACAGCGGTATCACACTTTCGCTCTAGTTCTCTTTGCGCGCGAACGAACGAGATAAAAGGCGTGATATATCACGTGCTAGCCCAGCAGCCTTGCTATACAGCTAAAAAGAAAGAGAGCGAAGGTGAGATAGCGCTGTATCACGGTGGCATACTATACGGTGGCAGCACGGCTAGCATGCCACCCACGACAAAGCGTTTAAACGAGAAAAACGTCATGCGCGCTCTTTTTGGCATAAGTAAAATAATAAGGATGGAAGCACATTTCGATTTTTATCGTTTTCTCGGGGGTGGCATGCGAGGCCTACAGGCTGGCTTGTCGCTCTAGCTCTAGCAATAGCTAGAGCTAGAGCGACAAGCCAGCATCGACAAGATTGCGTAGGAAGAGGAAAGGCAGCGCACTCTCATTTCAGAAGCCAAGACCTACTTTGGGTCGCTGAGCAAAAGGAATTAGTTAATTAAATCTCATCAAATTCCATGTAATTATCAAGCTATCTTTTCATGGCGATGTTCCCTCTTTAATTCCCTCTAAAATCAGTCATAAAAATATTAATTTATCTCCCTGTATGAAAAACTTATCTGCCATAGATAAGATAACGTTATGACTTTTAATTATTTGTGTACAGCTTTAGATGTAATCATAAAAGGAAGATGCTCGGATTATGGCCTTGTAATTGTAACTGGATTTTATTTCAACCGATATGGCTATAACTATAAGTTAGTTAACTATTTTTAGGTGTTATTCTTTGTAGAACCGGATCGTTGTCCCATATATAAGGTCTAACAAAATTAGGTGAAACTATTTTAAGGGGATGATCAGACCATCAAACTGAACAACTTTCTCTATGGGACCAATATCGAAATCGCGAATAAAAAATCTGCTGTCCCATACATTTAGGTCGAGTAGGTTTGTATGGAACAGCTGATTTTTTTTTCGTGTTAGACCTTATAGAATAAAAGAGCCTTTCTGACGGATTCCCGAATGTTTTTTTTTAGCAATTTAGGTAGGTCCTTCCGACAGTTTTTTAAGCGTATGAGCAGACCATCAAACTGAAAACATATTTTTCTATTTGAACAACATCGATCCCATTAAAACATTTTATGTAAAAAAGTAGCTAAGACTCACAACCCTTTTACTCTTAAAAGTTATGAGATCTCATTTTAAGCTAAGTCTTGAGTAAGTGTTCATCTCGGTCTAATAAAGTTATAAGGCTTGGCCGCTATCCTCCTCCCATGTAGAGCCAATGCCTATAAGTCTCAGTATTAAATCTTGGTCTTTATTTTGTTTGTTTTGATTGGCTCTACATGGGATGACGATGACGGCCATGCCTTTTAACTTTATTTGACCAAGATGAACACTTACTCAAGTCTTTATGTTGTACCATTTATACCCTCTATGCTGTTCAATATATACAATGTTCAATACGTTCAATGTATATGTCCGTGTGATATAATTTTAAATACAATTTAATTTAATTTTTATTTTGCTGCATCTTCCCCTTTTTTGTGTTATCTAAGTACACAGTTCAGTCAAGCGACTGCATTCAGCTGGATTCCTTTACCGGAACAACGTTAAATTTTATTTTATTCATATAATTGTTTAGTTCTCACATTAATTAATATCCGTTTAGTTAAGAAGTCCCGTGTCACGCCTCTTAAATGTTAAGAATAAAGGTCAAAATAGATTAATTTGCGGGTTTTTAATTGTTGAAACGGCCAAAAGGCGGGGAAAGCTTTTGTTTACTTTATATAGTCTCATGGCAGGATACTTATGACGTTGTAATAAGTGTGAAATTTGCGTGACTGACAGGAACGAAGTGACTTGCCGTTAACTCGGGTGTAAATAATAAAGGTGACAGTTTATGGCTTTTCTATTGCATTTTTTGTATTTTGAATTCCTTTAAGTTAGGTAAAATTTCTGGGAACAATGGAAAATATCAAGAAAAAACCTTTCTAAACATACATGGTGTAAAATTAAATGCGTTACATACTTAAGGGTTTGCTTCAGACTATCAAACTGAACAACTTTCACTATGGGACCAACACCTTGAAATGATGAAAAAAAAATCTTTTATGGAAAAGCAGACTTAATTTTTATTTTGAGCTTCGGTGTGGCGCGTTGCGGAGAGATATGGAAACTCAGTCTGGAGGTCCGGGTTCGAATCTGCACCGACGACATGCAATGTGCCAATGAGTTTTTATAACTTTATAGCTGACCCGGCGAACCTGCCGCCTCAGAATCAGTTTTACCCGACACACACTTGCCCATTTTTTGTTTATAAACCTTCCCTGGCATGTGCACAACAACCCACCAAAGTTTCATCGCAATCGGTCCAGCCGTTCTCGCGTGATGTCGTGACCAAGGGAAATAGGGATTCATTATACAGGGTGAAATTGATATCATTAGCATCCTTTTAAACTAAGAGTCTACCCATCAAACTGAACAACTTTTACTATGGGAGCAAACTTTTTTATTTCATGATGGTTTCTGAAATGACTAACAAAAACCTAAACAAAATGAGCAAAAATTTTCCCTTAAGTAAATTTACCATAAATTTGCACCTTTCGACAAAGGATTACGTACAAAAAACTAGCCATTTATGACAAACAAATAAATCATTTTGAATTAGGCTAATTTAATGAAATTGCACCTTGATGTGAAAAAACGACCCTAAAACCAAAACTAAAAGTCAAACAGTAACGTGTTGTACTTCATTTGAATCAGCATTAAATCAGCAAGTTTTTTTAATACAGGGTCACTTTTCCGTAATACATTATTTTTTCACAGGGTGCTCTTAAAGTGACAAGTTATTTTTTGTAACGCTTCAAAATTTACAGAAAAAAATTTATTGCTCGTTAAATTTGGTACCAAGAGCTGCAGTACAATTTTTGTAGTGTTGATACATTATCGAGTCATAATACAACACCTTTTGTTTCATTGTTTTTAATCAATTTTTTTTTCATTCAATTGTAAAAAAATTCGGTAGTTTTATTGAAAAACACAAAAATATTCATAACTTTTCATGCAATGAGTTTATGGCCATGCTGTAGAAAGATTTTTTGTAGGAAATTATCTCCTTTATCTCCCTGTTTCGTTTGATCCACGACTTTTTGACCAACCTGTATAAAGTATTTTTAATTCATTTATTTGTATTTATAAGGCTCTAGAGTTAGCTCTAAAACCTTACACCACGCCCGTTACCTTGACGACAGTCATTAGACTCTGCTTATCGTTTCAGAAGTTTACCCTAACTTCGAATGTCAAAACACCGTATCTACAGCCAGTTCCCGTGATCCTGTCACCGTCACCGTCACCCCAAACAAGGCTTTGCCTCGCCGACAGCCAAGCGCGTCAAATATTTTAAAAGTTTACCTCGGTTAGGAGCACGCATTATTGCGTGACGTTTTCATGTTTGGTTTAAGTTATAAGAGGTAATTACCTATTTATTTATTGTATATCAATGATGAAGACGGCGGCGGCGGGCACGCGTTGGATGAAGGCAGCGCAGGACCGGTCGTTGTGGCGATCCTTGGGGGAGACCTATGTCCAGTAGTGGACGTCTATCGGCTGAGATGATGATGATGATTTTATGATTCTATTCAAACGGTTTAAATACTTCAAATGCAACCTATAACACGAGAAACAAAAACTAACAGCGTAACATTTTATTAATGAAATCGGATAAAAAAATTGCATCCTCCCATTGCTAAACGAATTTTGCACCACACCATAAGTTTCATAACTTGACTTGTTTATAACGAGGCAATGAAAGCTTTGAGTGGTACATATACACAGCTAATTATAGGTAAACATAGTACATGCATATAATGGTGTACGAGGGGAGGTGCGGCAGAGTTTCATACAATATTGTTTAATTATTACAAGAAATGGGGAATGCGGTTACTTCATGAAATCTTAAGAAGTTTTACCCATACCTATGATAAATCAGGGGTGGCGAACCTTTCAATATTTACCTGCCAATTTATTGTTATAGAAATGCAAATCATCAAATAAAATTATTGAAAAAATAAACGCCCTAAAATGATTGTAATAAGTAGTAAGTAGTTTATTTGTTTTAAAGTAAGTTATTTTATAATAAGTGTTTGTCCTTACAAATACAGCACTATTTTTTAATAACTAGAAAAATTGTAAGGGTGTATCCAGATAACGAATAGAAACTAAACAACTTTCCCTTATTAGCATGGGTCGAAAAACAGGAAAAAGTTTGACAGCTATCTAAACCTCATAGATGGCATTATTGCTGATTATTATCGATTTTGTACTAAGTAAGTTCAGCATGAAAAATATATACTAAAACCTTTGACTATTTATTATAAGGACTAGCCTTGCGGTAGCATTTCCCCACGGTATAAGATCAATTAATCATGTGCATTTACATTCAATTTTATACCTTATCACTAAACGAGACAGCCTATAATTGCGAAATAATAATTTCGAACTTAGAACGTTTGGGGTTCACGCGAGACTACTTTTCATGATTTTTAACGTTCAAAATTAGAATCTAAAGTTACGGGAATACAAACCAAAGGTGCGGATTTCATGTTACCTCGCCCACCGCAAAAAAAGTGGCAGAAATGTTGTTAGTAGAATCTAGTCCCTATATAAGTAGTCAAAGACTAAAACTATGCAGGTAGCTAATTAAAATAATAAATGTCTTCATTGTGTTATCAGCTGCGTACGATCGGCGACATGACGCGTTGAACACGGCTAATTGTTCAAATTGCCGGGCGTTCCCCAATTAAGGGTTAAACTCGACGTTTTAGACCCAATAAACGTATATTTTTAAACGAATATTTTTGTGGTAAGGAAACTAAATATTGAGGTAAGTGCGAGTTGGAAATAACAATATGGGTCCCGTACACCTTTAATCGCTAGGTAGAAAAGAAATACTACTAAACAAGTTTAAGATTCTGAAAGTAAGCAAGCAGTAAACATTCTATAGTAAGGAAGGAACTGTTCGTTCTTTAGGTGAAGCCCAAAAATCCAGTGCTTTTAAAAATAATATTTAACTCGAAATCAATATTACATAACAAGAAAAAAACAAAAAATAGTACAAACATTATTATCACGTTTGGTAATCTCATTTCCCGAAGAAGATGCAGTAGAAATTGCAACTAGCATGGTAAGTATGTAACTGTAATTGCAACTAATATACATATAGGGTCCTTCTCAATATACGGCGGTTTTTAAGGGAATGGTCAGACCATCATACTGAACAACTTTCTGATGACAAAAACATAGAAATCACGATAAAAATCAGCTGTTCCGCTGTTCCATACCAAACTGCACTTCTACTAGACCCTCTGATTTTTTCCACAATTTCAATGTTGTTTCCATGTCGAGAGTTTTTCAGTTTGATGATCTGATTGAACCCTTTATGTCAGTTTTTAATTAAAAAAGATATTTAAATATGTTAAAGAATACAGTTGCATTACTTTAAGAGGTGATTGTACCATATAGGAAATTCGCAAAAAAATTTTGGACTTTCCATACTAAATGCAATCAGCTGACCGAACGTTTGTACGAAAAGTGGGAAAGAAATTGCGAATTTCCTGTAGGTTTCTTTGGGAAAGTTGTTCAGTATCATGGATACAATCACCCCTTTAAGGGATGCAACTGTTTACCCTAACACCCTGCATAGATAGACCATAATAAGACCATTAACCATTAGGTATTAAATATTAGGTATTAAATATTTTGAATCTCTTTTTCATGGGTCTTGGATACTAATTGTAGGGGACCCTAAAAACACACCAAAATGTTCGTTTAGTGCGGTTCCTGTTTAGTTATAGTTAGTTACTTTTATAATACTTGTAATTATTATAATACTTGTAATTATTATAATACATGTAATTATTATACGGTACAAATATTGAGTTGATGAAGTATTTATACCGTTAAATTATCTAAGAAACTTGTGGTTTTTAGACTGAATTGACGATTGTATTCAAAAAATTTGGGCGAACGGGATGGAAAAAATTAGCCTACTCATGAGAAAACCTACTTTTATCCCTGTTAGCGCGCTTCATACAAACGAACTAGAATTCATTATATAAGGTCTAACAAAACTAGCTGAAACTATTTTAAGAGGATGATCAGACCATCAAACCGAACAACTTTCTCTATGGAACCAATATCGAAATTGCGAAAAAAAATCTGCTGTTCCATACAAATGTACTCGACCTAAATGTATGGGACAGCAGATTTTTTTTTTCGCGATTTCGATATTGGTCCCATAGAGAAAGTTGTTCGGTATGATGGTCTAATCATCCCCTTAAAATAGTTTCAGCTAATTTAGTTAGACCTTATAGAGCCAATAACGAAATTGCGAAAAAAAATATCTGCTGTTCCATAGAAAATTTCAATAGCTTCTCGATAAAAGTTTATGTAACAGATGTTTTTTCGCGATTTCATATTTGGTCCCATAGTAAAAGTTGATCAGTTTGGTGGTCTGAAGCACCCTGTTCCAGCTTCAAAGCGGCCAACGTTCCACATTCAATGACATTTTTTTTAACACGATGTAACTAATATCTGTGTCTCTGGTTTGTTAAATTTTCGTTAAGAGCCTACCGAGCCGAAACTTGCCCCCCCCCCCCCGGATCCAAGCAGGAAGATAAAAATGCCATACCATACGATATGATGATGATGATGATGAACATTTCAAAAAAACATGAATGTCGCATTATAGTCCCGATTGGCTTTCAATTTATCGAAACATTACGGATTATTATGTTTTATGCTTGCAGCAAAAACTAAGAACTAAAATATTATAAAAACAAATCCGCAGTGACCCGATAAATTGAAAATCGGCAATGACTACAATGTGACATTCTTGTTTTTTAGAAATATTGTTTAATTGTTTAGAAATAAAAAAATACGATTGGGGGCAGCACAATAGGCTGGGTGCAGCGTTTTTTTGTTCGAGCATCACGCAAAAACTACTGAACCGATTTTGATGAAACTTTTTGTGTCTAAAACCTTATAATTAGATTTAAAAACTGGTGTATCTTTTATCTCGCTACGATGACGGGAACCGGTGTGGACGAAGTCGCGGGCAAAATCTAGTCTATCTATCTATCTATATCTATCTTTATCTATGCTATTATAAAACTGTAATAGGAAGTTTGTCTGTACATTGAAGATATTAACAAAAAAAAGTTACGATATGGTTTTTAGGTGTCCCTGATTCCATTTCACCAATTTTTGGATTTTTTGTCTGTCTGAATGTTTGTTTGGGTGTTTGTTTGTTTGTTTGTTTGAACGAGTATCACGCAAAAACTACTGAACCGATTTTGATGAAACTTTTTTTGTTTGATAGCTTATGATCTGACTTAAAATCTGGTATATAATTTGTGCGGACGAAGTCGCGGGTTAACGCTCGTGATTCATAAAATTAATGAAGTTGAATTTTTTTTTGTATTTTCCCCATCTTCTAGCAATAATTTAATCAAGAATGTATTAATTCGCATCTACGTAAACAGTAGGCATTGTCTATGGTTACTTTCTACCCTGGGGCTGTAATAAAACCATTGTTTTTAAACTAAACAATAACTAATAACTCTTCTACTTGAACGTTTAAGATAAGCAAGTAACCATACCGATTTCATAAATAAAACATAATTATTTTATTTACTTACTTTGTGTTCTCAAAAAGAGAATAATAACCTAATTTATTTTAATAAAGGAAAAGATATTAAACATTTATTATTTTGACGACCCGGTTGGTGTAATGGTTACCACGCCGGACTGCCAAACCAGGGTTCGAATCCCGGTTCTGTCATGGATGTTTATATGTTTGTGCCGTTGTTGGTATGGTTTCCATAATAAACAACCTATAGTGCTTGCTTGGTAAAATTAAAATGTATGTGCCTGTGAGCGTTATTTATTTATAATTTATTACAATATTATAATTCTTAGCTCAACATTTCAGAATTTGTTGGAGAAAAAATTATCTTATATTATGTTATCGTAATATATCTAGACAAAATTTTGTAGGTAACTAAATAAAATGTCATCATAATATTAAAACATTATATCTATCTTATATCTATACATAATATAAAAGCAATATAAATCTAACATCTATACATATTATAAACAGTAATTATATTTATAAGTAACGAGCGTTAACCCGCGACTTCGTCCGCACAAATTATATAAGGTCTAACAAAATTAGCTGAAACTATTTTAAGGGTATGCTCAGACCATCAAACTAAACAACTTTCTCTATGGGACCAACATCGAAATCGCGAAAAAAATCAGTTGTTCCATACAAACGTATTTGACCTAAATGTACGGGACAGCAGATTTTTTTTCGCGATTTCGATATTGGTCCCATAGAGAATGTTGTTCAGTTTGATGGTCTGATCATCCCCTTAAAATAGTTTCACCTAGTTTTGTTAGACCTTATATACCAGATTTTAAGTCAGATCACAAACAAACACACAAACAAACAGACAGACAAAAAATCCAAAAATTGGTGAAATGGAATCAGGGACACCTAAAAACTATATCGTAACTTTTTTTTTGTATCTTCAATGTACAGACAAACTTCCTGTTACAGTTTTATAATAGTATATAGATAAGACTACTAAGTAGGTACCTTCTCTGATATGTTTTTGACCACCCGCACCCCAAAAGGGATTGTCGTCAGTAGTTTATTGTGTACGCACGGCGACACATCAAGCTATACAAAACCACCATAAGCTGGCCGCGCGACGGTATACGTTACTTGACCTACGCGCGCCCAGCTTATGTTGGTTTTGTATAGCTTGATGTGTCGCCGTGTGTACTTAAATTAATTACTACAACTTTAGAATATGGTTAGTAGTACAAAATAAAAATATTACCTACTATTTGGAAGTTATAGCAAAGTTTCTGAACGCTTCGAAAGGGAATGCGGTCGTGAGCTTAGTGTCAGATCTGACAAAATTTCTCAGATGAATGAAACTAAACATATTATACGAAATTTCACAAAAAATCCTACTTGACGAAATTAATATTTGTAAATATTTGTTTAATCCATGTCTTAAAGTATAAACACCCTTTTGGAATTTGTTATTTGTATAAAAATAATTTTTTAATCGTAACAATGTTAAATTATACAAAAATGAAGAAGAAAAAAATAAAAAAAGATAATCAACCACTATAGGCCCCGACGAGATTCGAACTCGTGATCTCCTGTTTACTAGACAGGCGCTTTAACCAACTAAGCCACGGCGCCTCATGCCTCTAGCTGCGAAATCTCCTACCGCTAGCGTCACTCACGCCCGAGTTTCTTCGAACAATTTTATCAGTTGAATATCTACGTTTGCTTACAAAATAATGTATGCTGACAAACTTTAATTATTGAAATCGATTATTTATACGTTGTGATAGGATAATAAATATGAAATAGGTACATCAGCATCAGGCCTGGATGGTATCCGTCCGCTGCATTTGAAAGAGCTAATTTCTCCAACTGCTGGAAACAACGGTCACCACTTGCTTGAAGTTTTGACTAGATTGTGTAACTTCCTGCTGAGAGGAACATTAAATCCACTTGTCAGCCCTTACTTATATGGAGCCTCCCTTTGTGCTCTAACTAAAAAAGATGGTGGGATTAGGCCTATTGCGATAGGTAATACCATCCGGCGCTTAGTCGCAAAGCTAGGTTGTTTCGCTGTAAAAGAGGACGCCTCTTCCTACCTGCAACCGCGCCAGCTGGGTTTCGGGACGCCATTAGGGTGCGAGGCTGCTATACATGCCACCCGTGCCTTTGCCCATGCTTCGGAAAACTCCGGCGCAGTCATAATAAAACTGGATTTAAAGAATGCGTTCAACAGCGTGGAAAGAGACACAATCCTTTCGAAGGTCAGAGAACGCATTCCGAAACTCTACCCCTTTTTACATCAGTGTTACTCAGCCCCTAGCAAACTGTACTATAATACGAATACTATTTTGTCGCAAGTAGGCGCACAACAGGGTGACCCATTGGGCCCTTTGATCTTCAGTCTGGCAATTCAAGATTTAGTCACCTCATTGGAGTCACCTTTGAACACCTGGTACCTGGACGACGGTACTCTAGGAGGAGACCCGCAGGTGGTGCTTAGAGATGTCCAGCTCTTAATCCCGGGGCTAAAAGCCATTGGACTCGAAATCAACACCAATAAATGCGAGTTCTTTGCATGCGACCAGATCGGTTTATCATCACTCAACAACTTTGAAGCAGAATTGCCAGGCTTAAGAAGAATAGACAAGGATGCTTTGACTCTCCTCGGTGCCCCAATATTTTCAGATGCAGTCCCCGCGGCATTACGAGCAAAAAACGACTCTCTTTTGTTATTGCAGAACCATTTTGCTCATTTATCGTCCCATATTTCACTAATTTTGCTACGCAATTGTTTTGGCTTGCCGAAGTTAACATACACCTTGAGAACTTCACCCACCTGGCGCTTTCCGTCTGAAGTCGATTGCTTAGATCAATCCCTAAAAGTCAGTTTAGAGAAGGTTCTCAACGTGCGCCTAGATAATGCAAATTTTACTCAAGCGTCCCTCCCTATCCGCCACGGGGGTTTAGGTGTGCGACGCGTTCAGGATACGAGCCTCCCAGCGTTCTTGGCGTCTGCGAATGGTGTGGTGAGTCTGGTTACTCGATTACTCTCAGTGGATGGTGCCAGCGTCGTCATTCCTTTCGTGGACGAAGCCTTTGAGGCTTGGTCTAGGCTGTGCCCCAATATGCAAGCACCGTCCACACCTACAGTTCAGCGGGAATGGGATGAGATTAGGTGTAACATAATCCTTCAAGAACTGATTTCCAACTCGTCCGGCTCGAATTTAGCACGCTTAAGAGCCGCATCACAAGTAGAATCTGGCGCATGGCTACATGCGCTTCCTTCGCCCCATTTAGGGACACATCTGGATAACGACTCCCTCAGAGTGGCAGCGGCCCTAAGACTGGGGTGTAGCGTATGTGTTCCACACACCTGCGCTTGCGGTGCAGCAGTGGAGGCAGACGGCTTTCATGGTCTGAGCTGCGTCAAATGCGCAGGAAGGTCTCCGCGGCACCACGCGCTTAATGATATTATTCGTCGAGCGCTGGTGTCCGCCAATGTTCCCTGTACAACTGAGCCACCTGGTTTGAGCCGTACCGACGGGAAGAGACCAGACGGATTGACCCTTGTACCGTGGCAAAAGGGCAAATGTCTTCTATGGGATGCAACGTGCGTATGTACGTACGCTGCATCTTACTTGAGAGGTTCCATTCGAGTAGCAGGGTCGGCAGCGGAAAGGGCAGCAGTACGTAAACACCAATGTTACACAACTTTGGAGCAGAGCTACTTATTCGTGCCCTTCGCTGTGGAGACGGCGGGCCCGTGGGGTCATGAAGCAAAAACTTTTATGAGGAACCTGGGCAAACGTTTACGGGATGCGGGTAACGGTCCTCGTGCCGGGTCATACCTAGCCCAACGCATATCATTAGCGATTCAACGCGGAAATGCAGCCAGCATTATGGGCACCTTCGGGCCAGGTATGACCTGGGGCGGGCTTTTCGACTAAATAGGATTAGTTAAATTTGTAGTTTAGAATGTTTAGAACGGTTTAAGTTTAGGGTAAGTTTTATTTGTGCTTTTACTATTTTATTCCTTTAAATAAATATTTAAAACTTAAAAAATAGGTATACTTACATCTTAAATGCGTCACTGTGGCGTTACGTATGTACTTTAAGGGGTATTTCAGACCATTTTTATTTAATAACACTTTATTGTACCCACAGAAATAAACATGAAAACAGCAATTACAAAGGACGAGCTTATCTTTAAAGAGATTTCTTTTAGCAAACCCGTGAAGCATCAAATTAAATAACTTTTATTATGGGACCAAAATTTTAAAATCGCGAAAAAAAATCTGCTGTTTCATACATTTTGATCGAGTAGCTATTGAAATTTTCATTAGAAAAACCGACTTTTTTTCGAGACTAACTTTGGCCCCTTCGTAGAAAGTTGTTCAGTTTGATGGTCTGAAGTACCACCCCATAAAGTATGTAACGTAAAGTTTTAATTGGGGGCGTTTAGGATAAGTAATGAAATGCATTGAGACCATTTTTAACCGACTTCAAAAAAGGAGGAGGTTTCTTAATTCGACCGTATATATATATATATATATATTTTTATGTGTGTTCGCGGATAACTTCGTCGTTTATGAACCGATTTTGATGATTATTTATTTGTTGGAAAGAAGATATATTAGTTTTTTGGCTTGGCTTGACATCGCCTTCTATCAAACAAATTAATGTTTTTATGATGCGAACGAAAAAGTCATCGGTTGCAATATTATTTTTTAATTTTTTAGTTTTTTTTAAAGCGGTTTTAATTTTTTAGAATTCATGTCTGGTTGTCTATTTCTTTGTGCACGCATCACCTAAAAACTACTGAACCTATTCGAATGAAGTTTTCAGAAAAGCATAGAGCTTAGCTTGGAATAACATTCAGGCTTTATTTCATTGCAATCGGTTCATTCAATCAAAAGTTATGACTTACGACTATTTATTATTAAAGACAGTGATCTACGCGTACGAAGTCGCAGTCGCCGCTGATAGTCAATGGGTCATTATTTTATTCCGGGTACCATAATCCGGTCCCCTTCAAAGGCAACGGAACAAAGGCGCTTTGTTAGTAAAATAGGTAAATTCCGAAATAAAACTGTTATCGGTAGCTGCCGAATAAGAAGTCAGTCTTAGAAAAACGTAGGAATTAAAGTAAAATAGTATACTTTTTTGCAAATTACGGTAACTCAGTTGTTTGTGTAAGCAACGCAATATAATATTGAGGGACGGTAACGCAGTGGTTATTTTGCTGAAAAAAACATCAATAAATTTAAGAAGTAGCAAGAAAACATCGCTGCAAATGTCTTTAATGATTACTATAAAAAATGATGAACAAAAATCGGCATAAAAAGGTAAAAAAAGACTTATGGAATTCATAAAATAAAAGAAAATAAAATTGTATTCAAATTGTACCCTGAATAAAATAATGACCCCAATAATAAATTATATGGTAATAAAATAATAATAAGGCAACAATATAAAATTACCTAAAGTTAAATCGGTAGACGACAATGAAATACAAATGAGCTAATTTACACAACAATGAATGAACTACCTTACAGAAGTGAGCTTCGAATGTAGATGGTTGTGACCAATGCATAGTGTGCTATAGTGACTAGATTGTGTAGCGTAAGCAGAAAAATGTTGTTTCCAGTGGCGTAACTACACTATGGGGGCAAAAGTTGTTTGTGGGTGGGGCCCTCGCGATCTGAAATCAGAAGAGATCTTCTTCTTATCGTGTGGGCAGAGCCCTGGTGTCAGAGTTTTTTCAGACCGCCTTACAGCCTCTGACGTGGTTTTTATGTAACGACTACTACCACCAGAGATAGTAGCCGGGACCAACGGCTTAACGTGCCATCTGAAACACGGAATCATTTTTCTTTTCAGATAATCAGGTGATGCAATGCAATTTCCTAACCAACTGGGGGAAAACGCACAAAGTGACATATCAGTAGGCGTCCTCCGTGGGAATCGAACCCACGACCACCGAGTCGAGAGCCCAACGCTCTTAACCATTAGACCACGGAGGCAGTTAGAAGAGATTCAAGCGTACTGATATGGTTTGGTCGTTGGAAAACCATTAAAAACCTGGAGCGAATGAAAGGATCTTAAGGCGGTTGCAGAGGGGTCAATTTTATACAAAACTTTGACGCACAATACGCGTAGACGGTATTAATATAAGTAACTTTGTATACATGGAAAAATTGTATAGGTAATCTAGATGCCGCGTAACAAATAAAATTTGCAATTTATAAAATAATTACGAAGATAAAAGGCTTTGAAATTTTTCATACAAAATTTTAAAAGCTTTATATCTTCGTAATTATATTATAAATTGCAAATGTTATTTGTTACGCGGTAACTAGATTTTCTGAACTATTTTTCCATATATATAATATTATTTTTATTAATTCCGTCTACGCGTATTGTGCGTCAAACGTTTGTATGGACTGAAACCACCTTAAGATTTTACTGTAACACAACTTTGCAACACAATAAAAAAGCTCGAGGGCAAATCTATAATACAGTCTAAATCCTATCAAGCAAAGTCTAAGTTCTGGACCAAGCGAAGCGAGCTCGATATTTTACTGCAATGTGACGAGATTGGAAACAGTCAGAAATCAAAAGGGATGGCCCACTTCCAAGATACGTCCATGCTAATAAATGCCCGTCTTCACATGGCAGTACAGTTTAGGTTCTCGGTGCCCCTTCAGTTCAGGCCTGGGGGTCCTGGCATTTAGCCAGTAATTACTCCAATAGCTGTTTTTCTGGGTCGGGGCAGTGGCTGGCCTATGGTGGTGGTTCATCAGCCTAGCATCGTCCTCTGCTGAACATAGGCCTCTCCCAAGGCCTGTGATGGGCCTTATGTCTTCGGCCTTCCACATCCAGTTGCTCCCACGCTATCGAATAATATGAAAGCTTAAATACAGGGTGCGTCATAATTCTTCAGACCCTCAAACTGAACAACTTTCACAATGGGACCAAAACTGAAATCGCGTAAGAAAATATTAGGTGTTCCATAGAAAATATCAACCGCTACTAGAACTAAATCTATGGAACAGCCGTATTTTTTTTGAGATTTCGATTTTGGTTCTAGAGTAAAACTTGTTCAGTTTGATGGTCTGAAGCACCCCTTTAAGTATGTAACGTAAGATTACACCCTGTATAAAAAGCTTACATACTGACTGGTATGCATTACTTTGCTGTCTCTACATTTCGTTATCGGTAGTCGGTACGAGACAGGAATACTATTGGAACGCGTGGGAAATGCGCCTGCGCGGCTTGCAGCGACGCCTAATTGTTATTGTTACCGGATAGCACTTTTACTACTTAGTTCTATAATTAAAATCATTATACAGAGTGAAATTGATATCATTAGCATCCTTTTAAACTAAGAGTCTACCCATCAAACTGAACAACTTTTACTATGGGAGCAAACCGATCGGAATAAATAAAAAATCTGCTGTTCCATACTAAACTGCAATGCCTACTCGACTCAAATGTATGCAACAGCTGATTATTTTTTTGCTCCGATCTGTTTGCTCCCATAGTAAAAGTTGTTCAGTCCTATGGGTAGACTCTTTTTTTTAAAAGGATGCTAATGATATCAATTTCACCCTGTATAAATGTACCTCTATCTACATACAAGATGTAAAAAAAACACCAGTAATATTCAAAGGGTTAGTTTAAACCATTAAACTGAGAAACTTTCACTATGGAAACAATGTCGGAAAAAAATTTACTTTATTTCATTGCAATCGGTTCATTAAATTATAATTATTTAGTCAGTGGTCTCCGTAGTACATAATAATTCGGATTATTCAGACGCTCAAATGAGCTAAATGAGCGTTTTTCTTTTGGTTTTCTAGGGGATCGATAGATGGCGCTACGGTCTGTGCGAATAAAGGTCAAAATTTCAAAAAGGGTTTCTTTAAAATAATTAAGAGGGAAAATATGATCAAAAAAAAAAGCAAACGCATCCTTTGATGGAATATTTCATTATTTGCGAATCATTTTGATCGAAAATTTGAAACTGTTTACTTCTGACATGGTTGTATGGGCTCGACCCCTTGGCCTTAAAAAAAATGGCAGGCACAGTCTTGACATGATTTTGACAGAATCTCACGAACGTCTCTATGGAGCATGGTCTCAATAAACATGTCATCTGTTGCATTTTTTAGGAAATAAAATTCAAAAGAAAAGAAAAACGCTCATTGAGCTGAATCGGACCGTTTTGTGTAGAACATGTAGCTCTTAAAATTACCAAAAAATATTGTAGTTATTATAACAGGAGTGCGATTTTTGAACATCACAAGTTATAATCAGCAGTACAAAGGTGCATAATCTCCATAGTAATTTTGAAATTTTCTACTGCTGATATCAAAGTGGGATGTTCAAAAATCGCACTCCAGATCGTATTTCTGATCTGGTGGCCGAAGCCGTGGTCGTATTCACATGTTTCTTCTTCTTCTGCCTGCCCTTATCCCACTATTTGGGGTCGGCGCAATGTGTCGTCCTCCTCCATTCATCTCTTTTAGCCGTCATTTCTTTGCACATTCCCTTTTTACACATGTCATCTTTCACACAATCCATCCATCTTTTCTTTGGTCGTCCTCTCTTCATGCAGCCATCTACATTCATATTATAACACTCGTCTTGTAATATGAAACTCATCTCTTCTCATCACATGTCCATACCACGATAATCGATTACCGCGTAGCTTTTCATTCACAGGAGCCACTTTCAAACTTCCTCTAATATCATTTTTAATCTTGTCCATTTCTCCTCCAAAATTAAACCGATTTAAATAACTCATTCAAGAATAATATGAGAAAGACTTGTGCTATGTTCTCCTTTTATTGCTTAGCTGGATGTCTGAACACAGCGCTAAAAGTGAGCAATTTTCTAAGGCTCCTAGTTTAAATTGTAATAAATTTATGGAAAAAATCAAACATGAAATAGGTAACATAGATTATATGGTAACAAAATATTTGGTCTAGTGTCATTGATCATTATCCAGGGAGGAAACAGGGAAATACGTTTGTATGAACTAAACGGCACTAGCCTATCCTCTTAAGTACCTATCTAATTTATCATATTCTAATAATTTATCGTCAAAGAATTTCTAAACATTGTAGTATTATTTATTTATAAGACATTTCTTTAGGTTATTATCTTCTCTTCTTATCAGGTGGGCAGAGCCCTGGTGTCAGAGTTTTTTCAGACCGCCTTACGGCCTCTGACGTGGGAAAATAGCCGGGACCAACGGCTTAACGAAGCCATCGGAAGCACGGAATCATTTTCTTTTCAGACAATCAGGTGATTCAGCCTGCAATGTCTTAACCAACTGGGGAAAAACGCACAAAGTGACATTTCACTCGGTCCTCCGTGGGAATCGAACCCACGACCTCCGTGTCGAGAGCTAATGCTGTTAACCATTAGACCACGGAGGCAGTTATTAAAATTAAATAGTATAAGTCTTTAAACTTTTTTATACAGGGTGTAAGTGACATCCGAGCAAATACTAAAACGGTGAACTCAGATCATCAAACTGAACAACTTTCACTATGGAGCCTACCTCAGGAAAAGACAAAAAAAAATCAGGTCTCCCATACAAAACTGCTACACCTACTCGACTAAAATCTATGGGACATCTGATTTTTTGTCGCGTTTTCTGAGGTAGGCCCCATAGTAAAAGTTGTTCAGTTTGATGGTCTGAGTTCACCGTTTTAGTATTTGCTAGGCTGTCACTTACACCCTGTATATTGTATGTATGTGTTGGAAACCGCTGGTACGATATGGATGGAACCTGCCTTTCCTCTTAAACATAAACACGAACTGCTTCTGAGTTCCCGCCCTACTTCTTGTCTCGTAAACTTGTAAAGGGACAATAACAGACAAAGATCGATGTTGTGCGTAGGATATGTTCGTGTTGTCTGTCATGTCATGTTACTCATTAATTAATTTACGGTCTGTGGGTTCTTTGTCTTATTAATATTAAATAATAGAAAGATTTATTGTTATTAGGTACCTTAATAATATTCATCTACCCTACCTTATACAAAATTGTAATGGAAGTTGTGTTTGTACATTGAAGATATTTACAAAAAAGGTTACGATATGGTATTCAAATTACCGATTTTCATTGTTTTTTTTTTGTTCGAGCATCACGCATATCGTAGCGAAACAACAACCAGTTTTGAAGTCGAATCTAATCATAAGCTTTTAATAACATAAAGTTTCATCAAATTCGGTCCAGCGTTTGTTTGTTTTTCGAGCATGCGTTATGCTCGAAAAAACAAACAAACAGAACTGATAAAAAAATCTGTGATTCGCCAGGAACACCTAAACACCATAATGTAGCCTTTTATTGCAAATATCTTCAATATACTTCCGCATGGCTAGCATGCCACCCACGACAAAGCGTTTAAACGAGAAAAACGTCGCGTCGTGCGCGCTCTTTTTGGCGTACGTAAAATAATAAAGATGGAGGCGCATCTCGATTTTTGTCGTTTTCTCGGGGGTGGCTTGCGAGGCCTACTAAGCCTAGCTAGCATGCCACCCACGACAAAGCGTTTAAACGAGAAAAACGTTTTGTCGTGGGTGGCATGCTAGCCGTGCTGGACACAGTTCTGTCACAGTTTTATACAGGACGAGCGTTAACCCGCGACTTCGTCCGCACAAATTATATACCAGATTTTAAGTCAGATCATAAGCTATCAAACAAAAAAAGTTTCATAAAAATCGGTTCAGTAGTTTTTGCGTGATGAAACAAACAAACAAACAAACAAACAAACACACAAACAAACAGACAGACAAAAAATCAAAAAATTGGTGAAATGGAATCAGGGACACCTAAAAACCATATCGTAACTTTTTTTTTGTTAATATCTTCAATGTACAGACAAACTTCCTGTTACAGTTTTATAATAGTATAGATATAAAAAGAGGTGGATTTCACTATAGAGCCAAAATCGGGATAAAAATAATAAACCGCTGCTGTTTCATACGAACTCGACTCACATGGACATCTGAAATGTTGTCCTAATAGGTATAGCTAGTGAAAGTTGTTCTGTTTGATCGTCTACTAAACCAACAATTTAACTATTTGTATATTTAACTTAGGTTGTTTTCTACATTCTGTATACAAATAGTGTATATTGAACTAAGTAATTCGGCTTAGATAAATGATTCGCTGCGTTCCGTTCCCGACCGAATCATTTATCTAAGTAAGTAGGTTTCCCCATTAAATAAATAGAGATCCGGTAACTGTCAAAATAAAAATCTGACAAATCAAAAAACAACCATACAGAATAATAAAAACACGACAAAATAATCACCGAACCCTATTTACGACGTGTTCTCGTGCAAAATGAATTATTCTCCTTAAAAAAACATAACTTCGTTGTATTGTATATCCTTTTTATTGGTCGGCTCTTTTTATAAATAAATTGATAACCAATTTTATTGCCGCCATTTTATCGTTATGGCATTCGAGCATGCCATTTATTATTCCATCTCTCAGATAATCGTGTCGTCGCCACTCGTCGGCCCAAGGACGGCCCATTCATAGCCGTCGTCGGTAATTCTATAGGTGCTGCTGTTAATTTGGAACTTTATGGAATTTGTGAAAAGTCTAATAAGAGAGTGAATGGTTTGGTAATCGATAAGTTATTGGTTCGAACAGATCGATTGCCATGAACACTAGGTATGTAAAAAATTTATTGCAGTGATATCTCGTATCTGAGGCCACGATTTACAGATGAAAGCTTAGTGTATTTGTAGGTATCACAGATCTCAAAAACTAAAGGGAGATGTGAAAAGTGGGCGGGGTCAGTGTAGCAGCAATATGCACAAAAACGGAACACATTGCTCGCGACAGTAATGATTTAATACATTATGAGGCTGAAAGCCAGTTGAGATATTATGTATAAATAGTTTACAATGCTTGCGTAGTACTAAAGATTATTCGAACGTTGAGTTCTGATACCGCAATGGATAATGAGCACATTCGAGCTAACAAAATACTTTCTATCGCGTGCTACACTACGTTTCGTACTCAGCGCATTGGTTGGTATCTCTCTGGATCTCTATGGTCGTTTGAAATTGGACTGTAAAACGGCCGATTTCCCATTCTGCATACGGATTACGGGTCCTTAAATTGTTAACTTTGTTGGAAAACTTCTTTTTTAAGCTTACTATCGATTTGAGAAGTGCTCTATCAATTCGTAATCATCGATCTTTCAAACTTTACAGACATAAGAAGCACTGCTTGAATTGATGGATCTTTAAAGAAAGTGCGTACATTTTTGTATGAAAATCTTTTCCTTAATCATTGATTACAGGCAATCTCGACCATGATCTACTATAATGAGCTAGCTTATTATTAGAAGATAAGTCTAAAATCAATTTGGTCGGAACAATGAAGGTGAATTGTTGTTTCGTGTTTCTTGTTTCTTGTGTGCTATCTGATTTTGACCTGCTTATTTAAATATAACGATAGTGGTTAGATTCTACCGACAATAAAATCGTAAAACGTAATATAGTGAAAAAGTCCTGCAACTGTCTTTGCTGAACGTCCCTTTTTGTCCCCAAGGATGTGACATTATACAGAGTGAAAACTTTTGCTTAAGTTACATACTTGAGGGGGTGTTTCAGACCACGAAACCAAACAACTACTTAGGAACCATCAATTTTGAAGAAAAACATAATCAGCTGTTTCGAATACATTTTGGTCAAAGAGCTATTGCACTTTCTATAAAAAAATTCAGAACACACAGTCCATTCCATACAATGGAACAGGAGATTTTTTTTTCTTTTTACAAATATATTGATGGTCTGAAGCATATCAAGCAACTAAGGTCTTGCTTGATCTGCTCTGCTCTGCTCTGAGTACTCTAAATAATAAAGTTCCACCTCACAAATAAAATGCAGACATTTAACAAAACGCTCTCAAACCAGTAAGTCACTGCGACACGCACAATAATTATGTGGTTATCGCCAAATGAGGCCCGATAGTTAACAGATGTTTTAATTGATATAATCGCTTAATAGTTCCCGTTGCTATGAGCTGCTTTTCATTTTTAATTTAATACTTTAATCCCATTCACATGATAACTAGGGATGGTCGAAATGTATAATCATTCATTGCAAACGTATGGTAATGAAATTACTAAAGGGACTGCCTATGTATTTATACATAGGCAGAGATTGTTATCAGCCTGGATCCCACCCACCCCACGAAAAGGTTATAAACCTCCTTTTATCCATCACTTATGATGAGGATGGATTCCTAGTCGATTTTGACTACAGCGACTGCTAAACTTAATACAGCAATCAGGTGCGCAGCTTTGACTATTTAGTCAAAGGTGCGCAGGATATTTTGAAGTGAATCATGATGGTGATCGTGATCGCAGAAATTGTCATATCGTCTCTCTCCTGTACAACACCCTCCACAATCCGTCTGCTCCTAGTTACCTCCGCGAACGCTTTTCCTTCTCCCGTCCTTCTGACAAACCCTGTAGATCCCACATCCGTACCCTCCTTAATATCCCATCCCACACTACTGACTTCTATTCCTATTCCTTCACTGTCCATGCAGTCCGGCTCTGGAACTCTCTCCCATTTAATATAAGAGACTGTGAAACAATTGCTTCATTTAAAAAACAAGTCAAAGATCACTATCTCTCTCTTCATTCAATAAACTAGTATATTTATTTGATTCTCATTCTTTATAAATATATATATATATGTGTATGTATGTATATACCTGTATCTTTATATAATCATATCTATTTATTAGTGTTAAATACTGTTTTATTTGTTAAATGTGCACACTATGCCTGCCTCACTTAATATGCTCTCTCTCTTTCACGGGTTTGCTGGAAGAAATCTCTTTAGAGATAAGCTCGCCCTTTGTAATTGTCTATTATGCTGTTTTCATTTATATTTCCGTGTGTAAAATAAAGTGTTAAAATAAAAAATAAAATAAATGGTGCTTCATGGCTGTGTTCGACCACAGTGACTGATAATAGAAGTTGACTTTGAGAGCTTCATGAATTTGTGCTTGTGGGGACTTGACAAAAATGTCAACACCCACAAGTTATAGCAACGAAGCTAACAGATGGTGCTACGGTCGCACTCGCAAATGTGTACGTAAGACAACTTGCGACGTCACATTGGTAACCCGTTAGCCGCTACACATAAGGTTCACAATCGTATACAAGACATGAATCGCGCAAGAGAAATAATCGATTCTATTATACTATACAAGGTCCAACTAAGAACTGTTGGACCACGGCCGGTATCGGTAATCGTATACAAGACATGAATCGCGCAAGAGAAATAATCGATTCGATTATACTATACAAGGTCCAACTAAGAACTGTTGGACCACGGCCGGTCCCCAGGCTTCTCACATAGCCAGCATAGCCTGGTGGGAGATCTTCCCTTTTCAATGGAGGAACATTCCCAGTAGCACCTCCATAAATGCTCTTGGATGGCTGATGTAGCCTATCTTGGCTTTAAAAGTGCGTCCGCACAGGCTTCATGTAAATTTCCCATTACGATAGTTGTATCGAATGGCCGCGGATGGTCTGGCTTTAAGTTCATCGCGCTTAGCATCAAGATCAGCCCTACGCTTAGCCTCAAAGTTGAACACTATTCTGGTCTGTGTGCCTCCATCCCGGTCGATCTTTAGCAAGCTCCTCCCAACAACTCGGATCAATCCCCAAATCCTCATGTGCCGTTTTTGCACATCTTTGTACACACGGCGACACATCAAGCTATACAAAACCAATATAAGCTGGTCGCGAGACGGTATACGTTACTCGTCCTACGCGCGGCCAGCTTATTTTGGTTTTGTATAGCTTGATGTGTCGCCGTGTGTACCTCAAAAGCTGCCCGCCTTGTTTCTCGTTTCCATCACTATACTGTAGCTATATGTGTAGTAGCTCCTAGATATAATATGAGTAGTAACTCCTGTGAACTACGCCTATGTGATGGAAATGAGGAGAGATGGCTTCTAGGCTTCTTCTGGGTGAGCTCGCTACATCTTCGACCCCGTCTTCGTCCTGAGGACTAGATTGAGGTTAAGAGCAAACCAATACGTAATAAAAAAAAAGATGGGCACGATAGGTGGTCGACCACTACAGCGAGCCCTGTGATTACTCTACTTTGCCACAGAGCCTGCAACTAATTGAATAACCTCTTATTTTTGCTATACTTTTTTATTCCTTCCTCCCATATCCCATGTGGTAATCGCATCCAAGTCCTTAGCGCTATTCTCAATTTCATCAGCCCATAGCTGCTGGCCGCCCATAGATCCTCCTCTTGCAAGATCACAACCACCATTCGTTCAGGGCTTTGCTCCACCACCTCAAACCTGCAATTTGATCCCTGATCACACTTTGTCTTTCCATTACATGGCCACCACTATTCCTCGAGGGGAAACCAAACCGACCTACCTACCTCATTGATACCTCATTGAACTACTTACTTATACGTTACTGTGTTACCCCCGTAATGTACCCATTGTTTAACATTTTAAGAATATCCTGCTGGAATAGAATACGAATTTTAGTAGCAAAAACCTCAGATAAATTCAAAGGACGACTAAATGGTCGACTAAGTAAGTATACTCGACCGAAATAAAACCGAAACAAAATATTATTAAGGGTTCCACGTCCTGTAAAATAATAAGCGAATCATAAAACTCGGTGACTCCTTGGGAACACTAATAAAATCCTCACGATCTCAACCGGAAACATAAAAACTCAGGATATCGTTGTCAAAAAGCTTGCGCCAAGGGCACTTTAACCGGCAAAAATTTGTTACCAAAAACCTCAACACAAATGTAATAAAACAGGTTCGTACGTAACTCGGCTGGGTTATCTCGGATGGCGCGAATATACGCGGAATATGGCGCCAAGGCCAATGCCATGTACAATGACCTACATGAATTCGGTTTGAGATGTAGCACACACGATGTGATGTCAGAGTTTTAGACCATTTATGATTGGGTTGCCGTCTTATCGACTTTGTCGCCAGTTAGGCAGTTTATGGGATTTCATCAGGGTTTAGCAACAAATTTTTCGGGATATAGCTAAGCGTAATTAGCTACTTTCGAGAGATCTAATAAAATTACTTAAACAACAATAATAAACGTGTAAACAAACCGAATAAAAATCGTTGAGACAGAATAGGTGTCATCACACGGTAAAAAGGACGACTCTCATACAATTCAGCCGTACCGTATCACGGCAGTATAACTGAACAACGTTTTAAGAGAACCACGCGTTTATTTCCTCTGAAAAAAAATAAACCGCCCCTTTCTCCCTAGTCGTAGCAAGCGAAGAAAGATGAGATTAGGTACCTAGTTACCAGAGTTTTCTGCTCTTAAAAATCTACCTGAAGTTACATACATACATACGTATGTCCCACTACTGGGGTAGGCAGAGACAACAGATCGCCACAGGCTACGATTCTGACACACATCCTCCTGCTCAACATTCATAAGTTTCTTCATACAAGCTCGTCGGCTTCGGGTACCTTCTATTTGGCCCTTCTTCAGTACGCATCCGATTTGGTCAGCATACGTGCGCCTGTAGCTGAAGTACTTCAGTCATTTCGTTATTAGTTATTTTAACGCTGCTGATATATTGAGAACTCTACTCTAATCTAACAATCAGCTATTCGACAACTAGTAGAATCAGCAACTCTTTATCGGACGATTCGGACGATTTAAAACGCGCGCTTTGTATGAAAAATTGTACAAAAATAAGAATTGATCATACGCCATCAACATTCTCATTACTTTTTAGAGTTTATCCTGATATTAATAAAATTGTATTCAAGCTAAACAATTACAAAAAAAAAAATGAGTTTTTCAAACGTTTTTTTTACTGAACATGAATGTTATGCGATGTCGCTCATTCTGACACGAAACAAGACTGGGAAGATCTAAGAGGAAGGATCTCATAACTCTTAGGGGAAGATAAAACTACAATACGTTTTATGCATTCAACTACCAAAAATATCTACAGGGTTTGATTTTTCAAGCGGCGACTTCAAATTTTATGAAAATAGGCAACACAGTTTTTATGCGTGTATTCATTATTTGACATTCTTTCGAAGTGACGCTTTTATCACTGCGGAGATCGAGTAATATAATGCGTCTGTTATACGCCCACTTTAGGTTATTTGAATCATCCCACTGGAGTGGAAGTACATGTTTGCAGGTCGGTATGACCACCTCCTTATTTATATCATTTCTAATTTACTAAATACATACAGGGACGTTCATAATATGCTGACACTTTTTTAAGGGGATATTTCTATGGGACCAACGACGAAATCGCGAAAAATAATCAGCTGAATAGGTTTGCAGTTTTGTATGGAAGAGCAGATTTTTTTTTGCGATTACGATGTTGGTGCCATAGAGAAAGTTGTTCAGTTTGACGGTCTGATCATCCCCTTAAAAAAGTATCAGCATATTATGAAGGACCCTGTATACCCACGCGTGAAGAAATGGGGTAGGAACCATTTTTCAAATAGCTGCTTATTCTTTTTAAGAGGATATGTGAAAAAAATAGGATTCTTCAAAGCGTCATATATCATGAAGTACTAACAGTAGGAGCACGATTTGCGGATATTTGTAAATTGAACATATAATTGAAGTTTAGAAAAGAGCCAAAACACGATTAAGACACATTTTCTCGATAGAAAAACAAGCCAAAGTAGCCTCCGTCTTTATCGATAAACGCTTGGAACTGCTAAACGATGAATAACAGAAACACGAGACTTGATTTAAAAAAAAGAGATTGATATTTTATATAGTTTGATTAGAGCAGAATTGAACTTACATAAATAGTACAATCACAATTAAATAAAGTTTGTTTTACGCTTGCGTCGTTTCAGGCCCATCTCTTTCTCTCGCATCAGGCAGTTATACAAGCTATCACAGGCCCATTTCGTTTCAATTATTTTTCGACATTGGCCCTTAAAATCATGATCATCCCACTTCTGATACAGGGATGGACCCTGATCGAAGTGGAAGTGGCAAGACAAGACCGTCCAAAGGAATCCAAAAAAGTTTACAAAAACTATTTAGTAGTCAGGTGTATTCAAAATTCACATAAACCTAGCATGAACAATTAAAAATTTTATCGACATGAAATTCTCAATTTCACATGGACGTTTAGACAAGTTTTTTTTATTATTTAACACTTCATTGTTCACACGGATCTCTATTCTATAGGCATTGTTATTTAGATGTAATGGAAGTTCTTTAAAAAGGAAATAAATAAATAAGATTAAAAAAAAATTCCAAAAAAAAAACTTTATTTGCATATAATAATGAATATTCAAGGCTATCATATTCATCATATTAAAGGCGAGATTATTTCTAGATATTTCTTCCAGCAGGCTCTACGTAAGAGATTGGCGATTTCAAGACCTATCTGTATAGTAACTGTAGCATAATTGGATAAAAGCACAAATATTATAGTGCCACTTAACAGCGCATTATGCATTCTTGATTTGTGTGGGTTATGAAGGGTTATGGTATCAATTCGGATAAAAATTTGCAAAAATTTTATGAGACTTGGAGTCTGTCTATTGTAGGTATTTAGTATCTAAATTACTGTTTGCACTCAAACACATCTCAACATTTTTTAATCAAAATAATATCACATAGATAAGTTTTTGACTCTACCACCGCGTCGGACTTTTAATCAAAACAAAATATATAAAATACAATTACAAATACAATATAGAAAACCTCATACATCCCAACTGATTTATAAAGAACTAATTGCATTGAAGCAATAATTTCATAATTTTATTAATTAAAATGTAAAGTTAGTCGCATTTAAAGTTTTCATGCAAAAATGATTTGCTATTATTACAGCAATGAATGAAAGCGTGCTCATGGATAACATTGTTTTGGTAGTTAGTAAGGTGAGTGTGCCCGTGTAGGGTAGGTGGGTTGACAATGACATCGAGTTCAATAAATTTTAAATTATGCTTACAAATTATTTAATATTTTGAAAAAAATGTATCCTATGCTGAAACTTTGATAATTCGATTCTGCTCTCGACTCTAAACAAACTATTTTCTAGTTTTGTGTTTATTTATTAACACGTTGTATAGTGTATCATTGTCAAGACCAGACAACATGGTAATTCAAATATTTAATACCATCGTGATTTTTTAAATATAAACAGTAGGTACACGAAAATTAAATATTAATCATACAGAATGGGAACGCTAGTATTTTTGCCTGAATGACCCATTAGACTTTTTAATGCCCCATTAAGATAACAGTAACGCTATTAAGGAATTTTTTGCAAAAAATTTAGATAATTAGGTAACCTGCTTTGCTTACTTACTATTACTATCAACGTCAGAATTTTGACAGTATTTCGGTAGTTAAGTACTTAGATATTATTAAAACTTCAAAACTTCGAAATCAGAGCAGACTTACCTTGACTGGTAGACTTCACAAACGCATGGTTGACTAACGCCCATACAGTCTCCCTGAGGGTAGGCCTGTGCCCAGCAGTGGGACGTTTGATGAATGATGATAACTTACCTGAAATAAATGAAATTGTTATAAAACCCTTCAAAATCTCCAATGGTTCAAAAAATAATATTGTTGTAAATTGACGGCCCGGTAGCACAGTCTGTTGTGAATCTGCCTGCTGTGCCGAGAGTCGCGGGTTCGAATCTCGTAAGGGACAAATACATATTGATTATGAATATTTCTACCCGAGTCATTGATGTTTGTATCTATGCTATATGTATTCTATATCTATATCATTGTCTAGTCATCATATTACCTAATTTGTGTGACAATGTCCAAGATATTTATTATTATTATTTCAATTTTAATTAAAATACCATAACTTCGACATTTCATGGAAATTGGCAATGCCGAATTTTAAAAATATTAATAACGTAGGTTTTTTTATTTTTATTTATTTATTCAATACATTATAATTTATAATCACTATTTATAAATATTAACCGCTCTTCAGAAACCACAGGGTTTATATGAAGTGCGATATATGAGGTCGCTTTCAATATAGCGCTTAATAGATAGATAGATACATAAATAAAAATATATAATATCACCATTAAAGACTAAGGTTCAAAGTACGTAAATAAGTAAGGTGGTGTGTTTGTTCGTTAATTTCTACAATTTACATGTTTAATCCATTGTGTTTGATGTCGGATTATGATGATTTGTTTCACAGTAGTTAGCGCCTTAACTAAAACATCAGCTTCAAAGTAGATACTAAACTTCAGCCAAAAGTGATTAATGATTATGATTAATCTTCGTACAAAAGATCACATTAGTATAGCATTTAAAAATTAATTTATTAACCTCTTTACTTACGACAAGATATGTACAGAAAAAAAAACATCTTCTACATAATACTTACAAGAAAAAATCGACTCAAACGTAAGCCAAATAAGGTTATTTATTTATACATCAACAGATGATCGTGGGTTTTATGAATGAGCGTCGCGTGAATGGCTGGCGGATGTGACGTCACGCAATGGCGTCGAGGCGCCAATGCGCGTACGCACCCTTGGCGTTACAATAGCAATTTACCCATTTACTTGCTATTGTCACTGCATACAACTGCAGTTTTTTAAATAAAATCACACGATGACAATGCGCTTCTATGAATTGAATGTTTGTGAATGGATTTTACGCTAGACGGTTTGAAGCGCCATCTTTGTTTTTGTTTACGAGATAAGACATTATACCTACTTATGAACTCTTACTTTTCATTTGAAAGTTACGTAACGATAGACCTTTTATTTAAGCAAAAACGTTTTTGTTTTTATACATTAACTATTACTATTTCGATTTTAGCACAGTAAACTTTTCACACAAACTACAAAATGGACGTGGCCAATTTGCATGAAAGTGTTATCAAAAGCTTTTCTAAAATAGTAACGTCTTCGACACAACATGTACCTACATGCATACAATACATTATATAAGGTCTAACAAAATTAGCTGAAACTATTTCAGACCATCAAACTGAACAACTTTCTCTATGGGACCAATAGCGAAATCGCGAAAAAAAATTCTGCTATCCCATACATTTAGGTCAAGTAGGTTTGTATGGAACAGTTGATTTTTTTTCGCGATTTCGATATTAGTCCCATGGAGAAAGTTGTTCAGTTGGTCCGATCATCCCCTTAAAATAGTTTCACCTAATTTTGTTAAACCTTATATACTCATGCCTGTCTCCCATTGAAGGCAGAGACGATTGAACGCGACTTTCTACGACAGAGATCTTTAGCTTCCTCCAAATTAATTAGTCTCTTCATGCACGTTTGTCATTGTCTGCCTTTATAAAGTTTTTGAGAGTTACGCGGTTATTATTTAATGATTTTTTTTAAATAAACATTTTAACGGGTTCTTACCGCGTTTTGGTATATTTGAGTTCCCTATATTTCGGCAGTATTAAAACTGACATGATCACGGGAGGACTGATTATCGGAATATACGGGACTATCGGGAACTCAAATATACCAAAACGCGGTAAGAACCCGTTAAAATGTTTATTTCTCGTGCCCCAATGCGGATTGGTGGACTGCACATGCGCATCAGAATTTCTACTTCAGCGTATGCAGGTTTTCACATGCTGTTTTCCTTCACCGTTTAAGAGCAGTCGGTATAACGTACAAAAGTTAGAAAAACTCATTGGTTCATGGTATGTCGTCCGTGCAATTCGAAGCCGGGCCCTTAAGATCGAGTGTCTAATTGTCCATCCAACGCGCTATACCGATACTCGATATTTGTAATGTTTGTTTATTTCAATCTGATGTTAGTTAGGTCCGATTCAGGATTCAGTGTTGTCAACCATGGTTACAAAAATTACTTAGAGTGCTGTTTAAAAAATGTCTAAAATCAAAATGAATGAAATGCCTAATTAATGACAATTGTATTTTTAGTTATTTATTAAAACGAAACAAACAATTTCTATTCATGATAATTACTATCATGTGATGAAGTCATGACGTTACGAATGTTACGATGATGGTTTGTAAATTGTATAATATTTTAAGCGTAGGCGATTTCGCAACTATGCCGCAACGACGTCGCAACTGCACCGTCACGATACGGTATCGTTCCATCAACGTCTACGCTCAAAAATCACTTTAAAATATGCCACCTAAGATATCAAAAAATCACTAGATCTAGTGAAAAAGTCTCTGAAAGCGGCAACACTCCATACGGAATCTAATTCCGAAAGGAATTCAAAAATGTAAATGTAATAGGTGCCAAGACAAACCTAAATGGGGTTTTTTGGTGTCACCATAATAATGTTAATATAAGACAATGTAATCAAGAATTAAACATTTTAAAGGGTTCTTACCGCATTTTGGTATATTTGAGTTCCCGATATGTTTGTATGCATGTTTAATTCTTAGATTAAATAATAACCGCGTAACTCTCAAAAACTGCAAGGCAATGTATACTGATATGTTAAATAAATAATAAAATATACTGGGGAAATCCCTTCTTAGTGTACCTCTATACTAACTGAGAGGAAGTTATTATCCAATTCCATACTTCTAGGAACAAAACCGCAGTATCCGGTCTAGGCTAGTGTATGCAGGCAGTTAGATAAACAGTTGCATTACTTTGATAGGTGATTGTACTGCCTCCGTGGTCTAATGGTTAAGAGCATTGGCTCTCGACACGGAGGTCGTGGGTTCGATTCCCACAGGGGACACCTAGTGCTTCGGATGGCACGTTATGCCGTTGGTCCCGGTTACTATCTCTGGTGGTAGTAGTCGTTACATAAAAACCACGTCAGAGGCAATAAGGCGGTCTTAAAAAAACTCTGACACCAGAGCTCTGTCCACACGATAAGAAAACGATAGATTAGTTTGTAGATTGTTTCTGAAAAATTTCATTGACTTTCTTTGGTTAGTATTGAAAATATAGTCAAACTTCGTTTGTATGAAATGCGCAGCAAGAACTATCCTCTAAAGCACTTGCAATTCGGCCTTGGCAGCTCCTGTCCTAGACAGGCTTTCCATAAGAGAGACAAACGGGTCAGGAAGTGTGGTGCTTTCCAGACCCCGCGTTTAGTTTGAGGTCCGCTTTGCAAGTCAATCAGCTAATAGAATGGTAAATTCCAATTCTTCTTAACGTTTTCAACAGTAACGTTGTAGGCTTCCTTCAGTCCATCCTTCATGTCATCCCTCAGTATCCATTTCACTCCCGCTGTTCTATCATATACCCTCATACCAACACATTTGTGGTCTAACCCTTGGGCGTTTTCCCCACGGTGTACACTCCAACAGTGCTTTGCCCCCGAGCCTTCTTTTCTGGAGATATGACCAGCCCATTGCCACTTGACCTTCGCGATGCGCTTGATGACGTCAAATTAAAATTACTTTTCTTTTTAACAGGTCAATAGAAGTATGGCTTAAGTCAGGTCGTCGTCACAGCGAGATCCTGGATGAGCAGAAGTCCAGCGAGGGTCAACTCCAGGGCTCTGCCCACACGATAAGAAGAAGAATAGGTGATTGTACTCAGTCATGATAGTGAACAACATTCCCAAAGTTAAAGCACAGAGTTACATAGGGGAAATTAGATTTATTGTTTTTCTAATTCGCTATAGGTTTCTTATGGAAAGTTGTTCAGTAGGTAGCCCATGATACTCAACAACTTTACCTAAGAAACCTATATATACTGATGGGTTTTTTAAAGAGTTGATCAAACTGAACAACTTTCTGTATTGGACAAGAATCTGAATCGCGAAAATGTTGTTTCATACAAAAACTGTAATACTGCTCGACACAAATACATTATGAATTTTATGAGACACAGCTGTTTTTTTTCTCGATTTTGATGTTGGTGCCATGGATATATGTAGTTGTTCAGTATTTTGGACTGGTCATCCTCTTAAAAAACCGTCAGCATCACGAAGGATACATTTTTAAAGTCAACGCAGACGAAGTCAGGGGAAACAGCTGGTATTGTAATATTCAACGGAATCTATACAGGGTGTTACCAAAATACAGATAAACATGGGGTGGTTAAGACTATCAAACTGAACAACTTTCACTATGGGACCAATATAGAAATCGCGAAAAATAATCGGATGTTCCATCATCATCATCATCATATCAGCTGATAGACGTCCACTGCTGGACATAGGTCTCCCCCAAAATGAGGAGATTTGCACATAATCGCCATGATGTCGTTCCATACTAAACTACAGAAGATCTACTCGAGCTAAATGTGTGGGACAAAAGATTTTTTTTCGCGATTTCGATGTTGGTCCCATAGTGAAAGTTGTTCAACAACTTTTCAATTTTAATTTTTACTTCTGTAACACCCTGTATAATGTGAATAATTACACCTACAATTTTAGATAAACCTTGTTTTTTTCAAAACAGCAGAAAAACAATCACTACGTCAGACTTTAAAAAATTCATTCATCTTCAGAATCTTCAGAAACTTCTTATCTTACCCTCTCTGTCAGAAGCATACAACATTTTTTTGGAATTGTAAGGGGGTAAGACCTCTGTTAAGAAAACTAGGGGAGATGACAACGGGACAGCCATGATTGCAGTGATACGGTTTTCAACCCCTGTCGTAAATTACTTTAAAACTTTGGAGAAACTATGCAGGGTGTAAGAAAAATTTCCCTTCAAACAACATACTCTACCCATCAAACTGAACAACTTTTATTATGGGAGCAAACCTGTCAGAACAAAAAAAAAAGCCAGCTGTTCCATACGTTTGAGTCGATGAGATGGAAGGAGCTGTTTTTTTTGTTCTGACAAGTTTGCTTCCATATCCATAGTAAAAGTAGTTCATTGTGAAGGGTAGAGTATGTGGCTTAAAGGTTGATGATACTTTTCCTTGCACCCTGTATACATAGGAATGGTTTTTTAAGGGGATGATCAGACCATCAAACTGAACAACTATCTCTAAGGAACCCAGATCGAAAGCGCGAAAACAACTCAGAAATCAGCTGTCCCATAGGATAGCAGCAGTTTAGTATGAAACAACAGATTTTTTTCGCCTTTGTCTTGGTCCCTTAGAGAAAGTTGTTCTGTTTGACCGTCTGATCATCCAAAAAACTGTCCGCGTACTATGAAGGACCTTATTACATTTTCACAAAAAATACGCTAGCCATGGTTATGTTCAGGAGAGCGATTTTTGAAACTCATTTGTTGAACTCAGCAATTGAAAATGTCAAAATTACTATAGAGATATGCATCTTTCTACTTATGATTTGACTTTCAAAAATCATACTACACTGACCTGCAAAACTAAGTAAACACTTTTAATATTTAAATTATTTCTAAACTATAAAAATTAGAGATTTAAAATAAAAAAAACGTTTTACAGCAAATGTTATCAGCTTTCTTTGTAACTATTCTTTTTAAAATAGACTCTTTTCGATCTTAAAATAGACTCTTTTTGATCGAGTCCTTTTTATTTTGAAAGTATGTTTTATGTACTAAAAAAGTTATTGCAATTTTAAAAGTGTGATACTTAGTTTTGCAGGCCAGTGTATATGAGTGCGATTTTTTAAAGATAAATCAGCAGTAGAAAGATACGTATCTCCATACATTTTCAACTGCTGAGTTCAATGTATGAGATTCAAAAATCGCACTCCAGTAGGCGGTCCTGTAAAATTAGGAGCGACAGATTTAGCGACATTATCTGCTTTCTATTAAATCTTACAAAACTACTTACAAACAAATTTAATTAACGTTACCACTAACTCCCTAACGGCGTAGTAGGCAATGAAAAAGTCGTAAAATTTAATCAGTTTAGCGCAAACTAGGGGCCCGGGACACCTTGCGAGTTGCCCAATAATGTCTATTACCGTTCGTACCTTGCAAGAAATCCCCTGTCACAAACCATATAACGAAGTCTTAAGTATGAAAATTATTTGAGGAGCGGGACTATATAATGTGGCACGAACTTTACAAGGATGAACATTGAACATATTGTCGCTGTGTTGTGTTGAAAGAGTGACTAGATGTGATTAGTCTCATAATTTATCGGTTTTACCAAAATGATGCGCTTAAAGCTGGCTTAAAGATGTGCCAGAGTTTTATTTCGTTTAGGTTGATAATGTCCCTTCCCAAAATAACGATTTCCTGAAATGTCCTTTTTCCAAAAAGTTCCTTTACCAAAATGTACCTTGCCCAAAATAAACTTTTAGTTACGCCGCCGCTGTGTAAGCTCCGAAAATTTAAGAGGCTATGTGAAAAAAATAGGATTCTTCAAAGCGTCATATATCATGAAGTACTAAAAGTAGGAGTATTATTTGCGGATTAGTGTAAATTGAACAAATAATTGAAGTTTTGATTTTGATTAGAGCCAAAACACGATTAATACACATTTTCTCGATAGAAAAACAAGCTAAAGTAGCCTCTGTCTTTATCGATAAACGCTTGGAATTGCTAAACGGTGAATAATAGAAATACGAGACTTGATTTAAAAAAAAGAGATTGATATTTTACAAATTTTGATTACAGTAGAATTGAACTTACATAAATAGTACAATCACAATTAAATATAGTTTATTTTACGCTTGCAATTTTTCAGGCGCGCGCGCCGCCCCACCTCTTTCTCTCGCATCAGGCAGTAATATAAGCTATCACACGCCCATTTCGCTTCAATTATTTTTCGACGTAGGCCCTTAAGCGATTAGAAGGTATAAGTTAGAGCCAAGGTGTTTCTCGTTATTTCTCTTTTGAATCAAGTGTCTCAACATTTCTTGACAGGTTTTACGATGAAAGGCTCAAATCTAGAATATTTGAAGGTCTTTTTTAACCCGGTCCATAATAACCACTGTCGTATCCAGTAACACTACAATAGTATGATACGCACATATACTAGGAACAATTACAATAAATCACTCAATACGCGTCACATTCCTGCGTAGTAGGGTTATTCTGAAACACGTCTTTAGTTTGTATGAATATGAATGAGGCTAAAGAGGTATGTCAGAAGTGTAGCGTGTGGTGGTCTGCGCCTCCGTCTCTGTTTACCCCCGTGAGTCAACGGCGTGAGCTTATATATTAAGTATGATTTTCTATCTCACGAAGTAATACACGTCAATGCGATATTAGTCGATGCCTCACTTTCTTTCATGTAATACAAATTAATCTAAACTTGAAAGATAAAATCAAATCTTAGTGTTTAAATTAGTTATTGATAGAAAAACTAAAAAGTAAAAAAAATAATAATTTTTCGTTCGCATCATAAGAGCATTAATTTGTTTCAAAGAAGTTGCTGTCAAGCCGGTACGATTCGCGACAGGGCTTGCATTAGGTTTTTGGCTTGGCTTGACACCGACTTCTATAAAAAAAATTTATGTTCTTATGATGCGAAAGAAAAAGTCATCGGCTGCAATATTATTTTTTAACTTTTTAGTTTTTTTGAAGGCGGTTTTAATTTTTTGTTAAATTTTGTTTATTTCACAATTTTCAGTGGTGAATTCATTAGTTCAATTTAATAGTAGTGCTTTAAATTAACAAACGCACTAGCCGGCACTACGATTTTCAAAAGTTCCTCTCGCTTTCTCTGGGATGCCATCATCAGGATCTGATGATCTGTTTTCTTATCATGGTACCACCCTTGGAATATCTTCTTTCCAACAAAAAAAGAATCATCAAAATCGGTTCGGAGAAGTTATCCGCGAATATATATATATAGAGTTATATATATATATATATATATATATATATATATGGATGTATACGGTCGAATTGAGAAACCTCCTCCTTTTATGAAGTCGGTTAAAAAATAGTGGCATTCTGGATTGACACTAATTTGATTCTATTTTTTAGCAAAAATAAAGTGCAATTGTTTTGTTTGTATGTCAGTTGATAATTCGATATTTACTAAAATATTAAATCCTTACTTCACGTGAAAACTTTTTATTAATTTATTTAAAAATGATGATATTACCTCACAATACAATTAAAAACTTTTCACACTGCGTTGATTGGATACGGTACCTACTTGATTTTTACCCGACTGCGCGAGACGTAAAGGAAGGGTAATGTTTTCAAATATTAAGATTTGATGATTGTATGTTTGATGTTTTCAAATAGAATTATACATATATATTTATTTCAAAATATTAAATACAAACACATCGATTTAATTGTACCTACTTACCATAACGTCTGTGTTAGGAATTACAATATAATTTTCAAAAAGGAAAATCTTCGTACCTACCTCAGTATATCTGCCTCAGATAATAATTATCGTCTTTTTTTCTTAAAACCCATCCATTTATGTACTATTTTATTCATTTATGAATTAGCTACATAGATATTTAAATCAAATTCAAATTCAAACAGCAAAATTATCTATTACTGTAACCAAATTCATACCGATAAATGTAATACAGAATCGCCCTTAAGTCAGTAGGTACAATTGAAAACGTTTCCTTATTGCAAGCGACTACGTCACATGCCTTCTATTGCGGACCACTGAAGTACCGATAGTATAACATGACCGTGTGAGTGTGAGACAACCCTGGGACAAGAGGGTTCCCTACGCATATGCTCACGACTATATTCCCGTGGGGCTAGTCGGAGGTATTTTAAATATAGTATTTAAGTTCCGTTCAAAATATAGTATATTAGTGCCCAAGTCATTAGGTACAATTGAAAAGTTTGCTTATTGCAAGCGACTACGTCACCGTGCCTTGCGGACGTCTGAAGTACCAACTGTCTAATATGACCGTGTGAGACAACCCTGGGACAAGAGGGTTCCCTATGCTTACGATTATATTCACCGTGGGGCTAGTCAGAGGCGTTCAAAATATAGTATATTAGTGCCCAAGTCAGTAGGTCCAATTGAAAACGTTTCCTTATTGCAAGCGACTACGTCACGTGCCTTCTATTGCGGACCACTGAAGTACCGATAGTATAACATGACCGTGTGAGTGTGAGACAACCCTGGGACAAGAGGGTTCCCTACGCATATGCTCACGACTATATTCCCGTGGGGCTAGTCGGAGGTATTTTAAATATAGTATTTAAGTTCCGTTCAAAATATAGTATATTAGTGCCCAAGTCATTAGGTACAATTGAAAAGTTTGCTTATTGCAAGCGACTACGTCACCGTGCCTTGTGGACGTCTGAAGTACCAACTGTCTAATATGACCGTGTGAGACAACCCTGGGACAAGAGGGTTCCCTATGCTTACGATTATATTCACCGTGGGGCTAGTCAGAGGCGTTCAAAATATAGTATATTAGTGCCCAAGTCAGTAGGTCCAATTGAAAACGTTTCCTTATTGCAAGCGACTACGTCACATGCCTTCTATTGCGGACTGCTGAAGTACCGATAGTATAACATGACCGTGTGAGACAACCCTGGGACAAGAGGGTTCATATGCGTAATATACCCACGACTACAGGGTGAAATTGAAAGAAAGAAAGAAAGAAAAAAATGCTTTATAAAATGATATCAATGATGCAAATTGATATCATTAGCATCCTATTAAACTAAAAGTCTACACATCAAACTGAAGAACTATTACTAATGGGAGCCTGAGATAGGAGCAAAAAAAAATCAGCTGTTCCATACTAAACTGCAATTCCTACTCGACTCAAATGTATGCAACAGCAAATTTTTTTTGCTCCGATCGTTTTTGCTTCGATTCGCTTCCATAGTAAAAGTTGTTCAGTTTGATGGGTTGATTCTTAGTTTAAAAGGATGCTAATGATATCAATTTCACCCTGTATACAACGTGTTAATGAATTAACGCAAAACTAGAAAGTAGTTTGTTTAGAATCGAGAGCAGAAACGAATTATCATGGTTTCAACATGGGTAATTTTTTCAAAATAATAATTAATTTGTTTGTAAAATTTTAAATTTACTGAATCCGATGTCGACCCACCGCACGGGCACACTCTACTTACTCTACTTACTACTAAAACAAGATTTTTAAAATGTATCCATGAGTACGTTAGCGCTTTCATTCATTGCTGAAATAATAACAAATCAGTTTTGCCCCAAAACTTAAAATGCGAATAACTTTAAATTTTAAGTATCAAAATAATGAAATTATTGTTTCAATCTAATTATTTTGGTATAAATTAGTTGGGGTGTATGAGGTTTTGCGCTAATTTATTAACACGTTGTATAATACCTGTATGTATTGTATAATTATACAATATAGAGTTAACCCACGACTCTGTCCGCACAAATTATATACCAGATTTTAAGTCAGATCATAAGCTATCAAACAAAAACGTTTCATCAAAATCGGTTCAGTAGTTTTTGCGTGATGCTCGGTCAAACAAACAGACAGACAAAAAATCCAAAAATTGGTGATATCCGAATCAGGGACACAGGATCATAACTTTTTTTTTTTAATATCTTCAATGTACAGACACACTCTCTATTACAGTTTTATAATAGTTTAGATGCCGCTCTGTATCTACCTACCTTTTACCCACAACAACCAAAATTCAAAATTCAAAAATTTTTTATTCAAAATAATATCACATAGATAGCTTTTTGACGTCATTTTTTGACTCTACCTATGGAGTAACATTGTCAAGACCAGACAACTTGGTCATTCAAATAGTCATCGAGTCGACCAAACCCAATAAGTAATTAATATCAAAATATTATAATAAGTAAGTGATACGTGGTGATACCTACCTCATCTCAAAGCGTAACCTAACCTAGATTGAAGTATGAAGGGCAGACGAACAAAAAATCTAGGCCAGTTGACCTTAGACACAAAGGAACCCTGTTGGCCCCTAAAGTAAAGGTCAGGAGAGGATAGACAAAGCTCAGATTTGCGAATAAAAAAAAGTTTTCAGACATATTATACTTAATGAACACGATATCTAGGATAAATGTTTGGTGAATCATGAATCCTATTTTATAATTATTATGAAAATTGTGTAATGTGTGGATGTAGTAAGGTGGTAACTTATCCTAAGGAACCTGGGTAGACAAGACACCCGATTTTTTTGGACCCCTTGCTCATAGAAAATCGATCGGCTGATTTGCACTTTTGTATGGTAGGTTCAGTCTTCTTCTTATCGTGTGGGCAGAGCCCTGGTGTCAGAGTTTTTTCAGACCGCCTTACGGCCTCTGACGTGGTTTTTATGTAACGACTACTACCACCAGAGATAGTAGCCGGGACCAACGGCTTAACGTGCCATCCGAAGCACAGAATCATTTTTCTTTTTAGACAATCAGGTGATTCAGCCTGCAATGTCCTATACAACTAGGGAAAAACGCACAAAGTGACATATCACTAGGTGTCCCCTGTAGGAATCGAACCCACGACCTCCGTGTCGAGAGCCAATGCTCTTAGGTAGGTTCAGCGAACGCAAATAAAAGGTAGGTTCATAATTTTTTTCGTTTATCGACTCACGTTCCTTAGGGAATGTTGTTTTGTTTCATTATCTACATACACACTCTTAATAACCCTCGATCTGGCGCAGTCGGTCAAAAAATTCTAGTCATTTCAAATAGGGATAGGGAATTGGGGTCCGTTGTGTATAGTAACCTTTTTAATCTGCTAAAGGTTTTTAAAGGGGATGATCAGGCCATCAAACTGAACAACTTTATCTATGGGACCAACATCGAAATCGCGGAAAAAGAATCTTCTCTTCCATAGAAAACATACTACTGGACCCAAATGTATAGAACCGCAGATTTTTGTACCCGACTTTAATGTTGGTCCCATAGAGAATGTTGTTTAGTTCAATGGCCTGATAAAACAGTCAGCATATTAAGAAGGACCCTGTATACCATTTTGCTTAAGAATGAAGAATGCGTTTAGTTAGTTTCATTCATATATTTACCTATGTAAAGTACCGTGTAAGTTCCGTGTATGTATGTTTACCTGTGTATGTTGTCGTAGTACGTATGTACAAACAAATATCTAGATTAGCTTCTGGTACTTTAATCAGGTACCTAGTTACTTAAGGCTGCACCGAGCCTATTGTGCTGCCCCCAATCGTATTTTTTTTATTTCTTAGAATGTCACGTTGTAGTCATTGCTGAATTTCAATTTATCGGGTCACTGCGGATTTGTTTTTTAAATGTTTGTAGTTATAATCTTTAAAACCGCCAAAAGCATGCTATGTTATCTAAGTACAAACTAAGTTGAACGATGATTTCCCATAGACAGCTTCCGCCATCTATCGGTTATGTTTCGAAGCACTATGTGTTGAACTAGGGTTCATATTGGAGTAACAGCGCACTACACCTATTTATTATGTAGTGAGAGGTTTCGCCCATATCAATCACTGTCTTGTTGGTCTAGCGGTCTAGACAACCGGCTTACGATCCAGGTAGCTAAGGTCCGATCCTCGGGTCGGCCGTTCGTCTTTTTCAATTTATTTCATAATGTGGCGACGTGCTTAAAAAGGGCCAGGTCAGATCTACCCGTAACCGACGAGCATGCATGAAAGGACTTATGAATGTGGAGGAAGCTAGAGAGGTATGTCAGGATCGTAGCAGGTGGCGTTCCGTTGTCTCTGCCTACCCCAGTGGGAGACAGGCGTGAGAATATGTATGTATGTATGTATGTATGTATGTATGTATGTATGTATGTATGTACGTAATTAGGACGTCCTAAAATTCAAGGCATGTTACCTATCTACATCCAATATATATATTTATCAATGGCCAAAAGTGGCCACTTTTGGCGGTTTTAACGATAATAGCTACAAGCATGAAACATAATAATCCGTAATGTTTCGATAAATTGAAAGCCAATCAGGACTACAATGCGACATTCTTGTTTTTTAGAAATATTGTTTAATTGTTAAGAAATAAAAAAAAATACGATTGGGGGCAGCACAATAAGCTCGGTACTCTCTTAATTTGTGCTACATATCATATTTAATATTCAAATTGTTAACCCATTGAATCCAATTAAATTTTTGAAGGTCGTTTCTATGGCTCAAAATATTCTATTTTATGACGTGAACACCAGAACTTGGAATGAGCTTGAATAAAGCGTTTTTAATTATAAAACCGTGAACTATTTCACACATTTAAGGTAATTTTATGGCTATTATAAAATTTCATGCCTATAATAGTTTAATTCCCTTTGTTTGAAATAAACCCAGAATATCATTAGATGTACAAAAAAATGTACTTGTAGTACGCATAAAAATAATTGTTTTGAACAATCGATAAAAGAACACAAATTCTTCTTAAAATGTATTTACTCATGCGTCTATGTTGTAAGGGTTGGGGTAGACAGAAACGAATTCTGAATCAGAATTGGATTTCGTATGGATTTCCCTCCAGAATTTCAATCGATCGAATAAATCGATACGAAATCGTAATTCCGTCTAGAATAATTCCGCATGTGAACTCATTATACGGAATTCCGGTCGCATTGCATCCGTCAGTGCTTGTGAATGCTTTATACAAATTATAAGAGGGGTTAGAAATACAAAGTAGCGCTTTTGCTTCGGAGACGTCTGTCGCCACTTGTCTTGCCGCTCACGCTGCTACTACTACTCATGTCTTCTCGCTCGCACCACGCCGCGCGCCTTATGGTGTTATGCAAATCATTGCATAACCTGTGGCGACGCGTTCCACGCCTACTTTGCACTTCTTACCCTCTTATAATGTTCTGTGCGCGTCGCGGTCGCTAGAATCTGAATGCTACCTTTTGCATCCTTTTAAACTAAGAGTCTGTCCATCAAACTGAACAACATTTACTATGGGAGCAAACCGATCGGAGCAAAGAAAAAAATATGCTGTTGCATACATTTTGAGTCAAGTAGGCATTGTAGTTTAGTATGGAATAGCAGATTTTTTTGAACCGTTCGGTTTGCTCCCATAGTAAATGTTGTTCAGATTGATGGGTAGACTCTTTGTTTAAAAGGATGCTAACGATATCAATTTCAGCCTGTATAACCAAACTTCGTTTTTATGGAGCGCGCTGCAGAAACTATCCTCTCAAAAGGTGATTTTATCCATGATACTAAAAACTTTCCCTGAACCTTAGTAATTCCAAACATTTACCCAACAGTCTACCTGAACGTCATACATAGGTACTTGTGTACAACATACATGCACACGACATAAGGGTAGGTACATGCTTATATACATTCAACATTCCAGACATTTCCCGTTTCCGTACAACAAGCGCCTAGCAACAACATTAGCGTTCTAAAAAGTTCCGCGAATCATGTCATTTTCGTGTTTATTTAGTTGGCATAAGTGTTATGTTGGAGACTTCTTATATGGTTGAACATTTACGTTGCGTAATGCTGTAAATATGAGCTTCCATGACCTTGGAAGTAAAAAATATGGCGTTTTTAGGGTAAAAAGGTATTTAATATTAAGCTTACGGTGGCTGTTTTGCGAAAATAAAATCAAGTTCAAGTCCAATTTCCTTTGTTGTCAAACAAATGCCACTTTTATTAAATAACGAGCTTTAACCCGCGACTTCGTCCGCACAAATTATTTACCAGATTTTAAGTCAGATCATAACATAAGCTATCAAACAAAAACAGTTTCATCAAAATCGGTTCAGTAGTTTTTGCGTGATGCTCGAACAAAAAAACACACAAAGAAACAGACAGACAAAAAATGCAAAAATTTTTGATATGGAATCAGGGACACCTAAAAACCAAATCGTAACTTTTTTTTGTCAATATCTTCAATGTACAGAAACACTTTTGTTACAGTTTTATAATAGTTTAGAATAGAAGAAAGAAAAGGGATCGAGGGAAGACATAAGCAAAAGGGAAGTAAGTTAAATGTGATGATGATGATGTCCTCCACGACGTATTCGTCGACGGCAACCCTCATTGGTTCCTGGCGTGAGCTCAGATGTGGCTGGAGAATCAGAATTTTGACTTAAATAGTCTGTTACACGCATCACAATACAGTTGGCCAGTCGAATGTATGAAACCAAAGTGTGTTTGACCTGTCCAGCTTCTGAGGCAAACGCAAACCACGTCAGCATTTCTTGCTGGAAGTCCTATATGCCGCTGACGTGTGTCTAATGGCTGATAACATCGAAAACCTGCAGCTTAACCTATGGACGCTGAAGACCAATCTTGCCATAGATTTGGTCTGGTGATCAGCATGTCGAAAAAAATCCTCAAACAACCTGCAAGCGTATCTACGAGCGACACATCTGTCACCTTGTCTGGAAGACCACTAGAGGAAGTGCAAATGTTCCAGTGCCTCAGCAGCCTGATACGAAGCGACTATCGCCTGAAATATCATAGAGCTAAATGTACACATATGGTAATATATTCTAGTAGGTATTCCATATAGCCACGTTGGCCGGGCTGGCCGTCTGTATAATAATCATATGATAAATAATTCGGGGGTTATTGGAGGGGCCGCATTCGCGATATAAAGTAGGGTAACAATGATCTTTAAGATTAGGTTAGGTTACTTTGAGCACTGCGCATTATGTGTTCTATTTATCACGTGCAGAAACTTAACTATGTTTTCAGAACGCTGAATTTAAGATTATACTGCAACTGTTCCATCAGCTGTGGTGGTCCAGTGGCGAGTAGCCTTGCCTGCCGTGCAGGAGGCGATTCTTCGATCCCCGTTCAAGCCGATTCGTACCAATGAGTTTTTCGGAATCTATGTACGATTTGTAACACCACTGGCTTTTCTTTGAAGGAGTCGAGGCATGTATTGTAAATACTGTCCATTACAATTTACAAGTGACGACGGGCTCACTCCCCGTGACACTGGACAAAGTTTCGGTACTACTAGTGAAATGTGGATTTTCTGAGGTTTCAGAGTATTTCTGACTACCCTTTCGGGGAATATCATCATCAGCTTATTATACGTCCCACTGCAGGGCACCCCAGCAAACAAATTAGGCCCCATTTATATGGATGTTTTGACTTATAAAAGTAATATTACTGTAAGTTCGTTATATACTGGTGCTTTATGCGTCTAATGTTCGACTATACGACACCTTTACAACCAAATTGTTAGTTGGGACTGGTCTACCCACAACTATGTTAACACAATCACTTAAGTGTAGACCGATCCAGTGCTTAATAAAGCGACTGTCACAGTATCTACTGGAGACCAGGTTCAGGATGCAGTGCGGCGGCACATTGTTTGCGGAGCGTGGTGAGAAACCCATCGACATGAGCGTCCGTGAACATGCCAGACGCGCTGCAGAAGCGCGGCAGCCCCAGATGCATCCTGAAGGCGTTATTATTTTGAGTGCGCAGGGCCCTAAGATACCACTGGCCATATGCAGTAAATAACCCTAGTAATACTTAAAGAGACCATCAAACTAAAAAACTTTTACGCACCTGAAGCACCCTCTTAAGCATTACTAGAGTGTTTTGTTACACCCTTTATATCTGGATCAACCTGCAGGTCCTCTGTCACAATATTAATTTAGGAGAAAAAATATTTTAAATACAGAATTGTTCCACTTGTACCACTTTTAGTTACCGAAACCTACGGCATCGTCCTATCCTTCAAAAAATCCCCAAACCTTGTCACCCTACCCGGCGGATAATAAAGCCAAGGTCATGTAACACGCACATTCTACGATATCCTTGGTTCTGGTCGTCGAACTACGGAAGTCGATACCGCCAGTATAACTAGACCTCCCGCCCAACAAACAAAATCCCCTCTTCTCTTATGTCTAGTTCGCGTAGAAGACGCAGGGGAGGTCTGTATAACTGGTTGTGGATTTTATGTCATCGTGTCATGCGGCCTTCGTTTGACGTTTAATGGAAATCACGTGGCTTCGGTACTGTTACTGCGCAGAATATTTGGGCGGAAAATTTATAATATATTTTTAAATAATTTATAATTATTTGTCGCTGACCTAGGACTAACTGTATGGGAATATTATTTAAATTTTATATTCTGGCCCCTTGATACTGGAAAATGATGAAATTATCGGTTAATTAATAATCATGATGTAGAAGTGTCAAGGTGAACATTTTGAAAGTCAAATTTTATTTTGCTACTAGCGTCGGTTGGACATGTATGAGAAGATGTAGGTATGGAAATAAATAAATAAGAAAGAGGTGTGTGTAAAGATCGTAGCAAATACTGCTCCCTAGTTTCTGTCCATCCCACTGAGAAAGGGACGTGAGAAAGCTACATTATGAGGATTATGATGAGGATACCCAACTAACAATTTGGTCGTATAGGTGTCGTATAGTCGAACATTAGACGCATAAAGAACCAGAATATGACGAAATTACAGTTACATAACTTTTATAAGTCAAAATAGTCATATAAATGGGGCCTTATACGACCAAATTGTTTGCTGGGTAGTCCATGCACAGGCCCATCTTTGTACTGGGCCCTCTGGGCAAGCGCCCAGGGCCCCGCGATCGATGGGGCCCCCCTAGTTCCTGTCCGATCACCAACCGATAAACGATATTAGCAATAAACACCATTATTTTTCGAAAATATCAGTTTTTTTGTATTCTAATGAACAACCTATGCCTAACAAACAGTAGCAACAATTCGGCTGCCTGCCTACAATTAGAAGGCCTAAATCTAGAATTTTGCTGCTCCTTTTGCATGTTGTTAATAAAATAGTCCTCTGTCATATCATAGTGATATCCCCAATATCCTAAAGTGCCCAGGGCCTCCAATAGGTTAAAGACGGCCCTGGCCATGCAGCGTGCTCCATACAAACGAAGTTAGTCTGTGATGTGTCAGATTTTCGTTAAAACGACAGTGGGCAGGATTGGTCGAAGATGTTACACATAAGTACAAACCGAGCAATTGGTTTTGTGGGATTCTTTGTCATTAAGTGTTCACTGTAACTTATGTAATAATAATAAATAAAAAAAAAGTGGTATACTACGTTTGAGAGGGGGTTTAATATAGATAATTTTTTCATATGTGCCACCAATATCTTTTCGAGAGAAAAAAAGAAACAGGCAAGGCCGTCTTAAACTAGGCTGGGGCCCTTGGGCACACAAGAAAGAGTAAAAAAGCGAATTATAATAACATTTTTTACTAAGTATGACCATTTATTATAGGTAATCAAATACAGTATAGTATGATATAATATTAATGATATTCGAATGCTGCTGGTTTTTTTGTTACGATTACGCTAGATGGTGTAGTTAGTAAATTAGGTAGGATGCGTTCGGAAATATTAATTAGTGCAGTAGGAATAGGCGCAGTCGTCGATATAATGGCGTAGTATATGCCTTGTAAATACCTTCTAATAAGATTACTGATTTGTGACAAAAGTGTAATGTGCCCGACAAAAATGTTTTGAGAATAAATGTGTGAGAGAAATTGTCGGTCCTTCGGGGCCCCCTGAGAATGCCCCCTGGGCACGTGCCCCGTGTGCCCTTATAGTGAAGACGGTATTGGATACAGAGTGTTTTGTTTAGCGATTTTTCATACTATAATGTTAGCATTTCACTGCTATTTTTATCTGCTACTCGAATTCCTTGTTTCATATGAATATAATTATTGTTTTTTATTATTATTAATGCAAAAGAATCTTTAGCCCTTAGCATCTTGTAAACTCAAAACGAGAATATCGTTATTCCATCCTAAAATTGCCTTTTTAGTTTAGTACACATGAACCTTCTTACTGTTTTAGAAGTTGTTGCTAAGTGTCTGATCTGATCACCCCGAAAAAAATTTCACCTTTTCGGCCATAATGTCAGAATGATTTCTTCCTAAAACGACCATGTAAAAATAAAACATCCTGTATCTTTTTTTTCTCTGAAATATTTCGATGCCCTTTTCGCGATTTCGATATTGGTCCCGCAGAGTAAGTTGTTCAGTTTGATGATCTGATCTGATCATCCCCTTAAAATAATAGTTTCAGCTATGTAATTTTGTTAGACCTTATAATATGTGAAGTCCGCCAATCCGCATTCGCTACGCGTGGTTGGACTAACGAACGCCCCCGTAGCACCGAATAGAAATCCAACCAGACAAACAACGTCATACAAGCTCGCGTTGGTCAATATGTGTACGTGGCAACACGTGAACGTTCACGTACGACAATGACCAGCCAGCAGTTTTGTAGAAACATCACTGCGCACGTAAGAGTGTACAGTAGTACCAGATTTATAAGTTCCCCCGAGATGTATCTGCGCAGTAGGCAAATTTTAAGCGCGCGACATTACATTGACCAATAAGGATGTGCCACCTTCAACGGCTTGCAACGATTGGCTCATTATTTTCGCGCCCTTTTCGCTGCTATTCGACTTTGCACCCTTTGATTACTAAACGACTTCGGGTTTTGTCGGGGACTCTGCGTAAACGAAGATTGCCGATGTTAATTATTTTCCTGGTCATAATGTACCGGCCGTGTATCATCGAGGATGGCGATGATGATGAAGGAAACGGTTTTTGTTTAAATAATAAAAACAAACTAGTAAACAGGAAGTCCGGACACATGGACGCGAACGGAGCTTACGGACGCTGGCGATAATACTATCCGTGTGGCGAAGTCCTGGCAGGCCTGTCTCACTTCACAGCTCAGGAGTGCAATACACTAAGGGTCACATCGCTGTCAAAAACATCAACGAGCTCACAAATGTAACATCCTTCTGGCATCCTTCAGATTGTCGGAGAGTTTTTATATGAGTTTAACACATGACATAACCATAGCGAATACCGAATTGTCAGCTCGCCGATGTGTCAACGACGAATTTATGGTCGTGACGATGTTTGCTCTTAGTGAATTGTATTGCTCAAGAAGTTTAAAATACCTACAGAGATGGAGGTTGCATCACAAATATTTTTTGAAGCCTGATTCTATGACCTTTATGTCGTCACTGACGTTTCCCATTTCATTTCCTCTTTACATGCAGTTCAAATGAAGGTCATTTAATGACAACTCCAAGAAATGAGATGGGAAACATCAGTGACGTCGTAAAGGCTTCAAAAAAATGTTTGTAATGCAACCTGCTGGTACGCTTGACGGCCGTTCCCCACCGAGGGGTGAATCGTCTCTCATTGACATAAGGCGCATTTTATTTTTCGTTCCTGAAGCGAAAATTTCGAAATTCGAATAATCGAGTTGAGTGAAGTATCTGTTACGGTAGTTACTATTCAATAATCAGTGATCCTGGGCTGGAAAGATTTAGAATGACATGCCATCGACTCGATAGAAGAAGAACAGGAAGTCAAAGATAAACGAATCGATAGCGCTAATTATTTCCAATACCGTACTAGGAAATAGATAACTTTGACCCAATATTGAATAACCATTCCATGATCTTTGACTTATAAGATAAAGAATTGATTACCCCGAAATCATAATAACGTTTTGAATGTAATGAAGATAATACCTTAATAAATAATTGTTATTTCGTAGAAACTCAGGTCTATATTTATTTAAACGACTATTAAAAATGTATTTTCCAAAATGTCGAAGAGGTCCAGAGACAAGATTTTAATGATCAGCATGTGAATGCTTTCCGCAAAACAAATCTGTGGCAAAACCACTTAATGTTAAACACTAATTATAGGTATATGTTAAATTAACTCTTCATCTTTACAAAACTATAAAGTACTATTTTTGTAGATTAAACAGGGTGAAGTTAAATCCGTTATACAGGATGTTGGGGAAAACAGTTGCATTACTGTAAGGAGTGATTGTACCCATCATACTGAACAACTTTCCCTAAGAAACCTGAAATTAGCAAAAAAAATTAGGACTTTCCCTGCTGATCGAACGTTTGTATGAAAAGTTGAATTTTTTTGCGCATTTCCCCTCTTTTTCTTTAGTAAAGATGTTCAGTATCATGAGTACAACCATCCATTAAAGTAATGCAACTGTCTACCCTAACACCCTGTATACTTTAACAACCTCATACTTTATACAAGATCTGATCATCAAACTGAAAATAATGCCAAACACAATGAATTGAAAGAACGCAATTGCAGCGAAGTCATCATTATCAATCAGCCTTTAATACGTCCCACTGCTGGGCACAGGCCTACCCTCAGGGAGAGTGTATGGGCGTCAGTCCGCCACCCGTGCCCATGCGAATAGGTAGGCTTCACATACGTATCAGAATCTTTTCTTCAGCGTATGCAGGGCTACAATCGCGGTAAGTATTTGGTGATTGAACCGTTATGGGACTACGTACGAACCATAACTTTTGAGACATTTGGTATTGCGCTAATCGCGGTACAGCCGTTACTCAGACGTTCTCGGCTGTCAGTTACATAGAATTCAGCGCGAATAGTAATTGGATTACAATGTGATTAGAACTGAAATTGGATAAGAATAGAACTTCGGTGTTTTAACTTAGCGCAATCGGGCACCAGGTTTCTTTACAATGTTTCCATCAACGTAAGAGAAGTTTATTCCGAGAGCGCTAATGCGCGCTGCAAACAAACGAAGTCTGGTGATATTTTCAATACTATCCAATTAAATTCAATGAAATTTTTCAGAAACAGTCTAGAAACTAATCTCTATGTCTGTATGAAGTCAGATTTTCGTTAAAATATACAGTTTTAAAGGCTAGGATTACTTTAAATTTTGTATGGAAGGCACTGTAGGTACATGGCGGATCCTCGTGATTGAGTCCCTAACACAAATACGATTCTAGAATTTCTAGAAGTCAAGATAACAGTTTAGAGCAGGGCTTGTAGAAAGGTAGCGGGTTCGAATCCCGCTCATCACTAATACGTGTGATATTAATAAAGCATTATAAGAATTGATTAAGTTTGATTTCCAATACAAAATAGAAAGTGAATTTGCGGACATTAAATTAATGACTAAACCCATTTAAAATATGATGATACTGATGAATTGATGATATTCAACCGTTCTCACATTTTGTGTAAGCGCCCTACGACTAACGATACAAATATAGTTCTTATTACAACTGAATACAAACGATAATATAATAATAAATTACGTATGGACAGTGATTCAACAAACAACTAACTGATTCATTCACAAAACCAGTCACAATACTTAACAATGAGCGAAAAGTCAAAGTTGTTTTGAACGAATAATTTAGGTGAGCGGGTATATTCTATTTCAATTGTGAATCTTGAAATGTAAACAAAAATATAACTTCAAAACAAAAAAAATCTCTATCACTACACAACTTACACAGTTTACTAACCTTCGTATCAATATCTTTCTTTGCTATTATACAACTTTTTATTTGGTTAAACAGTTAATTTAGGCCCTAGATTAATAGTTTAACCAAATAAAAAGTTGTAGATTCTAGGGAAACTTGTAATTGACCTATGTGTCCATAGTAGTGTTTAGTTCAAGGCTATTTGTTGGTTTTATTAATAAATAAAATAAACTAGAACTAAAAAAATATAATAAACTGTTTATGTATATTTTCGATTGTATTTTCTGTAATGTTTTTGTAGGTATTACACGTAATTCTTTGGTAAAACCACAGAACATAGAACCCGGCTTTTTAAGAAATTATTTATCGATAGTGTCAAGGTAGACAAAAGAAAATTGAGAGAGCCTGCAGAGTTAGCCTGAGACCTGAGTTTACATTACATAATAAAAGTTGGAGAAAAAGAGATGTCTTTGCTCAGCAATGAGACAAGCATGCTACATTTAAATATATTTAATTATTATGGTGGCTCTTATCATATTAAAGATGTGAGGTTCGTTTTTTGTTTACATTCTAAGTCCGTCCAATTGGAGTGAAACATTGATTTGATTTGTTTGCAAACGTAAATCCATTAGCGTCAGAAATGAATAGAAAAGTCGTCGATGTATCGGTAATTAATGTAAAAAAAAAAACACAATTTTGTTTGAGTTCGAATAATTTTTAACTGATGTTTATGAAATGTTTTCGCAAAGTGAATGAAGCTTGCTTGGAGGAGACCTTTACCTAACAACAGAGCGAAATAGATTTAATAAACCAAAATAAAAAAGTGAATGAAAGATAGATCTAGACAGGATTATTTGTCCTAATGAGGGATTTTCCAAAAGCAATTAAAAAAAATAGTTCCGAATGGATCGATAGATGGTGTTGACGGGACATGGATGAGCGACCTTGCAGAAAATAAAATACAAATAGGTGCAATAGTATAAACTAGTGTTCCGAAGTAAGGAGAAAATTATGAACAGATACAATACTTCGTCAACGGATGCGTCAGAATCAGCGAAAGAAGATAATTTCTATAGCTATGGAAGAGAAAGCCCCCCAAAAAATGTTAGCGTACAGTTGGTGTATAGTTATGGAACTCATATAGATTTGTTTCTTATAATCTCTAGATTAAAGTGACAATATTACCTCATGGTACTCATGTAAACGGAATGTCGCGTAATCGCAGTTGGTGCACATCTTCTCTTGGTAAAATATGTTGGTTTTTATTTTTATTTTCGTATGAACACCTAAGAAGTTTCTATACACGCATTGCTTTACGTGTGCCGTTCTAACAGGGAAAAAGAATCATAGCAAAAAAGGCCAAAACGGTGCATTTTTTGCAAATCAATAGATTTCATAACTCCGTTTGCATTTTTACCAAATCTTTCGTCTGATTACCATATTAAATTTAATTATGTTTTAGAGTGTAATACCATCAATAAATGTTACCGTTTGTGGGCCTAAAATAAACTGACTCCTTTGTGTTTCCTTTTTAGCCTAAATTTCCATCATCGCATCCAACTCAAGTCAAAGCCATCTATCGCGGTATGTTGGAACTACGTCTAGCTGTTAAAAAACTCCTCAATAAAAGAAAATCGACTAAATGTACAATTCACATACCTCAACACTTTTCTCCTGTTGTTAGGATGCAGCCGTTTCGACATTACAGGGTCTATTGCTTCCAGTTTTGAATGGATCTCCTGATTTGTGAAACTGGCTTCGTTGTTGACGTCTTCTTGAAGTTGTTCTTTGCTTAATTCTTTAGTTTCTACACTTATTTCTTTGGATTCTGAATTAGAAGCTTTAGGGTCCGCTTCTTCCGTTGTTGTAGCTTTTTTCGGTTCTGGGGCAACAGATTTTTCGTGATCATCAACATCTCTTTTCCTTCTACTTCTATCCCATAATAATGTGCCAGTATCATCAAATGTTTCCACTAAAATCTTGAATACAATAGATTCTATGTAATAATTTGTTCCGCCAACAACTATTGGTATTTTTTCTTGTTTCACAAGATTTTCTATCTGGATTTTTGTTAAGGATATTATCATCATAACTGTATATATAATATCTATGAACGAACTGGAATTCGAATCCAGGACCTGCGGTTTGGCAGTTCGGCGTGGAAAACTGGAAAAAATAACGCCGACTTAAAATAGAAGAGAAGGGAATGGAAGTACAATTTTTTTTTAAGAGAGTGGAATGTCTGGTTTTATGGGAGGTGGAAGAAATGGTTAATTTGTTATTGTTTTTTAAAATATATTTTTCCCATCGTAGTTAGCGAACTCACTGGTACAAAGAATAAAGTACTATATTCTTAGTAAACTGAAAAAAAAATTTGTTTACTTCAACCAAGATCTTGTTTATTGAAATCAGACATCATGAATGCATATGAGTCTGTCAACATCATGACTTCTGTGACTAAGAGATCTTTGTTAAATTGTCTAAGTTTCGTCTATCAAGTACTGAACTGGCCTTATAAAAACTGGTTAGTTAGTTTCATTAATATCTTATTATCATTAATAAAATTCGATTATAAATTCAAATTATCCCATAGTTCTATCGACTAAGATAATAGTTGAAAAAAGAAATGAATTACTTATTTGAGCTTAATTCATATCCAATGTGATTATTAAACTTCTTCAGATCAAAGAATAATAAATCTTTGATGCCAGTATAGAAAATTTAAGATTTGACTGTTTATCTTGTTTCATTCTACTTCATAGCTTCATTAATGTAACGTGTCCGTTGATTATTTCATCTTTGCGTCTCGTTAATTAGTTAAACATAAATCGTTAATGCATACACAAGGTCTTTGTAAACCCAAATAGAAGAAAATAAATAATAAATAATTAAAAATAAAAAACAATAATCCTGTATAGGTCAAAGAAGTATTAGTTGTTTTTATAAAAGACGTTGTTTTTATAATGTAAGCAACAGCAGATTTTTTTGATGCTCCAATCGGTTTGCTCCCATAGTAAAAGTTGTTCAGTTTGATGGGTAGACTCTGTTGGGGTTAAATGGACATCAAAGGAAAGACCAAGTTAAGGATATCAATAATAATCGTTTATTATCCTTTTACTTATATAAGGTCTAACAAAATTAGCTGAAACTATTTTAAGGGTATGCTCAGACCATCAAACTGAACAACTTTCTCTATGGGACCAATATCGAAATCGGGAAAAAAAAATTTGATGTCCCATACAAAACTGCAAACACTACTTGACTCAAATGTATGGGGCAGCAGATTTTTTTTTCGAGATTTCGATATGGGTCCTTTAGAGAAAGTTGTTCAGTTTGATGGTCTGAGCATACCCTTGAAATAGTTTCAGCTAATTTTGTTAGACCTTATATATCTTGGAAGGTGTGTTTCACTAATATTATGCGAGGCGTGCGGTACCACGCCGGACTAAGTGAATACGCAGACTGCAGGGATGCAGGGATTTTAGTTAAGTGGTTGCATAGGGTTCTGTTCATAATATAATAATATTTACGAGTTAGATAAAGACAGACATAGTGTTGAAGTAAGATAGATTTACATGCGACTCAAATGTATGCAACAGCTGATTATTTTTTTGCTCCGATCGGTTAGCTCCCATAGTAAAACTTGTTCAGTTCGATGGGTTGACTCTTAGTTTAAAAGGATGCTAATGATAAAACAATATTTACGAGTTAGATAAAGACAGACATAGTGTTGAAGTACGATAGATTTATTTTTGTTATACTCCAACCGACTCTTAGTTTAAAATGATGCTAATAATAATTATATCAATTTCACCCTGTATATGAAGTACTTAGGCCTCACCCATGTACCTAACCATAAGGCGATTAAATAGTGAATGCCCTACATGCGAGTACCGGCAAGTCTCGACATGTCTAGGTACCTACTTACTTTATATTATGACGTACGTAATACGATTAACGAAAATCGGTTAATAGACTACATTGTTTCTAAGGCGACTAAATCAACGAGCGTTAACCCGCGACTTTGTCCGCACAAATTATATACCAGATTTTAAGTCGGATAATAAGCTATCAAACAAAAAAGTTTCATCAAAATCGGTTCATTAGTTTTTGCGTGATGCTCGTTCAAACAAACAGACAGACAAAAAATCCAAAAATTGGTGATATGCAATCAGGGATATCTAAAAACCATATCGTAACTTTTTTTTTTGCTAATATCTTCAATGTACAGACAAACTTCCTTACAGTTTTATAATAGGTTTTATAGAAAAAAATTAATGAATATTCCGAGTGACAGTTTTACTGCTGTAGGCTTCAGGACAACGAACTTTAACAACACAGTATTTATTAAATGTAGGTGCGTCATTAAAAGTTTAAGGTCCGTCCATAGATATCTAGAGAGATGCCAACCAACGCGCTGAGTACGAAACCTAGTGTCGCATTACTACCAGTACCACGCGATAGAAATTATTTTGTAAGCTTGAATGCGCTCATTATCCATTGCGGTATCAGAACTCAATTTTCGAATAATCTTTAGTACTACGCAAGCATTATAAACTATTTACACATAATATCTCGACTGGCTTTCAGCCATTTATGTACAATTTGTAACACCACTGGCTTCGGTGAAGGAAAACATCGTGAGGAAACCTGCATGCTTCAATTTCGAGGCATATATTGTACCTACTGTCCATTACAAGTGGCGACGGGCTCACTCCCCGTCACACTGGACAGAGTTTCGGTACTACTAGTGAAACGTGGATGTTCCGAGGTTTCAGAATATCTCTGACTATAGTCGTGACCTCGGGGAATATAGTCGTGAGCATATGCTATGCTATGCTATGCTATGCTATGCTATGCTGTGCTATGCTATGCTATGCTATGCTATGCTATGCTTTCAGCCTAATAATATATTCAATCATTACTGTCGCGAGCAATGTGTTCCGTTTTTGCGCATATTGCTGCGACACTGACCCGCCCCCTATTCACATCTCCCTTTAGTTTTTGTGATGTGTGGGTCCGCCAAATACACACGGAATTCCGGAATTCTGAAGGGGGAAAATCCATACGAAATCGTAATCCTGATTCGAAATTCCGGATCGCAATTCCGTAAAACATAATATGTGGCACACGTTAAAGAAATGGGAAGTTTTCTGACAGTAAAATGTAGTTACAAGTTTCCAACATACCGCGATAAATCTATCGTTGACGCGATTTGGATGCAAAGACGGAAAAGGCTAAATAGGAAAAAAAATCATGTCACTAAGGCCCGATTCGTCTAAACGCGAGTAAATTTTATACTTAGATTAAGTCGCCGGTTGCTCTAGATTAAACTGATTTTTCGTTTTACCAACCCTAATCTATGAATAAGTTGAGAGTAAATTTTAAACGACCAATTTTGACGGTGTAAAGCTTATACCGAGACTAGTGAAATGTCAATGAAATGTCATAATTTAAAAAAATTTAATGAAAAGAAACCTAACAAATTAAAACTGTATTATAACCTCACATGTAATAAGTACGTATAGAACGATCTCTTTCTTTAGGTGGATTATACATTCGTTCTTTCAGTATGGGTTTAGTGTGGTAGAAGACAAGTGAAGTTATCTCGGAGTTAACACTAAGAGTAAAATTGATCCTTGTATAGTATATCTTCTATAAATCGAAATTTGATCGAATCCGGCCTTAGTAAGACGCATCCGTTGACGAAGTATTATGTTGTGTGCATACTTAAAAACACAAATTTTATTTGTATTTTATTGTATGAAAGGTCGCTCATCCATCCATATTTCGTCCTATCTATAGAGTCATTTGGAACTACTTTTTCTTTTTTAATAAAGTAAAATAAAATAAATTTATTTCAGACAATGTCCATAGGTTTGTTGAGTGTATCAACATTTTCGATTTTATAGCTTCATTTTTGTAAAGAGGATCTTAAGGGCCTATGTCGAAAAATAATTGAAGCGAAATGGGCGTGTGATAGCTTATATTACTGCCTGATGCGAGAGAAAGAGATGGGACAGCGTGCGCGACTGAAACGACGCAAGCGTAAAACAAACTTTATTTAATTGTGATTGTACTATTTATGTAAGTTCAATTCTGCTCTAATCAAAATTTGTAAAATATCAATCTCTTTTTTTAAAATCAAGTCTCGTGTTTCTATTATTCACCGTTAAGCAGTTCCAAGCGTTTATCGATAAAGACCGAGGCTACTTTAGCTTGTTTTTCTATCGAGAAAAAGTGTCTTAATCGTGTTTTGGCTCTAATCAAAATATCAATTTTATGTTCAATTTACACATATCCGCAAATCATACTCCTACTGTTAGTACTACGCTTTGAAGAATCCTATTTTTTTCACATATCTTCTTAAGAAAATTTCCGAAAAATGGATCTCTAATATGGCGACTAACGACATTCAATCAAGAACAATAAGACATTAATTCTATTCTTTAAAAAATTAGTAACAGATTAAATAAACATTGAGTCATTTCAGAGCGCCTGTGTCAACAGACATGGCGCCATGTGGGGGCCTATCTAAATATTGGGAGCGACTTCGGAAATATTCTATCGCTCGTGTTGTGAAGGTGTTAAAACTAAATTGCTTTTTGTATAATTTTAACAGTTTACTGTTAGGTTAGGTATATTATTAGAGGAAGTTTGAAAGTAGAACCTATGACAGAAATAATCAGGGTAATAGACTATATGTGGAGATGTGGATGGCTGCGTATATAGGAGACTATGACTATTTATTATAAGTAGCCTTGCGGTAGCATTTCCCCTCTGCCACGGTATAAGAACAATTGATCATGTGCATTTACATTCAATTTTATACCTTATCACTAAACGAGACAGCCTATAATTGCGAAACAATAACTTCTAACACGCGTAACTAGTCCTCATAGTAGTCAAAGATAGGAGAGGAACAGAAGGAAGGAGAGGAAAAAAAGATGGATGGATTGTTGAATGATGAATTAAGGAGTGAGTGCTGAGATGACGGCTAAGAGAGATGAATGGAAAATGATGACATATGGTGCCGACCCCAAATAATGGGAAATGGGCAAGAGAATTATGACTATTAGGTACTTTTAGCCGCGGTTCAAGTTAGAATTGAACGCCGCATTTCGTTACTTCTCCATTTGCTTAAATTGTAACGCATTTTAGTTTACACCCTGTATAAATTTATTTTAGGGAGATACTATGAAAAACATTAAAAACCAGAGACGTGTCATATATGCATTAAGAAATTTGAAGGCGTGCGCTGTGTATTGTGTTTATGCAGACGACGGAAATTTTGTCAGCGGGCAAAAATGACCCCCCAGCCTCACCTCAGTATGGAATTTAATACGGATGAGTGCGTAGGTAACACACTCATCCGTTGTACTGATGAATTCAATTGATATTTTATTTTTGACTACGAGCAAAATTTTCATCGTTTGCTTAGCGTAAAACAAAATTTTAACAAAAAAAATTAAAACCGTCTTCAAAAAACTAAAATGGTAAAAAATAATATTGCAGCCGATGACTTTTTCGTTCGCATCATAAGAACATTAATTTGTTTTATCGAAGTCGCTGTCAAGCCGGTACGATTCGCGTCAGGGCTTGCATTAGTATTTTGGCTTGGCTTGACACCGACTTCTATAAAACAAATTAATGTTCTTATGATGCGAACGAAAACGTCATCGGCTGCAATATTATTTTTTAACTTTTTAGTTTTTTTGAAGGCGGTTTTAATTTTTTTTGTTAAAATTTTGTTTATTTCACAATACTCAGTGGTGAGTTCAATTTAATAGTAGTTAAATTAACAAACGCACTAGCTGGCACTACGATTTTCAAAGGTTCCCCTCGATTTTCTTATGGTTACATAAAAAGGATACTATATCGAGGCTTCTGTCTCGGAAGTCCACCACGGTGAATATTTCGTGGGGTTCCAGGATATCCAGCAGGTGGTGGCGCACCAGCTCTCGCTCTTGACGACTTGCTTTAGCTGTCACCACGTCCAGTCCTTTGTAGATCTGTAACAAGGTTTTAACTAAAATTAAACCAACAAAGGGGAAGAATCTTGAATTTGATATCAGTCACACCACTAAAAAATAGAAGAAACTTACTTAAGGTGGTTTCAGTCCATACAAAAGTTTGACGCATAATACGCGTCGACGGATTTAATAAAAGTTATATTTTATACGAGCGTTAACCCGCGACTTCGTCCGCACAAATTATATACCAGATTTTAAGTCAGATCTTAAGCTATCAAACAAAAAAAGTTTCATCAAAATCGGTTCAGTATTTTTTGCGTGATACTATAAACTAACTAAACTAACTAACTAAATATACTTTATAACGAAGATATAAAGCTTTGAAATTATGTATGAAAAATTACTTTTGTATGACAATTAGATTTTCTAACCTACTTTTCCATATATAAAATATTACTTATATTAATGCCGTCTACGCGTGTTGTGCTTCAAAGTTTTGTATAAAATTGACACCTCTGCAACCACCTTAAGTCTGTTTGTAGCAAAAGAATGAAGCTAAGGATCTCAAGCTGAATGAAAAGATCATGTTTTTTTGTAAATACATAGCACAAATAAATTGTGTGGTGGTACGGAACTACGGAACTCTTGCACGAGACCGACTCGCACTTCCTTAATTTTGATACATGTAAACTCATTGACGTAGAATACTATGGACGCCGGGTGTAGTGCAAAATTCTCGAAAAAAGTGTCCAAAACTTACAGAAACCTAAGTACGTGTACTATACACCAACTAAAAACATTGAAAATGCTGAAATTCTTTTCAATCCCAGTTCCCCATCGGGGCACGGTGCGCGCCGCGCACCCGCGTGTCCGCGTAGTTGGCCGATCAAACGAAGAATGTCGCGTAATTGGTTCTCTTTTAACGTTTTGGTGCTCTTTTGGTGCGGACACTTTTTAGCGCGGACCCTACGTCTAGTAGTGAGTAAGTCATTGTGTAAACGACATTAACCCCTCTGGGAATAAAGTCGTGGGCATAATTATGCTTACCTGTGCTTCTTTCTATCTTTTGAATATTGTATCGTAATGATTCAGTGTTCTGGAAAACAAATAAAGCTAAGAATATAGGTCGTCTAAGATTAAAGGTACGAATAAAGGACTCCGACAAAGTCACGTAAAAACTGACTTTCAGACTTTCTGGAATACTTTTACAGGACATAATGTTAGGTACAAAGTCAAACTAGTAGCTTATTGTAGATCAATCGACTATAAACTTTTCGAATCTAAGGCCCTAGTTATACATACTTACATACATAAAATCACAACTTTTTCCCAGAGGGGTAGGCAGAGACTATGGATCTCCAGTTTGTGCGGTTCTGACACACCTCTCTTGTTTCCTCTAGGTCCATACATCTAGTCATACATTCCCGTCGATTTCGGCTACTTTTAAACTTACATTTTTTAATTATGGTGTAAAATTAAATGCGTTAAGGTGGTTTCAGTCCATACAAAAGTTTGACGCACAATACGCGTAGACGGAATTAATAAAAGTAATATTTTATATATGGAAAAATAGTTTAGAAAATCTAGTTGCCGCGTAACAAATAACATTTGCAATTTATAATATAATTACGAAGATACAAAGCTTTTAAAATTTTGTATGAAAAATTTCGCAAAAACAGTGACGTTCATAAATACAATACAAGAAATAAAAATAAATTAGTATCCCCACATTTTTGACTCAGTTAGGTCAACACATCTTTCATGGGGCACTGTATACGCTATTATAATAAGATACCAGAGGATATTCTAAAGTTGCCAGACAAAAAGTTTAAATCCCATTTTAAACAAGTCCTCTGTAAAAAGGGCTACTATAAACTCGATGACTATTTGAATGACCAAAATGTCTGGTGTTGACAATGTTACTCTATGTAATGCAATATTGTATTTTGTTTTGTTTAAAAGATGTGTGTTGTAGAGTTTCTGGCCGCATCTTCTCTCAACGAAACACCTTCCGACGCGGTGGTAGACTCAAAAAATGACGTCAAAAAGCTATCTATGTGATATTATTTTGAAAAAAAAATTTTGAATTTTGAATTTGAATTTTGAATTTCAAAGCTTTATATCTTCGTAATTATTTTATAAATTGCAAATGTTATTTGTTACGCGGCATCTAGATTTTCTAAACTATTTTTCCATATATACAAAGTTACTTATACTAATACCATCTACGCGTATTGTGCGTCAAAGTTTTGTATAAAATTGACCCCTCTGCAACCGCCTTAACATATTAAATGAGGTGGTCGGGACATTACACGTCTATCTAACAGTGCACCGATGCTACAATACAAACATTTATAACCTGTCTATAGGATTGCTGGAGGCAAGATAGAATTATCAGTTTGCGGTCTGTGTCCAAAAGTTAAAATCTTTTGTTGCAAAGGTGTCAATTTATTTTTGGCCCACAAACGGTAACGTTTATTGACAAAAATAAAAAAAGCTGCTTTGGGGGCGCTACAATCGACTATAACCTTTAATGACAATGTTGCAAGTACAAAAATTACTTCCAATGATTTTGCGCAACATGGCGAGGTTTTTTATTTTTCTTGTAGGGCTTTACCAACATGTGGAATTCGCAGTTTTGAGAACAATTGTGTCTTTGGGCAGATTGGTCTTAGTTCTAAATAGAATACAAAGGAGTTATTGTAGGCCCACAAACGGTTACGTTTATTGATGGTATTACACTCTAAAAACATAATTTAATTTACTTTAGCAATCGGACGAAAGATTAGGTAAAAATGCAAAACAGAATTATTAAATAAATATAAAAAATGCACCGTTTTTACTTTTTAGTTAAGATTCTTTTTCCCTGTTAAAACGGCACATGTAAAGCAATGCGTGTATAGAAACGTCTTAGATGTTCATACGAAAATAAAAATAAAAAACTAACATATTTTACCAAGCCAAAATATGCGTCAACTGCGATTACGCGGCACTTCGTTTAGATGAGGTATAGCAAATATTACCACTATAATCTAGAAATTATGAGAAACAAATCGACATGAGTTCCAACTATTCGCCAACTATACGCTAGACATGTTTTTGTTAGCCTATTTCCTATACTAAGAAGAAGAATCTTCTTTCCCTTATGTTCCTTTGAGAATGTAGTTCAGTATCATGAGGACAATCACCTGTTAAAGTAATGCAACTGTCTACCCTAACACCCTGTATACATGAACATGACCCTTCTATTCAACATAACCGAAGTCGGTTTACATTAATAACAATCACTTAAAAACAAAAGCGGCCGACTAAATAACTAAGTCAATTATGTAAATGCCAGTAAAATGTATGAAATGTATGCATCAGGGGCAGGGGAAAATCCTCAAAGCGTAAAATGCTCGCCGTCTTTGAAACTGAATATTCATTTACGTTGATAGAATAAGTTCACCACACATGCAATATAAGATAGACGTAGTTCTGGTTATCATCAGCTGCAAGGCTGATTCAGCATTCATAGGGTGTATAGCATCTCTGTGGTGGGGATGGACCAGGTCTGCCTGCATAACTCCAATGGGTTTAGGAGATATAACTGTTCAAAAGTCAGTTATGGTTGCAAAAATTATATGGATGAATATGCAGGTATTGTTTTATATCGATTATTGATTATACAGCGTTAAATTGATATCATTGTCATCCTTTTAAACTAAGAGTCTACCCATCGAACTGAACAACTTTTACTATGGGAGCAAACCGATCGGAGCAAAAAAAAAATCTGCTAACAAACTTCCTGTTACAGTTTTATAATAGTATAGATACATATTAATCTATGTTCAAAATTTCATGTTTCTATTTTCAGTGGTTTAGGCTGTGTTGTCTGTCAGTCAGTCACGGAACTATTTTATAAGTATAAATACCTATTTAGTATACTAGTAGGTACGTATTTAAATGAATCCGTGATTAAGTCGACAATCAGAACGACCTATTGTGAAAGACGAACAAATTATCGACTTGTACGTAAATGGGCTGCAAATGGCCGAAATCTTAGAGCCGGTGAGGTTATCATAGGTCGTAAGAGCAGGGTTACTTAATACTCTTCCCTCTCGCTCCCTCGAATTCATTGACAAGATCAAAGTCACCAGTTTTATCTATTGTTTGTTCCAAAATACGCTGCAACGTGAATATGTGGAGGTATTAAGTTAATATGTTCCAGAAACAACATTTTGAAATGTTCTAACAAATTGAATACCTGCTACAAAAATGAGTAAAATAGTATAATACGAAAAGGAAAACAAGATTTTTCGTAGATTTTTATAAGTACACCGGACTTACTGATAATCGTAATTATATGGCAGGTCTCAATTTACCCTCAGGCGGTATTTTAGATCTGTTTCTAGACCGTACTCAATCAAAGGGCAAACATTTCCTAACTTTGGAACTGACAAAGCCTTGATTGAAATCAGATTGATTCCGTAAGAATGTCAAGACCTTTGTTTGATTTGGCTTGAGTCTAAAATCAATTTCGTACTTTATTATATTATGTTTCCGCAATAGTTAAATGTAGATATACTATAAATGTAAACCGAAATGCGTTACATACTTAAGGAGTTGCTCCAGACTATCAAACTAAACAACTTTTCATATGGGATCAAAATTGAAATAGCGAAAAAAAATTATATATATTTTTATTTTTTTTATTTGTTGTTCTACCTATAGAAGCTACTTGACCCAAATGCATGCTGTTTGTTTCGCGATTTTAATGTTGGTCCCATAGAGAATGTTGTTCAGTTTGATGGTCTGAGGCACCCCTTTAATTATGTAACGCATTTAAGCTTACAACCCTGTATCTATAATAGTGTTGCCCGCGACTTCGTCTGTGTTGTCATTTTGAAATCATTCGATCGTCCGTTTGCAATGAAACTTGGTGGGTTGTTGTGCGAGACCCCCGAAGGTTTCTGAGCAGAATAACCAGCCACATTGCAATTATTGCAACGCATGCTGGCACAGCTATTGGAATTTAATTATGATCAGTCTAGATCTCCAGAACACAAGACCTCAGATGAAAAAATTTAGCTTGATTTCGGGACATCATAATTGGTATTTAGATATTGGTGCTTAGGCAGTCATTTCCTGTTGATGGAGTATTAATATGCATACCAGATGTGTCTGGCAATCTGGCAGGATGAGAATGACTAAATAATTCCGATGACACTTGCACTAAAACCTGCACTTTACGATAATAGGAACTCGTTGACGCAATCCACTTAAAAACGGGATGAGTCAACCATTAGCATCGATTGTTTGAATCAGATTCATAACTAAATTGTCCATATGTGCAGAAACATTATTAGATTCTAGGAAAACTGCACATTTAGACAATCGACGATCCATATTTAAAGACACAATTAGGTTCCAGGAATATGGATCCAGATCTATGGAATTGATGCGGATACGGATGGATTTCTAAGTAGGTACTGGAAATTTACAGTTACTGAAAACTCAAACTCCGTTATTCCATCGACACAACAGAAGAAGACTTCCTCTTCCATTAGGAATTTGCTCTTTCTTGTTCCTTCAATACCACACGAGATCCCAAACGCCCAACATAGATAAGTTACTTTTCAATGTGGAAATCTATAAACATTCACACCTCTTTCCCAGTGGGGAAGGCAGAGACTAACACACGTATTCTTAGTTGCTTTCTTCTGTCTATCTGCCTCCGTGGTCTAATGGTTAAGAGCATTGGCTCTCGACACGGAGGTCGCGGGTTCGATTCCCACGGGGGACACCTAGTGAAATGTCACTTTGTGCGTTTTTCCCCAGATGGTTAGGAAATTGCAGGCTGAATCACCTGATTGTCCGAAAAGAAAAATGATTCCGTGCTTTGGATGGCACGTTAAGCTGTTGGTCCCGGCTACTATCTCTGGTAGTAGTAGTCGTTATATAAAAACCACGTCAGAGGCCGTAAGGCGATCTGAAAAAACTCTGACACCAGGGCTCTATACGATAAGAAGAAGAAGTTGCTTTCTTAACATTTCCTTACTTGATCCGACAATGTGTTTGCAAAACATGTATGAAAAAAAAATACAAGAACATCCTTAACTCGAGTGAGGAACACCTAGTGTAAGAAGCGCTATTGACTACGATCTTTAAACTCATATCTCTTCAAGACACATTCTATTCAAGACCATCTTCTTATTAATTCCTGCTATTCTATAATATGATTAAATCCTGGTCAAAGTTTATCTTAGAGCGCTTACAGACGAGCAACTCTTTGTCTATGAGCGCGACCTTCTGCGAATCTCTGCGACCGCAAAGTCTCGCTCGTCTGTAAGAGCGCTTACTTGGCAATGACGAGACATGGAAAATCCTGCCATTTAACTGCAGTTAAATGCAGTAAAGTGTAACAGAAATTAACAGAATTTACTGTTCTGCTGCTTCTGGAAAACTCCGCTACTCTGGACTCTGGAGTTATAAAAATAGATAGCGACACTAATCTTTTACAAACAACTTTAAAAAATTCTGAGTCACAATGTTATTAGTTCACGGAATAGATTGGAGAATTTGGCAAAAGATAGTGTTTTGTTTATCCAAGCAGCTGCTACTGTACTGCATTCGCATGAAGATCGAAGCACGTGGTGGGTGACGTTTGATACATGGATCGGGTAATGAATGAACTGTATCACAGATTTTTGAACAGTTACTACTGAAACAGGTATTCCCACATGTTTGACTCAGTAAAGTCAAAACATCGTTCATGGGGCACTGTATACGCTATTATAATAAGATACCTGAGGATATTCTAAAGTTGCCAGACAAAAAGTTTAAGTCCCATGTTAAACAAGTCCTCTGTAAAAAAGGCTACTATAAACTCGATGACTATTTGAATGACTAAAATGTCTGGTCTTGACAATGTTACTCTATGTAATGCTATATTGTGTTTTAATTGTACTTTGCATATTTTGTGTTGTTTAAAAGATGTGTGTTGTAGAGTTTCTGGCCGCATCTTCTCTCAACGGAACACCTTCCGACGCGGTGGTATAACATCTTGTATACATACTGTACCTTTTTTTTATGATACTTTTCCTTACACTCTGTAGGTATAAATGACCTAAGCACTACAATATTATTAGTCTTGTTTTCTGCCTCCGTGGTCTAATGGTTAAGAGCATTGGCTCTCGACACGGAGGTCGTGGGTTCGATTCCCACGGGAGAAACCTAGTGAAATTTTACTTTGTGCGTTTTTCCCCAGTTGGTTAGGACTTAGGACATTGCAGGCTGAATCGCCTGATTGTCTGAAAAGATAAATGATTGCGTGCTTCGGATGGCACGTTAAGCCGTTGGTCCCCGCTACTATCTCTGGTGGTAGTAGTCGTTACATAAAAACCACGTCAGAGGCCGTAAGGTCTGAAAAAACTCTGACACCAGGGCTCTGCCCACACGATAAGAAAGAAACGAAAGAAAGTTTGTTTTCGTAACATTTTTGTAAAGTGTAAAGACTTCCCACATATTTATAGAAAATAGTTTGCAGCCTACCCTAGACTCCAGAAGACCTGCCTCTAAAGAATAGAGGTGAGGAGAGGACTATAATCTCCAAAACTTGGGCTAAGTACGACCCTTTTAGAATAGAAAATAATTTTACTACAACTACAAGACAGGTACAAAGACTCCACAATCCACAGCCTTTTATACTTAAGGGCCTATGTCGAAAAATAATTGAAGCGAAATGGGCGTGTGATAGCTTATATTACTGCCTGATGCGAGAGAAAGAGATGGGGCGGCGCGCGCGCCTGAAACGACGCAAGCGTAAAACATTAATTAATTGTGATTGTACTATTTATGTAAGTCCAATTCTGCTCTAATCAAAATTTGTAAAATATATCTTTTTTTTTAAATCAGGTCTCGTGTTTCTATTATTCACCGTTTAGCAGTTCCAAGCGTTTATCGATAAAGACGGAGGCTACTTTGGATTGTTTTTCTATCGAGAAAATGTGTCTTAATAGTGTTTTGGCTCTAATCAAAATTCAATTATATGTTCAATTTACACATATCCGTTAATCATACTCGTACTGTTAGTACTTCAAGATATATGACGCTTTGAAGAATCCTATTTTTTTCACATAGCCTCTTAAGGGTTCTTGAATACTCTCAATCCATCTGTCATAACGTCATTGTTCCAAGTAAATCTATTGCGCAAAAAAAAAATTTCACCTTCTCTCACCTTGGCCGAGGTATATCTTCATGACCTATTGCGGTAGGACCCGACATACATAATACATATCGTCAGTAATCATCCAGCCCTGACCTCTGACCGCATACACATCGCTTCTGTTCACGTGTCTGTCAAATTTGGTCGTGTGATCGCTGATCACGTGAGCAAATCGGGAGCAGACGAAAAGGAACTTTGTGGAAAGAGAAACAGGGAATATTTGGGGTTGCGAAAAGTAAAACCACCTCGCATAGACCTTATCGTTGATAAGGAGTATATGTGGTGATAGCCTTTGATATTTTGGTCGTTTTAACTAAATGTAAACATTTGTGCGTTTGACGTACTTTTGTAAGAAAAAGTTATGAATTTTAAATTGTTGTTGTTAACTGAAAGTGCGCGTTGTTATGTTTTTGTTTGGCTACATTTTCGCGTGCGTCGTTGGCAATTCAATTTTATCTTTATGTATTTCTGATTTGAACTACTTTTTGGAAGAACAACATCAAAGATAAGAAGTTGTTAAGTGGTTATCTAATCAGTAGGTAAAGTATACAATACAGTAAATACAAGGTGCTAATAAAAACACAAAACTTGAACGTTATAATCTAGTTATTATAAATCAAATCTGTCACAATAAGACACTTAGGATAGGAGTCATATTGATGATGATGATGATGTTTTTCTCACTGCCGATTTCTAGCAACTCTATTTTCTGAGTTTTTTTTTAAATAAAAATCAATAGGGTGTTTGGTAGTTAGATGGTTATGATTGGAGACCATAAAATTGCACAAACACTATGTAGTCAAATTGGAAACCGCAAAACAAAAATCAGCTTTTCCATTCAAAACTATAGTACATAAGGTGGTTTCAGTCCATACAAAAGTTTGACGCAAAATACGCGTAGACGGAATTAATAAAAGTAATATTTTATATATTGAAAAATAGTTTAGAAAATCTAGTTGCCGCGTCACAAATAACATTTGCAATTTATAATATAATTACGAAGATATAAAGCTTTTAAAATTTTGTATGAAAAATTTCAAAGTTTTATATCTTCGTAATTATTTTATAAATTGCAAATTTTATTTGTGACGCGGCATCTAGATTTTCTAATCTATTTTTCCATATATACAAAGTTACTTATCGTCTACGCGTATTGTGCGCCAAAGTTTTGTATAAAATTGACCCCTCTGCAACCACCTTAACTACTTAACCACTATCGACTCAAATGTACGAAACAGCCGATATTTTTTCGCGATTTCGATGTTAGTCCCACAGAGAAAGTAAGTCAGTTTAATGGTCTGATCATCAACTAAATCTGATCCACACATATTGTACTATCTTCTGTTCGGTCCTAAAGATTGGAAGGGAAACAAAACAGCTTGGATCACAGAAGGGGTAAATGAAGCCACACGGTGAGGGCATCACGGATAATTGACGATACCTGAAGAAGTGAAAGTTTCTAGTCTCCATTCGGACACCCGTCATGGTAGTATTATTCTAAGACAGACATCACATGGCAAACTAAATAACAAAGCAGTTAAAATTGGTCAGCTTTATTTTAAGGAAATGTTTATTACTGTCGATATTTTTAGTTTCTTTTCTATTCTAACAACCCCGATCGAGATTATGGTCATGAGTCATCTCGGCCAATAGACGTCAACTGCTGGACATAGGCCTCCCTCAAGGATCGCCACAAACGCCGATCCTGCGCTAGCCTCATCCAACGGTTTTTCATAGCCAGATCGTCGGTCCACCTTGTGGGTGGCATACGCAATTACGCATACCCACGCTGCGCTTTTCGATACGCAGCAGTCGCAACTCGAGATCCTATCGGCCATCGGTTCGGCGAGCAATTTTGCCCCGCCCATTGCCGCTTTAGTTTAGAAATTCATTGTGTTGTGTCGGTTACTCTGGTTCTTCTGCGAATATCTTATTTTCTGATTCGTCTATTCAATTAGATTACGTATGTTCTGTTTATTATTAATCTACAAAGGACCTACTGACTTGAAATGGAAAAGTACCAACCATTGGTATTGGTTGAGCGAGCTCGTTTTCCGCAACTCGAGGTGCTAGGCGCCTATTTTGCGTGTGGTGGGAACGACTTATCCTGCTATCATAGTTCCTCCAGGAAGCCCACCAGCTTGTTAATGCTGCCGAAGATTTCTGGAAGAGACCCCGGTGTTGTGCCCGGTAGTGTGTTAGCCCGTTTTAGTCTAACAGCATGAGCGCATCCGTTTCCTCCTTACCTATGTACCAAGGACTTCGCATCTGCAGTGTAAACGGGACGGCAAAAGTGTTTTACATTACTGGAATATCAGCGGCAATGTATGGCAGCGGAACACAACTGACGCATACTAAAAGTGACATTAGAGACATTCATTACAGTCTCGGCGTTTTACAGCTCTCGCCTTCGGCTCGGGCTTGCAATCCAGTCTCGGCTGTAGTGAAGTGACCAACTACATAAGTTCACTTATATCGTAATGTACTATTATGTTCTAAATCATTATTTCGTAGGTCGTTTGGCTAAATTATTCTGCGAAAGTACACTTATTTCAAGCCTGGGTACTGTTTGACATGCATAATCAGAATTCTTAATAACGTTTTAATTTGTGCCGTTTGCGTCCTCAAAAATCGTGCGACTACATTATCTCTCTTTTTAGTTTAAATTATTAAGTTTGCTATTCTTACGTAGCAACGAAATCAGTTGCCAGGCGTAAATTATTTGGGCCAGGGCACAAGAGGTAGCGGGTCTGAAATATATTATTTTTGAAATTATACTTCTTTTGGCGCGTTATTTAGGAGAAACAGAAGTGCGATTTTAGAAAGTCACACGTTCAAATAACCAGTAGAAAGTGTCAAAATTAGTATGGAGATTATGCATCATTCGATGATGATTTTGAATCTCGTGATTTAAAAATAGCACTTCAATTAATTTTTTTGTTATTTTAAGCAAATATAATAAACATTTTTTGCAAAGCAAACAAGTTTTTCAACTCTTGTTATCGTCGTCTCTTACAATTCTTGTTTTTAAGGACGTATTGAACATTCTACGTATTGAACATTCTGCGTATTGAACATTCTACGTACTGAACATTCTACGTATTGAAAATTCTGATTTCGTAAATTTAAGAAAAACACACATTTTGCGTTTTGAACGTTTTACGTATTGAACATTCTGCGTGTAGACGTTTTTTTTACTGACGTCAAAGAAGTATAACTTTTTACGTCGTACATAACATACATAGGCTTCCCCCAAGTATTTCTGAATAAACGACATTAATCAATGAATCAAATATATTTTTCATTATTTTGATATTAGGTATTAACTTTTTGAAATAAGAAAAAAACGTTTTCTAATTTGCGTATTTCATTCGCGTAGCCATAGTCGTTTTCTATGGAAGAAAAATGTTATTTTCGCGATTTCTACTATGGTTCCACTAACAAAGTGAACATTTTTCAGTTTCATGGTTTGAAGCAATCGCAAAAGCATGTAACGCATTAATGTTTACGCCCCGTAGATTATGCTACAATTTTATTACAATAAAATAGGGTAAAGGTGAACATCAAACTACAACTGTATCTACGCTTGTAAAGGGTAAGTGGACGTAGACGTTTCTGAGTGTGGTGATATTATTTTAGTTAAATACATAAGTACAGTAGTACCAGGTTTATAAGTCTAAGGCCCGCTTGCGCCTAGCAGGGTTATCGTTATTAACACGTTCCGGGACAGTGACCGGCTATAGCCGTGATAACAATAAAAGTTCTATTGTGTCTCGTTCACTGCCCCGGAACGTGTTCACTCGGAACTAGACGCTAATTTGGAATTAAATTAGAATTATGTGTCGCACCATCCTGTTTTAGGGCTAAACTTGTGTTATATTTAAACTCCCGATGAGGTAGGTTTAAGTCACTAAACTACGTGCTAAATGTCAAAATTGACGCAACAGCTGTTTTTACAGTTTGTTGTAGGCTCACGCAACTCTCTAAAAAACAAAATTTATTTGAAACGTGCACCGCGCCATTTAATTCCTTTGAACGGTTGCACAAGTTTCATACATTCTGGATAATCTGTCACGACCAGTTTTCAGTATGGAAGTCCCGACTCATAACGTAGTGTTACATGCTCTTTGATAACATGAATAAACGATGAAAACGAAATGTCATTGCCAAAACAAATGAGACAGACAAATACAAAGAGATGCAGTGTGAAAGAGACGTGCATATATTATGTTCATTCATCATTCACTTTTCGTATTTTGTCGGATTACATAAACTCTATGGTCATTTAGGATGTTGCCAGCGAAAGATAGAGAACTGTCAGGTTAGTTAACTATGAACTAGTTTTCATTGGCGCAAGACAATCTTCGATAATACTCGTTCAATCTTTAGGTCGGTGCTACTAAAGACGGGGTTACGCAATTTAACTCTGCATTTGGCGCAAGTGGGCCTTACCGATGTACCTGCGCAGTCGATAAATTTTAATACCGCGTAAATTATATTGACCAATCAGGATGGCCACCTTCAATCCGTTTACGCTATTGGCTAATCTGTTTTCGCGCCCTTTTCGCTGCTATCCGACTTTGCATCCTTTGGTTACTAAATGACTTTGGGTTTTGTCGGGGACTCGGTCCTGCCTAGCTAGCATGCCACACACGACAAAGAGTTTAAACGAGAAAAACATCATGCGCGCTCTTTCTGGCCTGAAGATGGAAGCACATCTCGATTTTTGTCGTTTTCTCGGGGGTGGCATGCTAGCTAGGCTGCTCTGCGCAAACGAAGATTGACGAGCGAAATTATTTTCCTGATCGTACTTTACTACTGTCACCTAAAGTCACCTTTGCTCATTCATTAGATCAAATCCGCTTCCCGCTTAACACAAGCGCCTTGATATGTAAGTACAAAAATTCGCTGATAACAGAAATCACCCAAGGCCGGTCGCTTATCGCTTGTTTTATATACTACGACACATTCGACACGTAATTACTATAGCCTGACTCTGGTAATGTCACATATTATATTGCGACTGGATAAGTATACTTTATTACCTTTTAAAAGTGTCGAATATTTCGACGCTGATAACAGAAGTTACAGCGTTTTTCGAATTGTCATTGATTTCTTTATAATTTTTAGGATTCCGTACCCGAAGGGTGAAAATGAAAACGGCCTATTCATAAGCCTACAATGTCTTCCGTCAGTCCGTCCTAGCTTCAGAGGGCTGTATCTTCTGAACTATAGTTAGCTATTATTATTGAATTAAGTTATGATTGACGACAAATAATAAAAAAATTGAAAAGTAAAAAATTAAGGGGGATATGCCCCATACAAGAATCTTTTTGTTTTTAGTCTATTTATTTTCATTTATTGAGAAAACCAACAGCCATATTTAAACATAGTACTTAAAATTAACTATAACATAAGCCAATTATAGGTTTCCCTAGAGTACTAGTACATAATTAGTTGAAAAACATCACATCATAAGGATGTGAGCAATTAAGAAGATAGTTTTAAGGTATATAACATAGATATATAATCACAATATATATAATCACAAACAATAAATTATAAAGAAATCGTCACAACTTTAATACATGCAAGCGTCAAACTTGCTATGATTATAGTGCATACTCTAAGATAAAACAAACAAATAATAAAAACCGGTCAAGTGTGCGTCGGGCTTAAGTTAGAGGGATCCCTGAAAAAACATAATTTTGTTGGTAATGTTATGCATGGTGGTACGAACCCTCCGTGCGCGAGTCCGACTCTCACTTAGCCGGTTTTTATTAATAGATCACATCACATGAGTAAAAACCCAATAGAAACAAAGCTTCCAGGAGCACAAAATGACCATGACGAGCTCGTCCATAGATTGACCACTGGCCGCGCCTGTTTGTCCACGGGCTGTGTAGGTGTACTTGTCGGTGAAAGGCCACGCACAAACCGGCCTTTATCAACTGTTACTAAAATACGATAGACGTAATACAGTGTCCGGTTTATCGAATGTCAAATAAAAGTCAAACGTTTTGGTCATTCAGTTGACTTTGTGATACAACTCATTGACTACTTGTTAATACTATCTACATGCTATCTACTGACTGACTGACCCAGTTTCACAATCAAGCAGTAGCAATAGTGACAGTCATCATCACCATTACCAACAGTCCACTGCTGAACATAGGCCTCACCCAAGGCGCGCCAAAAAACTCTGTCCTCGGCTTTCCTCATCCAGTCGCTCCCCGCTACGTTTTTTAGGTCGTCTGTCCAGCGGGTCTCACACTGCGTCTGCCAGTTCGTGGTCAGCCATTGCTAACTCAGTTTGTTACCTAATTTTCTAAGCTATGTTAACCACTTTTGTTCTCATTCTTGATGTGGTTAACATGTGGTTTCTCAGAGAAACATCGATCATAGCTCTTCCCATAGCGAGTTTAACTATTGATATCGTCAGGATCCATGTTTCCGCACGTGTTCCGCACCATAGGTCATCACTGGCAGGACTCACTGATTGTTCACCTTCATTTTTTGGCATTGTGAGGAGAATATACTACTACGGTATAGTGACAGTAGGGAAGGGAAATTCTTGAATACTTGCTGGCCAATGCCAATTTTGTTTAAGTGGTTCTGGTGTAGGTTTTGATGTACACCTGAGACTTTGGATGTGTCCATTATAGATATAATCAGCGTGAATATAATGTAATGTATACAGGGTGTTACAAAAGTCAACATAAAAATTTTTAACTTTTAAGGGTTGGTTAGACCATCAAACTGAACAACTTTCACTATGGGACCAACATCAAAATCGCGAAAAAAGAAATCAGTAGTCCCATACTTTTAGCTGGAGTAGATTTGTAGTGTAGTCTGGAGAATCCGATTTTTTCCCCTTAAATGTTTATTTGTATTTTTGTAACACCCTGTATAATACTAAAATGTTCAAATCGTACTACAGCACGAACTCTTCGTCACGGTACACTGACGTTCGTTGGTAGGTACATGAATTTATTTGTTAAAACTTACTTTTGGCTGCGACCTGGTGAATTTTGAATTGATCTCATCTGCTACGTGTTTTCTAAAAGTTATCCTATCTTATCTCTGGAGAAGTCCAGAATTAAAAGTACCTTATTTTTAAGTTGGATAGGCTTTCTAACGAAGAGGATGACATTTCGCCGACCCAAAATAATGGGAAATAGGCAGGAGAATAATAACGAATGCTTTCAGACGGTAAAATTGCATTAACATTGCGGTTTAGTTATTTTCGGATTACCTGTACAGGGAGAAATTTATATCATTAGCATCCTTTTAAACTAAGAGTCTGTGGGGACTTGCTACAGATGTAAGCACCCACAAGTTATAGCAAAGATGCCAACAGATGGCGATACCATCGGAAATATGCTCCATACAAAGACAACGTTCACCGTGAATACGTAACTCGTAACCTACTACAAATAAGGTTCACAATCGAATGAAACACATACATCACGCGAGAGAAATAACCACAGAGATTCGAGACATATACAAGGTCCAAGTAAGAACTGTTAGACAACGGCCGGTCCCCAGGCTTCACATATAGCCTGGTGGACGATCTTCCCTTTTCAATGGTGAACCATTCCCAGCGGCACTTCGTAAGTCTACCATTCAAACTAAACAACTTTTACTATGAGAGCAAAGCGATCGGAGCAACAAAAAAAATCCAAAACGCGCGACGTTATACATTACTCTACCTACGCGCGGCTATTATGGTTTTGCGTAGCTTGATGTGTCGCCGTGTGTACATTTGCCTCGAGTAGGCACTACAGTTTAGTATGGAACAGCTGATTTTATTTTTGCTCCAATCCAACCAAACCAGTAGAAAGGCACAAGATGTTGATGATATTAATGAGAATGTAAATGACACTCTTCGACAAGTTCTGAATTGGTTCAGTGTTAATAATCTTGCATTAAATACAAAGAAAACTAAATGTATTAAATTCACTTTACCAAACGTTATAAATAATGAAAATCAAATAACTTTAGATAATGATACATTGAATTTCACAAATAATACTGTATTTTTAGGGATAAAGATTGACTCGAAGCTGCAATGGGGTCCACATATAGAAACCCTAGCGGGTAGGCTGAGCTCGGCAGCTTATGCGGTTCGAAAAATTAGACAGCTAACTGATATAGCTACTGCAAGACTTGTATACTTCAGCTACTTCCATAGTATCATGTCTTATTGTATTTTGCTGTGGGGCCGTGCTGCAGATGTTGAGGCGATCTTTATCCTTCAAAAGAGGGCAATTCGAGCCATTTATAATCTGCGTTGTCGAGATTCACTACGAGATCTTTTTAAAGATATCAGTATCTTGACTTTCTACAGTCAATATATTTACGAAAATATTTTATACGTTCGGAAAAATTTGTATCTCTTTCCCAAAAACAGTGACGTTCATAAATACAATACAAGAAATAAAAATAAATTAGTATCCCCACATTTTTGACTCAGTTAGGTCAACACATCTTTCATGGGGCACTGTATACGCTATTATAATAAGATACCAGAGGATATTCTAAAGTTGCCAGACAAAAAGTTTAAATCCCATTTTAAACAAGTCCTCTGTAAAAAGGGCTACTATAAACTCGATGACTATTTGAATGACCAAAATGTCTGGTCTTGACAATGTTACTCTATGTAATGCGATATTGTATTTTAATTGTACTTTGTATATTTTGTTTTGTTTAAAAGATGTGGGTTGTAGAGTTTCTGGCCGCATCTTCTCTCAACGAAACACCTTCCGACGCGGTGGTAGACTCAAAAAATGACGTTAAAAAGCGATCTATGTGATATTATTTTGAATAAAAAAATTTTGAATTTTTGAATCGGTTTGCTACTATAGTATAAGTCGTTCAGTTTGATGGGTAAACTCTTAGTTTAAAAGGATACTAATGATATAAATTTCACCTTGTATAATATGCTCCAACAAAAAGACATACAAACAGTCAACTACAAAGCCACTAGCGTTCTGTGCATGTGCCGACTTCGAGCGTAGATAATGATCTCGATCACGTGTGCTTAGTACCGGTACTGCTTGCGAGTGTATTGAGGTTAGATAAAGTATTTCTATGTAAGTATATGGAGATAATGATGGCGCCAAAAATTGATACCTCTGATAATAGCGAAAATATTGCGCAGAAATATTTAAAAAATGCGCAGCATTTAACATCTGGATGTAAGCAATATTTAGTGGCTAGAACATAAATAAACTCAGGATTGTAATCCTTTGTCTGTTTGAGCACGCAGATTTGGTACGGTTTTCTTTAACCATATGAATAGATGATAATGTATCTATTCATTGCTTTAGCCAGCGAGCTAAGCAGAAGAACGTCGGTGGCGCGTTACAGAGAGCAATGGACAACTTGAGGGTCCCGGTTCGAATCCGCACGGATGTCGCATAAATGAGTTTTCCCAACTTATGCCTATACAGAATGTTACAGAAGTAAAAATAAAAATTTAAAACTTTTAAGGGTGTGGTTTAGACCAACAAACTGAACAACTTTCACTATGGGACCAACATCGAAATCGCGAAAAAAAAAATCTTTTGTCCCATAAACATTTAGCTCGAGTAGATCTGTAGTATAGTATTTTTTTTTTTTTTTGTTATCGGGCATAGGCCCACCACACATTCCCACCGCTGTAACTCCTGTAAGCCAGGATCAACAGCGGCGACCATTCACAACACTGGACAATGAAGTCCAGCGAGCCCGGGGGATGACTCTAATCTGTCTTGGAACCCGCAATGAATTAATCAAAGAAGATAGGAGGAGTAGGAAAACGAAATATCCGACTTCCCTCCATTGCAAACGGGAGACAGCAATAAGAAGGAAAACTGTAGTTTAGTATGGAACATCGCATTATGGCAATTATGGAAAATCTCCTCATTTTGGGGCAGGCCTATGTCCAGCAGTGGACGTCTATCGGCTGATATGATGATGATGATGATGGAACATCCGATTAATTTGTCGCGATTTCGATATTGGTCCCATAGTGAAAGTTGTTCAGTTTGATGGTCTTAATCACCCCCTTAAATGTTTATTTGTATTTATGTAACACTCTGTATACGTATTACGTAATACAGGCTGCTCTCAAACGGTGAAAAAAAAATCATCGTGAAATTCTGATGTGTATATGAAGTCTACCAATCTGCATTGGGAACGCGTGGTGGACTAACGCCTATGCACCCTCCTTTAGCGTAGGACTGTGCCCTACAGTGGGAAGTATATAGGCTGATGACGACGAAGGTCACTTTTAGGATATTGAAGGTTAATTCTATCTCGAAAGATAGAATTAATCTTCATTGAAAGAATTATTACCGGCTACATTCTTAAATTTTTTTTTTAATGCGCAACACACAGACATGCACACATAATCGCGGTCCACCCTGGGCAATTGATTTATTTCCGGCAAACGTTCGTGACTATGACCCGGACTGTTCTTCCCGAATCTCCCGGTGTTTCCAGTGAGTTTAAGGAGTATTGTACCTAATCATTGTAGGTTGTAATTTTTAATTCTTCTGGGACACATAATTTTGATTTCTAAGTTGCTTCGCGATTTTTTTAATGTGCTTTAAGATAGTCCTTTTGTCAATTAATGGTTCCGGTTACAGTTTAAGAGGCTACGTGAAAAAATAGGATTCTTCAAAGGGTCATATATCATGAAGTGCTAACAGTAAGAGTATGATTAGCGGATATGTGTAAATTGAACATATAATTGAAGTTTTGACAAGAGCCAAAACACGATTAAGACACATTTTCTCGATAGAAAAACAAGCCAAAGTAGCGTTTATTTATAAACGCTTGGAACTGCTAAACGGTGATTAATTGAAACACGAGACTTGATTTTAAAAAACGAGAGATTTTATTTTTTAGAAATATTTTACAAATTTTGATAAGAGCAGAATAGAACTTACATAAATAGTACAATCACAATTAAATAAAGTTTGTTTTACGCTTGCGTCGTTGGCAGCGTGTACGCAGGCGCGCGCGCCGCCCCATCTCTTTCTCTCGCATCAGGCAGTAATATAAGCTATCACACGCCCATTTCACTTTAATTATTTTACGACATAGGCCCTTAAAAGTCCAATTAGTAATTACTCCCTACCCCGCCTAACAAAACTCCGTAAAATGACTGGGATAATTGTTCGACGTAGTGGTTTTGTGAACAAAAAGACACATTTGAGCTAATTATATGTACATTTGTCTATTCGATGAATTTGACATTAATGTCATTTTAAACGATTCTATTTATTGTCTGCTTTCAATTTATTATACACATAATAACAGAGACATTAATTTGAGATCCAACTGATTGGTATGATTTATCGATCGATAGAGGTCGATTCAATTTCTATTTCAAAACAGTATTGGTTGGTTGTCAACTGTTATGCAGATTGTAAAGAAAAGTATCATTAACCTTTAAACCACATACTCTACCCATCAAACTGAACAACTTTTACTATGGGAGCAAACCTGTCAGAACGAAAAAAAATCTGATGTTCTATACTAAACTGCAATACCAACTCGACTCAAACGTATGGAGCAGCAATTTTTTTGTTCTGTCTGACATGTTTGCTCCCATAGTAAAAGTTGTTCAGTTTGATGGGTAGAGTATGTGGTAAAGGTTAATGATACTTTTTCTTACACCCTGTAAGCTTATATACGTTACATACCTAAGGGGATGCTTCAGACAATCAAACTGAACAACTTTTACTATGGGCACCTATGGGGCTTACGTTGGAATCGCGAAAAAAAATCTGTTATATGATTCATGAGCAGACTTTTTTCTCACAATTTTAAAGTTCTTCCCGTAATAAAAGTTGTTCAGTCTGATGTTCTGAACCACCCCAAAAGTGAACCTAAGTGTCGTTTCTTCACGAAACGTACGCGTACCTAGAGAGAGCATTAAGTTCTACAGGGTGAAATTGATATCATTAGCATCCTTTTAAACTAAGAGTCTACCCATCGAACTGAACAACTTTTACTATGGCAGCAAACCGACCAGAGCAAAAAAAAATCAGCTGTTGCATACATTTGAGTCGCGAACTCGCGCGTCGACATTGCAGTTTAGTATAGAACAGCAGATTTTTTATTTGCTTCGATCGGTTTGCTCCCAGAGTAAAAGTTGTTCAGTTTGATGGGTAGACTAGTGTAGACTATGATTATACGGGAAACATAGTTGATTCAGATAAAGTTAGGACTCGAGTCCTTTGCAACACCACGTCTAGTATTTAATCTGTGACGTAACAGTTTCCACAAGGCACACTGACACAGTTCCACATCTGTGCAATGTGAACCTACTCGGCCCAGCTCGATGACGTCACACAATATGAATGAATGGGTCCGCCCACGCGGTAGATAACTAACATTGACTGCTAGTGCTGCGCCGTTGAGTTTATCGATAGTCAAGAAATATCTATAGTATCGATACTCTTTATAGTTCGCTTTATATTTTGTGTGATCAACACAAAGTTACCGTTATAAGTTAATGTTTGTTAAGACAATGATGATGATGCTGTCATGTATGTTGTAACTAACCTGACCTGACAAAGAGCATTTCACGTGAAGTGAACAGCGAAATAAAATGACGTTCTGAAAGGGTCTAGCAGGCTAAGGAAGGAGAAGTGGCCCCTGTGACGAATAACGGAGTTTTATAATGTCATTTGTTGGCTATCTCATAATATAGAAACACCCTAACTTTCAGCCCCCTATCTTGAACCGTCACCGAGATACTGTCAAAAACGTAATTTTATGGATACATTTTTCAAAGTCGTTTTTCTCCTGAACTATATAAGGTAGAGCAATCAAACCAAATCATAGCTACAAAGGATGGGTAGGAGTATAACTCTGATTTTTTTAAATATTTAATTCCATGAAAAAATATTTATTAAAATGTCAGAGAAATTTTTGACAGCACTTTTCAACAAGTATTTGTAAAGGTACAGCTATGGAAAAAATCACATATACTGTTAATAGTATTAGCTAGTACCATGCGAAAAATCAATTCAATATAATTGGTGCAACATACTTAAAAAAAATGTCAAAGAAAGTATTTCACTGCATTTTCAGTTTATTTGATAGCTCTAAACCTCTTCGATACATACGTATACGAAAAACTTTATATATTTTATTATCATCTACCAGTATAATAAACAAATGCCACTCTGACAAGAAGTCAGTCGCAGTCATCATTGCAATAATGTCCGACAAATGCAAGATTTGCAATGTGTTTCTTCGTAAAGTGCAAGGAAAAAAAACTAATACCTTTGACAGCCATGCGTGAAGTTCAAAATAAACATTCTGTTGCTAGGCAACGAAATTAAACCTCATTGGATCGAAAAATCTCCTTCAGAATGAAAGACTCATTTAACGCTTTCTTTGACATTTAATTTTTTTTAAGTATGTTGCACCAATTATATTGAATCGATTTTTCGCATGGTACTAGCTAATACTATTAACAGTATATGTGATTTTTTCCATAGCTGTACCTTTACAAATACTTGTTGAAAAGTGCTGTCAAAAATTTCTCTGACATTTTAATCAATATTTTTATATGGAATTAACTATTTAAAAAAATCAGAGTTATACTCCTACTCATCCTTTGTAGCTATGATTTGGTTTGATTGCTCTACCTTATATAGTTCAGGAGAAAAACGACTTTGAAAAATGTATCCATAAAATGACGTTTTTGACAGTATCTCGGTGACGGTTCAAGATAGGGGGCTGAAAGTTAGGGTGTTTCTATATTATGAGATAGCCAACAAATGACATTATAAAAATCCGATATTCGTCACAGGGGCCACTTCTCCTTCCTTAGCCTGCTAGACCCTTTGTTCATATTCGGCTTAATTGTACTTCTAGTGGGTATGAATGTGGACACACAATATTTTTTTGTATGATGTTTATTTGTCAAGTTATTTTAGTTCTAAAGAATTGTCGTTATTGAAATTTGTATTTTTTGGATATAGTTTTTCGAATTAAACAAATTTATTTTAAAATATTAAATATGATGACTTAAATAGAAAATTTACTGTTCATTTTAAATACAAAATAAAACTGGACTTTTTATTTTTCTTAATATACAAAACCGGAAATAAACTTTTCAAATCAGAATTTTAGTAATTTCGACCACTTAAAAAAAAAAAATTATTTCAAAATATAGCCTAAAGTACATTTATAATACACCAGAAGTTTCAAAATGGGATCTGCAATAGTTTAGGAGATAAATGAATTAAAGTAAATACGTGTCGCACTGAGCGTAGTACCTAGCCTTCCTTAGGTCGGTCGACTGGTTTGCCCGAAAAAAAACATACTTAGTAAAATTGCTGTGCTGTCATAATAAAAACATAATGTGACAATGTTGTAACAAAGGAGGTAAGTACCTATTTTATTATAAAAAATTTACAATTTTGTCATACATAATAGTTTTTTTTATAGTATCAAACATTGTCAATTATACAGTTTCAGTAGAAGTATCGATACTGTAGGTAGCTAAGTTTCAAGATTAACTAGCAAAACTATCGACAGTTTGGCAACACTATTGAATAATATCAGTGGAGAGCTTATTATAGGAGTTTGCACGTGTTTTCTTATCCTGGAATATGAGTTAAAGTTTTAAAAAAATATGTATTTTTCCTCACGATAAACGACTACCTTGATTTCTATGAAACTTAGCATATTGATAAACAAAATGTCCTCGCGGGTAGGTCTGCAGACTTAACAATTTATCATGCCTTTCGGATAAGTCAGAAACCCAGCTACAACTACAACCAATGATATTTTACACAAGATAATTATGTTACCTTCATAGAAAATGGCGCCTGAAAGTAAATTTGTGCCGTGCCGCCGTCTCGCTCGTAGCATTGCTTGACGTGGACTATTGAATGAGGGCCTAATTGGGTCGTTTACACTTTGCGCGCACCAAACGCGCACTGGTAATATCTGCTTCTTTTTAATATTATTGACTACAATACAACTATATTATTGCATACAGTTGTAGAATGTTTCATTTTGCTGCGCATTGCTGGCTTTAAAGGCTCAACCAAGCCTATTGTGCTGCCCCCAATCGTATTATTTTTATTTCTTAACAATTAAACAATATTTCCAAAAAAACGTGACATATATGTTTTTTATGAAACATTGTTTAATTGTTAAGAAATAACAAAAATACGATTGAGGGCAGCACAGTAGGCTCAGTACCCTCTTAAACTAAACAACTTTTTCACAAATTATGGAAGTTATATCAAGATCAAAATAGAATCACCTGTTCCAAACATTTAGGTCACGTAGGTGTCAATACTGTATTATAATGCGATATACGTACGATACAGACATGTAGATAGCAAAAAGGCTAAACGAATGAGGGTGTGATAGCGCCCAACACTTCTGTAGGGTGACAAGCGTGGGCCGCCATGCGTGGGCGTATGATTCTAATTGAGGAGATCGTGCACGCACTATGACTATTGACTGTGGACTTGAAGGATATACTATTATTGGAGATGTAGAATCAACTACCAGAGGTCTATCAAAATGATAAACTTGAGCTTTGTTACAACATAATTATGCACGCTTTGCAAGATACGGTAGTTGTATTCTTGTAAGTTCATGTATATTATGTAATGTTGTAACTGACCTGACAGAGTTGTGATCTTTCGTTTTAGGATCAAAGTCTGGCCAAACATCATCATTATCAGGGTGTAAGAGCGTTAATCCACCACGCGTGCCCAATGCGGTTTGGTAGACTCAGAATCAAAATGGTTGGAACAATCAATCATGGTTCACATCAGAATTTCTTCCGTGCATCAAAATCAGAATCAAAATGGTTGGAACAATCAATCATGGTTCACATCAGAATTTCTTCCGTGCATTTAGGTTTCCTAACGATGTTTTTCTACACCGTTTGAGAGCAGTCGGTATTACGTAAGTACATAAGTTAGAAAGCCTCATTGGTGCATCGCACACCGCCGCCGTATGTGTGGATTCGAACCCGGACCCTAGTGATTGAGTCCCTAAAACAAAACAGTTTGTAGAATTTCACAGTGGCCGTGTGTAGTCAAGATAGCGGTTCAAAGCACGCCTGGTAGGAAGGTAGAGGGTTCGAATCCCGCTCATCACTTGTACGTATGATATTGAAATATGGAACCGGCCCGCAAATTGGTGCATGGCACCTAGTTTCGAATCTGGAGCCTCACTCATGATTCATCTCCGCAACGCGGCACTAACGCTGCCACCAGCCTTTTCAAGAGCGACAAAAAAGTTTTTTAGTATGTTTAAAAGTCCAAAGTTCGTAGTCACGGTAGTCTCTCTTCCCAATGATGTCGCAGTTTTATTTACCTCGTTATCTGCCGCAGAATTACGTCACAAAGTGTCATAACATAACCTTCATTTTATAGCCCCAGCTCAAAATATACTCATCCAGATTCCGGAGGTATAATAAAACAATCGCAAAGTTTGGAATAGGAAGGTACGGATTTTGGGATAGGTCGGGAATTCGGAATGAGATCTTGTTACATTACAACCTATAGTAATGTCTCTTCTTCTCGGGTTCTCACTGATTAGAAGAGACTAGCACATGTATATTCTATAGAATGGATGAGATAAGATTTAGCTTAAGTGGGAATGTGTCATAATCATAATACAAGACGCTTGTTAAATATGTATGCGGGCATCATCTTACGAAGCTATGAGCCGAGTTGGCCTGAAGAAGATTGGAAGAGCAAAGAAAATATGGACGGATTGCGTGGAAAGTTGACAAGTGTCACAAGGGAGCGCTGAAATTACGGCTAGAAGAGATGAATTGAGGAAGACGACATATTGCACCGACCTCAAGTAGGGGTAAGGACTAAGGACAGGAAGATGTTGATGACGGGGGTAATGACGGCCTAGCTGTACATACACTGATAAAATTGTTGATCCAGTGTCTAGGTCAGATGTACCCGAAACCACCGAACATGAATGAAGAGATGGATGAATGTGGAGAATGCGAGAGAAGTCTGCCAGAATCGTAGCAGGTAGCTTTCCGTTGACTACCCTAAATGGAGACAGGCGTGAGAATATAGGGTCTTTTTAATGGGATGGTCAGACCATCGAGCTGAACAACTTTATATAAGGGACTAATATCGAAATCGCGATACAAATTTTATGACAGGAATGAATTTTTTGATGACATTTTATGATTTTTTTTCTAATATAAATCTAATGTAATGAAATGACTAACCAATTGTTTTTCTTTAATGAATCATTTTTATGCTCCTAATAATTATGAATGTCATTGTAGTTTAAAATTTTTGAATTTTTGTAAATGTTATTTAATTGAATGAATGTAATGTAATGTTATTGTTATTGAATTTAATTTGTATTCGCTTTAAATATGATAAATTTTGTTCTGTGTATTTAATCGAATGAATGTTAAAATTTTAATCTAATAATGTTGTTGAATTTAATTTATATTAACATTAAATGTGGCAAATGTTGTTCTGTGTTCCACAGCATGCTGTGCCCACAATGGGTATCATAATATATGTTGATCTTCTCTGTTTTGTATTTCCTTTTATGTACCACATGATTCGCATGAATAAATGAATTATGAATTTGCTGTTACCATACAAAACAACTTGACCTAAATGTATCGGCATAATTTCGCAATTAATGGGCCAACAAATCTTTGATCCAAAAAAATAGCCTTGGAAGTTCTAAAACAAGTATTATACTAATTCTTGCCATTGAAGGTGTCTTTTGCAGACTATTTGTAAGCCAAGATAGCCACCCACCATCACTTGCTCGACATTATAGTGTCCTTAATCCGCAAATAAGATAAAGTAGTGTTAGATAATACTTTCTTTGATAAAGGTAGCAAGTTTGTTACGCGCTCCATACAAACGAAGTTTGAATTTTTGTTTCAAAGATAAGCAGCGATAACATTACCATACTTTAGACCTGATTTCAGCATGCTTTGCCTGATTTGTTCTATCTATTTCAAAGTGTAGCGATCAAAGCAAGCAATGTATGCCGAAATCGGGTCTAAATTTGGGGCAATGTAATCTCTGCTTTACACTGGATTACCTAAATATTTCTAAACAACTCCTTAAATTAATCGTAACTTTGAACTTGAATATTTTAACGGAAATCTCATAAACCATAGACAAGTTTTTAGTTTCAACGTTGTTTTTAATTTCATTGATCTTAAATGGCTGATATTCAAAATAGAATCAAACTTCGTTTGCATAGAGCGCGCTCGCGAGAATATTATATTAAAAGGTAGTTGGTAATTTAGTATAAAATATAGGTATAAACTAACGACTTTTCTATCGTTCAGGGTGATGAGAAACTTTACTACAACTATTGGTATACCTACTACAAAATTTAAATAGACTAAGTAGGAAACACTAAATTACTGATAGTTGTAGCATCGCTTGTGACCACTCCTAAATTGACTACGGTCGTGAGTATAAGTATAGTATGCCATTGAAGCTATTCCTCATAGCAACAGTTAAGGAACTCGTATTTCGTAGTAATTCAAGATGGCCGGCGTCTGGAGGTCAGTCGGACTGGTTTCTGCTCTTTGTTCGATTTCGTGGTAAACCCTGACCTACCTCCAGTGCTTTATGGGTTATGGGTTGATACGTGGGCGATTTCCTACTCGAAATAACGACTGAGAACTGAATATATTATCTACACTGTTTAATCGGTGTTGCTTTGAAGCCGGAACGGGGCGCTTTAAGTTTAGACCATCAAATTGAACAAAAATCAGCTGTTCCATAGAAAACGTCAATAGCTTCTCGACAAAAATGTATGAAACAGCAGATTTTTTGTTTTTCGCGATTTCAACTGTGGTCTGACCACCTTGTTTCGGCTTCAAAATGACACCGATTCCAAGGTGTATTGTGCGTCTTTGTATGGAAACCAATAAGAAAAACTTCATACTACCTACACAATTTTTTTGGTACCATAAGGCCTTTAAGCTGATGTTGGCGCGAGGGAGCGTCTGAATCATAAATCAAGGTTCAGGTTCGAATCCGCATGGACGACATGCCGTACCAATTAGTGTTTTTAACTTATCTACGTAATACCGACTGCTATCAAACAGTGAAGAAAAAAAATCGTGAGGAAACCTGCATACGCTGAAGAAGAAATTCTGATGGATATGTGGCGTAGGCCTGTTCCCTGCAGTAGGAAGTTTATAGGCTAATGATCAAGCTGACGTCATCAGCTGTAGGTTGATTACAAAAATGTTTACTTAAAAATTATGTTAATTAAGTACCTATCTGAGTAGACATTTATATGTACATAATTATAGTTTATTTGACTGTTACCAGCTCCACCCAGTGTTTTTGTATGGGACAGTCAAATTATTTAGGCAGGTACTACTAGGTACCTTATTTGTACCATAATTAGTTTTGTTTCCTGTTGTTCATTGTATTTTGTTTTTGGTGTAGGAAGTAAATAAAGTAACTATATTTCATTTCATTCATTGCATCTGGCAGCAATGCAATTTATTATTATAACACTTTATTGTACACAAGGACATAATCTATACTATTATAAAACTGTAACAGGAAGTTTGTCTGTACATTGAAGATATTAACAAAAAATAGTTACGATATGGTTTTTAGGTGTCCCTGATTCCATTTCACCAATTTTTGGATTTTTTGTCTGTCTGTTTGTTTGTTTGTTTGAACGAGTATCACGCAAAAACTACTGAACCGATTTTAATGAAACTTTTTTTGTTTGATAGCTTATGGTCTGACTTAAAATCTGGTATATAATTTGTGCGGACGAAGTCGCGGGTTAACGCTCGTAATACATAAAGTTGAGAAAACATGTACAAAGGGCGAGCTTATCTCTGAAGAGATTTCTTCCAGCAGACCCGTAAAAGAGACAGTTAACAATTACAAGGCAAACTTATTGTGTACAAACAAACAGTATAAATAAATAAATAAATATATTATGTAATATATAAGGTCTAACAAAATTAGCTGAAACTATTTTAAGGGCATGATCAGACCATCAAATTGAACAGCTTTGTCTATGGGACCACTATCGAAATTGCAAAAAAAAAATCTGCTGTCCCATACAAAACTGCAAACATAAATAGACTCGAATGTATGGAACAGCTGATTTTTTTTTCGCGATTTCGATATTGGTCCCATAGAGAAAGTTGTTCAGTTTGAAGGTCTGAGCATACCTTTAAAATAGTTTCAGCTAATTTTGTTAGACCTTATATACCTACAACATACAATATATGATTATATATCTAAATATCACTTAAGGTAGAGAAAGATAGTGCTCTATTTATGTTCTATAACTTAACATACATTCGACCACCTGATTTCTTTCCGTGATTATCGTACAAAGTGACTAAGATATTGGGAACTTTGCTATTGTGACAAAAATTCACAGATTTCGTGCCTCACACGATTATCGAGTACATTGGAAATGAATCTACGGAATTCGAAAAAATGTTGTCTCAAAAAGGTTAGGCTACAGGGCAAACCCTTAACCCGATCGTCTTTGTTTTAGGCTCAAATTGTAGCTGACTAAATTGTCCAGGGGATTTTTCCTCAAATTTTTGATACCATTCTTCGTTTTATAAAATATCATGCGCCAAAATCAAAAATTCGGAAAAAAATGTTTTTTTTTCACTATTTCGGCCATAACTTTTTTCGTGTTTGATTTTCTCGAATAATTCTTTTTGCACCTTACAGCTCTCGTATATACGCGTGAGCCTTTTTTGAATATCATATCTTCACAACTCTCCGAGATATAAGGGGATCGCACTTTTTCGTGAAATCGGGGCCTATACTGGAGCGAACGAAAAGACATCCAATCCAATGTCAAAAGACTGGCAAATGTGGGCACCCATCACTTGGACAAGCAGTTCGTCCGTTCTGTCACTGTACACGTGCAAAGCACCGAATTCAAACAGGATAAATAATTCCTAATAGTAAAGATCTTGCATTTTAGTAAGTAAATATTGTTCTAAAACAAATCCTAGGTCTTTATTTGTAGAGGTCTATGTAAAAGGTGTCAAGTCCAAAGAATCAATGTACGCAAATATTAAATATACAATGTAATACTAGGGGAAATATTATTTTACGTACGAACAATATTCATAAGCTAACTATTCATAACAATTATAATAAATAAATAAATAAATAACGCTCACAGGCACATACATTGTAATGTTCCCAAGCAAGCACTAATAGGCTGTTTATTATGGAAACCATACAACAACGGCACAAACATATAAACATCCATGACCGAACCGGGATTCGAACCCAGGACCCTGGTTTGGCAGTCCGGCGTGGTAACAATTACACCAACCGGGTCGTCAATTAAAAAGTAATATGTCGCTGTGTATAAACTATATAGAATTTAGGCTAAGTGTGTTACTAACAATATTGTGATCTCAGTTGGTCGAAAATAAAGTTTAGCCCAGTCATTTTACGGAGTTTTGTTAGGCGGGGTAAGGAGTAAATTATTATTTGGACTTTTAAACTGTAACCGGCACCATTAAGTGACAAAAATACTATCTCAAAACATATTAAAATAAAAATATAATACAAATCAAAATTGTGTGTCCCAGAATGCTTTTTAATTAATAATAGTAGCGCTCATTTGACTTAGAATTTAACAATATAAATTATTTTTGAGCAATAAAATAGGCATTGAAATTTAAAAAATGAGGTATTTATCAGAAAATACGAATGTATTTTTCAAAACCTTCTAAGTGGCCAACATTATTTGCACCATGTTTGAAGTATGTAATAATGGTAAAGCCTTAAATATGTGCAAAAAAATTTACCATCAGGTTTTTTAGAACGAGATAATAGCTAAATTTTAAAATTGGAACTCTTGCTGACGTGATTTTTATTAAATTTGGGTACATTTCTAGGCCTAAATTGGCCCTTCAATATCATACCGAAAAAAATATCAATTATTAATTAGTCCCGCCTCACACCGTAAAATGACTGGGCTAAACGCTATTTTCCCTGATCCTGTTGGCCTGGCATGTCACCCCCGATAAAACGAGAAAAATCGAGAGGTATGTCATAAGCGCATCTGACGATTTTCTCGTTTTGTCGCTTTGTAATGTGTGACTTGTACTTGGCGATTTCTCGCCAGTTAATAGTAGAAATTGTAATTAACTAAGGATATGGCTGCAAAATTATTTACTTGCTAGATTATTTACTTTACTTTTCTTTCTACAGGGTGTAAGTGACACACGCACTAGTGCGGTAATGTTACTTTTTTCTATAGTTTGTTTTTAAATCTCAGCAAAGAGCTTTTATGTAAAAAAAAACCTTTTTTTTAATAAATTAATCTGTTTTATTTAAAGTATGATAAATAAACGCTTCATTTCATCAAACAATTTATTTTAGTTAACAAATTGTTCGATGAAACGAAGAGTTTATTAACAAATTAATATTAATTTGTTTTATAAATACATAAATGTTAAGTTTATAACGTTTTTAATATTATGTTGAATGTCGGTTAAAGTCTTTGCCTGTTCGTCGACCTGCGCGCGCATAGCTATCTCAACCAAAGAAAAAAAAACGCAAAAAAAAAAAGCCCAGCGCCATTTTCCACAAATATTGAAGTAAGTATCTAAAATTGTTGTATTTTACGAAATTTTATTACTCTTTCCTCGCAAGTATGTTGAAAAACGTCGTATGAAACGCGTGAGCGTTGGTCATAATACAGTTGGGCATAATAAATATGAATAAATAAATAAATCTAATATCTTGGACATTGTCACACAAATTATCTAGTCACATTTAAAGTACCTGGACTTGTATTATGATGACTAGACAACGATATAGAATACATAATAATGTACTATTATTGTTTCAGGGTGGGTGATCAAACAGCGTATTTTAATATTTACGTTAGTATTTAAAATATAAAAAGAAATTTTCTTAGCAACCATACAAAGGAGTATTGTGTCCGTGCCTGTATGGGGTGGCACCTGATGTTTCTTGCAAACCATTATTTAAAAGATTGAACATTCTTCCTCTTCCGTGCTTGTATATATTAGAAATAGCGAAATTTGTAAGAGAACATGCATATCTTTTTAAAACGGCTAAGGATGAATATCCAAGATGCACCAGAAATTGCAATAGACTAGCCCATGACAATGTCCCACGGGTCGCGCGTTATCTAAGAAATGTCTACTCAATGTGTATAAGCATTTACAATAACTTGCCTAGAGAATTCAGAGATTTGTCACATAATAAATTTATAAGCTCATTAAGAAAGTGGTTGATCGAAAAATGTTTTTATACTGTTAAAGAATTTCTAGAACCAAATGTATAAAAAAGTAGATTCTATTTTGAGGATAGGTAATCCCGATTTTGTTACATTTTGCATGCCTATTTAAGTGGTTAAGTGTGAGAAACCTATTGTAAATTATAACATTCCACCTATACTATGTAACCATACTTACTGCAAATAAAGTTTCTATTTCTATTTCTATTAATTGTTACCAAATTAACAGGCAACTAACAGGAAGTAATGTTGTGAAAAATCAATATTAAATTATAATAGAGTCGCAAATAGCAATTTAAAATATAATTATTTGCAGAATCAGTACATTCCTTAGAACTATAAATATTTTACGTCAAAGTTGAAGGCAATTGAAAATATACCATAATTCAACAGCTTTGGAGTGAAATTGCACTGCTAATTTACTGTTAGTAAATAAAAACAAAGTTGTGGAAATTCGGAATTCTTTGTAATACCACAGTGTAATACGAGGAAATGGATTCGGTTACAAGGAATTCACGAATAAGTTAATTTGTACCTACCTAATGTACATTTTTGATATAGAAATATTCTTTATTATGAATATGAATAATAGGTATACATAATAAAATTGATGAAATTATAAGCTGAGTTCCGCCATATTGACATAGAAGCTGGCCGAGGCGAAGCTGAGGTCAAGAAACATGTGATCTGAGGCTTTCTTATTTACTGCCCGAGGTTAGTATACTTGACGGATGTGGAAAGCGGCAACTTCGTCATGCTACGCTAGCAGCGGGACGAAAGTTGACGCTTTGAAAAGTAATTTTTTCAAAGTTTTTTGCTCTAAACCTCTAAGTTAAAACTACAAATAATAAAAACCGTTTAAGGTGGTTTCAGTCCATACCAAAGTTTGACACACAATACGCGTAGACAGAATTAATAAAAGTAATATTTTATGTATGGAAAAATAGTTTAGAAAATCTAGTTGCCGCGTCACAAATAACATTTGTAATACCGACCTAAATTACGGCCTGAGTCCGCGTATGTAAGTCAACAGGCACGTATCAGGGGGGATAAAACCCACCGGTTTTATCCCCGAAATCCGAATCCGATTTTAACCCAAAATCCGAATATTTGTATGGAAAAGTGATTACAGCTCTTACCTTTTCATTGTTTTTCTACGAATATCCCCCCCCCGAAACTAAAGTCTGGATACGCGCTTGTAAGTCAAGCAGTAATTGCATTCAGTAACATTCACCTTGCGGGTCCGGCGGTCGAAGGATCAGGCACTGCAATCGATGCAAATCATATTGTTGGTGGGGGGGGGGGGGGGCAAGTGAGCTGACAGTCAGCTTTGATCTTATTGGTTTGATCTCGTTTGTATCTAAACATCAATTAAAATAAAACATAATAAGGCATTTATTTTTCTTTCAACAAATATACAGCAAATATACAGCAAAAGATCTTATTAAGTACTACCCTAAGAGGACAAATACAATGTTTTTACTTCAACGGTACACTTCGTGAGAGACTGCTGCCTGCGATGGGTCTTAACGAATAAACGTTAACCTGCGATACAGATCGCCAGGCTCTTACCACACTCTTACCTCTCAGAGCAATGTGCTATTATTAATGTTACGAGCGACGGGTTTCGGGATTGGAGTGAAACGCTAAGTCCAATTTATTTACAGAGTTTATTGGGTCACACACTTACACACGGACCACCTCGCAGAGGTTCCCCTTTAAACAGTCCTCCTCGCAGGGGTTTCCCCTCTCACCACTTTTACTGTTCACTACGTCACGACGCGCGACACGCTATGACGTCACGACGCACGGCACTATGACGTCACGACACGCGACACACACTACACTGCACTACACTGACACTTGTCTACTCACTGTTCCACTTTACTTTGCACTTTACTTTTCACTAGTACTTTTCCACTTTTACTTTTCTTCTTGCTTGTTCCGCACTTTTCACTGTGAAATCAATACTGACTTGCGTCCGCAAACTCGCGGCCTTATATACCCCTTAGAATTTTCTAGATGGCCGAATTTCGTTAGTCTTTTCTTTATTCCCTTGTTCCCTTCCGGATATTTCTTAATCCCGCCTTCTTTCTCGAATTTTCCTAAACACGCCCCCTTTTATTGTTTTTTTACAAATATTTCTTCTCTCTCTTTGTTCTAGAACATTCCTATTGTTTTTGGTTCTTTTCGAATATTCCTTCTCTCTCCGTTTTCTAGAACATTCCTAGACACACCCATTTTTTTTGTCTCTTTCCAAATATTCTTACTCCCTCTTACTTTTCTAGAACATTTCCAACAACAATAAAATCTAGAATTATTTTCGACGAGTCTCGAACCATCGACCCCCGGCACGGAAGTCCATGCGTCGACCGCCGAGCTACGAAGCTTGTTGACAAACCGGCCGAATTTTTGAATGCCTTTCTATAACTGCATCATTTCACAGCATCCGTGACACTGCCCCTCCCTTAGTTCTGCTCGTCCCGAGCATCATTACTTCCGAAATAACGAGCTAACCGATCAACGTGCACTATCTTCAACGGGCTCCTTGGCGATCGTCGGATTCGATATGTGACGTCATTTATTTTGGTCACTACCTCATACGGCCCTTCCCAACTTGCCTGTAACTTCGGGCACTTCCCTTTCCTTCGAACTGGATTATGCAGCCATACTGATGTTCCTTCCTCAAACCCTGTATAGTTCGCCTTTCGGTCATATCGTGTCTTCGAACGGTCACTGGAGTTTTGACCTGCTTCTCGAAGTTGTTCATAGATGTCGACCATTTTCTCCCGCAGTTCGCTCACATAATCACTGATACTTTTAGGGGTGCCTGGTGCGCACCCTGATAGCAAATCCGCTGGAAGCTTCAATTCTCTCCCGAAGTTTGCTATCGCTGGCGTTGCTGAAGTACTCTCATGAACAGCGGTTCGATAGGCCAACAGGAAGAGAGGTATGTACTCATCCCAGTTATCCTGATGATTATCGACGACCTTTGCAAGATGCCGTTCCAAGGTTTGATTGAACCGCTCCACCATTCCGTCGGACTGAGGATGATAAGGAGTAGTCCGGGTCTTATGAATTCCGAAAATCTTGCAAACTTCCTGGAACAACTGTGACTCAAAGTTCCTGCCCTGATCACTGTGCATTTCTAGCGGAACCCCAAACCGGCAGAAAACTTCGTTTACCAACTTGGTAGCCACAGTTATCGCTTCCTGATTTGGAATGGCAAATACTTCCGGCCACTTTGTGAAGTAATCCATTACCACAAGTATATACCGGTTTCCTGACTTAGTGACTGGAAATGGTCCCGCAACGTCTAAAGCAATTCGTTCCCAAGGCGCCCCAACATTATAAATTTTCATTGCTGCCCTGCTCCTCGTATGAGGTCCTTTTACAGCTGCACAACTTGTACACTTGCGGCACCAATCCTCTACATCGTCTCTACAATGCAACCAGTAAAATCTTTCCTTTACTTTCTCCAAGGTTTTCTTTACACCCAAATGCCCTCCAGAAGTTCCATCATGAAAAACTCGCAGAATTTCTTTCACCTTAGCTCGTGGGACCACTAACTGTAGATAAGAGTCTTTTCCATTCGATGTCTCCCATTTCCTACAGAGCAATCCATTATGTATGACGAGACTCTTCCACTGAGCCCAAAGTCCCTTCGTGTCTGTCCCGTACCTTGCCACCTCACTCCACTGAGGCTTAGAATCATCATTCCTTAACCAGTTCAGGATTGGCCCGACTCCTGGGTCCTTTTCCTGTTCATGGCGCATCGCTTCATTGCCCCACTCATCGTTGATGGCATCAGTTCTGATAACCCTGAGTGAAACTGATTCCTTCCCCTCCTGTTTGCTACAGTGCTTACAATCTTCTGGACATGGCCTTCTTGATAGTGCATCTGCATTGGAATGAACTCTTCCGCTTCGGTGTTCTACTTCAAAGTTGAATTCCTGTAGTTGCTCTAACCATCTTGCAACTTGACCCTCCGGATTCTTAAATTGAAGCAACCATTTCAATGCAGCGTGGTCAGTCCTGACTAGAAATTTACGTCCCAGCAGATACTTCTTGAAGTGTTGTACAGTCTTCACCACCGCCAATAATTCCCGTCTAGTTACACAATAGTTTCTCTCAGGTCTAGATAATGACTTACTGAAGTAGGCTATTACAGTTTCCTGTTCACCATGTCGCTGTGAGAGCACACCTCCAATCCCGATGTTACTGGCGTCCGCATCTACAACAAATTCCCCCTGAACATCGGGATATCCAAGAATTGGCGCCTTACTTAGACGTTCTTTCAATTCCATAAAAGCCTCTTCACACTCTGAATCCCATGTGAACGTCCTCTTTTCTTCCGTAAGTCGATGCAGTGGCTTCGCGATGTCCGAAAACCCTTTCACGAAACGACGATAGTAAGAACAGAGCCCAAGGAAAGCTCTAACTTGTGTCTTATCTCTCGGAGTCGGCCACTCTCTTACAGCAGCAGTTTTGGCAGGATCAGTCTCGACTCCTCTCTCAGAGATCACATGTCCAAGGTAATTGACTTGTCGTTTAAAGAAAGAACATTTCTTTGGACTTAACTTGAGATTTGCTCCACGCAGTCTTTCGAAAACTTTCTCTAACTTCTTCAGATGATCATCGAAGTCTCGACCAACAATGATGATGTCGTCCAAGTAGACCAGACACGTATCACCCAGAATTCCAGCTAGGACATGTTCCATCAATCTTTCGAAAGTCGCAGGGGCGTTACACAATCCAAACGGCATTACCTTGAACTGCCACAGTCCTTTCCCGGTAGAAAACGCGGTTTTCTCCTTGTCTTTGGGGTCTACGTCCACTTGCCAGTACCCACTTTTCAGATCGAGCGTTGAAAACCACTTCATTCCACTCAAGGTGTCTAAGGTGTCGTCGATTCTTGGTAAAGGGTAGCTGTCTTTCTTCGTCACTTCATTAAGCTGCCGATAATCCACACAAAATCTCGTTGAGCCATCCTTTTTCTTAACGAGAACTACTGGTGAACACCAGGGACTCGATGAAGGTTCGATGGTGTTACTCCTCTTCATGTCCTCTATCATTTCCTCCACTTCCTTCTCACGAGCAAACGGAATGCGCCTAGGTCGCTGCTTAATTGGCGCTACATCTCCTGTATTAATCGTGTGCTTCACCAGGTCTGTTCTACCAATATCTGCGTCGTTCTTAGAGAACAAGTCCGAAAAACGCAGCAGCAAGTTCTTCGCTTTCATAGCCTGTAGCTTAGTCAAGTCCTTGCTGGAGTCTTCCATAACCTTCGATACTACATCCCCCTCAGCCTTATGTTTCTTAGGAGGATTTTCCACACATTGTCGCAACCATAAAACTTCCTCACAGTGACCAACAACCTCCCCCTTCTCAATCGTCAGGTCCACATCTCCGACGTTAAGTATCGGGATTGAGGTAGATGAAACTGATCCGACAACCGTCCTTGCCGGAATCCAACAAGTTTCAGTTTTAACTTTCTCTATCACAGCACATCTCCGTGGTAATCTCCCATCGTTACTCTTGGGCAAAACAACAGGTACCAAGGTCTGTGATCTAGGCTTGAGAACTGTTCTTTTCACACAGTAGACCTTTCCCGATGATCCACCTTTCATCGGAACCTCCTCTGTGTTACACCGTAGCACTCCACTTTTCATGTCTATATTGCACTGGTGATTTTGTAAGAAATCTAAGCCAATGATGCAATCGTCCACTATTTCAGCTACAATCACCTCATGTTTGAAAGGAGTTTCCCCGATCTTAATCGAAACTCCCAACTCTCCCTTAACAGGTACGCGCTGGCCGGTAGCTGTTGTTAACTGTAGGTAGGTTCGCTGCAGAAGTCGTTTCTGGTAACTTTCCATCTCGCTTAAAAGTCGAGCATTGATCACCGTCCTCGAAGCGCCGGTATCCAAAGTTAGTTGACAGATTCTACCATTGACCTCTCCTTTAACTAACAGACTATTTCCGTCCGATGTTTGTTTGACTCTAATGGTTGGGGTTGCAGCATACCCGGCCAGCGCCCACCCCGCAGCCCTGGCTGGTTCTAGTTTTCCTGCTGCTCGTCAGTCGAGACTCCAACATCCCGACGGCCTGTGCGCTTCGGGCAGGAGCTGCGAATATGCCCTCGTTCACCACACTCGTAGCACACATAACCGAAGCTACGATTTCTTGGCGCTGACGCTCTAGTCACCACAATCTCCCTGAGGCGAGCGGAACGAGGGTCCTGACGTACGGCTTCCACCTCCAATGCATGAGCAACAGCGTCCCTGAGTGTAACATGGTGCCCAAGTCGCACTGCAGCTCGCACCTCCGAGTCCCGTATACCATCCGTAAAGGCCTGTAGGAGCATGTCATCGATGGCTGCTGGTGATGACTGGAAGGCCTTTCGCACGAGCTTCTCCACTTCCACGGACCATTGCTGCAGACTCTCGTTAGCATGTTGGTTTCGTTCCTTCAATCGCGCCCGATACATGTGTTCGAGATGTCCATCGCCGAATCTAGCCTCCAGAGCTCCAAAGAGACCGTCGAACGTTAGATTTTCGCCAGCACCTACGGCTTCCAGCACCGTGAGAGCTTGTCCCTGAAGTGCCAATGTCAACGCAGACTGCGCCTCCTCCTTGCCCCAGCCATTAACCTTCATTGCTGTCTCAAATTGTAGCTTAAAGGCGGCCCATGACGTCAGTCCATCGTAAACCGGAGTCTTGACACCTTTTGGTTGTATGGGTGAGTCAAAAACAGCAGCGACACGACTATGAGATTTGCTCTGCTCAACTTCTCGCCGGATTTTGGCAAACTCACCCTCCACACGATCCAGCCTCCCTCCGAACTCACCCTTCACATGATCCAACCTCCCTTCGAACTCGCCCTTCACACGATCCAACCTCCCTTCTACGGCTTCGACTCTCTCTACAGCCTGTTGCAAGCCTTTCGTAATATCTTTATGAAGGGCCTCCTGCATCGTGCGCATTTGTTCTTCCATCGTGTGTGCCTGCTTCTCCTGACGGCGAGCCTGTTCCTCCTGACGGCGAGCCTGTTCCTCCTGACGGCGAGCTGCTTGTTCCTCTTGACGGCGAGCTTGTTCTTCCATCATGCAAGCCTGCTCCTCTTTCAGTGCGCGCAGTTGTTCCTCCTGCCGACGAGCCTGTTCCTCCATCATAAGCTGGATTTGATAGAGGAAGTTTCCCGGGTTCTGCTCTGGAGTGCGCTGCACATCAGTTGCGAGGGCCGCACCTTCCTGCTGCGCTTCCGACATGGCCCGGGTGGTGACTCCCTTTAACTCCTTTGGCACCAGCGGCATCTTACTCCAATCCCACTTCTGACACCAAATGTTACGAGCGACGGGTTTCGGGATTGGAGTGAAACGCTAAGTCCAATTTATTTACAGAGTTTATTGGGTCACACACTTACACACGGACCACCTCGCAGAGGTTCCCCTTTAAACAGTCCTCCTCGCAGGGGTTTCCCCTCTCACCACTTTTACTGTTCACTACGTCACGACGCGCGACACGCTATGACGTCACGACGCACGGCACTATGACGTCACGACACGCGACACACACTACACTGCACTACACTGACACTTGTCTACTCACTGTTCCACTTTACTTTGCACTTTACTTTTCACTAGTACTTTTCCACTTTTACTTTTCTTCTTGCTTGTTCCGCACTTTTCACTGTGAAATCAATACTGACTTGCGTCCGCAAACTCGCGGCCTTATATACCCCTTAGAATTTTCTAGATGGCCGAATTTCGTTAGTCTTTTCTTTATTCCCTTGTTCCCTTCCGGATATTTCTTAATCCCGCCTTCTTTCTCGAATTTTCCTAAACACGCCCCCTTTTATTGTTTTTTTACAAATATTTCTTCTCTCTCTTTGTTCTAGAACATTCCTATTGTTTTTGGTTCTTTTCGAATATTCCTTCTCTCTCCGTTTTCTAGAACATTCCTAGACACACCCATTTTTTTTGTCTCTTTCCAAATATTCTTACTCCCTCTTACTTTTCTAGAACATTTCCAACAACAATAAAATCTAGAATTATTTTCGACGAGTCTCGAACCATCGACCCCCGGCACGGAAGTCCATGCGTCGACCGCCGAGCTACGAAGCTTGTTGACAAACCGGCCGAATTTTTGAATGCCTTTCTATAACTGCATCATTTCACAGCATCCGTGACATTAACATCGATTTGGAATTAATCCATCAGTGATAACATAACATAACATAACAATTATTTTTCTACTATTACAGTACTGCAGTAACTTAATTATACATACATCATCATTCATCATAATCAGGGTGTAAGTGACAGTCTGGCAAATACTGAACCGGTGAATTCAGACTATCAAACGGAACAACTATCACTATGGAGCCACGTTCAGGAAACGAAAAAAATCTGTTGCTCCATACAAAACAGCTGTACCTACTCGACTCAAATGTATGAAACAGTAGATTTTTTCCACATTTCTGATAATCTGATCTGAAGCACCCTGTTCCAGCTTTACAACGACTATGCAAAATAATCGCTATTTGAACCACTTTTTTGGACATGAGCAATTCGTTCAGTACCAAGTGGAAACGCCAACGGCCGGCGGATTTTATTAGCTTACTTCTTGTTTCATTTTGAAGCCCTGACCTGCCTCACACAGGCATTTATGGCCTTTAAATACATCTCCATAAGCACTATAAAATATGATCCGACTGACGCGTTTTAGTAGGTAGTCCGAGAGCTCGAGGTATTTAAAAAATAAAAGTTATAACCCCACTGGAGGGCAAAGCCCTCTTACGAATAAGGATGAGATGGAAGTAGTAGTATGTGTGGAGGCAAGTTAGTGGTCGCTGGACGACATACACTCAGTTGCAGAAACGCTCATTAGAATTAATCCTCTATTAAATTTCTTACTAGGTTTTACTACAAAAAGTGACAGCAAGAGATTTAATGGAGGATTAACTTTAATGAGCGTTTCTGCAACTGTGTGTTAATAGGTCAGAGAATTTTCAAGCAAAGGAAAATGCCCAATCCTGTTTCGCCTACAAAACTGGTAAATTTGAATTTTAAAAGCAATACTACAATAGAAAAGGATAATTTCCATTTCCTTGGGAAGTATGATATTCCTTCTATTTTGTGTATAATTTTAGCTATCATACTATTTGTGTGTGTTCTTTGATCATACTCAAACGTTTTGAAACGAATAGTACTTTAGTTATGCTCTGCTCTGTTTCATTTTTGGTTATTTTTGTTTTTATTGTTATTATTAAGAATTATTTTTATTTTATTTTTTTGTAATTTCTTTTAATTTCTGAGTCCTGTGTCCTTTATATATGGCGTAGAAAAAGAAACTGTGTGTATTATACTGTAACTGTCCCTTTAAATGATGATTTTGTCTAGTTGTAGTGAATGTTGTGCCCACCTGTAACTGGGTTATGTATCAGAACTATACCTAACTAAAGATGTACATGTGAGTGTTATAATATGTAATCTGTTGGTGAGCCTAAATAAATAAATAAAATAAAAATAAATAAAATAAAATAGTACATTTCGTTACATGGGCAATGTCTTTTGTGCAAATAGATTGTTGGCTTTCATCGCTCAAAAGAAATACTTAAGGTGGTAGTCTATACAAAAGTTTGACGCACAATACGCGTAGACGGAATTAATAAAAGTAATATTTTATATATGGAAAAATAGTTTAGAAAATCTAGTTGCCGCGTAACAAATAACATTTGCAATTTATAATATAATTACGAAGATATAAAGCTTTTAAAATTGTGTATGAAAAATTTAAAAGCTTTATATCTTCGTAATTATTTTATAAATTGCAAATGTTATTTGTTACGCGGCATCTAGATTTTCTAAACTATTTTTCCATATATACAAAGTTACTTATATTAATACGTATTATGCGTCAAAGTTTTGTTTAAAATTGACCCCTCTGCAACCGCCTTAAGAGCAATATGTAATATGAGTCCACTGGACTCTTGTAAACCTTTTTTTTTTAAACTTGGCATCCTAACTTTGCCTAGTATATAAGGTCTAACAAAATTAGCTGAAAATATTTTAAGGGGATATTCAGACCATCAAACTGCACAACTTTCTCTATGAGCGAAAAAAATCAGGTGTCCCATACAAAACTGCATAAATAACACGACTGAAATGTATGGGACAGCTGATTATTTTTTCGCGATTTCGTTACAGGTTCCATAGAGAAAGTTCTTCAGTTTAAGTATCTGATCATCCCCTTAAAATAGTTTCAGCTAATTTTGTTAGACCTTATATTATATATTTTTGAAATTTGTAAATTTGTTAAGCTTCACCCACACCTTTTCAAAACTGTTTCTGATGTATGCCCTAAGCGCACTCGATATCCGAATAGACTTATTATCGATTATTATCCTAGATTAACGTTAATCCAGAAGAATTGTTACTACATGAGTATTAAAATTTACAATAAAATTCCCGAGAGCCTTAAGCAACTAAACACCAAATTAATGTTCATAAAATTGTATCAGTGGTTAATAATTAACAGTTTTTATAGTGTTGCAGAGTTTTTAAATTGTAAGTAAATATGTAATGTAAAATAAAAGGTTTAAAAAATTAGGTGAAACTATTTTAAGGGGATGATCAGACCATCAAACTAAACAACTTTCTCTATATGACCAATATTGAAATCGCGAAAAAAAATCAGCTGTTCCATACAAACCTACTCAACCTAAATGTATGGGGCGGCAGATTTTTTTTCGCGATTTCAATATTGGTTCCGTAGAGAAAGTTGTTCAGTTTGATGGTCTGATCATCTCCTTAAAATAGTTTCACCTAATTTTGTTAGACCTTATATAAAGTGTTAATATAGTATAGTATAGTTTAAGTTGTAAAGGTGGTTTGAGCCCATACAAAAGTTTGACGCACAATACGCGTAGACGGAATTAATAAAAGTAATATTTTATATATGGAAAAATAGTTTAGAAAATCTAGTTCCCGCGTAACAAATAACATTTGCAATTTATAATATAATTATGAAGATATAAAGCTTTTAAAGATGTACGAAAGAGATATATGTTGCTAATGTGAGTGAAAGCGTCGGAAGAGGGCGCCCTCGTAGGACGTATGCTGATCAAATCAGTTGCGTCCTACAAAAAGGGGAGGTGCGGAGTACTCGAAACCGACGGGCATGTATAAAGAGATGTATGGATGTGCATGAGGCAAAAGAAGTATGTAAGGATCGTAGTAAGTGGCGCGCCCTGGTCTCTGCCTACCCCACTGGGAAAGAGGCGTGACGTTATAGATAGATAGAAAGCTTTTAAAATTTGTATGATAAATTACAAAGCTTTATATCTTCGTAATTATTTTATAAATTGCAAATGTTTTTTGTTACGCGGCATTTAGATTTTTCAAACTATTTTTCCATATATACAAAGTTACTTATATTAATACCGTCTACGCGTATTGTGCGTCAAAGTTTTGTATAAAATTGACCCCTCTGCAACCGCCTTAACATAATATTTGCATGCTGTTGCTACAGCTGAACAGAAGAAACTTATTTCATATTTTATACCATCTTTTGTAATATTTACCTGTTTCAAAGCAAATAAATTATATTCTATTCTATTCTATTGGAAGATTTTACATGAAATAGAAATGGCGCTAAAATATTCTTGTCGTGCGTCAATTTAGCTTAGTTTTCAGACTTATAGCAAAAATATTTTAGTCATCCTAAAGAAAATATCTTTAAAACTGCGAAAAGGTTTTTTTCACCCCAATTTTGAGTGATTGTCGTGCGTGCTCATGCTGACACGAAAGAAGAAAACCGCAAACATCAATTTCTACATTATACATATAGACGACCGTGTTTCCTTTCGGGGTCATCAGAAACTTTGCTACATCTACCAACAATCGATAAAAAATATCAATATTACATAAGCTGCCTTCAAACACTGCCTTCTGGGCTATTACTTAAGAGGATACCGAGCCTTTTGTGCTGCCCCCAATCGTATTTTTTTTATATTCACAAAAAACAAGAATGTCACATTGTAGTTCTGGTTGGCTTTCAATTTATCAAAACATTACGGATTATTATGTTTCATGCTTGTAGCTATTATAGTCAAACCCCCAAAAGTGTCCACTTTTGGCGGTTTTGAAGATAATAACTTAATAACATTATGAAAACAAATCTGCAGTGAAAATCAGCAATGACTGCAATGTGATATTCTTGTTTCTTGGAAATATTATTTAATTTTTAAGAAATAAAAAAAATACGATTGGGGGCAGCACAATTGGCTCGGTGCAGCCTTAAGCATTAGCGGGTCAAAATCAAATAAAACTACAAGGCCAAATGTAATGGTTTAGCAGGGTATCAATAAAGGACCTTAGATATAATACGTAAAATTTTATAACCATAACGTGACTTGAATTGTAAATTACTAGTGAACCCGTCGCCATTCCATCGACTCCTAAAAGCCAGTTTTTTACCATATAGGAATTGAACTCTTCCATACTAAAAAAGACCTTATCTCAATTGGCCACGAAGCAGTAATTTTGGTAAGGTAATGAAAAAACCCAGCTTCTTCAGATTACTTCACAGGGGAAAATTTTGGGAAGAGGAACGCCTGATAGAAGAACTTCCTGGACTGTGTGAATGGTTTGATATGAACACCACCTCACTGTTCAGGGCTATTGTCCTTTTAGTTGCAATGCTTACCCCGGTCGTCCACCAGAGATGTGCGAGGCAGTATTCGAGGAAATAATCCACCAATAGCACACTCGTTCGATCACGTCATAAGCAAAATGAAGCGCTTTCATTGGTGGATTATTTCCTCGCACGCCGCGCCGCCTTGCTGCATCGGCTTATCTACGGCCCGCTACACGCTACTAACTTCTATCCTGATATGCTTCTTTCGCGTCATGCAAACTCTCAATCCACTTCCACTTTTGTCCTATTACATATGTTTATTTGGCTTCGAATAACAGATAGGTACTGTCTTAAAGCCTTGATCCTACAAGAGAAGAGAAGATCTTCGGGCAAATTCTGATTGAAGGACTTTTTCACATTTCTTCCATCTATTCATCAGTCCGTTTTTGGATAGGCTTCCTCCATATTCCTCTATGACGTTGTGTCTGTCGCCCTCTGTATATTTTTAGTGGGCGACCTATAAATGTTTGTGACTATATCTATATATTGTAAGTTGTCAATATAGACATTGATATTGAGAAGGAAAGAGGTCAGTAGGCAGACCATCGATGCGTTGGTCAGACGACATTGAAAGAGTTGCGGGTCAGTAATGTGTCAATAAAAAGGAGGCCTATGTCCAGCAGTGGGTTGATGTGGGCTGATTTGATTTGATAGACAGTGGGTGCCACCAACTTGTGAAAAATTGGTTTGGGATGTCCGTCAGAATGTCTAAACATACATCTCTTGATCTCTGAGACACATAATAGGTACTATTCAAAATTTAAGATCCTTTGCTGCCAACTTGAATACTAGGTCATCTAAGGTTCCTGGACAGATCTAAAGACATACTAACCGGTATCGAATGCCCAGTCGTCTTTGCCAGGAATTCTATCAATGTTCGATCACTGGTGGCATACTAATGTATAAAGGTACCGTGAAAGCGAAGAGGTGACGAAACTTTGCAAGTGGGTTTGTGATTATGACGTCATTGGCCAGGATAGAAATGTTAAGTTATCTAGAAAATTTTATTTGTTAGACCAAGTAGTGAAAATTTTATACTATATGCTACACAGGGTGAAATTGATATCATTAGCACCCTTTTAAACTAAGAGTTTACCCATCAAACTAAACAAATTTTACTATGGGAGCAAACCGATCAGAGCAAAAAAAATCTGCTGTTGCATACATTTGAGTCGCGACTCGCGCGTCGACATTGCAGTTTAGTATGGAACAGCAGATTTTTTTATTTGCTCCGATCGGTTTGCTCCCATAGTAAAAGTTGTTCAGTTTGATGGGTAGACTCTTAGTTTAAAAGGATGCTAATGATATAAATTTCACCCTGTATATTTGTAATCTACTCATAAAGCCCTTTCATTTGATACCGCGCATGGTATGTCTGAATAAAATAAATATGTTTTCTTTGTATGGCCATCTTCATGACGTCACAGTTTCTACCCCAACAGTCTGAGCGCTTGTCATCTAATACATTCGTAATCAGGAGGTCATACTGAACCCATTGACACAAGATGGCAGCATATCCGAGATTTGAACGAAAAGTTCTGATAACGTCATTTCACAGACCTATTTTGCAGACTAATTAAAACTAAAATGAAACAAATTTTGCCCGGACGTACCCAGCCGATAAACAAACCTACAAACCTTTCCAAGGTTTTTCCCCATGTACGCTCTAATTAATGTTTTAATAAAGCGCAGTTCCAAAATACCCGCGGGACCGTTGTCGATAAAGGAGGACGGAAGATTGCGGTTGGTTATCGTACGTAGTTTCCGTACTAGGCCGATTGATAAACGAAGTTCTCATTAAACCGTGTTATTGCTACTATTTCAAATGTAACAGTTAAATTATCAAGTAAATTCTTTGGTATTAAATTTTGCTTAATTAATGTTTGTTTTCCTTTCATGTTTAATAATGTTATTTATCTTTATTCAGACGTATGTTTTGTTTTTGACTGAAATAAAGTATAATAAATTGAAGTTTAATGTTAAGGTCATTTTGTGATTATTCGTTAGTTCAACATTACGATTAACTAAAAATTTAAAAAAATCTCCATAATGACGCCCCCTTATTGAACACCCGTATAGTTACTTCGTCTGTCTATATGTCTGTATGTCTATTGCACAGAAGGTCTACAGTGTCAATATCTACCTCAATAAGCATTTTTCTTTTTGTTTTCTACGGGGTCCATAGATGGCGCTACGTCTGTGCGAATAAAATCTTCAAAATGTGTTTCTTTAAAATAATAAAGTGAGCAAAGATGATCAAAAAGATGTCAACGCATCTTTTCACGGAATATTTCATTATTTACGAATCATTCTAATTGAAGATTTGAATCTTTTTACGTCTGACATGGCTGTATGGACTCGATCCCTTGTCCTTTCAAAAAAAGATAGGCATAATATTGACATGATTTTGACAGGAACTTGCGATCGTCTCTATGGAGCGATAAAGAGAAGAGATGAGTCACGTTGCAGGTGCTGACCCGAGCACTTGTCTCACGTGGTTTTCGCGCGTCGCGATCCTCAATCTCTTCTTGTTCTTGACTAAAACAATCCCTCAGATTGGGATAGATTCTCCCATAAACTACTTGACACTGGCGGAAATGCAGTGCTAACGCACAAGCAAGAGTCCGTTCATTATAAATAAAAAAAAAAAGAGAAGAGATCCTTCCTCTGAGGGAGCGATAAACATACCACCTATTGAGTTTTTTATGAACTAAATTTAAAAAAGATAAGAAGAACGCTCATTAGGTGCTCTCTCATTTTTGTATCTATTGAAACGTTTGACACGAAGATAGATAGTTAAAATAAAAGAAGGCCAGAGGGTTAGTACTTAATAACAAAAGACGTAGGTCTATGTTAATATTTAATTTGTAAGGAAACACATTTTTTTTTTACTTCTCCCATACACAGAACATACCTTTTATCTACCCATCGAGAGAGTCGTTGGATAGGTCTTATCAAATAGAAAAATCCTGTTTATTTATGTATCTAACCATGACTCGAGTTTGCTGCCGTATTAAAAGTTATTATATATGGCAAGTACTTTCATATGTAATAGGTATTCGAGAATGCCGCTCAATTTAATTTTTTTGACTGTCCAAAAGTTGACCAAAAGTGTCCATTGTCCTTTAATTAAAAATCACGCGATATTTGCGCTCAAGGTTAAAAAAACAGTTGGCCTAGAAACCCAAATATTCCAAAACAATCAGTGAATTTCCGTAGTAGGGGAATATTCCACGGAAACCACAACAGTTTTAAATGTTAATTTGACGTGCAGCGGGATTGGTGGGATTGGCGGGATCATCTTAATGGGATCACAGCACAGAAGAGGGGATTTCTTTAATCAAAACTCACAATTATCGGCGATTTAAAACCGCTTTCGCTGGATTTGTGTAGGGAAATGTTTTGTTTCTATTAGCTTTAGAATGGAGGCTGTTCATGTTTAAAGAAGAACGACCACTTCCCATACATTCGTTTACCTGTCAAACTATTTATTATTTAGTTGGAAGTCTTATACAGAGTCCTTCTTAATAAGCTGACACTTTTTTAAGGGGATGATCAGACCATCAAACTGAACAACTTTCTCTACGCGAAAAAAAATCTGCTGTCCCATGCATTTGGCTCGAGTAGTTTTGCAGTTTTGTATGGAAGAGATTTTTTCATCGCGATTTCGATTTTGGTGCCATAGTGAAAGTTGTTCAGTTTGACGGTCTGATCATTCCCTTAAAAAAGTGTCAGCATATTAAGAAGGACGCTGGACGCTATATACAGGGTGAAATTGATATCATTAGCATCCTTTTAAACTAAGAGTCTACCCATCAAACTGAACAACTTTTACTATGGGAGCAAACCAATCGGAGAAAATAAAAAACTGTTCCATACTAAACTGCAATCTCGACGCGCGAGTTCGCAACTCAAATGTATGCAACAGCTGATTTTGTTTTTTGCTCGGATCGGTTTGCTCCCATAGTAAAAGTTGTTCAGTTCGATGGGTAGACTCTTAGTTTAAAGGGATGCTAATGATATCTATTTCACTCTGTATTAATAATAATATTAAAGACTTTATTTTCTCTTCACATATACATTACAATGATATGGTAGGTACTTCATTAATTTATGAGACACTGGTGGCTGTGTTAGATACATCCAGAAAGAAAGACATGTGCTAGCTTTACGAACATGTTCACGTTTATATTGATATAGAAAAACTATAGGTTGATTCCATTTATATCGGTAGTAATTTATTTTAATTTGATAATGAGGAATAAAAGTTATACTTACACGTTAATAGTTGAAAAATTATTTGACATGTAAAAAGTGGACATATACTTTTTGAAGTACATTTTAAAGCGCAAAGTGAGGCCTCGGAAAATACCGATTAGGTATTCTTTCAATAGAGTCCGCGTCGAGTGATGCTACGAGCGAGACTTTTCTATAAAGGTAACATAACTTGTGTAAAATATCATTGCTTTTTAACATACCTACCTACATTCCTTTAAAGACGATGAAAGATGTTGTCTTAACGTGGTGGACAGGTTGTTAGAAACAGAACATCAAACTGAACATCTTTTACTATGGAGCCAGCCAAGATCGAAAGATCGAAAAAATAAATCTGCTGTTCATACATTTGGGCCGAGTAGCCATTCACGTTTTCTAATGAACAACATTTTTTTTTGTTACTATGAAATTTGCACAAAAAAAATGTTTGTCCCATTGAAAATCGAACGCCGAAACCGAACTTTTGTTGCGAAGTCCAAATTTTTTCGTTTTTCGACCCATGTTCCTCCGGGAAAATTGTTTAATTTCATTGTCTGAAAACACCCTTAAAATTTGGTTAGTAGGTAATTAAAAACTAGTGGTGTATTAATAGCCCAGTCTTTTACGGAGTTTTGTTAGGCGGGGTGGGGAGTATCTTAAAACTTATTTAAAAAAATCGCTACGCAACATAGAAATCAAAATTGTGTGTCCCAGAAGGCTATTAAATTAATGATATTAATACCAATGCACTCATTTGCCTTAGATTTAACAATATACATTATTTTTGAGCAATAAAATAGGCATTGAAAGTTAAAAAATGAGGTAAAGTAAGGTTTAAGAAAATACTAATGTATTTTTCAAAACTTTCTAAGTAGACAAAAATATGTACACCGTCTTTGAAGTATGTAAAATGGTAAAGCCTTAAATAGGTATGTGCAAAAAAAAAAATTACCGTCAGGTTTTTTAGAACGAGATAATAGCAAAATTTTAAAATTGGAACTGTTTGCTAACGTGATTTTTTTTTAATTTTGGTATATTTCCAGGCTCAAATTGGTTCTTCAATACTATATCTTGATCTGTTCAAAACGGCAAAGGATGTGTATCCAAGAAGCACAAGACATCATAATAAATTAGCTCATGATAATGTCCCGAAATCTGCGCGTTACCTTAAGAATTCATACTCAATGTGTCTATCGATTTACAATAAATTACCGAATGAATTTAAGGATGTACCCTATAAGATATTTTTGAATTCCCTAAGGAAATGGCTGATGGAGAAACATTTCTACTCTGTCAAAGAATTTTTGGATCAACCCCATTGAGTTAGTATTGTATAAGTATAATGAAGTTATTGGGGTTTGACGTTTACAAGCTGATTAGTTTCCTTTTTTGTATAATTTAATTTTGTTTTGTTTAAGATTTTGCATGCCTATGTTTTGGCTAAGTGTGAGATACCTTGTTTATTATTTTATACCAGTAAATACTATACTTACTGCAAATAAATCTAAATCTAAAATCTACTATACCGAAAAAAATATCAATTATTAATTATTTCCGGCTCAAACCGTAATGACTGGGCTATACCTAAGCTCATGCTGATATAATTTCTAGCACTATTAAAATTTACCAACTGCGTAGTGTACATCGGTAAATCTAGTAAACATGATATTACTGTACTTTTCAACAATCGAATTAGAATGAATGAACGACAAAAATACGATTCAATAACAAACCCAAATACCTACCTACGTACCGATTATTGTCAAAACAAAACGTAATGCAGGTGGTTCGATGACCTCAGAAACTGACTAATATACTGAAGTTTAAGTACATATTCGTATGCAGTGCAAGTTCGTATAAAATTTGTCCGAATTTTTTGCATTCCACATCGAATTGCCAGTCTGCTACTTTTGATTACACTTAGCGACAAACGAAATTACCAGTTTTTACTACTCAAAGTCTCTTGAATCAAGTCATTTTGTAACTTGTTACGTAAGAATAAGAGTATTTGAATTAAATTTCGAATGAAAAGCTGGCTGCTAAATAGGCATTTTGTGTTAATTATCGGAGTGTGGTTTTTATATGGTTACGAGTAAATTTTCTTTAAGCATATTATTTGCAAACTAGCCAACCTGCAAGTGCGATGTCCGTGAAATTAGAAGCCAGTTTAATCCAACCCAATGGTAAACAAAGGCGACTTCTGCGTATAATTTTATATGTCTGGGTCCAACGGGCAGGGGAATACTTTCCGATATTCCTGCTTTTTGTGTTCTTGTGTAGGTTGTTATGCTGACACTTCACATTATGGCCCATTCTTCTTCTTCTATCGAGTCGATGGCATGTCATTTTATATTTTTCCAGCCCAGTATTTTGCCACACGGATAGCACTACCGGCGGCGTCCATAAGCTCCATTCGCGTGCAAGTTTGCGGGCAGGAAGGGCAAGATATGAGATGCGCCATAGTCTGAGGGGCAACACCACATTCACACCTCAGATCTGATCCATCGATAAAACCCCATTTGGAAAGGTTCTCCTTGCTACGGCCGACTTGAGTTCGGAACCTGTTTAAAGACCACGAAATCGGCCCATTTGACAAAAAACACACATGATATATATGTCATCTAAACTATTATAAAACTGTAGCAGAAAGTTTGTCTGTACATTGAAGATATTAACAAAAAAAAAGTTTCGATATGGTTTTTAGGTGTCCCTGATTCCATTTCACCAATTTTTGGATTTTTTGTCTGTCTGTTTGTTTATTTGTGTGTTTGTTTGGGTGTTTGTTTGTGTGTTTGTTTGAACGAGTATCACGCAAAAACTACTGAACCGATTTTGATGAAACTTTTTTTGTTTGATAGCTTATGATCTGACTTAAAATCTGGTACCTATATAATTTGTGCGGACGAAGTCGCGGGTTAACGCTCGTAATATATAATATATATTATAATACTCGTTTCTCGTCGTCTGTCGGTTTTAATCGACGCATATAAATGGAGTGAAATATAGGTAGGCACAAATGCAATCAAAACATCTACTGGGTCTGGGATCCACGTTTTTATAGTTGTATTGCCTATTTTCCCGTAGAAGCGCGTATTTGTCATGTGAGACAATAATTGATACCAATTAATCTACCAATTAATACATATACTGACTGCTCTCAAACGGTGAAAGAAATCATCGTGAGGAAACCTGTATACGTTGAAGAAGAAATACTGATGCGTACGTGAAGTCTACCGCGTTTGCGTGCACGCGTAGACAGTGCACTTCGCGGAGTCTGTCTTTTGTGTATTTTTTGCATTGGGCACGCGTGGTGGACTAACTCCCATACACGAAATTCGAGAATAGGCCTAGGATCTGCAGTGGGAGGTATAAAGGCTGATTATGAATAAACATACGTTTTATTGACATATTTATGTTGTAAACTATTAAGGTAAACAAAAGGTATTTTTTTATTTTAAAGGAAATGTTTATTTAAATTCAAACATCTTCTTTCATTATTATGTTATGTTGTACAGTCAGCCTCAAAGAGATGTATATACTTTAGTACTACGAAATGGAAAAAAAACTGTTATACATCTTTTTGAGGCTGTAATACCTATTTAAAATTAAACAAAAGAGGACAAGTTGTTTTGCACCCTGTATTTGGCGATCCAATAATTGAAGATGTCTTGAGGCCACTAACAAAAGCTTTTCAAAGTAAATGCAAGTTAATTGAATTTACAGACCGCCTATTAAATACTAAAATCTCAAAAATAAAACAGCTATTCCATAACGTCAATGGCGACTGGACTCAGCTGAAGCAGATTTTATTCGCGATTTTAATGTTGGTCCCATAGTAAACGTTGTTCAGTTTGTTGCTCTGAAGCACCTGTTAAAGCATGGAACGCATTTAATTTGACACCCTGTATAATTGAACCACCAATTTAAATAAAATCCATGACCGGCCGCTTCCGCGCCGTAACCCGCCCTGTTTGACCAGTAGCATAGTGTCATTAAATAACATCCTCTTTTTGAAGTCCGTTAAAATGGTTGCGCTCGGCGGCGGTCACGATAGGGCAATCGTGCGCGGTGAGCGGGGAGGCCGGAGGGAGCGTGTTCCACGTTCCACCCAACCCAGTACCGACTAACTGACGCGCGGTACCGACTTTGCCGATGCCCCGTCCCCCGCACACCACCGCTCGAGCATAGACCGCTGAACGCAACCAATATAAATAAGGTCTAACAAAATTAGCTGAAACTATTTTAAGGGTATGCTCAGACCATCAAACTGAACAACTTTCTCTATGGAACGCGAAAAAAAATCTGCTGCCCCATACATTTAAGTCGAGTTATGTTTGCAGTTTTGTATGGGACAGCAGATTTTTTTTCGCGATTTCGATATTGGTTCGATAGTAGGTAGGCCATGTTACTTGGCGACAAGTGTATAATACATGTTACTGTAACATGAGGAAACGAAATGTGTTGAAATAGGTATTGATACCTAAACTTAACAGGATGTTGTTGAATACTTGTGTCTAGAATAGGGTTTAAAATTATTACATATCGAATAGTAATATTATGAAGAAAATATAGTCATTGAATGTCACAAATAATTGTTATTTTCGAAATTGTTAAAAAGTACAAATGATAAAGGCTGTATGGTAAATACGTCATGAACCCTAAAAGGGAATTAAGAAAAAAAAGGAGCAATGTCACTGTAGGTATTTTGCGCGGTTATGGAAAAATTTTATCAGAGAAAAAGGATTTTGTATATATAATGATGTAAAAGCCTAAAAACCAGAGGAATACATTTATGTTCAATATTTACACGCAGTTTGATTGATGGAGTCCATCTCTTGGGTTTTTGTAGGCATTTATAGTCTTTTAATTTGTGGCTATTAAGGTGGTTTCAGTTCATACAAAAGTTTGACGCCTGAAAGCGATTTTGTGTTTGAGGTACTGAACTGAAAATAAACAACTTTCACTACGAATACGAAAACCAAAAAATGACAACGCGAAAAAAACCTACTCGACCCATAATGTATGGAACAGCAGATATTTAAAATATTTTTGATTTTTAAACATGTTACAGCCATGTTGTGCTATTTCGAATCAAATTAAAGATTGAAAAATTTGTCTCGGGTGGGACTTGAACCCGCACTTTTCCAAACCGGGGAACTGCGTTATCCAATTTCGCCACCGAGCCCACTACAGCAGATATTTGTTCTCGCTATTTCAATATTGGGTCCATAGTGAAAGTTGTTCAGTTTGATAGTCTGAAGCACCCCTTGAAGTATGTAATGCATTGAAATTTACAGCCTGTAGAATACAATGAAAAATATTGTGGGGACTAGCTACAGATGTCAGCACCCACAAGTTATAGCAAAGATGCCAACAGATGGCGATACCGTCGCTCTCGGAAATATGCTCCATACATAGACAACGTTCACAGTGAATACGTAACTCGTAACCTACTACAAATAAGGTTCACAATCGAATGCAAGACATACATCGCGCAAGAGAAATAATCACAGAGATTCGATACATATACAAGGTCCAACTAAGAACTGTTGGACCATTGCCGGTCCCCAGGCTTCACACATAGCCTGGTGGAAGATCTTCCCCTTTCAATGGAGGAACATTCCCAAGTAGCACCTCCATAATAGTAAAAACCTACGCTAAATTCAGAATTGTACGTTAAAACATTTACAAAACAAACAATAATATTAGTAGCGGTCAAGAAACTATAACTATACAGCAATACGAATGAATAATAGAAAATGTCAAAACCAACAACCGTAAACCCACAACAAAACTAAATAGCCAAATAATGTGGTCAAGTTGACGTTTTGACATACAAGTGTTTACGTGGATTAATAGAGCACAATGTTTGTTTGTTTATTTACAATATACATAGTTAAAATAGTTTTTTGTTGAGCGGCGAGGGGATTTGCCTATAGTAGTTCCTATACAGGGTGTAAACTTAAAAGCGCTACATATGCATATTATAAAAAGTATGTCGCATTTTGCCGTGTGGTGTCGGCTAAGAATAGCACCATCCCATTTCCTCCCCTGGGTGTCGTAAAAGGCGACTAAGGGATCTACCGGAGGATGGGCAGCAGCATCCTCTGAGTACACACATTCAATCCAACTGCGATCGCCAACCCGCCTGCCAAGCGTGGCGATTATGGCAAATCCCCCCATTTTGGGGGAGGCTTATGTCCAGCAGTGGACGTCTGTCGGCTGATATGATGATGATGATGATGATGTCGTATTTAAGTTTAAAACCTGTAGCTTACGCTAATATGCATGCGATTTTGTTTGTGTGTGCAAATAAAGAATTCTGTACCCATTGTTTTTATGCAGCATCTCTGTTACGCCGGGTCCGGACCGGAGTAGTGGCAATAGCATCCTGAAGGCCATTGCTGATAGTAACCAGTATCCATTGCTGCGACACATGTCCCCAGTCACAAGTTCCGTTTTTGTTATTGTTTACTAACCATAGTATTTCATAAGTCTTGTTGCTACTAACACATTGGATCTTTGTTGTCCTTAATAAAAAGTTTTTATTTATTTACGAGCGTTAACCCGCGACTTCGTCCGCACAAATTATATACCAGATTTTAAGTCAGATCATAAGCTATCAAACAAAAAAAGTTTCATCAAAATCGGGTCAGTAGTTTTTGCGTGATACTCGTTCAAACAAACACACAAACAAACAGACAAAAAATCAAAAAATTGATGAAATGGAATCAGGGACACCTAAAAACCATATAGTAACTGTTTTTTTGTTAATATCTTCAATGTACAGACAAACTTCCTATTACAGTTGTATAATAGTATAGATGGATTTATTGTAGGTACGCGAACAGAACAAAAATTTTGTATTTCCAATTTTTTTTTTCATATTAATTAATCTTAATCATTGAAACTCTGAAACTCGGAAGTAAGTAGGTACTACAAATACTAACACTTTTTTCTCAACGTTTTTACACGACTAGAACCGACTTACTGTGTTTCATGCGAATAAACATATTTCATTCTTTTCATTTCATGTCATTTCTGCTGTTAGATGGGGACACCACACACCAGTCTCTCTCGCAAAGGTAACAAATGAGTACATGCAGCTCACAAAATTGTGTTTATTTGAATTAGATTAAGAACCATGTCACCCCTCCGCTCCGAGCGGAAAGCGTCAACTTTCGTCCCGCTGCGCTAAACGAAGATGCCGCTTTCCACCTCCGTCGAGGAGAAATATAGTATACTAACCTCGGGCAGTAAATAAGAAAGCCTGATCACATGTTTATTTACACAATTACATTGAAATCTGAGACCTTTCTTACTTTTCTGCCCTCGGTGTGTAATCTACTATTGTGTTGAAAAATAAACGGTTACACGATTATTTCATAGTGCAGCATAATCCCATTCCATTAGTATTAATTTATAATAATTATTATCATCAATAATAATAGTCATGAAAGTCAACAAACAAAACTAAAAACTTTCGTTTCTCACACACACCGTAAGTATGTAGTTTAACAAAACCGGCCAGGTACGAGTCGGACTGTTCATAATGTAGGATTCCGTAGACATTTATCTCGATGCGAAACATATCTGTGATTTGGAGTCAGAGACACCTAAACACCGTAATATCGTAACCGTTTCTCTTTAATCTGTCAGGTGGGTTTCGTTACCTAATACGGACACCAGTCTCTCACAAAGGTAACAAATGAGTACATACAACTCACAAAATTGTATTTATTTTAATTAGAATAAGAACATTTGTGTAGAGATAATAAACTATTATTTAATCTTTTCAAATATAAAAATTTTAAACTTGGCGTGGATTACACTGAAGATATTTGCAAAAATATTAATTGGTGGTGTTTAGGATACGTTACAGAAAGCATTTGAGACCATTTTAGAAATTTTTTGTCTCTGTTTGTGCACGCATCACTTAAAAACTACTAAACCGATTTCGATCGTGTTTCAACTGTAGCATAGGGATTAGTTTGGATTAACATTAAGGCTTTATTTTATCGCAATCGGTTCATTCAATTAAAAGTTATAAGTATTTAAAGTAAGTGGTCTGCGCGTACGATGTCGCGGCGTCGGCGTCGCTAATATCTTCTATACATGTACACACGGAGACACATTAAGCTACGCAAAACCAAAATAAGCTGGCCGCGCGTAGGTAGAGTAATGTATAAGTCTAATAAGTCGTTAAAGTAATGTATAATACGTCGCGCGGCCAGCTTATGTTTGTTTTGCGTACCTTGATGTGTCACCGTGTGTACAAACACGTCTGTAACAGTTTTATAATAGTATAGAATGTAGATAAGTTTATTAGAATGTAGAAGTATTAGAAATTAGAATATAGAATGTAGATAAGTTTAAAAATCAATAATATTCGATATAAGACATATTGTAGTCTTAAATTGTGATAATATATATACCTATACATAAGGTCTAACAAAATTAGGTGAAACTATTTTAAGGGGATGATCAGACCTTCAAACTGAACAACTTTCTCTATGGGACCGATATTGAAATCACGAAAAAAAATCAGCTGTCCCATACAAACCTACTCGACCTAAATGTATGGGACAGTAGATTTTTTTTTCGCGATTTCAATATTGGTCCCATAGAGAAAGTTGTTCAGTTTTATGGTCTGACCATCCCCTTAAAATAGTTTCACCTAATTTTGTTAGACCTTATATATATATATATATTATATATTTTTAATGTACCTATCTATCTATTAAGCGCTATATTGAAAGCGACCTCATGTATCGCACTTCATATAAACCCTGTGGTTTCTGAAGTGCGGTTAATATTTATAAATACTTATTATAAAGTAATGTATTGAATAAATAAAAAAATAAAAAAAAGTGTTCCTAACCGGACCATGGAACCCTAAAATTAACGACTAATTATTGGCCATATACTTTACGACTAACATTTAGTGGACAAACGTTTTAGAATAATACTTTAACGTCGCTTTAGTCATTTTCACATACGTTACTATTGTATGACGGATGGCATGTCGGGCTGTCGGTTCGTTGGCTTTCTATTGTTGATGGATTATTTGGAGTTTAAAGTTTCTTTTTAACTGTTTAAACTGTATAGTTTGTACAGAGTTTTGTGCCGTGACACAGGTACAGTTTTTTTTGCGTAAAATTCTAAAAGAAAATAGTTCACGACCTAAAATTAAGTTACATGACCAAAAAAAAAAAGGAAAAATGGCACACGCAAAAGTGGGCGTGTTGAGGGAAACACTAGAAATCGTGTATGGTCAAAAAATTATTTATTTATTTATTTAACACTTTATTGTACACATAACATTACAGAAAAAACAATTAAAGTAGACATGTACAAAGGGCGAGCTTATCTCTAAAGAGATCTCTTCCAGCAAACCCGCAATTATTATAATTTTTTTGTCTTACCCTATTTCATCGCACTGGTTGGGCAAATGCCTCACCCTTTATCCTCCATGCATGACTATCTTGAACCAGTTGGCCAGTTGACTGGCTTTCAGCCTCATAATATATTGAATCCTTACTGTCGCGAGCAATGTGTTCTGTTTTTGCGCATATTGCTGCGATACTGGCCCCGCCCCCTTTTCACATCTCCCTTTAGTTTTTGTGATCTGTGGATCCACCCATCACTGAATGTATCCAAGTCATCCCTCTATCTCTTCTGAGGTCGAGGTGTCCATTCCAGACTTAACAAATATATTACACCTATTGTATGCAATTGCTAACAGGATAGGAGAATAAGAAGGAAAGTCAATGCCCAGCAGTTAGACACTGAACGAGCAACAACAAGAAATACAGGCACCCATTACCCAACCCAAGTACCTTATTTATTAAAGACTGCCTCCGTGGTCTAATGGTTAAGAGCATTGGCTCTCGACACGGAGGTCGTGGGTTCGATTCCCATGGGGGACACCTAGTGAAATGTCACTTTGTGCGTTTTTCCCCAGTTGGTCAGGACATTGCAGGCTGAATCACCTGATGGTCTGAAAAGAAAAATGATTCCGCGCTTTGGATGGCACGTTAAGCTGTTGGTCCCGGCTACTATCTCTGGTAGTAGTAGTCGTTACATAAAAACCACGTCAGAGGCCGTAAGGCGGTCTAATAAAACTCTGACACCAGGGCTCTGCCCACACGATAAGAAGAAGAATTAAAGATTGCATCCATAGCTAGGCCCGCGTAAGGGGAACGTTTCAGACGTGGTCGCTCACTCAAGGCCGCATAAAAAGGCTGAAAGTCACCAAAATGGCTTTGCTCGGAGTTTGTATGCGAGATCGAATCAGAAATGAAGAGATCCACAGAAGAACCAAAGTAACTGACAAGATAGCCCAAAGAATTGCTAAACTAAAGTGGCAATGGGCGGGGCACATTGCTCGCAGAACCGATGGCCGATGTGACGAAGAGTTCTCGAGTGGCGACCGCGTACCGGAAAGCGCAGTGTGGGTAGGCCCTCCAACAAGGTGGACCGACCACCTGGTGAAGGCGGCGGGAACCCGTCAGGTTAAGGCAGCGCAGGGCCGATCGTTGTGGCCATCCCTGGAGGAGGCCTATGTCCAGCAATGGACGATTATCGGCTGAGATGATGAAGGTTTCGGGATGGAATGACATATCAAAGTGATGATAGGCGGCTAACCTTTTGCCTGCAAAAACACTGTATAAGAACTTTATCCCTCAGTCGCCTCGTACTGCACCCACGGAAAGAAATGGGGTGGTCTATTCTTGTCATCTTTATTCTAGATGATTTTGTGTAAACCCTTTCCAAACAGACCAAACGTTCAGACCAAACTACTCGACTACTACTCGATTCCAATACACTAGAAATTTTGAATTTTTTCACAATGATTTCAGGTTTGCTCCCAAAGAAAAAGTTGTTCAGTTTGATGGTTTGAACCACCCCTGAAAATTTGGAAAGTGTTTCAAAAATCATCTACCCTAAACCATCTGCGTACCCAAATCACCTTACTAGTAGGATAGCTGTTCTTAAAATGTTACTATTTTCAAGGTGCGTACTTTCTGTGACGTCATCAAAACAGCATTCCTTCGAAGTTCGACTCGACGAGGAAAACGAACGCTTCTCGGAACGCACTTCACTATTTATAACCCGACATAGACTACCTAACCTACAGACTTCATCAAATCCTGTAAAATTAAAACCGCCTTCAAAAAACTAAAAAGTTAGAAAATAATATTGCAGCCGATGACTTTTTCGTTCGCATCATAAGAACATTTATTTTGTTTTATCGAAGTCGCTGTCAAGCCGGTAAGATTCGCGACAGGGCTTACATTAGTTTTTTTTGGCTTGGCTTGACACCGACTTCTACACTATTATGTACTTACATAAACCCACGAGCAAAATCCCTTTCGGGAAGTGGAGAAACATTGCTAGCTTTCAAAAATATCACTTGTGCACTTTTACTGACAGTATCTTCTCAACTAGAGTGGAGACCTGGTAGTTCCACCCATGTCAAGCAGTGAAGACTTGATCGGTACTTGAAAATCCTACTGGACCCACTAGTGGTACAAAGCCAACAGTCAGTAAGGGCCAAATCACTGTCATATTACAAGTCAATAGTGTTGATAGTCTACGAAGCTGGCCAATTTACATTTGCTAATGCCATTGCAACTGTCACCATCTATTTTGGACTCTGCGCTTTTGTAACAAGGACTATTTATAGATAGGCTTTTAGTTAAAGTTCAGTTGCGAAGTTTGCGCGGGAAAACGTAACGGATTTAATGCGTGAGTCACAGCTCACAGCTGATAGGTTTATTTTGAAATTCGAATGCGTTCGTGATTGGGTTTCGAGTTTAAGGATCTATCTTTTTTTGTGTTTATTATTAATGTTGAGCTTAATCTCCTGATAATTACTTTGACTATTTATTATAAGGACTAGCCTTGCGGTAGCATTTCCCCTCTGCCACGGTATAAGAACAATTGATCATGTGCATTTACATTCAATTTTATTCCTTATCACTTAACGAGACAGCCTACAATTGCGAAACAATAACTACGAACTTATGACGTTAGGGGTTCACACGAGACTCCTTTTCATGATTTTTAAGGTTCAAAATTAGAATCTAAAGTTATGGGGAATAAAATCCAAAGTTGCGGATTTCGTGTTACCTCGCCCCCAGCAAAAAGTGGCAGAAATGTTTGTTCGTAGAATTACACGCGTAACTAGTCCCTATATAAGTAGTCAAAGGATAATTATGATTGATTCTGATGGTTACGAAATATAATTAAAACCCTGTTGAGTGTGAAGGTCGAGGGTTCCGTAGGCACCACAATACATACAAAAAATAGGTAAACTTTCTAGGAAAACTTCGGAATCTTGACAAAATCCGACGACAAAATGATTTGTTCTTTCAAACCTGTTACTAACTTTGCTTTTTGCGTTCTAATTACCTGGAACAAAACAAGAAAAAATATCATTAGATTTTTTTATGGATTAGTGTAAACGCAGAACGCCCGAACCACAGATTACATAATAACTACGTCCTGAGCGCGCTGCATACAAACGAAGTTCGATCCTATTTTCAATACCTACTAAGTTACTACAAGATACTAATTTCTGTGCCTGTGGTTTTTCAGATTTCCGTTAATATACAGGGTGAAATTGATATCATTGGCATCCTTTTAAACTAAGGGTCTACCCATCAAACTGAATTCGAGCACTGTCTATAATACGGAGTCAAACGTGAAATCGTGGATTATTTAATGAAATAGTATATAAATATAATAGTATAGTATAGTAAATAGTATATTTCACAAAATTATCTACATTTTCACTTTCGATTCGCAATTATTCACAAAAACCGAATTTTTACCCTGCGATAAGATTCCCAAAAACGGTTCTATTGCCTCGCGTCACGTATCTCTTTCTATTATACAGTGGTGGCGCTAGGTACATCTCGCTCTCTCAGCTGTCAGTTCCTCTATTCCGTAAAGTATAATAACTTTATCGGAAGCACACTCCAAAGTTTTTTTTTAATTTATTTACTGGCCCGGTTACAAGACCTTTAGGCCAAACTCCGAAGTTTTCCCGCCTCAACAGTGTTGCCAACTTAGGTTGGTTTGGTTAGAAGATACATTTAGATTTACCTCGAATCGATAATTATGACGCAAACCGAATTTATCGCGAGTACTCTTTTCTTCCAAAGCCTCCGTATAGAATAATAAGAGTAATACAAAAAGCTAGACAGACTGGAAGTAGGAACAAGAAAAATCATCCACTTATCACAATAAAGATACTGTCAACGGAACCATTGGACCAGTTCCAAACGCAGAAAACTCTCGACAAATAACTGTTATAGGAAGTTGTAACTTTTAGGGATTCTTTGGTTGGATAAGGATAAATGTTTATTTTAACTTTTGCTTAAAACTATTACATTAAACGGTAGACCAAAAACGAGGCAAGCCTGATACGCGAGGTCTACGATTGGGTATCCTTAACAATAAACAAAATAAAATGCATTTTAGTTCCGAACTAGTACTGTGGGGGGTGGGGGGTTGTGTAGGTGTGTGTCAGTTTGTCACACGTTCAAACCAGCACAGCAGTAGAAAATGTCAAAATTACAATGGAGATAAAAGCTTCAACTTTCTTTTTATAGCTGCATCTTTTTATTACATTCGTTTATTACTGCATCTTTTCTGTGACAGGCTCAATGTTCAATAAATCCTTATTCCCCACAGTATCTACAATATATTTATGCCAATGTAAAAGAGTAACTTTACATCTAGCTATATTGGAAACAAACAGTAAGGCACTAGTTCCCTAAGGAAGGCTCGCGTGTGGTCTATGTCTACATTATGAATGGGACAGACGCAGCGGAAGGATGATCGCATATGGCCGTATATTTACATACATACAAGTACAAACTACTGTGATTAATTATACCACACTATTTCACAAATAGCCCAGTCATTTTACGGTTTGAGTCGGAAACAAACAGAGCAAACCCATACGTAAAAAAAAAAGAACAAATTAATAATTGATTTCTTTTCAGTATAGTATTTAAGAGCCAATTTGAGCTTAAAAATGATACAAAATGAAAAAAAATCCCGTCAGCAACAGTTCCCAATTTTAAATTCAGCTATTATCTCGTTATAAAAAACCTGAGGGTAATTTTTTGTTGCACATACTTAAGTCATTACCATTAAACATACTTCAAACATGGTGTAAATATTTTTGTCTACTTAGAAAGTTTTGAAAAATACATTCGTATTTTCTAATAAAAACCAAATTTTTTATATTTCAATGCCTATTTTTATATTGCTCAAAAATAATTTATATAAAATATGTTAAATCTAATTCAAATGAGTGCATTGGTATGAATATTATTATTAATATAAAAGCCTTCTGGGATTTTAATTTCTATGTTGCGTAGTCTCCGTAAAATGACTGGGCTAAAAATGTAAACAATAAACTGATAGTTCGATTCTGTTTTTTTTTTATTATAAATGAACTGCTGCGACTGAGCATTGCATTTCTAGTTTTCTACCAATGATGGTTTTGGAAGTATCTATACAGGGTGTAAACTTAAACGCGTTACATACTTAAAGGGGTGCTGCAGACCATCTGATATTTTTTTCCGCGATTTTCACGTTTGTCCCATAGTAACAGTTTTTCAGTTTCATGGTCTGAAGCCTTTGACTATTTATTATAAGGCCTAGCCTTGCGGTAGCATTTCCCTTCTGCCACGGTATAAGCTCAATTTGATCATGTGCAATTACATTGAATTTTATACCATATCACTAAACGAGACAGCCTATAATTGCGAAACAATAATTTCGAACTTAGAACGATTGGGTTTCACACGAGAGTGCTTTTCATGATTTTTATCATTCAAAATTAGAATCTAAAGTTATGGGGAATAAAATCCAAAGTTGCGGATTTCGTGTTACCTCGCCCCCCGCAAAAAGTGGCAGAAATGTTTGTTCGTAGAATTACACGCGTAACTAGTCCCTCCTATATAAGTAGTCAAATCTGAAGCACCCCATTAACGCATTTTATTTAGACCCTGTATATCGACGAGTAAACAAGGTGAAATTGATATCATAAACTTTTACTATGGGAGCAAACCGATCGGAGCAAAAATAAAATCAGCTATTGCATACATTAGAGTCGAGTAGGCAGCAGTTTAGTATGGAACAGCAGATTTCTTTGTTGCTCCGATCGGTTTGCTCCTATAGTAAAAGTTGTTCAGTTTGATGGGTAGACTCTTAGTTTGAAAGGATGCTAATGACAACAATTTCACCCTGTGTAGTTGTTTAGTTTCATGGTCTGATCTTTCCCGAAAAAAATCGTCAGCATATGAAGACAAGGGCCTTTCTTATCGCTATATAATATGTATATATACATATATATGCGATACAAACATCCTCAACTCGGGTACAAATATTTAATCTTACCAGTACAAATATTTGCTCCTTCGGGATTACGCATGTTATATCTATTGTGGGCACTACATTCTCGCCGAGAACAGCCGAGAACGAGACTGTGGATGCCCTTCATTGTTCTCGTGGAGTCGTATGCCATAGTAATTTCTCGCGAGAACGAAGTGCCTGCTTATTACAATTACGAAGCAAAAGACATCATCGGATTTGGTCCAGAATGTGAAAGTTCCGGCCAAAAAAAATAATGCGATATTCTTTTTGGATTTGTTCGTCTAGACATTTATTATTATGGCACCAAAGCTGTAGGTCCATTGTCCTTGGTTCTATGGGTACGAAAATCTGCCTTTTCATATAAATTTTCGATTTAAATTAGCTAAGGCTATATTCTGTTAGAACTAGTCCGTCTCAACATTTTTTAGTATGGCACCAAAGCTGTAGCTGGCCATTTTCCTTAAGGTTTGAGTTTTGTGCCATAATCTAAACTATAATAAAACTGTAACAGAAGTGTGTCTTTACATTGAAGATATTAACAAAAAAACAAGTTACGATATGGTTTCTAGGGGTCCCTGATTCCATATCACCAACTTTTGGATTTATTGTCTGTCTCTGTTTGTTTGAACGAGCATCACGCGAAAACTACTGAACTGATTTTTATTAAACTTTTTTTGTTTGATAGCTTATGATTTGACTTAAAATCTGGTATATAATTTGTGCGGACGAAGTCGCGGGTTAACTCTAGTAAATAATAAATGCTTAGACAGACAAGTTCTAACAAAACATAGCATTAGTTTTTGTTGGCTGGCACTTTCACATTTGGACCAAAAAATGTATGAAACGCTGACGATGTCCTTTGTCTTACTACTTATTCAAAATATCCCAAAGTCATCGTCAATCGAATAATTTCTCAGATTCCCAGCCGCTCTCGAACATTCGTTAGTTGCCAAAACAAAAACTGCAAGTAACAAAACCTGTTCTAGAATCTGATGCTCTTTTTTTGGCACCTACGACACAATAGATGGATAGACAGTAGAGTAACTGGACCGCGTCCTTAAAAGTAATGCCTATTTTTGGTCAGAGTACTAGAGGGTTTTCCCCCTTTCAGCATCAGTAGGAAGTTTTATGATAATCCTGGTTTAAGCTGACTGGAATTTAGGTATCCGTACAACGCAGTATAGTACGACCAGGAAAATAATTCCGATCGTCAATCTTCGTTTGCGCAGAGCAGGCCCTATTCCCTGACAAAATCCGAAGTCATTTAGTAATCAAAGGGTGCAAAGTTGGATAGCAGCGAAAAGGACGCGAAAACAAATAAGCCAATAGCGTAAACGGATTGAAAGTGGCGCATCCTGATTGGTGAATATAATTTCGCTCGCTATTAAAATTTGTCAACTGCGCAGGTACATCGGTAAGACTTATAAACCGACGGCGACGTCGACGGCGCCGTTTTTAATTCAGTGCTCTAGTACCTACACACGTCTTCTGCTACTACCACAGAACAACACAGAAGGGCAGCTTTACGTAACGAGCGGAACAGGTGCATGCACACAGACGTCGAACGGCCCATACTATAGTCTACATAGTGTAATACAAATTTAATTACATTAATACACTATGCTATCTATTCATTATAAGGTTGTCTGGAAGAATTCGCTTATTAGCGATAAGACCGCCTTCTTTGTGCCATAATCAGTTTTGTTTCCCGTTACGCAATGTATCTTGTATGTGGTGTAAATAAAGTATTATACAGGGTGTAACGAAACACCCTAGTAATACTTAAGGAGGTGCTTCAGACCATCAAACTGAACAACTTACACTACGGAGCCAACATCGAGAGAAAATAAAAAGAATCAGCTGTCCCATACATTTGAGTCGAGCCAGTATTGCAGTTTTGTATGAAACAGCTTCTTTATTTCGCGATTTCGAAGTTGTTCAGCTTGATGGTCTGAAGTACTCCCTTAAGTATTACTAGGGTGTTTTGTTACAACCAGTATATTTAATTAATGAATTAATTCATTCTTTTTGTGGCCGTATGTGCGCGACTGTGTGCGTGCGCCTGCTTCGCTCGTTTGTACGTAGCTGTCCTTCTATGTTGTTCTGTGACACTGAGATACGAAACTCGATGCTGTTGCTATCCGAAGCATCATTGCAAGCCGTGTATGTTGCACTCGTCTGTGGTACGTCAATTCGGGCGCTTGAGTGGAGTTGGATTACTGTTCTATCTGTGTACTGTGCCTACGGTTCAATGAACTCTTCCAAAGGTTATGAGAAGAATTTTTAATAACGGAAGTGGTTTGAAAAGGCTTAAAGGTCAATTTTGTTTAGTTTTTTACTCTTTTGCAAAATGCAAGGGAAGACTGTCAATAACCGCTACGAATATGTAAACTGTGATAAACCCTCACGATATTTTCCTTCACCATCGAAGTAGTGATGATGATGATGGCTAAAACAATACAGGGTCATTCTTAATAAGCTGAAACTTTTTTAAGGAGATGATCAGACCATCAAACTGAACAACTTTCTCTATGGGACCAACATCGAAATCGCGGAAAAAAAATCATCTGTCCCATACATTTGGCTCGAGTAGATTTGAAGTGTTGTATGGAAGAGCAGATCTTTTCGCGATTTCTATACATCTATTTAAGTGTAATAAAATTGTAAGCTAGGCGTGTTAAAATTTATTGGTTTAGGACAAGGACATTAGCTACGTTATTAGCATTTCTTTCTGTTTGTTTTATACACGCATCACTTAAAAACCGCGGAACCGATTTGGATGAAGTTTTCACGTCCCTATTACGTGAAAACTTCATCCAAATCAGTTCATAAGTTTGGATTAACTTTTATTTAATACTTTTGGGTTTATTTCCTCGCAATCTCATTCAATCGTACATACATCCAGTAGAACTTAGTGGTACAGGTCAGGAATCAAACCACCGTCTCGTAATTGAGTGGCAAGCTCGCTTTCAACACCAACCTTACGAAATTACATACATACATAAACTCACGACCGTAATCCCTTTCGGGGTGGACAGAAACATTACTTTACTACAACTACAGTACTGCAATGCAATTCACTAAGCGTAAACATCGTCACAACCTAAAATTCGTCGTTGAAACATCGGCGAGCTGACAATTCGGTATTCGCTATGGTTATGTCATGTATCAAATTCATATAAACATTTCGACGATCTGAAGGATGCAAGAAGGATGTTACATTTGTGAGCTCGACGATGTTTTTGACAGCGATGTGACGCTCAGTGAATTGCACTCCATCTCAGTACCTACAGCTATATCAATTTAAGTTTCAGGATGGAATCAAGGCTGCCACAAAAAATTTAATGGGCGCTAAATCTGTGAAAAAAGCGCTAGATTCCAAAATTTTCTCGGGACAAAAAAGTGCTAGATTCGGCGCTAAATTCTTATGACATAAAGTCCTTCAAAGTTCTCTAAAAGTCTTATCAGTCATTTCGAAATCCATTCATGAGTTAATTTAAGTCAGTTAATTCGTAGGTCCCTTGTATGTTTAATGATAGAACTTCAGGTAAGCGTGCGTATTTGAATCTCCCGAATACTGCACACTCTATGGACATGTTTTAACAACATTTTGCTATTAATATTTATCAAAAAAATGCTTGATTCTCCTGAGATATGGCGCTAAACATACCAAAAAAGTCTAGATCTAGCCCCGAAAGCGCTTAAAGTGGCAGCACTGGATTGAATGACAAGTGGCGTGGTAACAAGTCATGTGGTGAGAGGTGGCTAGTCTTTACGAAATTGATAGCTTTTAATAAATAACAAGTTTTTCCTTATAAAACCACAAATCGATCAATTTACCTATAATATTGTTACACCGCTTACGCATAATGTAACCATAAACGTTATGTTGTTATCAATATACATATAGCATAGCAAATACCTCAGTACCTGTGGTATTTAAATATTTACTGTAATGAAAATTTACATAAAATGTGTATGACACACATATAATCAGGAACGTCAGCAGGGCACGGCTAGAAACGTATAGTTTCTATAATATTTTGCTAATACTAGGAATTAATCAATAAATAAAAATATGGATATGAAGTTTAAACGGATAACACGCATGAGAAGTACATCATCATCAGCCTATACAGGGTCCTTCTTAATTTTTGACTGATTTTTTTTCGCGATTTCTATGTTGGTCCCATAGGGAAAGTTGTTCAGTTTGATAGTCTGATCATCCCCTTAAAATGATGATACCCATGATACTGAAACTACTTTCCCAAGGAAACCTATAGCACAAAATAAATACTAGTACTCAAATTAAAGATTGAAAAATTTGTCTCGGGCGAGACTTGAACCTGCACTCTTCCAAACCGGGGAACTGCGTTATCCAATATCGCCACCGAGCCCACTACCCAGAGAACGAAATTTTCAATCTGTTGCGTCTTACGGGAACGTCCCGCCCGAGACAAATTTTTCAATTTTTAATTTGATTCGAAATAGCACAACATGGCTGTAACATGTTTAAAATCAATAACATTTGAAATACTAGTACTACCTATAGGAAATAAGCAAAAAAAAAATCACTATCCATATATGTAAGTATAGCTGGTGCCCGCGACTTCGTGTGCGCTTCGTCTGGAAAATTCACACAATATCTTTATAAATTGTAGCCTATGTTTTATTCTGATGTATAAGCTATATTATTGTAAAGTTTCATTAAAATCCATTCAGTAGTTTTTACGTGAAAGAGTAACAAACATCCACCCATACTTTCAAACTTTCGCGTTTATAATATTAGTATGAAGATGAAGGGTCTACACTCCACAAAGCTGGAAAATATAATCTTAGTAAATATACCAAGAATTTGCCACTTAATATTGCGTCAGGGTTTCCCCTTAGCCGTGTGTCGACAATATTTATGCAAAATAGGTGCAGTGCAGTAGGTAAATTAGAAGGCGGAAAATTGATTGCTCTGTGTTAAACTGAATAAGGACAATGATACGATTTCTTGTTTCTATTTAAATTTAATTGTGAAATGCAGCGAAGAATGAATATTCGGCCGTGTTCGCTACCACGCGCGTTTAAAAGAGTTTAGATTCATAATATCCAGTTCTCATAATGTCACCTGATTTCAAAAGCAATCTATTATACTTTATATTACACCAAAAAGATAGTATATGAGCTTTTGCCCGCGACTTCGTCCGCTTAAATTATATACCAGAATTGAAGTCAAATTATAAGCTTTCAAACAAAAAAAGTTTCATCAAAATCGGTTCAGTAGTTTTTGCGTGATGTTCGAACAAACAAACAAATAGACAGACAAAAAATCCAAATATTGGTGATTTGGAGCCAGGGATACCTAAAAATCCAATAATCGCTATTTTTTCTGGCAAATACGTTAAATTTACAGATACTTCTTTTACATTTAAGTTTAATAATAGTTTAGACAAAGAAGACGATGAAAATTCCCGTAATGTCCCTTTACTAAATCGGCGCGGGAGGCCGAAGACATGGATATACTATGTTGAGGAGGATCTGAGGGCCATGGGCCAGAAAATCGATTGTGGAGGACGCCAGGAACCCACCAAGGGTTTTAGGGTCGAATGAACTTTGTAGGTTTTTACCATAGAGATCTAGAGAGATGCTAACCAACGCGCTGAGTACGAAACCTAGTGTCGCATCACCACCAGTACCACGCGATAGAAAGTATTTTGTAAGCTTGAATGTGCTCATTATCCATTGCGGTATCAGAACTCTTCGTTCGAATAATCTTTAGTACTACGCAAGCATTGTAAACTATTTACACATAATATCTCCACTGGCTTTCAGCCTCATAATATATTGATTCCTTACTGTCGTGAGCAATGTGTTCCGTTTTTGCGCATATTGCTGCGACACTGGTCCCGCCCCCTTTTCACATCTCCCTTCAGTTTTTGTGATCTGTGGTTTTTACATTGACTTACTAAGTTATGGACGCCGGGACTTATTCTTACAGCATAGCAGCACGGGCATACAAACGTAGTCCTTCAATCAAATGAAGACACTTTTGAGCATAGTTTATTAGTAGTTGGTAATTCAATGGGTTCTGTAAATAAAACTGTATTGGTATCATTGATACCGAACAAATCAATACTCTTTCTATTTCTACCTACGTACACAAATACTCAGCAATGTCGGTATAAACGTACTACGGACATTGTTGACAGAGCTTATCGATAAAGCTGCACTCTTTACATTGCACCCACGTTACACGAGTGACCTTTATATTGCGTATCGATTTATTACATTTTCTTGTTATACAGGGTGAAACTGATATCATTAGCATCCTTTTAAACTAAGAGCCGACCCATCAAACTGAACAACTTTTACTATGGGAGCAATCCGGGTCGGTCGATGAATCGCTGTACCACAGTGTGGACACCTGTCGACCGTGCGCAGGTTCTTCCCATGCGACCGGACGGGTGGCAGGTTGCGGATAGCCCCCCCGCCGTGAACGGGCGCTGCATGCGGTTTCCCGCCCATGGACGGGGAGTCCCTCGGGACCCCGGACAAGGGAAGAACTCCCATCGGAAATCTCCCATCCGATGGGAGTCTCCTTACACCCACATCCTTCCTCCTATCCTCTCTAAATCCCCTTCCCCTTACCCTCATCCTATCCCTTTCCCCCACCTGGAGGAGACAACCTCGACTCCAAAAACCCCAATCTACAGGTGTCAACCGTACCGTGCCCATAGATGCATGGCTGAGGGGGTGCTCAGTCTCTAACGGTGTCTCCTCGATACCGGGCAGACTCGGGGTAGTATCTTCGCCTTATCCTGGCAAGCGGGGCTCTGCTGGGATGGACTGATTTGGTTCCCTTGCTACTCGTGGGATTAGTAATGGAAGACAAATTAAAGAAAATCTTGAATTTAATGCCATCTCTGGGCATAACAGGGAACAACCTTGGAGGGAGCGGCTCAACAAGCCCCCCTACCCAAAACAATGAGGAGCCGATGATGGAGGAAGGTCCAATAGCCTCCCCTTCTTCAGACGGCACCAGGATGTTGGAAGAAAGCCTTCTAACATCACCTACATCCTCGATCACGGGCACACCTGAGGCGACGGACACCAGGACGGACGAAGAATCCTTTGTACCGCCTAGGAATCCGAACCAAAGAGGTGCCCGCAGAAAAAGGATGTGCGGTTCTGCTCGAAGACGCTACAAAACGCTCGTATCAGAAGGCGTCGACCCAACTGTAGCCTTCAAGCAGTGCCACAAAACACTCGAGGAGCTGGGTATGACCCAACAACCGGACGACCGTAGGCCACCTAAAAGGACCCGGTCGGAGGATGTATCTCCGAGAGGTGTCCACAAGGCACCGAGAGTGGAAGGGAATCCGCCTCGCGTCAACCCCCCAAGGGCATCCACCTCTAGCGGGCCAGAAGCGACAGAGGGGACTCTGGGGCGGCAACCGAGAGCGGGCCCATCCTCTTTCAAGGAGGCAGCAGGCTCGTACCGAGTTGGTATCCGCGATAGGACACCAATGACGGACGAGCAACTAGAATTGGTCCGGTGCTCCATTCTCAGTGCGATAAGCGGCACTCAGATTAGAGGAACCGGCCCCAGATTCTTAGGCCATTCGCTAAGGCCGGGGTGGCTGCTGATCACCTGCAAGGACCTGGAGTCACGCAAGTGGCTTGAAGACCGTGTGGGAAGCCTAAAACCCTGGCCTGAAGCGGAACTGTCAATAATGACAGAGGCTCAAATGCCTAAGCCGACGGTAGGAATTACCTTTGCACCCAAAACCGAGGCTAAATCGGCAGAAGAGGTAGTCAGAATGTTGGGGGTGCAAAACAAAGACCTGAACACCCATATGTGGAAGGTTCTCCACTGTAAGGCCGAAGAGGCAGGGTTCACCATAACCCTGTCTATTGACGACCTTTCAGCGGGGGTCCTACGCGATATGGAGTGTAAGGCAAGCCTAGGACTAAAGCAGATTTTATTCAGGCTGAAAGGTGGTGAAAAACCCCTTAAACAGGCTGAAACAGCAGGGACCTCTGAACCCACCCCGAAGCAGCCTCCTCTAACACCACTTCTAGGAGGTACAACCACAGAACCTCCAGTTAGGGGAAGCTTTCCCCTCTCTAGGGGGACCTGGCGGGGTAGGCCACAGAGAGGTTCCCGAGGTAGTAGCTCCAGCAGAGGGACGCAAAGGGGATCGACCCAAGCGAAAGGCCGTGGACGGCCCGGAGGTGAGGAACGGCCCAAACCGCCCTCTGCACATTAATGTCCCAAAAGGGCAAACCACAACGAGGGCAATAAAGGTCATCCAAATCAATCTCCATCACGCGACAGCTGCGACACACGTGCTCACACACTACTTCCGTCGGGATGACCTAGAAATGGCCCTCGTACAAGAGCCGTGGCTGGAGAACAACACGGTCCTTGGTCTACATAACGCAGGTAATGTTCTTTACAACATTAATGGCACTAAGCCTAGAGCCTGCATCATCTTCAATAAACTAATTGAATTTCTACCAGTTCCAGAATTTTGTACGGATGACCTGGTAGCTGCGTTCGTCAACCTCCGTGGATGGAAAGGGATGAGGATAATAGTCTGTTCAGCCTACCTCCACGGTAAGGAGATGGACCCAACCACAGAACTCGACAAACTGCAGGAGTACGCGCGCCTACAACATGCCGAGCTTCTGGTCGGATGCGACGCCAACGCCCACCATACCAACTGGGGGAGCACCGACATCAATTCAAGGGGTGAGTTACTCCATGACTTTACTCTAACCAACCGTCTCTTTATTTGTAACACAGGATGGAAACCCACCTTTGTAACAGCTAACAGACAGGAGGTCTTAGATGTTACTTTCGCAACAGAGGAAATCTTCAATTGCGTCAGTAATTAGCATGTTAGCGAGGAGGAGTCCATGTCTGATCACAGGCACATACGTTTTGACCTATTAACCGCTCCAATATACCAAACTAACACCTTTAGGAATCCGAAGGCGACATCCTGGGAACTATTTAGAACCCTACTAAAGGAGAACCTACTTGACCTTCCTAAAACAATCAAAAATCCTGAAAGCTTAGAACTGGCAGTACTCATTCTAAACAATGGCATCCTGGACGCCTACCACAAAAGCTGCCCTCTAAAAGAACCCAAGCAACGAAGGAACGTTCCCTGGTGGAATCGTAAGTTAGAAAAACTCCGAACCCAATCTCGTCGGCTATTCAATAAAGCCAAATCCCATAGGTGTAGTTGGGACACCTACAGGACCGTTCTAACAACTTACAAACGAGAAATTAAAAGAGCAAAGAAGAAAAACTGGCGGAAGTTCTGTGAGGAAGTTAACCAAACTCCTCAAGGAGCTAGACTACACAGGATTCTCACAAAAGCTCCAAAAAACCAATTAGGCCTTCTCAGAAAGCCTGATGGTAACTTCACCTGCTCTGAGAAGGAGACCCTGGAACTGCTCACTGCGGTCCATTTTCCTGGCTCCATCAGTGAAACAGACCCAAGCACTTTCACTAGTACAAGGGGTAACAAAGACGCTCATGCACCACAAAGGCCTCACGCAGAGGACTGGCGTAGAGCGTCTAAAATCTTCAGACCCAACCAGGTTAAATGGGCGCTTAAAACCTTTAAGCCCTTTAAATCAGCTGGAGATGACGGAATATTCCCAGGCCTCTTGCAACAAGGCGCGGAAATCCTAACTCCAATTCTAATAAAAATATTTAGAACCAGCTTTGCGTGTAATGTTATACCTGAGCCATGGACTAAAGTCACCATTAAGTTCATACCAAAGACAGGAAAAAGGGACTACGCCCAACCAAAGTCCTACAGACCTATAAGTCTCACCTCTTTCATGCTGAAAGCCATGGAAAAGGTACTAGATCAAAACCTACGGGAAGGTGCTTTACTGACACACCCGTTGCACAAAGATCAGCATGCCTACCTAAAGGGCAAATCAACAGAAACCGCCTTGATAGATTTAGTAGACAAGATCGAAAAATCAATCGAGGACAGGCAAATTGCCCTTTGTGCATTCCTTGACATTGAAGGAGCCTTTGACAATACCCCTACAAAAACCATAATTAGTGGACTAACTGCCAAAGAGGCAGATCGGACCACTATAGGTTGGATAGAGTCAATGCTCCGCAATAGGTCTGCAAAACTAACACTGAATGGTCACATCCATACAGTTAAAACAACCAGAGGCTGTCCACAGGGAGGAGTACTATCCCCCCTCCTATGGTCAGTTGCGGTTGACCAACTCTTGCATCTACTGGCCGAGGAAAGACTTCCCACACAGGGGTATGCCGACGACCTTGTAGTAATCATTAGAGGACCGTGTCTAGACACAGTGTCCTCTCTTGTGCAAAGAGCTCTTCACATCATACAGAAATGGTGTGATGAAAACACTTTGTCTGTCAACGCAGACAAAACCGTCATAGTACCATTCACGAACAAACGGGACCTCAGAAAGTTAAGAGTCCCCCGTCTCAATGGGAAAACTATACCCTACTCCAAAACCGTTAAGTACTTAGGCGTAACTTTTGACCAACGCCTAAACTGGAATACGCATATTGAGACCGTCATTCAGAGGGCCAAGACTTCGCTCGGCATCAGCTATCGCATGGCAGGGACTAGATGGGGAATAACCCCTAAAATAGCCCTCTGGCTTTACACCGCCATAGTTAGGCCTATCGTATGCTACGCCGCAGCTGTCTGGTACAAAAAGACCCTCCAAAAATCCACAATAGACAAACTCAATAGCCTTCAAAGGACCGCGTGCCTAATCGTAACAGGCGCGATGTCCACCAGCCCTGGGCTAGCCCTTGATGCATTACTCAATCTCCAACCGCTGCACATCTTTGCACAAAGGGAAGCGAAGGCATGCATATTAAGAGTTAACCCAAACAGGAATCGTAACTGGCAATCGAAGTGTCTGATTAGCCTGCAGGAGGATGCCACGTGCCTCCCAGTGCTAAGAATGACCACAGACACTATGATGCCAACTTACAACTTCACCAAAAACTATACTGTTACATTTCCTTCGAGGGACGACTGGCTTGAAGGCCAAACGTCCATCAAAGACAACTGCCTAACCTGGTTCACAGATGGATCCAAGAAAGGCAATGACGTTGGCAGCGGAATATATGGCGAAAACCCAAGATTAGGGCAAATCCAAAATCTTGGCAACTACGCCTCCATATTCCAGGCGGAGGTATACGCCATCACAGCCTGCGCTGAAATTAATTTAAGCAAGCGCTACGTCAACCAACATATCACAATCAACTCCGATAGCCAAGCAGCCTTGCTAGCCATAGATTCTCCGATCATAAAGTCTAAGCTAGTACAGAACTGCGTATCACAACTGAACGCTCTAGGCAATAACAATCAGCTTGTGCTACAATGGGTGCCAGGACACTCAGACATAGAAGGGAACGAAAGGGCGGATGAGTTGGCCAGAAGGGGCACAGAAAACCACTTCATAAGCCCCGAACCCTTTCTGGGAATACCTAGCAGTCTAACGCGAGATTCTTTGAATAAGGTCAGCTTTGGAGAGGCAATAAAGCTTTGGTGCGACACCCCAGGCATGGGCCACTCCAAAGCACTTATCAAAGGCTACAATCGCAAACTTGCGAACGGTCTCCTTGCCCTCAGCAAGGATCAAATTTGTACAGTAGCAAGGTCACTCACAGGCCACTGCAAATTAAATAAACACATGCACACACTAAATTTAAGTGATACCACCGGCTGCAGATTCTGCAAGGAGGAGATGGAGACTCCTATACACCTCCTATGTGACTGTGGCCCCCTGATGTACAAACGTAGTACTCATCTAGGTAGGCAGGTTCTGACACCAGATGAGATACAAACTATCCCTATCAAAAATCTACTGCGTTTTCTGGCCGCAGTGGGGATTGGTAGAGAACTTTAAAAAGGGCGTTCACAAAGGACCAGCGATGGTCTACGTGGCACAGGCGTGATAAGCCTTTCAAGGCCCAGAATACCCCCAAATAATAATAATAATGGGAGCAATCCGATCGGAACAAAAAATAAATTCTGTTGCATACATTTAAGTCGAGTAGGCATTGCTGTTTAGTATGGAACAGCAGATTTTTTTATGCTACGATCGGTTTGCTCCCATAGTAAAAGTTGTTTAGTTTGATTGGTAAACTCTTTTAGTTTAAAAGGATGCCAATGATATCAATTTCACCAGGTAAAGATATAATTTTTCAATCGGAACCTGGAAAAACCCTATCTAGTTCATAATGCCATATTCGCAGAATGCCAACCCCTCGCATAACGCCAACTTTTCGAAATGACAACTTTACATCTGAGTTGTTTGAGATCAAAAACGGACATAAAATCCAGACAATGGATTTTCCAACTCATCTATGGAACTCTTAGAACCTATGTGGCAAAGTGTCTTAACACCCCCAAAGGGAATGCCTAGTCGTAAGTTTATGTATAACATAATCTGATATTTGATATTCGCAAAAAAAATATAATATATAATATATATATATATATATAATTGGGGGGTTCAGGATACGTAATGGAAATAATGGAATACATTAAGACAATTTTTAGAATATTTGTTTGTTTGTTCACGCGTCACTTAAAAATTACTGAACTGATTTGGGCGGGGTTTTTAGACAAACGTAGGGATTAGTTTAAATTAAAATATGGGCTTTATTTCATCGCGATCGGTTCATTCAATCAAAAGTTATGAGTATTTAAAGTGGTCCGCGCGTACGTAGTCGCGGGCGCCCTACTAGTATGAAAAAAAAAAGATTTTCATTTTGATCACCTGGGTCTCTTTCTTAAAGTACCCTAGAAGTGTCTTGTTTATTTGTACCCTTACGTTCTTTTGTTCTGTTTTTGTTGTTGTATGTTTTTGGTGTGCAAATAAAGAACATTTATGTTATGTAAAGTCAGGGAAGTGTAACGGCGTCAGAGATGGCCAGAGATATTGAGGGGGTTGCCGGGAAAGTAAAAACTTTGTCTGGTGTGACAAACCGTGAACCTGTCGCCACTTTTAATGGATCATAGATCATACAGTTAGATACATACATACATACATATACTCACGCCTGTGTCCCATTGGGGTAGGCAGAGACAATGGATCGCCATCGGCTACGCTCCTGACACACCTCTTTCGCCTCTTCCATAGTCATAAGTCGTTTCATACACGCTCGTCGGTTTCGGGTACATTTGATCTGACCCTTCTTAAGTACGCTGTCAATATGGTCCGCTTACGTACGTCTAGGGCGCCCCATTTTGACCGTCCCATTCACACTCGCTTTATATATTTCATTCGTCAGTCTGCTAGCACTCATTCTTTCCACATGACCAAACCATCTCAGCATTCCCTTTTCAATCCTTGTTAAAATATCCTCTTTCAATCCACATCTTTCTCTAATTACACTGTTTCGTATTCTGTCATTTAGAGTCACACCACACATACTCCGTAAGGTCCGCCACATACATCCGGAATAAACCTGATTCGGAATCAGATTCCGTATGGAGTGTTGCCGCTTTCAGAGATTTTTTCACTAGATCTAGTGATTTTTTGATGACTTAGGTGGCATATTTTAAAGTGATTTTTGAGCGTAAGCGTTGATGGAACGATACCGTATCGTGACGGTGCAGTTGCGACGTCGTTGCGGCATAGTTGCGAAATCGCCTACGCTCAAAAACCGCTTGTGTGATAATGGTTCATGCCATTTTGTATGCAGATTATGTCTTATGCTAAAACTATCGATAGTCTTTTGATATAGTTGCATTAATATTGGAATACAATTTACAAACCATCATCGTAACATTCGTAACGTCATGTCCTCATCACATGATAGTAATTATCATGTATAGAAATTGTTTGTTTTGTTCTATTAAATACCTAAAAATGCAATTATTGTCATTCGTTTGGCGTTTCATACATTTTTATTTAGGCATTTTTAAACAGCACTAGTATTTTTTGTAACCATAGTTGACAACACTGAATCCTGAATCAGGATTCCGGATCGCAATTCCGTCTGTGTGTGGCGGACCTAAAGAACGCATTTCGACAGCATTTATTCTAGATTCATATGTAAATATACCTCTAGATAAAATGGGGTAAACGTCACTGACATTGACACAGTCGATAAAAGTGCATTAACTCGTGTAAGGTTACACCCACGTGGACCTTTTAGGGTTATGTATGAGGATATATGATAATGATAAGTTTGCGCGTCATATTAGATAATCAATTTGCACTGTACTAACATGTTCGTGTTACTGATGTATTTTAATGGCGTTTTGTCAAATAAATCCGTCTCGTGTAAAATCTCAACAAATAAGATCCTCAATCTTAGTCTGGGAAATAGGCTAACATAAAAATGTTAGCGTATAGTTGGCGTATAGTTATGGAACTCATGTCGATTGGTTTCTCATAAATTCATAATCTCTAGATTATAGTGGTAATATTAGCTATACCTCATCTAATAATAACAACCAGAAATCCAAGGAGAACAAGGAATAAAATAGAGGTACGTCACCTAAATTATTCAATAAATTACCAGATCCAGTAAAGGAATTAAACTGTAGACATCTATACTATTATAAAACTGTAACAGGAAGTTTGTCTGTACATTGAAGATATTAACAAAAAAAGTTACGATATGGTTTTTAGGTGTCCCTGATTCCATTTCACCAATTTTTGGATTTTTTGTCTGTCTGTTTGTTTGTGTGTTTGTTTGTTTGTTTGAACGAGTATCACGCAAAAACTACTGAACCGATTTTGATGAAACTTTTTTTGTTTGATAGCTTATGATCTGACTTAAAATCTGGTATACAATTTGTGCGGACGAAGTCGCGGGTTAACGCTCGTTTTAGAATAAAATTACATAATTTATTAGTGACCAGATGCTATTATACTATTGATGAATACTTAATGGATGGACATTACAGATTTCTTTGACATTTAAAAAAAATGGTTGTGACGACTAATGAGTAAATTTTGTACAGACATCAATATATATATATTTTTTAAGTAGTCCTCAATAAGACTATGAAATTTAATTTATGATTCATATAACTTGGAATAAAAATTGTGAACTGGAGATATTGAAGAATATAGAATAATATAATGTTCTGTGAGAATAATTGTTGCATGCTGACACTGGCAAGTTACAGTGAAACTGATCAATTGTAATGTATAACCTATTATACCTGTAATTGTGCAATAAAGAATATTTGTATTTGTATTTGTAAACTGAGTGTCGCGTAATCGCAGTTGGCGCACATCTTGTCTTGGTAAGATGTTGTTTTTTATTTTTATTTTCGTATAAACATCTAAGATGTTCCTATATACGCATTGCTTTACATAAAAAGGAATCTTAACAAAAAAAGTCAAAACGGTGCATTTTTTATATTTATTTCATAATTCCGTTTGCATTTTTACGTAATCTTTCTTCCGATTACTAAAGTAAATTAAATTATGTTTTTAGAGTGTAATACCATCAATAAACGTAATATACTAAGAGATAAGTGTACTTTGTGCAACCATCAGCTGCAAGGCTGATTCAGTGGTTATGGGGTGTAGAGCATCTCTGTGATGAGGATGGACCAGGTCTGCCTGCATAACTTCAGTCGGTTTAGGAGTTACAGACGTTTAATGGTCAGTAAAAAATTGGTAGTTGTAAAGTATGCACTGTAGCTATGGGAATAGTACAAAAACTGACATGAACTGCCAGTCGGTTTAGGAGATACAGCCGTACATCTAAACCGACTGATGAACCATGTCAGTTTTAGTACTGTTCACATCGCTACAGTGCATACTACAATAATATCATACGATCAGCCATGCAGTTGATCGTTAATTTTTTACTGACCTTTAAACGTCTGTAACTCCTAAAGCGACTGGAGTTATGCAGGCAGACCTAGTCCATCCCCATCACAGAGATTTTCTACACCACATTAACACTGAATCAGCCTTGCTGCTGATGGTTATACGATTTTGCTATATTTATCGACTACCCAATTATAATTATCATAACAGTACTATATCAACTTCCAGATAACAAATCGGTGAGTAAAAGCAAGTAGGTGGCACCGGCGGAAGTGCACGTTACACGCTCCTTCCACTAAACAAAGTCTCTTGAAACAAACCATTATAATTCTAACTGCAAAGGCATTAAGAGTGATGTCATAGGACTAATGTGACTAAAGCTGCGCTTGCGACATGCATACCCACGCTAGGGTTGCCAGCTGTACTTTTAAATAAACAATCGTACGTTATTTTAAGTAGATGTACTTTATATCTTTGAATAACAATAAAGTAAGTGTTTTACCGCTAAAATCACGCATTTCCCAGTTTTAGGTTAAATATACTAAAGAGATAAAGTATTTTAATGCAATTGAATACTATGCTTAAAATTTCAAGATAACTCTTATAAACAATAAGATCGCAAACTTATATTCAGAAATATACAGGGTGTCCCGTAAACCGACGTCAATTCTGTAGATGCTGATAGGTTAGTTCATGCCTAACCAGAATATAATAAAATAAAAAAAATATATGAAAAAAAATTGTCAATCAATCAATCAATCTGTCAACATTTTACTTTAGGAAAACGTTCTTAGTTTTCGAGATAAGGACAATTTTATGAAATTCGTGAAACTCTTTACCTTATTCATTATTGAGTGCCACGGCTACAAATGTTCTATGCAGTATCTGTGTTAAAACTGTCAATATTTCGAAAACTAAGACACTTACTAAAGTCAAACTTTGATATTCTGCTTAGTCATGACCTAACCTATCAGCATCCGCCGGGTTGACGTCGGTTTACGGGACACACTGTATAAAAAAAAATTGTATAAAAACATTGATTAATATGTCTCACGATCAGAAGGTCTAAGCAGCAAAACGTCCAAAGGCGCCAAACGTCTAATGAGCATTAAGCCTAATTAGGAAAAGGTCCATGTAGCAAACAGTCAAACTGTCAGATGGTCTGTATAGCAGAACGTCTATTTCGCAAATCGATACATTCTCAAAATGTCTAGATACCCAGGCACATAATTTCTATATCATTACTTAAATTTGTTTCACTAATCCTAATATTATAAACGCGAAAGTTTGTAAGTATGGATGGATGTTTGTTACTCTTTCACGTAAAAACTACTGAATGGATTTTAATGAAACTTTACAATAATATAGCTTACGAGCGTTAACCCGCGACTTCGTCCGCACAAATTATATACCAGATTTTAAGTCAGATCATAAGCTATCAAACAAAAAAGTTTCATCAAAATCGGTTCAGTAGTTTTTGCGTGATACTCGTTCACACACAAACAAACAGACAGACAAAAAATCCAAAAATTGGTGAAATGGAATCAGGGACACCTAAAAACCATATCGTAACTTTTTTTTTGTTAATATCTTCAATGTACAGACAAACTTCCTGTTACAGTTTTATACATTATTATAGTATTATAGTATAGATACATCAGAATAACACATAGGCTACAATTTATAAAGATATTGTGTGAATTGTCCAGACGAAGTCGCGGGCACCAGCTAGTAATACTTATAATTATGGTACAAACAATGCCGTTTAATTTTTTTTTATAAAGTGTACTTTCTTATAGGTCTGTACTTTTTGTACAATCCCTATTAATCAGATATACTTTATGTTCGCTAACAAAAGTTGGTATCCCTAACCCACGCAGTTAACTATCTCTTCTTATTGTGGGATGTAGACATTTATGGGTTACTTTCTTCAAGTTACTTTATCAATAAATGTCACTTTTAGTTTTTGTGGGCGAAAGGCTAGCCGCCGGTCACCACTTGATAAGTTGATGACATTTAAATAATTAGTGTCATTACATTAACTTCGTACACTGTTTGTTTAGGAAGATTTATCCTTAAACTACTGCGTTTGAGCGTCGGTGGCCCACCCAATTATGGGGGTCCGGGTTCGAATCCGCACGGACAACATATGCTATTTACCAATGAGTTTTTCTAACTTATTTACGTAATACACAAAATACTGTGATGCCATATCACAGTATTTTGTAACAGCATTATTAATACGGTTGAGAGCCTCGGCCACCCAATTATGGGGGTCCGGGTTCGAATCCGCAAACGGTGAAGGAATACATCGTGAGGAAACCTGCGTACGCTGAAGAAGAAATTCTGATGCATATGTGAAGTCTACCAATCCGCATTGGGCACGCGTGGTGGACTAATGCCAATACACCCTCCCTGAGGGTAGGCCTGTGCCCTGCAGTGGGACGTTTATAGGCTGATGATGATCCTAAAACTACAGGGTGTTAGGTTATATAGCTGAATTAGGCGATTGTTAGTAGAGGCGATTGTACCCATGATACTGAACAACTTTCCCTAAGAAACCTATAGAAAATTCGTAAAAAACTTTTTGGATTAAATGCAATCAGCTGATCCAACTTTTGTATAACGAGTCGACATTTTTTTTTTGCTAATTTCCTATAGGTTTCGTTAGGAAAATTGTTCATTATCATGGGTATAACCACCCCTTAAATTAATGCAACTGTTTAGCCTAACACCCTGTATAGTATTTTCCTTTTATTTTTTATTTGATAAGATATAATAACCCTCCTTCTGGCGCAATCAGGTAATTATCATTTAAACATACTTCCATATAAAAACCATTTATGTTCTTAATTGTTGAAATATAATATCAATGTATAAAATTAAATGTATAATTATTAATTACAGAGTTGTTTTATATTACAAACATTTATCTGAAGATATCTGAAACCCACTTTTTAAGTATGGAGATAAAATCAAAATACATTCGACAAATTACTGCCATACAAAAGAATCGCTTCAACCTAGTTTCAATATTTTATTTACTCTAAATTGTTTTTTGAGACCACTAAAAGAGTGTTAATTTTTAAATTCTCAGCATTTTGTAATAATTCTTTTCCAAAAAAGGAGAAACGACTACAGAATATCATTAACAAATTGTTTTATGAAACAAAATCGAATTTATGATTATTTTACTTTTTATACATAATTAGTTTAATATTAATGAAGGTAATGAGATAAATGAGGAAGATTTCAAAAAAACACTTGTCCCCTTGGAATTTGTTGATATACGGTGAAAAATTATGTAGAAACGTATAGGTAAGTAAATTTGTTACTTATAACATTTCGATAAGGTTTTAACCATACGTACACGATCATTATCAGCCAATTCTATTCTATTTTTATTAAATGGCGTTTCCTTAAAGATTTCGCCAGTATCAAGTGTTGAAGATATTATTATAATTAAAGTTAACGTTCATTGTACGGTAATTGATATGGCGATCTCAAAGCCCTGTTATATGCTTGTCTGTTATATGTATGATAAAATGGCGGAGCCGCGTGGCTACCTAAATCGCGAGCCGAACGAAAGACGTCTACTCGAGAGACCTCTAGCCACGCGACTCATTATCAGCCTAGGCTAGGGTGTACCTAAACTTCAAAGCGTTACATATTCTAAGCGTGATTCAGACTATACAAATGAAAAACTTTTTATATGAAACCAACATCAAAATCGTGGCAAAAAATCTATAAGTTGGTCTAAGAAATAATGTTCTATTTAGACGAACACAAAATACTGTGATGCCATATCACAGTATTTTGTAACAGCATTATTAATACGGTTGAGAGCCTCGGCCACCCAATTATGGAGGTCCGGGTTCGAATCCGCACGGACAACATGCCATGTACCAATGAGTTTTTCTAACTTATGTACGTAATAACGACTGCTCTCAAATGGTGAAGGAAAACATCGTGAGGAAACCTGCATACGCTAAAGAAGAAATTCTGCTGTGTATGTGAAGTCTACCAATCCGCATTGGGCACGCGTGGTGGACTAATGCCCATACACCCTCCCTGAGGGCAGGCCTGTGCCCTGCAGTGGGACGTTTATAGGCTGATGATGATTATTAATACGTCAATTTACTTCATATAATTGTTTTTTTTTTTAATATCTTTATTTAAGGAGCTTGGTCTTTTAGACTAAGTCGCCCCGTAAGGGAAATCAATGTGTAATACAGAATTCATTGCAATCAAGACCTTAAACTAAGTAGTTATAGGAATCAGATACTCAATTACACGGGCCATCAAAACTGACAGCAACAATGATATAATTGTTATTAAGATTATTAATAATAGGATGATAATTACTTGAGGTACTACTACAAAAGTGTGACAAGTTCCTATTCGATTTCGACAACGGGTATAGCAGTTAGGTACGCAGGATATTTTGAAGTGCATAAGTACCAAATACCGGTCCAACTTCGAGAAAGAGATCAACCGTCGAATCCAACTCGGCTGGGCAGCTTTCGGGAAGCTACGTAGTATCTTCACGTCCCAAATACCGCAGTGTCTTAAAACGAAAGTCTTCGATCAGTGTGTGTTGCCAGTGATGACATATGGAACAGAAACGTGGTCGTTCACTCAAGGCCTCATAAAAAGGCTGAAAGTCACCCAAAGGGCAATGGAGAGGGCTATGCTCGGAGTTTCCCTGCGAGATCGAATCAGAAATGAAGAGATCCGCAGAAGAACCAGAGTAACTGACATAGCCCAAAGAATTGCTAAACTAAAGTGGCAGTGGGCGGGGCACATTGCTTGCAGAACCGATGGCCGATGGGACCGAAAAGTTCTTGAGTGGCGACCGCGTACCGGAAAGCGCAGCGTAGGTAGGTCCCCCACACGGTGGACCGACGACCTGGTGAAGGCGGCGGGAACCCGTTGGACGAGAGCAGCGCAGGACCGGTCGTTATGGCGATCCTTGGGGGAGGCCTGTGTCCAGCAGTGGACGTCCATCGGATGAGATGATGATGATGATGAAGTGTACGCGCTAAACACAGATGCACTCTCTCGTACTTACCCTCCTATGTCAGATGGAACGGAAAACCGATACGCCTGAGACGCCTGAATGAATTAGTCAACTCTTACGACATGGTATCCGAAGTTGGACATGTCCAACTGCACCACAGAGAATAAAGAAGTTAATAGACCTATTCGCATACATATTATGTATGCTAGTAGGTCTATTATTAAGAATTGCCATTAAGGAATGGGCTGATAAAACACACAGGCTGGAGTGGTCTGGCCTTGCCAGTCGTGTTTCTCGTGTTTCAAGGTTCATACTGAACAACAGCAGGACCAAAGCTCGCGCCATCGTCGGAGCCCTCACTGGGCACTACGCCACAGGCACGATGATGCACAAGATGTAATTAACCCTTGAACCCAGCTGCTGAGCATGTGGAGAGGATGAGGAGACCATGGAACATATCTTTTGCGACTTGTGATGTTTTGGCGGCATGAGCCTCCTCGGAGATGGATATCCAAAACCGGGAGATCTTAGGCTTCTTCCCCTCAATGTTATCGCCTCCTTCATTGACCATGTATTTGAAGGGTGAAGAAATCAAAAAGTATTGGGGCTAACACAAGATAAGATAATAGACCTACATTTTTAATAGGTATTGTGCTAAAATTATTTAATTGTTTTCACATTAAGATTAGTAACATTGTTGCATGTACGTAATGTAGGATGAAAAAAATCAGGTCAAAGATTAAACTTAATATCTTAATTGACGCGAAAATAACCATTATAATTCTTATCCGCGGTTACCAATGCATTCTGTGCGTAAGCGATAAATTTAAACTTTTATGTTCTAAGATAAAAGCAAAAGGGGAAGATGCAATAGTCACCGCGCGCCTGATAAAGTACCTCAGTTCAGTTGACCTACTTTAGTCATATTACTATTGTACACACGGCGACACATCAAGCTATACAAAACCAAAATAAGCTAGCCGCGCGTTGGACGAGTAACGTATAACGTCTCGCGACCAGCTTATATTGGTTTTGTCTAACCTTGATGTGTCGCCGTGTGTACATATAGAACACTTGCTTGAACGTGTCATTGTATCACACTGTCTCGCTCGCACTATTGTCAAAATCTATCTAAATAATTTTAAGATCGTACTTCTTTATTGCACTGTCCTATCCTCATCCTTACCACTCCGTATTTGTTTACATGGTAGACAGAAACTATTGCAATCACCTATCGATTATCTTTATAAGCGTACCATAGATGCAATTGTAGCATGGTCCACTAATAGGATGTCATTCAACAAATACGAATGGCAGTCTCACCACAACAATAGCAATTCAATCTCATTGTCAACCCATCTACTCGACAGAAAAAGAATATCGTGCTCCTCAATCACACTTTTTTTTCGCAACCTATTGCGTCTTCCTTCTTTTGGTTTTATCTAACTAGTGTTACGTAAAATATCCGTAGCCTCCGTTTCTGATATGACCTATGTTTTATCTGTCAAAAGTTGGTCAAAAGAATAATTAAGTTACTGATCCGCTTGGCAACAGTTTCGTATATATTATAATAGGTTACAATATCGCCTTCATGGACTATGCGACAATGTTTTATTCTTATTCAGAGCTAATCGTCGCCCGTGCATTCTCCTGCTTGTGATGAAATGAATCAGGCTCACGCAACGACGGTTCCGTACCAACATATTTACAAAAAAAAATTTTTTGCGCGAGCCCGACATACACTTGGCCGGTTTTTGTTATTTGTTATTTACTTTAGAGTGTGCTCTATCATCATCGATAGCGTCGTTGGCGCGTTGCGGATCAGTTCAGTCATGAGGGTCCGGGTTCGAAACCGCACGGACGACAACCCATGTAGGTACTAGCTAAAAAGTTTTTCTAACTTATGTACGTCATAATTATCATTGCTCTCAAACGGTAAAGGAAAAGATCGTGAGGAAACCTGGATACGTTGAGAAGAACTTCTGATGTATTTGTAAAGTACTGATTGTATAATAATAATACAGGGTCCTCCTTAATATGCTGACACTTTTTAAAAGGATGATCTGACTGTCAAACTGAACAACTTTCTCTATAGGACCAATATCGAAATCGCGAAAAAAAAACTTTTGTCCCATACAAAACTGCAAACCTACTCGAGCCAAATGTATGGGACAGTTGTTTTTTTTATCGCGATTCCGATGTTGGTCCCACCGAGAAAGTTGTTCAGTTTGACGGTTTGATCATCTCCTTAAAAAAGTATCAGCATATGTATACGGATGCTCAGCATGGTTTCAGAACGGGTCGCGGAACACACACCAACCTAATGTGTTTTATGGAGTACGCGGCGCCTGCTTTAGATGCTCGTGTCGGCGGGCAAGTAGATATTGCGTACTTCGACTATAAAAAAGCGTTTGACACTGTGGATACCGACATTATTTTATATAAACTAGCTGAAATAGGTTTTACTCCAATATTACTCCGTTTTTTTTTCAGTTATTTAAAGGATCGCAAGCAATACGTAGACTATGCGGGATATATATCTGACACCTATGTTACGTATTCAGGTGTCAGTCAAGGCAGTAATCTGGGACCATTAGAATTTATCATTATGATAAATGATTTACTTGGGGTAGTACAAGACGCGGAGAGCCTTTTGTTTGCGGACGACCTTAAATTATTTTTGTCTGTAGATACGGAAGAGGACTGCGTACGCTTACAAAGGGATATTGATAGAGTAGTTCAGTGGAGTAAAGACAACAAACTTTCCTTTAACGTGTCGAAGAGTAACGTGATGTCATGTACACGGGCGCAGCAGCCGCTACGTCACAACTACACAATTGACGAAAGGAGTTTGTCAAGGATTACTTCTGTCCGTGATCTAGGGGTCTGCGTTTCACAAGATCTCACATTCCGTAATCATATTACCAGTATTTGTAAAAAGGCATATCGAAATTTAGGTTTTATTTTACGTCAAACACGGGATTTCCACAACATCGCCACCGTAAAAGCTTTGTACAATGCATTAGTTAGGAGCCGACTTGAAAGCAGCGCAATTATCTGGAATCCACATGAGGCTAAATATAACAATGATCGAACAAATTCAAAATAAATTCAATCGATATATTTACTGAAAATTGTATGGCGTCTATCCCTTTTACCCCTTATGTACCCGACTCTTTTTGTTTTAGGTATGGTAGGTTATAATAGTTTAGAAGTCCGGAGAAAACTAGGCCTTGCGTTATACTTTTTTAAAATATTAAGAGGCAAACTTAATAATCCGAAAATATTAAAAGCAATTAGCTTGCAGGTCCCGAACACACGGTTGCGGAGGGGGCCCAGGCCCCAATTGTTTGCATTGCCCTCCTGTAGGACTAACGTTTTGTCGCACGCCCCGACTACAACAGCACTACGTATATTAAATGACGTTTCCAAAGACGTCGACTTATTTCATTGTACACTGGCCAAGTTCACAGAATTGACGTTTAACATTTATGTGTACCTAAATAAATAACAAAAATGATGTTGTCAATGTCATCGAATTAGGAAAAAACCTGTAATGATGATATTGTGTATTGTAAACTTAGAATAAATAAATAAATTAAGAAGGACCCTGTATATTGTTTTTATATTGTGTTTTTTTAAAGACAAATAAAGAAATTCTATTCTATTCTATTCCGATGCGTCCACCAAAGGGCCACCAATTGGGCACGCGTGGTGCAGTGATGCCCAGACACCATGATGAGGGTAGGTCTGTGCCCTGCAGTGGGGCGATGATGATGATGCTCTATAATAACATCAAGTTTGACGCTTGTATCATTACCAGAGAATAAAATGTAATTTTCTAATCTTAGTTCATTTAAATAATTAAATCACAAAGGCCACCTACAGAAGGTCGATTAAAAGACAATTTTTGTAAAAAAAAAAATTACGTGTAAAATTAATTAATATGCATCGAGATACCTAAGTGTTGGCGACATCTGTCGTAACTTATAGGAATGCAAGTTTTTATATAGGCTTCTAGGAGTGGCAAAAAATGTAGGTACTTCTTAATATTGTGTAGATTAGAACTGTCGCCAACAAAAGTAGCTTTACACTATTTTTTCACTTCAAACTTTCATTTTATTCTGGGGTTTTTTATGTACAAGATGAAAAGTTTGGGACAATTTTGAGTATAGATACTAGGTACTAACGTAAAAAAATTATTTAAAAAAAAAAATCAGGACTACTGTTTTTCCACAATTTCCGCAAATCTTTATTTTTTTCTTATTACACTTGTTTTTATAATATTTTATTTTGGATAAAAATGCTAGAAAGCCTTGCTATCTGCACTTTTAACCATAGTTGGTTCTTGTAGCATAGTTTCTGACCACCCGAAGGGAATTATGGTCGTGAGTTTAATTACGTATGTCTATTCATCATCACCTCAGCCGATAAACGTCCACTGCTGTACATAGGCCTTCCCCAAGGATCGCCACAACGACCGGCCCTGTCGCCTTTACCAGGTCGTCGGTCCACCTTGTCGCCTACCCATGCTGCGCTTTTCGAGAACTCTTCGGCCAAAGTCAAAATCGGCGAGCAAAATGCGCATCCACGTACACCTACCTATGTATAAGGTCTAACAAAATTAGGTGAAACTATTTTAAGGGGATGATGAGACCATCAAACTGAACAACGTTCTCTAAGGGACCAATATTTAAATCGCGAAAAATAATTCTGCTGTCCCATACATTTAGGTCGAGTAGGTTTGTATGGAACACCTGATTTTTTTTCGTGGTTTCGATATTGGTCCCATAGAGAAAGTTGTTCAGTTTGATGGTCTGATCATCCCTTTAAAATAGTTTCGCCTAATTTTGTTAGACCTTGTATAGTAGTATAATAAAATCGAAAAGTCCTGACGACACATCGAACTAGCTAACACCAATCTAACATCAATTCGTTATCATATTACGCCTATTAGAGAAAAAACGAATTGCTTACAAACTAAATATATTAAGTACAAAACTGTAAATACAAAGAAATCGAACAATGCACAAAGTTTAATATTTCCTTTCTTGTAAACTGAGAAGGCGGCACTTTACTTGAATACGACAATTTTATCTAGAACTTAGAACATCGTACTGTTTCTAACGTTTCTTCACGAGTGACCGAGAAACTAGATGTCTTGTTATAGTGGACATCGTTGGAATGTATGTTTTGTATTACTAAGCGAAGAATAACCGACTTTTTGCAACTATCATGTTCATAGAACCGTGAAAGGACCGCTAGGGCTGAATAGGTTTAGTAAGAAAATAGTTTATTTTGAGTCTTGGAACTCAATAAAACGAACATGTATTTGGTTCTGTGACAAACCACAGCTATCTCTAGATCGTGTTTAAAAATAAAATGCACAAAAACCATTAATTTACCAAAAATATTTGGTCTGAATTATGAATCCTCTCATAATGTATTTTTAGCCCTGTGGGAATGGGGGTTAAAAATAAAATACAATTTTATAGTAATTTTTTGTAAGGAATTAATGCTTTTATATCCTACGAGCTTTAACCCGCGTCTTTGTCCGCACAAATTATATACTAGATTTTAATTCAGATCATAAGCTATCAAACAAAAAAGTTTCATCAAAATCGGTTCAGTAGTTTTTGCGTGATGCTCATTCAAACAAACAAACAGACAGACAAAAAATCCCAAAATTGTTGATATGGAATCAGGGGCACCTAAAAACCATATCGTAACTTTTGTAAATATCTTCAATGTACTCACAGACAAACTTTCTACTACAGTTTTATAATAGTTTAGATCTATTTTTTTAAATATTTCCCATCAAATATTCAATGATTTTCTTGTTATAATAATGCTTAGTACATTTTCTACCTTTAGGTGACAATTTGGACGGACGCAAGTTCAGCCTAACTTTCATATAATTTTGGGCTTGATCTTTTTTACAATGGACAAAAGTGCAAGGAATTTGGTCCAAGCATGAGACTTGCAGGAACTTAAAGTGCAGACTTGACGTATGATTCTGGCAAAAGCCTATTAAATTCTGCCCTGGGGTTATCTCGCTGTGGTCATGTATGTCCCAACTATAATACAATAAAATGACCTGTAATGAAAATTATTAATAAAATATAAAAAATAAAAATAAATATAAATATCTTGGACATTGTCACACAAATTATCTAGTCACATTTTGAAGTACCTGGACTTGTATTATGATGCCTAGACAACGATATAGAATACATATATAGATACAAACATCCATGACTCGGGTACAAATATTCAAATAAAAAAATTAAAAAAATAAATTAATAAATAATAATTAAAAATAAAATTAATAAATTTTTTCTTTTATTTTTTATTTTTTTGTGAATTTTTATTTCGATGTCTAGACAAAATAATATAGGGATGATGATCAGACCATCAAACTGAACAACTTTCTCTAAGCGACTCATGAGAAAACAATCACCTGTTCCATACAAAACTGCAATTCTACTCGACCTAATGTATGGGACAGCTGATCCTTTAGGTAATTTTTAAACGTTATTCTTGTGGAACAACTAACAAATTTTGATGGGACAAAACACAAATGTGTGTGTGTGTGTTTCTGGGTGCTAATGTCCTAGATATTTATTTTATTCAAAAGTATTCTCCCAGCATATTAAATAACCACTACATAAATATTACGAAAGATATAAAAAAAGCATATAACTTTTTGTATAAACCAATGAACGAATGATTAATTGTTATTACCTATCCACGGAACACTTTGGTATGTTTTAGAGATCTACTTTTTATTATACTTAATCTCTAGATGGAAAAACTTCATTATAATATTACTTGGTATTCTAGATTTGTTTAATAGATGGAGTGGACCTATAAATAAAATACTAGTAAAATGGAAATTTTGTAACATTTTATTTACCTACGAGCGTTAACCCGCGACTTTGTCCGCACAAATTATATACCAGATTTTAAGTCAGATAATAAGCTATCAAACAAAATTTCATCAACATCGGTTCAGTAGTTTTTGCGTGATGCTCGTTCAAACAAACAAAAAAACATACAAACAAACAGACAGACAAAAAATCCAAAAATTGGTGATATGGAATCAGGGATACCTAAAAACCATATCGTAACTTTTTTTTTGTTAATATCTTCAATGTACAGACCAACTTCCTGTTACAGTTTTATAATAGTTTAGATTCGTATTATGGTCAAAACATATCTTACCTACTTATAATATTATGTCATAGATTCGATTTAGTCCTTTTTCGCCGGATTCCTTATTGGACGGATTCCGTTTTGGACAGATTCTTGTTTGGACGGATTCCTTTTTCACCAGAAATGTATACATATCAATTAATTAAAATGTGCTGTCAGTTAGGCGAAGAAAAAGATTTTAACATAAGTAAAGAGAATCTTATCCTTTGAAGAGATTTCGCTCTGGCCATTTATAATAATAGGTAATAATAAATAATTATCTTAGAAAACCAAATAAGTGTCACTTTCGATTGCCACTTGATTTGAATGTAAATATTGAAGATTTCAGAAATCATTTCATAATTTTATCAAAATAATGGATATTACTAACAATGATAAGAGTGAAGACATTGTCTTTATAAATAGTAAAAGAGGTATCAACAATATTCGATAAATTGAAAGCCAATCAGAACTACAATGTGACATTCTTGTTTTTTGGAAATGTTGTTTAACACGTTCCGGGACAGTGAACGAGACACAATAGAACTTTTATTGTTATCACGGCTATAGGCGGTCACTGTCCCGGAACGTGTTAATTGTTTAGAAATAAAAAAAAAATCGATTGAGGGCAGCATAATAGGCTCGGCAGGCTCTTAAGTAATAATTTTTAATGCAGTCGGTTTCTTTTTTTAATTGTTTAAATTACATAGGCAAACCCGGACGTAATACATAGTTAAATTTGACATTCCGGTGAAAAAGGAATCTGTCCAAACAAGAATCTGTCCAAAACGGAATCCGTCCAATAAGGAATCCGGCGAAAAAGGACTAAATCATAGATTCTTTATTGTACACAAAAACATAATTATGAATTATGAAAAAAATTACAGTAAGTCGTCCAGAATGTCCAGAATATTTAAACATTTTTTTTTTTTGAGATGACTATTACAGCTCTGCTCAGGGAGCAACTACTGCTTTTTACTGCGGACTATTGGACCACGAAGGGTCTACCTAGCCAAATGAATGAACTTAAGGTGGTTTCAGTCCATACAAAAGTTTGACGCACAATACACGTAGACGCAATTAATAAAAGTAATATTAGCAGATATCTTTTTCTGCTCGGATTTGTTTGCTCACATAGTAAAAGTTGTTCAGTTTGATGGGTAGACTCTTAGTTTAAAAGGATGCTAATGATATCAATTTCACCCTGAATATTCTAGATTAAGGTATTTATAATATGGGCCTGATGGCCTGTTATGATTAAGTTTGTACTGTTGCCTGAAATAAAATAATAAATAAAGAGAAACAAGTAAAAGTTGTTCAGTTTGATGGGTAGAGTCTGAGGTTTAAAGGTTAATGATTACTTTTCCTTACACCCTGTATAGTATTCAATGCTCTTTCTTAAAATACTGTGACAAAACTATAGTAAACAACAATAATGTTTAAAAACCACCTAACGCGAAATGCAAACAAAAAAAAAACGCAACATCAAAAGCTAAGTCGGTCAAACGCCGAAACAATCCCACGGCAATAAGAGTCCAAATTAATAACTTAACTTAATAATAATAACATATTTCTCACAGATGTAATTGTCCAATTTCGTTGGGCTATTGACAGGTTGCTCTGCGCAGGAGTGACGTCAGTAGCCGCCAAGCAATGCCAAGGCCCGGGTCACTGACCTGTCCGTCGGCATTTTTACGGTCACCACACTGGACGCTTGTTTTAGGACTAATTGCATTTGAATGTTTTTCCGTAATATCACACCTGGCCTGGCTAACAAAGATGCCCCCACATGAACCTATACCGGGTGTAAACTTAACACTTTAACTGCTGACGACCTACGTTGTAGGTCAGCACAAATGGGCCGCAGTGCGCACGACTCGCCCGGTGAGTCAGAATTGTATTGCATTCCACAGTGTTAGCACTGCGCGAAGATCATTGTTTTGAGCTTAGCAGTGAAATTGTTAAATTAAAACAGTTCAGTTTAGTTCAATTTTATTATTGTTGAAATTATACTGAACTGAACTAAACCAACTAAACTCAAAAGAAAAAATAGCGTCGGTGGGCCACGGCCCACAAATGTTGAGGAATTGTTGTTTAAATTTTACAAAATTTGTGGTACGAGGGATATATTTAATCTCTGCACCAGATTTCATCCATATAATCGGTGCCTAAGTTTATAATATTAGTAAGTAGTACTCAATTATTTTAATTAATTATTTAATTATTAGTCACGCCACTTTAGAATTAAAACAGGACGCGAATTAGTGCACTGATTTAATTATTATTATAACACTTTATTGTACACACAGACATAATAAAACACATAGTTGAGAAAACATGTACAAAGGGCGAGCTTATCTCTGAAGAGATTTCGTCCAGCTAACCCACAAAAGAGACAGTTAATAATTAGAAGGCAAACTTAATGTGTACAAACAAGCTACATTTATAATGTTTTTTAATGGTCATGCCAGGTGGGCCAATTATAATCCGGTAAAACATTTATATGTAGACTTGACTTGACTTACATCCTAATTAAATCATCGCACCAATTACCAACAGATTATACTGATTAAAGGCCAATGACATTACAGCAGGACTTTATCCACGAAACCAAAGAACGCGTGGTCCCATCATTGTTAATCCATCTTAATCAGGCACCGTGCGGGGAACGTTTACCTACTACGTCGTACATTTGTTATGCAATTATGTGACGGTTACGTTCTACGGTATGTCTCACGAATTAAGCAGTTTTCATTCTTACAGTGTGGTTTATAAGAGAAGTGTTACGGGTTTTCTGATGAAGGTTAAACTTGAACGAGGTTTGAGGTATGAACGGAATGAAAGAGATTAAGTATGGAAACGATTAATTGATTTTGATGTATGTACCGTTTTGTTTAGTTTGTGTAATTTAAAGTTGTATTGAAGAATAGGTTGCTTATTTACTTATTTTACTTTTGAATGTTAGCTAACAAGAAAAAAATTAAGAAGATATTACCGTTGGCGCGCTCCATACAAAATTTTATTATATTTGCGATATTAATCAATTAAAGTATGATTTTGAATGGTATTTTTTTTCGCATTTCCTGAGGTAGGCTCCATAGTGAAAGTTTTTCAGTTTGATAGTCTGAGTTCACCGTTTCAGTATTTGCCTGTCTAGGTATCGTATAGGCGAACATTAAACGCATAAAGCACCAGTATATGACAAAATTACCGTAATATAACTTTTATAAGTCAAAATAGTCTTATAAATGGGGGCCTAATACGACCAAATTGTTTGCTGGGTAATTACGTAGGTATGCAGGATGAAATTGATATCATTGGCATCCTTTTATAAACTAAGAGTCTACCCATCAAAAACAATTTTTACTATGGGAGCCAACCGATCGTAGCGAAAAAAAACATCGACGCTGCTGTTCCATACTAAACTGCATGTCTAATTGTCTACTCGACTTAACTGTATGAAACAGTAGATTATTTTTTTTGCTACGTTCTTTTTTTACCCTGGATTTAAATTTCACTCTGTATAATTATATTTTAACTGAAATCTGACAAATGACCTACATGCTTCAATTTTGAGGCATGTATTGTACCCAATTTCCATTATAAGTGGCGACGGGCTCACGCCCCGTCACACTGGTAAGCTATGGAGACACAATGTAACATATAAAATTAAGACCTTTTGACTCCAGCCAAGCTAGCATGCCACCCACGACAAAGCGTTTAAACGAGAAAAACGTCATGCGCGCTCTTTCTGGCCTACGTTAAATAATAAAGATGGAGGCACATCTCGATTTTTGTCGTTTTCTCGGGGGTGGCATGCTAGCTAGGCAGGGCTCTGTCCACACGATAAGAAGAAGAAAAGAAGACCTTTTATATAAACCTGTAGTTATGCAATAAATGATCTTTGACTTTGACTTTGAATTTGAGTGGACAGAGTTTCGGTACTACTAGTGAAAATATCTCTGACTACCCCCTCGGGGAACATAGCCGTGAGCATATTCTATGCTGCTCTGACAAATGTAAAGCACCAATATTGGTTACTAGATCGTGTCTAAAAACGTCATCGACTTATCCAAAATTGAATCAAACTTCGTTTGTATGTATACAGGGTGAAATTGATATCATTAGCATCCTTTTAAACTAAAAGTCTACTTATAATGAACAACTTTCACTATCGGAGCAAACCGATCGGAGCAAAAAAAAATCTGCTGTTGCATACATTTAAGTCGAGTAGGGATTGCAGTTTAGTATGGAACAGCTGATTATTTTTTTGCTGCGATCGGTTTGCTCCCATAGTGAAAGTTGTTCAGTTTGATGGCTACTCTTAGTTTAAAAGGATGCTAATGATATCAATTTCGCCCTGTATATTGTAAGCGATAAGACCGCCTTATTTGAATTTCTTTCAGTATTGTTTGATTTTGAGATGCAATAAAGTCTTTATTAAGATTCAGATCAATTTTGAAAAAAGAAAATGATTGGTTGTGTACAGTTTGGAAAAAACTTTAAATAGGCTAATTAAAATGTTTAACGAATTCACTTTGAAATTTTTGCTTTTTAAACTTACATGTCTCATGTTTACTTGGCGCCATTACGAAATTCGTGAAATAAAATTATGTCGTATGGGCTAGATCATTTAGCCTTGAACTTAACAAAAAAAAAGTTTTTGGTTTAACAACATAACCTTTCGGAGCAGTCGGGTGAAAAATAATTAATGACTCGATTCTGATAACGTTGGCGTACAATTTTTTTTAAATTCAAAACAGGTATTAGGTAAAGGAGATCTTCGACTTGATTGGCCTTGGAATTCGGCAGCAAGTACTAATAATAAGAAACCAGAATTCTTATCACTATTCAAAATTATTCCGAAGTTTGTCGCCGCACGCGCAGACATTTTTAATTCTCAAACTTAATATAAAGTTTATGCTTTATGGTTACAACAACATTTCTACAGTACGAACGAATTCCTAGATTATAAGTAGGCATCTATGACTCATTATGTAACTGGTAATTTAGTTTTAATTCTTTTATTTTTATTTTAGTGTTTAGTAAATAATTAAATACCTGACTTGTACCTGACCTAGCTTTTTATAATTTTGACATTGTTATGAATGGATTATTTCTGTTGTACTAATTTCTTATTATCATTGTTGACATTGTAGTTATTTTCTTTATCATATTTATTAATTGTTACTTTTTCTATTTTTTTATTGAATGTTGTTGACTTTTAATTTTGAAGATATTTAAACAAATATTATTAATTTTGTGTTAACGTCCGAAAGGGCAAGATTTGGCAGATTCCCGTTTACTGTACTAACACCTCATCATCATCATCATATCAGCCATTAAACGTCCACTGCTGGAAATAAGCCTCCCCCAAAATGGGGGGATTTGCCATAATGGCCACGTTTGTACTAACACCTGTAAATTGTAAAACCTAGATTTATGCACAATAAAGATTTACTTTACTTTATACCTCCAAGGGTAGTTAGAGCATAAGCATATGCTCACGACTACATTACCCGACAGGGAATCAGAGATATTCTGAAACTCAGAACATCCGCCTTTCACTAGTAGTACTGGAACTCTGTCCAATGTGACGGGGAGTGAGCCCGTCGCCACTTGTAATGGACAGTGGGTAAGGTACAATCATCATCATCATATCAGCCGATGGACGTCCACTGCTGGACATAGGCCTCCCCCAAGGATCGCCTTAACGACCGGTCCTGCGCTGCCCTCATACAAGGGGTTCCCGCCGCCTTCACCAGGTCGTCGGTCCACCGTGTGGGGGGCCTACCACGCTGCGCTTTCCGGTACGCGATCGCCACTCGAGAACTTTTCGGCCCCATCGGCCAACGGTTCTGCGAGCAATGTGCCCCGCCCACTGCCACTTCAGTTTAGCAATTCTTTGGGCTATGTCAGTTACTCTGGTTCATCTGCGGATCTCTGCATTTCTGATTCGATCTCGCAGGGAAACCCCGAGCATAGCCCTCTCCATTGCCCTTTGGGTGACTTTCAGTCTTTTTATGAGGCCTTGAGTGAACGACCACGTCTCTGTTCCATATGTCATGCAGGTAAGGTAATTGTACATGTATTGACATGCCTCGAAATTGAAGCAAGCAGGTTTCCTCACGATGTTTTCATTCACAAAAATTTAAGCATGTAGGTTTCCTCACGATCGATGTTTTCCTTCACTGAAATTGAACCACGTTTTGACGACTCGGTTGGTATAATTGTTAACATGCCGGACTGAGCCAAACCAGGGTCCTGGGTTCGTTGTTTGTGCCGTTGTTGTATGGTTTCCGTAATAAAAAGCCTGATAGATTACGTTTGGGATCATCACGATGCATATGTGCCTGTGAGCGTATTTATTATTTATTTACCGTATAAAAAAACAGTCAGCGAATGAAGAACGGTCGTCCTGTATAACTTTCTGAAATGTTATAGGTAAGTATACCAAGTACCAACACTAACAGCAACATATTTAAAAACAGGTTTATAATAATTATTTACCTAAAAAATAAATAATATTATCACAAGTTTCATATTTGCGTAACACTTCATACGAGTCCAAACGGAAGCCGCTAACAGGGTAACCGAATCAATCGATCCCTTTAAGTATTCAGGAGACGTCGACTTTGCCCTTCACCTTAACGTCCGACAACGGGGACTTTGACCCTATGTTATTACTATTACCAGGTTCTAATTCTTGTTAGCTTAGAATTAAGGTCGGTTTTAGTTTGATGGGGTTTTTTGGCATGTAGTCATATGCTCTCAAATGAGCGATGATTGATCTTTTCAATGTCACGGTGTGATCGTACCTTATAAGCTGACAGTTGACATAAGTACAACTATGTTATTAAGGTGCGGTTTCATCACTACAAATTCTGTTACCTACTAAAAATACAACGTCCTTTGATGAATTAAATAAATAAACCACATAACATACAGATTCAGTAATGAACAACATTTCAATGATGAAATTAAGTGACCGTTTGTCAAATATCACAAATTTTTTGACACTAAAATTAAATAAAACATTGTGTCTGTTTCAATTCTCTTTTCTATGCACCGTTGCTGGTTGGCGTGGGTGTCTAGTAAAGTAAAATAAAATAAAAGAAAACCAACAAGTTTCAAATTAATCCGTCTATATCAAAAGCAAACCACTACAAAACATGGTAAAATTATGCCTCATTAAAGTTGTAATAATAATAATACGCTTTCGCTTAAGAGCATACCGAGCCAATTGTGCTGCCCTCAATCGTATTTTTTTTAATTTCTAACCAATTAAAAAACATTTTCAAAAAACAAGAATGTCACATTGTAGTCCTGATTGGCTTTCAATTTATCGGGTCACTGCGGATTTGTTGTTATAATTTGTAGTTATTTATTTTTCTATTTCGTCACTGTGTAGTTACTAGTTTTTTATTGTTATTATAAAATGTCTGTGAACTTACCCAATAGAAAATCCTACAGAGCGACATGGCCTCAGGCCAAGACTAGGACGATCAAACAAGCTCTTCAATAAAGATTTAAAAAAGAAATGTGTGTAGTTATTATCTTTAAAACCGCCAAAATGTGTCACTTTTTACGCGGTTTTAACGATAATAGCTACAAGCATAAAACATAATAATCCGTAATGTTGAGATAAATTGAAATCCAATCAGGACTACAATGTGACATTAATGTTTTTTTTTAAGTTGTTTAATTGTTTAGAAATAAGAATACGATTGAGGGCAGCACAATAGGCTCGATGCAGCCTTAAAATAATACTGTTCCTAATTGTTACAAAGATTATGAACACCCAAAAAAGGATTACGATCATGAGTGTATGTAAGTAGGTAGGTATACTTTCTTACTAATTTTAAACGTAAAATAAGTGCTCATTGAATATAAATATTTTTATTTTTTGTATGTAAAGTAGCAACCAAATGAAAGTAAATATTCTAAAAACAAATGCCCAAAAGACGCAAAACCGACACCCAAATCGATCTCTGAAACCACTCTTGATTTCAGTGGCCTGTTATGCAAATTTTATTTGTTTTCCGGTTCCCAGCCCAGGGTATTCTAGTTCCAAAACTAGTATAATTTGTGTTTGTACGAAATGTTATTTCAAAACGTGTTTGGTTTGACATAAAGTTGAGACGCACGTGACTGTTATACTAGCTTATTGACTGACAAATATCTCTGGTGCTGGTACTGTGGAAACTCACTTTATTTCCGACCCTAATAAATAATGAGTTAATAACACATCACAATACTATTTACTTCGGAGAGCGTCGGTGGCGCGTTGCGCAGAGGTATGGACATCATAGATTAATATGTATATTGGATATAGATAGGTAAGTCGCCTTGAATTTTAGGACGTCCTAATTAGTAGCGTTGCGGCTTATTAGCACCAGGGGGAGCCACATTATGAAATAAATTGAATAAGACGATCGGCCGACACGAGGATTGAACCATAGCTACCCGAATCGTAAGCCAGTTGTCTAAACCGCTAGACCAACAAGACAGTGTTTGATTTGGGCGAAATCTCTCACTACTGTGAGCGCGTGAAGTGAAGCGCGCTGTCACTCCGATATGAACCCTAGTTCAACACATAGTGCTTCGAAACGTAACCCATTGATGGCGGAAGCTGTCTATGGAAAATCAGCGTTCCACTTAATTTGTACTAAGATAACATAGCATGATGGACATCCAATTACGGGGGTCCGGATTCGAATCCGCACGGACAACATGCCATGTACCAATAATTTGTTTTAACTTATGTACGTAATACCGACTACTCTCAAACGGTGAAGGAAAACATCTCGAAGAAGCCTGCATACGCTGAAGAATAAATTCTGATGTGTATGTGAAGTCTACCAATCCGCATTGGGCACGCGTGGTGAACTAATGCCCATATCTCTGAGGTTAGGCCTGTGCCCTGCAGTTGGACGTTTATAGGCTGATGATGATGATGACTATTTAACAGTAACAGATACATCATTTCCTTAGAAAAAGCGGACGGACGGAACGCGCAAAAATAAAAACGGCCTGTTATAATTAAGTTTGTACCGTTGCCTGAAATAAATTAATAAATAAATAATAATAAAAATCTCCATAGTGAAGCTTTGAAGCTTGCCACATCGTTGGTATTAATTTGTACAGCGCGCGACGAATGCGACAGGTTGACGTCTGGAGCGTGTGGCAAAAATCAAGCAAGCGCGTCGCTTACGATGCGCCAAAGTGTAGAACCTACTTATCTTGTTACCTTCGGCCGAGTGACGGAAGCCAGCTAAAACGCCTAATTGAGTCGATGACGTGGTTAAGCGGCAAACAAGCGGTTGAAGTGGAGATTGGCTATGTGAGACGAAGCGGCCATCGACATGTCGTGGACCAAGACAGTATCAGAGTGGTGGCGAAGAGAGGGACGAAGGTCAGTATATAGGCAGACTACTAACCAACACGTTGGTCTGACAACATTTTGAGTATCCATGACAAGTGGCCAATGCCCAGGGTTGATGTGGGCTGATTTGATCGATTCATGCACCTAATAACAATTGGAAAAAAGCAGCCTGTTATTGGCATTACTTTTTCCTTTTCCTAACGCAAAAAGAAGCGAAAAGTTCGGTTCATTTAAAATAATATGCTAAAAGTACGTACGTAGAACGACAAGCATAAAAAATTCGTTGCTAAGGTGAGGTAAAGTTTTTGTTAACACCGAAATGGGCATGCGATCGTGGGTTTTGTATTATGTCTATTTGTGAGATGAGATCGCGACTTGTTCACGGGTTCCATCCAAGATAGATCAGCTCGCCCTTTGTAATTGTCTATTATGTTGTTTTCATGTATATTTCCGTGTGTACACACGGCGACACATCAAGCTATACAAAACCAATATAAGCTGGTCGCGAGATGTTATACGTTACTCGCCCCACGCGCGGCCAGCTTATTTTGGTTTTGCATAGCTTGACGTGTCGCCGTGCGTACAATAAAGTGTTAAAATAAATAAATAAATAGATCAGAGTCATTTCCCGGACTCGCCGGACTTCATTGTCTGGTGTCTATGGTATTGTGAGTGGTCGCTGATGATACTGGGTAACTTATTATTAATCTGAGATACTGGTTTATAGGAGTTACGGCATTGACAACGATGGGCCTGTTTAAAAAATACCGCTAGTGTACTAAATGATAATTGGCAGCAGTAAAATCAAACTGATTGTGAGATGACCTAGATATCTTCAATGATAAGTGGAAAAGGCTTTCTCAGAGAAACAAAATAAAAGAACACAGTACCTAATTGACATCCGAATACCGACTTAATTGTATTGGCGTCAACTTATCAAACGGGCCATCTTTGAACCGAACCAATTCACTTTAATCGAAAGAAAGCAACAAAACTTAATGATACAGCAATGTGTGATTCAACAATACTTAAACATTGTGATTGTGAGCATTCTGAAGGTGACGAAAGGCTCTGTTTAAGTAAAATACCACAGACCACAAAAACTAAAGGAAGATGTGAAAAGGGGGCGGGGCCAGTGTCACAGCAATATGCACATAAACGGAACACATTGCTCGCGACAGTAATGATTCAATATATTATGAGGCTGAAAGTCAGTCAAGATATTATGTGTAAATAGTTTACAATGCTTGCGTAGGGCTAAAGATTATTCGAACGTTGAGTTCTGATACCGCAATGGATAATGAGCACATTCAAGCGAACAAAATACTTTCCATCGCGTGGTACTGGTGGTGATGCGACACTAGGTTACGTACTCAGCGCGTTGGTTGGCATCTCTCTAGATCTCTATGTTTAAATACATTGTAAAATACACGTTGGTACGTACACACGGCAGCACATCAAGCTATACTAAACCAAAATAAGCTGGCCGCGCGTAGGACGAGTAATGTATAACGTCACGCGACCAGCTTATATTGGTTTTGTATAGCTTGATGTGTCGCCGTGTGTACATTCGGTATACTCAAAACACTTCGGGTGCAGACAGAAAATTTGCTGTAACTACATACTTATACAGGATGTTAGGGTAAACAGTTGCATTACTTTAAGGGGTGATTTTACCCATGATACTGAACAACTTTTCCTAAGAAACCTATTATAGGAAATTAAAAAAAAATCGACTTTTCATACAAACGTTACATTAGCTGATTGCTTTAGTATGAAAAGTACATTTTTTTTTCGAATTTTAATAGGTTTCTTTGGGAAATTGTTTCAGTATCATGGGTACAATCACCCCTTTCAGTAATGTAACTGTTTACCCTAACACCCTGTAGAATAACAGAATCTGGTATCTAGCCTGATGTACTGAAATAGCTAACGAAACAGCATGAATAGAAATCCCACCAGAATAAATGCTTTCTAAGTAGCTTGAAAAATGTAAACCTATTTTGGTAGGGTTCTCACACGAGAATAAATAAAAGAATTATTTAATGTATCAAGCAGTTTTGTTATATTATAAATTGGCAATAAATATATTTCTGTTCTATTCTGTAAATATGCTCCTGTCTCTGTGGAGTCAGGAGCGCACAAAATGATCACGTGACGCGATTGCCCAATATCTCCCATTAGCTGACCACTAGTGCGATTCTTCGAAACTATTTCTCTCACGTATTCAGCCGATAGATAAACGAGAACCTTGTGAGTTTTCAAAGTACCACCACACAAAGTTACGGCTGTATTTAGAATTCTCATATTTTCCATCGAATCGATTGTATTGACATTCAATGTCTGATACCAGTTTAAGGTGTGACGTTATTAATTTAACATCCGCCATTTTAAATTCTATTTTGGATTCATTTTGGACTGCTATTTCAGGGCCAGTAAGCATTGATACGTAATAGGCTTGAAAACAATTAAAATACAGGTAGGTATCTACAGGGTGAAATTGATATCATTAGCATCCTTATAAACTAAGAGTCTACCCATCAAACTGAACAACTTTTCCTAAGGGAGCAAACCGATCAGAGCAAAAACAAAATCTGCTGTTCCATACTAAACTGCAACCTCCGCCGCTGGCTACTCGACTCAAATGTATGCAACAGCAGATTTTTTTTTTGCTCCGATCGGTTTGCTCGTCTAGTAAAAGTTGTTCAGTATGATGGGTAGACTCTTAGTTTAAAAGGATGCTTATAATATCAATTTCACCCTGCATAAGATGTTACGGCTTATGCGACCGGTCCTTACGGCGATCATTGGGGGAAGGAGGCCTATGTCCAGCAGTGGATGTCCTGCGAGATGATGATGATGATGATGATAAGATGCTGCTATGTAAGATAACTAAGCAGTCAAGAAGTCTTATTTTTAATTTAACCAACTTCAAAAAAGGAGGAGGTTCCTCAATTCGACCGTATATATATATATTTTTTTTATGTTTGATCGCGGATAACATCGTCGTTTATAAACCGATTTTGATGATTATTTTTTGTTGGAAAGAAGATATTTCAAGGGTGGTACCATGATAAGGAAACCAGGATCTGATGAGGCATCCCAGAAAAATCGAGGGGTACCTTTGAAAATCGTAGTGCTGGCTAGTGCGTTTGTTAATTTAAAGCACTACTATAAAATTGAACCAATGGATTCACCACTGAAAATTGTGAAATAAACCAAATTTTAACAAAAATTTTTAATAAACCGCCTTCAAAAAAACTAAAAAGTTTAAAAATAATATTGCAGCCGATGACTTTTTTGTTCGCATCATAAGAACATTAATTTGTTTTATAGAAGTCGGTGTCAAGCCAAACCAAAAAACTAATGCAAGCCCTGTCGCGAATCGTACCGGCTTGACAGCGACTTCGATAAAATAGATTAATGTTCTTGTGATACGAACGAAAAAGTCATCGGCTGCAATATTATTTTTTAACTTTTTAGTTTTTCTTACGTAAAGTGCTTAAAATTGTCTTACGTGATAAATGAACAGTCCGGGGAAAGCCGAGAATAGAGTTTAATGGCGAACCATGGGAGAGTCCTATGTTCAGCGCAGACGATGACAAGCTGATGATGATGAAGCTAGCCGGACTTGTCCGTACATTTCTGCCCGATGTGTCATATACAGCAAATATACTCTGTTTGCCAAATCAGCCGAATTGTAGCCACCTACAGTATATTATAATTAGCCGATTATAACATTTAAAACAGAGACAATAAGGAAACCGTTCATGTCGTAAAATATCCAAATGTAGAACCTTTAAATAGGTCATATCAATATCTCATCATCCGAAATCCTTGTATCATAATTTTACTCATTTATACAGGGTGTAAACTTAAATAAGTTAGGTACATAATGTAAGGCGCTTCAAACCATCAAATAAAATAACTTTAAGCGACCAAAATAGAAGTCGCGAAAATAAAATCGGCTGTGCCATACATTTCAGAAGATTTTTTTCTAAGTGGCTTTGGATTTGATGGTCAGAATCACATTCTAATCCTAAAATCTATTTAATTTTACACTTTTTACATTATACACGAAATATTATTGCAAAAATGTTTTTTTTTTCAGAATTGAACCATTTTACTTCATTTTTCTAAGCAAAGAAGGCGCATGTCCATCCGTCCAACAGTGGACTTGTACAGGCTGATGATGATAATATTGAACTTTCATGTCCTAAAACGACCACAAAACTAATCATCATCAATTCATCAGCTTAAATACCACTGCAGGGCACGGGCCAACCCTTAGGGAGGGTGTATGGGCATTAGTCCACGCGTGTACAATGCGGATTGGTAGACTTCACATACGCATCCGAATTTCTTCTTCAACGTATGCAGGTTTCCTCACGATGTTTTTTTTTCCACCATTTGAGACCAGTCGGTATTACGTACATAAGTTAGACAAAGACAAACTGATTGGTACAAGCATGTCATCCGTGCGGATTCGAACCCGGACATCACATGATCGAGTGTCTATACCTCTCCGCAACGCGCCACCGAATCTCGCTCACGAAATCCTAAGTCGCAACTGTAAAACCGCACCTTAAAACCGCGAAAGGAGTTCGCCAAACTCGTTCACAAGTGGTTCCATTCGCCCATAAAGCAATCACGTTTGATTCATCACACATCAATTGTGATTAAATGTTCCTAATCATGTACTTGTTTGAGTATTGCTATGTTACATTAAAATTAAACAACTATTACCGACTGCTCTCAAACGCTGAGGAAAACATCGTGAGGAAACCTGCATACGCTAAAGAAAAAATTCTATTCCGTATGTGTAGCCTACCAATCCGCATTGGGCACGCGTGTTGGTTGAGGGTAGGTCTGTTGATCTGTTCCCTGCAGTGGGACTTATAAAGAGTGCAAAAAAACCAGTTGGAGCCTTAAAGGGTTACTCCAGACCATCAAACTGAACAACTTTCACTATGGAGCCAACATTGAAATCGCGAAAAAACTCAGCTGTTCCATACAAAATTGCAACATAACTCGACCGAAATTTGTATGTGACAGCTGATTTTTTTCGTGATTTCGATATTGGTCCCAAAGAGAAAGTTTTTCAGGTTAATGGTCTAAAGCAACCCTTTATGGCTCCAACAGGGTTTTTTTTACACCGTGTACAGAGTCCTTCTTAATATGCTGACTTTTTTAAGGGGATGATAAGACGAAGAAGGGCATGAAACTCAACAACTTTCTCTATGGCACCAAAATCGAAATCGCGAAAAAAAATCAGCACATTAAGAAGGACCCTATATGCTGATAATGATATTAAAAATCAAAGGCTCCAACTGGAAACAACAGAATGCAAAACTACAGGGTGTAAGTGTAGACGTTAGGAAAATTAGGTACTTTGAATGAAGGATGAGGTCATTGTAAATTAGCAAAAAAATAATGTACTTAACGGAATGCAATCAGCAGATCAAACATTTGTATGAATATATGAAATTTTTTTGGTAACTTTCCGTACAGGTTTCTTGGCGGAATTTGTTCAGTAACCTATCATGAGAATGCAAATCTTTGAGCCAGTGTAACTTTGAAACTTATCTCTCTGATAAACCCAGATATTAGTTTGTTGCTCTTGTTTAAAAAAAAATTATTGACTTTAACCAGTCTGAGCAATTGCTGTGACACATGTCCCAAATCACAAGTTCCGTTTTTGTAATTGTTTACTAACCATAGTTTTCATAATTCTCGTTGCTACAAACACATTGGATCTTAGTTGTCCTTAATAAAAAGCTTTTTTTTAACTGGTCAATATTCAAAATATAATCAAACTTTGTTTTTATGGAGCGCCATCACGGGATAATCCTCCTAAGTAGGTACCTTAAAATAGCTTAAAAGTACTAGGTACCTAAAAAGAAGGAAAAGTAGGAAAAGTACTTCTCATCCCTCTTTTCCGTTATTTGGAGTTGGGGCTAATTATCACTAAATAAAGATAAATTCAATTAATCGAATTTTCTGTTTAATATACTAACACTCAGTTGCAGAAACGCTCATTAAAGTTAATCCTCCATTAAATCTCTTGCTGTCACTTTGTTTTGTTGACCTAGTAAAAGCTAGCAAGAGATTTAGGGTGAAGCCAAACGAGCGTAATTTTGTGAGTTGTGAGTCGCGTATTTTGAGTCAATTTCATATAAAATCCGGGAATGCTTTGTCTATGACCTCAGCCTTTATATAAAACGGACTCAAAATACGCGACTCACGACTCACAAAATTACGCTCGTTTGGCTTTACCCTAAGACTCACTACTGAATATGCAGTGTAAGTAGGAAAAACCTGTTTTGGAATTACGTAGTGAACCCTTCCGAAAGGGGTCGTAGTCGTGAGTTGATGTTTTTGTCGACAAGGGCAAACTAAAGCATACAAATCTAAACAAAAACAGCTGATTACCTATTCCAGAACACCGCAGAATCCTTGAGGTGTGTTTCCGATCTAGGATTTTTTCCGTCAGGTCGATACTCCGTACATATAAGAAGTGTTGACAAAAAACACTTGCCAAATGACGGCTGGCCTTCGCACAAGAACGTTCACCTGCGCATGAATCTATCTTGATTGTAAGGACTGGCTAGATGCTACAGACAGATACGTAGAATTCTGATAAAGTAAGCTTTTGTATTGATTCCTGTATAGATTTAGGAAAATTTGAGAGTCGAAACGAAACGTCATCATTGATTTTTCGAATTTGACTAGACATTTTTTTTTTTTTTGGAGATGACTATTACAGCTCTGCGGACTATTGGAGGGACCACGAAGGGCTACCGAGCCAAATGAATGCACCCAGAGGGGTACGGACCTCGGCATAGGACGTTGCTGGGGTAACGCGGCGGATTGGGTGGAGGGGATCGGTGAGAAGACATTTTCCTACAACAATACATATACCATATCACCTGGTGAGATTACGTGTTTTTGTTGATTTATTTAGTAAGTGTTTTTGTAGTAAAAGTTTAAATTGTAGGTAAGTACGTAATTGTGTACATAACATAGTAAGACGTCCTAGACGAGACGATAGCATCGATAGTGTATACAGGGTGAAATTGATATCATTAGCATCCTTTTAAACTAAGAGTCTACCCATCGAACTGAACAACTTTTACTATGGCAGCAAACCAATCGGAGAAAAAAAAATCTGCTGTTGCATACATTTGAGTCGAGTGGGCACCGACGCAGTTTGGTACGGTACAGTAGATTTTTTTTTGCTCCGATCGGTTTGCTCGTTTAGTCTGATAGTAAAAGTTGTTCAGTTTGATGGGTAGACTTTTAGTTTAAAAGGATGCTAACGATATCAATTTCAACCTGAATAAATAAACCTAAATTTGTTTTTATTGCACTCTTATTTTATCTTGTCAATTTTTTACGTTTCTTTCATAAATGAATATAATATACAAAACATGACGTTTATTATCTAGACGATAAAGTTGTTATTTCACTAGATTTTTTAAAGCATTGCTTTTTTTCTTGCTTTTACGTGTTTTATCTACGCCGCCAGACCGAATGCCAAAATATCGAAAGACACCTTCCCGAACACTCTTGCTACAGCTTATAAAATCGATAGATCTGCAGACCGATTGTTTTAAAACTCGATGGTTCTTAATCTCTAAAGTGCATAATATGTAATATACTTTTTCAAAATGTATCGATACAACATACAATCGATATAAGATAGCATAGCATATGCTCACGACTATATTCCCCGAGGGGGTAGTCAGAGATATTCTGAAACCTCAGAACATCCACGTTTCACTAGTAGTACTGAAACTCTGTCCAGTGTGACGGGGAGTGAGCCCGATATAAGATACTTACATCATATCGATTGCTCTTGAGATCGAACGACGGATGATCGAATAGGTAGGCAGACATTAGGTGACCTTTATCGTTATTTGTCACATTATGGACTGGACCAAGGGCTGGCGCTAACGTCACTCGACGGATCAGCCCCCTTTATAATGATTTCTTTACTTTTTTTAAATGATTGCGACAATAGGGGCCTATGGTGATTGTTCCAAGATTCCCATACAATCTTTCACCCCTACAGAAGTACACGGTAAGAAAGGATTGTGAATTCCTTTTCCACATTTTTTTTTTATTTTTTTTTTTCGGTATTCCGATTTGGAGATTTCGCGCATGTTTCCGTCTACAATACTTTAATACTAGTTTTTTATGTCATTGTCCTTCGATTCAGTAAAGAATTTTTTTTATGTAGGTACCTTCCAATCCAATATACAGGGTGTTAGGGTAAACATGTGCTTTACTTTCAGGGGTGATTGTACTCATGATACTGAACAACTTTCCCTATTGAAGAAACTTTTCATACCCACATTCCATCAGCTGATTGCGTTTAGTATGGAAGTCTAAAAATATACTTGCTAATTACCCATAAGTTACTGAAAAACTATATCTAAGGAAAGGAGGGAAATTTGCAAAACAAAAATTGCTACTTTTCATACAAACGTTCCATCATTGGCATTTAGTACGGAGTCGAATTTTTTTTTCTGCTAATTTCCGGGAAAGTTGTTTAGTATCATGGGTGAGTACAATCACCGCATCAAGGAAAGCAACTGTTTACCCAAACACCCTGTAGGGTGTATATTTCCTCTGTATAGACGCTTAGCCAGTAGACGCCACTATCAAAACAAAATCACAAATCTGACCAACACTAAATTTTCCCGCCAACTCAAACTATATGAATGTACAATGCATGCGTCTCTTGTTACATAACAACATAGCATACCACGCCGTGTACGAAGCAAATTGATTCTTATCGCTTCAATAATAAGAGTTACCAAGCGCCGTCGTAGGTCACGTGCGTTACCACGGTCTACCCGTAACTGATTTTATTTCTTTTACTGATTAACTTTGTTGAGTTTACGTTTAATAAAATTGTGTTTAAGTATAATAAAGGGATTTTCAAGTTCATACTTACGTAGCTTCAAATATAAAATACTGGCTTTTGCCCGCGACTTCGTCTGCATTGTCTTTAAAAGGTATCATATGTGTAAACCAAAAACATATTCTATCTGCGTGCCAAATTTCATCCAAATCTGTACAGCCCTTTATGCGTGATTGAGCTACAAACATACAAACATCCAAAGCGTTGCCCTAATGCTAGTTCAAGAAAACATCTTGGCATAGCATCTTATAATTTACTTGGTTAATTGATAATTATCTTGATAATAATACGTTGATAATTATAAAATTAATTGAAAAAAAAACAAATTTCACGCCATGTGTTTCCGATCACGATTCGCGAAAAAAGAAGCTCACGATCGCGAAATAATTTTTCTCACTGTTTTCTGTTGTTTTTCGCAATTATTTTTTATTCATTGTGATACGAAACGAAAATGACGAGGACTACGAGCTGGATACGAGTGTATTAAAACAAAAACAGCAATTTTAGAACTATTGGTTCGAAATTTGTGCCGTGGGGGTCCAGTGGCGAGAGTAACCTTGGCTGCCGTGCAGAAGGCGATGGTTCGATCCCCGTCTAGGCCGACTCGTACCAATGAGTTTTTCGGAATTTATGTACGATTTATTACACCACTGGCTTTTCAGTGAAGGAAAACATCGTGAGGAAACCTGCATGCTTCACTTTCGAGGCATGTATTGTACCTACTGTCCATTTACAAGTGGCGACGGGCTCACTCCCCGTCACACTGGGCAGAGGTTTCGGTACTATAGTGAAACGTGGATGTTCAGAGGTTTCAGAATATCTCTGACTACCCCCTCGGGGATCATAGTCGTGAGCATATGCTATGCTATGCTAAGCTATATTCTAATTAGAAATTTTACTCAAAACTAAGAATTAGCTTGGATAATTATCCTATAATTATCAAAGAAAATAATTATCTTCATAATTTCGAACCCTGGCTGTAACTGTCATCTTAAATATTCCGTGCTGTCATTTCGAAAAAGAAAAATCCTTAAACTTAGAAAAAGTATATGTCTAGATCTAGAATCACCATTCTTCTACCGTATAAAAAATCAAAAGGGGCCAACTTTCTAAGGTTGGTGTGCGTGAGGCGTCATACAATTTATGCCTGTGTGCGTGTATATGGATATGTTTTAGAGGACGGTACTGGTTGCAATTTTTTTCTACTCGTTCAAAGCTTCGATGGTCTATCTTAACTAATCAAAGACCTTAAAACAGAATAAGGCTACATTGAACCTAGTGACCCTGTCTCATTGGGCTGAAACCTTGAAAATTTTACCTAATATCGAAGTACTATTTAAGACTACGCGTGTATAAATTATGCAAATATCTAAACAGTGTTAAGTTGACACCAGAAAGTGGAGCGAGGCTAACTGCGCCTGTAACCCTTAGGTTAACGCTACTTAAATAAAACAATTACAATTCGATTACAATTAACTATAATGTAGCCGAATTCAAGATCAAGTATTGGTGATTAGAGGTATGTAGTGATATTGTGTAGGACTGATCTTGGATGGATCTTGTTGTCTTCTTGCCCTGCCATAAAAAGAAAAAAAGCCGGCCAAGTGCGAGCCGGACTCGCGCATAGAGTAACGGAACCCGAGTCAGCAAAGCAATTCTCTAAGCGCAATCATCGTCACAACCAAAGATAATATATAAGAATATATAGATATATAAGAAGCCCTCGTTCTTAGGAAGGGCGGAATCTAGTCGCATAGACCAAAAAAATCTTTGGTCACAACCTTAAATTCGTCGTTGAAACATCGGCGAGCTGACAATTCGGTATTCGCTATGGTCATGTCATGTGTCAAACTCATATACAAACTCAGACGATCTGAAGGATGTTAAATTCGAGCTTGTCGATGTTTTTGACAGCGATGTGACGCTTAGAGAATTGCACTCCATACTCGCAATGACTCACAAATAATAAAAAAAACTCCTTAACACGAGCCACTCTACACCACCAGTTTTGGGTGGGTCCGGTGTATTTAGACAATGAAAATAAATAACATTTTCTAAGGAACATAGGTCGAAAAACCAGAAATATTGTTGATACAAATGTGCGAATCAGCCATTGCCTTGCTAACTACTGAACGTAGAGTCCGCACTCGAAAGTTTCCGAACCAAAAGAGCACCAAATCGTAAAAAGAGAACCAATTTACGCGACAGTCTTCGCTTGATAGGCTGACTACGCGCGTATACCGACTACGCTACGGACCCGATGGGGGGCACTACCCCATCCCACTGGATGGAAAAGAATTTTGTTTTTAGTTTTATGTTGGTTTATATTACTACACGTACACTTTTAGTCTCAAGACACTTTTTTCGAGAATTTTGTACTAGACCCCACCAGGGTACGAAGTGATAATTATAAAATTAAACGGAAAAAGAAAAAGTTTGTACTAGCAATGTCGCGCCATTTGTATCCGATCACGATTTGCGAAAAAAGAAGCTTAAAAACATGAAATAGTTTTTCTCTCTGTTATCTGTTGTTTTTCTCAATAATTTGTTATTCATTGTGATACAAAACGAAAATGCTGAAGACTAGGTGCTGGTGGATTTGAACACGAGTGCAATAAAGCAAAAATAGTAATTTTACAACTTTTGAGTTAGAAATTTTACTCAACACTAAGAATCAGCTTGGATATCTGATAATTATCCGATAATTATCATGATAATTATTAAAGAAAATAATTATCTTGATTATTTCGAACCCTGCTAGACCCGGTGTCCATAGTCTAGTCCATAGTAGGTATTCTACGTCAATGGGATCAGCCGATCAATTTTCTATGGGAGGTTCAAAATTTTTTTGCGTTTTTCGACCCAAGTTCCTAAGGGAAAATTGTTTAGTTTCAATGTCTGAATACACCCTTAAAGTTATGTTACTAATTAAAAACTATTCAATAGTATTGTCACGATCCGATATTCTTACTAAAGATCGTCATCGGCTATCGAATATCGATAGACTATTCGATAATCGATCGGCAACACTTGAAAGATTGGAGACAGTTGTAGCTAGAATCTGACCATCTCAAAAGTTATTAAGGTTTTATTTTTTTATTTTATTTTCTTTATTGGTTTCCCAACAGTTGTTACTCTAATACAATATACTCAAAAAAAAAGACTCAAAACTGTAATAATAAAAGAATTGAACATAAAATATAACATTCGAATTAACTACCACTTGATTCTTGCGGGAGAAAAATTTTATTTTCTGATGGCATTGTCGTCAAGACAACTTTAGAATTTCATTTCTCATAGATTTAAATCGAGAGGAGCAAATAGTCGCCACATCATTTTCTGTTTGGTTGATGTATTAAAGTTTAGGGTATGATGGAACTGATATGTTCATGTGTATAAAAGTCCCTAAGCAACCCTTAATAACAGATACATGCACAAATTTAGCTCATAATATAAGGTCTAACAAAATTAGCTGAAACTATTTTAAGGGTATGATCAGACCATTAAACTGAACAACTTTCTCTATGGGACCAATATCGAAATCGCGAAAAAAAATCAGCTGTCCCATCCAAAACTGCAAACATAACTCGACTGAATGTATCGGACAGCAGATTTTTTTTCACGATTTCGATATTGGTGAGAAAGTGGTTCAGTTTGATGGTCTGATCATCCCCTTAAAATAGTTTCAGCTAATTTTGTTAGACCTTATATAACTAGAACATTGGAGTGGCGTGGGTTCTCCTATTCTTTCATCATCATCATCAGCCTATAAACGTCCCACACCAATACAACAATATATATCTTCAGAAACATTTAAGGCCAGGCCACACAGAGGCGGTTTTGCGGCAAAGCGGGCCGGAGGCGGACCTGCGGGAAACGAATATCTCCGGACCGTGGTAGGGTACATACAAACTCGAACAATACCACCACACCACACCATATACAACAAAACATACAGAAAACCGAGTGGGTCCGGAGATATTCGCTTCCCGCAGGTCCGCCTCCGGCCCGCTTTCCCGCAAAACCGCGTGTGTGCCCTGGAATGCGATTTTTGAATCTCATTCGCTGAGCTCAGCAGTTGAAATTGCAAAATTACTATGGAGATATGCATCTTTCTACTGCTGATTTGACTTTCAAAAATCATACTACAGGAGAGCGATTTTTTAAAGTCAATCAATCAGCAGTAGAAAGATGCGTATCTCCATACATTTTCAACTGCTGAGCTCAGCGAATGCGATTCAAAAATCGCACTCCTGGCCTTAAAGCTAAATGTACAACTAATTATAGGGAAATACAGCATGCACTGCACTGAAACAAACATATTAACAAGTTTACTTAGATTAATGATACATTTACTTATTATTAATTAAATTATTTACACAGTATAACTGTTCCAATCCCAAAAGTCTTTTTGAGAGCTTCGTCCCGATCAAGACCCACTAATAAGGTTGTGTGTGTCTACATTATTTTATGTAAGACCTGTCAGCTATTTAAGTGACCTATTTATTATGTATGAAAGCAAAACCTACGCGTATAACCTAAGGTGACAAGTCTAAAAAGGGCTTCTCACTTAAGGAAGGGTGTTCAATCTCCATATTTATAATGTGTAATTGTGTTATGCACACTCCATTTGATCCTAATTCCATTTGGCGCCAGCGAGTGTTGTTTTATGTGTGGGATGTGACGGGGAAATCTAGATCATTGTTAGGGTGTCTTAGAATGAGTTGGACAACTTTTTAGGGTTCCTTACCCAAAGGGTAAAAACGGGACCCTATTCATAAGCATACACTGTTCGTCCGTCCGTCTGTCCTACCTATTAAGGGCTGTGACTTTTGAACCGTTATAGCTAGACAGTTGAAATTTACACAGAATGTGCGTTATTATGGCGGATTTGCTAACAAAATTAATAGAAAGTCAAAAAGTTAAAAATTAAGGGAAGGGCGAGAAGAATAAACGTTAATAAAAAACTAGTTTGTCTTCTAGAAGGAGGGTTAAGTTTTTTTTAATTTTTATTAATAAGTATTATTTTTTTTTTTTTATTGTATTTTATTTTTTTTTGTTAAAGAAACTGTGTGTATAATAGTGTAACTGTCCCTTTACATTGTGATTTTATCTAGTTGCAGTAAATGTTGTGCCAACCTGTAACTGGGTTATGTATCAGACCAATACCTAACTGAAGACAATTGATTGTTATAATATGTAACCTGTTGGTGAGCCTAATAAAGAAATTAAAAATTAAAATATTTCGTGTAGTTAGACGTATTTTGTTGAAGCGGCCAATAACCCGTTAATTTTTTGCAAAGATATGCGTATTTTGCGCGGCTTCATATGACCGCACCTTTATCGCGCTTGCGTCAATGAAATGTTATACAAGTTCATGGTAATACAAATTTAGCTGAACTTTTAAAAGTTCATTTAATATGTATGACGCAATTTCGAGACGTAAACTCATATTTATATCTACAGGGTGTAAGTGACAGCCTAGCAAATACTGAAACAAGAATTAGCAACGAGGCGTTCCTGTAGGCCTCGTATCCCAACTAACAATTTGGTCGTATAGGTGTCCTATATACGAACATTAGACGCATAAAGCACCAGTATAAGACAAAATTACCGTAATATAACTTTTATAGGTCAAAATAGTCATATAAATGGCGGTCTAATACGACCAAATTGTTTGCTGGGATGCCACCCCCGAGAAAACGATAAAAATCGAGATGTGCCTTCATCTGCTGCATGTGCTGCAGAGAATGAACATGAGAGTGGAAATCCTGAAAACCATAAAAACTCAGAAACTTCATTAATACCTCGGTCACATTATGAGAAGTTAAAAATACCAACTTCTCTAGATTATTATACAGAGGAAAATTTTGGGAAGACGAATGTCACGAATGCCTAGTAGAAGGAATTCCTGGCTTAAGAATCTGTGTGAATTGTTCGACATGAACTCTGCCTCACTATTTAGGGCTGGCAAGGTTCCGAATAGACCTAATGATAGCCAACCTCCGATAGGAGATGGCACTACAAGACGAAGAAACAAAAATTACCACGTAGCCAACCAGCCACGCAGTCCCAAAACCCACGACACCAAGGCTATGTCGGTCTTTCGCTGAAAATCGGACCTATTACCGAAGACTATTCAATTATTCGGAGATAGATTTTCCAAGGGAATTCCAAAAAAAACGACCCATGTTCTTTAGGCAAAGTTGTTTAGTTTCATTGTGTGAATACACCCTTAAAATTTTTCTAGTAATAAAAGAAGATAATTTTGATTTAGGCCGGATTCGACCAAACTATGATTTATAGAAGAGTAACTATACAAGGAACAATTTAACTCTTAGCGTTTACTCCCAAATAACTTCATTGGTCTTCTAACACACTAAACCCATACTAAAAGAACGAATGTATAATCCACCTAAAGAAAGAAGTCGTTGTATCCGTACTTATTGCATTGTGAGGTTAAACGGTTTTAATTTGTTAGGTTTTTTTTTTTTTAATTATGTCACATTGACATTTCATTAGTCTTGGTATAAACTTTACACCGTCAAAATTGACCGTGTAAAATTTATTCTCAACTTATTCATAGATTAGGGTTGGTAAAACTCAAAATCAGTTTACTCTAGAGTGACTTAATGTAAGAATAAAATTTACTCGCGTTTGGTCGAATCGGGCCTTAGACACACAAAGCATGTGTCGTGTCTAAATCAAATCACGTCAAACGAAAAACGTCACTACTATACATTTTGGACTTTATTAAAAAATGTAGGTATGTTCTAAATCATTTCCCACATATTTTATTCAGGATTTAACTACGACAACTAAATATAAACTCTGAAACGAAAGCAGAAAGATGATATTCGAATACTACGCGAAGTGTATTACAGTAACCGTTATTTTTTATTTTGGGGAAAACATAATAAGGAAGGAATTTCGGTTGAACCCTTTTTTACGGACACGGTTTATCTTGTTTTTGTACGTGAATGAAAACCGAAAACATATCATTTCACACATACATTCCCTAATACTCCCCGTGGGTGCCGTACGAGGCGACTAAGGGATAAAAGGTTTCTTATTGGCTTATTTTTAGCTCCGTTCGCTTTGCTCCCATAGTAAAAGTTGTTCAGTTTGATGTGTAGACACTTAGTTTTAAAGGATTCTAATGTTATCAATTTCATCCTGTATAATTGGTTTCTTGGAAACAGCTCTAACGATATCGATGAAATTTTTAATTTAGACTGTAAGTGATTTACTTTCTAAATTAATCTACAGGGTGAAATTGATATCATTAGCATCCTTTTAAACTAAAAGTCTACCTATCAAACTGAACAACTTTTACTATGGGAGCAAACCGATCAGACCAAATAAAAAATCAGCTGTTCCATACTAAACTGCTGCCTACTCGACTCTAATGTATGCAATAGCTGATTTTATTTTTGCTCCGATCGGTTTGCTCCCATAGTAAAAGTTATTCAGTTCGATTGGTAGACTCTTAGGTTAAAAGGATGCTAATGATATCAATTTCACCCTGTAGAAACGTATCTATCTCAATGCAGACGGCGTTGAAAAAAATATTAATAAAATTTTTGTGTGTGTGGAAATGGATTTTCTTGGAAGACGCAGAGCAAAACACAATTGCCCAGGTAAGTACAGTAGTACCAGGTTTATAAGTCTCACCGATGTACCTGCGCAGTTGACAAATTTTAAAAGCGCGCGAAATTATATTGACCAATCAGGATGTGACACCTTGCCGCTATTGGCTTATTGCTTTCGCGCCCTTTTCGCTGCCGAAGCATCCATAGTCTGCTATTCGAGTTGGAGCGAGATAGAGAATACCCGATTTTGCACTGCTCTGCGCAAACGAAGATTGACGAGCGGAATTATTTTCCTGGTCGTTCTGTACTAAAGTTAGAAAATGAAAGCTACTATCCAAAACTATTTCTAAGTGGAGTAGATTAGGCTGGCCGTTGACGAATAGTAGTTCCGGATACTTGTCTCGTAAATATAGTAATTTTCGGATCCGTTTTTGTTCCAAGAGTAGGTTAGGTTAGGTACTAACTACTAATAATTTTTCATTCAGAAACTCATTGCGCAAAAACCGTGTCGTAACAACAATCACAAACAATGCGCTTTGCGTGAGAAACCAAAAAGAGGTAGTCGTAGCAAGTCTGTTTACAGGCGGTCGCTTCGGTCGGGTGTTTTCTGGCTGGCGACGATGCTCCACCATTTTGTATTAGCTCAAAAGTGTTTCTGTAGATAAAACAATCCTTGAGGTTATGATGCTCCCAAAACTCACTATACAATATACATTAGTAGAAATAAAATAAATGTCTCGGAGATTGTCAAAAAAAACTCAATGCCATATAATAAAGAAGACTGTGAAGCCGGCAGTCTCCGAGAAGTCTAGAACCTCATCCCTTAGTCGCCTTATACAACACCCACGAGGCGATATTGTAGTTTATTCTAAGTCGACAACCAAACAGCTAGAACATAAAATCTAGAATAGGCTAACCTTCGAAATTTAAAAACCGTCGCGTAGTGTTGCCGCCTTGATATATAATCGACTATCGATTGTTTAGGAATTTGGCGTATCGATATCGATTCTAACAATGTAACTTATTGTTAGAAATATACAGAACCTACACTTAATAGGCAGTGAGTTGAAATTTTCATAGTCTTATGTGTTATTTTTGGAAAAAAAATTTAAGGTGTCCTCCCATACAAGAAACATGTAGTTTCAGCGGTTTTTTTGTTTTTGTTCTATCTTAAAAAGGGTAATACATACCTAGTACAAGCGTCAAACTTTAGTATGTTACGAGCGTTAACCCGCGACTTCGTCCGCACAAATTATATACCAGATTTTAAGTCAGATCATAAGCTATCAAACAAAAAAAGTTTCATCAAAATCGGTTCAGTAGTTTTTGCGTGATACTCGTTCAAACAAACAAACACACAAACAAACAGACAGACAAAAAATCCAAAAATTGGTGAAATGGAATCAGGGACACCTAAAAACCATATCGTAACGTTTTTTTTGTTAATATCTTCAATGTACAGACAAACTTCCTGTTACAGTTTTATAATAGTATAGATGTACGAGTAGGTACTACTAAGCCTAAGTACTATAAACTGGCCAAGTGTGTTTCGGGCTCGCGCTAATGATCCCGGGGAAAACATGTTTTTGTAAATATGGTGGTACGGAACCCTCGGTGTCCGACTCGCACTTGGCCGGTTTTTTAACGATCGGTAAAATCAATAGTAAACTGATTTTCAACTTTATCGACAGTTCAAAGTATCGATAGTTCGTCAACTCTCGTCGCAGCGTCGATAAAACTTGTAAAGGCGTCGTAAACGGCCGTGCTGGCCTTGTCCGGTCGTTGCCTTAACCTAGGCCTTTACGTCACTACCTAGTTTTGTTCTATATGCGCTAGGAAACTGCCATATAATTACTTTATCGGGTCACGTTAAAAAAGTTGCGTAATTCTGTACCAGCAAGCTTTTTTTATTTATTTATTTTACATGTTTTACAAATAGAAGACATCATTTTAAGAAACAAAATCTCATTTTTTAAATATTTTGGTCTGTAATCCTAAATAAATGGTAGCTACAAATTTTTCGGAGATTTTTACGATAGTAAACTACAAACAGTGTAAAACATACAACGTACAGATCCGATAAATTGAAAATCAGCTAGTACTACAATGCAGGTCTAACAAAATTAGCTGAAACTATTTTAAGGGGATGATCAGACCATCAAACTGAACAACTTTCTCCAGTGACCAATATCGAACTCGCGAAAAAAACCTACTCGACCTAAATGTATCCAGTTCCCATATAAAACTGTAAACATAACTCGACTCAAATGTATGGGACAGCAGATTCTTTTTTCGCGATTTCGATATTGGTCCCATAGAGAATGTTGTTTAGTTTTATGGTCTTATCATCCCCTTATAATTGTTTCAGCTAATTTTGTTAGACCTTATATAATTGTAAAGAAATTTAAAAAAATACGATGATGTAGCGATACTGAAGGCTGTGCCCCCGCGCAGCCGCGCTCTGAAGAAAGATTTGTGGGTTCTTGTCAAAAGAAATGCTAAAATAAATATTATAATCAATAACGACAAATTTTATTAGTGTACCTACTTATTTGAATATCAAATAGCTATAATAGCATGTCATTTCTAAATGCTAGAAGATTCCTGTGTTTTTTCTTTCGCTACGAGAAATAAAAAAAAGACACATAAGGTCTAACAAAATTAGGTGAAACTATTTTAAGGGGATGATCAGAGCATCAAACTGAACAACTTTCTCTATGGGACCTTAGTGATAATAATAACTCATAAGTCAAAATGTTGGAGTTTGACACCCCTGATCTGTTATTTTGATTGTTGCCTTAAAACATGGGATAACTATTAAACTGTAAACGTACTTTACCAATTACAAAATTCTGGTAAAAAACAAAATTTTTACAAAAAATTAAAACCGGCTTAAAAAAAATAAAAAGTAAAAAAGTTATATTGCAGCCGATGACTTTTGCGTTCGCATCATAATCATAAGAACATTAATTTGTATTATCGAAGTCGCTGTCAAGCCGGTACGATTCGCGACAGGGCTTTTTTGAAGGCGGTTTCAATTTTTTGTAAAAATTTTGTTTATTTCATAATTTTCAGTAGTGAATTCATTAGTTCAATTTAATAGTAGTGCTTTAAATTAACAAACGCACTAGCCGGAACTACGATTTTCAAAGGTTCCCTCGATTTCTCAGGGATGCCATTATCAGATCCTGGTCATGGTACCACCCTTGAGATATCTTCGTTCCAACAAAAAAAGAATCTTCAAAATCGGTTCATAAACGATGAAGTTATACGCGAACACACATAAAAAAATAATATATATATATATATTATATAATGGTCGAATGGAGAATCTTCCTTCTTTTTTGAAGTCGGTTAAAAACCGTCGCTATTGCACCATTGAAAGTGAGAAGGTTTCGCTCCCCTGACCCGCTATTGTGATGATTGACCCGTGATATGACAAACAATCAAGTTTTAAATTATAGCTCGCACAAGTCTCAAAGCTAGGATTCCCATACTTAGCCAAAATACACAAATTTTCCGCCCAAACGTCACTATGTCAGTATTGTAGGTACGAGTACCATCGAAAGTGAAATTGTTTGACTCCCCGACCCGCCATTGTGATGGTTGGCCCGTGACATGGCCTTGACGCGTCGGCCCGCATGGGGCGTAAACAAATACTTTGGCTTATTGTTAACCATATTAAGGCCATTTATGGCTATTACCGTAACGGTTTATTTGTTGAGGGATAAAGCTTGTGCAGTTGATGAGTCGGGGAAATTTCGTGTTTGAGGTGAAATTCAAAATGGCGGATGTGTTTTGCGCGCTCTCGATTTTATTTGCGTAGGATATTAAAATATGATACTTACATGATACCAGAAGTTTTTAATTACTAATAAAATTTAAGGGTGTCTGAAGACAATGAAACTAAACAACTTTCCCTTAGGAATTAGGAACATGGGTCGAAAAACGAGAAAATTTTTCGGACCTTCCATACAAAAGAGCGGATCAGCCGACCGATTTTATATAGTCCTTCTTAATATGCTGACAGTTTTTTAAGGGGATGATCAGACCGTCAAACTGAACAACTTTCTCTATGGCACCAACATCGAAATCGCGAAAAGAACGAGTCTTCTAAACAAAACTGGAAACCTCGAGCCAAATGTATGGGGCAGCTGATTTCTTTCTTCGCCATTTCGATGTTGGTCCTATAGAGAAAGTTGTTCAATCTGATGGTCTGGTTATCCCCTTAAAAAAGTGTCACCATATTAAGAAGGATCCAGGACATGGTCAAACAATTTTTTACGTTTTTCGACTCGTGTTTCTTAGGGAAAGTTGTTTAGGTTTATTGTCTGGATACACCCTTAAAATTTTGTGGGTACCTAACACAGATTACCCCAAATAGATACCGCATACAGGGCCACCGACACTCGCCACACATCTATGATTTTGCACTGATAGAAGCAACGCGAGTAAGCGAGCTCAAAGTAGTGCGACCTTGAAATGGCCAATCACGTTGCACCGTTTCGTGCCCCGCTAGTCTACCCGCACCTAAGGCAAAAAATGGTGACTTCGGGCCTGTACAAAATTCTCATCATGCGGTATCTATTGGGGGTAATCTGTTGTACCTAATTAAGAACTAGTGGTGCATAAATACATAAACTCACGACCATAATCCCTTTCGAGGTGGTCAGAAGCATTGCTACAAAACTACCAACAACATTTTTTAAGCATATTAGTTGTAACAAGGCTCAATTTTAGCACATTGAAGGTTTCAGGAACATTCGTCTTAAGAAACCTGGGTGTAAAATTGAATGCGTTACATACTTTAGGGAATACTTCAGATCATCAAACTCAACAGGTTTCACTATAAGAGCAGTAGCTATTGACATTTTCTATGGACCAGCAGATTTTTTGCCGCGATTTCGATGTTGGCGCCATAGTGAATGTTGTTCAGTTTGATTATCTGAAGCACCCTATTCGATATGTAGCGCATTTCGTTTTACACCCTGTATAAACTCAGCTAAACTATGCTGTATAGTATGGTTTCTTGATTGGAATCTTGCCTAAGATAAATCCGTATTTGTAAAGACGCGATTTGACCTTGTAAACTAATATAACATCTTTTAGATTGACCGTTTTAATTAACATTTGCAAAAGTTTTCCACTCATTATACAGGTTGTAAGTGACAGCCTAGCAAATACTGAAACGGTAAACTCAGACCATCAAACTGAACAACTTTCACTATTGAGCCTAACTCCGGAGACGCGAAAAAAAATCAGCTGTACCATACAAAACCGCAGTACCTACCCGACCCAAATGTATGGGACAGCTGATTTTATTTCGCGTCTCCTGAGGTAGGCTCAATAGTGAAAGTTGTTCAGTTTGATGGTCTGAGTTCACCGTTTCAGTATTTGCTAGGCTTGATTGATTGTTGGCTGTGCTATTGCAAGCATAGTCGGGGAAATCTAGGTATTTTTGTATGGAGTAGGTTGCATTATTTGCAGTTTAAGTGAACTTGTGCACTTTTGCGGCCATTGTGTCTTTTCAACACGAGTGAGTTCGATAGTTCCACCCACGTCAAGCAGTGGTACCATGAGTATCTGAAAATCTTACTGGACCCACTAGGGGAACAAAGCAGTAAGGACCAACAGTCCGTAAGGATTATTTTGGAATGTAGTAGATACATACCTGAAAAACATAATGATTTTTTTTTGTCCCGATCTGGTGCTCCCATAGTTAAAAGTTGTTCAGTTTGATGGGTAGACTCTTAGTTGGATGCTAATGATATCAATTTCATCCTGTGAAAGGGAAAATGATCTCGACATCGTCACACAAATCTATATAGGTACCTACATTATTTAATAGATAACTGGCATTATGCAAATTTCTATGCGTAGCGTACGTCAAAGGCTTTGCTCATATTTCATCCCTCAATCCCTCCCAATCCTCTTATTAAAATGTAGCACACACCATAAAAACAAATGAATCCACGTCCATATCTAGGTAAACGAGCGTACGAATCACAAACTTATTTATGCCGACGGCAAAATTCGGAAATAACCACAAACGTATTGTTTTTGACAGCTAATGTTTACCAGCAGCGCCAACAAAGTCTGAAAAGGTAATTTGCACAAAGCCAGGAAAGCCCATTCGCTTTCATTCGCAGGTCGCGTAATGGAGGCAAATCCAATGTCATTAGCTTTTCCGCACCGGCCATTTTGCGTTCCATATAGTCTGCCATGAACCGGCCAGTACGTGACAGGCACGTGTCAACAGGGTTCTGTTGCCACGTATTTGTTTACAGACATCCTAAGTGATATTGTAAACACTTCCAAAATTTTGACGGGTGGTACAGACCTACACTAAACAAATTTTACTACGGGAGCAAACCTGTAATCTTTAAATGTATGGAACAGCAGATTTTGTTTTACGAGTTCAGGTTTGAATCCCCCTTAAAATTTTGAAAGTGATTAAAAAATCAGCCAGTATATCCAAAATGGGTAGAAAAATAAGGCAAACTTACGTTATTGCATATTGAACTTTAGATTGAGCAAACCACGTAAAAAAGGTGGTCGTTCGTGATATCTTTTATTTATTAATAGAATGGTGGATAAATCAATAAATTGAGTTTCATCATATTATTGTAAGCCAAAGTATAGTATAGTATAGTAAATTGTGTAATTTGACGAAGCCTGCTGTGGATGTGAGTGATGTATTTTGTTTAATAAATAATTTTTGAAACTATCCATGACTACAAGTACAAATATTCGTGCCAAAGTATAGCTACTAACTGACTTTTAAAGTGTGCAGGAGTGCAATTCACAACGCGACACATCGCTGTCAAAAACATCGACGAGCTTATAAATGTAACATCCTTCAGATCATCGGAGTTTTTATATGATTTTGACACATAACATTTCTTTTTCTAACTAAATCAATCCAGTACGTGTAGGTATGTTTATGTTTTATTGCAGCATGTATGATATTATATTATATTTATTACTAATTATATATATTTATTAAAAATTATATTTTTTTTGTTAGCCTGCTTGTCGGTCTTCTACAGATTGTACTTCGGTAAGTGTGCCGAAGAGCTACATGAGCTCATCCCGCCTTCCCCTTTCTACTATCGGACTTCCAGACGCACCGCGGGATATCACCCCTTCTTGGTTGACATCTTATACATCCGCACCAAGCGCCTTTCTGAATCTTTTATAATGCGCACAGCAAAGGAGTGAAATGCCCTGCCTGCGTCAGTATTTCCGAGCGCTTACGACCCGAATTCCTTTAAAGTACGAATGAATAGGCTTCTTCTGGGTAAGCTCGCTACATCTTCGACCCCATCTTTGTCCTAAGGACTGGATTGAGGTCAAGAGCAACCCCATCAGTAATAAAAAAAACTGTGGAAAAGAGTCAATGTTTTAAATGCAAAATAATACATAAGGCATCACCACCTCTACTGACTAGATTTATTTAATTTCTAGCATCTTTAAAAGTTAAATTAGGACATTGAAAAATGGTTGCACAGATAAAGGTCACCAAATTACACAGGCTTTTGTTTTCTTACCTTGCGCCTAAGGAACGCTAAAAGCTTGAAAATTATCAGGCGTGTTGTCGACGGCGACAAAACGATTCTAAACACTTTTACGACTTCAAAGTTTTGCGTAAACACCCCGGAAATTCGTGCCTGGGGTACTGTTTGTGCACATTTTAAGCTACTCGAAACATTTTAAGCGAAATCTCTTTGTTTATTTTTATTAGTTATTGTTTTCAACCTGGTTAGTGAGATATCGTTAGTTATCATCAAAACTACAGGTTCAGTTCACTTCAGGTTAAGTAATATAAAATTATAGGTGTACTTACTTTCTGTTTTCAAAATATTTATGCTCGACAAATGGATTCATGAAATCGAGGTCCTTCAACTACTCGTGAGGCAACTAATGGATAAGGTTACTTATGTAGTGTTTTTGTCGGAAAAGTTAGCCTCGGAAGGAACTTGAAGAGTGGGATATAAGGAGAATCGTTGGAGTGACATGAATGCGAAATGCTCAGGGCAGAGGAGGGAGACATAAACAAATGGGAGTATATACCTAGCAGTGGATGGATTCAGGCTGTGGATGATGATATCACGACTTGAAATGTTTTTACGATCTGACAAGTTGGAACCTTCAAATTGCTATGATATCCTATGTAAAATAGAGTATAGCTATATTATAGCAGCTATACGGCCCGGTAGCACAGTCTGTAGTGAACCTGCCTGCTGTGCCGAGGGTCGCGGGTTCGAATCTCGTAAGGGGCAGATAGTTATATGATGAATATGAATATTTGTACCCGAGTAATGGATGTTTGTATTTATATATGTATTCTATAATATATCGTTGTCTAGTCATCATAATACAAGTCCAGGTACTTTAAATGTGACTAGATAATTTGTGTGGCAATGTCCAAGATATTAATTTATTTATATTATAGCTATACTCCATTTTGCATAGGATGGTGCGTAAAAGAAGTAATTTTCGCACTTAAAATATTAAATAAAATAAAAATAAAAAATTTTTAAATGCATTGGCATGTCCTGTCAGAATCCTTTATATGTAAAATGTACATACTTATAAAACCGTTGCGTGACTGACTGACCGACAACGCACAGAAAAACCGCTGAAGATAAAAACATGAAAGGAATATAAATTCTACGTAGGATGCAGAGATGCACAAAGAAAGGATTTTTCGATATTCTAATTTCAAGCGGACGAAGTCGCGGGCAAAAACTAGTGTAGCATAAAAGTGAACCACCCTAAATGGGGGATAGGTCGGGAATTTATGTTTATATGTATATTTCCTCTAAACTCGGTTTCCTGAAATCAAATTTTTTTATTGAAAATAATAGTACATAAAACATAGTAGATGGCTTTCTGACGTCATTTTTGATGATACTCGACACCCACAAACCGTAAAAAAGGGTAATTTATAATATATAATTAAATATAATATTTTAATTTACATTATTAAAAGATTAAAACTAGATTCCTGCACGTGTATTTTCTCAGACAGATACGAAGTTAACCAAATAAATCCATCGAAAGTCATCGACCGTTGTCGAACTAAAAAATCTCTTTGTAAATAAAATACTTAGTCATGGTAGAGTTAAAATTTGATAAGATAGTAACTGTGTACTTAAGACTTAAGTGGAAGCTTGGTTCAAGGATATTTAGGAATAGTTTACTTGGTCTGGTTAGGTCTGGTTGAAATATGATTCTATTTAGTGTCTGGGTTTTTCTAGATTTATAGGTTGACTGGAGATTAATTTGGACATACGAGGTCGGGATTAAAAACTTGAAAATAACAATCAAAATGTAAAGAGTGAGCGTGAATTGCATGGCTAGCATGCCACCCACGACAAAGCGTTTAAATGAGTCGAATTAAAACGTCGTGCGCGCCTAGTTTTAAAAGTTGTTCTCTAAATTAATACTGCGGTTGATTTTTGATCACTTTTTTTTCAAACCATCAAAATAAAACGTTACTATGGAAGCAAAAGTGAAATCGATAAAAAAAAGCAATCCCACTTGAAAACTGCAATCTTCTTCTTTTTATCGTGTGGGCAGAGCCCTGGTGTCAGAGTTTTTTCAGACCGCCTTACGGCCTCTGATGTGGTTTTTATGTAACGACTACTACCACCAGATATAGTAGCCGGGACCAACGGCTTAACGTGCCATCCGAAGCACGGAATCATCTTTCTTTTCAGACAATCAGGTGATTCAACCTGTCATGTCCTAACCAACTGGGGAAAAACGCACAAAGTGACATATCACTAGGTGTCCCCCGTGGGAATCGAACCCACGACCTCCGTATCGAGAGCCCAATGCTCTTAACCATTAGACCACGTAGGCAGTCGAACGTCGGCAAAACTGCAATGCGTACTCGACTCAAATCAAATGTGTGACACAGCAGATTTTTTTCTGCGATTTCTGGTTTGCTCATTTGATAGTCTGAACCACTCCTGAAAGGAAAGTGTTTAAAAAATTACCTAGTATTGTTTCACAGTTTTCAATAGGTGGTTATGGTGAAGCATGAAAAACAGCTCAAGTTAAGCATAGTTTTAATGTTGTTCAAAATCATATGAAAAGGAGAAATGTTACAAAAATAAAAACCTGGAAACCTGCTCGAGTAGTTGAACAATGTAATAAACCTCGTAGTTACATTGTAAAGACAGAAGACGGTCGAATGGCGCGAAGAAACCTCTCTTTTCTAAGAGTTTTTAATGAGAGGAGCAGTGTGGATAATGACCCGGTTTCCAGGTTCCCTAAACCACTACCACAAACTATGGTTACCCCTGACTGATGAATAACAGATACAATTTCAAAGAGCAGACACATCTGATGATCGTAGATTGATTCCACTATTTTCACTCCTGTTGTATCAGTGAGTAAATCACTTAAAATACTACATAACTCAATAGCATGCCGGATTTGACAGCCACAACAAACATAAGCTAAAGAGGACTGTTCCAACACACTAACAAGATCAATAACAGAAAAATCAGACGCAATATTTAGCACGCCAACTAAATCTATTAGATTCGCGGCCTCGGTGGGTCAGTAACGCATGACGTCATCGGCATACAGTACACCCCGATGTAACAATGAGAATTTGAGCTGAGAGTTGCGTAATATGAACTGGTGTGGTCTGCTGTACGGTATAGGAAATAGTTTGTTCTTTGTCCGACGTTTTTACCAACTTTAAGACCATCATAAATTGTTTGCGTCTTATAAATAGATCTGTATGCTTTTTGTAGCAAAGGGAGGCTTAAAATTTTTCTTAAAGCATATGCCCAAAAACGATATGGTTATCATAAAAGAACCTATTTGAAATCGAAGAGGTAATCATCATTGACCTGTAACTAAATATTAGCCCAGTTATTTTACGGTTTGAGCCGGGACTAATTAATAACTGATATTTTTTACGGTATAATATTGAAGAACCAATTTGAGCCTAGAAATGTACCAAAATTAAAAAAAAATCTGGTCAGCAACAGTTCCAATTTTAAAATTTACCTATTATCTCGTTCTAAAAAACCTGATGGTAAATTTTTTTTTGCACATATTTAAGGCTTTACCATTATACATACTTCAAACATGGTGTACCTACATATTTTTGTCTACTTAGAAGGTTTTGAAAAATACATTCGTATTTTCTAATAAATACATAATTTTTTAAATTTCAATGCCTATTTTATTGCTCAAAAATAATTTATATTGTTAAATCTAAGTCTAATGAGGGCATTGGTATTAATATTATTAATTTAAAATCCTTATGGGTCACACAATTTCGATTTCTATGTTGCGTAGCGAATTTTTTTAATAATTTTTGAGATAGTCTTTTGTCACTAAATGGTGCCGGTTACAGTTTAAAAGTCCAATTTGTAATTACTCCCTACACCGCCTAACAAAACTCCGTAAAATGACTGGGCTAATATTAGAAATATCAGCTAACGAAATATCACTACTTTTTTCAAGCAAATCAACCAAATCTCAACCTTATTCTTAGAACATAACAAAAAGCCTCCAAATGTATCCGGAGGGCAGGATGGCATCTGTATGTACGTAACTACGTATTACTGACGACTCGCTTATTCTATCATAAGTGTGAATAGATGTCAAATAGCGTTTCTATGTCTTCTATCGACCCCTATATTTTATCTTTGGTAATCATAGCAATAGCACCCTCTTGATGTGACTTCAAAGTCAAGGTATAAAAGAAATAATAACAAACAAAGATTTCCTCTTAAAACATTTTCTAAGCCACATTCAAGGCCAACATGGACCCAAACAAGAGGCCATTTACATCTCAGCTAAGAATATAAATAAATACCTTAACTACATCAAACAAAAACCTGATTCGACTGACAAATCACTAGCAAACATTCAGTATCTAAGTGTTAGACAGGAATTTTTAAATAGCCTTGAAAAAAGACGGTTAGCAACTGCGCACTTTACTTTCTTTGATAGTTTAATATTATGTCGAATTTCCCTCTGGTACAAAAGGGGACTATATAGTATATACTATATAATACTACCGATAGTATAGGTATTATTAGGGTGTAAACTCAAATGCGTTACATACTTAAAGAGGGCTTCACACCATCAAACTGTACCAACACACGAATGTTGAAATCGATTTTTATAGTATAACTAGAATATGCAGGATTAGGAAATTTAATACTTATATTAGAGGAAGAGAGGGTGCTGGGCGACGAGGAAATGTGATGAATAGAAAATGCAAGTCACAGAAATGAAAATGTTGCGCTGGGCGCTTGGTGTTACAAGGCTAGATAAAATCAGAAACGAGTTTATCCGAGGGACCTTTAAAGTCGCTGAAGTGCAGCATAAAATGCAGGAAAATAGATTGCGATGGTATGGAAACGATATGCGCCGTAGCGAAAACCATATGACTAGACAGGTGATGGCCTTAGAAGAGGGAAAAAGAAGTAGAGGACGTCCAACGGCCACCTGGATACCAACCATCTCGAAGGATAAGTTGACGATGGGCTTAACGCCAGAAATGACGCGATACCGCCAAGTGTGGCGAAATAGTATCAGGAGGACTGACCCCAAATAGGGAACAAGCAAGAGGAATGATTGATTAGAGGAAGACATAAAAACTAGGGGGTAATTAAAGGTTAAGTACGCGTATAATTATAGCTTATCTGGTCCTCTTTCTTGATATAAAACATTTGAACACTTTTTGTTTTTTCAAAAATTATATCTATTTTTTATATACATTTGTATACTTTGTTTTTAATTTATGTTTGGTTATATAGTTGGAAAATGTTTTTGCAACGAAGTATTATTATAACTATAGTAACCGGTAATTACCTTGTTCATACTCTAATCTCTTTGTACTAGCAAATAATTTTGTCACCTGAATGTGAAGATTTGTTAATAGCATATGTAAACTTATATCTTTAACTATTGATACTATTTGTCTGTAAATCTTCCTGTAAGCAAATAAATAAATAAAAAAAATAATCGATTATTATGGTATGTGTATGTGATAAGGTATACTAGAAAACGAAGAGTATAATATTACATTTATGAATATCGATAGGTGTATCAAGAGAGGAAGACAAAAAGATGAAAGGATTATGTAAAAGTTGGAAGATTAGTCGGACTTAGATACTACCAATGGGAATAACTGCCTCCGTGGTCTAATGGTAAAGAGCATTGGCTCTCGACACGGAGGTCGTGGGTTCGATTCCCACGGGGGACACCTAGTGAAATGTCACTTTGTGTGTTTTTGGTTAGGACATTTCAGGGTGAATCACCTTATTGTCTGAAAAGAAAAATGATTCCCTGCTTCGGATGGCACTTTAAGCTGTTGGTCCCGGCTACTATCTCTGGTGGTAGTAGTCGTTACATAAAAACCACGTAAGAGGCCGTAAGGCGGTCTGAAAAAACTCAGACACCAGGGCTCTGCCCACACGATAAGAAGAAGAATGGGAATATGAGCACTGAAATGGCGGCTAAAGGAGGACATATTTATCCGCGGTGAACGAGCCGAAGCAGGCGAAGCAATCGAATTTTATAATTCTTTGTATGAAATTCTATGACACCTTGCACACTTATCCGTGGCGAATCCGTCGAATCGTCAGAAGAATTAAAAGGAAATTCGTTTCGTTCGCCTCCTTCGTCGGGGATAGATATGCGTCCACCCTTAGAGATAAATGGAGGAAGACGACTTATTGCGCCGACTCCAAGTATTATGGGAAGAGAGCAAGATGATGAGATTGTGTCAATACTTGTAAACTCTCCGTTGATTTGACAAAGGGATATATCCAGACAGGTATCCAATGTTTACTCTACCTACAGATTACCAGAATATTACCCAGAAGTTGTGAGAACTTTGCTAAGCATCATTTAGTGTCGGCTCTACGAATAATTAACATAGTATAATTTGGCAATTCGTGCTATAATGTAATTCGTAGTCGGCCTCGCTAGGTCACTGGCACAATGATGTCACAAACGTGAAGCCACTCGGGGCAAATATTCCGCCCCGTGATACTGACTATTGACGAATGTGCGTCTGACAATTCACATTCTTTGTTTTCTATTTTAGCTTAATCACCATTTTTAGTTCCTTTTTCTACGTAAGAACAGAAGTCTCCAACTCCAGCTGCTCCACACTATAGTAACAAGCAAAGTAGAGCAAAACAAGCGTCGGTATCTGTATAAGGTCATGGGTACCTGAAGGAATGGATAGTCGTCGTCAGCCAGAGAGCTACTGTTGTGAGAGTGGAAGTTTATGCAATAGGGAGTACAGGCACACCCCAGACACTGCCTACAAAAAATATAAATTGACAAGATGACGTCAGCACATGTGAAAAGGAGTCCTAGGGCTGCAAATTTAGCTGCGTGCGGTACATGACTATTTAATACATAAAACGCATTGACACCCGTCTATTCAAAAAGTGTTTTTATTCTTGGTCCTGAGATTATATTCTCTTTGTTTCGAAAACATAAATTCTAGCGTGTTGTGTCAGTCTAGGATTCAGGTAACCGCCGAGGTACCCAGAGGGCAATAGAGGGGGTGAGGTAAAAAGTTGGTGGGAGGCAGGGAGTGCCCATACTGTATATAGTACTAAATACTCTTTCTTCTTCTGTGATACAGGGATCCTGTCGGCGAACCTATCGATGGTAAAACTTCTAGAATGTTCGTTTTGCCCGAACACCTGCACGAGAGAGGACCGAAAGCTACACTGGACGCTGTCAGGCTCGCCGAATATCTGGCCAGTAAAATATAGAAACACAACAGTAGAACAGTTGACACGAAAGAGGAAGAAACCTGAAATGTTACGTCTGGCTAGACTAGAGATACGCAAGGTTATGCAGAGGTGACTGCCACTGTTATTAAGAGGAACCCGAATAAGAAGATACTTTCTAAAGAGTACTGCACTATGAAGATTTTAGAAAAATCTACACCTAAAAGAGTTTGGTTCGGGGTATTGAGGTTTTTGTGAAATCCACGCGGACGAAGTCGAGGGCAAAAGCTAGTTTTGAATAAAGATACAAGTCATGTAGAAACAATTCCCTCTTCGAATGTCCTATGGAATGTCACTAGCTAATTTGGTGTTATTATAATGAAGAAATTAAAGCGACCAGTGGGACTATAGTCCAAGAGACGGCCTCGCCAGGTCACTAACTCATGAATCATGATGTCACTAACAAATATTCCGCCTCTACTCTAAGATTGACTAGAAGCGTTACTAAGAGACGTGGTTCGCATAATTGTGTGTTACTGGTCATTAGTAAATTTTTTGTTAAACCTCCTTTTATGAATGGTTGGCGTTAATTATAGTATCTACTCATTCTTATACTCTGACTTTGTGATGAACTATATTCCCCCAGGAAGTCAGAGATATTCTAATATTCAGAATATCTACATTTCACTGTGCCTAATGGACAAAAATTCATTTATTTAATTAATTAGGTAAGAGAAAAATTCAACGCGGAAATGCGGCCAGCATTATGGGCACCTTCGGGCCAGGTATGACCTGGGGCGAGCTTTTCGACTACGCAGAATTAGTGGTTTAAGTTTAGGGTAAGTTTTGTTTGTGCTTAGTATCTATAAAACAAAGGAAGAGATAATACGCATTCATAAAGTTCTAACCTTGTTAAATTTAATACACCAACATGCCTTAATATCTCGGAAACTAAGAATGATAGCTTATTCAAATAAAAAGTATTTCACAGACTATTTAATACTTCTTAAATTAATTGATAACATTTTTAGTTTTCATTTGTTTTCCTTAATTAAAATACATAAATACAAATACATCTATTCTAACGCAGACCAAAAATTAAAAATAACTATTTTTGTCCGAGATATAACATTTCGTCATTTTTTTGTGTATTTTAGTGATATAATTACCACATTAATAATAAATGTTGAATACTAAAAATTCAATTTCAAATATTATTGATTTTTAAACATGTTACAGCCATGTTGTGCTATTTCGAATCAAATTAAAGATTGAAAAATTTGTCTCGGGCGGGACTTGAACCCGCACTTTTCCAAACCGGGGAACTGCGTTATCCAATTTCGCTTACCCAGAGAACGAAATTTGCGAAAAATTTATTGATTTAATTTTTTTGATTTGGTGGCGAAATTGGATAACGCAGTTCCCCGTTTTGGAAAAGTGCGGGTTCAAGTCCCGCCCGAGACAAATTTTTATATCTTTAATTTGATACTAAAAATTCAATTTTCGAAAAATAATTTATTTTGTTTTTCGCCTTTTTTATTGACATTACTTTATAGCTACCAGATATTTTATTAATTTTAGTTGTAGTATTAAATTGTCTATAAAATAATTTTTATTTGAATAATCTATCATTCTTAGTTTCCGAGATATTGAGGTTTATGTTGTTGGTGACCCGTGGTGACCCGTTTTTATTGTTGTCGAGTGTAGTTTTAACACTGGATATGTAAACATGCTACAAAATTATACACCCGGAGTCTAAGTAAATTTATCATTTGCGATAAGTTTGACGCAAAGGTTATTACTGATATTTTAATAAAACAAAACATGATTTTTGTCCTTGACGTAAGATATTTAATTATTAATCAAATAATGATATTTAAGGCGGTTGCAGAGGGGTCAATTTTATACAAAACTTTGACGCACAATACGCGTAGACGGTATTAATATAAGTAACTTTGTATATAATGTCTAAGAAAATAAGGTGAAACTATTTTAAGGGGATGATCAGACCATCAAACTGAACAACTTCCTATATGGGATCAATATCGAAATCGCGAAAAAAAATCTGCTGTCCCATACATTTGAGTCGAGTTATGTTTGCAGATTTGTATGGATTAGCTGATTTTTTTTTCGCGATTAATATATTGGTCCTATAGAGAAAGCTGTTCAGTTTGATGGTCTGATCATCCCCTTAAAATAGTTTCAGCTAATTTTGTTAGACCTTATATATGGAAAAATAGTTTAGAAAATCTAGATGCCGCGTAACAAATAACATTTGCAATTTATAAAATAATTACGAAGATATAAAGCTTTGAAATTTTTCATACAAAATTTTAAAAGCTTTATATCTTCGTAATTATATTATAAATTGCAAATGTTATTTGTGGCGCGGCAACTAGATTTTCTAAACTATTTTTCCATATATAAAATATTACTTTTATTAATTCCGTCTACGCGTATTGTGCATCAAACTTTTGTATGGACTAAAACCACCTTATTCGTAAAGTGAGTAGGTTTTGAGTAAGGAAATATTGTGGAATACAGGATGTAAACTTAAATGTATCATATGATTAGGGACCACACAATTAAACAACTTTTACTAACTACAGGGTGAAATTGATATCATTAGCATTCTTAAGAGTCTACCCATCAAACTGAACAACTTTTACTATAAGAGCAAACCGATCGATCGGAGCGAAAAACAAAAATCTCTTGTTGCATACATTTGAGTCGAATAGGCACTGCAGTTTAGTATAAACAGCTGATTTTTTTTTGCTCCGATCGGTTTGCTCCTATAGTAAAAGTTGTTCAGTTTGATAGGTAGACTCTTAGTTTAAAGGGATGCTAATGATATCAATTTCACCCTATATGTGATCATCGAGGATCATTCAACATTGCAAAAAATCTTTGCTGTTTCATACATTTTGGTTGAGTAGCTATTGACTTTTTTTAAGGAACAGCTGATTTTTTCGTCACGATTTCGATGTTAGCCCATTCGATCAACAATGTTAGTCCCGTAAACTTCAGTTTGATGGTCTGATCATCCCCTTAAAAAGGAACGCATCTAATAACGAAATAACCTGCGTCCTATAAAACCCCTACATATTAAAAGTAACTAAGTATACTTATATTAAGTGTATAGATATATATGTATATATGTGAATGTATATTATTATTTTGTATACTTACATTTTTTACTGATAACTGCTCATTTTTAATCATTTTTTCTGGAAACACCGCCTACCTTTCTTCTTTTCACAGTTTCCTCTACCCTAAGGTTGTGTGGAAGAAATCGCGACCGCCTTATTATGTGCCCCTTGTATTTTTATTTCTGTATTTTACTGTTTATGTTTTGGTGTAAAATGTATGTACGGATCAGAGTGTTGGGCCACAAAAGGGACGGATGAGAAACGATTGCATGCAGCTGAGATGAGAATGTTGAGATGGATGTGTGGTGTAACTAGAATGGACAAGATTAGGAATGAGTATATTAGAGGAAGTTTGAAAGTAGCACCTATAACGGAAAAATTGCAGGGTAATAGATTATCGTGGTATGGGCATGTAATGCGGAGAGACGAGTGTCATGTTACGAGACGAGTGTCATGTTACGAGACGAGTGTTAAGTATGCATGTGGATGGCTGTAGTAGGAGAGGGAGGCCGAAGAAAAGATGGATAGATTGTGTGAAGGATGATATGAGTAAAAAAGGAGTGAGTGTTGAAACGACGGCTAAGAGAGATGAATGGAAGAGGATGACATATTGCGCCGACCCCAAATAATGGGAAATGGGCAAGACAATGATGATGATGTTTTGGTGTAAAATTAAGTATATTTGATTTATTGATTGACTTATAACTAAAATGTAACGATTGTCTTACAATTTTGGACAACAATTATGTTAATCCTGTATCCATGCCAAATCCGAATCTTATACGGTGCGGTACGTTATTGCTCAATTACGATTCTTCCATTGTTTTCAACAATCGCTTCAATCGGAATACATTACATGTACCTATCTGAACCATAAATTAATTGATGATCACTTTGATTGAATTTATTACCACTTAAACCATAGTATCATTAGTAGTCGGGGAAATCTAGGGATTTTTGTATGGAGTAGGTTGCATTAATTGCACACTAGGTGATAATATGGATTATAGTAGACACATATCTGAAAAACAGAAATTGTCAATAATCCCCGATTTTTGTATTGTGCATTATTGAAAAATTAAGACATTTACAAAACATTAAGTTTAGGTATGAACAAAAAAATGGGAAACTGGTGATTTTGTAAAGGAAGGCTTCATTTAATACGTTTTACTTATAACTATAGTAATCCCCGGTAAATATCGTAAATTTGAGTAGATATTTAATATTTTGTAAGTATTCCAAAATTATAACCTCAAAACTAAATTATTTACTGTTTCTTTGTACACATTAAATTTGTCTTCTGATAGTTAACTGTCTCTTTTGCTGGTATGTCAGGAGAAATATCTTCAGAAATAAGCTTGCCCTTTGTACATTTATATCGATTTTAAGGTATTTCTCAGGGTCCCCAGCCTATATAACCACGAAATCTCGACAAAAGTGTTATGAACTAACAGGAATAGTAGTTCAAACACCATTTACTAAAGTGTATTTAATGCAATCTCAAACCATATTTTTCCTAGACTATAGCATCGAGTCCCTGTGAGCCTAGCCTTTATCATCTCAGCCGATGGACGTCCACTGCTGGAAAAAGGCCAATACATAGGACAATACAATTGGGACTGCCGCGATTCTGTAGTGCTTCGAACATGTTTGCTGATGCGAGGATTCCTGACTTTTGTTGCTGTTGTTAGAGCACGAATTGCCTCTTTTTGGAACAGGCTGCGTGGCTTTGACGACAGTATATTAAGAGTGGTAAGCGAGGGTCTCAATAGCTCAATGTTCAGGTACTGGCTGTCTGACCAGGACGCGAATAAAAAATGACACCAAAGTCTATTTTTATATTCTTTTAATTTTTTTATGTACGTTTCTTTATGGGTTTTTTGCCTGTAATAAAAAGTTTTATTTATTTATTATTATTATAGGCCTCCCCCAAGAATCGCTACAACGACCGATCCTGCCCTCGTCCAACCGGTTCCCGCCGCTTTCACCAGGTCGTCGGTCCATTGTGGGGGGGCCTACCCATGCTGCGCTTTCCGGTACGCGGTCGCCACTCGAGAACTCTTCGGCCCCATCGGCCATCGGTTCTGCAAGCAATGTGCCCCGCCCATTGCCACTTTAGTTTAACAATTGCGGTATGTCAGATACTCTGCTTCTTCTGCGGATCTCTTCATTTCTGATTCGATCTCGCAGGGAAACTCCGAGCAAAGCCATTGCCCTTTGGGTGACTTTCAGCCTTTTAATGAGGCCTGTCGAGTGAGTGAGCGACCGTCTCTGTTCTATATGTCGTCACTGGCAATAAAGACTTTTCGTCCTAAGACACTGCGGTATTTGGGCCTAGCCTTAGATCAAAGTAAATGGAATGCCCAAAAAATCACATTTATATGAAGCACAGAAGCTAAGCGCCGCCGCGCCGTTGTAATGTTCGCGTTATACATTCATTGCTTTGATCGAAGGGCGAAACGAGATGTGTTTCTGTCTTTGTTTCGCATACCAAAATGTGTGTGCAAGACGACTTTTTCATTTTACTGCGTTGTGATGCATAGCATGCCCTACCACCTGAGTATATACCCCACACAGCGACAAAGCTTCTAAGGAACGCACAAAATGTTCACGTGACACGATCACCCATAGTTGGCGTGTAGGTGAACTTGTCCGTGAATGGTCACGCACACCGCGGCGCGTCTTGTGGTAGTGTACCTGTCGTTACGTGATTGTATTGATGTGCTTCAGACACTCAATCATAAAGGTTCAAGGCGTACGTAGGTAATACCGACTGCTCTTAAACGGCGAAGGAAAACATCTAACCAGCATTCTACGCTGAAAGAAATGCCGATGCGTATGTTGGAGTGTACCAATCCGTAAAGGGCACGCGTCGTTGAGTATCGCCCATACCATATCCTCAAGGATAGGCCTGTGCCCTGCAGTGGAACGTATATAGGCTGATGATGATATAATAGACAATCAACGTTGCTAAATGTTGCTCATTGTTGTCATGCGCAAAAAATTGCGTAACAAATAGACTTGAAACTATAAAGTAAACCTAAACAGATCATGTCAGACACCTTTTTGCACTACGTCATCCCAGGCATTTGAGACGAGACAATGACCTGTACTTCTTGTTTGATATATTTTTGCGTCAGAAAAGAAATTAGTGACAGGTGTTCGAAGACTATGTAGCCCAGTCATTTTACGGTTTGAGCCGGGACTAATTAGTAATTGATATTTTTTTCGGTATAAAATTGAAGAGCCAATTTGAGCCTAGAAATGTACCAAAATTACAAAAAAATCACGTCAGCAAAAGTTCCAATTTTAAAATTTAGCGATTATCTCATTCTGAAAAACGTGGTGGTAAATTTTTTTTTGCACATATTTAAGTCTTTACCATTATACATACTTCAAACATGGTGTAAATATGTTTGTGTACACACGGCGACACATCAAGCTACACAAAACCAACATAAGCTGGCCGCGCGACGTTATACGTTACTCGACCTACGCGCGGCCAGCTTATTTTGGTTTTGTATAGCATGATGTGTCGCGGTGCGTACTTAGAAGGTCTTGAAAAATAAATTCGTATTTTCTAATAAATACCTCATTTTTAAATTTCAATGCTTATTTTATTGCACAAAAATAATTTATATTGTTCAATCTAAGTCAAATGAGTGCATTGGTATTAATATTATTAATTTAAAAGCCTTCTGGGACACATAATTTTGATTTCTATGTTGCGTAGCGATTTTTTTTAATATGTTTTAAAATAAGTCTTTTTGTCACTAAATGGTGCCAGTTACAGTTTAAAAGTCCAATTAATAATTACTCCCTACCCCGCCTAACAACACTCCGTAAAATGACTGGGCTATATAGACTAATTTTAGTTGGAGAAATTAGACGGGATGCTTTATGTGACTCATTTCTTATGTCATATCAGAGATTTCTTAAGATAGCTTGACGTAAATCGTCTGTCGAATGACCTTGGCCTTAGTTAAAAGAGTTTCCACCATTTACTTTTTTAATTGGGTAATATTTAGCATATGCTCACGACTATATGCCTCGAGGGGGTAGTCAGATATATTCTTTAACCTCAGATCATCCATGTTTCACTAGTAGTACCGAAACTCTGTCAAGTGTGACAGGGAGTGAGCCCGTCGCTACTTATAATGGACAGCGGGCACAATACATGCCTCGAAATTGAAACATGCAGGTTTCTACCTTGAAAATGGTGTCATCTCTAAGTCAAAGAATTAAACGAGCTAGAGTTTCGCCATTTAGAAATTTAGTTACGAATCAAAATCTAAAAGTTGTTTCATCTCCTGTAGGTCTGGACCACGTCTGGACTAAGTACTAGTGGCAACCGACTGACTTACCATAATGTAGTAAAAACTGATAGTGTTGAAGTTCAGCGGTAGCAGCGGGTCTATGCTCGCGCGTTTTGTAGGGGGACTTACCCTAATTGAATTCGCTTTGAGAGTACGCGCGGCGGCAGGAGCTGGGACGCGCTCCTCCCGGCCCCGTACACCGCGCTCGATTGACCTGTCGCGACCGCTAAGCTTCACAACTATTCGATTGTTATTACATGACTTACGCATCGCTTACGATACGCCTAAGATTGGTTGCTTATCTCGGTGCCTACGCTACGCACGAGTGATGGAGAAAAACGGCCGTTTCCAAGACAATCAGTTATCAATTATCATCAATCAATACCACTCATAACCTGAGCAGTCTGGCACTAGTTCCATGTCAATAACCTGAACCCAGCCTAGACTTACTCGTGACTGTAAAATTAGCACCAGTCACTCGTACCTTCATTTTACTTCCAATTGGCCACAGACTAGCTTTTTTTAGGTTTTCTAGACGATGTTCTAAATATAGCTTTTTCACGGGTTCGCACTGCATTGCTGATCGTAAGCCGAAAAAAACGATTAGAAAAACACTGAACTGTTCGATATCTAACGATTGTAACTCATTTAATTCTACACCCTTTATTTTCCCATTTGACGAAGTGTAAGCAAATTTATGTTAATCGTAAATATACCTCTATCTACTCTATGCCTACACGAACAGCTCTAAACACAATGGAATAAAGCACTAATTGACAGCTATCTGAATGCTAAGTAATTTCACTCAACTTTTCTTTGTGAGTAAACCAATGTGTAATCTTTTACACTCAAACAATTTTAGCACATTGCCCATTTTTAGGTCTTTAAACTCTCGTTTCATTTGTAGACTAGGAGCTCGTGACTGTTTTGTTAAAAGGAAAAAAAATCGTACTCCTTACTCATACTCATGTCTCATTTTTAACCTACTTCGAAAAAGGAGGAGGTTCGGCTGTATGAATTTTTTTTTAATTTTGTTTTATCCTTGTTTATCGATATTTTCTTAAATTGTGGGCCAATTTAAAAAAAGAAGGTTTTCGGTTTGAAAGGGTAGTAAGTACACTCCCAAGGTGGTACCATTTTAATTTGGTGAAGATCTGAGGACGCGCTTCGGATCTACACAATAGAATTGAAAATTGAAACATTTGCTTCGTATCGATGAACCCTTTGCGTGTATAACTGACCTATCCAATGTCAACAGTAGGTACTAACTGCCGCATTTATAATAACTACTTAGTTTAAAATACCGAATAAACCGAAAAAAAGTTTTCAACAAAGTAAGACTTTTATTTTTTATTTTGCACTTTTTTACTTCTTATTTCAAATTTTACACGCTCCCTGAGGGTAGGCCTGTGACTTGCAGTGGGACGTATAAAGGCAGATGATGATTAATTAGTCTTTCTATAGAATTTCTTGGGGACATATACCTACCTAACATATTTTTTATGCACAAAAATATTGTTAGTAAGGACTCCTTAAAAATACAAGAGGAATACTTTCCCCAGCTCCTAAACTACGACGCAAATGACGACATTAATAGAAACAAAGAAGGTTGACCAACAAAAAGGTTTCAATAACCTCCACAGCTGTTAGACTACAAACACAAACCACGAAACACACCTCCTAACTCTTATTCGAACGTAATAAATATCAAAATCACTTGACTCGTTAACAAACAAACTATAGAAAAAAAAGACAGTGGTTTTGGCAGCCACAGGTAGGTACAATAGATGAATAGTATGGAAACATAGTTTAGTTTATTTACATTTGGTTAAGTGCCACACAGAACGGCCAAGTATTGACGCTTTCGAAATGTGCTGGCGATTTTGCTAAATTACTCTGGGGGTCATTATTATTTATGTATATCAGCAGGTATTTCACGTGCCGTAGCCCGGACCTTTGGAAGGCTTGCGTGGGGACACATGTCCAACACGTAGAGGCCCCTTCGAAACATTTTTATCTAAATGCAATGGGATACAACAATCGTGAATCTAGCCCTGAATGCATTATGCAAATACACTCAAAGAGTATTGTGAGGACAGAATTTTACTCCGGTTATGGGGGTGAACTGGGTGGGCCAGGAAATCTGGGATATTGCGGAGAAATTCGGAATGTCTGAAGTTTGCCCGAAATGATAGACGGTGACTTGTCAACTCATTTGATAGGCCCCTCAAAATTGCCGCTCGAAAGGCGGCAACATCTAGTGAGCGGCTAAGGTTGTAAAGAGGTGAATCTGCGGGCGCCAGTTCCCGGTGCTAAGCGCACCAGTCAGCAGGCACCCGACGTTATGACATTTTACACTTCCAACCAGGAGCATAGGTTCCGCTCTTGCAACTCCACTCCTGGCCGTCCGGTTAAGGGAAGACCGGAGGTGAGGGTCAAATCAATCCGGGCCCTCTGGAGAAACGGATCCGTGGTGTCGCCACTCACCAACAGCTTATTATTCTTGTTTATTGCTTTGACCTTGAACAGGTCTTTTGTGATCGCCACTATATTAAAGTTCAATGCTTTCAGTTCCTTTAGTAATTGTAGGGTTTCTCTAGCAGTGAAAGTTTTAAGCGAACTATCAACGCAACCATTCGTGAACCAGCTCGCCACGCGACTCCTAGTTATACATATACAGGGTGTAACAAAACACCCTAGTAATATATAAAGGGGTGATTATTTAGACCATCAAACTTAAGAGGCTATGTGAAAAAAATAGGATTCTTCAAAGCGTCATATATCATGAAGTACTAACAGTAGGAGTATGATTAGCGGATATGTGTAAATTGAACATATGATTGAAGTTTTGACAAGAGCCAAAACACGATTAAGACACATTTTCTCGATAGAAAAACAAGCCAAAGTATAGCCTCTTTATCGATAAACGCTTGGAACTGCTAAACGGTGAATAATAGAAACGCGAGACTTGATTTGAAAAAAAAGAGATTGATATTTTACATATTTTGATTAGAGCAGAATTGAACTTACATAATTAGTACAATCACAATTAAATAAAATTTGTTTTACGCTTGCGTCGTTTCAAGCGCGCGCGCCGCCCCATCTCTTTCTCTCGCATCAGGCAGTAATATAAGCTATCACACGCCCATTTCGCTTCAATTATTTTTCGACATAGGCCCTTAACAACTTCCACTATGAAGCCGAATTCGAAATCGCAAAAAAATAATCATATAGACTTAAATGTGTGGGACATCCGATTTTTTTTTTTTTTTTGACTTTGTTTCTAGTGAAAATTGTTCAGTTTGATGGTCTAATATTTAGACTCTAAAGTTTATACCATCAAAATGAACTTTAAGATTAGGTAATTTTAATATTTAACGGGATTGTTTAGATTCTAAAACAACTCTTTAAATATTACTAGTGTTTTGTTACACCCTGTAGGTGACATAACTAGTTTTTGTTACATACAGTGAGACGAAATTGTAAAAAAAAAACAATTAAGACCATAGAGATCTAGAGAGATGCCAACCAACGGCAACACGCTGAGTACGAAACCGAGTGTCGCATTACCATCAGTACCACGCGATACAAAGTATTTTGTTAGCTTGAATATGCTCATTATCCATTGCGGTATCAGAACTCAACGTTCGAATAATCTTTAGTACTACGCAAGCATTGTAAACTATTTACACATAATATCTCGACTAGCTTTCAGCCTCATAATATATTGAATCCTTACTGTCGCGAGCAATGTGTTCCGTTTTTGCGCATATTGCTGCGACACTGGCCCCGCCCCCTTTTCACATCTTCCTTTAGTTTTTGTGATCTGTGATTAAGACCATCAAATGTCTGCTTTTCTAGTTCTTGTTATCGTTAGCAATGAATTTCATATACAGGGTGTAAGAAAAAGTATCATTAACCTTTAAACCACATATTTAAAGGTTAATGATTCTTTTCCTTACACTCTGTGTAGAAAATGGCGTATTAAAAATATTTTTGATTTTAAACAGTTAGGTTAAACAACAAACTCTTGATTTCACTCCTGGCCTCCCAAACAAAACGGAAACCAAACATCTAAAATTACAAACGAATAAATGTTTTAAAATCATGTATGTGCCGAATATTTGGAAATTCAAAAACGGTATTATATTGATATAAATCCCTACTTAGTCAATGTCTCGAAGTCAAGTCCAAAATTTAAATATTTTGAAATTCATACATAAAATCTAGAAGTTTCAGTTTCCGAAAAGGATTTATTTCCACAGTTTACATTCAAAGTTTATTATTGGATTTACCCAGCGACTTCTGCACAAATTCTAAACTACCTATGTTCTTTCCTGACAGACGAATTTCTGCATCAGTTCTCGAGCGGAAAAGAATACGGCATTTTATACCTTCATTAGATTTAGTCATTTGCTTTCCATGTGACAAAAGAATTTTAAGCGTGGTAGAACATCATGAAACCCTGCTAGGGCACTGCAAATTTATCCTAACAAAATTAGTACATTTTCCAATAAAAAAAAAAACACACAAACAAGATTTTCATATGACAGATATAGAAAATCTTCAAAGAGTGGGAAAGGCTTTTGAGTAAGATTCACATTATTAAATAAATTTATATAAATGTTTATTCTTCTCCACACAGTTTACAATAACAAAATTTTATGTGGAGACTGGTGCTAGTGCTAGAAACTAGGAATTGTGCTACAGCCACCAGGCCTCCATCCAGACGTAATTGAAACTCAGAAGATCTTAAACAATCATCATCATCTCATCCAACGAGTTCCCGCCGCCTTCACAAGGTCGTCGGTCCACCGTGTGCGGGGCCTACCCACGCTGCTCTTTCCGGTACGCGGTCGCCATTCGAGAACTTTTCGGCCCCATCGGCCATCGGTTCTGCGAGCAATATGCCCCGCCCACTGCCACTTCAATTTAGCAACTCTTTGGGCTATGTGAGTTACCCTGGTTCTTCTGCGGATTTCTTCATTTCTGATTCGATCTCGCAGAGAAACTCCGAGCATAGCCCTCTCCATTGCTCTTTGGGTGACTTTCAGCCTCTTTATGAGGCCTTGAGTGAACGACCACGTCTCTGTTCCATATGTCATCACTGGCAACACACACTGATCGAAGACTTTCGTTTTAAGACACTGCGGTATTTGGGACGTGAACATACTACGTAGCTTCCCGAACGCTGCCCAATCGAGTTGGATTCGACGGTTGATCTCTTTCTCGAAGTTGGACCTACCTAACTGAATAGTTTGACCTCGCAACTGCACCGTCACGATACAGTATCGTTCCATCAACACCTACGCTCAAAAATCATTTGTTTGATATGTCTGTAAATCTTTAAAAATGCCACGTAAGACATCAAAAAATCACTAGATCTTGTGAAAAAGCCTCTGAAAGCGGCAACACTCTATGTGCGGAATGTAATTCTGAATCAGGTTTATTCCGTATGTATGTGGCGGACCTTATTCCACTAAGCGTGCCCAATGATGATTGGGGTTGTTGATGATGATGAATGAAAGTTAAACACATTGCCGGTCAGAATGATAAAACTTAAGGTCGTAATAACTAATCATTTGGTAATAGATACATTGTGCAGTCAGCCAGTGAATCATGTGGTAAAGGTTAGTACTGACTGAGGCATTTAACTTTTTAGCCAAGAAACTTATTACATTCAAAAATCGACACAAACTTTCACTTTCTTACAAATAAGATTTTAAGGTGGTTTCAGTCCATACAAAAGTTTGACGCACAATACGCGTAGACGGAATTAATAAAATAAATATTTTATATATGGAAAAATAGTTTAGAAGATGTAGTTGCCGCGTCACAAATAACATTTGCAATTTATAAAATAATTACGAAGATATAAAGCTTACAAAATTTTAAAAGCTTTATATCTTCGTTATTATATTATAAATTGCAAATGTTATTTGTGACGCGGCATCTAGATTTTCTAAACAATTTTTCCATATATAGTTACTTATATTAAAACCGTCTACGCGTATTGTGCGTCAAACTTTTATATAAAATTGACCCCTCTGCAACCACCTTAAAGATAGAAAAATTCAGATGTCAATAATTCTGCGAGAAAGGAATACACCACTGCATGGTTACCCATGTGAACGTATGTTACATTTATACAGGGTGAAATTGATATCATTAGCATCCTTTTAAACTAAGAGTCTACCCATCAAACTGAACAACTTTTACTATGGGAGCAAACCTAGCGGAGCAAAAAAAAATCAGTTGTTGCATACGTTTGAGTCGCGAACTCGCGCGTCAAAATTGCAGTTTAGTATGTAACAGCAGATTTTTTATTTGCTCTGATCGGTTTGCTCCCAAACTAAAAGTTGTTCAGTTTGATGGGTAGACTTTTAGTATAAAAGAATGCTAATGATATCAATTTCACCCTGTACATAGCGGATGTCAATAGCTCAGGCAGGTTGTTCCTGCCTTTCATGGCATTAGCTGCACCTACTAATACGCCTAGCCTACTATTTTAACATTTAGTTCACCGATATTTTATTAGAAATCCGTCTGTAAATATTAATAATAAATAATAATAATAAATAACGCTCACAGGCACATACATTGTAATGATCCCAAGCAAGCACTAATAGGCTGTTTATTATGGAAACCATACAACAACGGCACAAGCATATAAACATCCATGACCGAACCGGGATTCGAACCCAGGACCCTGGTTTGGCAGTCCGGTGTGGTAACCATTACACCAACCGGGTCGTCGTTAGGTTATATATGTACAGGGTCCAACTCAATAGCTGACGGTTTTTAAGAGGATAATCAGTCCATCAAACAGAACAACTGTTATAATTGGAACAACTTTGAAATCGCAAATAATAATCAGTTGTTTCATAAATTTTAGTCGAGCTATTGACATTTCCTATGGAACCCCAGATTTTTTTCTCTCGATGTTGGCTCTATAGTGAAAGTTGTTCAGTTTGATGGTCTAAACCACACCTTTAAATATTACCATGGTGTTTTGTTACACCTTATTCTGTCCCTAAGCAAAGCTCTGAATTATACAGTCAGTAGGTACCATCCTTAGAGGATCAGTTTAGCATGGGCGTAATAGAAGTGATGTCATTATGTCGCAGACAGCTGTGAGTCAGAGGAATGGAACCCGTCCTGAAATTGAGGCAGTCTTTAGGTCAACGTTTTTGTTTCAATTTTCCTGGAGTGCGATTTTTGAATCTCACTCGCTGAGCTAAACAGTCGAAAATGTCAAAATTACTATGGAGATATGCATCTTTCTACTGCTGATTTCACTTTCAAAAATCATGCTCCAGGAGTGCTATTTTTGAAGGTCAAATCAGCAGTAGAAAGATGCGTATCTCCATCCATTTTCAACTACTGAGTTCAACGTGTGAGTTTCAAAAATCGCACTCCTGGTACCCATTTGAAATAATCTGACAGAATTGACCATTACCTTTCATCCTCGAATCTTCTGACTACAACCTGGTATTCCCAATCTTTATACGATGACAAAATAGTTTAAAAGTTAAGCCCTATTTGCATGTCCATAAGTCATGATTTGTTTTGACGTTTCAGATAGACGTGTTTCCCACGACATCCAGAGGCCATCCAGGAATTGACCCATGAAGGAACTGGTAAAAACTGGTTTTGATTGACTTAAAGTGGTATTGTTCTGTATTAGGAGAGTCCACAGTCGTGTTTAACGGTTGATATTTTTTGAGCTTAGTACCAAAATTGGAAAGTTTGGCTTTTACCTTATACAAGGTGCAACAGAAAGGGTTGCTCTTGTCATTATTCATTTCACAAGGTGAGGCCGAGGCTTAGTTATAACACTGTGATCATTGCTGGTCTGTGGTGTTCACCCCATGCGCGCCCATATTTTTACCCATACCTCCGAACTTATGGTATTTTTTCGTTCTCGGATCTGCAGGTTTCCTTGTTAAGATTTTCGTTCACCGCCGAGCTGGGATAGTGACAAATACAAACGGAGGTACATATATTTCGGAAAACTTGGTGGTACAGGCCAGGAATTGAACCGCCACCGTCTCGTGATCAAGTAACAAGCTCTCTTCCGTATCACTGCTCAGCGGTACCCTAAAAACAACAGGAAAATTTGACTTTTATTGCCACAGTACTGTAATTTTCGCATCATCGATAACTATACCTATATGGCAGTACAATCTTAACTGTAACAACATAAAATTCTGAGAATTCTTGAGTGTGCTGAGCTTCAAGAACATACGTATACTTCAATCCAAATAAGGACGACAAGATTTTCCGATTCCTATTTAGCTTTCTGGCCAATTCTGATTACCAAATGTATTATATTTATTAGAAAGATATACTATCCGACATATCTTGGACGGTGCAAAAGCTGTTTTAAGAATAAGTGAGAGTTCTGTCCCTGTTTCTTAAAATTTCGTTGCTATTTGTTTGTAAGAACTAACATTAAAAAAAATACAAGACTTATTAAAATGTTGTTCATATAACGAATCTGTAGAAACGTTCTTCTTTAAGGTATTGCTTTCACTGACTTAACATCTTGCATAAGGACAACACAAGCTATCTTGAAGACAATCTGGATAAGGTAAATAAACAAATTCGCACTTAATAAGAATCCTTTATGGCCTCCGGTCAGTCAGTTCGGCAGGTAGAAACGAGGAGGCACCGGCGGGTGACGGGAAATACGCGGCTGGCCTTGACAGAGACGTCGAACTTGCCTCGGAATGCAAACACAGCCAGCCACTTGCCGAAAATGAAGTGTAAATGCGCAATTTGCAGATAAAACTTCTTTGGGTTTGTAGATCAACGGATGAAATTGACAAGAAAAGTAGAAGGAGAGCATTTAAAACTTTCTTATAGGCACTTATTAAGAATGTATTTTAATCAGCTAACACGTCAGGTCTAGCTCGAACAAATCAATCTTCTTCTTATCGTGTGTGCAAGCCCTGGTTTCAGAGTTTTTTCAGACCGCCTTACGGCCTCTGACGTGGTTTTTATGTAACGACGACTACTACTACCACCAGAGATAGTAGCCGAGACCAACTGCTTAGCGTGCCATCCGAAGAACGAAATCATCTATCTTTTCAGACAATCAGGTGATTCAGCCTGCAATGTCGCGAAATGTCATGAAAAACGCACAAAGTGACTTATCAATAGGTGTCCCCCGTGGGAATCAACAAATCAATAATAAATGAACATATTTTCAGCCAACCGGTACTCTAACCTCTTCCTCCATGTTGCTATAGGTATAGCTTAATTTTCTTTATGTATAGAGGTAGAGAATGATTAAGTATGAAGAAACGTGTGGATCCTTAGACAAAATCCTCATCACATCAAACTCGGTAAAACACAGGATTCGGACAGAAAGATAGACAAAATTAATTTCGCATTACGCGTGGAGTGGATGACTAATGAAAATTCAAGAAAATGTGTCAGAATCGTAGCAGGTGGCGATCATTTGTCTCTGCCTACCCCTAATGGGAAAAAGACTCATACCTCATGCATTCCTAATACTAAGAAAAAATATTTCGCTAAAACCATACTAAGTAAAGTACCTAATACCTGTTCTTTATCCACAATAATTGCAATTAGAATGTAATTGCTCTTTAATACATAACAACATCCAAACTACAAATATACTACAAGTAGTCTGAAGTAGGCACACAAATCACATATGGGTGTTAATGTGTTAATTTTACCTGGACGCGAATTTAGAAGATGTGCCCTGTAACAGTTTTACACCTGTCCACTAAGTACTTTGTCCTCATGCACCCAAATACAGTCTAATTTGAGGATAAGGAACTAGATGGGAAAGCCTATCGTGGTTTTCAATGAGATAAAAGGCCCGGGATCATCATTTTTAAAGTTAAAGCTATTGAACTTACCATATTATACAGGGTGAAAATGATATCATTAGATTCCTTTTAAACTAAGAGTCTTCCCATCAAACTGAACAACTTTTACTATGAAAGAAAAACGATCAAAGCAAAAAAAAAATCTGCTGTTCTATACTAAACTGCAATGCATACTCGACTCAAATGTATGCAACAGCTGATTACTTTTTTGCTGCGATCGGTTTGCTCCCATAGTAAAAGTTGTTCAGTTTGATGGGTAGACTCTTAGTTTAAAAGGATGCTAATGATATCAATTTCACCCTGTATACAGACGTCAAAAAACCACAACTTTAGGAATTGCAAAATCTCCTATTCCAATCAGAACACCAAATCTCTGCTCAATTATGTAGTATTTAAATTGGAATAAGAAATATGGATGCTCATTTTTGGTCTTTCAATGTGGAATAATTCGTGGAATATTTTCTTTCGTGTCGCTTGCTATTGAATATTAACCTCTTTTCAAACCTAACATGGCTAAAAGTTTGGCATACTAATTGCTCACATTTACTATACCGACCACAATATAAGGTGGTTGGTAGTTTTGGGAATATTTTACGTAAGCATTCTCTCTAGTTCCATCATGGAACTGTTCAATGGATTTAGTCAGAATGATAAGTATGTTTTCTTGTCACCTTTCATCAAGAATCTCTTAGATATGGTCGTTTTTTTGGCCAATACAACGCAATCTTCTTTAATGTGGTTTCAGTCTATCCAAAAGATTGACGCACAATACGCGTAGACGGAATTAATAAAAAAAATATTTTATATATGTAACAATAGTTTAGAAAATCTAGTTGCCGCGTAACAAATAACATTTGCAATTTATAATATAATTACGAAGATATAAAGCTTTTAAAATTTTGTATGAAAAATTTCAAAGCTTTATATAATTATTTTATAAATTGCAAATGTTATTTATTACGCGGCATCTAGATTTTCTAAACTATTTTTCCATATATACAAAGTTACTTATATTAATACCGTCAACGCGTATTGTGTATCAAAGTTTTGTATAAAATTGACCATTCTCCAACCGCCTTAAGCAGGTACGTCGTATCTTTTCCTGTCTTTTCTTTTTCCACCGGGCGATATAAAGTCTTATTCTGTTTCTTCTGTCAAGTCGTGACACCGAGAAAGCTATATTCGCTTACGAAGCAGTAAATACGCTCTCTATGTGCGCAAGAAGGAAGGTAAGGATATGACACGGCTATAACAGGGTGTAAACTTAATTGCGGGATGCTTCCGACCATCGAGCTGAATAACTTTTACTATGGAAAATAACGTTTACTACAATATTGTACTCGAGAAAAAGAAATTAGTTGTTCCATATAAAATATCAATAGCTAAAGCTACTCGACCTAAATGTATGGAATAGATGATTTTTTTTTTTTTTGCGTTTTAAATTTTGGACCCATAGTGAAAGTTGTCTAGTTTGTTGAGCCTGTAGTCTGAGGAGCTACACAACATTGAAAACTGTATAACTTATTATTCATCTGTGACTGTGCCTCGATCCGGAGATGAAACTCCATGAAGTCATATTAAAGCTACCTCCTTTTCTTATCGCGGAAGGAAGGACTTGATCTCATCAGCAATTCAAAACGATTTCACATCTTATTGTAATTATAAAAGAATTCTTAAACGTTTTAATATGCTCGTTAGTTTTATATCCAATAATAAAAATGGTAGTAAGTGTGAAATGGTATACATTTAACACTTTCCATTAAGACACGATTAAACTCGTATTAGCACAGATGGCATTAAATGGGTTCTTAATTTTATTATTGTGATGCCGTATCGTACGCAGAACCTGAACATGGATTAGGGTCACCAGGCAAATATTTGTTTGAGTACTGGCAGACCACAATAACTCTTATATAGTTTTTAATATTTTCTAGTGAAAACCCTTTAGAGACAAAGCTTCATACAATGGCACTACCACATATCACAAAAACTAAAGGGAGATGTGAAAAGGGGCGGGGCCAGTGTCGCAGCAATATGCGCAAAAACGGAACACATTGCTCGCGACACTAAGGATTCAATTTGTTATGAGGCTGAAAGCCAGTCGGGATATTATGTGTAAATAGTTTACAATGCTTGCGTAGTACTAAAGACTATTCGAACGTTGAGTTCTGATACCGCAATGGATAATGAGCACATTCAAGCTAACAAAATACTTTCTATCGCGTGGTACTGATGGTGATGCGACACTAGGTTTCGTACTCAGCGAGTTGGTTGGCATCTCTCTAGATCTCTATGGGGACTACCATAGATATACTACCACAAGGCGAGGCGTCTTGCAGGGCTTGAAACCGTACCGAAAGTACAGGTTCTGGTGATGCGACACTAGGTTTCGTACTCAGCGAGTTGGTTGGCATCTCTCTAGATCTCTATGGGGACTACCATAGATATACTACCACAAGGCGAGGCGTCTTGCAGGGCTTGAAACCGTACCGAAAGTACAGGTTCTGTACCGGTATTTAACGGTTCTAGCTATTTTGGTACTTGCATGGGCGCCGGTTCCAAAATGGTAAGGTGTGTTTAGTTGGTTGTGGTTGTAACCAACTTTTTTTTTTCTTTTTTATTTATTCTTTATTTTCCAATAAGTAGACCTTACATATTTTCCTCTCATCACTCTTCCGAATTCCTCATTAATTAATCACACATACATGCTACTTTCTGAAAACATGTAGCACCTAATCAAATTAAAGATTGAAAAATTTGTCTCGGGCGGGACTTGAACCCGCACAAAATAGAAAAGCACAACATGGCTGTAACATGTTTAAAAATCAATAATATTTGAAATGTAGCACCTACTAAATAAGTAAGTATAAAATTATTAAAATATCAAACAAGAGTGCAGACAAAACAGTGCAAATTAATGTGCACGTGTAAGATATACTATGCCGGCATCGACCTGGCCGAAGGTTGTTTAACATGCCACTACTTCTTATATAACACGTAGACAAACTCGGCCGCGGCTGCGGTTCAAAATTGCACTGTTGTGTGCATACCTGGAGATTGTTTTCTTTTTGACCGCACCTAAATTAGGGAACCGGATCTTATGGAAAATAGTTACGGGAGATTTTCTATGAAACTATTTCAGAGAGCGCCGGTGGCGCATCGCGGAGCGATTTGGGCACTTGCAGCTGGCCCACACAGAGTGCAGCTGCAGGCCACTGCGGCTACCGTGCCGGACTGCATCTAGTGTGACTTTAATATCATTAATAATTCTATTCTATTTTTAAAAAATGGCTGCCATCTTGGTAATGATTTTGCCAATATCTAGTTTAAGGAGCAATTAGTGCTTGACATTGTACGGTAATGGATATGGCGATCTCAAAGCCCTGTTTTTATACAAAAACAAACACCCGAAACCGCCATAAAATGGCGGAGCCGCGTGGTTACTTAAATCGCGAGCCGAACGAAAGACGTCTACTTGAGAGACCTCTAGCCACGCGACTCCCTATAATTAATAATAATAAATATGTTTTAACTGAAACTAATTTACTATCCACTATTCACTAAGGGGGCGCCGAGCCTATTGAGCTGCCTAGATCATATTTTTTTATTACTAAACAATTAAACAGCATTTCCAAAAAACAAGAATGTCACATTGTATTGTAGTCATTGCTGATTTTCAATTTATCGGGTCACTGCGAATTCGTTTTGATAATGTTTGTAGCTATTATCTTTAAAACCGTTTCAAGCATACAACATAATAATCCGTAGGCTTAGACTACTTATGTAGGGACTAGTTACGCGTGTCATTCTACTAACAAACATTTCTGCCACTTTTTGCGGGGGGCGAGGTAACATGAAATCCGCAACTTTGGATTTTATTCGCATAACTTTAGATTCTAATTTTGAACGTTAAAAATCATGAAAAGTAGTCTCGCGTGAACCCCAAACGTTCTAAGTTCGAAATTATTGTTTCGCAATTATAGGCTGTCTCGTTTAGTGATAAGGTATAAAAATGAATGTAAATGCACATAATTAATTGATCTTATACCGTGGCAGAGGGGAAATGCTACCGCAAGGTTAGTCCTTATAATAAATAGTCAAAGTCCGTAGATAATGTTGTCGATAAATTGAAAGCCAGTCAGGACTACAATGTGACATTCTTGATTTTTGAAAATGTTGTTTAATTGTTTAGAAATTAAAAAAAAACGATTGAGGCCAGCACAATAGGTTCGGTACCCTCTGAATGTTTTATTAACTATTCCACTCTTCAAAACTGTTTTAATTGAAACTAATATTAATGACACTAATTTACTAACCACTCAAAAAAAAATCAATTTTTCTTAAATTTTTATCTACATTCTTAAATAATTCCTAATTCCACGCCTTCGTGGTTGATTGATAAATGGCTTGATTGATGAAATAACCAAACTTTAGTTAAACAAATTTTTTTAGCAGATACGGCACACTCATACATAACTCAAAAGGGAATTTTACGAGCAAACTTGATTTTTACGATTTGTTAACGTCTTGTCGTGGAATATAAATATAAATCAATTAGAGGTATCGAAGGTCATTTGGAGGTATCATATTAATTAGATATTATAAATGTTAAGAGCCTACCGAGCCTATTGTGCTGCCCTCAATCGTATTTTTTTAATTTTTAAGCAATTAAACAACATGTCCAAAAAAACAAGAATGTCACACTGTAGTCCTGATTGCCTTTCAATTCATCGAAACATTACGGATTATTATGTTTTATGCTTCTAGCTATTATATTTTACCAAAAGTGGCAACTTTTGGTGGTTTTAACGATAAACATTATAAAAATCCCGCAGTGACCCGATAAATAAAAAATCCGCAAGGACTACAATGTGACATTCCTGTCACTCTTCTTCAATAGTTAAGAAATAAAAAAATACGATTGGGGGCAGCACAATAGACTCGGTGCAGCCTTAAAGTATCATCGAATTCTGACAATTAGGTACCTAAAGTTTACGCCTACAGTACGCGCGGGCTTAGGCGAGTACATCGACTCTCTAAGTAAAAAAAAACTATTCTTATACAGGGGGATCTTAATATGCTGACACTTTTTTAAAGGGGTGATCAGACCGTCAAACTGAAAACATTAGTATGAAAAACCGCTAAACAAAACACCCTGTATAATTTCTTTCTCTAGAAAAGATATCGGTGATAAAAAATGTTCTATATTAAACAGCCTATTAGTGCTTTCTTGGGATCATTACAATGTATGTGCCTGTGAGCGCTATATTATTACTGTCAAATTTTTTTTACTGTCAAATATTAAACCCCCTTTCAAACGTAGTTATGCCACCTATAGGGGGGCTCTTAGACCACTTCTGCCCAGTGTCCTTTTCCATTCAAATTAAAAATTGTTCCAAATTCAAAATTCATAATGTTTTTAACTATTCGTAGACAATCTTTTGTTTCTAACAAAGAAAATTTTGCAGTATGCAAAATCGGAACCACAGATGTTTCAAAAATCAAACAAGAGGTTTTTGACCTCTATTTAATATTAAAATTCACAGATAGTTAGTGGTAACACTGAGGCGGGGCACTAACTATTCATTCATAGTAATTATAGGCAATTTGGCTACAAAAAATTTAAGTATAAAAAGGATTTGCTAAATAGTGGTTCCATTAGGTCGTAAAAAAAAGTTTCATAACAGTAGGTGTTGTGTTATGCCGGCACTACATTCTCGCCGAGAACAGCCAAGAACGAGAGTGTGGATGCCCTTCATTGTTCTCGTGGCATCATAAGCCGTAGTAATTTTCGCGAGAACTTCTTCTCGCGAGAATGAAGTTCCTGCTTTATATTAGGCGACTAACTTTGAAACGAATTTCTTTTCTTCGAACTACGAATGTGGGTATGTTTGACACTTCATTCAATCCAAAACCTTAAGAAGACAGCTTTTTTACATACAAATGCATTCCCTTGTTTCCTCCCTGGATACTGAAACTAGATAAAAAAAAAATTACCACACAATCTATGTTACCTCTGCTATGTCCCTATGTTTTGCTTTTTTGCATTAATTAATTACTGTAAGAACTAGAGACCTTCGAAAATGACAAATTTTACCGCCCGTTCTCAGACATCCAGCAAATAAATTTGACGAATATAAACAACAAAAGCAAAACGTACAGACATAGCTAAAGTCTTTCTCATATTATTCTTGAAAGAATTATTAAAATCGGTTCAGTTTTGAATGAGGAAACAGGGGCATACGAAGTGCTGATTTCGTCGATTTTATGTAGGTAAAATCGGTTCAAGCTACAGTTGTCTTTTTTCGCACTCTATTCAGCGGGGTGAATGGATGGGATCGGACAAATACGTATACAGTCGGAAAAGTGACCTATTCTCAAAATTTCCCGCCTATCATTTTAGTTTAAGATCTGTATGGAAATGTTAAGGCAGTGTAACTTGCAAATATACATTCTAATTTTAACGAAAACCTGGCACAGATTGTGTTTAAAACTTTAATTAACTTTAATTGGTTAATATTCAAAACATTATAATGAAACTTCTTTTGTATGGAGCATGTTAAAGGGCATATCCTCTAGAAAGATAGTTGGAAGTGGCATGGTTTCTGACTACCCCCAAAGGTATTATGGTCGTCAGTTTAAGCGTAAAATGAAGAGATAATTCTAGTAAAACTGATTAGAATCAAAACGGTTACTTAAATATTTCATCTTATTGGATACCTATGGAATTCTAAAAACCACTAACATATTCTTTCACAAATGATTCCAGACGATCTAATAGGAATAACTGGCCAAGTGAGCGAGGTGTGTACTCGCACATAGAGGGTTCCAAACCTAATGTTACCGTAAGAAGAGATGTGAACAGTAAGTATATTTATCTTTTCTGCTTGCACTCGACTTGTGTAGGTACGAAAACAAGCGTTGTTCGGAAAGCGCAAAGTAGCAGCGAACATATTATCATTTAAAGTTTTTGGTTATACAATCTCATTAGTAATTTACATGAAAAAAAAAACAATAATTTGTCTTTTGCATGTAATGGCAAACACGTCAAAAATTTTCATCAAAAGTGGCCAGCTACTTTATAACTTTGGGACTAAAAACTTTTTTATTCTTTTTTTAAAACTTATTTTTTTTTCAAATCCAATTTTGGTTACAATCTCATTACAATTACAATACAAAAAAAAACATTAATTTTGTTTTCCGCATTTAATGGCAGACACATCAAAACATTTCAACAAAAGTGGCCAGCAACTTTATAACATTGGGAGTCTGGGGTAAAAACTTGTTTCATTCCATCTTTTTTTTTACAGCGAAGCAAAAAGGGAGGGTTATGATTTTGATCGGTATGTATGTATTTAAGAACAGTGAATATTCATTTTTACCAGTCCAAATAATAAAAATATTAGGCTTGATTATCTTGCTTATCACACTATTTTCTATTTCTTTTATTCTTCATTTAATTCGGTATGTCCGGGTAGGAAGACAGGTTTATCATTTTCCGGGGTTCGCTGAAGTTCAATGTGATGGTGACAGGATGGTAGGATGGATGCGAGGAGTTTGTTGTGGGGATCAGTGATTATTTTTTTTTTATTATTATAGCCTTTTATTTCCTTTTATCAAATTACAATACTATAAGTAAATTAATAACAATTACATTTCATTTCAGGCATGCAAAAAAATTTAATTTAGATAAATTATTAAATTATTATTAAGTTACATTACATATTTTAGTTATTAAAGGACCTCTCATCGAGTAAAGGCCTCCTCCATATTTCTCCAAATGTTTCTTTCTTTTGCTTTTAAGAACCAGTTCTTCCCAGCTATTTTGTTTACTTCGTCTGCCCATCTCTCTTTCGGTCTTCCCCTTTTTCTTTTATTGGATAGTCCTGCCCATACAGTCACTTTTCTTGTCCATTTGTCTTCGCTCATGCGAGCTATATGACCAGCCCACTTCCACTTAAGTCTCTTACAGTGTTCTAAGGCGTCTATGACATTTGTTGTTTTTCTTATATCTGTACTTCTTACTCTATCTATTCTTCTCAAGTTCAAAATACTTCTTTTGTGTGGTTATTATATATCCAGGTTTGACAGGCATAGGAGAGACACGGTAGTATGCAGGAATCCAGAACTTTTTTCTTTAGCTTTACAGGTAGGTTTGATTTCAGTACTTCTTTATTGCTCCAGAATTTGTTCCATGTAAGGTTTATGCGTCTGTTTAATTCGTCTTGGTGCCTAGACTTTGCGAAGGATATCTGTTTGCCTAGATATATGTACTCTTGCTGGGGGATGAGTGATACTACAAAGAAAATGACCAAAATTATGAGTGTGAAAGAGGCAATGTGGAAGTTTCTTATGCTAGAATGAGACACAACACTCCCGAGCTTATCAAGACTGCAGTAAGTATTTTGTTTGACAAATTAGACCACATATGCTTTCGGAATGCTTGTGATAGTGAGGATTGACCATACTAACTGCACTTTGCTTAACATTTCTATCTCTTCTTAATGAGATATAATGATCGAAGTTTCACTATATTATAAAATGAAATTGATATTATTAGCATCCTTTTAAACTAAGAGTCTACCCATCAAACTGAACAACTTTTACTATGGGAGCAAACCGATAGGAGCACAAAAAAACAATCAGCTGTTCCATACTAAACTGCAATGCCTACTCGACTCAAATGTATGCAGTGGCTGATTTTTTTTATTGCTCTGATCGGTTTGCTCTCAAAGTTGTTCAGTATGATGGGTAGACTCTTAGTTTAAAAGGATGCTAATGATATCAATTTCACCCTGTAGAGTTTGTCACAAGGATTCCAGAAAAAAAATAGTAAGCACGGCAAAACACATTAACGGGTCCCATTCGCACTAAAAATTTTTACGTGTGCTGTTTTTATTTATAATTAATGCTATGTTGTCTATAATAGATAGGTAAGTGCTATTTTTTTTTCCAAAAACTAAACATTATTTTATTACCTACGAGCGTCAAACTCAAAAGTCAAACAAAAAAGTTTCATCAAAATCGATTCAGTAGTTTTTGCGTGATGCTCGTTCAAACAAACAAACACAGAAACAAACAAACAGAGAGACAGACAAAAAATCCAAAAATTGATGATATGGAATCATGGATACCTAAAAACCATATCGTAACTTTTTTTTGTTAATATCTTCAATGTACAGACAAACTTCTTGTTACAGTTTTATAATAGTTTAGATACAAAAAAAAATTGAATTTGATTATCAAATTTTTCAACTAAGTATGTAAGTAAGTATATGATTATTTTTAAACAGAATCGGTTCTACTATTAATTCTCATAAAACAAAGCACGTAAGAAGCTTATGAGAAAAATTCTGATTTGATTTCTACTTTTTATCTTTATAGGTTAGGTTATTTTTAACCTATTTTAAACATAATAAACTACATAAACAAAGAGAATATTAACAAATATCTATTAGAAAAAAACCTAAGACCATTCTATCTGACACTCTGACCCATAATATCTCCGTATCGTAAATTTTAAACGAATAAAAACAAACCAAACTTTTGAGGTTATAAAATTCAACTTACCTGCATAGAATCGGCACTGATGACCTCGGTTCCAAACTTTTGCGCCAATTCCACACTCAATTTAGTTTTCCCTGTTCCCGTGGCACCTAAAATTATCACCAAAGGAATTCGCGAAGAAATTACATTTCGGAAAGCCATCGCGAGGCAATCGCGCGAACTTCACTATTATTTTTATGTTCCGAATGACAGTTCATATTTCGCAGCAGAAACTGCGATCCGATTCACGCACAATGCATCGACAGCGTCTAGTGTTAGTGTGCGAACCGAATATTTTTGTTTTGAGTTTAGTGACATCGTGTTGTTACAGATAGGTTTAGGTACCTACTTCTAAAGAAACTCCTACCTACTAAATCAGTAGGACTGAACAGGAATCGCAGAAACGATGCCCCTTGCGGCACTTTACTAGGTGCGGCAAATTCGAATAAATATAGATTGATTCGCACGGTCCATAGCGTTTACTTAGTTTATTTTGCATTGCACATATTGTACGTAAAATGCTCTGGCTCCAACTGATTCGTATTTAGGAGAAAAGTCGAGCTCGCTTCGCTCGCTCTAAGTTTATATTTTTACATTTATAGATCAGAAGATATCTGTCCACAACTCTAATATTTGTGCTAAAAATGTAGAGCTCGCTTCGCTCGCTCCGTTATTTTTTGTGCAGGTCTTTTTATAAAGATAAGGGGGCGGTAAAATAGGTCTGTACCCCGGGCGGCAGAAACCCACGCTACGACACTGGATGGTCTTATGTTCATCCGGCATACCTATCTACTCTAGACTCAAATCAAGTGGCTACGTAGCGTACCTAGTAGGTGGCAAATGGCATACTTGTGGTATAGTATTACGCAGGTATACGTTATTCTCTTTCTAGGGGTGGTCTGGGGGTGTATGCTGAAATCGCGACATACATTGCTTCTTTTGTTCTCTCTATTTTAAAGTATAGCGATCAAAGCAAGCAATGTATGACGAAATCGGCCCTGCATGTAGGGTAATGTACGTAATCGCTGCTTAGAGGTAGCTGATGATTCTCAATTTTTTCGGCATAGTGTACATGTTTAGCTAAGTGGGCAAGCAGAGATTACACTTGCAGTTGGTGGGGCCCGATTTCGGCATATACATTGCCTGGTATTTTCTCTCTATTTTAAAGTGTAGCAATCAGAGCAAGCAATGTAAGCCGAATATTGTAAGAAATCTAATTTCTCATATTAACAGAAATCTCATTGATTCTCATGGTTAAATAAATTATGGTTTTATTATTTTGTTACTACGATTTCATTGTAGCAGCATTGCTCGTAGTTAGGCTACGGCGTAGTCTATTGACATTATCTAGGTATTTAGGTAGGTACCTAGGTAGGTGTACCTACTTAGACTTACCCACATTCTTGGACGTCATTCCATTCTTACGTTCAATACTTATTCTTTACTATACTTACTAATTTGCAAAATAGATGTCGTTTTAAATAGGAAATTCATTCATATTTTTTTCTTTAGAGAGATCGTAATGAATTTAGTAGGTAAGTAAGATTTGTGTAGTAGGTAGGTATTTCAACGGAATCTAAATATTCCGCGTGGTGAAGGCCACAGTGATAAAAGTGTGTAGTAGGTATACCTATTCATTATATCATTATTATATTGACATATTATAATTTATCTTGAGGGAAATCAAGTTAAAACGTAGTACCTAGTAACTTGTAAGGTTAAATTTTAGCATAAATACTTTTTTACGGCAATAGGCATACCTAAATCAAGATAATATACAAGCTGTAACAAAACACCCTATAGGGTAATATTTAAAGTAGTTGTTTAGACCATAAAACAGAACAATTTTCACCATGGGGACAAAGTCGACTAAATAATAAAAAATTCTGGTACTGGGTGTTTGGGTGGACTAGGTACTGGGTGTGGGTGGTACTGGGTGGGTACCAAATATTTTCGCCATGTTTATGAGAAAAGGTATATTTTTATTTAGCGCTGTTACAAGAGGCCAGCGGGCTTTATAACTGCTAACTATATATTTGGTGAGGATAATGACGGCGTTCAAAAGCTGAGGAGAAACACCCTACTGCAGTTTTGTATGAAACAGCAAATTTTTTCATTTTCTCGAATATTGCCGCTATAGTGAAAGATGTTCGGTTTGATGGTCTAGATTACCTCTTTAAATATAACTAGGGTGTTGTGTTCTTGTAGTGTATACAGAGTGTTAGGGTAAGCACCATTTCATTCGGAAAGTTGTTCAGTTTCATGGGTACACCCACCTCTTAAGTAATGCAACTGTTTACCCTAACAATCTGTAGAATAGGGTACGGGTGTTGTGTTGTTGTTGTGTATACAGAGTGTTAGGGTAAGCACGATTTCATAGGGAAAGTTGTTCAGTTTCATGGGTACACCCACTTCTTAAAGTAATGCAACTGTTTACCCTAACATCCTGTAGAATAAGGTATGAACACAGAACATTATAAGATCCTATGGGTTTGAATGAATAAAAAACCAGATGCATATTTTTTTATTTAGCCGAACTAGACAGAGCTTTGAAACACCCCAACAGTACCACACAGGTACATAATCACAGAATCAAAAGCCATTTTTATTTTATAGCGGAAACCCCCCATTTTTACACCGAATCATTATAAAAATTACAGTCAACTAGCCAACTGTTTCGTCACTCTGCCTAAATCCGACTTTATTATTTATTTATATTTAATGATTATCTTAATGTTTTCGATACACATAATTAATTAAGGAACAAAAACCAAAAAAAATTTCTTCGTAAACTATAGTATCCAAAAAATAATCAGACGTGTCACCACAGTACAAAGGGCGGCGTTTCAAAGATTGCAGAGGACAATATTAATATTAGGCGGAATCTATGTTGTTCCCTGCACTCTCTGTAACGTCGCACGCGCACCGCCGCCGTTGCCGGATAATCGTGGGCGACTTGCGCCAAAGCCCCCTCGACCCAACTACCTTACTTGTACAAATAACCAATCGAACACAAAAGAAATTACACCCATCTTTCGACTGGTCCCAACCCACCGGCGGCGGTTAGATGTTAAAATCTTACCATACGGATACTATACAAAGAAAAATGTAATAAAAATTAAACTATAACATGACTTATCTTCCCAACCTTATTTATAAAATTTACAAACCAAGTTGCTATGTAAAAAATGTTTGCTTACTATTTTCCATTTGGCAGTGGTGGAAATGTGCCTTGTCACAAAAATTGCAATAATATTTTTTTTTCATTTTTCGTTATCTCGATCTGTCTACAGATTATAAAGCTGTCATTCCTTACCAATAATCCTTTAACTACTGACTTTTACTTAAGTGAAAACTATAAATTTTTAACACTGTATAATATCACCACAATAAGAAACCAATTTCACTTTTTCGATAACTAAGTAAATGATAATTATCTTTATTATTTATGTCAGTTAAGATTACCAAAAAAAACAAAAATTAAATGCAGGTACAACATTCGAGGATTCGAAACTCTCCAGTTAAGAAACAAAAACTAAACAATTACTAGAAAAAAAAAACTCGTTTTTATAAAAAGTTGACATTACATCTAAAATTCTATCCCTATTATGTACATTTTACGCCTATTGGAAGATAAACTGCGAATCTTTAACACGATAACTATAAAACTCCTCGTGTACCACTACTTACAGAACAACGCCTAACTTCCTACATAATATTTCTCACAAAAAAATATTTCTTGCAACTAATTCGAGTATAAATCTAACTATCTATATATTTATATGTACATAGCAAGGCACATTCCGCACACAATTAAAGCCTTCGAACGTACAGAACAGCTGACCATGTGCTTGATAAAACATCAACCTCTACTTTTAAAGTCGGACCAAAAAATTAATGACCGCAAATACACGTCTTATACAATTAACAATCCATTTGTTGTCAAAAATATTATTATTTTATTTTTACTTCATCATCATCAGCCTAAAATTTTGTGGTCAGGCTTTCAGATATTCTCAACTTTATCATATTCTATCGCGAGTACGTAACTAACTTACTGCAATAAAAAATACATAATAAAGAAAATGCAAAATTTACTATTAGTAGGTACTATAAGGAACTATTTCGTGGTTTTTTTAATGTTAATTGTTAACCCTTAAAAAGGCTATTTCGTTTTTATAGATTTTGATGTTATTATCAAAATACACAGTCTATTCAATTCAATTCAATAATCAGACACTATTTTAATCACTGAGATTTTATTTCTTTTCACTGTATTTAGTACGTCAACAGGACATATTTATAATTATAATATGTGTGTAATTGAACAAGAACTATATCTTATAATTGCGTTCATTTTATTCCCAAAAGGCGAATAAATTAAAAATCTGATCATTCTAAGCCGCGTAATAATTAAGATACAATGCAATCATCATACAAATATGTAAGTGCAGATTCTAGTCTCCTTAGAATACGCCGGCAACTGTTTAGCCGAATCCAAGACCTAATCTTGTAGCTATCGAAGTTATAAGGAAAGGTCACAATAATTTGCAACTATACATAGGTACCAGGTCGCTGGCGCATTCTTATGGCAGGTAGATTGTAACATGATAAAATTACATAATTTATTAGTTAATTATGTTAAGTGAATAATCTTGTTTCATGTACAAGCCGTTCGTGCAATTAATATTATAGATATCTATATCAATTTCAATCGCTTTTAAAATGGTCCAAAATGTTGAACAATTCCAAAGTTCTCATTGATACAATATTGAACCGGATTTAATTGCAAGACCAAAATGTAAAAATGATTAAAAAGTGTTAAAATTTACATATAACAAAACACTACAAAACCGTAAGCGAACTAATCTAAAATGTGGTTGGTTTTGACTGGTTTTCATTCCTGTCATTTGCTTATGTAGCCCTGAGGGTGCCGGATCGTGGCGACCAACGGTCTCTTACAGCAAAGGTGAAGGAAAACGTGGACAGCGTCTGTACTTATTTCCCGGAGCCTGATAGTTCGTCAAGAACATATAACTTTTACAGGGCTGTCGAGTCAAAAGTATATGACGGAGACTTGAGAGGGGCCGTTCGCTTACTGACATCGGAGTGCGCTTTCGCTCCAAAGGATGATGCGACATTAAATTCTTTGCAGGCAAAGCATCCGGTGCCATCGCGACCGCAGGCTCAGCCTCCTGAACCAAACAGTTCGACACCTTTCATTACTGTCACGGATACGGACGTCTCGCGCGCAATTACATCCTTCTATAATGGATCAGCATCAGGCCTGGATGGTATCCGTCCGCTGCATTTGAAAGAGCTAATTTCTCCAACTGCTGGAAACAACGGTCACCACTTGCTTGAAGTTTTGACTAGATTGTGTAACTTCCTGCTGAGAGGAACATTAAATCCACTTGTCAGCCCTTACTTATATGGAGCCTCCCTTTGTGCTCTAACTAAAAAAGATGGTGGGATTAGGCCTATTGCGATAGGTAATACCATCCGGCGCTTAGTCGCAAAGCTAGGTTGTTTCGCTGTAAAAGAGGACGCCTCTTCCTACCTGCAACCGCGCCAGCTGGGTTTCGGGACGCCATTAGGGTGCGAGGCTGCTATACATGCCACCCGTGCCTTTGCCCATGCTTCGGAAAACTCCGGCGCAGTCATAATAAAACTGGATTTAAAGAATGCGTTCAACAGCGTGGAAAGAGACACAATCCTTTCGAAGGTCAGAGAACGCATTCCGAAACTCTACCCCTTTTTACATCAGTGTTACTCAGCCCCTAGCAAACTGTACTATAATACGAATACTATTTTGTCGCAAGTAGGCGCACAACAGGGTGACCCATTGGGCCCTTTGATCTTCAGTCTGGCAATTCAAGATTTAGTCACCTCATTGGAGTCACCTTTGAACACCTGGTACCTGGACGACGGTACTCTAGGAGGAGACCCGCAGGTGGTGCTTAGAGATGTCCAGCTCTTAATCCCGGGGCTAAAAGCCATTGGACTCGAAATCAACACCAATAAATGCGAGTTCTTTGCATGCGACCAGATCGGTTTATCATCACTCAACAACTTTGAAGCAGAATTGCCAGGCTTAAGAAGAATAGACAAGGATGCTTTGACTCTCCTCGGTGCCCCAATATTTTCAGATGCAGTCCCCGCGGCATTACGAGCAAAAAACGACTCTCTTTTGTTATTGCAGAACCATTTTGCTCATTTATCGTCCCATATTTCACTAATTTTGCTACGCAATTGTTTTGGCTTGCCGAAGTTAACATACACCTTGAGAACTTCACCCACCTGGCGCTTTCCGTCTGAAGTCGATTGCTTAGATCAATCCCTAAAAGTCAGTTTAGAGAAGGTTCTCAACGTGCGCCTAGATAATGCAAATTTTACTCAAGCGTCCCTCCCTATCCGCCACGGGGGTTTAGGTGTGCGACGCGTTCAGGATACGAGCCTCCCAGCGTTCTTGGCGTCTGCGAATGGTGTGGTGAGTCTGGTTACTCGATTACTCTCAGTGGATGGTGCCAGCGTCGTCATTCCTTTCGTGGACGAAGCCTTTGAGGCTTGGTCTAGGCTGTGCCCCAATATGCAAGCACCGTCCACACCTACAGTTCAGCGGGAATGGGATGAGATTAGGTGTAACATAATCCTTCAAGAACTGATTTCCAACTCGTCCGGCTCGAATTTAGCACGCTTAAGAGCCGCATCACAAGTAGAATCTGGCGCATGGCTACATGCGCTTCCTTCGCCCCATTTAGGGACACATCTGGATAACGACTCCCTCAGAGTGGCAGCGGCCCTAAGACTGGGGTGTAGCGTATGTGTTCCACACACCTGCGTTTGCGGTGCAGCAGTGGAGGCAGACGGCTTTCATGGTCTGAGCTGCGTCAAATGCGCAGGAAGGTCTCCGCGGCACCACGCGCTTAATGATATTATTCGTCGAGCGCTGGTGTCCGCCAATGTTCCCTGTACAACTGAGCCACCTGGTTTGAGCCGTACCGACGGGAAGAGACCAGACGGATTGACCCTTGTACCGTGGCAAAAGGGCAAATGTCTTCTATGGGATGCAACGTGCGTATGTACGTACGCTGCATCTTACTTGAGAGGTTCCATTCGAGTAGCAGGGTCGGCAGCGGAAAGGGCAGCAGTACGTAAACACCAATGTTACACAACTTTGGAGCAGAGCTACTTATTCGTGCCCTTCGCTGTGGAGACGGCGGGCCCGTGGGGTCATGAAGCAAAAACTTTTATGAGGAACCTGGGCAAACGTTTACGGGATGCGGGTAACGGTCCTCGTGCCGGGTCATACCTAGCCCAACGCATATCATTAGCGATTCAACGCGGAAATGCAGCCAGCATTATGGGCACCTTCGGGCCAGGTATGACCTGGGGCGGGCTTTTCGACTAAATAGGATTAGTTAAATTTGTAGTTTAGAATGTTTAGAATGGTTTAAGTTTAGGGTAAGTTTTATTTGTGCTTTTACTATTTTATTCCTATAAATAAATATTTAAAATCATCTAAAATGTAATTTAAACTTATAATAATATCAAGTTAAAACAATGTTGATATCACTACCCCGCTCCTACGAAAGACGGGATGAAAATAGAAAATCCAACGAACCAGGCCGAAAACATATATAGGGGCCAACACTCCCAAAACATTCCATAAAACCATCGACAGCCACCTCTACCAGCCTAACTAATAAATTCAGAACTACCTTCACTCCCAATCTTAACTTATAAATTATGTACAGCTTTGACAAACTCATGCGGATTACAATCCTGACAATGTGATTCATCACTACTATTTATTAGGAAGGTCCAGTAAAAAATCTTTGTTTATTACCGTTCGAAACAATAATAATGTAACAAATGTCATATTTTTCGATTTGTCAACATGTAGTAAATCTGTAATACGCTATGTCAACTATGAATACTTTCAATGATAATTCAAAAAACAGTTTTAGAGGTATAACCAGTCTACTAGTTCACGAAGCAGTCTGTAACTATTAAGATATTTTACTGAAGACCTAGGATTTTATCTTTAAAAACAGTTTTATGGCTCACTTTGGCACTGCAAAATATCGTTTGAGCAAAACAAACCCACAGTTATTGCTTCACAACTATATTACTTTCTATACTTGCCACAGAAGCAGAGTAAGCCGTAAAAGCTGACTTTTCAAATTGAAATATAAACGACGCCCATCTTTTGAGACACTTTCAGGGACCTGAGGTCATTGCAATCAATACGGCGACGAAGATATCTGAATATCATAGGGAAGTTTGCGTTCCTCGTCACTGCATTAACAAACTAAAATATTTAGAACGTAATGCTACGTTCGTAAGCGACTTAGATATAAAGTTACCAGTCCATAAGTGTCACGATGAGTAGGCTCGGGAGTTCCTCTCTCGGAACAAAGCGATTACCAATCATGCAGATCCGGGCGCTCAGTACGGCCGATAGCGTGCCGAGAGCATTTTACGGAGCTTTTTCAACTTTGTGTGCAGTTTGTTCTGCTGTTTCTTTAGATATTCTCTCTCGATCTCCTCCTCGCGGAGCTTGCGACATAGAGACGCGGCCTCGCGCAGTATTACCACTTTGGGTGCGCGCTCTTTATCTCTCGTAGCAGGTATCTGCTTTTTGAGTTCGTCGAAGAGGTTTTTGAGGCCGATACGTCGCAGGCGTTCCATGTCATTGTGTATCGAACGACGCTCTATTTCAGGGGACTCTGCTTCGGAGTCTGTGTCGGTGTTGGAGCGACGGCCGCGTCTACCGGGACCGCGGGCCCGCCTGCGGGACGAGCCCGAGGCTATCGTCGGTGGCGGGATCAGGCGCTTCCTGGCAGCTGGCCGCGGCGTTATCGCGGATGCCACTGTCATTTGTATGTGCTGACGATCTTGAGCAGAAGGCGTGCGGGGCAGGGTGTCTGTGCGCACGTGAGACGTGGACGCCAGCGGCTGCTGTGTCGATGTACCGAGGGACACCACATCGATTTCTTCCTCTGCAACAAAGAAACAAATGTTCAGAACGATGCCTCTCGCAACAAATTAGGGACTTGTTTCAAAATCCGTTTAAAAATTCTTTCAGAAATGCAATAACGCCATCGTATCAATTACAGAAATAGATTTAGAAACGAAACCCGCATTTAAAAATGTAATTCCGAGCATATTTTCATTCATAACACCTACGTTCATTACGTTCGCATCACCATAAAAGGCGGGCGCTGATTGTTATAGCTGCATCTACCTAACTATGGATCTAGATCTAGTAGTAGCGGGATGCGACTGCAGTAGTCAGGTGCCGGGAAGGGGTGGGGTGATGCACAGAGGGGGGGAGGGCGTCGACCCCGACGTACTACCGCAGCGTCTGCCGCCATCGATCCAGACGCCTGACGTCACGGCGCGCCATTCGCGCCAAAACGAGAGCGCGTGCGCTCAACGCTGCCGCAGCGTCCGCACTCAATGGACTCCGGATTATCAACCGGTGGACACGCTTTCCGGCCTCAGCCACTACCATTTAACAAAGCCGATTCGAAATGAGCTGTCACGCGACTCCACGATAACGATGTCGAGCTAAGCTAACACATTTTCCCAGTGAAAATGATATTCCAACTCTGTTACCTATTATTGTATAACTAGTCGGACCGGACGTTATTTACGAAGTCCGCATCGGTCAAGGCGTGGTGATTTAGGCTGATGAAAAAATGTGAGAGACGTTCGGGGTTGTATGGCGTCAAAGGTGACTACCTCAACACGGGCGTCTCTCTGTTATAATCTTCCTGCTTTTTCTAGAGCCAGAGCCATGGGGCTAAGGTTCCCAAATGTACAGGTTAGGTTAGGTGAATTTGGCTGAGTTAGATGAATTAGTCTTACGTAATGAGAGTAGCTGGAGCTGCGGAAACACGGCCTGAATTCCGGTCTGTTTGCTTGCAATAGTGCAATGCAGCGGAACAATCGCTGAGGGCGCTGTATCGGCGAGCATTTCTATGAATGAGCTATGTAGGTAGCTAGGTGGCGTCGGGTTCGCGATCACATTGCACGTGTATTATACCGCGGATGTAGACCTTTGTCCGTCTTGTTTACGTCGTAGTGCATGATTCGCGGAAAGCGCCGCATGCCGCATTATCCGGTTACACCAACAAATAATTATGTCAGCGGTTCATTGTGATTAAAGGTTACCGTCTTTCCTCAACTCCTGAACGCATTATAGTCTGTATAAACTCGGCTATAAAGCCTATAATAATCAAACACCTCAACAAGTTAAGCGCTAGAAATAGAAACAGGTTATGTGGGCAGCTGTTCGCCAACGAAACGAGTCAGGGACGTACAAGAAATAGGATTTTACAACTACGCAGTATAACGAAAAAAAAACTGCGTATCAGACACATTATCGACCTGAGCGACGATAAATTTACACACCAACGCGATCTTTTTATTTGATTTCCGCATAGTTACTCGGTCGGTTATCGCAGTTGCGCGTCGATCTAATTCGGTACGTATCGGTTGGGACGGATTCCGGCGCCTATCGTCAAATAGGCGAGCCGACATGTCGCGTAGAATGTAGGCGTGGTGCGTAGGGCTTGCAGTCGATTTTCACGTGACGATATTCCCTGGCGCCGACGCGATTAACGGTCGCGAGAGTATTTGTTTCAGCGAGGTGTAAGCGATACGGGACGGTATTGTAGCGGTGCGCCGCCGAGCTTCGGTCTAGTGCATATCTATTATATCTCCATCACGACAGACGCGAATCTCAATCTCGCCGTTCCAATTTTAAACGATGGCAAATAATACGCTTTTGTTAGCTGAAGGTCAATACGCTGATCAAGTTGTAGGTATTACAACTCGTCCAAATTGGACACAACACAGCTGCTTGCGAGGGTTTAGGAATACACCAAATTCCGATAACTTCCCTGTTTTAACTAGACAATTATGTCAACTCCGTGTCACTTATAAAATATTGACAATGACAGTGCTGGACCAATGTCTTGAAAAAATCTTTTTCCGTTAAAATTGCAAGCTTCAGATCTCACTGTATTTTACTTCCTTTGGCTCGATAGTGAAGTCTAGAGTAGACATTTTACCGGTCGTAGTAAGTAATAAACAATGAAATGGCATCTGTAGAGTGATACTCCAGACGTTAGTGATTACTCACAAGTTCTAGGTACCACAACATAGCCGTGAGAAACACAATGAGTCATAGATTTGCACACATAATTGCTTAAAGGTACGGTCTAACTAGCGCGTCAGATTTCTGACGTTTCCGAGGTTATCGTTCCCAGCTTATACAAGATTTCCTCCAGAAGGTTTTTGTAGAGATTGAGTGTTCATTCTACCATCGTTTTTCGAAACCAAGTGACCCCAGCAACTAGTAGTTTGAACCAATACCAATGATACTGAACACGCTTAAAGAAACACTAGTGGATTTACAGATTTGAGTTAAATTACTTTAAAAGGAGTAAACTGTCGTCTATTAGCTACCGCGTCGAGACCGCGATCGCAGATCGCGTTGGTTTGAAGCTTCTTACTTGAGAGATATGACGCTTGTGACACCTAAACGATAAGACACAAGTTTTACAAACTATTATTCAAAGCAAAGTTTTCCTTATTAGGTCTTTATAATGTCTGGTTGGAATTTGAATTGTTATTTTTTACCGAAAATTCGAATTACTAGACTTAATTATTCCAAAACATACAAGATCTGGCTTTAGCCATGTGTATATAAATAATTTTGAATATTAATTAAATACATAAATAAAAGATCATTCAAAACAAGGAGTTACCTATAAAAGATTAGGCTGTATGGCTTTGCTCCATTTCCTATCCTATGGATGAATATAAAATACAGGAAGGTGGAATAGTTATATGAAATACTACTACTACTTATTCTAAATTCGAATTTAAACTATTCGAAATCTGTCGTAATTAGCCGCGAATCTTATCAACTTTTTCTTTTGTTTTTTTTTTTTTTAAGTTAACGAGAGGTGTTCGAATGTGTACAATAGTGTCGTCAGTCTTCAAGTGTGACCTGTTAAGGCGGGGGCCGCAGCATGCTTGGCTGGCCACGGTTGTGAGGCCAAGTTCACTGGCATTTGAGCGCGATAATTAAAAATTATCGTGACGCGCACGAGGCGCACGCCATCCTATACAGCATGTTACAAAAAACTAGGCAGCAAAGGCAAAAAGTTATTAAATTTTAAACGTCGAATGTCGTAACGCTTCGAGTGCCAGATAAAAAATTAATCTATGGGGATTTCTTTTATACAACAAAAGACATGATAACCGTAGGGTTTTTCGTGTCCTTCATATAATTTAATCGTTTTTTTTTTCTTACGTAGCAACCTGTAGACGAGCAATGCTAATTAGCTTGAATGTAAGACGCTGTGCCAGTCGCTTTTATAATATTTTTTCATAAACTTTCTCATCATCCCACGGAACTTTTAAACGGAAACCCCTCATGCTTACACTACACTAATTAACATTTTTACTAGCGGCGCCCGCGACTCCGTACGCGCAGACCACTGACTTTAAATACCTATAACTTTTGATTGTGTAGACCGATTGCGATGAAATAAAGCCTTAAATGTTAAAGAAAACCGCATCTAAATCGGTTCAAAAGTTTTTATGTGATGCGTACACAAACAAATAGACAAAAATTCTAAAAATGGGTCTCAATGTATTTCATTGCCACAGGTCCGGCACTCGCGACACAAGATGACGTTACTATACGTGCCGTCTCGCTTGCACGCTTGCGCCTCTTGTATGTGCTTCTTACTCGGCTCCTCTTAAGGCTCCCCCGAAAGTGGGGTGAGGGCAGGGAGTGTCCGTTCTGTATGTATAACTATAATACTGTTACCTATTCTGAGCCATTACGTATCCTAAACGTCAAGCTTACAACTTTCACGCTAAGTTTACAATTTTATTATATTAACTACCTATATTTACTTCCCTTTTACCAATAATAGTAATGTTAAATAAATAAAAATCTATAAAAATATTATTAACGAGCGTTAACCCGCGACTTCGTCCGCACAAATTATATACCAGATTTTAAGTCAGATCATAAGCTATCAAACAAAAAAGTTTCATCAAAATCGGTTCAGTAGTTTTTGCGTGATACTCGTTCAAACAAACAAACACCCAAACAAACAGACAGACAAAAAATCCAAAAATTGGTGAAATGGAATGGGACACGTAAAAACCATATCGTAAATATAATTTTGTTAATATCTTCAATGTACAGACAAACTTCCTGTTACAGTTTTATAATAGTATAGATATTGCATGTTATCTTAATTAATCAAGATAATTATTGTACCTATATTTAAATAGAGTTTTAATTTGTTAGGTTTCTTTTTATTATATTTAATTTTGTGACATTGACATTTCGTTAGTCTCTGTATAAGCTTTACACCTTCGAAATTGACCGTGTAAACTTTACTCTCAACTTATTCATAGATTAGGGTTGGTAAAACGCAAAATCAGTTTACTCTAGAGTAACCGGCGACTTAGTCAAAGAATAAAATTTACTCGCGTTTGGTCGAATCGGGCCTTAGTAGTATTATAAAATTATAATCCAGGTCGTATATTTCTGGTGTATTACGTAACTATTAAAAGTCGGTCATATGGCCGCGGCCGGTACTACTTGAGATTACGGTCGCTAAAATAGGCAAGGATAATTTATGGTGGATAGATCGATCGGTTCGACGTCTGCGGCCTTCTCCAAGTTCACAAGGAAGTTCAGGGTCGAGTGCGAAAAGAAACCGTGACGCAGCCGGTTTCTGGGTGATTAATAAGCGGATGAATTAAGTAGGTAGTCGAAAACCTACACGTTTATACATACTCCGGTATTTTAAACATTGTCGTGACATTGTGCACAAACTTGGAAAGTAGGATAGACTAGTATAAATATTAACGGCTAAAAGCCGGGTCTCCTGCTCCATGTTATTGTGAAATTATCATGTTAGATGTTAAATCTAGCAATTTTATCCGAATCGGATGGATAAATTCACCCGCGTTTTTTAAATTCTTCTTCGAACATGTTAAATTTAACATGTTTTGTTAGAATTTTCTTTATGCCAAATATTTTACTATCAGTAGTGCCTTAAGAGGATATGCGGGTACCGTTTTTTCCATACAAACGTATTCCCATGTTTCCTCCCTGGATAATGAATTAATGACACTAGAGCAAAATAATTTTTACCACACAATCTATGTTACCTCTGCTATGTCCGTATGTTTTGCCTTTTTTGCATTAATTAATTACTGTAAGAACTAGGGACCTTCGAAAATGACAAATTTTAACGCCCGTTTTCGGACATCAAACAAATTTGACGAATATAAACAAAAAAAGGGAAAACACAGACCGTAATTACAGACCATATTATTAGTTTTAAGGAATAATTGTGACGTTTTATTCAACAAAGAATCAGGTGACATATCAATCTTTGATCACTATGTGACCATAAAGTTAAAGATTTCCGGACTTTTGGCATTCAAACGTGTAATAAAATTGCGTGATAGAATAAATTAACTATCCAGTTATAACTACGCCCATCTTCTAGTGAAATATTAAAAAAACTGTATAATATACTATTTATTGATTTCTTAAGAGGATAGGCGGGTACCGTTTTTCCATACAAAACGAACGTATTCCCCTGTTTCCTCACTGACACAAGATCAAAAAAAATTTTAGCATACAATCCAAGTTACCTCTGCTATGTCCCTATGTTTTGCTTTTTTGGATTATTTAATTACTGTACAACTAGGGACCTTCGAAAATGACCAATTTTACCGCCCGTTTTCAGACATCCAGCAAACAAATTTGACGAATATAACCAAAACATTACAGACATAGCCAAAGTTTTTCTCATATTATTCTTGAAAGAATTATTAAAATCGGTTTAGTTTTGGATGAGGAAACAGGGGAATACGAAATGCTGATTTCGACGATTTTATGTAGATAAAATCGGTCCGAGCTGCAGTTGTCTCTTTCGCACTATAGTCGGAGCGGATCGGACAAATATGTATACAATCGGAAAAGTGACCTGTTCTCCAAATTTTCATTTCAGCCCGCCTATCCTCTTAATATTCCTTAATTATCTTTTAATGGAAAAATCTGTTGAATATCACGTTCGCGACTGCGACCCCGATTCGAGAGATCAAGGAGGCAAAAATAATAATCTAGTTACCGAGTGCCTCAGTTATCTATCAGTCAGCGTACACTAAAGTTATTTCACGATAAGACAATACAAATTTATGTTAGGGTGTCACATCACATGGAACAGCGTTATCGGCATTGATAATTCATGAAGGCCACGCAGAAGCCAAGATGGCGACGTTTATATTAAAACTGGCGAAACATTATCGCACATGCGATTGTTTAAACTAAAATTAAACAAGAATAAGATGCCGCATTAATTTGCTGCCTTCTAAAGTGAGTCCAATTGACTTACTTTGTTATTCGTACCTACCAGAGTTTTGCCGTGCCACTGTCTTTCATAGGAGTATTAATTTACTAGGTACGTAGGTAATGAGGGACTTTCAGAAAGCCAAAGAAAAATTTGTTCGTAATGGCTCGATAGATGGTGTTGACGAGACAGGGGTGAGCGACTGTGTAGATAAAAAGTAATAATTTGTGTTTTTAAGTAAACAGCAAAATATGAACATATATTTCGTCAACGGATGCGTCTGACTCAGTGACATGCATTTTTGTTTACTTTTAGCCTACAGTTTTCGTCTTCGGACCACTCTCTGGTCAACGCCATCTATCGCCGGTATGATGCACGTTTGACTAGCAGTCAGAAAACTCCTCATTAAATTTAAACCCATGATCGTCTATGACCTTACATAACTTTATTAAGTACTTAAGTGGATATTTACATTTCTTTCCAAGTAATGTAGTAATGCGTCTCGTTTTTGTTTTATCTAAACATAAACATCTAAATGCACATCAGACGATAACGCCAAGGTCGTTTTCACTACACATTTCAACCTATAGATGTTGTATTGTATGTACCTACAGAATACAGATACAAGTGGATATATATAAAAGAACCTACATATACCTACATGTCAAACATAAATCAAAGTCTGTAGGCACGTTATCAAATGTGTGACAGTCGAAGCCGTCAGGTGGCCGATAGGGTTTGCAACTCGAGAAAACCGGGATTCCGAAAAAAAACCGAGGTCCCGGTTTTTCGAGATTTTGTAAGTTGCATAATTAGGATTGAAGCAAGATCCTGTTTTAAATTGGATCCCGTTTACCAGCATAACGAAGCCAAATAAAAATTATTACTTAGTTGATCAACTTACGTTTGTGGGACTACGAATAATGAGTCCGACAAAGACCGGGATTGCGATGTTGTGATTGCAAACTGGGTAACCACTTAGAAACTGGTAACCGACACTAGGCTAGGTTAGGCTTCTAAACGACCGCAATATTTAGGTTACGTTGAAGTACCAAAAGAAACCGCGCAAATTGCTTTTAACTGGGCCCGAAGCCATTTATTACGCTTAGCAACTCGATAAAATAGGTATTAAATATAAAATTCTACTGCGACTATAGACTTTACTTAACATCACACGAAATTTTTAAATATTTGTTCAGGTGTCATCTATTCTTTGGAGGCCCCATCTCCCCGAGGTCTTTTTTTCGCCTATTTACTAAATACGAATGTACTCGTAAGTATTGTAGTAATATTTCTAAAAATTATAACGCTCTGACCAACTAAAATCTTTCTCTATCCTAATATAGTAACCGCTACTTAGGAATGCCGGGGCTTAACTGGAACACAGCCTTGGCTGGCTGATTGATACAAGAGTGTTTAGGGCAACCAACCAAACCGGATCTAGCTGCCCTAAATTGCCCTAAGAAACATACAATTCGTATATCAAGCACTGCCCTAGTTAACTGGATTTTAAACACCATACATCATGACCGTGCAATCTGTCAAGATAAAACGGGTCAAAAGCACCTAAAGCTATTTGCTAAGTTTATCTTGACGACAGTTTATTAGGTTAACGAGCGTTTTAATTTAAACATAATAATAGTTAAATGTTAATATGCAAAAACTATGCAAAATACAGTAAGTAGCTATGACAGTCAATAAAAAAAGACATAAAAACGAGATAGGCAGTCAAAGAATTTCAGATGCGCCTTTTACGGTTAGCATTAGATAATAAACAAAGTGATTTATTATCTAGGTCTACAATGATAGCGACAAAAAGCGTAGGCAAGTAGAGCGTTGCTGTAAAAATCATTACGATAAAACAAATTACAGCGTGGTTACCGGTGAGGAAAATTGGCGCGAAAATGTGACAACTTTGACTGTTTACAGTTTGCTGCGTGGCGTACGGAGACTGAACGATAAAACCGCGCATGCGTCGTAAATTTTTACCGCGCTTACATAGTGATGTGACACGGACCGTCTCGAATCCGGTAATCGATTCCGATAAAAATATTCAAATACCAAATTCTTTAAGATTTTTTTTCATAAATGTTATCGTCAATTACGATCAAATTACATTCATTAAACTTTAAAAGATAGAGGAACGTTATGTACTGATTTCCAATCACGATTATTGAGACGCTGTCTATCAAATTGTCATCCGGCCAGGCTAGACATGGGAGTACCGCGTTCTGAACCGGTCTGGCAAGCCAAGCAAGCTCCACTTCAATGAGATTCCATTTCATTCCGCTGCATTCTTATACGGGTAACGGACTAGACGCGCCGAGACTGCCGACCCAACTGTAAACCTCGTTTAGTTTTATTTTTAACACATCATTTTCGACTTATTTATTTGACCAATGTATTTTATAAAACATTCTCAAACGCTTGCACATGGTCATCGTGACCTTACTCAGTACTATCTATGATAACAAAAGAGTAGACTGATAGTACTTACAACAATGTATTAGAGACCGCTTTATTCACAGTAATTTGAATTGAAATCTACTAGTGTAAACAAATGAAAATGCCTAAGTTGTACAGTCTTCGTCAGTACGTCTCGTACTTACCTTTAATGCCGTCTTTGATTTAAAAATGTGACGGTTTAATTGAAAGTTAAAGGCAACCATGACGCCGATTTCTAATCTCCGATCGGTTTCAAAGGACAACCTTCAAAACGGTCACGTTATATTATTGGAGTTGAATTTGTAGACTCCATTCATCATTTTAATGAGTGCATAAGGATATTAACCCTCACGGGAAGCGGCGGGTAGCTGGAGGATGCGTCAAGGACAGGACGTCTCGGTCGGCGTGCTAGCGACCTCAGTCTCGTAATATTTCCGGACCTTTCAGGCACAAGTGCAAAGAACAATAATTCGTACATATTAAGCGTGTCAATCCCACGGGATCGAACGCGGGTGCGGAGGAGGTTGCGCAATTTGACATTAAGGAAGGTTGGGGCGTTCAAGGTCGCGATGGGCGAAGGTTCCGGAAGAGAGGAGTAGCGGGTGCGTCTAGACGCGGAGGGGGACGCGTGTCGGTCGATATGCGCAGTTTCCCGCGCTCGCGGCACGGCGCCTGCGCCCTAGGGACATCCCGGCCTAACTTCACCTACTTGAAAACTACCTACTCTACGCGCTTCGCTAAAACGTCCTATCAGAAATCAAAGTTGACACGCACTTTTCGCATTTAAACTTTATAAAGTTCTTTGAATTTTACTTTCCGTAGGATGTTCAGGATATGTTGTTTTAAAGTAAAAGAAGCGTAATGTTGAACTGATTTCTATCCACAAAATATGTTGGTTCCACTCCACTGTTAGTTGTCAAATCATTTTAACTACAAAAATAGATCAGCGGCCCCTCAAATTAATTAGAATTTTAAATCTGAAGGGCAACTTCGATACGCGAAGATGTTAATTAGAAGATCGCTTTAAAAGTCAAATTTTTGACGGACTTGAGAATGGTAAATCACTCGATCATATACCTAATTCAAAGAAAACTTCAAATATGTATTTATATAAGACAATAGTAAACAGAAAAAATTAAAATTCAACAAACCTGATTCGCAGGAATCCGAAGGTGTTTGCACGCCAAGATAATCAAAGTGCTGTCGGGCGAGGGTGTATGAATGATCAGCGGCAACAGCAGCAGAATCCCTCAGCAAGCGCAGAGCTGTGCCCGCTACATCTACAGCGTGGCGGAATTGTGGAGGCTCGTCACCATCCAGGGAAGGTGGCGTTTCCGGCCGAGCTGGCGATATGTCTCTTCTGAGTAAACTCTGTCCAGGCGTTGTTGCCGATATTAAATCGGTCGGCACAAACGTATTCGACGGATGTACTGAATCCAGACAAGACCCAGCCCACATACAATCGTGGTGGACTATGTTGTCTTTGTGCACCTCTTCTTCCTCTTCTGGCGTATCCATTACTCGCCAGTCCTCATCGCTATCTTGCAATCCTTGAATATCTGCAGGCGGTACCAATTCAAGCCTCTCCGCTTCATAATGGACTTGAGTCCAAAACTCGGAGGTTTGAGTCAACTCCATTGACTCCTCGTCCAAAGTCTCCCAGATGTCAAATTGAAATAAATTATCCATTGGAGGCGACATTTTTATATTATATGCTAAAGACTAACTAGTTTTAAAGCTAAGACGAACTCGTCGATATCACAGGGCCCTCTTATCACAGGGACGATGCGCGCGACTTAATCAACGCACACCGTCTGCAACAATAGAAAAAAACAATGTTAGAACTATAGGTACTAAAACACAAGATTGTAGGGTTACGAAACAAACTAAAGAATAGAACTTAATAAAAATTTAAGTTATATTATTAAATTTATTAATTATAAATATTATAATCCACATCCACATCCAAAGTTGACTGAAGTTGATATCCAAACAACCGACAAACAAGTCGAACTGAAATATTTCCGAAATTAAATTGTTGGTACAAATCTCTAAGTCGAAGATTAAATAAAACAGCATTGCATTCACAGTCAAAACAACATTAAGTAATTGTAACTATTTTAAGTTACAATTACTTTTTTAAATTGTCAATGTTGCAGTAAATTGCGAAATAAATTCATGAACGTAGGAAGTTTGTTATGATTGTGAAATCCATTGATGATGAAAAGTACCTAAAACGGCTAAAACTTAAGTTTAAAATAAAATAACTACTTGTTACAATAAAATTTGGACGTGAACAAAAAATTTTAAAAATAATAAATAATTGGGTACAACGAAACACTAACTTTTTAAGACACTGCAAAAACTCGACATAATTTCACTAGTCCAAGTAAATTAACTAAATGTCAATGCATCACCACTATTAACTAAGTCACTGAACACCAAAGTTAATTACGTGTTAACTTTGCAAAACTAAAAGAAAGACTAGAATGTTTTAAACAGAAGGGGCTGATGACCTCTTCTATTTACAAACAAATATCACCACAACTACTAGGAAGTGTCCACCGCGAAGTACAAAACAAGACTGAAGTCGGGATGCGAAACCGAACAGTTTTTAAACAGTAAGTACATTGGCCTTGAGCCCTAGAACCCAATTTTGTCTAACAACAATTAGACAATGTTATCCCCGCCCCGCCCACACTGTTTTCCCGGTTTTCGGATTTTTACCTGGGCTAGGTGCATCACTATTGTTATTCTGCGAATTTTTTGTAGACACCTTGTCAGGTAGGTAGCTATTTTTGTTTACAATTTACAAGTTAAGGATGGCGCGAAATGAGTGTTTACCAATAGCAATTGCAGTGTTACGCGCAATTTTTCCCGCTATTTGTGTTCCATTGAATTATCAAGTGTCACTTACGTAGTTAGCAAGTACCTATCAAACATTAGTTGTTATGAATGATTTACACTGAAAAACAAAGTAGAAATACGTAGTGACAATTAATCTGTGGTAGAAATAACACTGATATTAAATAGTTTCACATCTAGTATTAATTTTGTGTTTCTTTGGTACCTATCTACACCTACTATGAAGATGGTTCAGGTCTTCGAAAATATGTTTTTTTCCCGGTGTAAATTAAATATACTTTTTTTTTTCTGTGCAATGACATTTTAAATTTTGGACAAGATGAGTTTTACCTTCAGCGATTTTTTTAAAAGTAAACCAAGTTTAAAAAAAATGTCTCCGTATTACCTAGTACATCTAGGTAACGAAGATGTAATTTAGAAAATTCCTTTGAATTTGCTATTTCAGCAATCGATATTACATAGTAATTTTTATAAAATGTAAAAAAATAACATATCTACCTAATTCAAGAATAGGTAAGTCTAAGTAATAATTACCTACTTAACTTGGAATCTACTACTGATAAATCCGCCGCCGCCCCTAAGATGACACTCTGACCAAATTTACTCATAATTATAGGAATTTAAATATATTATAGCCTATAGTGCTTACTTGGGATTTTGGAATGAGCTTATGTATGTGCCTGTGAGCGTTATTAATTTTTTTTATTATATTTTATTGTTATTGCCCCATTTAATAATCAGTAAATTAATTAAATATAAGTGGGACTAGGTACTTTAAACCATTTCATAACTGAATATTGACATTGTGCAATAAGAAAAAATAGACAATTAGATGTATGACATTTCGTAATTGTAATGTAATAAAGAATGTATGGAGAGGATACATTGGTATCTGCCTAATTAATAATTTCTCAACAAAGTAAGGTTTTTTACGGGTAGTGAGACTAAATAGTCATTTAGCACCTCGAAACAATATCAGTGAGTCGAATTCTAGCCAATAATGAAAGGAATTTAGGCGCTGCCGGTTCGCGGAAAATATTACACCATGGTTAGCTTGCCGGCAACGCCCCAAGACTTGGAGGTAGCTACCTACCTACCTCGCTCACTACAGAACGAAGTCTACCGGTGTACCCACACTTCACAATACTAGTTTTTACACTCTACACAATCCTACAAAGGACTTATAATAAAAACAAAACGAAACTCACCAAAAAGTTTGTGCAAGTCGCAATCCGGCCGCAACCGGCGAATTACACAATTTTACACAAGATTCTTCAGAATCTTCGACAAAGTTTTTTCCGTACACACTGCGTAACACTCACTGAGAATATGCGGTTGCTTGTACAGTGTAAATTAAATACGGTACTTCTTCCTAGACCTCCGATTGAGTTTGTCAAACACTGCATTATTTGCGAGCCGGCTGGTTCGAATGGAAGCCGCGCGTGCGTTCGGGTTGACGCCGTGGACACGACTGCTTGCGAGCGAAGGAAGGAGCGAGAGCGTAGCTGTCGCGAGCCGGTCGTGGTCGCCGGGGCCTCCTCCCCCCGCGCCTCTCACCGACTATTCGATTTCATTCACGAAATTCTCTGAAAATACGTGCTGTCGACCCGATTTCTTCTAATTAATCTTCTAACATACTCTCAAATGTATATATTATGTATTTTTGTATTGATATCGTGGTTATTTGGGAAGAATTCGCAAGTCCGGCGTCTAGAGGGGTGCGGGAGGATCGCTCGAGGAAATCAGCGCAGCGGCATTCAAAGAATACGATGGTAGTTGAGGCTGTGTGGGTTGGAGTCACTCGGTAGTGTGAGCGCGGTTTCTGTGGGAGGGAAAATCGAGGCGAAGTATTGTAGGTAGCTAGCTGTAGGTTCATTCGACTGGCGACTGTCGCTAGCGGAGGGCGTACCTCCGTGGTGCAGCTGCGATATCGGAACCTAGTCGGTCGACATTCCTCGGCCGGCGGGTTATGGCGCGAAGCAGAAATACCTGAGCAATTCTGATGAATTGCCACGCATTATTTATTGAGCGTCTGCGCACCAAACAATTAGCATTTGTACGGTGCCTTACACATTACCTGGATAGTCCAGAGGGCATAAGAATGTTGTTATGTTCTGAAAGGCTTAAACTTCAAAATTCTTTCACACTTGGTACAGAACAACAGACATAATAGAGATATAAACATGAATTTACTAACTAACCTAAGGTAAACTAAAAAAAAAAACGATATTGACAACCTCAAATTTCGTACACTTCCAAACACGTAGGTAGCAGGAAAATATCACAATAAGTTTTTTGGCGAAATGCCCAGAGATTTGTCTAGCACAGATGGCGTAACAATCGCACGGTAGACAGATTTATATTTGTTTCTTTTTTTCTTCATTTATCCTATGCATAAAATATTTTGGCAAGCGCATCTAATGCAAGCCTAAGTGCTTTGTAGGTATAACATCGAAAACAACTTAGGTAATCCAAAATTATTTTAAGCAGTCGTCGTGCTGCCATATCTAATCACACGATTAGATCTGTCGACTTGTTTTTTTTTTATGTTGTTCTTGTCATTTAAGGATGCAATTAAATCAATCCCACTTTCCCACCATAAAGTCCAATGACCCCCCACCCCACACGCTTCGAGTTGCATTCCCTTACAAATAAAAATCCACAACTTTGCAAAGCGTACGACTAATAAAAGTCATTCTTTCTCTTTCGTTTATGAATGGCATAATAAAAGCGGTCTCATTTAATTTTGCACATTTTATTGGTCTGAGCCTCAGTAATTCCTTCGTCATAGTAAACCTTTTTTGTACAGCCTTCTTTCAAATGACACGCGCTATATCTATCTATCTATCTATACTATTATAAAGCTGTAACAGAAGTGTGTCTGTACATTGAAGATATTAACAAAAAATAAGTTAAGATATGGTTTTTAGGTACTTATCCCTGATTCCATATCACCAATTTTTGGATTTTTTGTCTGTCTGTTTGTTTGTGTGTTTGTTTGGGTGTTTGTTTGTTTGTTTGTTTGTTTGAACGAGTATCACGCAAAAACTACTGAACCGATTTTGATGAAACTTTTTTTGTTTGATAGCTAAGGATCTGACTTAAAATCTGGTATATAATTTGTGCGGACGAAGTCGCGGGTTAACGCTCGTGTTTTATATTATTATGTGGATGGATAATAAAATGTTTCGGCATCAATTAAAGCAGGAAAAAAAATTGACAGCGCATTTTTTTCTATTCCGGTTACATCGATTTAGCATAAGTCTCAATCTATCATCTATTTTATTTATGATTATGACTCAATACCTCTGGTCGCTATAATCATGTACAATTTTATATTTTATCGAAAAAAAAATCTGCTGTCCCATACATGTCAGTTTGCAGTTTTGTATGGGACAGCGGAATTTTTTTTGGCTATTTAAGTGTTGGTCCCATAGTAAAAATTGTTCAGTTTGGTGGTCTGAAGCACCCCTTTAAGTAAGTCTCCCATTAAATTTTCCATCCTGTAAAACCTCTTCCAAAGCCTCTCCCTGAGGGACGGTTCCAAGAACGCTGGCAGCATTCCCCCTCTATATCGCCAAGCTTATGCGGTGACGAAGGTAACTGCCTGCCTTCTTATCACCAGTGGTCCCATACAAAACTGCGAACATAACTCGACTGAAATTTGGACATCTGATTTTTTTTCGATTTCGATGTTGGTCCCTTAGAGAAAGTTTTTCAGTTTGATGGTCGGAAGCACCCCTTTAAGTAAGTGTCCCATTTAATTTTACACCCTGTATAAGACCGTTATCGAGATGTTCAGAAACTTTGCAACAGTGATAATATAAAGGTATTCTCACTCGACTAGAAAATGCGATTAAGGCCAAAAGCAAAGATTTATCATAAAAACCCTTACACATATGGCTTTATTGTTAAAAAAACCGTAACAAAATTAGACCACACTCGCCCCAATAACTGTAACCCTTTGGCATGACCCTACAATTAATTTCACATTCATCCAGACCCTTCGTCTATGAAAAAAATAGATAAGCAGGAAGTATAGAATACTTCCGCGCACCAAACAATAAATATTTATTTTACAATGTATTTTGAACTCTACGATTTTCTTTTAAGGAATAAATTTAAATTATTAAGACTAGGGTAAATACTAAATAGATGAAACCCGTTACAATCTGGTACCTTCTCTAGGGTTGACAACAATCAAGTTTTAACGACATGTCACTTGTTATTATTTTGACAAGTGAAACGTTTTGATGATCAAAGTGGACTTGACTGACATTATAATAAACGTATAAAAAAGGCATTAAATAATCTATATTTGTATTTAAAAATTTATGTTTTATTAGGGTTCGCTGTCGTAAAAATTATGTTGTTTTCATAAGACGGCTGTAAATAACATACGTGCTTGGATTAGGAATGTAAAAATAGACTATTTAAATTTTTAAACGTGATTAATTAGTATCCATTTGAGTCAAATTAGTCTCGAATGGATGGTGATTAATAACATAAAGGTTTTCGTTTATTTTGAATCACATTTATCTATTCTATGAAAAAGATTTCTTTCATTTAAAAAAAAATTACAAAAAATGTGTATGCATTACTCTACTGAATAAAAACAAAGCATTATTTAGTAGTCCATAACAATAAAATTATTTGGTCGTAAAATTATTAATGATGTTAAAATTTAGACGTGCGTTAAAAATTCCATAATAAATAATTTATTCAAAACACGCCCTGGACGCAAAGGGTGGTAACTGACAATTTGTCACAACATGAAAAGAGATTATCCTCATTATGTGTTAGAAAGTCGCGTTAATCCCTTTTTTATTAAGTATAATGAAACATTATGTTTGTTCAACGGGGCTATGAATAATGTAGAATGTAGTCCAAGTCCCCTAGAAAGCTGTTTGTGTTTTGATTCTGTTAATTTTCCATACCTTGTGTATTTTGCAATATAAGTACCTACTTCAAGAACTTAATAATTAATATATATACAACTCTATCATAAACATATTTGTAAAAAAAATTTATAGCGCGTTACAGTGACATTTCTAAATCTGGTTTTTTATCCATAATTCCAAAAAGACATTTACATGAGTAAGGTAGTATCGATTTTAAAAAGCTTAAAATAATCATTGTGTTATCAAAATGATAATTGGTATTAACCTTTATTTAAAAACATTTACGAAGAAAAAAACTAAAATTGTAGACTTTGTAGTCTATTGAAATAAAATATGCATCGCACCTTTCCCACGGCGGCGTTGCTTGCAACAAGGTACCTAAATTAATTCGCATTTTTATTTTGTAACAGTGTCGCAAGATCACTTTCATGTTACAAAATCAGTCAAAAACTTACTGAGGATTTCCAAGAACTTTCTCCAGTGCTGCAGTGGGAAATTTAAATCCTCATTTCACTATTGTCTCCATAATAAAAAAACAATCTTATCAATTTCCGGACGTCTTGTAAACAGCATGCTCAAAAAGTAGAGAAAATTACAGGTATAAATATCGAAAACTGACACTGGGAGACTTAACAAAGGATGAGATTTGTAATTTTAGATACACCTACCCAGATGTACGACTGTTAGTATAGATACATAGCCGTGGGAATATTTGCAAGGTGTAATGTGTAATCTACCCTATATAGGATTGAAAAAGGGTGTGGGATCGGCATAAAGTGTACATTTTTTTGTGAAATAAAAATTGTGCGAAGTTTGCAAAGTTTGCAAACTGTGTGTTTAGTTTGTGTACACAGAAATTATGAAAAAACTAAACCTACTTATTCTCCGTAGAATGTTTTAACCCATGGCTTGTCCAGGCTACTACAGGGTACAGACATAATACTTAAGAAGGTAAAAATATCCTATACTACATTCCAAATAGCAACTAAATTTCATAGCAATATTTTTTTTATTACAGAAGCAGATTTGAAACATTTTCACTGATTCTTATAACAGCTTTAGTAACGTCCAAGATATGAGGGATATTACATATTTCTGATAAAAAAAATACATACGTAATCAGAATTTGTCAGAAAGCTAAATAGGAATAGTAATATCTTTTCATCCTTATATGGAATAATGAATTATATAAATATAATAATGTGGCATTTATTGACGAAACGAGTTGTGGATCTGAGTGATGTACTTTCTTTGACGAAGCCTGTTGTGGATGCGAGTGATGTATATACCTATGACGAAGCCTGTTGTGGATAGGAGTGATGTATTTTGTTTAATAAAATGCTTTATTAATTAATAATGTGGCATTGTATAATAATAAATTCTGGTAGATTAGACTGTTTGGTGGACTTTAGTTGAATATAACCAGAATTAGATTTATAACAAAAGAGACACATCCCAACACACACAAATAGGTTTGCATCCTCATTTATAATGAGAACTGGTAAGGTTTAGAACTCTCTCCCTGCTTTCCCGGGCAAATATAATCAGGATATTTTTAAAAGAAGAGTTAATAGGCTTTTTCTGGGCGAGCGCGCTACATCCTCGGCTCCATCTACACTTTCCATCAGGTGAGCTGAAGCCAAGCGCAAACCCATTATGAATAAAATGAAAAAACATCCACGTTTCATACATTATTGGTCCAAATGTGAATGTGCCGGCCAACACGAACTAATGCTTTATTTAGTAAGAACTCGTCCGTCTAAGCATTTATTAGACTAGTCATTTTACGGTTTGAGCCGGGACTAATTAATAATAGATATTTGTTTCGATATAGTATTTAAGAGCCAATTTGGCCTTACAAATAGATCAAAATTAAAAAAAATCCAGTCAACAACAGTTTCAAATTAAAAATTTAGCTATTATCTCGTTATAAACAACCTGATGGTAATTTTTTTACACAATATTTAAGGCATTACCATTACACATACTTCAAACATGGTGTAAATATTTTTGTCTACTTAGAAGGTTTTGAAAAATACATTCGTATTTTCTAATAAAAATCTCATTTTTTAAATTTAAATGCCTATTATACTGCTCAAAAATAATGTATATTGTTAAATTTAATTTAAACATTGGCATTAATATTATTAATTTAAAAGCCTTCTGGGCCTCACAATTTTGATTTCTATGTTGCGTAGCGATTTTTTTTAATATGTTTTCAGATAGTATTTTTGTCACTAAATGGTGCCAAAAGCTATAGCTGGTAAGTTTTATAGTTGATTTCAATGGCGGTACCATATCGAAAGTTGTTTAGTTTGATGGACTGATCATCCCCTTAAAAAAGTGTCAGCATGTTAAGAAGGACCCTGTATACCTACCTACTACATACATTGAGGTTTAACCAACTAGAGGCGACGCCCAGACTAAATTTTTTGTAACACTCGTTTAAGCTGATTGTCTCAACCTTAGTTAGCATGTGTAAATAATTTTTGGGACCTCCAAGTCTCCATCTGTTCACTAGTTTTAGATTTATTGTTTTTATTTAGACTGTTTGTGTCCAAAATTGAAAAAGAAAAAAGAAATATATAAAATAATGTGCCAGCCGCGTGATGCACCGCATCGCCTCCTGGAGTGGGATTTTTGAACATCACAAGTTTATATCAGCAGTAGAAAATTTCAAAATCTCCATAGTAATTTTGACACTTTGTACTGCTGATTTAAACGTGTGATGTTCAAAAATCGCACTCCAGTGCGCGCCCCGCACTGCTGATCTTCGTCGTGCACAGATTTTGTTTTATACATAATTATTCAATGGCTATATACATACTAGATATTTTGGTACGTGGATTTTGCTAGTATCCCCATTGTCACATTGTCGAAGCGACCTCTCAGTGCATCACAATTATTATTATTCGCATCCGAAAAATATAATGCTTTTATCTTTTCACACTCGCACCCGTTTTTCGCTTGCTCTCATTCTGTTTTAATCAGTAATTATTTATTTTAACAGTCCACTCACTTTGAAAGGTGTACAAAAGTGTAATAAAGTCATACAATGTTATCTTTTTTCCATAAAATTTTTGTAAAGGATGGATTAAAGAAGAGTCTCAGTTTATTATGCTCGTATTCCTAACAAAAGATGTACAAATACATATATTTAACAAAAGACTGACTTTTGCATAGAAAAGATTCATTTACCTGTCTGCTGGTAGGTAACCCAGGTGCATATTTTAAAGTAAAAGTGCCGAAACCTTTCAAGAATTGTTCTATTTATCTTTTTTTTTTTAAATCTTTTGAAATTAAAGTTAACAATAACTTTGTCGACGCTGTGTCTATTAGAGCGTCCCGTTTTTTATTGTTTTTACCAAGAACGTGCAGTGTAGATCATCATTGTTATGAAAGCGGCGATCTTTACAAAATTATTAAAAGGGGATATTACCGTTGCCGATGGCGCGCTCTATACAAACGAAGTTTGATTATACAGGGTGTAAGGAAAAGTATCATTAACCTGTAAACCAAATACTCTATCCATTATACTGAACAACTTTTACTATGGGAGCAAACCAATCAGAGCAAAACAAGAGTCAGCTGTTCCATACTAAACTGCAATGCCTACTCGACTCAAATGTATGAGACGGCAGATGTTTTTTTGTTCTGACAGGTTTGCTTAAAGGTTAATGATACTGTTCCTTACACTCTGTATATATTTTGGATATTAATCAACAAGATCTAGAAACCAATATCAGCTGTGCTTCACATTTCTCATATTTCCGTTAAAATATTAATAGTTCCCTAGTTATCGTGGCTCAAAGTTTTCCATACAAATCTTAAATTAATCCTAGCATTGAAACGGAAATACGACAAATAATTGTTATCTCTAGATTATTTATAATTTGTTCCTTTTTTTTCCTTTTCCCCGTCCAGGTCGACTCGTACCAATGAGTTGTTCGGAATTTATGTACGATTTGTAACACTACTGGCTTTTTCGGTGAAGGAAAACATCGTGAGGAAACCTGCATGCTTCAATTTCGAGGCATGTATTGTACCTACTGTCCATTACAAGTGGCGACGGGCTCACTCCCCGTCACACTGGACAGAGTTTCGGTACTACTAGTGAAACGTGGATGTTCTGAGGTTTCAGAATATCTCTGACTACCCCCTCGGGGAATATAGTCGTGAGCATATGCTATGCTGTTCCTTTTACTTACTAAGAATTTAATATATAAGGTCTAACAAAATTAGCTGAAACTATTTTAAGGGGATGATCAGAACATCAAACTGAACAATTTTCTCTAAGGGACCAATATAGAAATCGCGAAAAAAAAATCAGCTGTTCCATACAAACCTACTCGACCTAAATGTATGGGACAGCAGATTTTTTTTTGCGATTTCGATATTGGCCCCATAAAGAAAGTTGTTCAGTTTGATGGTCTGATCATCCCCTTAAAATAGGTTCACCTAATTTTGTTAGACCTTTTATAATGTCAATCAAGTTCGCCCTTAAGTTCATTGTTCTTCGTAAAATAATTGCCCAGTAATTAATTAATTATCGAATAATAAGCTCTATCAATCAATGAATCAATCAAATCATTTATTGTGTGTGGTACCTATTCAGGTACGTAAATAGGTAGGTAACTAGGTACATATATTAATCCTACAATCAGTGTTAAATAAAGTATGGAAATTAAATTTAGGCCCTGTTTCACCACTTCTGGATAAATTCTTAATATCATATGTGACAGATCGGTTTAAATATTTCGTATGAAAGATATGCCAAAAGAATTGTTAGATAATCTAATTAGGAACTTATTCAGAAGTGAAACAGGCTCTTAACCTTTTTGATTGGACTAAAAATATCTTATTTACAAAAGAACCATTTACCCACAATGACTGCAACACAAAATTTCGTGACATACGACAGTTCCGCTGCAAAGGGGCAGTGCCGCGTGCCATGCGTATATCTGAAAAAAAAACCAATAAAAAGAAAAAAACAACGCAATAAAAATATCCGCACATAAAATAAAGGGAGGGCCAATAATATTCAAATCGGATTCGAAATTCGAACAAACTAGGTACATACAGAAACAGAGCAGGGCTGCCACCTAAAAAAATCGATTGCGCGCTAAAACTATGAAAAAAGCGCTAAATTCTAAAATTTTCGCGGCTCGAATCGAAATCGAAAAAAGCAGATTCGGTGCTAAATTCTTCGTCTCTAATTAGTCTTTCAAAAACCCATCTTAGTCAATTTAAGTCTGTCAATTCATAGGTCCCAAGTCCCATGTAAAATTAAGCACTTCAGATAAGTGTTCGTGTTTAAATCTCCCGAACACTGCAATGATTTTGACAATACGCTATAAATAATTATCATACTTAGTTCAATCCTTAGTTCAACCACAAAACACAAAGTGCAGCATTATATTCCAACACGAGCTTTATTAAAAAGTTTAAAAAAGCGCTTGATTCTCCACGTAAGTTTTCAGATATACGGCGGATTTCAGATCGAAAAAAGCGTCGAAAGCGCGAGGTTGGCCCTGAAACCGTGTTGTGAGTCACCCGGGAATGGCGGGACGGGGCGGGACGGGATAATTTGGCCTTGAATCCAGCGGTCCCATGACCTTCCGCGTTTCCGCCCTTATCACCGCCTGTTTCGGCCTACGCCCCGTTTTTGACGTAGTTACGTAAGGTACCTATTTGGGGAAGAAAACGTTTAATAATGTTATTGTACTGTAATTAACTATTCATAATAATATAAATATGCTCTAAGTGAAGAAAGGGTTTTTATTATACAGGGTGTTAGGGAAAACAGGTTGTATTACTTTAAGGGGTGATTGTACCCTTGATACTGAACAACTTTCCCAAAGAAACCTCAGGAAATTCTCCAAAAAAATGTCGACTTTCCATACTAAATGATCGAACGTTTGTATGAAAAGCCGATATTTTGTTTTTGCGAATTTTGCTATAGGTTTCTTAGGGAAAGTTTACTGAAACTGTATTGCCGCTGTATCCTAACACCCTATATTGTGCAAGGAAAGCAAACAAATTATATAAACTTAAACGCTTAGAATAAGTATATGGTCCGCCACATACATCCGGAATAAACCTGATTCGGAATTAGATTCCGGATGGAGTGTTACCGCTTTCAGAGACTTTTTCACTAGATCTAGTGATTTTTTGATGTCTTAGGTGGCATATTTTAAAGTAATTCTTGAGCGTATGCGTTGATGGTTCGATGCCGTATCGTGACGGTGCAGTTGCGACGTGATTGCGGCATAGTTGCGAAATCGCCAACGCTCAAAAACCGCTTGTGTGATAATGGTTCATGCCATTTTGTATGCAGATTATGTCTAATGTTAAAACTATCGATAGTCTTTTGATATAGTTGCATTAATATTGGAATACAATTTCCAAACCATCATCGTAACATTCGTAACGTCATGACCTCATTATATGATAGTAATTATGATGTATGGAAATGGTTTGTTTTGTTTTAATAAATACCTAAAAATGCAATTATTGTCATTCATTTGGCGTTTCATAAATTTTTATTTTAGGCATTTTTTTAAACAGCATTCCAGTATTTTTTGTAACCATAGTTGAAAACACTGAATCCTGAATCAGGATTCCGGATCGCAATTCCGTCTGTGTGTGGCGGACCTTAGTCTAGAATGAGCATCACGTTTCTACCGTATGAAACAAAAGGGGCCAATTTTCTTAGGTTGGTGTGCGTGAGGCGTCATATTAATTATGTCTGTGTGCGTGTTTATGGATAGGGTTTAGCGGCCAGCCTAGCTAGCATGCCACCCACGACAAAGCGTTTAAACGAGAAAAACGTCATGCGCGCTCTTTCTGGCCTACGTAAAATAATAAAGATGGAGGCACATCTCGATTTTTGTCGTTTTCTCGGGGGTGGCATGCTAGCTAGGCGGTACTGGTTGCAATTTCTTTCTCCGTTTTCGTAGCTTCGACTATCAATCTTGACATATAACTTATTGGGACCAATTCTGAAATCGAGATAATAATAAAGGGGCCCAATGCGTTAAGATTTTGCAACGAAAAAAAAATTAAAAAAATGTGTAATACATTAAGTTACGTTAAAATATGATGAAAATTAAAAAAGAACTATAAATAATGTAATGATAACATTGATGATATTATGATAACGGTTCGTTTTACTTCATGTTAATGTTTAATTTGCAATAAGTAAAGTTCTCGGTAGTAGCATATTTTATTTGAATTCTTACAAAATATTGAGTTCTTTAGAAATAGTTAGCTTATCTTTAAGAAGTTAGTTCAAACCTAGACTAGACTTGCACCCAGTTTTCCTACGAATTTTTTCCAAGAAAGATTTATCTGTTGAAAAGTTTCTAATTTCTACATCTGGTTTTTTTTCTAATTGACCAATACAGCAATACTCAGGGAGCATCGACTGCTTATTACTGCGGACTATGGGGGGCCCACACCAGTGACGGCGAAGCGCCCTAGCAGGTCTACCGAACCAGTTTCTACATCTGCCTAAATTACGAGGTATATATATAAGGTCTAACAAAATTAGGTGAAACTATTTTAAGAGGATAATCAGACCATCAAACTGAACAACTTTCTCTATCGGACCAATACCGAAATCTCAAAAAATCGCATCGTATATGTATCCTAAAACGATTTGTTCTAGCCTGTCACCCTATAGTGGGACGTATAGGCTGATGATGACGCTTCCATCGACACTTGTAGATTAGGGACTTGTAGATTCACCCACTTGCAGATTCTGCTGTGAAGCGTAGGAAACGCCCATACACCTCTGCGAATGCGAAGTGCTCATTCACAGCAGGAGACGCCATCTAGGTGGATACATAATAACACCTACTGACATTAGGGACCTCCCCTCCAAAAGCATAACACGGTTCATGAAGTCCGTGGGCCTAGGAAATGACCTTTAGGTCTAGGGTGACAGCTACAATAGATCTATCCAGGTCGCAGTAGCTATTGGTCATCCATCGATACATATAGGGTGTAAACCTAAATAAGACATACTTTAGGGCGTGCCTCACACCATCAAACTGAACAACTTTCGCTATGAAGCCAACATCGAAATTGAGATTATGTTTTATAGAAAACGTTAATGGCCACTCTGCTTAAATGTATGGAACAACTGATTTTTTTTTGCGATTTTAATGTTGGTCCTTAGTAAAAGTTGTTCAGTTTGATGGTCTGAAGCACAGAACAGAAAATTATGAGAGGGGTTAGAAATGCAAAGTAGCGCTTTTGCTTCGGAGATGTCTGTCGCCACTTGTCTTCTCGCTCACGCTGCTACAATTACTGAGCCAGAGCTCGCACCACGCCGCGCGCGCCTTATGGTGTTAGGCAAATCATTGCATAACCTGTGGCGACACATTCCACGCCTACTTTGAACTTCTAACCCCTCTTATAATGTTCTGTGGTCTGAATCATCCCTTAAAGTATGTAAGAAACGCATTAAATATTATAGTTTACACCCTGTATAACAAAATTGCAAACGAAAAACCCACACAATATCAAACTGCGTTTGCGCACATTTTTATTACCGCCTCTATCCTTGGAATAGACGCACGGACAGACATTTACAGTTTTTATTGCGTTATCGATAAATAGACTAAATATTTGTGGTAGCCGGAAACAGAGGGCGTGACGAAAGAGCTCGACTATTAGTTTACTATGTTACACAGAGCATTGAAACATACTACTGCCACAATAGAAGCTATACAGGGCGTTAGGGTAAACAGTTGCATTACTGTAAGAGGTCATTGTACCCATGATACTGTACAACTTTCCCAAAGAAACCTAAAGGAAATTCGCAAAAAAAATTTCGTCTTTTCATACAAAACTTCGATCAGCCGATTGCATTTAGTATCATCATCATATCAGCCGACAGACGTCCACTGCTGGACATAGGCCTCCCCCAAAACGGGGGGATTTGCCATAATCGCCATGCTTGGCAGGTGGTTTGGCGATCGCAGTTGGATTGAATGTGTGTACTCAGAGGATGCTGCTGCCCATCCTCCGGTAGATCCCTTAGTCGCCTTTTACGACACCCACGGGAGGAAATGGGATGGTGCTATTCTTAGCCGACACCATACGGACTCAGTTGCCTCAAGGTAGACCAGTTGCTGTCAAGCTGGCCTAATTTGACAGTCATTCTCTTTTGGGGGTAAAATCAAGCAAGAAATAAATGATGCATTTAGTATGGGAAGTCCAAAATTGTTTTTACGTATTTCCTATTGTTTACCCTAACACCCTGTATAGGTATAACAAAACACCCTAGAAATATTTAAAGGGGCGGTCAAGAAGACCATCAAACTGAACAACTTTAACTTTGGAGCATGAATTTTAAAAATCTACTGTTTCATACAAGATTGCGAATGTATATGGGAAGTTCTACTCGACTAAAATGTATGGGACAAAATGGACGAAAGTATAGGGGTTCCTTCTTTGACTACGGAACCCTAAAAAGAACACAAAATGTCACCACAATTTTTAAACTAAATGTAATAAAATTTAATGTAATAATAATTATCGAACCTAAAGAAACCGTTTTGCCTCATTCCTCCTCAAAGTATTTAAAACATTTTTTTTGCTCCATTCACGCTTATCAGAACATATCTTTGAGGCCGTCGTTTTTAATATAAGTTGCTCTGTGACTGTACCTTCATTCGTATTTGAACAAACGCTACTCTTCGGATTACTTACACGATAAAGAGTTCATTCATACTTTGTTGCGTTTGCGCATGTATCTACCTCATACTTACGAAATATCGATATTGATGGAAAGTCCCTTTTTACTTGCGTATATTACCTACATACCTCTGTCGCGGAGTTCCGCGATCGCAAACATTTAGTTAGGTGAGAATTATTAACTGTACATAACAAACATAACTTTGCAATTAAAACCCTCTTAGGAATTAGTAGAAACGTAATTTCTTATTATGGCAACACTGAAGGTGAGTGTCATTTGTAAGTTAGGCGCGTAAATTAGAATGCACTTATGGCGGGACGACGAGAAGGATCGGCACGCCCTGAGTAGCGGAGAACAGGAGAAGTCCAGCGAGGAGTCTGATCTCACCGGTTGCTGAAACTAGGTGAGTTTAGTTCCATGTATTCGCCCACTATGTGAGACGATAGTTCTATTGTATTGTTGAATAGTTTAAAGACCGTATTCAGGTTGGTGTAAGGATGAGGATGGAGGGGACGGTGGACGCATCCTCCCGGGGCCAAGTTGGGCTCCGGTCGCGATACGATCGACTCACATAGTGGAACTCTCTAACTGTTTGTACCGTTGGGTATTGATTTGAAATTCGTAACCTGATAACGTCGCTGCCATACATCTTAAAGTACCTTAATCAGCAGATACTCTTAGAATAGTTATATTACCCATTAGTAATAGAACCCAGGCATAGAAACGCCGCCACAACCTCATAATCAGCCTATAAACGTCCCATTTCAGGGCACAGCCTACCCTTAGGGAGGGTGTATGGGCATTAGTCCACCACGCGTGCACAATGCAGATTGGTAGACTTCACATACACATCAGAATTTTTTCTTCAGTGTATGCAGGTTTCTTCACGATGTTTTCCTTCACCGTTTGAGAGCAGTCGGTATTACGTATATAAAAAAAAATATACATAATACCGACTGCTCTCAAACGGTAATATACAATACAGGGTGAAATTGATATCATTAGCATCCTTTTAAACTAAGAGTCTACCCATCAAACTGAACAACTTTTACTATGGGAGTAAACCGATCGGAGCAAATAAAAATCTGCTGTTCCATACTAAACTACACCCGCCGCCGCTGCCTACTCGACTCTCCCATAGTAAAAGTTGTTCAGTTTCATGGTTAGACTCTTAGTTTAAAAGGATGCTAATGATATCAATTTCACCCTGTATATAAGTTCTAACAAAACTAGCTGAAACTATTTTAAGGGGATGATCAGACCATCAAATTAAACAACTTTCTCTATGGGACCAATATCGAAATCGCGAAAAAAAAATCAGCTTTCCCAAACAAAACTGCAAATCATAACTCGACTCAAATGTATGGGACAGCTGTTTTTTTTTCGCGATTTCTATATTGGTCCCATAGAGAAAGTTGTTCAATTTGATGGTCTGATCATCCCCTTAAAATAGTTTCAGCTAATTTTGTTAGACCTTACATAATATATGTATTATAAGTATATATATATATATATATATATATATAATACATAAGTTAGAAAAACTTATTGGTACATGGCATGCTGTCCGTGCTGATTTGATCCCGGACCCCCATAATACGGTGTCCATAGCTCTCCGCAACGCGCCACCGACGCTCTACCGACGACCTATTACCAAATTCTTGAAATTTCTTGCAGACCGCCTTTCCTCTTAAAAGGCAAAATTTTCGCCCATCTATTTTTAGATCGTTTAGATTTTGCATAACATTCTTTTATTTGTGATTGGATTAAAAAAAAACGATTTAGGTAACGTACTAACATTTATTCAAGGTTCAATGATAAAATCTCAGGTACAAACATGAAAAACGTCTTATGGCGGCTTCCGAACAAAGGAACAATGATTTGATTAGATGATTAGGTAAACCTGAAAACCTTTACAATGACTGTGCAATTTGCAACATGACAAGTAGGACTTGGGCAAAGAAAATATACTTTTTACTTGTGGTCCTGAATGCTGCAAAATGCGACTAAATATTACAATCAAGCACGGGCCCCTTCCGAAATCCAAATATATAATAAGAGATAAGTGTACTTTTTGCAACCATCAGCAGCAAGGCTGATTCAGTGTTTATGGATTGTAGAGCATCTCTGTGATGGGGATGAACTAGGTCTGCCTGCATAACTACAGTCGGTTTAGGAGTTACAAACGTTTAAAGGTCAGTAAAAAATTAAAGATCAGCTGCGAGGCTGATCGTATGATATTATTGCAGTGTGCACTGTAGCTACGTAGCTACTACTACTAGTCAGTTTTTGTACTGTTCACATGAACAGTACAAAAACTGACATGAACTGCCAGACGGTTTAGGAGATACAGCCGTTCAAAGGTCGGACCTTTGAACGGCTGTATCTCCTAAACCGACTGATGAACCATGCCAGTTTTTGTACTGTTCACATAGCTACAGTGTATACTACAATAATATCATACTATCAGCCTTGCAGCTGATCGTTAATTTATTACTGACCTTTAAACATCAGTAACTTCTAAACCGACTGGAGGTATACAGGCAGACCTGGTGACTGGCTTTCAGCCTCATAATATATTAAATCCTTACTGTCGCGAGCAATGTGTTCCGTTTTTGCGCATATTGCTGCGACACTGGCCTCGCCCCCTTTTCACATCTCCCTTTAGTTTTTGTGATCTGTGGTCAGTCGTGACGTGAGATATGGACCGCCCTGTCGTCGACCATGGAAAATGGCTCCAAAATGTAATCGGGTACCACCTTTCTGCCCATTTTGTGAACAAAATTGTCCGCACAATGTCCACGTCCACACACCGCGTTGATTTAACAGCACCGTTTATCAATTAGGTACCTACGTAGGTATTTATAATATTTCCAATAATAAATTAGTGCTAAAACTTCTATCCTGTCATCGATTTTGTACTTTGACTATTTATTATAAGGACTAGCCTTGTGGTAGCATTTCCCCTCTGCCACGGTATAAGATCAATTAATCATGTGCATTTACATTCAATTTTTACCTTATCACTAAACGAGACAGCCTATAATTTCGAACTTAGAACGTTTGGGGTTCACGCGAGACTACTTTTCATGATTTTTAACGTTCAACATTAGAATCTAAAGTTATGGGAATAAAATTCAAAGTTGCGGATTTCATGTTACCTCGCCCCCCGCAAAAAGTGGCAGAAATGTTTGTTAGTAGAATTACACGCGTAACTAGTATATATACGTAGTCAAAGATTTTGTAAGATGCTTAGCACTCAAAGATAAAAACTTCACATGTGTCGATAGCACGGCCCATTTCGTACAAGTTTTCAGTCGATACCATATCTGCGATAACAATAAGACATTATAAGCCTTAATTTATAGGTAATTGGGTTAAATTTGATAAGAAAAAATACTAAAGGATTACTGGATGGATCTATGTGAAAAAACTACGTAGAAATTAATTTTTGCATCGATTTCGAGTTTGATTATCAATAATATTATTACCTATCTCAGATTATTGCATGTTACGATAAATAAGGAATTCCTTGTTGATAGTAAATAAAGAATTCATAATCTGCGGGGATTAATTAAACAAATGGGGCGATTATTGTCATCCTTCTTCTAAGGGATATCGCATACAGAAGGAGTCGAGGCGCAGACGCGCCTTGGTGACTTTGACATACGGTCGATAATTGTAAACCAAGAATCCGAGTGGCGCGCCGCCGCTCGGATTGGTATGATATACAATTACCGACCGTATGTCAAGGTCTTTAAGGCCGCGACTCCTTCTGTATGCGATACCCACACCGTGTGGTACAGACACAGAATGTAACACCGCATTTCTACTCATGGGTGTTGAATGTGGCTACTAAGGGAAAACGGTTTCTTATGAATTATTTTTTGGGGCGAAAAGCTAGCAATCACCACTTAAGGCGGTTGCAGAGGGGTCCATTTTATACAAAACGTTGACGCACAATACGCGTAAACGGTAGTAATATATATAACTTTTTATATATGGAAAAATAGTTTGGAATATCTAGATGCCGCGTAACGAATAACATTTGCAATTTATAAAATAATTACGAAGATATAAAGCTTTGAAGTTTTTCATACAAAATTTTTAAAGCTTTATATCTTCGTAATTATATTATAAATTGCAAATGTTATTCGTTACGCGGCATCTAGATTTTCTAAACTATTTTTCCACATATAAATTATTACTTTTATTAATTCCGTCTACGCGTATTGTGCGTCAAACGTTTGTATGGACTGAAACCACCTTAACAGAATTTTATATCCTGAATCCTAAATACGCTATAGATAAGGCTCACCTTTACTGTTACAAGTAAAAATACAATCGAATATCTAAATATTATCTTTAGCCCTGAGTCATCTCGTACACTCAAAACGAGAAAATCGTTATTCCATTCTGAAATTGTCGTTAAAGTAAACGCTGCATGCTTAATATTAACTTTTAGTAGTTATAAGTAAGTGTCTGATCACCGCGAAAGATTTTACACCTTTCGGCCATAATGTAAAAATGACTTCTCCCTAAAACGACCCCGCCTTATTGGACCGTCCGTCCCAGGTCGGTCGGTCGGTCGGGTCGGGGATTCTCGGATGCGCAAAATGTTACTTGCTTGTGTGGAGCTCCACAAAAGATGACCCATCTCACATCGTGCCCTGCGTGCCCTAACACCTGCACGTAGGAGGAGCTCATGACCGCTAGCGACGGTGCAGTATCGGTTGCCCGATTCTGGCAAGCTACTATATAAGGTCTAACAAAATTAGCTGAAACTATTTTAAGGGGATGATCAGACCATCAAACTGAACAACTTTCTCTATGGGACCAATATCAAAATGGCGAAAAAAAAATCAGCTGTTCCATACAAACCTACTCGACCTAAATGTATGGGACAGCAGATTTTTTTTTCGCGATTTCAATATTTGTCCCATAGAGAAAGTTGTTCAGTTTGATGGTCTGATCATACCCTTAAAATAGTTTCACCTAATTTTGTTAGACCTTATATAGCGACTTAGTTAACAATTTGAAGTCGACACGATAAGAAGAAGACGACCTCGTCAAAATAAAACACTATCGAAAATATTTTAAAGCAGATCATTTCATTTCACTTTGTACACCATGTACGTTAGAGTATCCTCTGTGCCATAGCGGGGCTCTTGGACCAGTGGCCATACATTTTGGCCCAGCATTTGCCTAGTGTCCTTTGTTAACCGGCTTTATACATTGATGATGTATAATTGTCGTTCCAAAAATCTAATTATCTAAGGTCGAACTGTTTCCATCGCAACACAATTATTGTAACCTAGATTAATTTCGCACAAAGCGATATAAATTATTTCAATACAATAGGAACAATTTGTTTACTTTATATTCGATACAATAGTATTATACTAAATTTGTGTGTGTTATACTTACCTAGGGTTGCCATTTTTCCATAAACGTAAACTAAAAATCGTAATTTAGATAAACAATTTATTGGTCAATAACTCAACCAGCTAGGACGGACAAACTCTGTCACCCTAGGCTGGGTGCCCGGACACTGCGGTATTGATGGAAATGAGGCTGCTGACGAGCTGGCACGAAGAGGGGCGGAAGACGACGCCATAGGCCCCGAGCCTTATTGCGGCATCTCCCGCAACACCTCTAGACGTGTGCTAAAGGAATGGGCCGTGGACCAAAGCCGTAAGCTCTGGTCGGATACACCAGGACTGAGGCATGCGAAAGAACTTGTGACCGGCTTTTCAAACAGACATACCTCAGATGCCATCAATTCAAACCGCAACGACTTAAGGCTCTTAGTACGAGCCTTAACAGGACACTGCAAGTTAAACAAACACCTACAAAGAATGGGGCTTGTAGACTCACCCACTTGCAGATTTTGCTGTGAAGCAGAGGAAACGCCCATACATCTCCTCTGCGAATGCGAAGTGCTCATTCACAGCAGGAGTCGCCATCTAGGTGGATACATAATAACACCTACTGACATCAGGGACCTCCCCTCCAAAAGCATAACACGGTTCATGAAGTCCGTGGGCCTAGGAAATGACCTTTAGGTCTAGGGTGACAGCTACAATAGATCTATCTAGGTCGCAGTAGCTATTTGGTCATTGACCAAGCCCTTATAACCAAATAATAATAAATATTGGTCAATAAATTTTCTGACCAATTTTTAGTCAGATACTTAATCAAATTGAAAAGCTCTTACTCTTGGAGATTTCATGTTGCTTCCGTAGTAAAAGTTGTTGATACATACATACTTACACTTATGCCTTTTTTCCCATGCGCCATCGACGTTTTTTTTAAGTGCTGTTTAATAGAGTCATTTATAACTACTAAACCGATTTTGATAAAACTTTTTTGTTTGTAGCTTATAAATTATAATTGCGGACGAATATTCATTTTAAATACAAATCTCCTTGATTTCGTTAACTTCATTGAAACCTCGCCACATTTGTTAAAATTTTAGTCAGTTAAATGAAGCAAAAAATTTTTAGTTGAATGTATCTAAAAAGATTTCATTTAATTAAAATTATTGGCTTAAAATTATCAATCAATCAATCAATCAAATATACTTTATTTTACACCAAAAACATAAACAGTAAAATACAGAAATAAAATACAAGAGGCACAAAATAAGGCGGTCTTATCGCTAAGAAGCGATTTCTTCCAGACAACCTTAGGGTAGAGGAAACGGTGAAAAGAAGAAAGGTAGGCGGTGTTTCCAGAAAAAAAAATATCAAAAATCAGCAGTTATTAGTAAAAACAAAAAGTAAATATACAAAATAAACCTATTATAAATACATATATTATATACATACTCATATAAATATATATATATATATATACACACATACATCATACATAAATACGCGTACTACACAACAAAATACTATAGGAAAACATGAACCACAGACATAGGAAAAGATGTACCTATGAAAACAGATCGAGGGTCAGTTCAGTTATCAAGGAAATGAGACTTAACTTTCGACTTAAAAACATTCAAGGAAGGTGCAAATTAATGGCTTACATTGATATAAAAATTTTAAAGAACGCCATTAATACCATTTAAAAGTAAAATATGATTTATGTTTCATTACACTAAATGGCGAGCTGAATTTTATTTTCGCTAGAAACGACCAGTGTTTTAAAATAAGACCTCATTTAAATAATTAAATAGTGTGTTAAAAACTTTTTCGTAACTACTTAATTTAAATTAAATTGTATTTATTTATCTGAATACTGGATTCCCTAATACTATGTATGCTTGAAAAATACAAACGTAGCAGAAATTGTGGCAAAATAATGTACTTTTATTTTACCACTATTTCTGCTTACTTTGTTATACGAGATTTGAGATAGTGCCATTCGTAGGTGGCCTTAATTCTGTCATTCAAGTCGGTTCTTATTCTTCTTTTCGTGTCAATGGTTCTGCAGTGATGTTTTTATATTTTAGTAGCCAGGTGTTCGGCAAGCGTGACAGCGTAAGGAGTAGCTGTATTTAAATCCTCTCTCGTGCAGGTGTTCAGGCACAGCGGACATTCCAGCAGATCATTAATAATTCAATTGGTTTTTTTAAAAGCCCTTTAGTTTGCAACTTCTCGCTGTCTTACGATCAAGACTAACAGGTGGAAGGGAGCAGTACCCACTCTTTATTGGCTTTTATAGGAATGATCAGACCATCAAACTGAACTACACACAGACAAAAAACAGCTGTTCCATACATTTGGATTCAGTAGGATTGCAGTTTTGTATAGACCAGATTCGCGATTTCGATGTTGGTCCCTTAGAGAAAGTAGTTCAGTTTGATGGTCTGATCATCCCCTTAATAAATAAACGTGAGCATATTAAGAAGGACCCTATATTATAAATTATAAATAATAATAAGAAATTTCCTATTTTCTCTTTCTTTTGTGTCTATAATAAGAAGAAATTTCCTATTTTTCTCTTTCTTTTGTCTCGCTTAATAATGTTTTTTTTATTACGTATGGATTTGCTCTTAGCCTCAATCCAGTCCTCAGGACGAAGATGGGGTCGAAGATGTAGCGAGTTTACCCAGAAGAAGCCTATTCACTCGTATTTTAAAGGAATTCGGGTTGTAAGCGCTCGGAAATACTGACGCAGGCATTCCACTCCATAGCTGTGCGGTTTATAAAAGATTCAGAAAGTTTTGTTTATTATGTTGTATTGTTGTTAATATATTATTACATCTGAAAAAAAGGATAAAAAACCTAGCTATAACATAAACAAATGTACACAGGCTCAGTTTTAAATAAATAATTAAAACCTATGGAATAAAGTCATAGTAAAGTGCAACCCTAATAATTATAAGCTTTGTCCAAACTGTGTGGATTCAATGTCGTCAAGATTACCACTTGTGCAAACCACGATCATAGATAGAAATAAGTAGATCTGCCGTGTGGTGTTGCCGTGTGGTGTCGGCTAAGAATAGCACCATCCAATTTCCTCCCGTGGGTGTCGTAAAAGGCGACTAAGGGATCTACCGGAGGATGGGCAGCAGCATCCTCTGAGTACACACATTCAATCCAACTGCGATCGCCAACCCGCCTGCCAAGCGTGGCGATTATGACAAATCGCCCCATTTTGGGGGAGGCTTATGTCCAGCAGTGGACGTCTGTCGGCTGATATGATGAAGTAGATCTGGCAAAGCGCCTGGTCGACTCGACCGGGGATCAGTTTAGCCGTTCAGCGAGGAAACGCTGCCAGCATCTTGACTACCCTCCCGCGCGGTCCAAACCTGCACCATATTTTAGGTTAAGTTAGTTTTATTTTCTCAATAATTTGGAATGGAATCACGGACACCTAAAAACCATATCGTAACTTTTTTTTTTGTTAATTTCTTCAATGTACAGACAAACTTTCTTCTACGGTTTTATAATAGTTTAGATTATAAGTAGCAACATAGTAGAAACGACAACTGTTTTATTAGAACTGCTATTTTCTAATTTCATATTCTTTGGTTATCATCAGTCAAAATTAGATAGTTAGACTTTTTATTTAACTATTTATCAACATTAATATTTGCCGAATAAAATTCAATGATTCAATAATAATTAATGTCAAAATGAAATTTTTAAACATCTACCTAGATAACTAAAATATACAAAAATATCTAAGTACATAATATTAATACAAATAATTACAAAATATTTATTGTTTCACTTCTGCCATTAATTATCTATGGCTGGCTATGGTATCAAACGATATCTAAGGTGTATCTTTTATTTAAAATCGAATTATATAGAGTCCAATATGGTGAAGGTTTTTTAAGGAGTTGATCAGACTATCTAACTGAACAACTTTTTCTATGGGACCAAAACGTCGAAACCGCGAAAATAAAAATCAGCAGTCCCGTTATACATTTGCGTCGACTAGGAATGCAGTTTTGTTATGTAAGAACAGAAATTTTTTTATTCGCGATTTCAACATTGGTCCCATACAGAAAGTTATTCAGTTTGATAGTCTGCATCCTCTTAAAATCCTATTTTAATTCGATTTAACGTGAATTTAACAATTTTTATAATAAAATTGACGTTGCAATTTAAAAAACGTGTCCTATTGGCCGAAAAGAAAATGCCATTAATTTAATAATTAGTAATGGTTTGCAAAAGGTTCTAGCTCTTGTGGTCATTTTCAATGCAGAAGCATTCATTCCAACCTCTACAGGGTGAAATTGATATCATTAGCATTCTTTTAAACTAAGAGTCTACCCATCAAACTGAACAACTTTTACTATAGGAGCAATCCAATCGGAGCATAAAAAAATCTGCTGTTGCATACATTTGAGTCGAATCGGCACGGCACGGCACTGTAGTTTAGTATGGAACAACTGATTTTTTTGTTGCTCCAATCGGTTTGCTCCCATAGTAAAAGTTGTTCAGTTTGAGGGGTAGACTCTTAGTTTAAAAGGATGCTAATGATATCAATTTCACCCTGTATACTCTCTTCCTTTCAACCGGTATTAAGTTGTATTTATAACAAAACACTCTGTATTTAAAGGTTTCTTCCCCTGAACGAAATTGCGTTCGTTTACCACGTTTTGAAGGGCGAAGAAATTAATATGTAGGGGTCAACAAAAAAGATACCATTGGATCGAATTGTTACTAAATAAGATAACATATAGAAATCTAAGATATATATTAAAAGGTTCTTGTTCTATTAAGTTAGTTAAGTCATCTTCATTATATTGTTATTTATATTTTATATTAAAAGGTAAGATGTGTACCCAGTTGTCTCCACAATAAGTATGTTATGTACACAGTAACATTATGTTTAATGGTTATAAACACACAAAATACTTACAACAATCTAATACATTGTTGTGCGGGGTTAAGGTTTTTAAAACTATTGAGACTGGCGCCAATGCGAAATTTTCATATTTTGCAACCGCATAATAATATAAATTTTTACACCTTCGAGGTCAAATTCGGGGAAAACTAATCTCTTTGGGTTGGTGCTTATGAATGTTATTTTCTATTTTAAGTCAATGTTTTTACGTCCAACTGGACCTAAATCCACATTACGTAATCGACGTTCCACGTTCTACATAAGTAATCGAAATTAAGCTAAGTTTTTTGTTCTGAATTAGTTCAAAAACATTGGAACACACGGAAGAAGAAGTCGCTAGTTGCAACAAGATTCATATAATAAGAGACACCAGAAAAAACCGACACCAATGCACTCACAAAACTTAAAGACTACAGCCTACTCAAAATCATAATTTCAGTAGATGGTCGTCCACTCCTGGCCTTGGGCTAAGGTTCGCCACGACAGGTCTTGCGCAGCCCTCATCCTACGGGTTCCCACCGCTTTCACTAGGTCGTCGGCCCACCTTGACATACCGGCCCACCTTACATCTACAAGTCTTCGGCTCCATCGGTCATCGCTTCATTGCCACTTTAGTTTAGCTATTCATTCAGCTATACAGTTTTTGAGAGTTACGCGGGGTTCTTATTTATTCTAGAATTAAACATTTTAAAGGGTTCTTTTACCGCGTTTTGGTATATTTCAGTTCCATATATTCATTCAGCTATTTTGGTTCTTCTGCGAATCTCTTCATTTCTGATTCTATCTCGCAGGGAAACTCCGAGCGTAGCCCTCTCCATTGCCCTTTATATTTGATCGCAGCGTTTGGGTGACTTTTAGCCTTTTTATGTGGGTTCGAGTGAGCGACCACGTCTCTGTTTCGTATTCACCACGTCTCTGTTTCGTCTTCATCCATCACACTCATCACTGGTAATACACACTGGACAGACTTTCGACATTAGTACAACACCCGCCTGGTGATACGCTAGTACCTAAATTTCGTTGATTTCCGACTGCGACAGACGTGGGTGTCCAACTCGGTGCCAACTAGGCCATAATGTCTCCCATTCCAACTACTAAGACACCTATTTTTACACCCAATCGCCATCCATTGCTTGTTCGAATCTGTAGCTACAAAACCGAAGAGGTACAAGACCAGTAGTGGATAAGAATTGAGGGGGAATGCCGAGGAAAATTTTAAGCGAAGCATTTTCTAAAATTAGACGTATCCATTGTTATGTCTGTAATGTTGTGCAACTGCGTTAAATGTTTCCTCGAATAAGAAAATTAAACGGTTAAAAGCTAATTGTTTTGAAATAAGGCCCGTTTACATTGGCGCATCCGAACATCTGAAGGGATTTTGTAGATGTAACACGATTATAAATAAAATCGTTTCACATAGGGTACCGGACTGCTTACAATAATATTTTTGTTTTATATTCTTAGTAAAGAAAACTTTTGAAAATAACGCTAAACTCGCATTTTCTGTTATTTTTCAGCTTGGATGCTATTTTTAATAACAGGAATGGTCTGGCATCTCGGGTCTGTAACACTGCAGAAAATTTATTCACAACTAGCTGTTGCCCGCGACTTCGTCTGCGTTACCCGGATAAAAAGAACCCTATGTGTTAATCCAGGCCATGGTCTATCTGTATGTCAAATTTCATCGAAATCCGTTCAGTAGTTTTTGTGTGAAAGAGTAACAAACATACATCAACACTCACAAACTTTCCCATTTATAATATTAGTAGGATAGTAGGATATAACAACACAAATTGCAAAGTTCATTCTGAAGAACAAAAGGAGCAATGCTCCATGCCATCATCGGAGCCCTCACCGGGGACTACGCCACAGCCACAATGATGCACAAGATGAAGCTTATCCTGGTTCCCAGCTGCAGAGCGTGCGGAGAGGAGGAAGAAACAAGGGAACATATCCTGTCTGACTGCGATGTCTGGGCGGCTAAAGGCATGTGCCTCCTGGGAGATAGTTATCTAAAACCGAGAGATTACAGGTTTCTTCCCCTGAACGAAATTGCGTTCGTTTACCACGTTTTGAAGGGCGAAGAAATTAATATGTAGGGGTCAACACAAAAGATACCATTGGATCGAATTGTTACTAAATAAGATAACATATAGAAATCTATCCAATCCAATATGTTCATTTACCGGTCGCTAGCACGTGAAAAGTAAAATAAAAAATTCTGCATGTGTGGTAGGCTAGAACGAGTTGATCGTCCTTGGTGGTAGGGTACGGTACGAGTAACAATACCGCCCCGTCTACGGTTTCTTACGATCAAACTATGCGAAAATAAATTTTAAATAACGAACGTGTTCCAAAGGGCGGTTCTTGACGTTTCGATATTACAATATCGCGTGTGGGCATCATGCGCGTGCGCCGCTCTCCGTTCTCAAGCTTGTGTACCAGTTGAAGCTATGCAGTTATGCCATTCTCCTATACTTATACGATACCTTGAAAAATAATAAGCTCCGCCAATAAAGAAATTATTAGGTACCTGTTTACCGTCTGACATTAAATAAATCGGTGAATTTAAAAAAAAATGTTTCTTCTTAGAAACTGGTGAATAAGACTTTGTTACAAAAGATAATTTATTACAATTTATTAATTGATGATTTGATTGATTTTGATTTATTTAATTGATTTTAATTTACTTGTAAACAATTTTGTTTGATTTGATTTTATTTGTTATGTAATACATTTTAGTTACCCTTTATTTATTTATGTTGCCGTGCCCAGAGGGTATCATATGTAGATCAAAATTTGTTACATTTAAGACCTAACTGTACCATGTGATTGCAATAAATATATGAATATGAATATGAATAAATAAAATAAGGGACTTAAAACTAAACTAGCCTAGGATGTGGTGCAGGTTCGGTCCTTGTGAGATGTACCCAAAACGCTGGCAGCATTTCCTCGCTGATAATTAGTTAACTTTACTTATAAACAAACATAAAGTAAATTTAATATGGACTGGACTGGACTGGCAATGGACGTCTATACGTTGAGATGGTGATCTCGTTACGCTGAAAAAGAAAATAAATGAATAAATATTTCTTGATTCAAATACAGCTATGCAAATAACTTTCTTGGTATGCTGACGGTTTTTTAAAGAGATGAATCAGACAATCAAACAAAACAACTTTATAAATAGGAACAATATTGAGATCGTAAAAAAATCTGCTATTTCATAAAAACTGCTTTCCTCCGGATTTTTTTCGCGAATTCGATGTTGGTTGAATGGTTGATGAAAATTGGTCGGATAATATTGTACGTAACGTATCTACCTACGCTTATCTATCGACCTAAGTCGAAATATTTTTTTTTAAAAACCGGGAAGCATTTTTTCTATCGCATTTCGGTACACCCCAACCTTAACACCGGCGTCATTTTTGAAAACCCAACGAGCCAGGAAAGAGCTGGAAAATAGAAGTAAGTATTACCCGCATTAATATACCATGACGGTAGATTAATTAAGATTATGGCTACATTATTATGATACCGCACTGACTATCGTGTATTTAAATTGAGCTTATTATAGCGACCTACCTTTGCATGCTTACTTCTTATTTGTTTTAGTTCTGTATTTACATGATTGTTGATTTTTTTTATGATTTTCTTTTTAATAACTTATTTTTTTGAATAAATTAAAAATACGTGCTAAAAATAAGCGATACTTACTTATTTTTAGATTTCTTTTTTTCGCGATTTTGACTTTGGTCCCATGGAAAAAGTTGTTCAGTTCGATGGTTATCAGACCAAAGACGCTGCGCTTTCCGGTACGCGGTGGGTAAAGCATCAGTTCAATTTTAATATTCCTTTTCACGTTTTCCACCAAAATCACAAAAAGAAGACTTACAGCACAGAGTGCTATAATTTCTAGGACGAACAGCGATAATAAAATGAAATAAGAACAAAATGACATTTCAGAACACCTGGTCAAACTCAACCTCAAGGCCCTTCAATACAAGATGTGAAAAAAAATTCCACCACTAGATACACATACGAAGGCTGATCCGAACAAAAGAATTAACGATTTACTCACTGTCAAACTATAATTTACACAGGTGTAATACAGTATTTATCGTGTAAATATGTAGTATACTGTAATATTAATATAACACTTACAATGTGGGTTAACACGGATTGCAAGTGGTAATAATGTAACAACTAAGTTGGCAAACGTAGTATTAGTTGCCTAGAATCTTGAGGTTACTTGGCAATAGTAGCCTTTATACATCCCACTTGATACCAATGGCACAGTAAAAAGCAAAGCTGTCGATGTCGGTATCATAGGGAAAGAGAGGTAGAGGACACCCATCGACCACCTGGATGCGAGCCTCGAAGGATACGGTGACGATAGGCATAGGCTTAACGCCCAGAAATGACGCAAAACTAGCCCAGTCATTTTACGGAGTTTTGTTAGGCGGGGTAGGGACTTTTAAACTGTAACCGGCACCAGTTAGTGACAAAAAGACTATCTTAAAACATATTAAAAAAAATTCGCTACGCAACATAGAAATCAAAATTGTGTGTTTAAATTGATAATATTAATACAAATGCACTTATTTGACTTAGATTTAACAACATAAAATATTTTTTAGCAATAAAATAGGCATTGAAATTAAAAAAATGAGTTATTTATTAGAAAATTCGAATGTATTTTTCAAAACCTTCTAAGTAGACAAAAATATTCACACCATATTTGTAGTATGTATAATGGTAAACCCTTAAATGTGCAAAAAAAAATTACCATCAGGTTTTTAGAACGACATAATAGCTAAATTTTAAAATTGGAACTGTCGCTGACGTGATTTTTTTTAATTTTGGTACATTTCTAGGCTTAAATTGGCTCTTCAATATTATACCGAAAAAAAATTTCAATTATTAATTAGTCCTGACTCAAACCGTAAAATGACTGGGCTAAAACCGCGAAGAGTGCCAAATAGTATCAGGAAGGCTGACCACAAATATGGAACAAGTCAGGGGATTGATTGACAAGCTTAGTTTAGTTTTAAATGGTAACTGGAACCGTCTAAGCCTCAAAGACTTTTTTGACTCATTAAGGAAAACTGTTCAAAAACTACGAAGTCTATTCAAAAACCTACTACTACCCAAACTACACAATAATGCACTTATGCATTCCAGAAGTCTTCTGCAAAGTTTGTTGACTTGCGCTCGCGTCGCCGGCGGAAAGGCGGGATGCGCGCAGAATACAGCGCTCTAGTGATGCCAAATCGTTGTAGTTTTTTGGCGCTAAATCGGATGTAAAAAGCGCAATGTTGATTTAAAGCTCTAATAATTGCAACGTATGGGGAACTAACAGGTTTGACTAAAAATATCTTAAAGCGCTTGATCGTGTTTGTTAGATTGAAATATAATAGTGATGTCATCGTTCTCTTAATACTCTTATAGTGACGATTTTGCATCCTGTCGCCTGTATTTTGGAAAACTGTTTCTAACTATAATCGTTTGGTACAACTAAATAATACCTCGTTAAAAAAACAAATAAAATGATAAAAAAAAATATTATATATTATGGAAATGATGATGATGATGAAATAAATTATTGAACGTTAATCCATATCATTTTCGCTATCTAAACTATTATAAAACTGTAACAGGAAGTTTGTCTGTACATTGAAGATATTAACAAAAAAAAGTTACTATATGGTTTTTAGGTATCCCTGATTCCATATCACCAATTTTTGGCTTTTTTGTCAGTCTGTTTTTTTGTTTGAACGAGCATCACGCAAATGATGAAAAAAAGTTTCATCATTTTGATGAAACTTTTTTGTTTGATAGCTTATTATCTGACTTAAAATCTGGTATCTAATTTGTGCGGACAAAGTCGCGGGTTAACGCTCGTTATAATATAAAATTGTTCGAAAAATTTGAATTAAAAAAAAATAGCTATATTCTTTAGGACTATTATTTTGAGAGGGTGTTAAATATGATAAAAAGCGCTAGATGTAACCCCTAAAGCGCTAAAATGACAGCACTGACTGCGCAAACGCAGACGACGTCCAGACGAACGATAGCGCCATTTTTATAAATGTCCCTTCCTGTCATCCAGGGCTGGCAACTGGGCCAATGATATAATAAACATTAGAATTGTGTGTCAGACTCGTAAAACTCTATATAAAAACTATAAAAAGCTAGTTTGTTTTTAAACTCGTATTTTTTCTGGCAGTTTTCATGTATCAGTTTCCAAATGTTTTGTAAAAGTCTATGTGAATTGGAATAGATTAATATATGGAAATGATGATGGTTAACAATTTTCTCTTAAATTAAATGTTGTCGTGCCCTTTATGTTTCAGCGTTTCACTTGAAATAAATTAAGAATTATTTCATTATACTAATGTTGAATCCATTAATAATTAAGATAAGATAAATATTCTTTATTTGCACACCAAAATACAAAAAAAAAACAATATACACGAAAAAGAAGGGTACAAAAGGCGGCCTTGTCACTAAAAGTGATTTCTTATAATTATAATGTAATCAACATTTTAGTACAATAATTCTTAATTTCCTTCAAGTCAAGATCCTGATTACTCATAAAGACTATACATATAGTAGTAAACTTGAATGAAGTATTCAAGTGTGTCCATTTCATACTATCTAGATCTAGATCTAATTTATAGAACAATAGGCGCAATTCTTGGCACGTAGCTCAGAGGAAACCTAGTTTGGAAATTGCGGCGATTTTGAAAGTTTAAAAAGTTATTTTTTGCGAGTCAATGTTCGGTATTGTTAGCAGTTTGTTTTAGTTTTCTGTCTGGTAGCAAATAAAAAACCGATAAAATATAAAGTAGTAATTAATACTTTGTTCCGTGGAACTACTGAGAAAAAAATAGCACCAGTTTCGCGACGAAACGGTGGTAAACCGCGAAAAATGAGTGGCAATTCCGAGTGGCAGCGCTGTGAGCTTGTACGAAGCTGGTTTTCAAGTAGGATATCTTCTATTCTGTAGTGGTGGGATCCCGTTAAATTAGGGCTGCCCAGGTACGGTCGTTGTGGCGATCCTTGGGGAAGGCCTATGTCCTGCAGTTGACGTCTCTCGGCTTAGACGATGATGCCACCTACTCTTTGATAACGCTTTCCCAATCATCATTTGATGCAAATGATTACTTTGTTAAGAGGATATTTGAAAAAATAGGATTCTTCAAAGCAAAATTCAAAATTCAAAAATTTTTTATTCAAAATAATACCACATAGATAGCTTTCTGACGTCATTTTTTGAGTCTACCACCGCGTCGGAAGGTGTTTCGTTGAGAGAAGATGCGGCCAGAAACTCTACGTCATATATCATGAAGTACTAACAGTAGGAGTATGATTTGCGGATATGTGTAAATTGAACATATAATTGAAGTTTTGATTAGAGCCAAAACACGATTAAGACACATTTTCTCGATAGAAATACAAGCCAAAGTAGCCTCCGTCTTTATCGATAAACGCTTGGAACTGCTAAACGGTGAATAATAGAAACACGAGACTTGATTTAAAAAAAAGAGATTGATATTTTACAAATTTTGATTAGAGCAGAATTGAACTTACATAAATAGTACAATCACAATTAAATAAAGTTTGTTTTACGCTTGCGTCGTTTCAGTCGCGCGCGCCGCCCCATCTCTTTCTCTCGCATCAGGCAGTAATATAAGCTATCACACGCCCAATTCGCTTCATTATTTTTCGACATAGGCCCTTAACTGTACAATGTAATAATTGGTTGTATTTATTTAACTATCTGCAGCGGTGACCATAAAATGCAGGCGTTTTCTTTGTTGCAATATGTTTAAATTCAAAGTAACCTAAATTCTGAAACATTATTCTGTGAAAGTCACGTAGAAACCGGTTCTGAAGCGGATTAGTGTTTCAAAAGTTATTTTCTAATATAGAAGACAGTAGAGAACAAAAAGAGAACAAATTTAAAATTTAACAGTTTCGTGTTTGCCCGTTTTAGTTACGGGTTGAAAATATGTTTTGTTAAAATTCAAAAATTACTTCAGCATGACCCGTAACCGTTTTTTATTTACGCATAGATTTCACAGTTCTTGTGTGAAATTAACTTGAGGCCAAATCGCGTCACGTCACGTCAGCTTTCGTTTTGGGTGGCCTCCCAAAAGTACCTAGTTTGTAAAGGGGGGCTAAATTGTTTAGTCCCCTTCTTGAATTATGGTTTTAGCTTATTAAATCTTCTCATCAAGATTTAATGGGACTGTGTGGGTTTTATTATGTATAGCAGGCACTAATGCTTCCGCAATGGCACGGAATATATAAGGTCTAACAAAACTAGCTGAAACTATTCTAAGGGGATGATCAGACCATCAAACTGAACAACTTTCTCTATGGGACTAATATAGAAACCGCAAAAAAAAAACAGCTGTCCCTTACATTTAAGTAGAGTTATGTTTGCAGTTTTGTATCGGACAGCTGGTTTTTTTTTCGCGTTTTCGATATTGGTCCCATAAAGAAAGTTGTTCAGTTTGATGGTCTGATCATCCCCTTAAAATAGTTTCAGCTAGTTTTGTTAGACCTTATACAGGGTGATTGGTAATTCGACCTATTCCTTGAAAGGGGTTATACTAGAGTTCATTTGCAACAATTTTGCCCCAGTTAACTGGGGGTCGAAAATCGCTTGTTTTCGAGTTATCTCATTTTTAAGATTTTTTTGAAAAAATCAATTTTTCCACCTAAAACTGACAATTGTGAAAAAAATACTCCACTCTCTGCACTAAGTAAGCATTTTTCTAATAGCTGATGAATGAGCGACTACATTAAACTAAAATACATGTGTAAAATACCCGAAACCACTGAAATAAAAGGTTATAAACCGCACGACAAAATTTTTTTATTTGGATTTCGTTTCAATCCAAAGAGGATTACTTAAAAAAAATGTATCACACTTGGCGTACGAATTACGGAAATAACTTCCTCAATTCCTAAACTTTCCAAAAAGGTGCAAATGTTGTCTACTTTGACAAGAGTTTGAAAAAAATTGTTAACAATGGCAGAGCAGGTAGCGGATTTCCTAGAAGCGAACCTTACAAGATGCCGATTTGCTTTTGTCTCTTTCATTTTATTGCTTACATTGTTTCTCTTTTGTAAGTATTCGGGAATGTTTGTACTAAGGTTCACAATCGAGGCCCACTCATTCGCTCAATTCATTAAGTAATCAGTTAGTTTCAACCATCTTGGAGTTCGGACGTGTCGTTGTTAACTAACTTAAATTCTGCGCTAAAACAGCTTCCTTTTCAAATGGCTGCTTACCAAAATGAAGAATACGCGGATATCATGTATTGTTACGGGTTTTGTGATGGTGACGCTGCTGCTGCTCGAAGAGACTATCAAAGACGTTTTCCTACCCGCCGTTTACCTGATGTCAGCGTGTTTGGTACGACATATCGGCGCATTCGAGAAACGGGATCGGTTCGACGTCGCCAAACCGACGCTGGTAGACCTAGCGTTAGTGATCCAATCGAAGAGGAGCAAATTTTGCAGTGTTTTCAAGCAGACGGCACTACTTCAACAAGAATTGTGGCTAGGCAGCTTGGTATGTCTCAGTGGAAAGTCTGGTTCACTCAGCACACAGCACGGCAGTATCCATTCCATTACACGCCAGTACAAGCTATCGAGGAGGGAGATCCTGTCAGAAGGATGGATTTCTGCAGATTTCTAATAAATGCAGACATTGAAGACCCTGAGTATCTAAAAACAATCTTGTGGACAGATGAATCGAACTTCGACCGTGATGGTATTACAAACTATCATAATCTGCATTTTTGGGCCCCTAAAGGTCAGAATCCGAGAAAATCTAACGAAGGAGCTCACCAGCACAGATTCTCACTTAATGTGTGGATGGGAATCGTGCACAATAATTTAATCGGGCCATTCTTTCTGCCGGCACGCCTAACCGGCATCGCCTATGAAAACTTTTTAAGAGAAGAGTTACGTCCGCTGCTGGAGGATGTGCCGCTTACCACAAGAACAGCTTTGGTGTATCAACATGATGGCTGCCCAGCCCACTATTACCGGGGCGTGCGACAGTGGATGGATGAGAACTATCCACTGAGATGGATTGGTCGAGGCGGCCCGATCCCTTGGCCGGCTAGGAGTCCCGATCTAACCCCATGCGACTTCTACATTTGGGGTCATATGAAGACATTGGTGTATCGTACACCTATCTCTTCTCAAGAAGAATTAAGAGAGAGGATTTTGGCAGCTGCCCAACAAATTAAAGACACGCTTTCAACTCGAGTGACAGTAAGCGAAGTACGTCGCAGGCTTCGTGCTTGCATACGTAACGGAGGAAGACAATTTGAGCAAGACTTGTGATTTTTAAATGTAAAACTTTAAAACAAAATTTGTAATTTCATATGATTAGGTACTAAACATTATTATTTTACTCTTTTTTTTATTTTCACCAAACCAATAACTTTTTGAATAAAATTCACATCTGCGTGTTTAATAAGGTTTATTTTCCAAACTTGAACTAAAGTACACAACTTTTGCATCTTTTTGGAAAGCTTAGGAATTGAGGAAGTTATTTCCGCAATTTGTACGCCAAGTGTCATAAATTATTTTTGAGTAATCCTCTTTGGATTGAAACAAAATCCAATTAAAAAATTGTTGTCTTGCGGTTTATAACCTTTTATTTCGGTGGTTTTGGGTATTTTTCACATGTATTTTAGTCGCTCATTCATCAGCTACTAGAAAAATGCTTACAGAGTGCAGAGAGTGGAGTATTTTTTTCACAATTGTCATTTTTAGGTCGAAAAACGGAAATATTCAAAAAATTCTTAAAAATGAGAGAACTCGAAAACAAGCGATTTTCGACCCCCAGTTAACTGGGGAAAAATTGTTGCAAATGAACTCTAGTATAACCCCTTTCAAGGAATAGGTCGAATTACCAGTCACCCTGTATAAGAGTACAAGCAAATCAGCTGTTCCATACTAAACTGCAATCTCGACGCGTGAGTTCGCGACTCAAATGTATGCAACAGTTGATTTTTTTTTGCTCCGATCGGTTTGCTCCCATAGTAAAAGTTGTTCAGTTTGATGGGTCGACTCTTAGTTTAAAAGGATGCTAATGACATCAATTTCATAGCAATGGTAGGCTGACACACAAAGATGCCCCTTCGTTATCGATTTTCACCATTACATATGTTTAGTCATTAAATAAATATAAATAAATAACGCTCCCAGGCACATACATTGTAATGATCCCAAGTAAGCACTATTTATTGGCTTTTTTATTATGGAAACCATACAACAACCGCACGAACATATAACATCCATGACCGAACCGGGATTCGAACCCAGGACCCTGGTTTGGCAGTCCGGCGTGGTAACCATTACACCAACCGGGTCGTCATTGAACTTATGTACTATATACTTGACTAACAGGTGCGCCATATAAGGATTCAAGCACTAGCTGGTATAAGAGATAGAAAAAACGATTTGCTAGGAAAGTGTGGTGATATCGCCACAAAGAATGGGGCAGCGTTGTGACGTTACTTCTAGTACCTACGTAGTACATAATAGTTTAGTTATTTTAATGTAGACACTTTCGTGATCCAAGTTCATGATCCACCTTATTGGGTTATTGCAAGGAATAAATCAGCTTTTACTTTTCATTGAAAAATCATTACTTCCGTTTAGAATTTCTTTCAATAACCTGCATGCAGGGGGGGGGGCATCGCCCCCCTTCGTGATAATTATGCTTCTATATGAGGTAGACAAAAGACATCTCTATTTAAATAAAACAGTTGAGGCCAATACTGTCTCCTCTCCTCTTGCTACTGCGACATAGCGACAGCCTGTGTTGCCAGACATACTGACAAAGCAGTAAATCGAACTGTTTTTCGAGAATCATACTCGTTGCTAGAAAATCAGTTTGATTTATTCGACACAACCCTTTGATATCTTATACATATAAAAGAATTAAATTCACAATCAACGATCTCATACGAGCTCTTTTTTATGTAGTAGCTGACTGACAGTACTAATCATACCAAATCCTAATAAGTTTATGAATAAAAAAAAACATATTCGTGCCACCCAACAGCATGCGAACTTGATTTGTGTGGGTTATGGTTATGTGTCAGATTCAGACAAAAATTTGCAAAGATTTTGTACGAGACTGAGTCTATAGTATTTATAACCAACAATTTTTTAATTTACAAAAAAAAAATAAGGGTTTATTCAGATAATGAAACTAAACAACGATTCCTAAAGAACATGACGTCAGAAAGCGTGTGATATTATTAAAAAAAAAAAATTTTGGGTTTAGTTTTGTTTTGACATCGGTCGAGAAACGGAAAAAAATTTTTGGACCTCCCATACAAAAGTGCGGATCAGCCGATCAATCCAAAAAATATTATTGGGGTGGACACCCGCACTGAAACAGCTGATAAAATACGCATTTATGCCTACTACGTAGAGATTCTTTCTTCGGTAAACCAACTTGAAATAATGCTCCTGGCCACACTGCTGCCGTGTTCGTCTATTTGTACAGCAGGGCAACTATTATGCAACATTTAAACGTGCATGAAGTGTACCGAATACCACTATAATATTATAATATAGATCATTCCATACAAGTAGTCTCTTAACATCGTTTTTATTTCGTCGTTATAAGAATGATAACGCCTTAAATCGCGGGATTTGTAGCAAAAAACTGTGATCTACATGAAAAATTTTACATTTACCGTCAAAATTGTCTTTGGAATTTGGTTATTTAAATAGTTGTGTCTCGAGGTCTTAGGAATTTATTATGGAAGTCCAATTTTTTTTGGCGAATTTTATTAAGGAAAGTTGTTCAGTATCATGAGACGGTTGTTCAGTACCCTAACACGACTATTTTGGTATGAAAAAAAAAATCACCTGAGAAATGCGAAAGTTATGTATGGCGAAGCATACCTATACCAAAAACATAAATATTCTTTTAGATTTCTTTTTCTTTTTTTTTCTTTTTCTTTATTCTTTTAATTTTACTGGCGTTTTTATTTCGTTGGCCTCAAGTCGTTCAGAAATTACACGATTACTAACAATAAAAGTCACATAATAACCAAACTGAACTCAGCAGTTGAAAATGTCAAAATTACTATAGAGATATCTTTCTACTGCTGATTAATATATTTATTCAAATTGCGTATCCACGACAAGCCTGTCGTCAAAGGTATTACATCACTCATATCCACAACAGGCTTCGTCAAAGAAAATACATCTCTCACATCCAGAACAGGCTTCGTCAAAGAAAATACATCACTCACAACCACAACTCGTTTCGTCAATAAATACATCCTGAATATCTGCAACAAGCTTCGTCAACTTCTATATATAAAAATTTTAAAAAGGGGGGACCTACAACCTATAAACCTCCTCCAAAGCCTCTCCCTGAGAGACGGTTCCAAGAACGCTCGCAGCATTCCCCCTCTGGATCGCCAAGCTTATGCCCTGACGAATGTAACTGCCAGCCCTCGCTGACGAATGTAACTGATATAATTGATACATGAAATTGATATGCGATTTTTTGAAGTCGGTTGCAATGTAACGTAATTATCACGTAACGTGTTAACATCACAGCACCAATCGCAAGAGTTGGCACTGGCCCAAGATTTTAATTGAGTGTTAATTATTATTATGTAAAAGATGCAAATGCAAGTGCCTTTCTTTAATTTTACGAGTGATTTTCTGCTGCAAATTGAGACTTTTTTTTATTATGTTTAGCTTTTTATGTTTTTAACATATCGTGCGGAAACCTAAATAGGCCCTCCACACACATACAGAATTAGGATTTTGTTTAGATTTGTCCCCTCCAGAATTCCGTTCGGAATTACGGAGGCATCAAATCCATACAAAATCCTAATGCCGTTCGGAAATCCTTTACGCGATTCCGGATGTATATGTAGCCATGACCAGCCCAAAGAGAATGTAACTCACTACGTTATAAGAGTCGGGACTTCCATACTAAAAACTTGTCGTGACCGATATCCAGAATGTATGAAACGTTCATGCGAGCGTTCAAAGGAATTTAATGGCGCCGGTGCACGTTTCATATAACATTTTTTTGTTATAGAGTTGCGCGAGCCTGGGCCAGCCCTTAACCACAGATTATTTAATAGTTACTACCCCTAACTCTGAGTCATAATTCAGCGTAACTATGAATGACTTTATGAATGGATCCATTCATAAAGTTACGTCAAAATCAAAATTGATCGTCGAATTATGAAATTGAGTTTACTTGTACATGCCACAAAAATGAAATTGATTGCCAAAATTGCCATTTAGTAAGAAATTGTGTTGTAAACTCTTCCAATACTCATTTGGGCACAGTAGCTCAGCTAACGCCTATATGCATAAGCCCTAGCAGTGGGCACGATGAAGATCGACCTTATCGTGCCCACTGTGATGATGATATTTTTGTATGTAACAAAATACAACTTGGAATCAAGGTGGTCGTTTTGAAGCCGAAACAGGGTGCTTCGAACCATCAAACTAAAAACCTTTTACTACGGGACCAACTTTGAATACACGTAAAAATAATCGGCTGTTTCATACATTTTTATTGATGATGATGGTCTAAAACTATAAACCACCTTGTTCCGGGTTCAAAACGACCCCAATTACACGTTGTATGTTTTTTTCGTTTTGTTTTAAACTGACAGAAATAAATATTTATAAAAAAATGCTACGCACTAGTAGTTCGATGACACAATTAGTTTATATCATTTAAAACTATTTCGTAATGGAATTCCAAGTTTTTTGCATGTAATGCGTGACATGCGTTGTAAGTGATATTTTTGCTACTGGAGTGAAATGTGCAATCTAATGCATTGTGTGTGCAATAGGAGAATTTCACAATATCCGTTATTCGTAGGTAGGCATTTATCTATTTGTGAAAAACAGCCTACCAAAGACCGTTTTAATGAATCGATACACAAACAAATATAACTGCACTGTGAATCAATTCGATACGAATTCTTAAACTAGCTTCATCTAAAACTGAAATAAACGGCAAAAATGCCGTCCAGCTTAGGGTGAAGCCAAACGAGTATAATTTTGTGAGTCGCGTATTTTGAGTCCGTTCATATGAAGGCTTACGTCATAGACAATGCATTCCCGGATTTTATATTAAACGGACTGAAAATACGCGACTCACAACTCACAAAATTACGCTCGTTTGGCTTCACCCTTAGGGGGCGTCAATTTTTCGACCCTTGGTGAGATGTCGTTAGATTTGGTTCGACCACCAAAAAATAAGTGATATTTCCCGACACACTTGGCCGGTTTTTATTATTTGTTCTTTTACCTTACGGGTTTAGAGTTTGCACTATAAACACACAAAGTTTCACGATTCTATGTATTGCCGTTTTTACGATCAAGCAAAAATAAAAAAGAAAAACATGTTTCTTGTATGGGGCACAAAATTTTGTACTTTTTTTATTTTTGATTATTTGCAAATCCAAAATAATAACAATATTCTCTGAAAATGTCAACTCTCTACCTATTACGGTTCAATAGATACAGCCCTTTAAAATTAGGACGGACTGACAGACGGACGGAAGGAGGGCATAGAGTTATGAATAGGGCCTCCCTCGTAGGCACCTTTTGGGTACAGAACCACAGAACATTATAAGAGGGGTTAGAAGTGCAAAGAAGGCGTGGAACGTGTCGCCACAGGTTATGCAATGATTTGTATAACACCATAAGGCGCGCGGCGCGGCGTGGTGCGAGCGAGATGGCATGAGTAATTTTAGCAGCGACAGCCGTCTCCGAAGCAAAAGCGCTACTTCGTATTTCTAACCTCTCTTATAATGTTCTGTGTACAGGACAGAGCCCTAAAAATGCGGCATCTATACGTGTTTTAGTGGTATGTGCGTTCTTAGTCGTGGTTACAGCTCCGATAGGATGGATATTTCGTAAATCTATACTGTTATAAAACTGTAACAGGAAGTTTGTCTGTACATTGAAGATTTTAACAAAAAAAAAGTTACGATATGGTTTTTAGGTGTCCCTGATTCCATTTCACGAATTTTTGGATTTTTTGTCTGTCTGTTTGTTTGTGTGTTTGTTTCTTTGTTTGTTTGAACGAGTATCACGCAAAAACTACTGAACCGATTTTGATGAAACTTTTTTTGTTTGATATCTGACTTAAAATCTGGTATATAATTTGTGCGGACGAAGTCGCGGGTTACCGCTCGTGATAATTAAAACTGTGAAGGCCATACTTATCAAACTGCGATACAATAAGCCTTCCTACTCAGCTCCTTAGTGACTGATCTTGATGATATATAAGGTCTAACAAAATTAGGTGAAACTATTTTAAGGGGATGATCAGACCATCAAACTGAACAACTTTATCTATGGGACCAATATCGAAATCGCGAAAAAAAATCAGCTGTTCCATACAAACCTACTCAACTTAAATGTATGGGACAGCAGATTTTTTTTTCGCGATTTCAATATTGGTCCCATAGAGAAAGTTGTTCAGTTTGATGGTCTGATCATCCCCTTAAAATAGTTTCAGCTGATTTTGTTAGACCTTATATAACTTGAATTGTTTCATAGAAACTCACCTACTCATCAACGTAAACCACGTCATATAGCTTGAGTGGTTTCTAAGTTATTATCGATCAATAACTGTAATATGTCGAAAGAGACAAGGTGATACGTAATATTTGCTTTCTATTTAGCACTTTAGGGATAAAACGTGAAGTGAGGTTGTAGTATATTAACACCTCACTAGGTGAGGTAGGTACTTGAGGGTTTGTAACATCACATGACATTCAGTAGATTTGTACCTATTTCTATACGATATTCAACTTTATCTGTTGAGATTGAAAGTTACAAGTCGTGTGCATGCTTGAACTTCTGTCTGCTATTCCGGGTCACGCACAACTTTGTTCCAATAGACTAAGAGATAAGTGTACTTTTTGCAACCATCAGCAGCAAGGCTGATTCAGTGTTTATGGATTGTAAAGCATCTCTGTGATGGGGATGAACTAGGTCTGCCTGCATAACTTCAGTCGGTTTAGGAGTTACAGACGTTAAAAGGTCAGTAAAAAATTAACGATCAGCTGCAAGACTGATCGTATGATATTATTGTAGTGTGCACTGTAGCTATGTGAACAGTACAAGAACTGAGATGAACTGCCAGTCGGTTTAGGAGATACAGCCATTCAAATGTCGGACCTTCGAACGGCTGTATCTTCTAAACTGACTGATGAACCATGTCAGTTTTTGTACTGTTCACATAGCTACAGTGCACACCACAATAATATCATACGATCAGCCTTGCAGCTGATCTTTAATTTTTTACTGACCTTTAAACGTCTGTAACTCCTAAACCGACTGAAGTTATGCAGGCAGACCTAGTTCATCCCCATCACAGAGATGCTTTATACCCCATAAACACTGAATCAGCCTTGCAGCTGATGGTTGCAAAAAGTACACTTATCTCTTCTCTTTGGTGTGCAAATAAAGAATACTTATGTTATGTTATGTTATGTTAGTCTACAAGGGTGTAGACAGAGATGTTCTAAACTATACCATGTTAAGAATATCAAAATTTCACTAGCAGTGCCCAATGTCCACTGTCTAGTGTTATAGTCCCTTGGACGCAATTTACACCTCGAAATTGTAGCAAGCAGGTTTCTTCACGACGTTTTTCTTCACCGAAAAGCCACTTCATCATCGCAGAAGATCTCTTTATTCTACTATCTTTGTTCACCATCAATGTCAAAGTCAAATTAGAATTAGAAACCCACTTATCATTTTTTTATTTATTTCAAATCGGCATGCTCTTGACCTCAATCCAGTCCTCAGGATGGGGTCAAAGATGTAGCGAGCTTACCCAGAAGATGCCTATTCACTCGAACTTTAAAGTAATTCGGGTTGTAAGCGCTCGGAAATACTGACGCAGGCAGGGCATTATTAATAATCAACCCTTTTCAGGAAGCTGGCATAGGTATTGCCTATTACCTATTCTTTTATTTTGAAGCTACCACCACGTCGGAATGTGTTGTCGCTGTAGATTGTACACTTATACAGGGTGTTACAGAAGTAAGAATAAAAATTGATAACTTTTAAGGGGGTAGTTTAGACCAATAAACTGAACAACTTTTACTATGGGACCAACATGGAAATCGCGAAAAAAAATCTTTTGTCCCATACATTTAGCTCGAGTAGATCTGTAGGTTATTATGGAACATCGTAAACGCATGCCTATGCCCAGCAGTGGACGTCTATCGGCTGATATGATGATGACGAAGAAGATGATGATGATGACGGAACATCCGATTTTTTTTTCGCGATTTCGGTATTGGTCCCATAGTGAAAGTTGTTCAGTTTGGTGGTCTTAACCACTCCCTTAAATGTTTATATGTATTTTTGTAACACCTGTATATTCCGTGCTGTAGAAAAGATGCGTCCAGAAACTCCACAACATAAATTTTTAAGATAAGGTTATGTGTACAATTATACATACAGTTTATTTAATTAAATATTATTACTAATGCATCGCATTTAAGATCTAGGTACGCTCTTGTCGGTGGAATATGCGCCAGAACCCTCTACTTTTTGTAAGTGCCTTGTCTTCCTGAAGATACGATACGACTCCAATATTTTCCTTCACCATAACTCCGTCTATACTACTATGACAAAACCCTATCTTTTAACAAAGAAATCAGTAACAAATAACAATGATAAACCACGATATATTTACAAGCAAAAAACAATAGTTAGTAGTGTTTCCCATGGAGTGCCTCTGACGATCCCACGGCCTGAGATTCAAGGATGAAGCCTGACACACTCTCGAGTGGGCTAAGGTCATGCGTGGGATCGAGCATGGATCAAGGATAAGTATCTTTGCTAATGCCGTGGCTTTCAGAATCAACCACCGTATAGGCCGATTTTGAGGTGAAAAAAAAACAGGTGGCCTCTAAAATACAGCTGAATGTTCGAATGTAAAGAAAATAGGTACATCGGTGGTGAATGTACATGATTCGAAATTATCGAGATAAAATATGCGTTCTGGTAATTGTTTACATTAATAAATATAACTAAAAATATGCGTTGTTGTAGCATATTTGCTAACAAATAAAAAACACAAGTAAAAAATTAAGGGGTGTCTCAATACAAGAAACGTGTTTTTTTCTGTTTTTTTTTTTGTGTTTGCTCTATCTTAAAAACGGTAATATACAAGCGTCAAACTTGGTGTGATTATAGAACATACCTACTGTGAAGTAAAAAATAACAAATAATAAAAACCGGCCAAGTGTGTGTCGAGCTAGCGCTAAGGATCCCGGAGTTAAAAAAAATGGTTTTCCTATTTTGGTACGGAACCGTCGCGTCGGTGCGCGAGTCCGACTTGCACTTGGCTTGGTTTTTTATTATCAAAGATTATCAATGGTAATATCGCTTCGAACCCTGAGCGCGTAATTTCTAAAATTTCTAAAAAGAAAGAAGAATAATAAAAAATAAAAAATTAAGATATAAATGAAGTTGGTTTAATTTTTTTTTAAATTAAGTTCTTTGTTTTATCAAGTTTAAATTAAATCGAATACCCTTGAATCATAATCCTTGAAATCTTCAGAACTACGCAACAAATGGTAACAATATAAACAAAGGGTGTATACTTAACTGAAACTTATATTTCGGAGGTCACCAATGACGCATGTTCGCCAAATAATTAATAAAGTGTAAAATTTTTCGCACGCAATATAGCGTTAAATCATCGATTTTTCATCCCAAGCTGTTTAAACACGTCCTTGAGTATTAACAATGTGTAAGATTTCAAAAAGGACAATGAAAATTATGTACCTTTACTTTCTTGGTCTAGATTGAATCATAAATGAAGAGATCCGCAGAAGATAGAAGAACCAGAGTAGCCGACATAACCAAAAGAATTGCTAAACTAAAATGGCAATGGGCGGGGCACATTTCTCACTAGAACCAATGGCCGATGGATCCGAAGAGTTCTCGAGTGGCGACCACGTACCGGAAAGCGCAGCGTCTCCACAAGTTGGACCGACGACCTGGTGAAGGCGGCGGAAACCCGAGATCCTTGGGTGAGGCCTATTATGTCCAGCACTCCAGCAGTGGACGTCTGTCGACTGATTCTGATAATGGTTGGTCTGGTCAAAGATAAGATAGATTTTAAAATCAAAGATAGGTAGAATTTGCAATTCCAATTAAAGCTTGCGAAATTCTGTATCGGACGGGACATGAACCCGCGAATTGCTAATTGAATGCCTTGATACTATGCCAATGTCAATGCCTTTCTGCAGCTGATAAATGCATTATTATTAATTATTAATGAGTTACCAATGAAATGTAAATAAGATGAATCACATATGGATTACAAAACATTTTATATGACGTTTGAACTATGGAGATGTTATGGTGGTTTTTTGGAAACATTTAACGGGGTGGTTAAGACCAACAAACTGAACAAGTTTCACTATGGGACCAATATCGAAATCGCGAAAAAAAAATCGCATGTTCCATCATCATCATCATCATCATATCAGCCGATAGACATCCACAAGACATAGGCCTCCCTCAAAATGAGGAGATTTGCCATGATCGCCATGATGCGATGCGTTTACGATGTTCCATACAGATCTACAGATCTACTCGAGCTAAATGTATGGGACAAAAGATTTCTTTTTTCGCGATTTCGATGTTGGTCCCATAGTGAAAATTGTTCAGTTTGTTGATCTAAACCACCCCCTTAAAAGTTTTCAATTTTTATTTTTACTTCTGTATCATCCTGTAGGTACCTATATCTCACCTCATAGCAACTATGACGGTTTTTACTTACCAATTCATTAACAACATTGTTACGAAAACTGCAAAGTTTTAAAATCAACATACTTACGTGCTTTAACTCTGTTGTCTTTCAGTAATGCATGCTTATTTGTTTTAGTTACGAACGTAAAATGCACAAATCTGACAAACCTTGTGAGTTGTGAGGAAGTATGTTTTAAAATTTGCACGCGCCTGTAATGGCTGATGATGAATTTTATGAACTCAGGGTGAGTTGATGGTTAGTGGACACGTGATATTTTATTAAAAAAAATTATAATAAATAACGCTCACAGGCACATGCATTGTAATGGTCCCAAGTAAGCCTTAGGTTTTTTATTATGGGAACCATAAAACAACGGCGCACAGTCACACATATAACATCCATGACCGAACCTGGATTCGAATCCAAGACCCTGGTTTGGCATTTTGACTGCAATTTTGTGGTCAGATTTTTTTCCCACAAACTTTCTACATTACAGAAGGTCGTATTTATGTTAAATATTGATTAACTGATTGGATAACACTTTACAATAACTGCCTTCTTACAAAAGAGGAAATGAGTTCGGACTGGGACCTGATACCGGCCCGCGCATTTTAGAGGCAGTTGACCCAATCTGGCGAGTTCAGGGTAGATCGAAGGAATACGATCTAAAACCAGGAGGGCAATTGCGGTAAATAAATTGCAATTGAACCATGATTGGACCACGTGCGATGCTTAGCTTTTTACATATTTGGTATTCCGCTAATCACGGTACAGCTCATGACAGCCGTTAGAGCCGTTTTGACGGATGGCTCAAACGTTAAAGGCTGTCAGTCACATAGTAAATAAGTCAAGTTTAGCGCGATACGGAATTAATACAGTTGAATAGTAATTGGATTGCAATGTGATTAGAACTGAAATTGGATTAGGATTGAACTTGGATGCTTTAAATTAGCGCAATCGCCCTCCAGGAGAGTTGGTATGTTGTTTGTACGTATGGTGTTTAAGTCAGAACATTTTGAAGCCGCCATTTACTTTCAAAAATCTTTTATTCTCGAAAATGAGCATTCATATTGTTTCCACCCTCTATAAATTCCTATCCATTGCTTTAACTCTACAATTAAAACATTCCACAATAATCCTATAGGGTGGCTTGCATAATTAAGTATTTAATCCCACAACAATTGCGAAAAAAATTGCAACGGTCCACAACTGGGCGTTCCACCCTACTCGATGCAACGGAAACTGGCCGTAAAAGGAATATTGCTTATACGTTTATTATCACTTCGCTTCTTCATCGAATATGGTTTATTTATTAAACTGGTCAAGTGTAAACTTGGCATGGTAAATCTAAGGGGCATAATAATATTAATTGGCGGGTGGTTCATCGCAAAACGCAATTCAAAGGCCGGTATTAAGAGGATAGACCAGTACGGTTTACTCCATACAAACGTACCCAGCAAAAAATTTGGTCGTATTAGGCCCACATTTATATGTTATATTACGGTAATTTCGTCATATACTGGTGCTTTATGCGTCTGATGTTCGACTATACGACACCTATACGACCAAATTGTTAGTTGGGTATTCACTGTTTTCTCCCTGGATAATGATACTAGAGCAAACATTTTTTTACCATACAATCTATGTCACCTCTGCCACGTCTCTATGTTTTGCTTTTTTGCATTAATTGATTACTGTAAGAACTAGGGACCTTCGAAAATAACCAATTTTACAGCCCGTTTTCAGACATCCAGTAATCAAATTTGACGAATATAAACAAAAAAAGCAAAAAATACAGACATAGCCAAAGTCTTTGTCATATTATTTTTGAAAGAATTATTAGAATCGGTTTAGTTTTGGAATACGAAATGCTGGTTAATATCCCACAAATCCGCACTAAGCGCCTTTCTGATTCTTTTATAATGCGCACAGCCAAGGAGTGGAATGCCCTGCCTGCGTCAGTATTTCCGAGCGCTTACAAACCCGATTACTTTAAAGTACGAGTGAATAGGCATCTTCTGGGTAAGCTCGCGACATCTTCGACCCCATCTTTGTCCTGAGGACTGGATTGAGGTCAAGAGCAAACCCATTTGAAATAATAAGAAAAAATTCTGATTTAGTTTTTTTGTCTAAAAAATCGGTCCGAGCTGCAGTTGTCTCTTTCACACTCTAGTCGGCGGGGTGTATGGGTGGGGCGGATCTGACAAACACGCATATAGTCGGAAAAGTGACCTATTCTCCAAATTAGCATTTCAGCCCGCCTATCCTCTTAATAAAATAGCCAACCACCCAATAAAGAGCTCCATACAAAAAGAAGCTTTAAATATTTAGTTCCAAAGTTATCGCGGATCAAAGATTTCCATACACTAGACTAGCATTGAAACTAAATATTTAAATGGAAATCTGACAAAATCCCGACAAAGATATAGCAAGTAAGCAAGTAAGTAAAGTAAGTAAAGTAAGTAAATAAGTAAGTAAGTATATTCCATTCATTCATTCATTCATTCAGATATTGGTTATTTTTTTATTGTTAATATATATCGAAAATAGCTATAGGACGGAAGACGCGACAAGTAGTATGGAAAAAAACATACATTTAAAAAGTGAAAAAAACTCTCTTTAGTATATTTTAGGTCAATTAATGCGTAGGTGACCGCTATGAAATGACAATTGATTTTTTTATTCGACAAAATATCTCCGAGTAGGGGCTTTAGATGACATTTTTTACTTATAAGTAGCCTAGGTGTATTTTTTTCTTTGTTTTGTGTTTTCTATCCGTTATGCTATTATTATTTAATTTATTTTGTTGAACATCTATATACTATTATAAAACTGTAACAGGAAGTTTGTCTGTACATTGAAGATATTAACAAAAAAAAAGTTACGACATGGATTTTAGGTGTCCCTGATTTTCATTTCACCAATTTTTTTATTTTTTGTCTGTGTGTGTTTGTTTGGGTGTTTGTTTGTTTGTTTGAACGAGTATCACGCAAAAACTACTGAACCGATTTTGATGAAACTTTTTTGTTTGATAGCTTATGATCTGACTTAAAATCTGGTATATAATTTGTGCGGACGAAGTCGCGGGTTAACGCTCGTATTGAATAAAAGTCTAAATACAGGGTGTAAGTGACAGCCTAGCAAATACTGAAACGGTGAACTCAGGCCATCAAACTGAACAACTTTCACTATGGAGCCTGACTCAGGAGACGCGAAAAAAAAATCTGCTCTCCCATACATTTAAGTCTGGTAGGTACAGCAGTTTTGTATGGGACAGCAGATTTTTTTTCGCGTCTCCTGAGTTAGGCTATATGTGGTGAAATTTGTTCAGTTTGATGGTCTGAGTTCACCGTTTCAGTATTTGCTAGGCTGTCACTTACACCTTGTACATAAAAATTTATGTTTGTACCTATATTCTGGTGGGTATTATACAGGGTGTAACAAAACAAAAACACCCTATTTGGCTCCATAGTGAAAGTTAATCAGTTTGATGGTCTTAAGCACCCCCTTCAGTATTACTAGGGTGTTTTGTTATACCCTGTATTAAATCTGAGATACGTAGACTTGGTCCACACTGTTTGCCCTAAGTAATTGCGATGATACTTTGGTGGGTTTTTGTGCGTATTGAAATGCATGCCGGGCACAGCTAGTAAAATACACATATTTGAATTATTTCTGGAAAAGCGCCAAAAGGAATAATCATAATAAATATTGTTAAAGGACATAATAAAAAAAGTAGGTCGGTATTTTTTTATCTTTCTAATCAAATGCTATAAAACGAATTCTCCGTTCAAGACTGATTAATCATCGTGCTTCTGCAAAAATCAAACCTAAATGCAGACAGAAGTATATGTAGTGATATAGCGCCTTCTTTCCAACGACCGATGAACTACACTGGCCTGCAAAACTAAGTATCACACTTTTAAAATTGCAATAACTTTTTAAGTACACAAGATATACTTTTGAAATAAAAAGGACTCGAAAACGAGTTTAATTTATAAAGAATAGTTACAAAGAAAGCTGATAACATTTGCTATAAAACGTTTTTTATTTTAAATCTCTAATTTCTACAGTTTAGAAAAAATATAAATATTAAAAGTGTAGTACTTAGTATTGCAGGTCAGTGTAGATAAAAGGCGTGATATAGCCTTATCACGCGCGTCAACCTACTGCGGGGTTAGTACGCCAACCCGCGATAGCGACATTTAACCCATCCATCTGTCAAATTTAGTCTTTTATCTCGTTCATTCGCGTGCAAATAGAAAGAGAGCGGAAGCGAGATAGCGCTATATCATTTTATCGCGGGTTGGCGTACTAGCCTCGCTGGACGAAATAAACTTCTTTTCTCCAGTAAATTAAAGTCTAATAAAAATGTCAGATGGCAAGCTGGCGAGCTCACGTGTGCCAAACACGTGCGTATGCGCAGAAAGAATCGGAGGAAATCCGTCAATCTTGCGCCGATGAATATTTGATCGTCCTATTGTTACTTTGAAGGTATTCTTTATCAGTTTTAATATCATTTCTACCGGTATAATAATAAGAGATAATTTTAGTTGTGCAAATGTCTTACGGCCTCATAAAAAGGCTGAAAGTCACCCAAAGGGCAAAGGAGAGGGCTATGCTCGGAGTTTCCCTGCGAAATCGAATCAGAACTGAAGAGATCCGCAGAAGAACCAGAGTAACTGACATAGACCTAAGAATTGCTAAACTAAAGTGGCAGTGGGCGGGGCACATTGCTCGCAGAACCGATGGCCGATGGGGCCGAAAAGTTCTCGAGTGGCGATCGCGTACCGGAAAGCGCAGCGTGGGTAGGTACGGTAGACCGAGGACCTGGTGAAGGCGGCGGGAACCCGTTGGATGAGGGCAGCACAGCACCGGTCGTTATGGCGATCCTTGGGGGAGGCCTATGTCCAGCAGTGGACGTCCATCGGCTGAGATGATGATGATGATGAAATGTCCTAGTATGGTGTCTGTCTACTCCAATGTTGTGACATAATATATCTTGTTGTGCAAAAATTTGAAAAACAAAGGTTATGCATTTTTTTTTGACTCCTTTTTAATAGCTTGACGGTTTTTGTAGTGAAAATTGTTCAGTTTGATGGTCCCACTATCCTCTTAAATAACCGGCAGCATATTGAGTTGTATAGTTATATACAGGGTGTAAATGACAGCCTAGCAAATACTGAAACGGTGAACTTCAGACCATCAAACTGAACAACTTTCACTATGGAGCCAACATCAGGAAACGCGAAAAAAAAATCAGCTGTCCCATACAAAACTCCTGTACCTACCCGACTAAAATGTATGCTCCATAGTGAAAGTTGTTCAGTTTGATGGTCTGAGATGGTATTTGCTAGGCAGTCTTATCGAATTAAAAACAGCTGTCCCATACATTTAGGTCGAGTAGATTTGTATGGAACAGCTGATTTTTTTTTCGCGATTTCGATATTGGTCCCCTAGAGAAAGTGGTTCAGTTTAATGGTCTGATCATCCTCTTAAATTAGTTTCACCTAATTTGTTAGACCTTATATATGTATATCTTTCATACAAAATAGGTCAAATTATTTATTTATTATCTGTCGGATAAGCTAACAAGAACTTACGCAGAAGTGGTGAATCAGGCCCTTAGAGTTGTAAAAAACTTTTTTTTTTTACCTTAGTGCAATGTTCCTGCTGTTTTAGTCAAACCTTAGGTATTTACTCACTAAAAGCCGATCGGGGCATGTATGCGATATTTTTAATTCATGAATCGAAGCGCTGGCCGACTGCGTGCTGCTGTCGCAGTCGGCGCGGTATAAAAAAAAAGAAAAAAGAACGGCCGTTTCCGGACGCTACACAAATTTTTGCAACCGGAGCGTGATGGGAATAAAAAGTTTGCTTTGTAATTTTTGGGATCGAAATTGTTTATTATTCTTGACGTAGAGTATTTTCTGCAGTGCAATTCACTACGCGCAAACATCGTCAAAACCATAGAGATCTAGAGAGATGCCAACCAACGCGCTGAGTATCACGCGATAGAAAGTATTTTGTTAGCTTGAATGTGCTCATTATCCATAGCGGTATCACTCAACGTTCGAATAATCTTTAGTACTACGCAAGCATTGTAAACTATTTACACGTAATAGCATTCAGCCTCATTATATATTGAATCCTTACTGTCGCGAGCAATGTATTCCGTTTTTGCGCATATTGCTGCGACACTGACCCCGCCCCCTTTTCACATCTCCCTTTAGTTTTTGTGATCTGTGGTCACAACCTTAAATTCGTCGTTGAAACGTCGGCGAGCTTTCAATTTCATGTGTCAAACTCATTTAAAATCTCCGACGATCTGAAGGATGCGAGCTCGTCGATGTTTTTGAGGCGATGTGACGCGTGAATTGCACTTTAGTATTGTTTTGTCGATATTGAAGAAGTAGATAATATCTCAGAGTAATTAATATACCTATTGCTACCTTTATGTACCAATATGTTTCAAAACCATCGGAACATTTTGGTGCGAAAATAAGTGTCCCGCAAATAAGAGGCAGGCTCTGCTGTCATAAAAAAAGTTAACAAAACGCCAGTATACATGATGTAAATTTGAACTGAACAACTTTCAGTATTTAACAACAAAAAAATCGTGATTTCGATTTTTGCTCCATAGTGAAAGTTGTTCCGTTTGATGGTCTGAAGCACCCTGTTTAATATGTTTATCTTTTTAATTTTACACCCTGATACCTACATTTCTTTTTTTTATTTATAATTCATGGACTCTTGCTTCTGCGTAAGCACTGCATTTCCGCCAGTGTCAAGTATTTTGTGGGAGTATCTATCCCAATCTCAGGAATTGTTTTTGATCGAGAACAAGAAGAGATTGAGAATTGCTAAGCCTCGTGTCAGGCAAAAACGCGACACGCGTACACCACGTGAGACAAGTGGTCGTGTCAGAACCCGCAACGTGACTCCCATCTTCTTATCGTGTGGGTAGCAAGCCATGGTGTCAAAGTTACCTACACTAATAAGTAATAACAATAGATACCGTCTTGTGCCACAGCAATGGCAATACATGAGGCTAATAATGATTAATGACTGAAAACATAAAGTACCTACCTTATATACATAGTTATAGGAAATGTGTAAACAGGACCATTATTTAAAATTAACAATGACATCAACATCAAATCAAAAACAGAAAATGAACTAAGTATTAACTTATAATTATAGGTATTATAGGTACATTTCCGCGAATTTGAATGAAAGTGTAGTTGATAAAATAAACATTATCAATTCGTTTGCAGTTCATAAGAATCTATGATAATAATATGACAAAATATTATACAGGGTCCTCTTTAATATGCTAAGGAGATAATCAGACCGAACTGAACAACTTTCTCTATGGCACCAACATCAAAATCGCAAAAAAAAACTCTGCTCGTCCATACAAAACTGCAAATCTACTCGAGCCAAACGTATCGGACCGCTGTTTTTTTTTCGGTATTTCGATATTGGTCCCATAGAGAAAATTGTTCAGTTTTATGTTAATGATACTTTTCCTTACACCCTCCACAGGGTACAATTGATATCATTGGCATCCTTTTAAACTAAGAGTCTACCCATCAAACTGAACAACTTTTACTATGGGAGCAAACCAATCGGAGCAAAAAAAAATCTGTTGTTGCATACATTTGAGTCGAGTAGGCAGCGGCGCGGCGGCGGCGGGCGCAGTCTGCTCCCATAGTAATAGTTGTTCAGTTTGATGGGTAGACTCTTAGTTTAAAAGGATGCTAATGATATCAATTTCACCCTCTACAGGGTGTAAGTGACAGCCTAGCAAATGAAACGGTGAACTCAGACCACCAAACTGAACAACTTTCACTACAGAGCCTACATCAGGAGACGCGAAAAAAAATCAGCTCTCCCATACATTTAAGTCGGGTAGGTACAACAGTTTTGTATGGGACAACAGATTTTTTTTCGCGTCTCCTGAGGTAGGCTCCATAATGAAAGTTGTTCAGTTTGTTGGTCTGAGTTCACCGTTTCAGTATTTGCTAGGTCGTCACTTACACCCTGTATAGAACATTAGTTTTTTTTTTTTATTAAGTGTGTTACGTATGTAACGCATACACGGCGGTAATTACGATTTTCTATGTTGACTCCAATAGATGAAATGTAGGAGGTCTGTTTACGCCCTGTATCTAAACTATTATAAAACTGTAGCAGAAAGTTTGTCTGTACATTGAAGATATTAACAAAAAAAAAGTTACGATATGGTTGTTAGATAATCCTGATTCATAAAATATTTATAAAATAATTACGAAGATATAATGCTTTGAAATTTTTCATACAACATTTTAATAGCTTTATATCTTTGTAATCTATACTATTATAAAGCTGTAACAGAAGTGTGTCTGTACATTGAAGATATTAACAAAAAATAAGTTACGATATGGTTTTTAGGTATCCCTGATTCCATATCACCAATTTTTGGATTTTTTGTCTGTCTTTTTGTTTGAACGAGTATCACGCAAAAACTACTGAACCGATTTTGATGAAACTTTTTTTGTTTGATAGCTAATGATCTGACTTAAAATCTGGTATATAATTTGTGCAGACAAAGTTGCGGGTTAACGCTCGTATTAACATAAATGTATAAAAAATCCTTAATAAATACTTGCTAGAAACGGAGTGTTACATTATTTTCTTTTCTTTATCAATGTATCTTATCAAGTTATCAACGCAATGTGATTAACCCACTTATGTGGGTACGTATACAAAACGTTTTGTAATATCTGTGTGTATGTCACTCAACGTCTCTACAATTTTTAAGGAAAATTACACGGAAGTGTCATCAATCTCAAGGTGGTTTCAGTCTATACAAAAGTTTGACGCACAATACGCGTAGACGAAATTGATAAAAGTAATATCTTATATATGGAAAAATAGTTTAGAAAATCTAGTTGCCGCGTCACAAATAACATTTGCAATTTATAATATAACGAGCGTTAACCCGCGACTTCGTCCGCACAAATTATATACCAGATTTTAAGTCAGATCATAAGCTATCAAACAAAAAAAGTTTCATCAAAATCGGTTCAGTACTTTTTGCGTGATGCTCGTTCAAACAAACAAACAAACACCCAAACAAACACCCAAACAAACACCCAAACAAACACACAAACAAACAGACAGAAAAAAAATCCAAAAATTGGTGATATGGAATCAGGGATACCTAAAAACCATATCGTAACTTATTTTTTGTTAATATCTTCAATGTACAGACACACTTCTGTTACAGCTTTATAATAGTATAGATTACAAAGATATAAAGCTATTAAAATGTTGTATGAAAAATTTCAAAGCATTATATCTTCGTAATTATTTTATAAATTGCAAATGTTATTTGTGCGTCACACTTTTGTAAAAAATTGACCCCTCTGCAACCACCTCAAATTAGAGAAAACGTCGTGAAAAAACTCTTACATACGCTGAAGAACTATAACGTGACGTCACACGCTCTTCGCGGGCCCGCGCGGAGTATTCAAAATTTACGGGAGTTTTAAATGCATGTAAAATCGTAACGACTTGGTCTTTTTGAATGAAACAAAAACTAATGTACTTGTATTCATATAAGCTCTAGTTTGACAACGTTTCTAGCGATTTTGCCTACCTATGAACATTCTTTATTACATGAGATCTGAGACTTTTCTTACTTTCCTGCCCTCGGTGTGTAATCTACTATTTTTCCGACCGTGCGCCGCTGTGCGGCGCGGTGCCCGCTCCCTCCACCCTTCCGCACCCACCCCCCCTCTCATTGCGGCTCATCGAGGCCATGCACGCGCGATACGAAAATTGATTACAAAACGTTGATTTTCAAATGGGGCCGAAATTTTAATAGATACTTTAAAAACCCGTTTTATTTAGGTGTACTGTAACTTACAAATTCATTCAAATGGATCGAATAATTTTCCGAAGTAAGTTATTGCCCAAAAATAAAAAAAATACGATCGAAAACGAAAATCTTCTAGATAATTGTGCAAGACGATATATTTAAAGTAATTAATACGCATAGAAAGACAAAAATTGATCGACTAATATTCCTGAATGGAACAAAAACGGTAGTTTTATATTTCTCCCTTCCTGAAACCGAAATATTCCTAGATACCGTTAGATATCTATGCTAATTAGTATATAATGACATATACCAAAGGAATCTCGGATCGAACATTTTTCCACCGCGAGTTACGAGTGATTTTTAAGTTTAGGTACAAATACCTAACTTCCGAATAAAAAAAATTATAGATATTTTATCAACCGTATTTCTTTATACTTCGCTTTAACATACTGCAAAGTTTCAGCGATTGTTGAATTACTGTCGGGGTCAAACCCCTCGGTGATTGAGCTAGGAGTGCAATTCTCTAAGCGTTACATCGCTGTCAAAAACATCGATGACCTCACAAATGTAAATGTAAATGAAAGAGTATCTATGCTTCTTGCATCCTTCAGATCGTCGAAGTTTTTATGTAGGGTGTAAGTGACACCCTAGAAAATACTGGAACGGTGAACTCAGACCATCAAACTGAACACCTTTCACTATGGAGCATATCACAGGAAACGCGAAAAAAAATCAGCATCACACAACCTTAGCGAATACCGAATTGAAAGCTCGCCAATGTGTTTCAACGACGAGTTTAAGGTTGTGACGAGTGACGATGTTTGCGCTTAGAGAATTGCATTGCAGAACTGTTGATACGAGATCGGGATTTGAAATTTGAAAAATCGTGACAAAAAACCGAATATTCCAAAAAAAGGCCGATCATGTCAGTCAACAACTGAAGTTTTCTAAACTTTGCGTAGACCGATTTAATATTTGTTTTATTTTTAAGTAATTTAATGCAAAAATTATGCATTCTTTCAAATGTATTACCCCAAAGTGACAATCCGGAAAAATAAAAAAACCGGACAAAGTCCGGACGGAAGGCCAAAAGTCCGGACATGTCCGGACAAATCCTGATGGATGGTAACTCTATACGAGGTGGACTAACGCCGAACTCGCCGATATTACACCCTTGCCATGAGGGTAGGCCCCTGTAGGGTAGGCCCAGTAGGCATTGGGAGGGACCAATGAAAGCTTAATAATTTGAATAAGTAAGTACACCTATAATATGTGTTTTTAGATCGGCATGAAATTCATTACATTGTAAGAAGTCCTTCCATTTTTGGGGTTCCATCGTCAACCAAGGAACCCTGATTATTATCTATTCGGTGGCTCTAGAATTAGAATCAAGTTTTATCTTTCTACGTGCTAATTTGCTACATTATTAATATTAAATAATATTATTTGGTACGACTATCGAAGGCCACAACTACATATCAATATAAACATGACGGATTTATTGACAGATTAAATTGGGATATTATATATATTACCGTCGATATTACCGTCGTAGCTCCATACAAACAAAGTTTGATTTTATTTTGGATATTAATTACTTAAAGTCAATGGAATTTTTTAAGACACGATCTAGAAACCAATATCTGGAGTGCAATTTTTGAATCTCATACGTTGAACTTAGAAGCTGAAAATGTATGGAGATACGAATCATTCTGCTGCTGATTTGACTTTCAAAAATCATACTTCAGGAGTGCGATTTTTGAAAGTCAAATCAGCAGTAGAAAGATCCATATCTCCATAGTAATTTAGATATTTTCAACTACTGAGTTCAACAAATGAGTTTCAAAAATCGCAATCCTGTGCTTTACATTTGTCAGATTTCCGTTGAAATATATATAGTTTCAAAAAATATATATAGATACGGTCGAATTGAGAAACCTCCTCCTTTTTTGAAGTTGGTTAAAAATTATCGTGGCTCAAAGTTTTCCATTCAAATCTTTAATTAATCCTAGTATTGAAACACACAAACAAACAACACAAAAAACATAACAAAACACACAAAAAAAATACTAACATAAACAAACAAAAAAAACAAACTTTTACAAATCGAAAGCACAGATAAAATCTGCCATACCATATTATGGTTTCTAGATCGTCTCTAACAAATTTCATTGACTTCAATTGATTAGCATATATAGCATATATATGCTCACGACTATATTCCCCGAGGGGGTAGTCAGAGACATTCTGAAACCTCAGAACATCCACGTTTCACTAGTACCGAAACTCAAATTAATAATAAATTAATTGATTAATATTCAAAATATAATAAAACTTATTTTGTATGGAGCGCGCCAACGTTTATTATCCCCCTCATCATCATCATCATCATCGGCCTATATCATAATATCCCTTTAACAGGGATTATTATAACGGAATTTTCCTTTTTCAAAGCACAACGGCGCCGGGCGCCTCGTTATCATGATTTCCTAGATATGATACGAGTACGCATCGTATAATTTTCAAAACGTAGAATACCTACGGAAGGTCCACTTCCTGATGGCCTAGAAAGAAGGTCGTGCATTTACTTTTGCTCGGATGTGCGTAAACAGAAAGTGAACTTAGGCGCGACACAATACCATGCTAGAATCCACCTAGACTTTACCGTGTTTTTAAGGTTGTAACTTTGACTACTTATATAGGGACTAGTTAAACATTTCTGCCACTTTTTGCGGGAGGCGAGGTAACATGAAATCCGCAACTTTGGATTTTATTCCCCATAACTTTAGATTCTAATTTCGAAATTTAGAAATCATGAAAAGAAGTCTCGTGTGAACCCCAAACGTGCCAAGTTCGAAATTACTGTTTCGCAATTCTAGGCTGTCTCGTTTAGTGATAAGGTATAAAATTGAATGTAAATGCACATGATTAATTGATCTTATACCGTGGCAGAGGGGAAATGCTACCGCAAGGCTAGTCCTTATAATAAATAGTCAAAGAGTTGTAAGCATAAAAATAAATGGTAGTCAAAATCAAGCCACATGTATATATTATGTAGTACATCCACGAGCATAAAAAAATAGACAGACCGAAAAACATGTCCCTAATACAGGGTGTTAAATTACGGAAGTTCGCAAGAAAAAGTCAACTTTTCATGTAAACGTTCGATCGGTGATTACATTTAGCATGGAGAGTCCAAAATGTTTCTTGCTAATTATCTATGTTCCATAGGAAAAGTTGTTCAATATTATGTGTACAATGTGTAGAGACTACCTCCGTGGTCTAATGGTTAAGAGCATTGGCTCTCGACACGGAGGTCGTTGGTTCTATTCCCACGGGGGACACCTAGTCACTTTGTGCGTTTTCCCCAGTTTGTTAGGACATTGCAGGCTTTCACTTCTTCACTTCACTTCACTTGAATGTCTGAAAAGAAAGATGATTTCGTGCTTCGGATGGCACGTTAAGCCGTCGGTCCCGGCTACTATCTCTAGTTTTAGTTAGTCGTTACAATAAAAACCACGTCAGAGGTCATAAGCGGACTGAAAAAACTCAGAAACCAGGGCTAAAAAGAAGTTGTGTACAATCAAGAAGTAATACTAGTACAACTGTTTACCCCACCCTGAAGATTTATTTTTCGATTGTTTTGAAAGTACAGATATGCAAAGCGAACATCCCCATTTTATGTAATAGAAGATAGGGACATTTTAACTTATGTGGTAGGTATATAGGTTAGGTAACCCTCCTGCTCTGTTAGTATTTTCTCCTATCGCAGTTCTTATCATTCAAGATAAAGCAAGCATGAAGGAAGTACTGTGTGATTACACTATTTATTTAACGTTAAGTTTATATTAGGATTAGTTAAATGCAAGGAATTCTGACCTAGTTGTGTAATTCAAAAGTTACTACCGTAACAGATACCACACTCTCCTCAAAATCGAACTTTGCGTTTCAGAAACGACAAACTAAAATGCGCCTTATATACAAATACGAGCGTTAACCCGCGACTTCGTCCGCACAAATTATATACCAGATTTTAAGTCAGATCATAAGCTATCAAACAAAAAAAGTTTCATCAAAATCGGTTCAGTAGTTTTTGCGTGATACTCGTTCAAACAAACAAACACCCAAACAAAGACACAAACAAACAGACAGACAAAAAATCCAAAAATTGGTGAAATGGAATCAGGGACACCTAAAAACCATATCGTAACATTTTTTTTGTTAATATCTTCAATGTACAGACAAACTTCCTGTTACAGTTTTATAATAGTATAGATAGATAGACAAATACAAAATATTTATTTAGATCTCTCACACAGACAGCAAAAAAGTAACAAGAAAAGAGTACATATTACATTTATGAGTTTTGTCTTTGTGAGAGACTGGTATCCGTACCAAGCAATATGTATTACAGATTACCAGCCTCTCCGACTCTGGACCAGGTGGATAACAGGTAAGTGTACCTCTTAATAAAGGTGTGAATTGATAGAAACTAGTGTGAGTTATGTGTGCGTGTTTGTGTGGTGTGTGGGAGTGTTTGTGTGTTTGTGTTTGTGTGCTTGAGGTGTGTGGTTGTGTTTGGGTGCGTGAGTGGGTGATACAAACGACAGTATAATTGATTATATTTTACCAGTGTAAAAGACAATAAATTTGTTTTACACATATAGATGTATGTCTGTCGAATGCACGAGGAAAGGTGGGCAAGAATAGTAACGCCCTGGAACCCAGAAAACGGTCGTCAGCGTCCAGGTCGTCCTAGGAAGAGGTGGCGGTACGATCTGGATGCTTTCGATGACGCGTGGCCAGAGCATGCTCAGGACAGAGATGGTTGGAGGATGAAAGGGGAGGCCTTTGCTCAGCAGTGGGATGAAGTGGGCTAGTAAAAAAAAAATGTAGATGTATATAAATTAGGAGTTAAGACGGAACAATTAATAGATTTTCGGTGTCATCATAACTAAGGGACTTTAGCCATATCAATGCGCGATAGCCTGTGTCTTATGAGATACATCTTATTGAGTGGGCAGCCGTGTCAGATTTTTCCAACCGCCTTACGGCATCTGACGTTGTTTTTTAAAGTAACGACTGCTACCACCAGATACAGTAGCCGGGAGGGTCGGGACCAACGCCTTATGGATAGGCGGGCTGAAATGCTAATTTGGAGAATAGGTTACTTTTCCGACTGTATACGTATTTATCTGATCCGCCTGACCCATACACCCCGCCGACTAGAGTGCGAAAGAGACTGCAGCTCGGACCGATTTTGTATTAAAAAATTGCTGAAATCAGCATTTTGTATTCCCCTGTTTCCTCCCCCAAAACTAAACTGATTTTAATAATTCTTTCAAAAATAATATAAGAAAGACTTTGGCTGCGTCCGTACTTTTTGCTTTTTTTGTTTATATTCGTCAAATTTGTTTACTGGATGTCTGAAAACGGGCGGTAAAATTGGTAATTTTCGAAGGTCCCTAGTTCTTACAGTAATTAATTATTGAAAAAAGCAAAACATAGGGACATGGCAGAGGTGACATAGATTGTATGGTCATAAAATATTTTGCTCTAGTGTTATTATCCAGGGAGAAAACAGGGGAATAAAAAAGTCACCCCCATACTATCTACAGCACTTAAGTAGAATAGAAGAAGAAAGTAGAATACATACTGCGTGGTTTAGTTTAGTAGAATGCTAGGTTAAAGGATTAGCACAGACAAAAAATGTATCCTGTTTATCGAAAATCGAAAGTCCGAGTAGAACAGCGCGTACAGTACGACCAGGAAAATAATTCCGCTCGTCAATCTTCGTTTGCGCACAAAACGCGAAGTCGTTTAGTAATCAAAGCAAAGGGTGCAAAGTCGAATAGCAGCGAAAAGTTCGCAAAAAAAAATAAGCCAATAGCGTAAACGAATTGAAGGTGGCGTATGCTGATTGAGCAATATAAGGTCTAACAAAATGAGCTGAAACCATTTTAAGGGGAGTATCAGACCATCATACTGAGCATCTTTCTCTATGGGACCAACATCGAAATCAGGAAAAAAATCTGCTGTCCCATACATTCGGGTCGAGTTGTTGGCAGTTTTGTATAAGACAGCAGAATTTTCGCAATTTCGATGTTGGTCCCATAGAGGAAGTTGCTCAGTATGATGGTCTGATACTCCCCTTAAAATAGTTTCAGCTAATTTTGCTAGACCTTACATAATTTCGCGAGGCATTAAAATTTGTCAACTGCGCAGGTCTTTGCCTATTTATTATAAGGACTAGCCTTGCGGTAGCATTTCCCCTCTGCCACGGTATAAGATTAATTAATCATGTGCATTTTCATTAAATTTTATACCTTATCACTAAACGAGACAGCCTATAATTGCGAAACAATAATTTCGAACTTAGAACGTTTGGGGTTCACCTCGAGACTACTTTTCATGATTTTTAACGTTCAAAATTAGAATCTAAAGTTATGGGGAATAAAATCCAAAGTTGCGGATTTCATGTTACCTCGCCTCCCGCAAAAGTGGCCGAAATGTTTGTTAGTAGAATTACACGCGTAACTAGTCCCTATATAAGTAGTCAAAGGCGCAGGTACATCGTTAAGACTTATAAACCTGGTACTACTGTACGACTACGAAATCACGAGCAGGTACAGCTAGTAGAAAATATAAAAACAATAGACCGGATGCAAATGTGACATAACGCAATATGCAACATGCAAGTGTGAAACTCGTCCGAAATGGAAGTAAATTCGAGACCGCAGTCTGCACATGCAAGCTTGCACTAAATTAGCGATGACTCTGCAGTGTTTTCCCACAGTATTATTTGCCTTTTTTAGTATAGTCCGCAAAAAAGAGTGTTGTGACAGATGTAAAATACCTACGTATTTTACATAATTATGCGTGCAATGCCCCTTTTTATTCCCGACTCACACTTGGTAATTTTTTTCTTCTATTAAAACCATATTGAAACTATTTTGAAAACTTGATTACATGGGCCAACTTTTGAAATAACTTGCCAGGTTAGCGCCATATATTTTTTATGCCAATGAAAATAATTTTACTGCAGAAGTCTGACGGACAATGGTTTTTTCATTACAATAGTTTTTCATTACATATAAGGTAAGTGTATAACTGTTCAGGGAAAAATACAAAAAAAAAATTCTAAGTTTGATAGTTTTTGAGATTTCGCCATATTTTTTTAACATTGGAAAAATCGACACCCACCCAGTGCTTAACTTTCAGTTTTAGTAAGTACAAATCTGTATGTATTTGCAAGTATGGCCATACTATAGAATCCTTTATCTTTAAATTGGGTCCACTGAAAAGATTATTCAGGATTGCGTAACAAGTATTTTCATGACAAAATGTACAAATTTGTAGTTACTAAAACTGAAAGTTAAGCACTGGGTGGGTGTCGATTTTTCTCAAAAACTTAGATTTTTTTTTGTATTTTTCTCTAAACACTTATAAGCTTACCATTCTTCTGTTTCCGGCTTGACGGTAAGTTTTGGGACACCCTGTATACAGGGTACTCCCTAGTAATACTTAAGGCGTTGCTTCAGGCCAATGAGTTTTTATAACCATAGAGTCATCATGTCATACAATAACAAAGCCTAAACATGTCTCTAATGTCACCTTTGCATGCATCAGTTATGTCCAGCTGTCATACATTGCCACTGACATTCCAGTCATTTCAAATCTTTCAAATGTATTCGGTTACAAAGCAGTTATGTAAAACAACTTGGCATAACTTAGGGGTCTCGTTAATAGCGCACTGATGCGAAGTCCTCCTTGTACAGAATGTAATTGCTTCAGACCATCAAACTAAACAACATTCACTATGGAACCAACATCGAGAAAAAATAAAAAATATCAGCTGTCCTGTTCTATACAAAACTGCAGTACCGACTCGACTAAAATGTATGGGACAGCTGTTTTTTTTTCGCGATTTCCATATTGGTCCAATAGAGAAAGTTGTTCAGGTTGATGGTCTGAAGCAACCCTTTAAGGCTCCAACAGGGTTTTTTACACCCTGTATGATATTGCATTATATAACGTCTAACAAAATTAGGTAAAACTATTTTAAGGGGATGATCAGACCATCAAACTGAACAACTTTCTCTATGGGACCGATATCGAAATCGCGTAAACAAAATCAGCTGTTCCATACATACCTACTCGACCTAAATGTATGAGACAGCAGTTTTTTTTCTCGAAGCTATTTATTATTCTTATGTTTTACAGCATCGTTTGTACAATTGATGAATTGACTCAATTTTGTGGTAAGTTTTTGTCTTACCACATTATTGATAATAATTTGTTCTGCTAACGGTACAGTGGCAGGATGTTAATTCGTTTCTCAGTTTAGTACACACAAATAAAAGTAAAACTGTCTAGCGGTGTAATGTATGGCCACTCATTTGCAATTCTTACTCTTGTATGTCGTGTCTCAATTGACTAGTCTGTTTGTGCCTAAACATTTTACATTATAAAAAAAAGTTGAAAATAAAAACCAACGTCTTTGTAAGAACAGCCGGTAGGTTCATTTCAATACCAATAAATACAGGATGTAATTGAAATGAGTCGATAAATTTTCAGGGGTGGTTCAGGTTCAGACTATCAAACTGATAAACTTGTTTATTAACATGAAATCACAAAAAATTCTCCCTAAAATTAGGTAATCGAGAAATCTGACAACACAATTTTTTAAGATTCTGCCATCCTTCCAGTGTCATAAATTTTAGGGAAAATTTTAAAAACGTGGAACACTACAGGGTGAAATTTAGATCATTAGCATCCTTTTAAACTAAGAGTCTACCCATCAAACTGAACAACTTTTACTATGGGAGCAAACAGATCGGAGCAAATAAAAAATCTGCTGTTCCATACTAAACTGCAATGTCGACGCGCGAGTTCGCGACTCAAATGTATGCAACAGCTGATTCTTTTTTGCTCCGATCGGTTTGCTGCCATAGTAAAAGTTGTTCAGTTTGATGGGTCGACTCTTAGATTAAAAGGATGCTAATGATATCAATTTCACCCTGTATATGACAGCAAAATTTTCAATATTATAACTTTTTTTTTTACAATTTATGGCCTGGTTACATGGACCTTCGGGCCAAGTTTATAACGCCATATATTCCAGCATATTCCAGTGTTGAACAATTTATTTAATGAAAACTCCTCATTAAATTCCTCATTTTATTAGATTGGCTATTATAACTCTTATTTTAGCTTGAAGAATTAACGACAAACAAAACCTGCACCTAAATTTAACGTTACATTAAAAACGTTTTAATTTTAGAAGGCAACGATCAATCTCGACGTTCTCGCGTGTCCCGTGTCGCTCTATATCTAGTTTTCGTGTCCATCTCGTAGAAAAAAACATTAAAGGGACGTCATGACAAAACGAAACATCAAACGAATGCCAAATATTTCTTTTTTCACTTCCACAGTCAATGAACTTTTAAGAAAAGAAAAGTCGGTGACTCCGCTCGTTTTAAACTATGATTTCATCTTGTAATTATACTAGTTGCTGTGCCAAACTTAGCGTTGCATGCATCGTGTTATATGAACGAGAAATCTGGACTATTGTTTCATAAAAACATCGTGAGGAAATTTGCATACGCTGAAAAATAAATTCTGATGCGTATGTGAAGTCTACCAATCAGCATTGTACACGAGTGGTGGACTGACGCCCATACACCCTCCCTGAAGGTAGGCCTGTGCCTTTCAGTGGGACGTGTATAGGTTGATGATGATTATCGATTCCAACGATGTCCGAGTTGCGGAGGCCTGGTGACCTGTAACACAGGTGCAGAGATACCCATCCCTGTACCGTAGTGCGAGCACCAGTCTCCACATACGTAGTTATAACTAATATGACTTATGTATAATTTATTGTTAAGATCTGTAAAAAACTACTTGTGTAGAGAATAAAGTATATTTTTATTTTTATTTTATTATTATACATCCATCTCCTAGGGGACCACCCTGCGAAAATCATAAGCTTATATGAGCAGTATGTTTTTTATATTCAATTGTATATTTAGATTTTCTTGTATTGTATTTTCGAAAATACATGACTTAAACATTTCATTTGACTTCTCGTTTTTTATATTAAAAAATTACAGTCGTAGTTGGTCACAGGCATTGAATTTTACCCGTGCCAAAATTTTTAACAGTTTACGTAACATCAAAATTTCCATTTTACGTCTGCAGTAGCAAATTGTCGGAATAAAAATACCTTTGAGCCTTAACAGCCCATTCAATTATTGAAAAATTTACCTCAATATCAGTATAAATTTTACTGTCACGTTAAATCGCTGTCAATGTCCAAAATTCGGACCTCATTCGTGACATTTCGAAAATGAAATTTTAACGTCGTGAAGCAAAAGTTACAGGTCGTTAGGGCCTATTTCTTCATAGTAGGTCATAGAGGTGGGAACTGCGAACTGATATGAGTCAGTGATTTGACTCAGTTAACAGTACCAGCAGCAGTTGACTTGTTATTGTTGCCTCGAGTCGCGTCGAGGGTCTACTATTGGCAATATTTATTAGCCATACAACGTCAGGCACTTTCCTATTTAAACTAAACATTGGCAAAATCATGAATACTAAGACGGATGCTTTTGTGAGTTCAATTTTGCTACCGCGGCTAGGTCCAACATTCAGTATTGATTTAAGACTTAATTCACATAATAGATCTCTGCTCACTTACTTTCAACCGTACCTATATTTATCTAGAACGTCAACACGACTGTATACGTAATCTTTTCAGTGCGCTGCGAGCCAGTTGTGTTTGTATGGTATAAGGGTATCGGAATCTCTGATAATATTTATGTCAATTCGTCATAAAGTCCCATCACAATTCTCCCTCTCACTGGAACGGGAATTATCCTGCCTCTGATGAATAAGTGTGTCACTTTTCATGGCCAGAATAAAAAACTGCGCTACAAACAGTAAACGTAGGTAGTTGCAGCAAGGTTTACTTTTAGCATACAGATCCTTTTACTACTTTCAATTTAATTAAAGACAAGATATCAACGATTATAATCAGACTCAAATCACTTAAGTGATTCACAATCCCGCCTCTAGTTCCTTCAACGTACCAAGACCTGAGAACCAAGCAATTCTTGCGTCTATAAACCTTGTCGTAAGAACTACAGAGTGTCTTCTTATATGAAACTATAGTAAGACGAAAGGAGAGAACGAGAAGCATCGTGAACAGCCTATTTGCATTCATAAAGCTTATTACGGGTCGCCCTCGGCGCACGCGCATTGTAGTTGGGACAAATCAATTTTTTTATGACAACGTACTGGTTATGAGATATACAGGGTCCTTCTTAATATGCTGAAACTTTTTTAATGGGATGATCAGACCGTCAAACTAAAAAACTTTCTCTATGGGAATGGGACCAACATAGAAATCGCGACATAATATCAACTGTCAACATTTGGCTCGAGTAGGTTTGTAGTTTTGTATGGAACAGATTTTTATTTAGAGAATGTTGTTCAGTTTCACGGTCTGATCATTTGTAAAAATCATTTCTGAAGGGCAAACAATTCTTGCTGTAACAAGCTTCGCGATGGGATGACCTGTCAAGTGATGACAGTTTAGCTTTTGCTGAAGTACCTACATATAAGAATAAAATTTAAAAAATCTGTCTTTTTCATAAGAATTGCAGTACCTTACCTTGTCAAATGTATGGAACAGCTGATTTTTGTTACAGAACAGATGTTTTCATGGCCTTAAACTGCCCCTTTAAGATGGTTTCAGTCCAAACGTTTGACGCACAATACGCGTAGACGGAATTAGTAAAAGTAATATTTTATATATGGAAAAATAGTTTGGAAAATCTAGTTGCCGCGTAACAAATAACATTTGCATTTAATAATATAATTACGAAGATATAAGATATAAGCTTTTAAAATGTTGTATGAAAAATTTCAAAGCTTTATATCTTCGTGATTATTTTATAAATTGCAAATGTTATTTGTGACGCGGCATCTAGATTTTCCAAACTATTTTTCCATATATAAAATATTACTTTTATTAATTCCGTCTACGCGTATTGTGCGTCAAAGATTTGTATAAAATTGACCCCTCTGCAACCGCCTAAATGTCACTATACGGTGTTACACCTTGTGTAGGGTCCTTCTTAATCTGCTGAAGGTTGTTTACAGGGATGATCAGGAGGACGATCGCGCTAATTTTTAACATCGAAGTTCAATCCTAATCCAATTTCAGTTCTAATTCAAAACGAGCCATCTGTCAAAACGGCTCTAACGGCTGTCATGAGCTGTACCGCGATTAGCGCAATACCAAATGTTTAAAAAGCTAAGCTTCGCCCGCGGTCCAATCATGGTTCAGTTGCGATTTATTTACCGCAATTGCCCTCCAGACTATCAACCAGAACAAAATTTTCTCTATGGGACCACACCAAACGTAGAAATTACGAAAAAAACGGCTGTTGCATACAAAACTGCAATCCTACTTGACAAATTTTTATTTGGTCTCGTAATGTAAGTTTTTCGGTTTGATGGTCTGAACATCCTCTTCTAAAACCGTCAACGTATTAGGTTGCACCCTGTATCTGTATGCCTAGGATGCAGTCTTGGTCCCAGGTCTTAGTATATCATCATCATCTCAGCCGATGGACGTCCACTGCTGGACATAGGCCTCCCCCAAGGATCGCCATAACGACAGGTCCTGCGCTGCCCTCATCGACGGGTTCCCGCCACCTGAAGGTAGCAGTCCACCGTGAGGGGCTACCCACGCTGCGCTTTCCGGTACGCGGTCGCCACTCAAGAACTTTTCGACCCCATCGGCCATCGGTTCATAGTAAATGAAATTAAATACACATACGTTTATTGGCACATTTTTATTCTCTTCTCCAATGTATCACCAGACTGGTAATTAAAAAATAATTTCCAGTGTACCCTCAGCCTAACAGTTCACGACCGCTTATAAAACAAAAACCATCATCTGACCATACGTTTAGGCAGTAAATTATCTACACTTACATCAACCAATAAAACATGACCTCGTTCATCTCCGAACACCCCCAAAAACCATGATTACTAGTAGGTCTCTTAACACTGGACAATCTGTTCAAGATTTAAAACAATTTTAAATGGAGTTTGAAGTTAGTATCATAGAGAATAAGGTTCAAATTTGATGTAGTGTTATGTAATGTCAAATCATGCGACTTACGCATCACGTTTTGCCTGGGGCTATCTTCGTCATTATTCGCTAATCCATCAAAGTCGCAAACTAGTCTGTGGGGATTAAAAAAAAGGATTTTATTTTAGGTCAAAAGGCAATAACATTGGTCACTACGACTCAGTTGATGTTATGCTTAGATAAATCTTACAGAATACACAAGGTATTAAAAAAATCTACGTAAATTTTTTTTTGGTGTGCTAAATCGAAAACCGTTTCGAGATAAATGTCTCAAGGCCAATATTTTCTATATTAGAGATTTTAAAATAATATGAAAGGATTACAGAAGCATATTTTAAACAAAACAATTTTGTTTTTCGTTCAAACGAGTGACGTCACTCGACGACCTGTAAACTCCATGGCAAACTTAAAATAACTATCCATCAAGGCCGGTGATGTTGCAAATGATTTTCTCGCAACCATTTTTGGTCACAAACCAAAATATTGTATGTTTATAAACTCGATGAATCGGGGAAAAAATTAAATTAGTTTTGAGAGTTACGCGGTTATTATTTAATCTAGAATAAAATCGTTAGCGGTAAGAACCCGTTAAAATGTTTAATTCTAGATAACATTAATATAGTCTCTTCAAATACTCTCAGTAAAAAATATTTAAAATAAAAACAAAAAACTGGGCATACTAATTGAATGCAAAATTAAGCTGAAAACAGTTTCATTACAATCGATAACGGAACAAAAACCTCGTAAAGCCAAAATAAAAATACCTATCTAAGTTAAGATATCAATTTAAGACAAAAAAGTTGTTCAGTTTGATGGTCTGATTAAATTAATCAAAGGTCGGAACTACCCATGAATGTTACGGAACGGTAAAAAAAATAATCCTGTATATAACAATCATTTTACCTAGAAATATTACCTTTGCCATTATTCCAATTTGTCTATTCTAGTGTTGATAACTGAACCCGAGTTCTAGCAAAAAACTTATAAAACAGCATCGTATTAAAGAAATGAATTTATTGAAATAAATATTCTTTTATTTACTAAACCAAACATACAAATAGGGTAGAAAAACGAAACAAACACGTAAACTTTAGAAGTTAACTGCTTATTCGTTTTTGAATAACAACATAAATATACATTAAAATATTACACAAGAGATCAATGCCCACGATAAAGCGTATGAGGGCTGCAATTTTGGGTGCAGGGAAACAAGAAACCGGAGTAATTTCTACCAATCACCGACAGTTATACGAGCTAAATGGCATTCTCTGGGCCCACACAACGACCATGCATTTTTAGTGATATAATATGAAAAAAGGGCTAAAAAGAGAAGAAAACTGTAATATTTAGACATGATTGATTAACATGATTACAGGGACATAATGAATATGTTTCGGGGTAGATAGAACCGTTGTTGCTACAACTAACAACCACCTTTTAAGGTTGTAGTTGTAGTAAGGTTCACTTTTAACATTGCCAAGGTTTCAAGTTTTAAACTGAACAACTTTCTCTATGGGATTTACATGGGTATACAATTACATTGTTACAATGAAATAGCGAATCGGATGTCCTGAGCATGATAGCAAACAGATATATGCCCGGTAACAATCTTCATGTTAATACTAACACTTAAGTTTAAGAAATTGTTACTAACACTCTATGAGTCCCATGTGATAAGTTGTTCGTTTTTTTTTTATAGAAAACGCTGATGTTGACATTTTTTTCGCGATTTCAATGTTGATTCCAAGTGAAAGTTGTTCAGTTTAATGATCTGAAGCACCCCCTACAGTATTTTAATTAATTTAATTAATTTAAAACATTATTTACCTACCTAAAGGTAAGAAACATAATAAAAAAAATTTGAAACAATACTGTTTTTGAGAGTTACGCGCGTTCAGAACCAGTAAAAATGATTAATTTTAGTTTGAAACAATAACTTCAATTTTATGCAGCTTTTACACCTACCAATTTGCCACACCTTCCAATACAAAAAAAGTTAAAATATTAACGTGAAATTACTTAATCGGCGCGTGTACCTCGCCGACGCGTATTTTGACGGTACAATTACGAAAACTATAGTTTATCCTTCGACAGATCGCATCTAATCGGCACGAACACGACATGTGCGTTTCCTGTTGTTATTTACCAATTATTTTCACTTTTCAATATATTTTTTTTATAAAATTTTCGTCGACGAAGGCAAAATCCAAAGGCCAATCGTAGATTTGAATTTTACATAACTAAACCGAGTATATTAACTCAAAAAATTCATATTTTTTGAGTTTTTATTTAATTTATGAATAATTTATTTATTATCTCTTTTCTCTATCACTATCCCATGATTTTTGAATTATTTTAAAAATAAAAACTACAAAAAGGTGTTTTTATTTTTAAATTAAATTCAAAAATCATATTTGAAAGGTTTTACATTAATTAAAATTAAATAGATGACAGTTTCTTCTATGGAAAAAAAATCCAACGTTCTCTCATCATCTCATTTTCATTGATTTTCAATTTATTTTCAGTATGGCACATAATTTGAATCCAATAAGTATCACTATATTACATAAATATTGCAAATATTGCAACATTAGCGTTTTAGAAAAGTGTTATTGAAATAAAATGCATTTTGCGCTTAAAATATACACTAAATTTGCCATACTATCATTTTGCCTGCTTACGCTTTTCTTGCGTACGCGCTCTTAATTCAATCATCATCAGCTTCTTTCGTCCACACTACTGGGATACAGGTCTAATCCACGTCATGAATAGATAGACGTTAGTCCACCACGCGTGCCCAATTGTGATTGGTAGACTTCAGAATTTCTTCTTCAATTTATGTAGCCATTAATTCTATCCATGGCAATATAACATGCTGTAAAAAAGAGCCATACAACTGTCATCCATAAAAGTTTCACTTCATGTCCATGGTCATGTCAATACTTGGTCAATAAATATTGTTGTTAACTTATTGCTTTTTACCCTGTTTTGTGGTTTTTGTGAGGCCGTAAGGCGGTCTGAAAAAAGTCTGACCCTGACTTGCTGCCCACACGATAAGAACACCCTGTTTTGTAGAATTGGGTTGGCAGTCTTTTAATTAACAACTAACACCAGAGTACTCACCATAGTCCAAATACCGGACTTTATCGGTTTAAAAACCGGGATCTCGTAGCATACATACGTACAGTTAGACATACACAAACATAGACACACACTTGAAGAGAGGTCAAGAACACTTTTGATGCATATTCAAAAAAATTTACATTATATTATTAAAATCCTGAAATTTGTGGGAAATAGACAACCAATCCACTATAACATCCACAAACAAACCGGGATTCAACTCCATGACTGCTTATTTTAATGTATATTTTTATTTATTTACGAGCGTTAACCCGCGACTTCGTCCACACAAATTATATACCAGATTTTAAGTCAGATCATAAGCTATCAAACAAAAAAAGTTTCATCAAAATCGGTTCAGTAGTTTTTGCGTGATACTCGTTCAAACAAACAAACAAACACACAAACAAACAGGCAGACAAAAAATCCAAAAATTGGTGAAATGGAATCAGGGACACCTAAAAACCATATAGTAACTTTTTTTTTGTTAATATCTTCAATGTACATACAAACTTCCTGTTACAGTTTTATAATAGTACGAGACTATGAACGTTAACCCGCGACTTCGTCCGCACAAATTATATACCAGATTTTAAGTCAGATCATAAGCTATCAAAGAAAAAAAGTTTCATCAAAATCGGTTCTGTAGTTTTTGCGTGATACTCGTTCAAAAAAACAAACAAACAAACAAACAGACAGACAAAAAATCCAAAAATTGGTGAAATGGAATCAGGGACACCTAAAAACCATATCGTAACTTTTTTTTTGTTAATATCTTCAATGTACAGACAAACTTCCTGTTACAGTTTTATAATAGTATAAATATAGAATAGATTCAATAAAGATTTCTACTATAAAAAAAAAACCATGATTTCTGGTTATAAATCTATCTGTTCGCGATTCTATCGATATCAAATCTGCATGCTGTTTTTTGACAGTTCTTGGCGATAAGATGGATGTGATGATAGGAGAAACACAATATTTCTTTACAAAAAAGGTCAGTAGCCATAATTACGTTATCGATAATGTATTATATATAATCGGAAAATTACATAATAGACACTAGATCATCCCTTGCCAATTCTTTACTCCGGAAAAATCCAGAAGAAGAACAAGAAGGATTTACATTTTGCTGCTTGTACCCGACATTAATTTTTCACGCATTATTAAGTTATTAGCAGTTTGTTTGGAACGGTTCGCAAACCAGATAAAAGTTTAAATAAAATGTAAACAAATACACCTTTCTACCCTTTAATTTGGTTCAAAATTTCCTTACAAACGAACCCATAAATTTGTATAAACTCTTAATTTTACATTTATCAACAAAACGGGCCGTAAAAAAGTAATTACAGGTCCAGAGGGCACCACTTATATCTGATATCAAATTCTTTGGCGCTCCCCAAAGTTCATGTAACCATGTACCAACTCGAGATGAAAATGGTTGATTTCTCTTAAATTTTGCCGCGTAAAAGATACCTACTCATTATTTTAAGAAACATTAACTACTTAACATAAAAATTTGAGTTGAAAATGCTACGCAATTACGTACAGTACAAAATTGCAAAGTGCATTATGTAGGGTCCCGGAACTGCCAAGGATTGACACTGCACTGGAAGTGCCGCGAAATGATTTCGTATTAGAAGTTAGAAGTCCCGGGTTAGAATACGACCGTCACATCACTAGCTATTCATGTGTGTCGTACGAGGTTACCAAAGATAAGAACAGTTGCGCATATAGATACCCCGCTCGGCTGAGTGTGTGCACAGGTGTGTGACAGGAGGCGCTTGTATGAAGCTTTCCTTCTGTAGGGATATTTATTCATGTGGCCTAACTGCACTCAAGCAGGATGTATGGAACTCAGGCTGACACGGGCGATATAAGACGTCGGGTTAAATAAGAATCGGAATGTAGGTAATACCAATAGCACCTATTCGAGGGAAACAAAATGGTGAAGTTAGCAAATCCAACTGGCAAACTTATAAAAGCAATGTGTAGAATCGAGGTGCGGAAAGAGACTTTCAACCTCAGTCTTGTTTCGATTACGGTAGTATGGATATTCCCGTGGATTACTGGTCTCTAAGAGTAAACAAAGAACTTCTAAACTAAAGTGGCAATCCCCGGGGCTAATTGTTCGCAAAACCGATGGGGCCAAAGAGCTCTCAAGAAGCGACTGCGTACCGGTAAGCACAGCGTGGGATGGGATGAGGGCAGCGCAGGACCGGTCGTTGTGGCGATCCTTGGTGGAGGCATATGTCCAGCAGTGGACATCAATCGACTGGTATGATGAGGAAATGTCTCTAACGTCTTTAGACAACCGCGCGCTTACAATGATTTGGTACGTGTATATACCAAGTGTTCTGACCACCCCAAAAGAGAATGCGGCTGTTGATGTACCTATGTCCGGAACCCAGTGGCTCTTCTTGATGGCTACGTCTACGTCGAAGTCCGTCGACCTACCGGAGTGGTTACCGAAACTCGAACAAGATGCGAAAAAAATACAAAGATGGCCGCCGCTCCAGATCAAATGAGATCCCGGGGGCATGTAGTGTAGCGTACGAAACAGAGGCTGCACTAATGAGTTTTTGATAACGTGATATGATTTTAAAAGAGTTTAAAGAACTTGAAAATGAATAGGTAAACTATAATTGAAATCTGAATCTAAGTATTGCGGTATTTGATACATTAATAATTACGTACCTAGGTTATATGAATGACATTCGATACGATTTCCGAATGCATGAATTGCTTGATCATAGTTTTGCAATAATGATTGAAGAATTTGCCTTTGTAGACTATTTTGCAATACTTGCTATCTATAATAACATAAAATTATAACAAATTTACTGTATTCGAAAAACAAGAAAAAAATGTGGACCTACCGTACTAAAGTACAGATCAGCCGATCTATTTTCTATGGGAGGTTGGGAGGTAACATTTTTTTTTCCTTTTTTTTTCTACACATGTTTGTTTAGTTTCATTGTTTATACCCTAAAAATATTGTTAGTAATTAAAAACTAGTGGTGTATAAATTATAAATACATTTTTTTCGTTTAATATCCTTTATACTATTGTATCATTCACATACAATACAGGATTACAGTACCTCGGTCACATTATGAGAAGTGATAAGATAAGTACCAACTGCTCCAGATTATTCTACACGGGAAAATTTTGGGAAGACGAATGCCTGGTAGAAGAAGGACGTCCTGGCTTAAAAAACTGTGTGAATGGTTCGATGTGGAAACATCCTCACTGTTCAGGGCTGCAGTCTCCAGGGTCCGAATAGCCCTATTGATAGCCAACCTCTTTGTAATATATGAGAGGGGGGGGGGGGGGGGGGGTTATAAGACATAAAACTCGTGATTTTTATATACCTACATAATAACGTATGTACCTACGTTATGTACCTGCTTTAATGTAAAAAGTATACTTAAGTTAAAGGTTTGACACAATTATCAACAAAAAACTAAAAAAACGACAAATTAAAACTACAAAATCTTAATTTAATTACGACCAAGAATTTCTCACAATTAAAACAGCACCAACGCAAAAAACTAACTAACTACTCTGTACATTGTGAGTTTTTAATGATGTGTTTAATGCGAAGAGAATTTTGGAGCTTTTGGACCCGTAGGAACCTGTGCCCATTGATGCAAAATCAGTTCAAACCGGTCCACCAAAACTGATACCGAGAGGGCATAGTAAAATTTTAACAGTAAGAATACTTCATAAGCCTAGTCCAAACTACCTAGGCGAGTATTTTTGTAGCTAAACATGTCTGAAACACATTTAGCCCAGTCATTTTACAGTTTGAGCCAGGACTAATTATTAATTGCGATTTTTTGCCTTTTATCTAGTTCTAAAAACTTGACGATCATTTTTAAGGCTTTACACTCGTACATACTTCAAAAATGGTGTTAATAGTTTCGTCTACTTAGAAGGCTTTGAAAAATACATTAGTATTTTCGAATGAATATCTCACTTTTAAAATTTACATGCCTATTTTATTGCTCAAAAATAATTTATATTGTTAAATCTAATTAAAATGAGTGCATTGGTATATTATAATTATTATAAAGTTAAAATCCTTTTGGGAGATTTTGATTTCTATGTTGCGTAGCGATTTTTTTTAATATGTTTTCAGATAGTCTTTTTGTCACTAAATGGTGCCGGCTACAGTTTAAAAGTCCTATTGATAATTACTCCCCACCCCTCCTAACAAAACTCCGTAAATTGACGAGGCTAATTTAGGCTAGTAGTTAAGCGAGTGCTTGAATCTAGTAACTACATCACTCAAAATCGACAAAAATCCTCGCCTAGTTCGAACCCGTGGCTCTGGTTCGGACGCGAACGCGAATAATAAAAATATATAGATGTGCGTGCATCTTTTTTATTTTTCGTAGGTATGTAATAAACTTTTACTACGTAATCCCATAGTAAAAGTTGTTCATTTTGATGGGTAGACTCTTAGTTTAAAAGGATGCTAATGATATCAATTTCACCCTGTATAGGTACATAATTATATATTACACGAGCGTTAACCCGCGACTTCGTCCGCACAAATTATATACCAGATTTTAAGTCAGATCATAAGCTATCAAACAAAAAAGTTTCATCAAAATCGGTTCAGTAGTTTTTGCGTGATACTCGTTCAAACAAACAAACAAACAAACACACAAACAAACAGACTGACAAAAAATCCAAAAATTGGTGAAATGGAATCAGGGACACATAAAAACCATATCGTAACTTTTTTTTTGTTAATATCTTCAATGTACAGACAAACTTCCTGTTACAGTTTTATAATAGTATAGATTAATTTTGCATTCGTCATATACCTACACACTAAATCACTGCTTCTCTACGAGATTTCACGATGTCGATTCACATTCACAATGAGTGAAAATCATCTCAGAAAGTGTGAGCTTTCTTACTGCTCTTATTGCACTGTGTACTACCACGGCCGTGGTTTTGGTATAGTTATTATCTCGCTTCTTGACATGTCTGAGACAGGTGAAATTTTAATGCCCTTTTTCTTTTTTTTTATAATTTAATCACATGTAATTTAAGTTTCAAATTAACTGGAAAAGCCACTTATGTGTAATCTTTAATTATTTTTATGCAATTTTTACTGAAAACGTATGACATCGTAAATAAATAATTTTGTGAAGCTGTTTAAATAAGCGTAAACCAGTATGGAACACTGACAAGCTTCAATTTATGTCCAATGTCCATTAAAAGCTGATGAGTAAATACCCCACAGAGAAATAGCTTCATACAATCTGCGATAGGTACACTACTACAAGGCGCGGCGGTGAGTGCGTGCCCATTCACCGACGAGTTCACGTACACGCCGCCGCCGGCGCCGTTTGAGGACAAAACTAGCCAGTTCGCTAGTTGACAATCTATTGCGAGCGCGTCATGTCATGTGATCAGATCATTTTAAAGCTTTTCTCTGTTGGGAATTTAATCATTTATGCTTTCAACCGTATAATACAAATACATTTACAGTAATTAAGTTAATTTGATATAATAGAAGTGAACAAAATGTAAAAATGAAAACAACAAAAAGGTATTAAAAATGAGATCTTAGGGATAATAAAGGTCGTCGGGTGCATCCCCGCGAGACATGGTGCCAAGCATGCTGGCAGCGTTCCCCCTTTGAATGGTCTCCGGTCGTCTCGCGGAGACGCATCGACAACTCTTTAATGAATATTTTGCTTCTGGGCCCCAAGAACCCAACGTTTCGAATCCAATCGGTGTAAACATGAAGCAGCAAGCATAATTAAAATCATACTTCTATTACAAAACAGCCGTTGGTCCCGGCTACCTACTATCTCTATGCTCTGGTGGTAGTAGTCGTTACATAAAAAAACCATGTTAATGCCGGCCGTAAGAATCCGGCCGGTTTCAAGAATCTGACACCAGGCCTTCCTGCCCACACGTTAAGAAGACGAAGATTACAAAACACGAAGATACCGATCAGTATTATTAATTATACAGGTGTTACGAAAGTAAAAATAAACATTTAAAACTTTTAAGGGGGTTGTTGAGACCATCAAACTGAACAACTTTCACTATGGGACCAACATCGAAATCGCAAAAAAAAAAATTGTTGTCTTACATTTAGCTCGAGTAGATCTGTAGTTTAGTATGGAACATCGCAAACGCATCGTGTTATGGCGATAATGGCAAATCTCCCCATTTTGGGGGAGGCCTATGTCTAGCAGTGGACGTCTATCAGCTGATATGATGATGATGGAACATCCGATTTTTTTTTAAGTGATTTCGATATTGGTCCCATAGTGAAAGTGGTTCAGTTTGATGGTCTTAACCACCCACTTAAATGTTTATTTGTATTTTTGTAACACCTTGTATAAATTTGATAAATTAATATAAATTAGATGTAGGTACTGTCCAATGTCTTAATATCTAAAGTTTTAAGCCCTTAAGAACCTAATTTGAATATTTTTGCGCATTATCTTCGAATGTTAGCAATTTCTTGGGTGGCACACGAGATCTCTTTCATTATCAAATTTTTATTTTTAACCGAATGCCGCAAAATAAATAATGGTGGGTGCGTTCAGGGCAGGGTCGACCCGTGGCGGATGAGATGATCATGAACAACTTTGACTATGGCTATGGAGAAAATATCGTTTTTTTTAAATCTGCTGTCCTATACATTTGAGTCCAGCAGGTGCAGTTTTTGTTTGAAACAGCAGATTTTTCTCAATGTTGGCTCCATATAGTCTTTATCTTCTTTTTTAATCTTCTTCTCCTTCTACATTGTCAGCATGAGTTTATATCGCATGACACGACAATCAGTCACTCGTGCTATAGTGTATCGAGGCTAACTGCCCAGGATGCGCCAGATGAACTCAGGTTTCAGGTTGTTCAGTTTGATGGTTTGAATCATTAGACCTCGCCATTTATTTGCACTCATAAAACGAACAACAATATAATAAGGAATGTTTAATTTTTTTTTATTTGTTCCACAGACAAAATGTACACGATGTCACAGTTTAGCCGGCGGCGGCGCAGGCGATCACAAAATAGCTGCCCGAGGTCGAAATGATACTACAGGGTGTAGTTAAATTAAAACAACTTTTTAGGGGTGGTGTTATCCATCTAACTGAACAACTTTTTCTAGCAAACATGAAGTCACAAAAAAAATCTGTTGTTCCATAATTATACTAAACTGTAATGTCTACTCGACTGAATTGCTTGAAAAGCAATTTTTTTTTGCAATTTCCATCCCTAAAAAATTGACAATTTCAATTTCACCCAGCACCTGGTTTACAGAACCCCGAAAAAACGGTGTAGAGTGTAAATATAAAAAAAAAATTTCAATTGTAGCTGTAATCACAAAAAGTATCTAATTAACTCATCTCATCTTATTAAGATACCCAAATAATTATAAAAACCATTTAATCAATAATAAACTCAACGGTTTACTCAATTAAACCCAATTACTTAATTTATTAAAACCCATTAGACCAATTTAAACGTAAATACTAAAAGAAAACTCAGTCTGAACCCTAAGATGGCCGAAGGGCTTTTTTGGGCATACAATTTTGGACCAGTTCGGTCGTGCGTTGACCCTACGGATTCGCCAGGGGCGAAGGAATTTGGGCTGATTTCGGCCCCAAAATCGCACGTTGTAACGTTGTTTTTGCTCAAGCATTATTATTATTAATTGGTTCAGAAGGACCTGCGATGGTGATCGTTAAAAACTGGTCAAGTTTGATTTTGAGGTCGCTGTTTATGGGTTCCGCTGGTAGGTACTTTTAAAACCACAGATTACAGATTAATGTTACTGCGTAACAGATACATCACTTCCTTAGAAAATGATAGATTCCTACCATAAATTACCCCCAATAGATACCGCATACAAGGCCGCCGACGGGCGCCACTCATCTATGATTTTGCACTGATATAAGCAACGCGAGTGAGCGAGCTCGAAATAGTGTGACCTTGAACTGGCCAATCATGTTGCATTATTTCATGCTCTGCTACCCGCACCTACCACCAAAAATGGTGACTTCGGGCCTGTACAAAATTTTCATCATGCGGTACCTATTGGGGGTAATCTGGGATTCCTACGCTTTAATTACCTACTGACAGATGGTACGCGCTAAAATGAAGCTTGACTCTGTGTTCTGTTATTACTTCGTACAGCAATGCAATTCACTAAGCGCAAACATCGTCACAACCTAAAATTCGTCGTTGAAACATCGGCGAGCTGACAATTCGGTATTCGCTCATGTGTCAAACTCATATAAAAACTTCGACGATCTGAAAGAGGCAGGAAGGATGTTACATTTGTGTGCTTGCCGACGCGACGAGTGGCAGAAATCTAGCAAGCGCATCGCTTACGATGCGCCAAAGTTTAAGTGCTTACCTCGGTACCTACGGCCGATACCACGACGTCAACAATATTGCTTTAAGGTCATATTATTTTATTTAGAATACCAAACAGCAGATTTCTCCAACCTATTTCAGTATAGACGATTTTGGTGTACTGAAAAAGAGGTCCTGAATTCGAATTTCAGTTCGGTCGTGGACATTTTGTGACCTCTTTGTCTCGTTCCTTTAATCAAAGCTAAAAAAGTGTTCTGTTTGTGACCAGATCAAAACAGGATTAGGTATATGAGAAATTTTGGTTAGGTCTTTGACAAAATATGACTTTTAAAGATTTTTCTGTTCAATACTTCGTTTTGTGAAAAGAGCGTTTCTTTTATTTCTACGGCATTCGAAATAAATACTACACTGATGACTTCAACTTCGGAAAATGGTGTTATCCATCAACATTCAACTTTGGTATTAATCTTACACTAAAGAGCATATCAACCGACATATCCTAAGGCTCTCTGACTACCCTCAATTAGACGCTGATTACCATCGACTTAAGAGCTGACTCAACTTACAAAATACCGTTTTAAACCCATAAAACTCCCGTACGGAACCAAAACTCATTCGAATTTATAACGCGAATAAATCACAAAGTACCTCCAATGTAAACCGCACTGCATAATCCATGGCCACCACAATTTAGTTGGGTAGCCTTTAGATTTGTTCTCTGCCAAATTGCGTTGGCCAATTGAGATACGGTCGCAGAATACGTTATGGGGCTGATTTGATTTTGTCGGGTTATAAATTTGGTTGAGGTGCAACTACCAAATACTACGTGTGCAGTATACTGGAAAGCAGTAAACCAAATTTTAGTCCTTTCATCTGATAGACCTACAACGACGACATACAGGGTGTAAACTTACACGCGTTACGGGTTGTTTCAGACTATCGAAGAAACTGAACAACTTTCACTAGGAAACCAACGAAATAGCAAAAAAATCAGCTCTTCCGTACAAGTAGCTATTATTGACATTTTCTATGAACCAACCTTTCTATAGTTAAAAGTTGTTCAGTTTCATGTTTTGAAACACCCTCTTAAGGTGGTTTCAGTCCATAGAAAAGTTTGACGCACAATACGCGTAGCTGGAATTAATAAAAGTAATATTTTTTATATGGAAAAATAGTTTAGGATATCTAGTTGCCGCGTCACAAATAACATTTGCAATTATTTATATATATATATATATATTATAATATATATTTATTATAATATAATTACAAAGATATAAACATTTACATCTACGTAATTATTTCATAAATTGCAAATGTTATTTGTGACGCGGCATCTAGATTTTCTGAACTATTGTTCCATATAAATATACAAAGTTACTTATATTAATACCGTTTACGCGTATTGTGCGTGAAAGTTTTGTATAAAATTTAACCCTCTGCAACCACCTTAAGTATGTATATGTAACACATTTAATTTTTACACCCTGTAATTTTATAATGTGGCTCATAACATAACATACATAATATTGTTCATTTCTCTATTTATTAGTAAGAAACTTTTTTCAAGTTCACTTCTTCAACAAAAACACTCTAGAAAATTCCAAGGCCAAACAAGAGGTAGTGTATCTTACTTAGGACAAATATTCCAATGACCATATAGAATCCACGGTAAAAGATACCAAGAGAACCGGGGAAAGATTAATTGCCTGGTAGCACGGAACGCGATCTAGAGATGTGATAAATAACTTGGGAATTAGGTGAAGATAGAGACTAGGGTATTGAAATACTAGTTCCGATTGCAGCCTCTGAAATAAATATGTTATAATTTCAAATATTATTGATTTTTAAACATGTTACAGCCATGTTGTGCTATTTCGAATCAAATTAAACTTGGGACTTGAACCCGCACTTTTCCAAACCGGGGAAACGCGTTATCCAATTTCACCACCGAGCCCACTACCCAGAGAACGAAATTTTGCCGTTGCGTCTTAAGGGGACGTGAGCGCCATCTACTGGTAGTTATTACAAACTAACCAACCCGCAAGTCCCGCAAGTGCGGGTTCCGCCCGAGACAAATTTTTCTATCTTTAATTTGATTCGAAAAATGTTATATCTTAGTCAAAGTGACAGCTTTTTTACAAAAGGACATATTTGCGCGCTGAACACAGATGCATTTTCCCTTTCTTTTGAATGTAAGTAATGGAACGGGGTAGACATACGATGTGGACGTCAGAGAATATAAATAAATAAATAAAAATAAATTTATTTTCTCCACAAGTACATTTTCTTAAATCCTAAAAAACAAATACAAAATAATATCTTTATTAACAAAAGACATATACAGTACACATGATACAATAGAACGCATGCGGCAAGCCAGGCCCTGTACCCGGACTTTCGATGTTCGATATATCGCCATTGTTTCGGTCCGCACCACATTGTAATAGAGTTGACATTGGAACGAAAACGTTCACGCAGAACGAAGTTCGAATGTGCGGGTAGAGGCCCAGAATCTCGGGATTCTCGGGAATCCTCTACGATACAAAGAACTTATAATTATTTACACAGACAAAAATTTGTTTCTGGATTGGGTTATTGTCTGGTTTTCCAGTTACCAGGTCCTCACTCCTCGGACTTCCATTCAGTTTCGGTAAGTTACTGTCTTTTTTGTTTTTTTTTTACAGGTTAGTTTAGGTAAGTAAAAACTTTTCTTTACTATTCTTATTAAATACAACACAACATTTTTTAAGTTTGTGTATATACAGAGTGTAAGAAGACCTCTCCCGAAAACTTAAAGGGGTGAAAGTACCCATTAATATGAACAACTTTTACTAAAGGACAAACAATAAGAACTCAAGAAAAATCTGCTGTTTCATACTAAAATTAAATACCTATCGCGCAAAATGTTTGGACCTCACATTTTTTCTTTGAGATCTCATGGTTGGTTCCATAGTAAAAGTTGTTCATATTGATGGCTACTTTCACCCCTTTGCGTTTACACCCTGTATTAGTACAACTATGTTTCTTTCATTCCTCTGCGAGCCAAGTGAAAAGGTAAAGAACTAAAGACCTAAGCCGGTCGTTCTCAGCGCACTTTCCGATGTCATAGGCCCTATGATATCGGAAAGAGCGCTAAAATATATATATATATATATATTTTATAGGCCCTATGATATCGGAAAGAGCGCTAAGAACAACCGGATTTTATTGGCGCAGGACCTAAAAGAATACCAAGGTACTGGCTAGCTGGCTGGTAGGCTGATAAGCGACAATAGAATACTCACAGGAATTTGGTCCTCACTCGCGAGGTTTTGTCCTACTGTTATTTTTACTCTGTGCTGGTCAGTTTGCGATTCCGGGAAAGGCATCGGTATGTAGTCGGCGTTTCGTTTATGTTAGCTTAATGAGTACGCTGGGGCCATGCCACTTTTTACTTTGCTTTTGCTCTGGACTTCGATTTTTGAAGTTGTGATACCGTTTCGCCTTCAAAATTACATATTACAGTGTTGTGGGAAGAATTTTGTAATTTGAGTCAATGGTTTTGTTTTATCGCTGATCAAATATGTTTTGATTTATTTTAGATTGTTACACATTTTTATTACTGCCTTATTTGTACCAATATCTGTTTTATGTTCTGTTTTTATTTTTACCGTGTTTGTGTATTCGGAACTCAGGTTTTGAGTAAATAGAGTAGGTATATGTATTTCATTCATACATAAATTGTTCTCAAATAGCTGAGTAATTCTGAAATCCATTTATTATGTTAGTTTGAAACAAACGTCTTGTTTCGTGTAATTTAGTATCAAAATCTAAGTGTTCTAGAATGTTTTGCGTTTTTCTCAAACTGATTCTTTTTATGTTATTTATTTGGCTAGTAATTTTATGAGACTTTTCACCTTTTCGGCTATACAGGGTGTAAACTTAAATGCACTACATAAAGTGGTGCTTCAAAACCATCAACCTGAACAAGTAAACCAACATAGGAATTGCAAAAAAAAATCTGCTGCTTCATAAATTTGGATCGAGTTTCCAGTTTTCTTTGGAAGTAAAACAACTGATTTGTTTTTCGCGATTTCAATGTTGGTCCTATAGCAAAAGTTGTTCTGATGTATGGTCTGAAACATCCCCTTAAATATGTAACACATTTAAGTTTAAACCCTGTCATAAAGTACTCATTAAAATTTTTAGTGACCTCCTAAATTATCGATGATATACAATCGACCACACAAAACTGCAAGACTTGGCGGTTCACTTGGTGCACCGTACACACGGACAAATTGTATCATTAATTTTTTATTACGTCACACTACGGTCCGAATTACAACTTATTATTGCGTGTCTTAAGTATGCTTCATTTGTAAGGTCGGTTACCTTTCATGAATTTATATTATGTAGGTTTGTTTTTATAAAAATGCATTACGATGTGGTAACTAATTTGGGCTAAACAAATCGTTTGTTACGATCGAAAATTATCAATTTAAAACAATATTTTTTGATACGCATTTAATTTAATGTTTGCACAAAAATGTATTTTTTCATACAAATTGGCTGCTTTGCTTTTTCAGATTTCGTTAAATCATCCTATAAACATGTTTAAAGTGAAATATGTTTGTAATAGGCACTCTATTCTACAGGGTGTTAGGGTAATCATTGCATTACTTTAAGGGGTGATTGTACCCATGATACTGATTAACTTTCACTAAGAAACCTATACAGGGTGAAATTGATATCATTAGCATCCTTTTAAACTAAGAGTCTACCCATCAAACTGAACAACTTTTACGATGGGAGCAAAACGATCGGAGCAACAAAAAAATCAGCTGTTCCGTACTAACCTGTACCAGCCGCCGCTGCCTACTCGAAATGTATGCAACAGCTGATTTTTTTATTGCTCCGATTGGTTTGCTCCCATAGTAAATGTTGTTCAGTTTGATGGGTAGACTCTTAGTTTAAACGAATGCTAATGATATCAATTTCACACTGTATAAGAAATTCTAAAAAAAAATTTTGCTCTTTCCATACTAAACGCAATCAGCTAATCGAACGTTTGTATTCTTTGTATGAAAAGTCGATTTTTTTGCGAATTTCCTATATAGGGTTCTTCTTAATATGCTGACACTTTTCTAAGGGGATGATCAGACCGTCAAACTGAACAACTTTCTCTATGGCACCAACATCGAAATCAGATGTTCCATACAAAACTGCAAATCTACTCGAGCCAATGGGACAAATGATTTTTTTTCGCGATTTCGAGGTTGGTCCCATAGAAAAAGTTGTTCAGTTTGACGGTCTGATCATCCTCTTAAAAAAGTGTCAGCATATTAAGAAGGACCCTGTATAGGTATGTTTCTTAGGAAAAGTTGTTCAGTATCATGGGTACAATCACCCCTTAAAGTAATACAACTGTTTACACTAACACCCTGTATACCTAAATGTGTTATTCTGGTTAAACTTTTGATTTCTGCCAACAAATTATAATATTCAGGTACTACAAAAAGGTATGTGATCTAGATGCCAGTCTAAAACCAGGCTAAAATGTAGGCTGGTCTAGATTAATTGTTTTCTGACAAAACTGGTCTCCTTTCACGGACCGTTAGGTACTGATATTGACACTTTACAAGCCCGTTTTCGATACTCTTATACCATTGTAATAAAGTTGAGAATGTATTGCATTAGGAGACTTCTTAGGTGAAACGGATATTGGTTTTAATTATTGGATTCCTATCTATGGACAGACGATAGTTTCTTTTGTTTGAGCAAGATTGAGAATTGATGTTTGATTGCATACATACATACATACACTCACGACTATAATAACTTTCGGGCTGGTCAAAAACATAGCTACAACTACTAACAATCTTTTCACTTGCGTACCTTTTATGTACGGCACTTACCTGTAGTGGTAGTAATAGCTCACCGTATACAGGGTGCAACGGAAATTCCGACGCCAACAAAATTTTTGCTCTTTCATAGAAAACGTCAATGACTACTCGACCCAAATCCCCAAATGTATGGAACAGCTGATTTTTTCATCTTTTCAATGTAATTACAATTTTCTACTGTTTACACCCTGTATTAAAGGTTATTAGAATGGAAAAAATAATACTGTAGAATCTACTACTTCGGTAAAAAAAAAATTTTTGAATGAATTTTTTGTTTACTTTCCGTGCAAAATGCCTCGTACATTTAGACTAGGAGATAAGTGTACTTTTTTTGGAGTCGCGCTGCAAGTCTGGGGGAGGTCAGACGCGTGCGTATTGGCATCTGTTAGGCTTGCACGTGGCTCTGCCATTTTGTAAACTCTTTTGTGTTTTAACTATAAAACGTTAACTTGAGATTATAATAAACTACTTGACATTGGCAGAAATGCTACTAATCATTTTCCTACGTGTACTCTCCACATAACGGGACATTGGCACAATTGTGATAACGCATCGGACGCCATTACATAAAAATAGAATAGAATAAGTGTACTTTTTGCAACCATCAGCCGCAAGGCATCAGATTCCGTGTTTATGGGGTGTAGAGCATATCTGTGATGGGGATGGGTTTAGAAATTAATGATGTTTAAAGGTCAGTAAAAAATTAACGATCAGCTGCAAGGCTGATCGTATGATATTATTGTATTATGCACTGTAGCTATGTGAACAGTGCAAAAACTGACATTGTTCGTCAGTCGGTTTAGGAGTTACAGCCGTTCAAACGTCAGACCTAACGTCAGAGCTGTAACTCCTAAACCGACTGGTGATCAATGTCTGTTTTTGTACGCAAGTCAAGCAGTCTGTGAGGCAGAAAACTCCAGTACAGATTGCTGATCTACTCATTTTGTAAATGCACGCGTTTTTGGAAATAAATTATCATCATCTTATTTAAGAGCTACGCTCTTGTCGGTGGAGTTTTCGCCAATCCTGTCTCCTTTCCACTAGTCTCTTGAGTTCTTGATACGATACGACATCAACCTTCACTTGGGCCAGATAACTCTGTCTAGGTCTTCCTCTGCCTCTCTTCCCCTCTATCTTCTCTTCCAGTATGGTTAAGAAATTGTCGTTTCGTATCAAGTGTCCGATCATAATGGGAAATAAATAAATTTGTACTGTTCACATAGCTACAGTGCATACTACAATAATATCATACGATGGTTGCAAAAAGTACACTTATCTCTTATAATAAGTCATAGTGCAGTTTAATGTAGAAGATCAGTATTTTAAACCTCAAATATGTTTTTAATCATGCAATAATTTCATCTTCATGTAAATAGTTTCAATATATACTGTGTCCTTCTTAATTTGCTGACGGTTTTTAAGGGGATGATCATACTGATCATACAATCAAACTGAACAACTTTCTCTATGGAAAGGTCGAAATCGAATGCAAAGCTACTCGACCCAAATGTATGTGACAGCTGATTGTTTTTTTTTAAACCGATGGACCCCGTATTATGTTTTTCAATGAAGTAATTATTTTCTAATCAGCCTATGTTAACAATATAAAAATTAATAGGAAAGCGAACAGGATCAAGATACGGCTCCCCCTGCCCAGCCCCTAAAGGCGATAGCGTGATGATAAGCCTGAATCTATAATTGTTTCTGGTCGGTTAATCTTAAATCACATAATGAACGTTGTATAGTACAGAGACCAATCCCGTAAGGCCTAGTTTATTTTGAACATTTTGCAAATTATTAAAACAATTTTTTTTTAGTAACATCCGTTCACCGGCTTTTGCCATCTTATCTTAGCGAGATATATTGTTATACAGGGTGTAAAACAATATTCTCGACCCAGCTATGTGGTACAGCAGATTTTATTTAAATCCCGATTTTAACGTTGGCCCCATAGTGTAAGCTGTTCAGTTTCATAGTCTGAATCACCCCCTTTCAGTATGTAACGCATTTAAGGTTTTTTAAGCTTAAAACACAAAAAGTTTTATTAAAATGGGTCTAATGGGTTAAATGTGGTCTAATAGTTAAGAGCATTGGCTCTCGACACGGAGGTCGTGGGTTTGATTCCCACGGGGGACACCTAGTGAAAGGTCAGTTTGTGCGGTTTTCCCCAGTTTGTTAGGACATTGCAGGCTGAATCACCTGATTGTCTGAAAAGAAAAATGATTCCGTGCTTCGGATGGCACGTTAAGTCGTTGGTCCCGGCTACTATCCCTGGTGGTATTAGTCGTTACATAAGAACCACGTCAGAGGCCGTAATAGGCGGTCTGAAAAAACTCTGTCACCAGGGCTCTGCCCACACGATAAGAAAAAGATTAAAATGGGTTCAGTAATTTTTGCGTGAAGCTCGAACAAACAAACAGACAACGATTTGGAGTCATGGATGTGTTCCTGACTCAAAATCACCCGAGAGGGTGCGCCCTATCGTAACTTTTTTTTTCGTATATTTCTTCAATGTACAGACACACTTCTGTTAGTTTTATAAGAGGACGAGGACAATGGACAAAATACATTCCTCGAAATTGAAGTAATAAATGGTATAGGTAGGTAGGTACCTACAATTTTTTTAATTTTTTTTTAATAATTCTATTAATCGTGTAGCTTCGCTGCTTACGTTTTAATGAGTTGTTGAAACGTCACCTTGCATACAAACACAACGAGTCGCCCTGTATAATTTTAAATATTATAATTGCACATCGTACAACAAAGTAACGTAGCGTTTACATAGTAGGAATAGTAAAGACAGCAAAAAAGTTGTTCAACGTAATAATCGCTAGATTATAACAGTCTTAGTTGCAGTCAATGTGATAGAAAAATGGCTTTTCGTGAAATGTCTGGTCATTATTCAATACGTGACAATGAGTGACCAAACTGATTATTGATCATTATTACAAATATGTATGTAATTACAGGCTTTAAACTCAAAATCAAAACTGTAATGTTACAGATAAAACAAAATATTCTTAAATAGCATATCACATACCTATTAGCTACATAGAGAAAAGTAATCAATGTGGAAGCATCGATCCCAGTGGTAAAAAAAAAAGTTTTCTATAATTTTCTATTTCGTTGTTTTTTTACAGGCTGTCCCGTTTTAATTTGAAATTCTGTCTTCATTGTATTTTTGAAGTGCTAAATATAAAGAATCCATTTGTTTTATAAAATATTCTTTCAAACCGTTAGAAAACCTACCGCCTACCTTTCTTCTTTCGTTTTACGTTTCCTCTACCCTAAGGTTGTCTGGAAGAAATCGCTTCTTAGCGATAAGACCGCCTTATTTTGTGCCTCTTGTATTTTTATTTCTGTATTTTACTGTTTATGTTTTGGTGTAAAATAAAGTATATTTGAATTGAATTGAATTGAAAACCTTGAAAATGTTTTAAATAATACAAAGAGAAAAAAATTGCTAGACAACGTCCAAAACGGGGATGTATTGAACAGCTAAAAGGCACTCATTTGGCTTACAATATAGGGTCCTTCTCAATATGCTGACACTTTTTATTAGCGGGATGATCAGACCGTCAAACAGAAAATATTTCTCTAAATGGCACCAAAATCGAAATCGCGAAAAAAAATCTGCTCTTCCATACAAAACTGCAAACCTACTCGAGCCAAATGTATGGGACAGCTGATTTTTTTTTTGCGATTCGATCTTGGTTCCACAGAGAAAGTTGTTCAGTTCGATGGTCTGCTCATCCCCTTAAAAAAGTGTCAGTGTTGCACTCATATAAAGAAGCGGAATAGTTCAAGAAATGTCTAACATAAACAGACGTATTTTGGGTGATTCTCCACGGCGTTTAAACGCTGTCATTATGCTCACTAAATATTGTCCTCTTGTTTATAATAAAAGGTACAACATTTTATAGCGCTGTTATAAAGTGCGCTGGACCTTTACAACAACCTTTACAAACTTACTGTTTTGGGTTTGTGATATTATCTTTATACTTTGTCATAATACTTTAACATAATTTTATTTACTAAACTATATTGTAAAGGTAAGATTAAGGACTCATTTTTTAAAGTTGAGTGTAATGTTTTTCGCCAACAAACTGTTCTGCAGTTTGGCGAAAATTAAAGCAATTTGTACCTTTTGTAAAAATGAAAACTTAAAATAAATTAAAAAAAAAAAAAAAAAAACAATCCTAAAAAAATACTTTTTCTTATAAACAAGACATATTTAGTGAGGATAATGACAGCATTTAAACGCCGTGGAGAATCACCCAAAATACGTCTGTTTATGTTAGACATTTCTTGAACTATTCCGCTTCTGTATATGAGTGTAACACTGACACTTCATGATATATGACCCAATACAGACCTAGCTGAATATTATAGCTATCACACCTGAATAGCCATTGCAAACGTTATTTTTTTTCACACTATATTAACACCTTATTACAATATATAATCTACATAAAAAGTCGTAAAATATGTTTGTCTGTTCGTAATGAGAAGTTCACTAGACCGAATTCGATTAGAATATTTTTATAATGCGCGTGATAGGTCAGTGAATAGGAAGGAATTGGTTTTAAAGGTGTGTGGTCGTTGCGCTAAGAAAACAAAAATTAAAAAACAGGAACTTGAAAAAAAAACAATTGCATAATGCATACAATTGGTTTTTTTATAATGCTTTGTCTGCACCTTGGAAAAAAAACGATTGGGGGGAGACATAAAAATGTAAATTTATATATGTAGGTATGTAGATTTAAAGTCCATAGAAAATATCAACGGTTAACGCGACCCAAATGTATGGAACTGTTTTCTTTTTTCTTGATTTCAAAGTTTGTCCCATAGTGAAAGTTGTTCAGTTTGGTGGTCTGAAGCCTAACCTAACTAAATTATGTATCGCATAAATTCAAGTTTACACCCTGTTTATAATAGTTTATAAAAGCTGACACTTTAGGGGATGATCAGACTCTCAAACTGAACAACTTATTATATGGCACTAACATCGAAATCGCGAAAAAAAATTGTCTGATCATCCCCTTAAAAAATTTCAGTATAATATTATGTTGCACCCTGTATGTCATTGGAATACAAAATGTAGGTATGTAATAGAATGCAAAAAGATTTTTTTTTTCTGTTTGTCTGTTAAGTATTATTGGTTTGACCCAAAAAAAATACAATACTGCTTTCTGTCGTCCACCTCCCGTACAACCGAGAGGGGGTGAGGTCAACATTAGTAGGGTGGGGGGCAAGGAGTGTCCGTTAGAAGTGTGGAAGTAGAGGTACAATTTCTCACGTCTATATTTCCCGAGGGGGTAGTCAGAGATATTCTGAAACGTCAGAACATCGATATTTCAATAGTAGTACCGAAATTCTATCACTATCAAAAAGAGTATACCAAAAGAGCGAAGGACGAAGTAAAGAATGCAGCCTATTAAACCACATATAAATAACAATTTTTTTAACAAATTTAATTTCATTTCAGTATCTTTTTATAGTATTGACACCCATTCACACTCATACACAAAAAACATAATTGTTACACACATAATACATCACCGCCTAGCTAGCATGCCACCCACGACAAAGCGTTTAAACGAGAAAAACGTCATGCGCGCTCTTTTTGGCCTACGTAAAATAATAAAGATGGAGGCACATCTCGATTTTTGTCGTTTTCTCGGGGGTGGCATGCTAGCTAGGCTGTACATTAATAATTGGTGTCTCGGCAAGCGATTTGGTCGTATAGTTCACCATTTATATGACTATTGATATTTATTTATGTTATATTACTGTAATTTTTGTCGTTTTTGTACTGGAGCTTTAAATGCGTCTAATGTTTGACTGTATGACCGAATTGTTATCCCGTAGAAACACATAGATTTATCCTTTGTACCTTTAACAGTTTTTAAAACGTGTTATCATGTAATTGGCGCTGTAAAATTTAAATGTTGTTGTATTCGAAATTAAGTAGTTTGCTGTTTGATAACCAATAAAGATCAAATAAAATTTAAAAAAAAATCACTATCCTGCGTAGTTGACTTTTATAACTAATCGGTCAATGTAATGATCATCCATCTACACGACATACATACCAAAATCGGCTTCGCAGTTCACTATACCAAAAAACTATTACGATTGACCAAAATACAACTGTCAAATTTTTTACCGTACCTTCGTCTAGCTTATACCAAATACCATGTCCCATAAATCATGTTATTTTCGAACTTATTCTCGTACATTAAGAGCTTCATTTCGAAGACTTTCTAGAGTGGAAAGGAGGTAGATAAATATCGGATTGTGTCAAACATCTGCGCGAGATAGAAGTATAGATTTAATTAGATGGAATGTATGAGTGACACTGCTTTAAGTATGATGAGTTTTTCTAGTGTTTTTTTTTCTGGCTTGTAATAAACCATACCATTTCTCCCCGTGGATGTACTGCTCCGTAGAAACTGGATAGATTATTAACTAGACACTGGATAGTTTCTCATGTGGATAGATTTGCAAAATGCATGTTTTTTTAACATTTAACAGAAAGAAGATTCATGCGATGCAAAACGAGACATTGGTAAAATATTAACAATACCTACAATATTCATTCATTTTCAAGAAAACTGAAACTTTTTGCTTTCGCTTCACAACAAGCTTTAAAAATTTACGTAAAATATTATACCTATTATATATTTATTATTTATTGTTCAATATTTTGTATGTATATATTTATATAAGATCTAACAAAATTAGCTGAAACTATTTTAAAGGTATGCTCAGACCTTCAAACTGTACAACTTTCTCTATGGGACCAATATCGAAATCGCGAAAAAAAAATCAGCTGTTCCATACATTCGAGTCTATTTATGTTTGCAGTTTTGTATGGGACAGCTGATTTTTTTTTCGCGATTTCGATAGTGGTCCCATAGACAAAGTTGTTCAGTTTGATGGTCTGATCATGCCCTTAAAATAGTTTCAGCTAATTTTGTTAGACCTTATGGGACCAATATTAAAATCGCGAAAAAAAATCTGCTGTCCCATAGATTTAGGTCGAGTACGTTTGTATGGAACAGCTGATTTTTTTTTCGCGATTTCAATATTGGTCCTATAGAGAAAGTTGTTCAGTTTGATGGTCTGATCATCCCCTTAAAATAGTTTCACCTAATTTTGTTAGACCTTATATATATACAGGGTGGAAAAAAAAGGCCGTGGGTGGAGGGAAAGTACCCTTAATATTTATGATGGCAAATTTTACTGAAAGGAAACATTCCTTTATTTTCAAATTTAATTAAAACTGCATTTAAAGATTTTTGAAAAATCATCTGCTTGAGCCGGGAATCGAACCGGTGAAACGTGAAAAAAAAACATCCTGTATTTTATGATACCAACCGAAAGAGTCATTCATAAGGATCAATTTCTAACATTATTGGATGATGTATCAAGTGATGATAGGTATTTAGCCTTTCACACAAAAATTCGGCTAAAGATTCCTTACCCCATATTTTTTATTTAAACAAGGTTAAATTTAAGGCTCGTCATAAAACATATTGTTTAAAGTATACAGCGCGAGTGTATGGCTGCGGTGGATGATTGCGCTTTGCTCCACTGGCCACTGCCCAGACTGCTTGTAGCGTCAGCAATATACAGGATGAAATTGATATCATTAGCATCCTTTAAAAAAAAGAGTCTACCCATCAAACTGAACAACTTTTACTGTGGGAGCAAACCAATCGGAGCAAAAAAAATCAGCTGTTCCATACTAAACTGCACCCGCCGTCGCTGGCTGCTCGACTCAAAAATTTAAAAAACAATTTAGTAAAGAGAAGGAAACTTGTATGCTCATTCTATATGAATATGGCCTCTTAATTTACAAACGAAATACTCATTTAGGTAGAGACAAGTCTTGACACCAGCACGTCTAGCACGATTTCTCTTCATGAAAAGCGCGGAAACAGATTTATTTTCTATGGAGCAAAGGCGCGTCGCGCGCGTGTAGAAAAATCATACTAGTCGTGCAGATGAGATACAAACTATCCCAATTAAAATGCGATGGTCGTAGTGGCACAGGTGACAATATTTTAAGGGGATAATCAGACCTTCAAACTAAGCAACCTTTTATTTTGGGACGTCACATATCTTTTCTCAAATGTGTTTTTGTTAAAAAACAGATTTGTGTGATACTCCCACAAACTACTTGACATTGGCAGAATTACCGTGTTAAGCAATAAGCAACCGCGAACCGGCCATAATAAAAAAGAAAAAAAAAATTTTAACCTCCCTAAAAGTTAACGTTGATTCGTACACTTTTTTTTTTTTTTTGAGATGACTATTACAGCTCTGCTCCGGGAGCAACTACTGCTTTTTACTGCGGGCTATTGGAGGGACCACGAAGGTCACCGAGCCAATTGAATGAACTTAAGCAACCGACCTAGGGGCATCCAGAGGGGTACGGACCTCGGCCTAGGACGTTGCTGGGGCTACGCGGCGGATTGTGTAGCTGGGATAGGTGAGAAGCGGCCTGGGATTGGCCTGTAGCGTCTGTAGGCGCCAGAATTGAAGGGAGTGTGCAGTGGTCGCGGCTGTCTCCGCCGGCGGGGACGTTGATTACTGTGTCGACGTGTTGTTGTCGTGTGTTGTGAGTTTGCGATTGTTAGTCGTGTAGTACTTTTACATAAATTAAGTTCCTAAAACTGCTTAACTTATTGGTATCCAGCCTAATTCTGATCCAGGCATGATCATAGGGCTTATTTTTAAACAATATAAAATGTATGTCTCAAACCTAAGGTATTTCGTCATTGTGTAGTTACTAGTTTTTTTATTGTTTCATAAAAAAGAAATAAAAATATTAATTGACAAATATTATAATTAATATTTGTCAACTTACCCAATAAAAAATCCCACAGAGCGACATAGCCTCAGGCCAAGCTCTTAAATAAAAATAAAAAAAAATAAAAAAAACTAATGTGACCTATTATTATCTATTATCTATTACTATTATAAAACTGTAACAGGAAGTTTGTCTGTACATTGAAGATATTAACAAAAAAAAAGTTACGATATGGTTTTAAGGTGTCCCTGATTCCATTTCACCAATTTTTGGATTTTTTGTCTGTCTGTTTGTTTGTGTGTTTGTTTGTTTGTTTATTTGTTTGTTTGTTTGTTTGTTTGAACGAGTATCACGCAAGAACTACTGAACCGATTTTGATGAAACTTTTTTTGTTTGATAGCTTATGTTCTGACTTAAAATCTGGTATATAATTTATCTCGCTACGTTGACGGGAGCCGGAGATATAAACATATAACCGCAAGTGCAACCAATGTACGGTACCATTTCAATTTCAACTAAGTAACACTAATTAAAATTAAAAGACTTGTAATAAAGTAAGCTAATTCTGAAGACTGTTTGATTTATAAATAACGAAAATAACAATAAATTACAAAATAAATACCAATAATTATAAATTTTATCATTGTCCAGTGCTGATGAATGCACCGGTATAACATTGTTTTTCTTTTTGGCTATAAAATCTTTCAAACTACATGGAGAAAACCTTTGCATAACAAAAAAAACCTTAGTACTGGCCACAAGAAAACAAGACTCGAATTACAAATTTCTTGACATTTTGTAGAATTACAGTGCAAACAAAGCAGGAGTAATTATTTAAAAAAAAACTGCACGCCAGTTTCAAACAAAGAGAATATAATCATGATTTCAAATCAGCAGCCGAAAGATGTCTAAAACTCGATTTTTAATTCGGAATGTTTTTATTTACGGTGTAATCACACAGTTACGCAAGACTGGATAATAGCTAATATTTTAAAGCTATTATAAGACAGGTAAGGAACTATTTTGAAATACCGTAAATTATTACTAAAATACAAACGAAAAACTCTAACAAATTAATCATCATCATCATCATCATCAGCCTATCATCGTCCAATGCTGAACATAGGCCTCTCCCAAGGTGCGCCACAAAACTCTGTCCTCGGCCTTCCTCATCCAGTCACTCCCCGCTACCTTTTTTAGGTCGTCTGTCCAGCGGGCAACAGGACGTCCCACACTACGTCTACCAGTTCGCGGTCTCCACTCCAGAACCCTGACACCCCACCGGTTGTCTGTTCTTCGGCAGATATGACCAGCCCATTGCCACTTCAGCTTGCTAATTTTCTGAGCTATGTCAACCACTTTCGTTCTCTGACGTATCACTTCATTTCTGATGTGATCTCTCAGAGAAACACCGAGCATAGCTCTCTCCATAGCTCGCTGCGCGACCTTGAATTTATGAACTAGTCCTATCGTCAGGGTCCATGTTTCCGCACCATAGGTCATTACTGGCAGGACGCACTGATCGAACACCTTCGTTTTGAGGCATTGTGGTAGAGCCGAGGAAAATATATGGCGAAGTTTCCCGAAAGCAGCCCATCCTAGTTGGATGCGCCTAGCGGCCTCCTTGTCGAAGTTGTTTCTACCTAGTCTTATAGTCTGTCCAAGGTAGACATAGTCTTGCACAACTTCTAGCGCCGCCTCACCGACGTAAACCGCCTCTGGCTCGACATGAGAATTAAGCATGACTTTCGTCTTGTCTAAGTTCATGCCGAGACCGACCCGTCGGGAAGCGGTATTAAGGTCGCTAAGCATGCCACTGAGGTCCTGCAGCGATTCCGCCATGACGACGATGTCATCGGCAAAACGCAGGTGTGAGATGTACTCGCCGTTCACACATATGCCTCGTCCTTTCCAATTGAGCGTCTTGAAGACGTCTTCCAGCGCATTGGTGAACAGTTTCGGGGAAATAACATCCCCCTGTCTCACTCCTCTTAGCAGTTGGATCGGCTTCGTCTGCTGATCGTGTACTTGAACGGACATAGTGGCGGCGTCATATAGACATCTGAGCACCTCAATGTATCGCCAGTCGATCTGGCATCGCTGCAAGGATTCCAGAACAGCCCAGGTCTCGATCGAGTCGAAGGCTTTCTCATAGTCCACAAAGGCTAGACACAGAGGCCGATTATACTCCTCAGTTTTCTGTATAATCTGCCTTACCGTGTGGATGTGGTCTACGGTACTGTAGCCTTTTCGAAACCCGGCCTGCTCTGGGGGCTGAAACTCGTCGAATTTTCGAGCGAGACGGTTCGTAATAACCCTCGAGAACAACTTATAGACGTGGCTCAGAAGTGAGATCGGTCTGTAGTTCTTGAGGAGGGTTTTATCTCCTTTCTTGAAGAACAAGACCACAACACTTCCACTCCACGCCTCCGGTGTTATGCCATTGTGAATGACGGAATTAAAGAGCCTTCCTAGGGCTTTCAGGACAGGAGTACCTCCAGCCTTCAGAAGCTCTGTTGTTATTCCGTCTTCACCCGGAGCTTTGTTATTTTTTAGTTGTTTGAGGGCTTTCCTAATCTCGCTCGAGTCAACGTCCGGGATATCGTCCGTGTAGTGGCGTATTAGTGGGGCTCTGGGATCGGTGTTGCGAGCTACAGGCTTTGGAGCGTGTGTTGCATACAGACTTCCATAGAACTTCTCAACTTCAGCTAGGAGCTCCGGCTTAGAGGCAACGATCATCCCATCCGCGGTTTTGAGTTTCGACAGGTGGCTTCTCCCGAGCTGCTGAGCGAACACTTTCGACCCCCGGTTCTGCTCAATCGCTTCTTCTATGGAGCGTGTGTTGAAGCTTCGGAGGTCGCGCCATATCAGCTTTTTTATTTGTTTATTGAGAGCCTGATGTTCTGCCGAAAACTCTTGCGCAGATAGAATTTCACGTCTATGCCTCATAAGCTCCAGAGTCTCGCTTGAGAGTTTGGAATCTTTTGCCGCACGCTGTGTGCGGAAATGCCTGTAGCCCACTTCACGGAGAGCTTTTACTAGTTGGTTTGTAGCCTCGCCAACGTCCTCGGTGGTTTCCAACGAATCAAATCTGTTCTGGAGGTCAAGTTGGAAGCTGTCACTTCCAACTACAGTTTGGTGCAGTGTGGGACGAAGAGTTGATTTCATCAGACGTCTTCTTTCGAGCTTGTAGTTAATATTCAGAGTGCCTCGGACAAGTCGGTGATCACTTCCGGTGTTAAACCTATTGATCACTGATACATCTCTGAATATATGCCGTTTATCAGTCATGATGAAATCGATCTCATTTTTCGTCCGGCCGTCAGAACTTCGCCAGGTCCACCTCCTTTGGGGCTGCTTCTTGAAGAATGAGTTCATCAAGTATAGCCCTTGCCTCTCTAGGAAGCCAACCAGCATATGCCCTCTCTGGTTTCTGTTTCCAATACCGTGCGGACCCACCTTCGACTCGTCGTTCTCCTGTACTCCCACTTTGGCATTGAAATCCCCCATCACAACCGTGAAGTGAGTCTTTGCGGTATCGTTGATAGCTCTAGAGATATCCTCGTATACCGATTCGACTTCTTCGTCAGAGCTCGTCGTAGTCGGCGCGTATACCTGTACAACCTTCAAGCTGTACCTTTTGGTGAGTTGCAGTACGAGGTACGCTACCCGATTCGACACACTGCTGATCTCCACTACGTTGTTGATGAGGGCTTTGTTGACGAGAAATCCTACGCCACCCTGGGACAGCCTTTCGCCTTCTCGGAAGTGAGAACAAGTGGCCAGATTCTAGGGTCATCGTATCCTCCCCCTGTCTTCGGACCTCTGACAACCCAAGAATATGCCACTTAATCTTTGTTAGTTCTACCTCGAGTTCCGTAATCTTTTCGTCCTTCATCAGAGTTCGTCCGTTATACGTAGCCAATAAGAGTCGTTGGTGTTGGCAGCCTCTCGTAACCCGGGGATTCTTAGCACCCCCCGCCCTACCGTTACCTAGACCGCTGCCGTAGCCTGGAATAGTAGAGCCGCCGGGAACTAGGGGCCGGGGCCTTGTGGGACTAAATTCCATAATTGGGAGGTAAAAAATGCCATAATCACCACGCTTGGCAAAGCGGGTTGGTGATCGCAGGGCTATACCACTTGCACCGGTGATGCTGCTGCCCATCATCGGTCGAGGAATTTTGGTAAAGCCTTTTTTGGATGGATATACCGCCATCAATCGGTCGCCAGAGCCTCGTCGGTTAGTCGGCAGGGTGCACCACGGGCAGGTGAGGTTGGCAGTTGGGCTTTCGCCATAGTCTACAGCGTTTACCCCTTACACCCCTTAACAAATTAATAAGAGTCGGTTTTTTATGCCGCCGATGCGATGTGCCGCCGTGCATTTTGCGCATTTTTCTACGGCGCTCCATACAAAACGAAGCTTAGTTTGAACATTTAGTAATTAAAGTAAAAAATGAATGGTTTTAAAACAATCTAGAAACCAATATCTGTGATTTCAGTGATAGATTGCAGTGATAAAAATAGTATTTACTTTTTTCAACAGTTTTGACAACAGCTGTGTAGTATATTTGGTATATGGTTAGATTTTCGTGCATGAGGTGGAGGTTCGATTCTTGGTCGAGAATGTTTTTTTTTATTTTTTTTTAAATACATTCAACGACTATATCCATTTTTCACCGGATTAGACAGAAGCAATTAGGCTTGATATGTTAAGGGCCTGACCTTCAATCATAATAATATCCTGAGGTCATATCAGATCTAATATTAGCGCAGGATGTTTTATTTTGGCTTTTTTCTAATTTTAATCCTACCATCCTACCAGGTATCTCACTAATATTAATATTATGTTTGTGGTTCTATCATCAACACGTCTCAGAAATTCGGTTTTACAGATTTGATTGTATAGGTACTGGGCGAATTGGAAAAATAATCTTCTTCTTATCGTGTCGACTTCAAATTCTGAACAAAGTCGCTAAATAGTAGCTTGCCAGAATCGGGCAACCGATACTGCACCGTCGCTAGCAGTCATGAGCTCCTCCTGCGTGCAGATGTTAGGGCACGCAGGGCACGATGTGAGATGGGCCATCGTTTGTGGAGTTCCACACAAGCAAGTCACATTTTGCGCATCCGAGTATCCCCACCTGACCATGTTGTCCTTACTGCGACCGACCTGGGTTCGAAGTCGGTTTAAAGACTTCCAGGTCGCCCAAGGCAAGTCATGTCTAGGCGTGAGGCTCTCAGACGGCGACACAAATGGAGTTGAGAGGGACACTTTTTGTCGCCATAGAGTACACCTTGCTTGCGCTGGGCCAGTATTCAGGGGGTCGACACACTTCATAAAGCTGCGTCGGCTTGGCAGCCTTTGCGGCGCAGGAATAAAGCCATGCATGGGATGTCGTGTGTCGTCCACCATTTGAGCTCTCTCTGAGGAACCTGCCACAGCCCTACTTACATCTGGGGGCGCTATACCAGCCAGTGGGTAAAGCAACTGTACTGGAGTCGGTTTCAAGCAACCAGTTATAATCCGACACGTTTTTGTTTAGTGCCGGTATCCACCAGCTTGGCGTGGGCAGATCGGCCCCACACCGGGCAAGCGTATTCTCCAGCGGAGAACGCGAGAAAAATAATTAAACAAATAAATAAATAACGCTCACAGGCACAAACATTATTTTAATTATCCCAAGCAAGCATTATAGGCTTTTTATTGTGAAAACCATACAACAACGGCATAAACATATAACATCCAAGACCGAACCGGGACTCGAACCCAGGACTCTATTTTGGCAGTCTGGCGTGGTAACCATTACACCAACCGGGTCGGCAAATACTAAAAATCCTCTTTCTTTTAACCTTTTCTAAAGTTAGTGTTCATAATTTTATCGTAGTATTGTTTTCATCTTAATAGATGGCGTAGCGTGATTTTTTGAAGCAAGTACCATACTCAATTCACGCTCAAGACATCTCAGATATTCGGTCTTACAGATTTGATTGTATAGTTACTTACCGGCTGAATCAGAAAAATAATTAAATAAATAAATAACGCTTACAGGAACATTGTTATGATTCCAAGCAAGCACTATAGGCTTTTTATTATAGAAACCATACAACAACGGCACAAACATTTATAACATCCATGACCGAACCGGGTTTCGAACCCAGGACCCTGGTTTGGCAGTCCGGCGAGGTAACCATTACACCAACCGGGTCGTCAAATATTAAAAATCATGTGTTCAAACATTTAATCATAGTATTGTTTTCATCTTAATAGATGGCGTTGGGAGTTTTTTTAAGCAAGTGTGCTACTATTATTAATTCAAAAACCTAGCTATAGCAGGAGCTTACAAATTTAGTTGATTATATTATCGTTTTAATACATCGTTGTAAGTATATTGATTGTTTGAGTCCAATCTGAGCCAATGCTACGGAATGATAACCTTATTTTACAGAAAGGACGAATTTTGTTGCAGTAATTCTTGCCAAGTTTTTGTTTTGTTTGATTTTCGGTCTCAATTATGATTTTTTGAGGGCTTGTGCAACTTAACTATAGAACATCATTCTACCACAACGAATAAAAAGGTACCTACGTATCTAAAAGGTCCTTATAATATAACACTACAGGTCGGTAATGTAGCTACTTACATAATTTAAAATCTTTTTTAGCAAATTGACCATTAGCTTCCTAGAATATCGTTTTAGCTCTTGCCTTTACCATTTTACAGTAGCCCGCGTGGTAAAGTATCCTCTAACGTTTATACGTGAGTGGAGGTCTGTGACCCGCAGTGGGTCGTAAGATGATTATTATGCTGCTCGACATAAATAAAAAACTAATAAACGACGAACAGTAGAAAAATTAAAGTGATGGATCCAGTGAATGACTTTTAAATCTGATACCTACAGAATTACTTGGGGTAATTTCTGATTTTGATTTAGCTTAAATTCATGACTTTCTTATCTTATTATGGGAAATGGCAAGCCAGCAACATTTCGACCCAATGGTATCTTTTGTATTGAACCCTACATATTATTTTCTTCATCCTTGAAACTAAACTAAAACTTGGAAAATGAGGGAGGCAATAGCGTTCAGGGTAAGAAACCTGTAATGAATAACCATCTCTCAGGAGTCACATACGTTTTCCCACCGAGACATCGCAGTCACACAGTACAAATGTTCCATGGTTTTCTCCTCCTCTCCACACGCTCGGCAACCGGGATCTAGAGTGAGCTTTATCGTGCCTGTTGCGTAGTGCCCGGTGAGGGCTCCGACGATGGCACGAGCTTTGCTCCTGCTGTTGTTCAGTATGAACTGTGGGATTCGTGGTGTTATATTGCTGTTATACTCTGACACCAGAGCTTTGCCCACACGATAATAAGAAGATTGCTGATGAATTTCATGCAGTGTTGCAGACCCGAGAGGCCAGAGCATTCTAGCCTGTGTCTTTTATCAGCCCATTCCTTAATCGCCATTCTAATGTTACATGCCAGGATTCCTAGACTTGGTTCGGACCATGACCTTCATGAGCTTAGACGAGACATTAGACAAAATTATATGTCTACGCAGACGAAGTCGCGGGCAAAAGCTAGTAATTAATAATTATCTGTGACCCTGTGTAACATAGTTTAATAGTTTATAGGTACGTTAGGAATCATCCTGTAAGGTGATTCACATCTTCAAGTACAACATTTAAAAAAAATTAAGTCATCGTTTTTTACTGACCTTACCCCGTCGGCACGTCTCACAGACAGACGTAATGAATATTGTTTTTTGTACATTTTTTGTTTGTTTGTCTATACAGTGAGCTTTTTATCACCTCTCGCCACGCTTTCTCCGGTAAGGTTGCCGTGGGCTTTCAAAGTTTAGGCATAGGAAGCCCAGAACCTTATAATGGGAAGATGTATTGTCGTCGTTTTAAACTGATGAATGTTTTGTACATATACAGGGTGAAATTGATATCACTAGCTTCCTTTTAAACTAAGATTCTATCCATCGAACTGAACATTTTTTACTATGGCGGCAAACCGATCAGAGCAAAAAAAATCTGCTGTTGCATGACATTTGAGTCGCGAACTCGCGCGTCGACAGTGCAGTTTAATATATTAATTAATAGTAAAAGTTGTTCACTTCGATGGGTAGACTCTTAGTTTAAAAGGATGCTAATGATATCAATTTCACCCTGTATTATGGCCATGGACACACGGTGACACATCAAGCTATACAAAACCAACATAAACTGGCCGCGCGACGTTATACGTTACTCGACCTACGCGCGGCCAGCTTATGTTGGTTTTGTATAGCTTGATGTGTCGCCGTGCGTACATTAGATAAAATACCGCGTGCTAATATTTGATAATGTATTGTTGCTGTTGATGTTCCTTATTAAATAAAATAATAAGAGTTAATAGGCATTTTTTGTGGCTTTTCGGAGTCTTGAGCACTTTGTGTCAGCTGACTTGAAGCCAAGTTTAACTTATTCTTCTTTGGTGTCAGCAGAAAGCTATATCGCATATCAATCAGTTATTCATCCAAGTTGTACGAAATTTATGAAATAAAAATATAAATATGTACGGAAAAATATCCTATTGCATCCAAAAAATAAACGTATTATAGATGACTAAAAACATTTATGAAAAAAAATACTAAAATAAACAACAACAAAAAATATTATGGTGATGAAACATCTAAAATTCTAAAACCACTATTTAAATGTTGCGGTTAAACACTGAATGAGTGTTTTGACGCTACTGGTTTAGTAGTGAATAAAATGATAAAAAATGTAGCATTAATATAAAACAAAATAAATAAATAAAGTACCCAATTGTGAAGGGCCTTTATTGAATTTTTTAGCATGTTCAATGAACGATCACTGAAATTAACCTGTTAAAAGTCAAATAAAATAACGTTTAATGTGTTTTTGTAACGTGTATTTTGATTGCAACAATAAAAATGTTTTAAAATATACGTTCTTGTAAAGCTATTATTAGTCAATCTTGGGTTCAAAAGTATTAAATTACAAAAAAAAACATTTGAGATAATATTTTACAACTCAATCGAAGAGAAAGTTTTTTTTGGTTCATATAAGAAAGGATACAAAATCTGACAGACAGCAATTTTTTCCTCTAAAATAAAATTATGTCATGTCTTTTTATAAATGAATTGCAACATTATTAAAAATAATACTAATTTGAAAATATGCGTTTCTGTATACCTATTTAGAACTTTAAAAAATACGAGCGTTAACCCGCGATTTCGTCCGCACAAATTATATACCAGATTTTAAGTCAGATCATAAGCTATCAAACAAAAAAAGTTTCATCAAAATCGGTTCAGTACTTTTTGCGTGATGCTCGTTGCAAACAAACAAACAAACAAACACCCAAACAAACACACAAAAAACACACAAACAAACAGACAGACAAAAAATCCAAAAATTGGTGATATGGAATCAGGGATACCTAAAAACCAGATCGTAACTTAATTTTTGTTAATATCTTCAATGTACAGACACACTTCTGTTACAGCTTTATTATAGTATAGTATAGATATATATATTAATGCTGTTCATTGTGCATAATTAATTCCCTTTTTCCACGCAATAATTATTATAATATCTTTTCCACATGTTTCCACTACCAACATAAGAACACTTCCATGTAACTTGTCAATAATTAAGGACCCAGTTACACAGCAGCAAACCACCAATACCACAAACCTAATAATGTTTATTTCGAGACCAAAGAAGCGGTCTCCATGGCAACAGTTCGGCCGATAATTGGCTCAACAATCCTTCCAAAACCACGTCCCATTGACAATCCATTTTTATCCTTATCACTTCATCATTAAGAACTCTGTCAGGCGTCTTTGTAGATGGTTAACGTAGATACCATCGGTTTTAATTCCTACCACTTACATTTTTTACACTTTATTTTACTTTTGATGTGGATTTTGCATTCTTGGAGATAAGATTCGGTCCTAAAGGTGACCGGTCTAGTTGAGTTACGCAATTTGACAACATAAGTTATTCGTTATATGACAGGCAAATGATTTGGCGAAGGGAGTGGTCCATGGAACAATCAGACACATAAGAAGTACAACCACCACCACCTCTAACCTATCATCCCACTGCTGAACATAGGGTTCTCCCAAGACACGCAACAAAGCTCCGGTTTTCTCATCCAGTCGCTCCACATTAGCTTTCTCTGGTCGTCCGTCCAGCTCCCTGATAAATATACTCTCATCTGTTTCTCGTCAGGGTTGGCCGAGATATTGATAGCCACCTGTGGAGATAGAGGATAACATGTGTGTCAGGATCGTAAACAACACTATCCTTAGCCGTGCTAATGCTAATGGTCTTTGCCAATAGTAGCTCCAGTGGACCGAGGTTGTTGGTGTTGATGAACTCTCATATGGTAAACAGCCTGAATATCTTCTTAGAGAAGACCCTCGACTGAAGAAGATACTCCTTTCAAAATCAACGCATAAATTTTACCTATGTGTTAAACAAACTGGATACGTAACTGTCATTTATTATACAAGCCAATTTTAATACGATGTCCTGATTGAAACATTGTTGCCAGCCGGATCTTGTCAAAAGTAACCTGAAATAGATAAAAAATTAACCTTTTGGTGTGAAAAGTAGCCTTTCATATTTTTTACAGTAATAAGGTATTAAAATTTGATAGACCGATGTTGGTGACTTACCAAATATAAACAATTTAGTAGCCTTTTTCATCTGATTGATTGATCGAGCGAGTAAGTGAGAAAACTAAAGCGTCATTTGTGATTTTGTCTCCGATTTGGTACACATTAGTGCGAGTGAGAAAAACGTATTTCTAGGAGTTGCAGTTTGCACTCACTATGTTACGAACGTTTTGCGTTATAAAACATTGCAAAAAATATGAAAAAGCGTTCCATTTCAAGGAAAAATAAGAATTTTAATACAAATTCCAAAAAATCATCTAAAATTAACCTTTTGAATCGTGTAACCTAAAAGTAACCAGTCGGAGCTAAAAATCACCTAAAAGGTTACAAAAGTAACCTTCTGGCAACACTGGATTGAAATGACAATTATTGAGTTAGATTAAAAATTAGTCTATCAGCCCGGCTTCGGTCGCTTTGTTACGTTCGCTTACGGAAATAGATCCAAATTATACAAAATATCATGGTTTTCTAAGACCTGCAGCTTCGCTACGCTACCTTCCTACAAGTATGTAAAGTAAACTTCCTAAAACACCAGATCGGTTCGCGGTGCTGCGGGCGCCGAAATAGCACGGGATCCTAAACCCGATGAGATCAACTCTGTGTAATATTTTCGTCCGGGTTCTTTCACCCGTTTCGTGGGTGGCGAGTTCCGAGTGCGGGATGCCTACGTAAACTGGGAACCACTTAGTTTTAGAAACTTGATAAAAGAACGAGACGAACACTAAAGAATCGTGCTGTAGCATATGAAAAGATAATTTATAGATGTGTTTATTAAGGGAATAAAATAGTAAAAGCACAAATAAAACTTACCCTAAACTTAAACCATTCTAAGCATTCTAAACTACAAATTTTACTAATTCTACTTAGTCGAAAAGCCCGCCCCAGGTCATACCTGGCCCGAAGGTGCCCATAATGCTGGCCGCATTTCCGCGTTGTAGCCAGTCGATGGGTCAAACTTTAGATTGAATTAGACTTTAGCGTTCTGTGAAAGCAGGTTCTGTGAAACCCAAGGGTCCGGTGGAAAAGCCAGCATTATTCTGGAAACTAGTGATATAATGTAAATAGTTGCCTATTTAAGCGCACGAGCAAAACCTTAGCATTTTCGCAAAAGTTTTCTCTTATTTTAATTATTATCATTTGGTATTTATTGCGTGTTCCGTGGCCTTAAAAGTTTAGGTACCCCTCCATGCAGGCTGAGAGCGATCTGGTGGAGGGTGGAGGGCATAGTGTTTTATTACACTATGGTGGAGGCAAGTAAGCTGAAAACCTGGAGGACCAAAGTCATCGTGATGGCACCATAATTACAATGATTACCTTCTAATAATGACTCGTTTACACTAGTTCGGTAGCCGTATACATTTTATTTAGAAAATGTTAATGGGGGCAACCACAGATCACAAAAACTAAAGGGAGGTGTGAAAAGGGGGCGGGGCCAGTGTCGCAGCAATATGCGCAAAAACGGAACACATTGCTCCCGACAGTAAGGATTCATTATATTATGAGGCTGAAAGCCAGTCGAGATATTATGTGTAAATAGTTTACAATGCTTGCGTAGTACTAAAGATTATTCGAACGTTGAGTTCTGATACCGCAATGGATAATGAGCACATTCAAGCTATCAAAATACTTTCTATCGCGTGGTACTGGTGGTAATGCGACACTAGGTTTCGTACTCAGCGCATTGGTTGGCATCTCTCTAGATCTCTATGGGGTCAACACACTCATATACTAGAAAATGCTGCTTAATGCTGCTTTTGTGAATATGCAGTTGTTGAAGTTGAAAACGGCTACGAGAAATCTTGTCGCTTTTATTTAGTTCACTTCTTCCTTATTCGTAGACTTCTTCATTGAATGTACATATTGCTAAAATAATATAGATCAAATCGGATCTGCAGCTTGAATAGCTTGATATAGCGCTATCGCTCCTTCGCTCTCTTTCTACGAACGAGATAAAAGGCGTGATATAGCTTTATCAACGCGTATCATTTTTGTACGCTATTTGTAGTACAGTGTGTAGCATGCTTAATATGAAAGTTTTTGTTTGTTTTGGACTGCTAATGTTAGGTGACGAAAAAGACCGGAAGCAAAGTACCCGGTCGCGTTTCTTTTACCTTTTTATGAAAATCACTAAAATAATTTAAAAGTCGTGGTGGTCTATTGGTCAGTAGTCCTTTCGTGTAATTCTATCCTAGCCTGGATCAAGCTCGTATTCAATTCTATGTCAGAGATTTTAAAATGAAACTATTATAGATTTATAAGCCTTTAGCTTTTCGCATTTTGAAGAATGTAGGTCCTAAGGCCAATTATTACAGTCATTGTTGTACTTATATATATATATTTTACATGGTAACGAGACTACATCGAGAATTTTAATTATAGTTACAAATAAACAATAAATATAATTAATGGAGGTCAATAAACGGTTTAACATATTTACCAGTATTTCAAAGAATAACCTTGACAATAAATTTTCCTTATATTTAAAACAATATTATGTGTAAGGAAAACCACAAGCCACAACGTTAATGACATTGAAAATAACAATTTGTTTTCAAAATTCTAAAAAATCGGATGATTAGGTAATCGAAAAACCATAACAATACACCGAATTATGTTGAAATGTTTTATTTAGTACGAGCGTGAACCCGCGACTTCGTCCGCACAAATTATATACCAGATTTTAAGTCAGATCATAAGCTATCAAACAAAAAAAGTTTCATCAAAATCGGTTCAGTCGTTTTTGCGTGATACTCGTTCAAACAAACAAACAAACACCCAAACAAACATACAAACAAACAGACAGACAGACAAAAAATCCAAAAATTGGTGAAATGGAATCAGGGACAACTAAAAACCATATCGTAACTTTTTTTTTGTTAATACTTCAATGTACAGACAAACTTCCTGTTACAGTTTTATAATAGTTTAGATACAGGGCGTAAACAGACCTCCTACATTTCATCTATTGGAGTCAACATAGAAAATCGTAATTACCGCCGTGTATGCGTTACATACGTAACACACTTAATAAAAAAAAAAACCTAATCCTTTCAATTCCTAATCCTAAGAATTGTAGCCAGGATCACCGGTACCGAAATACTGAGACAAAAAGTAAATTAGTTCGGTTTACTTCGAAAACCGATCTATTAAAAAAGAAAGCATCATTATTTCGATTCACTTGAACAAAGTAAACGAACTATTGAAACAAAAAAGTTTGGCACCTACCGCAATAATGAGATAAAAATAGACTTAAAGGTTCGGTAATAGTTCGTTTAAGTTTTAGCAAAGCTTCTGACCACCCCGAAGATTAATGCAGTCGTGAGTATATAAGTGTAACACTAAGAATGTATATGAGAAACAGTTTTTTGTGTATTAAAAATGTTATCGCGAACCCGAGGCGTAATAAAAATACTTCTTGTTCAAAATAAATTACTAACCGTCCATGCTTCTTGATAAAAAGTTTGTGAGGCTTGGGACCAGTTTTTTGGTCCTGGTAGGCCAATAACCGGGGCGCATTTTTCGGCAATACAACTGTGGGCATACGAGTATGGACAGGTATGTATCTGTATCTTATATACAGGTACTTGATACATCTGGTCGCTAAGCGAGGTGCCAGAGGTTGTTCGCTAAGTTAGAGTGCCGTTTTCTGAAAAATTCATAAATAAACATTATTCGCATGTGGTAGTCGGCTAAGAACAGCACCTGGGTGTTTTTCCTCGGCGTTTGAACGCCGTCATTATCCTCATCAAATATTTTCGCCTTGTTTATGAGAAAAGGTATATTTTTTAGCGCTGTTATAAGAGGCCAGCGGGCTTTATAACTGCGTTATAAAATCGTATACCTTTTCTTATAAACAAAGCGAAAATACTTGGTGAGGATAATGACGGCGTTCAAACGCCGAGGAGAAACAACCACCTACCCAGACGGGTGTTTTATGATATGTCTAATTAAGATTCAGAAACGCAAGTATCTCACTAGCCTTTAGGCTAGAGATATACTTGTGTTTAATACATTAAATAAGCTCTTAAAAATATCCTTAGTACTTGTCTGCTGCCACACAGACACACACATGTTCGTTGCAATCGAAATACCAGAATATAATCCAGACGTGTATCATTGAGACATTTAGATTCGAATAGCATCAACCCAATGGAGGTATCGCTGTGTGGTGTCGGCTAAGAATAGCACCATCCCATTTCCTCCCGTGGTTGTAGTAGAAGGCGACTAAGGGATCTACCGCAGGATGCGGATTCAATCCAACTGCGATCGCCAACCCGCCTGCCAAGCGTGGCGATTATGGCAAATCCTCCCATTTTGGGGCAGGGTTGTGTCCAGCAGTGGACGTTTGTCGGCTGATATGATGATGATGAATGGAGGTATGTCCTATTCAAAGCCGAACATCACACGGAAAATATATAAAACACATAATATCGCTCAATAATTTATGGTGCAGCCTTTATTCTCAGTAGCCTGCACGGATCCGTCAGTCCGCTCTCATTTTATTTCGCACGGCCACTTTGTATTGGTCCAGTAACTGGTAACTGGCCATTACGGACTCATTTAATATTCCGAGTACACCGAGAAAAATTGTTGAGAAAGCTACACTTAATTAGGGGAATAAAGGGTTAATTGGAGCGCCTGTAATTGTGTGATTCTGAAAAAACGTAATATAGATCTTGTTAAAAGTCGTCATAGTGGTAATTTAAACAGAATTTCTCGAGCACATATTTTTATGGACATTTTGTGTCAGCATTTCTTTTTTTTTACTTGCAGTGCTGCCTCCTACCTGAGGTTGGCTTCTTCTTCGTCATTGAGGTTGCCTTATCAACCAACATTATTATTATTTGGTTGCTAGGGCTTGGTCACGACCGGGAGAGATCTTTGTAGCTGTCACCCTTGAAATGGTCGTTTTCTAGGCTCACGGATTTCATGAACCACGTTTGTTTTACAGGAGATTCCTAATATCAGTAGGTTTTAATACGCATCCACCTATATCGACTCCTGCTGTCAATGAGCACTTTGCATTTTCAGAGGAGGTGTATGGACATATTTAGGCATGCTGATGTCTCAGAGTACACCAGACCTACTCTGGTTTCGGAACATAACTCAGGGAAGCGTCGTGCACCCCCTTTTTGTTACGTTTTGGCTATCGTTAGGGCAATTTTTACTCTTTTCTCTACTGGTTCAAGATCTTCTTCGCCTGGCACCTCTTTCGAGGTCCTTGGATTCTCCCATTTAGTTGCAGATTGCAGATGTTTTTTTCTCATTAGTAATTCGTTTCTCTTATCTTTCTCTCCCTCAGAGGCGTGTGCCCTGCATTGAGACTTGTACACGCCTTGACGATGATATTTCTTAACTATTAGGAAGACATCTCTTCAGACATTATAAGTTTGCCTCTTGCACATATCTGCTCTCTTGTGTTAGTTAAGTGTTCGGAAATATACTGTGTGCAACTTCTAGAATTCATTCATAAAATTTGGAAACCGTCCACAAAGTATCAAGTTTTGTATCCGCTCTAAAAATTTAACACGTGCCGCAAAATAGTAGTATCTAAAACTAGACCTATTTCGTTTTTATTTACGCAGGTGACAGCTAAACTGCGGCCAATTTCCTACCTTAACTATCGTAGATAAGGTTGCAATTAGAGCTGTAGTTAGCGAGATTAGTCAGTGGTTCAAAGAACTAAACACCCACACTTACATTATCTCGACTATTTTCTTTTTTGCTCTTATTTCGCGACGGTCGGTGATGAATCGACTATTATTTTGGTTATTCAATCCGGTGCTGTGGCATTGTCGATGTTTTTATAAAGACTAGGCTGGCCTGTGATAGTCTATGCTTGGCACAGTTGTACAAATTTCAACCAATCCAAAGAGTTTCATATTAACTCGGGTCTTGGATTTAGGTAATTAAATTGGTTTGGGTTAACTATCATTTCACGAATTATTTTACAGCTGACATATTTATTTCAAAAAATATATGTAAACTTATTATATAAATGTATTTTTTATTTCATTTATTTTGTTTTGCATGAAAACATCACGTTAAAAGAACTAATTCAATTAGCATCAAAAGCAAATAATTACTGAAAGTTTCAGAAAAACATTGTACCTAACTTTTAGCACAGATTAACTATAAGTTATGAACCTATGACCCAATCGGCTGACTCAATCAAAAGACGTGCTAATTTTAAGTTTACAATAATACTTCATCAGTATAATATGTATTTCAGGAGGTAGGTTCAAACTGAACAACTTTTACCATAAGACGAACATTGAAATCGTGAAAAAAAATAGTGATTTTATTTTATATAAAGATGTTCGATTTGATGGTCTGAAGCACCCAATTAAGTATATAGGGTCCTTCTTAATATGCTGACGGATTTTTATAACGATGATGAGACCATCAAACTGAACAACTTTCTGCATCAAAAAAAATCTGGTGTTCCATACAATTCTGCAATCTTACTCAATCCATATTTATAGGACAGCAGATTTTGTTCGCGATTTTGATTTTGGTCCCATAGACAAAGTTGTTTAGTTTGATGGTCTGATTGTCTTCTTAAAAAAACCGTCACCATAATGATTAAGTTCTACTAAACAATGCTCGTAACAAAAATGACGTCCAAGTCACTGAACTTTTTAAGAAACGCGTCCACTAAACACTTATCTTATTTCTAATAATAGGGTAGAAAAATAATTAGTCAACGAGTAGACAGTTTATTTTTAAACTAGCCATAAATTACAGATAAACTCAAAATGCAGTGTTGGTTCAACTAGCGAAAGAAATTTATCTTTTCAGTTATCTAGTTTAATATGAGAATAATTTATTGATGTGTCAATGAGCTACATAACAGAATGGAAATATTGATGTTGACGCAAGACATGATAATATCATTATTGCATCCGACCGTAAATCATCTAGTGTTATGTTTATCATACCAACATTCTGACTTCACTGGGTTTTAGAATCTTTGAACTATTTTAATAGTTTTTTTATTTTTTTGTCGTAATTTATCCCGCTGAGTAGAGCCCCCCCCCCCCCCCACCCTCCTCCCCTTTTTATCCTCCATGTATCCCTGTCTTGAGCCAGCTCCATCTATGGAGGTCAACCTTTTATCTCTCCCGAGGTCGACCCTGACGGCGACGCTATTCTCCGGGATCCACGTTGTTAGATTTGGGCCCATCTTTCCGGGTGCAATCGACAGTCATGGTCGACTCAATCATGAATTTTTGCTTCTAAAAATACCGAAAACGATAAGCATATATGTAGGCATAAATTATAAAATCTCTTTCAGGATTTTCTTCAATTTGCTATAGCACTATCTATTGATAGTGGTAGGTATAGCAAACAAACTAAACTAAATCAAACTAAATCTTCTAACATTCCTCCCATGTACCAGGTCATTAACCTAAAGTAAATAAAGCCGAACGTCAATCAAACAGCCACGCCTACTGATCGAGAGCACATTAAACATTTCAGCGCACATTTTATTATGCGCGCGCGCACCTACGCCCAGACCGGAATACCTACACAACTTTTTATGCCAGTAGCTTGATGGAAAAAGTCACTGCCCAGTTCCCACTTTTGAAAACTCATTGCTAGAGGCCCTAGAAAATTAATTAAATGTCACATGCACCACTTACCTAATCCGATGATGATGCATCATGGTCGTGGCAGCGACTGATTATGGCTGTTGACTTTGAGAGCTTCGTTGATGTGCTATCTTGACATCATCTTGGCTTTAAAAGCGCAGGCTACATGTCACTTTCCCATTAAGGGGGCACCGAGCCTTCAGTGCTGCTCTCAATCGTATTTTTTTAATTTCTAAACAATTATTCAAAAAACAAGAATGTCACTGAATGAATATATCAATTGTAGTCATTACAAATTTTCTATTTATCGAGTCGTCTCATTACGGATTTGTTTGTAGTTATCATCTTTAAAACCGCCACTTCTACTTCAACTTCTTGTCTATTGGAAATGCTGTATAATTGATTAGAAATACAAAAAAATACGATGGAGGGCAGCACTGGAGGCTCGATACCCTTTTAAGATAGTTTGTACTCTATGGTGGTGGTCTGGCTTTAAGTTCATCAGTAGCGTTACCTACATCATTGTTTCCAAAGACAATTCTACTGAAACTATCTTTTCGATCTCTACTCATTAAATCCTGAGGAAAATCCTCAGCTACGCCCATGAACACATTAATAACCAATGAACTACTATTACTTTAAAGTACGAGTGAATAGGCATCTTCTGGGTAAGCTCGTTACATCTTCAACCCCATCTTTGTCACGAGGACTAGATTGAGGTCAAGAGGAAAACCCATTTGAAATTAAAAAAAAAGAACTCTTTGGAAAATGTATTGTTATTGTGACAGCGTTCAACAAACTTTTTCTGGTTACATCTAAGTTAGAATGAGAAAATGTATCCACTCCCGCGCACGGCGACCAGTTGGCATGGAAAGTGATATATTCTGGTCACACCACAATGATCCGTGGGCGAGCTCTCACCGCATTGTTTTAGCATTACTACTGACATCTGCTGATTTAGCTTTACATTGCATTGAGATAAAAGGGGACCGTAAATATACAGGGTGTAAAATTAAATCCGTTACATATCGAAGTGTTCAGACCATTAAACTGAACAACTTTCACTATAGTGTCACACCAAGTGTGAATGGAATGGTTGACAAGTGTGAATGGAATGGTTGAAAGGGGTCGCCCTAGGCGCACTATGCTGACCAAATCGGATGCGTACTGAAGAAAGGCCAAATAAAATGTACCCGGAACCGTCGAGCTTGTATGAAGAAACTTATGGATGTTGAGGAGGCGAAAGATGTGTGTCAGAATCGTAGCATGTGGCGATCTGTTGTCTCTGCCGACCCCAGTAGTGGGACATAGGCGTGAGCATATGTATGTATGTATGTACTTTCACTATAGAGCCAACACTGAAATCGCGAAAAAAAATCTGCTGTTCCACAGTACCTAAACGTCAGTAGCTACTCGACCAAAATGTATGAAACAGCGAGCAAGCAGCTAGTATATTTGATTGATTTTCTGAAGCACCCCGTAGACAGTTGCATTACTTTAAAGGATGATTCTACTCATGGTACTGAACACCTTAACTCAAAGAAGCCAAAGGAAATACGAAAAAAAACTTTTTAATTAAATGTTGGATCAGCTGATGGCAAGTAAATCAGTATAATATATAAAACGCAAAATTATGAGGAAAAGAGAAAAATGGCCGAAGCTTAGCGAACAAAATATGTTTTCTCTTATTCCCCTTGAAAAATGCCAGGCAAATGCTTTATTTGCATAAAACATGCCTTGAGAGAAATGAGATGAGAATGGAAAATACCCATCTTTGCTCGTAAGGTGTGTTCGTTTAGAAAAAACCTAAGAAGTTCATTGTTTTCGACACACATCCATCTAAACCGGTCCAATATATAGATGAAATCATACGATTAGCCGAATATTACACATGCGTATGCGTTGACAAAGACTTAAAAATACAATCTGGAAAGGTTTCAAAACCACAGAAAGAAACAGAGTGCTAGAATCCGGCTGGCAGTATAAGAAAAATGAGGCAAAACTCGTGTTATAAACAAACCTACATAGGTACAATAAAAACATGTTTAAGGGCGTGGCAAAGATTATATTCAGGGGAGGCAAGGGAAAACCTATTAATATGCAAAAACTAATTAGAAATGGAAAAATTCCCATCCAATTTTATTATTATTCAGGGTGTAAACTTAGCGTTACATACTTTTTAGGGGTGCTTCAGTCAGACCAAACTGAACAACTTTTTCTATGGGACCAACATAGAAACCGAAAAAGAAACTGGAATTAAAAGTTGTTCAGTTTGGCGGTCTGAAGCAACTCTTTTGATATGTAAAGTATTTAATTTTACAGCCTGTATACGCAGCTGCCCAACTGAAAACTTATTTCGACAATACGAAATTCGCTTAAAAATTCACAGATTTCGTGCCTCACACGACTATCGACCACATTAGAAATTAATCCACGGAATTCGAAAAAATCTTGTCTCAAAAAGGATAGGCTACAGGGCAAACCCTTAACCCGATCTTCCTTGTTTTAGGCTCAAATTGTTGCTGACCAAATTGTCCAAAAGAGATTTGCTCAAATTTTTGATATCATTCCTCGTTTCCAAAATATCGAGCGCCAAAATCAAAAATTCGAAAAAAAAAAATATTTTTTTTCTCTATTTCGGCCATAACTTTTTTGTTTTTTTACTTTCTCGAATAACTCTTTTTGCACCTTACAGCTCTCGTAAATAAGCGTCTTTTGAACCTTTTTTGAATATCATATCTTCACAACTCAACGACATATAAGGGGATCGCACTTTTTCGTGAAATCGAAGCCTATACTGGAGCGAACGAAAAGACATTTCCAATGTGAAAACTACGATGCAAAGTGTCTACTCGTGGTAGTTTATAGCGCTTCCAGTTTGATACAAAAACATCTCTATACAAAAGAGAATGACATCTACTAGCTGGTTAGCATGAATCAGAGTTTGATCGATGACTGAATCAGGTTTCCCGCGATATACCTAATGTTAACGGATTCCATTCATGTCGTGATCATAGCTGCCACCACCTCGCCTAACGACAACGGTGTTTTTGCCCATTCACCAGTAAATAGAGTTGATAGAATACATCATAGGTAATAGTTGTATGTTTGTAAAATGAGTTGACAGTTTAATCGATATTATAGTTTTATGTTGTAGGCATATTGGGCGCTTTTGTCACTTTAACAAAGGTCAGAAACCAGTCTTTAATTTAAACTACTAGCGAAACAACACGGATATACAGCGTGTAAGGAAAAGTATCATTAACCTTTAAGCCACATACTCTACCCATCAAACTGAACAACTTTTACTATGGGAGCAAACCTGTCAGAAAAATAAAAAACAGCTGTTCCAACGTACGCTGACTCATACTACCTACGTAACTAAAGTATGGAACAGTTGATTATTTTTTTTGCGCTGACTATTTTGCTCCTATAGTAAAAGTTGTTCAGTTTGATGGGTAGAGTATGTGCCTTCGTAATATGCTGAAGGTTTTTAAGGGGATAATCAGACCATCAAACTGAACAACTTTCTCTAAGGGATCAATGTCCGAATAGCGAAAAAAAATCGGCTGTTGCGTACAAAACTGCAATCCTACTTGAACCAAAATGTATGGAGTTTTTTTTTCGTGATTTCAATGTTGGTTCCATAAAGAAAGTTGTTCAGTTTAATGGCCTGATCATTCTCTTAAAAAACCGTGTTCAGTTTGATGGTCTTGAGTGCGATTTTTGAAACTCATTCTTTGAACTCAGCAGTTGAAAATGTCAATATTACTATGGAGATATGCATCTTTCTACTGCTGATTTGACATTCAAAAATCATACTCCAGGAGTGCAATTTTTTAATGGCAAATCAGCAGTAGAAAGATGCGTATCTCCATACATTTTCAACTGCTGAGTTCAACGTATGACTTTCAAAAATCGCACTCCTGATTATTTTCTTAAAAAAACATATTAAGTTGGACCCTGAATAATTTACAACTGTTCATCATTACATTTATTTTATTTTCCTTTAAAACCTCAAAATCGTTATTGAAATTTTCCATGCATTTGTTTTTCAAAGAAAGCGTAATATTTGTAAAACTAAACTATTACCTATTGTCAGAGTTTCGAAAAATAAACATTGCTGTAAAGAGTCGTGAGTAAAAATGTCGCACTTCATTATGGCTAGGGCGGGTTCAGGGGTCGATGGACTCTCAGGTCATGGATCATTCGTGACCATCGAGATTGATTACCATACGACTCTTAATAGGAGTTTAGTTCATGTTGTAGTAATGTTGGATATTAGATCAATTTACCTAGAGGCTAGGCTAGAGGATTTTTGCAGTGCGCCCTGACTTGACTCACTGTTTACATGATGTTAGGATAAACAGGTGCATGATACTGAACAACATTCACTATTTCAATTCAATTCCCTATTTTAATTTATAGCCCAGTCATTTTACGGAGTTTTGTTAGGCGGGGTAGGGAGTAATTACTGATCGGACTTTTAAACTGTAACCGGAACCCTTAAGTGACAAAAGGACTATCTTAAAGAATATTTAAAAAAATTCGCTACGCTACATAGAAATCAAAATTATGTGTCCCAGAAGGATTTTAAATTATTAATATTAATACCAATGCACTCATTTGACTTAGATTTAACAATATAAATTATTTTTGAGCAATAAAATAGGCAAAGAAAATTAAAAAATGATGTATTTATTAGAAAATACTAATGTATTTTTCAAAACCTTCTAAGTAGACAAAAATATTCACACCATGTTTATAGTGTGTGTATTGGTAAAGCCTTAAATATGCGCAAAAAAAAATTTACCTTCAGGTTTTTTAGAACGAGATAATAGCTAAATTTCAAAATTGGAACTGATGCTGACGTGATTTTTTTTTTATTTTGGTACCATCAAATTGGCTCTTCAATATTATACCGAAAAAAAATTTCAATTGCTAATTAGTCCCGGCTCAAACCGTAAAATTTCTGGGCTATTAATTCAATGTAAGAGTCTCATCAAGGCAGGAATCGTACCATCAATATCTAAATGTCTCCACAATCTTAACATCAGCCGGGGCGATTCCTGCTCTGTACCTAAATTTTTTACACTTTAATATCATGTTTCAATATTACTATTTGACTTACTTACTGCACTGGCTAAGGAACTCGAAGGACCGACAGCAAAATCATGCTATTCATTATTGAACCTCAATCCTGTTGGGAACCTCCATGAAGACCGTACCTACCATCTTCATTCGTGTCAGCATGAGCCATATCACATGACAATTACCTACTCATGCTGTAAATTAGGCAGTCAGCAATGGTCGGATAGATATCGCTGTATAGACAAGGTCACCATAGATCTCGTATCTAAACCCGCTACTTTAATTTAATCAAAGACCTAACAAAATTTTATTTAAAATTTAAATTCGTATTTCATCTTGTCGTTCCATATTTTCAGACTATTCACGAAATGTCATATCGAAACATATGTGTGTTACACAAAACAATTTAACACGCAAAAAGTATGTTAGTGTACCTACCTACTGGTTGTTTTTAGCACGTGCCACAAAAAAACGGAGCCGAAAACGATGGTATTGGTTAAACAACCATTTAGTAAAAATTTATTCCTTCCTTCAATTAGACATCAACGGCATCGGAAAGTTTTTATATCTTATGTGAATAAAAATTTTATAAAACTCTATGGTTTGGTTTTCAAAAAGTTTTACTTATTGTAAACCAGCTTTTGACCGAATCGTCATTGGAATTGGTAACATAATTTACGTCCTGAAAATATTATGGCTGTACCAGGAAATTATTTAGTAATATTTTGTTTCTGTGATCAGTTAATCGCTGATCAATGATTATCATACCTCTGAAATTAATTAAATATTAATATTATAAGAGATAAGTGTACCTTTTGCAACCACCAGCAACAAGGCTGATTCAGTGTTTATGTTGTGATGGGGATCTCTGTGATGGGGATGGACCAGGTCTGCCTGCATAAAACTCCGGTCGGTTTAGAAGTTACTGATGTCTAAAGGTCAGTAAAAAATTAACTGTTCACATAGCTACAGTGCATACTACAATAATATCATACGATCAGCCTTGCAGCTGATCGTTTATTTTTTACTGTTCTTTAAACGTCTGTAACTCCTAAACCGACTGGAGTTATGCAGGCAGACCTGATCCGTCCCCATCACAGAGATGTTCTACACCCTATAAATACTGAATCAGCCTTGCAGCTGATGGTTGCAAAAAGTACACTTATCTCTTAGTCTATAAGAAGCGGAATCGCTAAGAACCTTTTGGCAGTTTTACAGATTAAATCGGGTATTTTCAAAATAAGACGCCAGATTCTGAGCTCAGCTAAAAATTTAACCTTTACAATAATTTATCTAAACAGTATAATTATATGCTACATTTAACAAAGCAACAATTCTCTTATTTATTTCTAATCTGAAATTCAAATTAGTACCTATTTCGTTTTGACTGTTATAATAACTAATCTAAGCTATTCTGGGAAGTCTAGAATCAAGACAGACTCAAGGCCTAAACGTTGCCTATTAAATTACCCAATAAGATTTGAAGTGTCTAACCGTTTAAATGTGACCTTTATGTTTCTGGTCGTAATTTGATTTACGCCCTCTTAATGTTATGATGGGTCTCTACTGACTTCCTCTTGACATGTCATAATGATAGCCAATGAAACTATCTGTATAGTGATGTAATTAAAAGTTCCTATAGAATCTTCAAATTAAGTTAAACATTAATTTTATTGAAAACAAGCGGCGCCTGCGACTTCGTATGCGAAGACAAGTGCAAAACCTACTTGCAAACTTTAAATATTCATAACTTTTGATTGAGCAAGCCGATTAGGATGAAACAGGAAGCTGGCATAGGTATTGTCTATACCTTAGAGTACAGTACAGACTGCCTAACAAGCGGCTAAACATGATAATACTCCTTGGTGGTCGGTAATGATCGTTCTTCGTTCGTTCTCCAAAGTAACGTCGAAAACAACGACGGGAATTTACGAAAGAAGAACGATCATTACCGACCACCAATGAGTATTACCATGTTTCACCGCTTGTTAGGCAGTCTGTAGGTACTCCAAGTTATAGACAATACCTATGCCAGCTTCCTGGGATGAAATAAACCGTAAATCCTAATCCAAACTCAGCTCTATGCTTCTGTGAAAACAACATCTAAATGGTTTAATAGTTTATAAGTGATGCATACACAAACAGACAACAACAATTATAAAAATGGTTTAGTAGTCATTTGCATTACGTATTCTTAACCCCCAATAAATATTTTTTCAAATATTTTAATGTACATAAATCTAAGTCAAGTTAATAATTTTATTATATGTACAGAGATTTAAAAACTGACAATAAGTTTATATTTTCCTTCACCGAAAAACCATTGGTTGAGTATTTGTGGTCGGTACGTATTTATTCATTAATTCTTATTTCAGCCAATAAAATTATGCAAACTGAACCAAAAAATACAAAAACTTCATAAATATACTTTTTGATCGCCGTAAAACTTTCGCCTTTGTATTTAAATTCGTATCCTGTATAAAACCAGAAATGCGGAAACGGGTCCAATTATAACGTGTCGTTTAACCACATTTTAACCATATTGGAAGTCTTATGAATCAAGCCTTTTACAATCGTAATATCGTTAGAATAAGAGTTTGACCAGAAGACTTTTTAATTTGAACGAATTTGAAATGCTTAGCCACGTGAACTTACATTATGAATGAACTATACATAAAGTTAATGATTTATTACATAATTATCTATATGGAATTTCGGAATTACTATGCGTAAATAAACATTATAAAAGATCTTAATTACATTCAATACTGAAATACCTTAGAGTTATTGGTGTAAAATAAAATTGTATCGTACGATAAAGTTTTTAGGGTTCCATAGTCGAACAAGGACCATTTGTCTTTCCCAGTCTGTCACAGCGTCATAAAATAACTTCTAGTTCTTATGTTACTTACCTATAAACTGAAATAATGATATGAAATTTAGGATAGAGATCATTTAGACGTTGAATTCAATAAGCTTCTTCTGGGTGAGCTCGCTACATCTTCGACCCCATCTTCGTCTAGATTGAGGTCAAGAGCAAACCCATACGTAATAAAAAAAAAAAAAATTAAAAAAGTAAAACTGTGGACACTCCCCCGTCTCCCTGCCATCTCTCTTACGGCCTGGCCACGGCGTTCTGCTTAGCGTTTTGCGGCGCGGCAAGCGGCGGGCTGAGCGGCGACCATGCCACGCTTAAACGCTGCAAAATCGTCTAAAAAATTTTGTTCTGTAAGCCGCCGCTCGATCTATTACTAGCTAAACCGCTCTACGCCGTGGCTGTCGCGAAACGCTCGGCGAAATCCGCTCGACTTGCCGCTTTGCGCGGCGAGTCGTGGCATGCACATACTCTACCCATCAAACTAAAAAACTTTTGCAATGGGAGCAAACCTGTCAGAGCAAAAAAATCTGCTGTTCCATACTAAACTGCAATAATAATAAAGTTGTCCAGTTTGATGGGTAGAGTATGTGGTTTAAAGATTAATGATACTCTTCCTTAAACCTTGTAGAAATAAAATTTTGAAATTCATGGAATATATTAAATAAATTAATTCATAAAATCCTCTTAAAAAAGTATTTAAAAAAAGTAATAAATTAACTTTTTTAGGTCTGCCTTCCCATACATTAAAAATGGGAATGCCCTTTTTTTTAACCGAATTCAAAAAAGGAGGATTTTTATTCTCAGACATTTTGTTGGTTTCTTCAGGATGTGTTTTAGGAGAATAATATTGGGCAACGTCAAAATCAAATCCTACGGAACCATACTCCACGCGGACCGATGCGCACTTGACTAACTTTTAATTAGTAGTTTTATGTGAAGTTTTATAGAGTAATTCAAGGCTACACATATAGATCAGTGTCTAATTATATGCTATTCATAAATTACCAAAATAAGCACTGCGAGTAAATTGTGTTAGTGATTCTATTTTCCACGGGTGGCGTGTAGGCACAGTGTAAAGGCTGGGCCCGACAGAGCAGTGTTGCCAGAAGGTTACTTTTGTAACCTTTTAGGTGATTTTTAGCTCTGCCAGGTTACTTTTAGGTTACACGATTCAAAAGGTTACTTTTAGGTGGTTTTTCGGAATTTGTATCAATAATAAATCAATTCTAAAAGAATTAATAGAATAATCAATTTTAAATTCTTATTTTTCCATGAAACTGAACGCTTTTTCATATATTTTGCAATGTTTTAAAACCCAAAACGTTCGTAATGTAGCAGGTACAACTCCCAAAAACAAGTTTTTCTCTCGCATTATTGTATATTGTATAACAAATGACTAAATCGAGAAAGTGACGCACTTAGCGTCACTTTCTCGATCGATCAATCAATCGGATGAAAAATGCAACTTAAAATGGAAAACGCTACTGAATTGTTTATATTTCTGTCAGTAAGTACAATTAACATCTGTCTATTAATTTTTAATATCTTATTACTGGAAACAAAAAAGGTTACTTTTCACACCAAAAGGTTCCTTTTTTATCTATTTCCGGTTACTTTTGACAAGATCCGGCTGGCAACACTGCGACAGAGTACGGCTGCGGGACGGCTGCAGGCCGGCTGCGGACCGGCAGTAGTTGTAAACTATGGAATTATATGCGAGGTGTCACACTGAATGCAAGTCGGCGCGGCTGCGGAACGGTAGCCGCAGTGTGACACCTCGCATATAATTCCATAGTTTACAACTACTGCCGCCGGCCCGCAGCCGCACTCTGTGTGGCCCAGCCTTTAAACGGAATTTATCATTTGTATGAAGTGACATGGCCAAGTGTCTAAGGTGTGATTATATGCTCAGAGTCGAAATCGGCTATATGAGCATATAAGGTAGCCTATGTTAATGTTTCGTCATATCACTTTCTATTCTGAATATGTCAGATGTAATGGTCTAGTCTGTCTTGCCTAGACATTAAAATTAGACTATAAATATAAAGGTGTGTCTCCATCGATTAGGAGAATGAAGCAAAGCGAGAATAATATCATCTCTTTAAGATATACCTATCATCGCTCTTTAAGATATACAAGGTGTTACAAAAGAAAAAAAATTACATTTAAAACTTTTAAGGGGGTTGTTTAGATCATAAATCTGAACAACTTTCACTATGGGACCAAATTCGAAATCGCGATAAAAATATCAGCCGTCCTATCCCATACATTAAGCTCGAGTAGATTTGTAGTTTAGTATGGAACATTTTTTTTTTCGCGATTTCGATATTGGTCCCATAAGTGAAAGTTGTTCAATTTGCTAGTGTAAACCACCCCCTTAAATGTTTATTTTTATTTTTGTAGCACCTTATAATTATAGGGTCCTTCTTAATATGCTGACGGTTTCAGACCATCAAACTGAACAACTTACATTACAGTATGGGACCAAGGTCGAAATGGCGAAAAAAAATCTACTGTTCCATATAAAACCGCAATCCTACTCGCCCAAAATGTATAGGATAGCACCATGATGATATTTTTTTCGCGTTTTCGATGTTGGTCCCATAGAGAAAGTTGTACAATTTGATGGTCAGCACATTAATAAGGACCTTTTTCACATTTTATCAGTCCAATTATTATTTTATCATTGTCTAGTCATCATAATAAAAGCCAGGCTAGATTCTGGAACTTTAAATGCGAGTAGATAATTTGTGTGACAATGTCCAAGATTTATTATTTAATTAAAATCTCTTAAGATTTTCTTGTCTTGCATCGTTACGGCTGCTGGTGGAACCACACCTTTAGACAAGTTGCCTAAGGTGTTTAGTATGCATGTTATACTTAACAAATAACATATGGGTGTTGAACTAGTATTTTATTTTTTATTGGACAACCTTTCTGAGTCGGCTTTTCGTTTTATGTAAATCAATATTTCGTGGCTTATGCTCTCAAGCTATTTAAACTTTATATAAGCGCTCTTGAATGTATAAAAAAAAGATATATTGTCTTTGTATTTAAACATTAATAATAAAATAAAGTCAGTTTGGTGTCGGCTAAGAATAGCACCATCCCATTTCCTCCCGTGGGTGTCGTAAAAGGCGACTAAGGGATCTACCGGAGGATGGGCAGCAGCATCCTCTGAGTACACACATTCAATCCAACTGCGATCGCCAACCCGCCTGCCAAGCGTGGCGATTATGGCAAATCCCCCCATTTTGGGGGAGGCTTATGTCCAGCAGTGGACGTCTGTCGGCTGATATGATGATGATGATGAGTTTTAAATTTAATTTGTTAAAAAGGGGTATGTGTAATGTTGGCGTCGTTTTATATTTTCGCGGCCACTGATGGAAGTACCATCATTTAGATGAGGTAAAAGGAAATAAACTTACTATGGAGCGCATATAGCTAATTGGGGCTGAAATATACAGGGTAGAGTATTTTAGACAGAGCAGTACGATAGGTACCTTAACCGTTGTAGGTACAGGAATATGTTCTTAGAAGACTATCCTTAACTTTTTGAGACATTGCATTCATGTATGAAAAAAGTTTTTTTGCGATTTCTGACATTTCGAGTACTCTAACCTCAGTTAGTTTATCAGAGTTTTTGATCTTTATTCGAAACAAGATCGATTGGCATAAAAATAAGTTTTTGTGTAAATTGCTCATTGTCTTGCTGACAGCACTTTTTTTTTAAATCCGTGAATGCAGATCTAAATATTGCAAAAAGTTAATTAGTTTAGTTAGTATGTAGATGACACGATTGTATCAAGACCTCCGCTTCTAAGTACCTAGTACACAAAGTTGTATTACGTTATGCAACACAACCTGCCATCCAAATAATTTCTACTCTACACGTGTTTCGATCCACCAAGGAGCATCCTCAGGGGTTAGACCGACGAACGTTCGAAACAGAGTTGTTACTCCGCCGCGCGTCCGACACCGAGACCGTAGTCCGTAGTTTAGTCTTCTAAGAATGTTTTCCTGTAGCTGTAACGGTCAAGGTACTGCCCCGTCCTAAAAACTTTCATCTTGTATATCTCGACTCCGATATAGCATAGAGCAAATTTTATTAGTCATATATGTTTTTTTGAGGTAATGTTACAAAACAACGACTAAATTATCGGGGGCCGCAACAAAAAAATTTGACGCCATTGGTCCATATAAAGTTACACAAGCCCCTTTAGTCGGTATAATTATTCTATCGCGTACAGATTTATTTTCTCTTTATTTAGACATGCCATGTCTATAAAATTAAAAATTAATAAAATAAAGCCAATCATTATCAAAATCAGATAAGATAAAAACTTCTTGGATCAGCACAAACAATACAAATAACATTTATTAAGAACACAACAGTCATCATTATTTTGGTAATCATCGTTCACCTTAACTGATATCGTATTAATTAATCTTAAAACAACACGTAACGTGCCATATTGAATCCGCATTGCACATTATAAGTCACGATCCACAATAAAAGCTAAGAAATGGCGAGGCGTTGAAACAGTACCAAATCTGGCCCTGTACCCGGACTTTCGACTTTCGATATATAAGGTCTAACAAAACTAGCTGAAACTATTTTAAGGGGATGATCAGACCATCAAACTGAACAACTTTCTCTATGGGACCATTATCGAAATCGCGAAAAAAAAATCAGCTGTTCCATACAAACGTACTCGACCTAAATGTATGGGACAGCAGATATTTTTTCGCGATTTCGATATTGGTCCCATAGAGAAAGTTGTTTAGTTTGATGGTCTGATTATCCCCTTAAAATAGTTTCACCTAATTTTGTTAGACCTTATATTGCGACCGTTTCGATCTGAACTTTATTGTAATAGAGTTGACATTGTAAACGTTTACGCAATTTCGAAGTTCGTATGTCCGGGTAGAGGCCCTGGGTAGCAACGCGCCCAAACGCGCTGCATACAAATGAAGTCAGATCCTATTTTCATTACTAACGAATTAAGCTCAATGACATTTTTTAAACACGATCTAGATACTAGTCTCTGTGCCTGTGGTTTGTCAGATTTCCATTAAAAAATACATTTTCAAAAGCTAGGATGAATTTAAGATTTGTATGGAAATCTTTCAGCCACTGTATTTTTATTTTATTTTTTATTTTATTTTATTAGACACACACAACAGGAAACAATCACTGAAATAATAAAACATAAGAACATATAGCTTAAATCTAGATTGCAACCCTAAACATGCATGCACAGAAACATTAACAATTGCGACTTAAAACCTGTATATAATTGTTAAAACAGGTTTTGAATATACTTAAACCTTAATAATATAGTAATTATAGTAATTATGATCTAAACACTGTATAGTTTTCAAACTACATTTTAACGAAAATCTGACAACCCACAGGCACAGAGTTTCTAGATCATATATAAATGTTTTCATTTGCCTTTGACTTTTGACCAAAAATATAATTAAACTTTGTATGGAAGAAAGAGTATCTAGTACTACATACAGTACGAACACTCACTGCCCCCCCACCAATTTTAACCTCACCCCCGCTTGGTAGGAAGCTTCGCGGAAAAGGTTGGCAATTTGGCTTAATCTTGTATCATACGCACTCCCTCAATATCGCACATGCTTACCTCTAGTTTTTCCAATATCACGGCGACACATCAAGCTATACAAAATCAACATAAGCTGGCCGCGCGATGCTATACGTTATGCAACCTACGCGCGGCCAGCTTATGTTGGTTTCGTATAGCTTGATGTGTCGCCGTGTGTATATAATGACAGCTAAGGGTTTTGCCTCATCTGGCAGCACCGCATCGCATTTTTTCACGCTCTATCCTTTTCTGTCGCTCAGGAATGTCATTTGCTAGAGCGAGAAAGGTCGCAGCACTGCCGCCTTAGCTGCCGCGGGCAGTCGCGTTCCCGCTATCTTATTTGCTCTAGCAAATGACGTTCCTGAGTGACAGAAAAGGATGGAGCGACGGAAAAATGCGATGCGGTACTGCCAGATGAGGTTCAGTACCCAAGGTGTGTCCGAAGTGCAGGTTAGAAACATAGGGCGTGCTATGATGCCTGGCATACTGTTAAGGAAGGCATACTGTTAGGCAAGGATGCCACGCCATGTTGACATCTATTAACAATTTAATATACCTATACATATCAGCTTTGACCTGCTAGTGTATCATATAACAATAAATTGTCGCTCGCTTGCGAGCGGCCTTTTTGGGGGGCCCATCAAATGAGTTGGCAAGTCACCGTCTGCCATTTTTGACAAACTAGAGACATTTGTTACGGCAGGCGTCCCGAGTCTCTCCGCAATAACCCAGATTTCCCGGCCACCCCTATAACCCTAGTAGTTTTCTGTCCTTTCTACAATAGTCTCTGCACTGAACGTGGTATGTCTTCTGGTGCATATCCATAATGCATTCAGAGATAGACCATGCTTGGTGCATCCCATCGCATTTAGATAAAAGTGTCTCAAAGGGGCCTCTACGTGTCCCATGCAAGCCTTCCAAAGGTCCGGGCTACGGCCCGTGAGTAAGCCTTTTACAGAGATTCATAAATAATAATAATATAATCTAGAAATAAACATTTTAACGGGTTCTTACCGCGTTTTGGTATATTTGAGTTCCCGATATAATAATATACTTACACATTTAACATAAACCTCGATTTATCGTCACTCATGCTACTACAAATGTAAATTGATGTCCTCCACGACGTATCTGTCGACGGTGACCTTCATTGGTTTCTGGCGTGAGCTCTGACATCGCTGGAGAATCAGAGATTTGTCTTGAATAACCTGTTACACGCAGCACAATACAGATACAAAAATATATTAAAAATAGAAATTAAAAGCGAGTGTTTAAAATGTAGCTGTTCCCGTAGCGTTGTCAAGAGTAATAAAAACTACAGTGGTTCAGCTTAGCAGACGCGGCGGGTCTACACACCGCGCGCAGGTAAGTCGGTACTGAGACACGCTCACCCCGGCCCCCGCACACCGCGCACTATTGACCTGTCGCGACCGCCGAGCTGAACCACTAGTTTTTATTACACTATGGTTGTGTGATGCTTCAGCGATCGCAACAATCATTGTAATTTAGCAAAGTCGATCTGAAATGGAAGGAGGAATAGAAATACTTGCACTGTAGACCGTGTGAGACTTTGAACGAAAGAATGCTTTGGCAGTATTTAATTTAGAGCTCTTCCTTGCTTCAGAAGGCACGCTTTGCAGTCTGTCCCGGAAAACGATTGTTAATCACTATGGTATTCGGTCAGAAGACTTCTTTCGACATGACTTAAGGTTCCTTTTACCGTACAGTGGCGCCCTCGTCACAATATTAAAGATTTGGCAATAAAGAATGCTTAAATTAAAAAAAAAAAACGCTACTCCAAAAGCTACATATTTTTATAAAGGTTTTTTTCTTCTTCTTAATATGTTTGGCTTTAGACCTATAAAAAAATTATAAAAGTATTCATCATCATCTCAGCCGATGGACGTCCACTGCTGGACATAGGCCTCCCCCAAGGATCGCCATAACGACCGGTCCTGCGCTGCTCTCATCCAACGGGTTAGCGCCGCCTTCACCAGGTCGTCGGCCCACCGTGTGGGGGGCCTACCCACGCTGCGCTTTCCGGTACGCGGTCGCCACTCGAGAACTTTTAGGCCCCATCGGCCATCGGTTCTGCGAGCAATATGCCCCGCCCACTGCCACTTTAGCAATTCTTTGGGCTATGTCAGTTACTCTGGTTCTTCTGCGGATTTCTTCATTTCTAATTCGATCTCGCAGGGAAACTCCGAGCATAGCCCTCTCCATTGCCCTTTGGGTGACTTTCAGCCTTTTTATGAGGCCTTGAGTGAGCGACCATGTCTCTGTTCCATATGTCATCACTAGCATAAAAGTATTTTATGAAAATAAAAATATCTATACGGCTTTTATAGTTAATTGGAGTAGCACTTTTTTAGTTTAGGCTTTTTTTTATTGAAAAATCTTTAATATTATGATGAGGGCGCCACTGAACGGTAAAAGAAGCCTTAATCCTTGTTAGTGAAAGTCAAACAACATTTTACTCACATTATTTTTATCTTCACAAAATTCCGTCCAAAATGATTAATAAAAGATTTCCAGGTATCTGCCAGCCCATTTAATTTGAACAGTCTCGACATTATCGCTTCAGTCTCATCAATATTTGGAAGGCTTTGCCACAAAAAGAGAGCAAGGTAAGATTCTACTTAATTCCTTCACACGATCGAGGTTTTAGCACACATTCGTGTGATATTTACGTACTAACTTAATCTGGGCCCTGTTTAAAAAACGCGACAAGTGACAATTGACAATGACAATTCAGAGTACATTGCTGAGAATTGTAGAACACATGAAGCACTGCAAGTTTAGCGTCATTAGTAACCAGCAATGTACTCTGAATTGTCATTGTCAGTTGTCACTTGTCGCGTTTATTAAACAGGGACCTGCGCCGGCGGCATGACGGCGCGATAAAGCGCTATCACGCCCTAGCTCTCTTTCTTTTTGCATGCGAACGAACGAGTTAGCAGGCGCGATAAAACGTTTATCGAGGCGCCATGCCGCGGGCGCTGATCGCTTTTTCTTTCGCTTATTTTATAGCTTCTCTACACCTGAACACCCGTCTTTACTCCAAAAACTTGAGCCAACCCAATTAAACTCAAGTTTCGCAACCAGCAAGAAAGTCACTTGTGTGACGACTTTTATTTATCGACTCTTTCTTCCTCGCTCTGGTATATAAATATAAATGTCAGAGTGTATGTCTATAAGGCATAAATTGCGAGCCAATTGACCAATTTCGATTTAATTTATGTTACGTTTTGAGGTGCGTTGAACCGAAATTATCGTCTGTAGTCGCCGACGTCCAAATTGTAGAGATAAGAATCAGATATCTATTGTTACAGAAGCTGTTGTTTTCGTGATAGGTTAGTGTACTATATTGATAATAATTTATAGTTTATAATACAACGGTTTTGTTCGAAACAGGAATTCTGGTATTAAATAAGTGGTTAAAAATCGTAGCAATATTACTAAAGTTAGGTTCTTGTTTGTAAAAATAAAATATTTTTACATTCCATTCTGTTGAATTCCTCATAGTTTGCAAAAAATGGTACGCTACTCTAAACTGCTCGTTGTTTTATGTTTAATTTTAAGTCTTACCTACTTTAAAATTACTTACTTATTAAAATGTTATATGACAAATAAGGTATTATTTTGTGTACCTTTCCTTGTAGTTGCGTTAAATATATAAAATAGCCTTTGACTATTTATTATAAGGACTAGATTTGCGGTAGCATTTCCCCTCTGCCACGGTATAAGATTAATTGATCATGTGCATTTACATTCAATTTTATACCTTATCACTAAACGAGACAGCCTATAATTGCGAAACAATAATTTCGAACTTAGAACGTTTTGGGTTCACACGAGACTACTTTTCATGATTTTTAACGTTCAACATTAGAATGAAATCCAAACTTGAGTATTTCGTGTTACCTCATCCCCCGCAAAAAGTGGTAGAAATGTTTGTTCGTAGAATTACACGCGTAACTAGTCCCTAACTAAAGTAGTCAAAGAAAATAGCAAAGATTTTTTTGGTCGAACGCACTTTTCTGTCTACGTTCCTGAATTCTTACAATCATAGCATGTGATCATAGTAAGAAAACGACACTGTGCCATTGTTCTCTGGTTAAAAAAGAAAATGGCGCCAATTTCAAATAAAAAAAATCAATTAAAACATGTGATTCTAAATAATTAGAATCCATAAAATTTTCATGTAATTGGCAATCTCTAAAGTCTAAATAATACAAAATATTCTAGCACGCGAGCGGTTAACAAACTTTGGATGTCTAGATCGTTTCTGATAACGTTCTTACGGTCTGACAGAGATAACTATACCATATCAATTTCACTCTTCGTTTTGTACTTCGTTAAAATGTTTGATTAATTAGAATAATAATTGAATTGTGAATTCGTTTATGAAATAAATTAAAACGTTAGTCAAACGGAGTTCATATTTAGTTAATTAAAGTGATAAATTGATTATTTTATTTGAATACAGTTCTGTCGTTACGAGTAATGGTAAGCTATTAAGATTTTTAGTTACTGAAATGAATACGCGTATGTATTTACAATATTATTGTCCAGAATAAAGTGTTTGACTTTGAGGCTAAGTGTTAAGACCGGGCCACACCGAGTGCAGCTGGCAGAACGGGTGCAGGCCGGCTGCGGGCCGGCAGTAGATGTAAATTATGGAATTATATGCGAGGTGTCACACCTTTCCGCAGCTGTTCCGCAGCCGCACCGGACTGCATCTAGTGTGACACCTCGCATATAATTCCATAGTTTACAACTACTGCCGGCCTGCACTCGTTGTGCAGCTGCACTCTGTGTGGCCCAGCCTTTAGGGCTGATCTCTATGCAAAACGCGATGAACTTAAAGCCAACTTAAGACCAACCGTGGCCATCCAGTACCAATATCTTCATAGAAATTGACTTTTAGCCTGTGCGGACGCACTTTTAAAGCCAAGATAGGCTACAACAGCCACCTGAGAGCACATCAACGAAGCTCTCAAAGTCAACAGCCATAATCAGTGGCTGTGGTCGAACACGGCCTTGAATTGATGATACATCGTCATTAGCACTAAAAAAAGTTATAAGGGAACCCAGGAAACACGGAGTGTACCCGTTTCTTACCTATTTTATTAATTTTTTTACCTAGTTAGACTTTACTTACGCTCGTACCATTTCCTTTTCTGGATAAACTAAATATAATAGGCAACTTAATCCTGAAGTCAATTGCTAACCCTGGTTTAAGCAAGTGGGCCCAAAAGGTAAGGACATTTAAAACAAACATTCCAATGCTCACGCCTGTCTGCCCTTGATTTTAAAGTATGTATAAATTTGAATTTGTCACAAATCTATTCAACAAAATGGTCAACCTTGGCATTCGATTAAAACGAGTTTAATTTTACAAACTGGATCAAAGGTTCACTGGAAGCAAGGTCTTATATCACAAGTAAAGGAATGAATCTGAAAATCGTTAATTTGAAGTTATCTTTCAATCTAAATAGTATAAAACTGCCAACTGTATAATGGTACTGCCTCCGTGGTCTAATGGTTAAGAGCATTGGCTCTCGACACGGAGGTCGTGGGTTCGATTCCCACGGGGGACACCTAGTGAAATGTCACTTTGTGCGTTTTTCCCCAGTTGGTTAGGACATTGCAGGCTGAATCACCTAATTATCTGAAAAGAAAAATGATTCCGTGCTTCGGAGTGCACGTTAAGCCGTTGGTCCCGGCTACTATCTCTGGTAGTAGTAGTCGTTACATAAAAACCACGTCAGAGGCCGTAAGGCGGTCTGAAAAAACTCTGACACCAGGGCTCTGCCCACACGATAAGAAGAAGTATAAAACAACGTCGCTAATTCGCGTCTGTTCTCATCATTTCTGTTTCTACTCTTACTTATTCTAAACCACGCAACGGATTTTGAAATACAGTTTTCACTGTCATGTAGATAAACTCTTCCGGAATTTATATGTTAATATATTTACTTATATTATAGGTCCCACCCGGTAGAAACTGGGTCACTATACTATTGTATGACATAAAACAAAATTTCGATTAAACACTTAAATTTTCAGTTGGAGCATCGCCCGCGGTATAGACCGATGTATGGGAGAACACTTTTCCCATTACAACCCTGATAGCGCGATTCCTTTTTCGGTCCGCCACACACAGACGGAATTGCGATCCGGAATCCTGATTCAGTATTCAGTGTTGTCAACTATGGTTACAAAAAATACAAGAGTGCTGTTTAAAAAATGCCTAAAATAAAAATGTATGAAACGCCAAAAGAATGACGATCGCATTTTTAAGTATTTATTAAAACAAAACAAACAATTTCTATACATCATAATTTCTATCATGGTTAGGTCATGGTGTTACGATGATGATTTGTAAATTGTATTTCAATATTATGCAACTATATCAAAAGACTATCGATAGTTTTAACACTAGACATAATCTGCATACAAAATGGCATGAGCCATTATCACAGAAGCTATTTTTGAGCGTAGGAGATTTTGCAACTACACCGCAACGAAGTCGCAACTGCACCATCACGATACGGTATCATTCCATCAACGCCTACGCTCAAAAATCACTTGTTTGATATGACTGTAAATCTTTAAAAAATGCCACCTAAGACATAAAAAATCACTAGATCTAGTGAAAAAGTCTCTGAAACCGGCAACACTCCATCCGGAACCAATTCCGAATCAGGTTTATTCCGTATGTATGTGGTGGACCTTCTTCTCTTGATTTATTCAAATCTAAGATTGCCGATTTAATGATGCTCGAAGTGATCTAGGCGTACGAAGTCGCGGGCGCGACAAAGTTAAATAATAAAACAGTATAACAACCACATGAGATTAGCAAAAAAAGGAAAAAATTATCGAAAAGTGTCTACCAAATCAGCTGTGCCCTATCGACCGCTGCCTGCTTCGATTAATTATTTTACATCATTGACTGCCTTTCAAACAAAAATAAACCTACTTGTCTAAAAACAAGAAACATATCTAGTTAATTAACTCTTGTAATTATATCGTTTCAACCAGCGAACTTTGAACAAAGGGGCCAACTGTTAAAATTTTCTTCACTGTCGAAATGTTTTTGTGACAATTATTGAATACAGGTTACTATGGAGGTCTAAAGAGGTCACATTGACTTGATGACATTGGATTAATTGAAAAATGACTTTGTGTTCGACCTTCGTGCAGCTATTCAACGGAGACGAGACGGAACTGAGACGTGCGAATCTTCGGTGGGAACGTTACGTACTACCGAGACATAACGACATTGATTAGATAACTACTTGTGATATCAATCAATCAAATTATTTATTCTGAACAGTATCCTATAAACAACTTTCTGGTCTGCAAGTTTGGTCGTCTGGAGTACAAGGAAAGAGCCTACTAGAGTGTCTGGAGTCTGAACGTATCATATTATAACACAACATCAAACTAACCATAACTATATATTACTCAGTGTTGCTTTCTATTAGTGAAACGATTTTTATAATCGGTTCAGTAGTTTCAAATATTACCCCCTACATAAAAATTTTTACCTCTCTATAATATTAGTGAAGAACATTTTGATTCGTAATGGTCAAAGTAATAATATTTTCCATACGTTTTGGTATTTAAATAAAAGCAGATATCATGCCGAAATGTTTATTAATAATAATCAAATAGAATAAAAACAATAGTTTGAAATTAAATTAACAGATTGCATAATCAAATTTTTCCAACGTAAAAAAACTAGAATGCAACCCCGGGTATTGCCATGCATGAACTAAAACTCTGATTTAATTATTCATTTGCAATTAATATAAAATCAAGTTTTATGGAGCTAGGCTTACGACATAATATTGATCCAAAATTTTACTGATTTCGATTGTTATTCACAAATTTTATTTCAATTGTTGAAGTAAACATTTCATAATCATTTATATACAATAATCAACTTTAATTATACAAAACAAAAGCATGTCAGAGTAGCATTTTGTCTATATTATTATAACAATACATAAAAAAACAAATTGAATAATATTATTATTTTATTACAAAGAACTGTCATGCACACTCGCGAGTTGTATTCGTAAAATTAAAAAAAAAGTCATGCGTTAGAATTTTTTAGTATCTGTTAGTCAATATATTTCAAAACAACATAAACACTTAAAATACTAATAATTATAAACTAATACGCGAACGTGTGAGGTAAGAAGGAAATCAGGAAAATGTTAAAAAGATCACATGATATTTAAAAGTCATTTTAACTTAAAACTAAGGTGGCATTCTTCCGATTTCCCCGTCTACCTTATCAAGTTACCAATAACAACTTATCTGAGCATATTGTTTAAAAAAACTCTCTTATTCAAATGATACTATATCCTAAAAACACATGAAACTGCAGTGAACCACTATCATGTGAGAAGTGGTGGAAATATTTCTATGAAACCGATGATAAGCGTTAACTGCAAACTTCACAATGTTTCTGATATTAATAGGATTGTGGAAAATATACTTTGAATATATATCATCACAACAAGTAGTTTAGATTACAAGATGGTGGACTCAAAACTCAAAAATAAAACTAAGAAATAGATAGAAGATAATTTTCTGCATCCGACGTCACTCGTCGGATCTGAAACAAACAAAGAATAAAATAAATTAACAATTCAAAATTTAAAGGAAGGTCAGGACACGTAATAGTTAAATCATTTAGATAAACATTTGAATCACGAATTTAATCATCGTAACAATGAAGTTACTTCGCGTGCACAGTTCATAAAGACAAATAGAACATTTTAAATTCAAGACATACGATACCTACGTCCAATAGGTACTAAACAGTAAAATTAAAACACAATTTCAATTCCCAAAAGAAAATCTGGTCACATTTAAGGCTGGGCCACACAGAGTGCGGCTGCGGAACGGCTGCGGGCCGGCAGTAGTTGAAAACTATGGAATTATTTGCGAGGTGTCACACTGCGGCTACCATAGAGATTTAGATAGAGATGCCAACCAACGCGCTGAGTACGAAACACACAGTACCACGCGATAGAAAGTATTTTGTTAGCTTGAATGTGCTCATTATCCATTGCGGTATCAGAACTCAACGCTCGAATAATCTTTAGTACTACGTAAGCATTGTAAACTATTTACACATAATATCTCGACTGGCTTTCAGCCTCATAATATATTGAATCATTACTGTCGCGAGCAATGTGTTCCGTTTTTGCGCAAATTGCTGCGACACTGGCCCCGACCCCTTTTCACATCTCCCTTTAGTTTTTGTGATCTGTGGCGGCTACCGTTCCGGAGCTGTTCCGCAACCGCGCCGGACTGCATCTAGTGTGACACCTCGCATATAATTCCACAGTTTACAACTACTGACGGCCCGCAGCCGGCCTGCAGCTGTTCCGCAGCCGCACTCTGTGTGGCCCAGCCTTTATACATACAAAGGATAATGAAGTCCTTTCAAAGTGTCAAATACTACAAAAATATCAATGAGTCTTAAGAAAAAATACACAATTGAAAACTAAAATGCGAAGTCAGAGGCACCCATAATGATATCTTAAACTCTCAACGCTTAAAGAAAAAGTGCTTGGAACTGATGACAGAGCATTTAAATTAATATACTTAAATTCTATTGTTCATAAACAAAACTTGAAAAGCTGCAAAGTTGCGAAATGCAATGAACGAATGTCATTGGAGCATGACGAATTCAGTAGTAAATCTAAGAGGGAGGAAGCAAGATTGATGGTAACAATATGACTTGCAGTTTTAAGAATATTTTGGAACAATCAAATGCGGTAGGCTCGAATGTGTAACGGTAGATTAGTTGAACCCTTTATCAATGTTTAATGCCAACTAGTTTGTTGTCAACTAGCCAATTATATTTCTTGAAAATGTATTGCATAATCTAATTTACATAGATATAATTATGCAGATTTGTGAATTGTTGAATTGTGATATACAGGGTTCTTCTTAATATGCTGACACTTTTTTAAGGGGATAATCAGACTATCAAACTGAACAACTTTCTTTAAGAGACCAACATAGAAATCGAAAAAAAAAAATCTGGTGTCCCATACATTTGGCTTGAGTAGCTTTGCAGTTTTGTATGGACGAGCTGATATTTTTTTCGCGATTTCGATATTGGTGTCATAGCATGACGACCCGGTTGGAGTAATGGTTACCACGCCGGACTGCCAAACCATAGCCCTGGGATCAAATCCCGGTTCGGTCATGGATGTTTGTGCCGCTGTTGTATGGTTTCAATAATAAACAGCCTATAGTGCTTGCTTGGGATCATTACAATGTATGTGCCTGTGAGCGTTATTTATAGAGAAAGTTGTACAGTTTGACGGTCTGATCATCCCCTTAAAGAAGAGTCAGAATATTAAGAAGGACCCTGTATTACTAAATATTAATATAGATTCTAACGAACTATTATTCATGAATACACAAAAAACCTTCTTGCATTGTCATCACTTCATCACAATTAAATTCGTCTATTTCCCGTTAGTTGCAAAAATTTTATCCCTTACATTTAAAATCAATATAACCTAAAAACAAAACTGTTCCTCCATAGGTCTGTTCTGTGATAGCCTTGATTAAATGACCTTATTTTTGCGTCAATAAATACCTATTAATTTTGTTACTCTTCATACCTATTCTAAGAAAGCCGCGTCAAACCAGATCAACGTTATAGAAAAATGTAGCCTTTTCCCAATAAGAGGAGTCAACATTATGACAATGTTATGTTTGACAAACCCAATTAATATGTAGCTAAGGTTGCCAGGTCTTAGAACTGAATAGCCGGACAGTCCAGCCAGTTTAGCCGGACATTTGAGTAAAAAGGCCGGACAACGTTAATTGTTGACGATTTTTTGTCTTACTATTAATACGACAACAAAATTTTTATGCAAAACCAGGCTTTTTTGATCGTTTACCATAATTAAACAAAACTGAACCTACTTACCTAAATAATTGAAACAAACAGATACCTGCTTCAAAAGCTCAGTTTCCTTCAAAATAGAGTAGACTGGTGAAATGTAAAAGCCTAACAGTCGGACAGGCCAGACACCGTCTAATTTGAAGCTAAAATATTTTTCTAATCTATCAATACTTAATCCTATACTAGATTGAAACTATACTACGGCTGTGCTAAATAATCCACATAGTAACAGATATAGTTATCAGAAACAATGGTTATCAATCAACATTTCGTCATGGCCGGGCCGGGCCTCGCCTACGCTGGGTAATCTCGACCATTTACCCCATTTCTTAATCCTACATTATCTACCAACGTAGTAAGACCTATTGTTTGATTTGACTGATACCAAAATAGAGGTCTTCTTTATTTGACGTGACGACCAATGAGAAAAGAGACCTGATTGTTTGGAGTGGCTTTGGAAATAGAGGTCTTGGAAACGATGGCTAAGAATAGCCCTATCCCTGATAACGACTTCGAATTAATTTTAAGTATCCGAGTCTGTCCTCAATAACTATTGTAAATTTGTAAATAGGGCTTTTTTATATTGCACAGCTGTGAACGTATTTAACTGGTTTAGATTTTATCTAATTAATCGTGTTGCTATGGAAATGTTATTGGATTTTTGTCTTAAACTATTCTGGGAGCTGGGATTTGGGAATTCACAAGAAGCTACAGCCGAACGAACGTTATTTGATTGAATTTGTGCTGGTTCGTGGCCGCCATTCTAAAACTCGAACTAACTATTCAGTTTTTCAGCAGATATGGCACTTCAGCTTGCTAATTATGTGGCAATACGCATGACCGAAATTTATAAAATTGTAGAATTAAAAACACAATTTCTTCAGTGAAAAGCGTCGAAGAGAATTTTTGAGTAATTTTTACAATCACTTTGGACCTAAATATTTGTATGGTCTCATGCGCAATACGAAGAATGTTGAATTGCCGCTGCGGTATCATACTTCGTACGATTTTAAGAGTACAATAATTTGGAAAACAATGCAGTAAAAATTTACAATTTGGGTCGGGTGTGAACTTTCGGAAGTCTTTTTTTGGAAAACGCAGCATATAAGGATACGCATAGAAGCAGGTATGTTCCTATACCTACACCACAGAGTACTATAATTACTTTTCACTAACATGCAGTAAGCAGATCGTCTGTCCACCCTATAAAAGTAGGGTATCTTTTGAACTGGACTAGCTAGACGGTTTAAATTTTTACAGAACACCTATGCGATATTAAGACGAAGAAGTAAAAAATTAAGTGGGTCTCAATACAAGAAACTCGTTTTTTTTAACTCTTTCTGTTCTTTCACTATCGTTAAAACATTAAAGAGTCAAGCTTGGTGTAATTATAGTGCAAACTCTACAGTATAATAACAAGTAATAACCGGCCAAGCGTGAGTCGGTCTCGCGCTATGGGTCCCGAAGAAAACACAATTTATTTCGGTACCTATGTGGTGGTACGAAACCGTCGGTGCGCGATTAGTCCGTTTCACACTTGGCCGGTTTTATGAAGCGGTCTAAAGACGACGTCAATGCGACAGGTAGGTATAACCAGTCAATAAAATTAATTGAATAGAAACAGTGACCTATTGACACATTTTACAAAGCATATAATAATTTATGTAGTTACGAGAACAATACATTGTGTACGGGAGCAACTGTGTAAAGTATAACATATTCATAATGTGACGCAATTCATTAGTGTTTACCTACTTGTTTCTCGTTCTGTTTAGAATTATTATAATTTTATATTAAACTAGCGTTAACCCAGATTTTAAGTCAGATCATAAGCTATCAAACAAAAAAAGTTTCATCAAAATCGGTTCAGTAGTTTTTGCGTGATGCTCGTTCAAACAAACAAACACACAGACAGACAAAACGCCCGACCGCAGTCTTTAAATACTCATTCATAACTTTTGATTGTATGAAGCGATTGCGATGTAATAAAGCCTGTATGTTAATCTAAATTAAGCCCTATCGTGAAAACTTCATTCAATTGGGTTCAGTTGTCTTTAAGTGATGCGTGAACAAACAAACTGACAAACAGAAAAAAATTCTAAAAATAGTCTTAATGCATTCCATTACGTATTCGTAAGTAGTAATAGTAATAGTAATTATACAGGGTGAAATTGATATCATTAGCATCCTTTTAAACTAAGAGTCTACCCATCAAACTGAACTACTTTTACTATGGGAGCAAACCGATCGGAGCAAATAAAAAATCAGCTGTTCCATACTAAACTGCAATCTCGAAGCGCGAGCTCGCGACTCAAATGTATGCGACAGCAGATTTTTTTTTTGCTCCGATCGGTTTGCTCCCATAGTAAAAGTTGTTCAGTTCGATGGGTAGACTCTTAGTTTAAAAGGATGCTAATTATATCAATTTCACCCTGTATAAAGGGTGGTTTAGATTAGATAATTAAGACCACAAAACTGAACAACTTTGACTACGGATACATTATCGATAAAAAATAATAAAAAATCCCATACCTACATTTGAGTCGAGTCGACGTAGGTAATTTTATTTCCATATTGGCTCTATAGTAAAAGTTTTCAGTTCGATGGTCCTAACCACCTCATAAAATTTTGCTAGAGCCTTGTGTTACATTCTGTATAAGTCCCACTGCAGGGCACAGGCACCCACACCACTTAACAAGGGGCAGGCCTGAGGCCGTACAGAGGCGGTTTTGCGGGAAAGCGGGCCGGAGGCGGACCTGCGGGAAGCGAATATCTCCGGATCCGCTCGGTTTTCTGTGATTTGTTGTGTATGGTGTGGTGGTAATGTTCGAGTTTGTATCTACCACACAGAAATACGCGCAGGTCCGGAGATATTAGCTTCCCGCAAGTCGACCTCCGGTCCGCTTTCCCGAAAAACCGCCTCTGTGTGGCCTGTAGGCCTCGCATGCCACCCTCGAGAAAACGACAAAAATCGAGATGTGCCTCCATCTTTATTATTTTACGTATGCCAGATAGAGCGCGCATAACGTTTTACTCGTTTAAGCGCTTTGTCGTGGGTGGCATGCTAGCAGTGCTGGCCTTTAAGGAGGGTCCACCATCGCCCAATGCGGATTGGTAGACTTCACATACGCATCAGAATTTCTTCTTCAAAACCCTGCATAAGAAACGTTATCCCTTAGTCACCTCAGTCACCCACGGAAAGACAGGTGGTGACGCAAGAACCATACGATGATAATATCATAACGTAGAATGACTAAACAGATATACTGTGGCTTAACATTCAAGGCAATACGGATTTACTTTGTTACTATACTATAGACTTACGATATGATAACTGTAGATATAGTTAATTCTATTACGATAAATTCATTACATAATAAATGGGTTTGTCACTTATCACTTTAATACAGGGTGTAAAATTAAATGTGTTACATTCAATGATCATAAAAACTAAAGGGAGATATGAAAAGGGGGCGGGGCCAGTGTCGCAGCAATATGCGCAAAAACGGAACACATTGCTCGCGACAGTAATGATTCAATATATTATGAGGCCGAAAGCCAGTCGAGATATTATGTGTAAATAGTTTAGAATGCTTGCGTAGTACTAAAGATTATTCGAACGTTGAGTTCTGATACCGCAATGGATAATGAGCTCATTCAAGCTTACAAAATAGTTTCTATCGCGTGGTACTGGTGGTGATGCGACACTAGGTTTCGTACTCAGCGCGTTGGTTGGCATCTCTCTAGATCTCTATGGTTACATTCAAAACAGGGTGCTTCAGACCATCAAATTGAACAACTTTCACTAGGGAGCCAACATTTAAATCGCGAAAAAAACAGCTGTCCCATACATTCATAGTAAATGGCAATAGTTACTGTACAAAAATGTATGAAACAGTTCATTTTTTACGCGATTTAAAAGTTGGCTCCCTAGTGAAAGTTGTTCAATTTGATGGTTTACACCCTGTATACACATACATCTTATAATCATCAGCTTAAAAATGTCCCTGGTGGAATGTCGGATCCTTAATTCCTTAGTCACCTTGTACGAAATCTAGGAGTCGATATAAATTATCACATGAGTAAATACGCCACAGATACAAAGCTTCCAAATTAAGGGGTGATTGTAGCCATGATACTAAACAACTTTCCCTAAGAAACCTACAGGAAATTCTAAAAAAAAATGTAGGCCTTCTCATAATAAATGCAATCAGCTGATCGAAATTTTGTATAAAAGGTTTATTTTTATTTACAAATTTCCTATAGTATTCTTTGGGAAAGTTGTTCAGTATCATGGGTACAATCAAACCTTAAAGTAATGCAACTGTTTACCCTAACACCCTGTATTGTAATATCGTCCATAAAAACATTAGATAAGAAATCCAGGGATAAAATTTGAAATCGTCGACGAATAAAGGCTGGGCCACACAGAGTGCAGCTGCGGGCCGGTTGCGGAACGGCTGCAGGCCGGCAGTAGTTGTAAACTGTGAAATTATATGCGAGGTGTCACACTAGATGCAGTCCGGTGCGGCTGCGGAACAGCTGCGGAACGGTAGCCGCAGTGTGACACCTCGCGTATAATTCCATAGTTTAGTTTATTGACTTAATTTAAACTTTTAATTGTATTCAATTTTATTTAAACTTGTGTATACACTTGAAAAAGTAAAGTTTAGTGAACTAATAAAATTAGCAGTAAGACCGGCTACAATTACTGACCTAAACTTATGCACAATAAATATTATTTCATTTCATTTCATTTCATTACGACTACTGCCGGCCCGCAGCCGTTCCACAACCGGCCCGCAACTGCACTATACAAAGGAAAAGTATCATTAACCTATGATACTTTTACTTACACCCTGTATAATAAAACTAACGCTTCCGTGTGGCCCCATTTATCATTATTTATCTAATAAAACGATAAAAAATTACCTTGTTACGAAGGACAAGCAGCAATCTATGGTAGAATTCAGTGATTACAAGAATTTGATACTAGACAGATTTACACAAACATAGAAAGATTATTAGAGATCCGCGGGACAACCAGATAAAACTAAATTTTGAAACGAGACACACTTGGGTCATACGGAAATATTAGAGTAACTAATAGATAAAATTCTTTATCAACTAAAGGCTGGGCCACACAGTGCGGCTGCGGACCGGCTGCGGGACGGTATTCGGCAGTATTTGTAAAGTATAGAATTATGTGCGAGGTGTCACACTACATGCAGTCCAGCGCGGCTGCGGAACGGCTGCAGAACGGTAGCCGCAGTGTGACACCTCGCATATAATTGAGCGCGAGCGTTATTTATTTATTTACTTAATTCCATAGTTTAAAACTACTGCCGGCTCACAGCCGGTCCGCAAACGGCCCGCAGCCGCACTCTGTGGGGCCCAGGCTTAAATGTATTTATTGGTTTTCAAAACTAGAGCCCTGGGTTAACCTTAAAATAAAAATACAGAAAATAGTATCAGTCGTGCACATGAAACTGAAAATTTCTTTCAAATCGCGCATGATGGGAGTCAACTTTGGAGGAGATCTATCTTATCATAATTAAATTAAAATAGGACCAACTCGGCGGTAACTCAACCAGAACAAAAAGAAGAATCATCTAAATCGGTCAAGAAGTGTCGAGGTATTCCTGTATCATAACCCTGCATTAAAAACAGGCCAATGAATGAATGAATGAATTAAATATACTTTATTTAAACCAAACACATAAACACAGTACAGTACGATTTGAACTAATATCGAAATCGCGAGAAAAAAATCTGCTGTTCCATACATTTAGGTCGAGTAGGTTTGTATGGAGTTATGGAACAGCAGATTTTTTTCGCGATTTCGATATTGGTCCCATAGAGAAAGTTGTTCAGTTTGATGGTCTGATCATCCCCTTTAAATAGTTTCAGCTAATTTTTTTAGACTTTATACAGCGTCCTTCTTAATATGCTGACATTTTTGTAAGGGTATGATCAGACCATCAAACTGAACAACTTTCTCTATGGGAGCAAAATCGAAATCGCGAAAAAAAAAATCAGCAGCCTCATAAATTTGGCTCGAGTAGATTTGCAGTTTGGTATGAAAGAGATGATTTTTTTTCGCGATTTCGATTTTGGTGCCATAAAGAAAGTTGTTCAGTTTGACAGTCTGATCATACCCTTACAAAAATGTCAGCATATTAAGAGGGACCCTATATACAACATCAGATTTTCAGCAGCTTATTACACGTACATTACTACGTTACGTACCTATGGACTTAACAGATAACACTCGTTCTAATCTATCCGATCGGCGTTAGGTTGCATTTGATGTTGATATTAATAAAAATATTTATAGATAAATACAAGGTTTTGATAGTGAGATAATTGGTGCTCATAAAGATTTGAATTGTAATATTTATTGAATTTGCTACTAGTAAGTAATTTGACCGGGAAGATCGTAAAAGGATTAAACAGAAGCTACATATATAATAAATGTAAGTAGATTGCACCAGTGTGTGGAAACAGCGGTGATAGCCCATACAGAACAGAGCTAGCAACTCAATTACGAGGCGGCGGTTCGATTCCTGGCCCGTGCCACTAAGTTCTACACGGAATTTATGAAAGGTTGTATTTATCATTATCTCAAGCTTGGCGGTGAAGGAAAACATCGTGAGAAAACCTGGATTGAAAATGAAAATAAAATATATGTTTAAAAATATGGGTGAGCTTGGGTTGAACACGAGCGGCGATTGTCGCAGTGTTACATAACGAACCTTGCTTGCATTAGCCCAGTCAACAATAATAAGGGTGTGAAAGCACTTTAGATGAAACAGAAAAGGAGCAATTGAATGCGAGCTACGCCAGGCAAGTATCTGCGAAGTTTCCACACTCTTGTGTGCTTTGTAATGGATGACAATTATGCTATCTCCAGGGTGCAAAATTAAATGGGACCCTTACTTAAAGGGGTGCTTCGGACCATCAAATTGAACAACTTTTACTATCATATCCACTGTTCCATACAAAACTGCAAACATAACTAGACTGAAATGTATAGGACAGTAGATTTTCTTTCGCGAATTCGTTATTGGTCCCATAGAGAGAGTTGTTCAGTTTCAAAATACTTTAATATAATAATCAATAAATAACTAACTAACCATTGCTGCAAGCGGTTAAAAAGGCAGCGCTGTCATAGACACAGTACCTGAAAATAACGAGAAGAATCATATTAATTTATATAACGAGTGCAACGGGAATAATTAAAAGAGGTTTCCCTAGACCTGTAGGGCTAGCATGCCACCCCCGAGAAAACGATAAAAATCGAGATGTGCCTCCATCTTTACTATTTTACGTATGCCAGAAAGAGCGCGCATGAGGTTTTTCTCGCGTCGTGGGTGGCAAGCTAGCCCTGCAGTAGGCCTCGCATGCCACCCCCGAGAAAACGATAAAAATCGAGATGTGCCTCCATCCTTATTATTTTACGTATAATATGCCAGAAAGGGCGCGCATGACGTGGGTGGCATGCTAGCTGTGCAGCACGTATACCGACCTGCTCCTGCGCTGCCCTCATCCAACGGGTCCCGCCGCCTTTACCAGGTCGTCGGTCCACATAGTGGGGGGCCTACCCACGCTGCGCTTTCCGGTATAATACGCAGTCACGACTGGTAATATAGGATCCTTCTTAATATGCTGACGGGTTTTTAAGAGGATGATCAGACCACCACAGACACACACTGAACAACCTTTCTGTAACGTCGAAATCGCGAAAAAAACTCAACTATTCCACACAACATTACCATCCTAATTGACGATCTTGATGTTGACCTAAAGTTGATCAGTGTGAATGAATGAATGAAATATACTTTATTTACATCAAATACAAAATACATATTACTTTGGTTGATCGAATCAAGAACAGTGTGATAATCATAAGGGATTGGTGTAAGTTGAGGGATGATATTGTAACAAGGATTGAGAGGGGTAAGCTTAGATGGTTCGGTCACGTAGAGAGAATGAATGAAATTTATCACCAAGGTGAGCGGAAGTGATGGGGGAGGCGTCCGAGGAAAACATACCATGATCAAATCAATTATCTTTTCCGAAAAGGACAAGTGCGTAGCACCCTCAATCGACGCAAGTGCATGCAAAGATGTACGAATGTAAATGAGACTAAAGAGGTGTGTCAGAGTAGTAGCGTGTGGCGGTCCGTGGTCTCTACCTACCCCCATGGGACAGTGGCGTGAGCTTATGTATGTATGTACAAAATACATTACACAACAGGAAACAAAGCTTATTATTATGGTACAAAAAAGGCGGTCTTATCGCTAAAAAGAGATTTTATGTGATGTGATGTGTGATGCGATGTGATGGTCTGATCATACTTTTAAAAAACTGTCAGCATATTAAGTTAGACCTTGTATTAATATAATGTCTCTCACTACCCTCTTGGGGAATATAGTCGTGTGATTGTACATCCTTTCTATGTATACTAATACAAACCCCTTTGCAAACAAATGAGACAAAAATGTTAAATTTGTATTCCGAAAATCTTTTGTTACACTTTTGTTCAATAAAAATATTTGTATTGTATTATATATTAGTACAGGTAGGTATATTGTTCTAATTTGAGAAATATTTCCCGTGTCAAGCGGGGTAACAAAACGGTCCTAAACAAACAGACAAGTAAACAACTCCGCTACCCCCGGCTCCGGCCGGACAATTTGATAAAATAATATTACTCCGATTCATTTTATACATACTACCTTTGTACCTATGCTATACCTATGAAGGGTGTAAGGGGTGGTTACTAAACAACTTTCAGATTTAATTCACGAAAAAAATATTAGTTATTCCGTACATTTGGGTCGAGTTTTTTATGGAACAACACAAACTGTTTAGGAACGCATAAGGGACGAACATTCATTTATGTTTATATAATATATAAGGTCTAACAAGATCAGCTGAAACTATTTTAAGGGGATTATCAGACCATCAAACTGAACAACTTTCTCTATGGGACCAATATTGAAATCACGAAAAAAAAATCTGCTGTCCCATACATTTAGGTCGAATAGGTTTGTATGGAACAGCTGATTTTTTTTTCGCGATTTCGATATTGGTCCCATAGAGAAAGTTGTTCAGTTTCATGGTCTGATCATCCCCTTAAAATAGTTTCACCTAATTTTGTTAGACCTTGTATATACAGGGTGAAATTGATATCATTAGCATCCTTTTAAACTGAGTGTCTACCCATCAAACTGAACAACTTTTACTATGGGAGCAAAGCGATCGGAGCAACAAAAAAGTCAGCTGTTCCATACTTAACTGCAATGCCTACTCGATTCAAATGTATGCAACGTCAGATTTTTTTTTGCTCCGATCGGTTTGCTCCCATAGTAAAAGTTGTTCAGTTTGATGGGTAGACAGTTAGTTTAAAAGGATTCTAATGATATCAATTTCACCATATATACAAGGTGTTACAAAAATACAAATAAACATTTAAGGCCACACCCTTAAGACCATTAAACTGAACAGCTTTCACTATGGGACCAACATCGAAATCGCGAAAAAAAAATCTGATGTTTCATACTAAAGTACAAATCTACTCGACCTAAATGTATGGGATAGCTGATTTATTTTTTTGCTATTTTGATGTTGGTCCCATAGTGTAAGTTGTTCATTTTGATGGTCTAAACAATTCCGTAAAAAATTGTAAATGTTTATTTTTACTTTTGTAACATCCTGTATAAAAGAAAGAAGATAGAAGAAGAAGATGATAATATAAACGCGTCATCCATCTTCTACATACAGGTTGTAAAAAAACCTGTTGCAGCCTTAAAACCTTATAGGGTTGCTTTGCTTCAGACCATCAAACTGAACAACTTTCACTATGGAGCCAACATTGAGATCGCGAAAAAAAAAAACTGTTTCTGTTCCATACAAAACATAACTCGACCGAAATGTATGGGACAGCTGATTTTTTTCGCGATTTCGATATTGGTCCCATAGAGAAAGTTGTTCAATTTGATGGTCTAAAGCAACCCTTTAAGGCTCCAACAGGGTTTTTTTACACCCTGTATATCTATCTAACATTCGTTAACCTTTAATTGAAAATCCTACTACCTGGCAGGTTTTAAGGAACATGTGCTTTCTGGCTAGAGGCAACATGTAACGTGATGTTCGATTAAAATCCAAATGAACATTGCGTTTTGAATGAAGTCACGGACAAAAGCCTCAAGGCAAAAGCTCGTAAAAATTATTTACCTTTACCCAGCATTTAGGTATGTATAAATAACCTAAAGTGCATTCATCAATAGTAATTTAGCCGACGACGCGGACGTAACCGCACGCTCCCGCCCGCACACCACGTCACCCACCTCATCTCAGATTTAAAACAAAAAAATCAATAAACCTACCCAGACCATTCACAAACTACCTACACATAATATACTGTGCAATACACTTACTCGCGTCATTCACAAACACATGCATCAAAATACTACCGTAGTACGAGAATACTATAAACGGCAGTGCACTTTGCGAACTAACTTTGAACCTTAACTCTCACACTATTATAAACCTTAACAAGATTTCACTACAGCTGAAAATTGCATGTAAACTAAAGCCTTGACAACTGCCAAGGGAAATGAGACTATAGCCGTATGATGTTACAGTTCATTGTAGACTGTAGAGTTGCTTATGTACAGTAGTAGGTATGTGTGTATAAGAGAGACGTCTACGAAGTCAGACGTGTCTATTTATAGAGATAAACGTGTCGTGTCGATTAAGTTTAGCTGCAACTAATGCAGCGGATAGGTTTGTGTCGATACTAGTTGGGACTATTGTTTTGTTTGCCGTGTCGGTTTAACATGGAAACAAGTTTTGTGAAGATAATACACAACTAGAGGAGGAAAATTATGATAATTAAATACAGGGTGTTAGGGTTATACCCAGGTTACTAAACTACTTTACCTACGAAATCATACAAACACGTTCGGAGAGTCCGAAACTTTTTTAGCGAATTTCCCATAGGTTTCTTAGGGAAAGTTGTTCAGTATCATGGGTACAATATCCCCTTTAAGTAGGACAACTGTTTACCCTGACACCCCGTATAATAGAATACCAACGTATCTCTATGGAAAACACGGAAGAAAAAGAACATTTGAAGAGGTAAAAGAAGATGTACAACGTAATTGAATACTACATCGACAGCTTATTTACAAAAGCAGTCTGTTACGTAGGCTATTTTGAAGTTCATGAGTATGTATGCCTACACATAATTGCACTCTCTCGTCCATGTACACTCCTGAATCTATTGGAATTAGATACCGCTACGAGAGAAGTCCATGATAAAAAAAATGCACCATACACATTTTTTTCAATATTTTCTATCACATTTTATCGCTTTTTGACGTCATTTTTCTCTACCACTACGTCGGAAGATATCCGCTGCAGAGAAGATGGGGCCAGAAACTATCATGCACGTATAAATAACTAAAGATACAATTCAAGTAGCAGAATAGCTTTTGAAATAGATTGTACTATTTACTTTTAAAATGCTTTTGTATAAGTAAACCAAATAAATGGTAGGTGTACAGTAAAGGATATAATTCCCACACATTAAACCACCCAGTCAGGTGGTCGCATAATAAACAAAACACTATTTTTATCGCACGTCAACATTGTAACGGGAACTAGGGATGTAGTGCCTACTCGTAAAGGAAATCCGTTAACCGAAACTAACGGATGTCCAAAAAAAACGACAGGTTTTTAAATTTCATCACGGAACGTAGCTGAAACTCTGAATATAAGAACACTTTTTAGAGAATAATCATAAGCCTATATGAGTCCCACTGCAGGGCACAGGTCTACCCTTAGGGCAGCCGTTAGTCCACCACGCGTGCCCAATGCAATTCTAGAGAATGAGTAAGTAAAATATTTAGTTAAACAAACTACGCAAATAAAAAATAGAATTGACCGAACTATACTTTGTTGGCGTGGCTTGTAAAAAAAAATATTTATGTCAAAAATAAAAACTCAATTTGAATTTGGAGGAGTTTCAATTTAAAATTCATTTCATATTGTCTCGCATCTATAACTAGCTTACAACAGGTCTAAGTATTAAAGGTCCAAAAATACAAAAGCAAAACGGTACGATATTCATGTTGTAATACTTTACACACTCAATTTTCAAATCAACAGTCCCTGGGGTTCACCTTCAGATTCGGTCATCCATAAGATGACTGTTTTATAGTAGTTGGGCTTCGATAATAAGGCCTCGTCGACGTTGCCTCAACCTGCGGTTTGCATAATTTTTGTGTGCATAAACATTATCAATATAATTTATTGACTTGGACTTATTTTATTTTATTTACAAATTTTATGCAATTGGGGGCACAGGAATCCTGGCCTAACGCAGTGCGATTGCGGCGAACCTATTCAGTCGATGGCACACCTGCTAGAATGTTCGTCGTGCCCGAACACCTGCACTAGATAAGACCTCAATAAAGCTACACTGGACGCTGTCAAGCTCGCCGAATATCTGGCCCATAAAATATAGAAACAATTGACACGAAAAGAAGATATTCGTATACGTATCCGAAAAGCTAATAACATCCCCACGCAGCTGGGAGCTGTCATCGTCCTAGATTCGTGGAAACATTGCGACATGCGCGGGCGCCGGTCTGTGATAAGATGACAGTGATAGCACTATCATTAGCCAGATTATATGGTGAGGCGATTACGTCACAAATCAGAGGTGGCATGTGGAGTTCTTCAAGTAATTTTAGTAATAATAGCTATGCAGTTTCTGTTGCTGTCTTTTTAGGGATCCGTAGTCAAGACAGAAACCCTTATACTTTCGTCCATTCTCTCTGTCTGTATGCGGGCCTCAATTACTCCCTCATTTTTACCTATTTCATAAAAATATTTCATGAAGACAGAATAGATAATAGTAACCCAAAATAGCGAAAATGGGGTTGGAATATATTTGTTTTTCATTCTAGTCTAGGAAGTGAAGTGTCGTTGGATAGCTCTTGTAACGTGGAACAAAACACCCATACAAACCAAGGCGTTACAATGCTTGTATCTCGGGATATATGCGCTTAAAGTCAAAAACAACGTAGCGTAAGTTTTAGATCAATATTTTAACATATTATATCATAACACAAAAGAATAATCTATAATTTACTAAAGACTTGGTAAATATTATCAAGGCAACCTTGACCTCTTTACTGTTTACCATCAGTACCCATACAGTACATAACAAAAGTCGCCCATCAACATAGCAAAGTAACCACAACAAATTCAACTAATTAACAACAATAAATACCATCAAGTAAAGTGCTTGCAAACAATAAAATCAGATAAAGGGGAAACACCGAGTTACATCACAACTTTAAACACTAGTTTTATTACCTGAATGACAAGTACACAATACATAATACTATGCGCCAGCTGGTGACGTGTTTAGTGTGGAATAACTTCTCTGAATAAAACGGTGACTAATGATTAAGGATTGCATTTAGCTCGGATTTGCATTTAAATGTTATAATGTCGCCGTGCTGTTTCCAGCGAGAGGCCTACTGGCCCTAAACTGGGTTTTTCTCGAAATTTGAATGGATATGTTGACGTATGAATGGACACATTTGCAAAACATTGAAAACCGAAAGTCAAGAGTAGACCCCATGCATCCAGAAGGCCGACTATATTTTCCCTTTGGGCATCCACGACACTCTAACCAACCTTAGGGATAGCGAAAAAAAATGCTGTTTCATACATTTGAGTCGGGGAGGTACTGCAATTTTGTGTAGAACCGCAGATTTTTTCGCGACTTTCACTATGGATTGAAGTTCTGCTTTTTCCGGTACGCGGTCGCCACTCTAGAACTCTTCGGCCTCATCGGCCATCGGTTCTGAGGATCTCTTCATTTCTGATTCGATCTCGCAGGGAAACATATAACATATACTTATATTATATTTAAATAGACCTATCAACACAACAATGTTGACAATCAAGACAAGCAATCAGTAACATTGCACCATATTACTGCAATATAGTTAACAACAAGGAAGTATTAAAAACGGTGCTGCGCGCCAAGTCTAACCGACTTCGCGATATTTAATTTAAATATAAACACATACTCATACGAGTAGCTTACATACAATGTTCCAATTAGTATGTTGATTGTTCGACTAAGAGGAGCGGAAAGATTCTTAGATCCTTAATTGTACACAATAACATGAGGATTGTAATAATAATGGATTCACTAGGAATCCATCAGATCATAGATTAATATGTATATTGGATATAGATAGGTAACTCGTCTTGAATTTTAGGACGTCCTAATTGCGTTGCCGCTTATTAGCACTAGGGGGCACCACATCTATCTATCTATCTATACTATTATAAAGCTGTAACAGAAGTGTGTCTGTACATTGAAGATATTAACAAAAAAAAGTTACGATATGGTTTTTAGGTGTCCCTGATTACATTTCACCAATTTTTGGATATTTGGTCTGTCTGTTTGTTTGTGTGTTTGTTTGGGTGTTTGTTTGTTTGTTTGAACGAGTATCACGCAAAAACTACTGAACCGATTTTGATGAAACTTTTTTTGTTTGATAGCTTATGATCTGACTTAAAATCTGGTATATAATTTGTGCGGACGAAGTCGCGGGTTAACGCTCGTACTATTATAAAACTGAAACAGGAAGTTTGTCTGTACATTGAAGATATTAACAAAAAAAAAGTTACGATATGGTTTTCAGGTGTCCCTGATTCCATTTCACCAATTTTTGGATTTTTTGTCTGTCTGTTTGTTTGTGTGTTTGTTTGGGTGTTTGTTTGTTTGTTTGTTTGAATGAGTATCACGCAAAAACTACTGAACCGATTTTGATGAAATTTTAGCATGCATCAGATTTCGACCATGACGACTGCAAATCTCTATAGAAAAGCAGTCAGGTACGCAGGTTATTTTGAAGTGCATAAGTGTACGGTACGCGCTAAACACAGATGCACTCTCTAGTCCTTACCCTCCTATGTCTGATAGAACGGGAGACCGATACGATCAGAGGTGGAATCAGTTGCAGTGGTTATAACCGACAGCCATCATCTCAGCCGATGGACGTCCACTGCTGGACATAAGCCTCCCCTAAGGATCGCCATAACGGTCCTGTGCTGCCCTCATCCAACGGGTTCCCGCCGCCTTCACCAGGTCGTCGGTCCACCGTGTGGGGGACCTACACACGCTGCGCTTTCCGGTACGCGGTCGCCACTCGAGAACTTTTCGTCCCCATCGGCCATCGGTTCTGCGAGCAATGTGCCCCGCCCACTGCCACTTTAGCTTAGCAAATCATACACACATAAAACAACATAATAATTATTAAAGGCTAAGAGTAGCACCATCCCATTTCCTCCCGTGGGTGTCGTAAAAGGCGACTAAGGGATCTACTGAAGGATGGGCAGCAGCATCCTCTGAGTACACACGTTGATTCGATCCAACGATCGCGATCGCCAACCCGCCTGCCAAGCGTGGCGATTATGGCAAATCCCCGCATTTTGGGCTTATGTCCAGCAGTGGAAGTTTAATGGCTGATATGATGATTACAATAAGTCTTGATGTACAAAGGCGAACTTAATTCTAAAAGATCCGTGAATTATGCAAAAGACGCCACGTGTAAAAAAGAACTGTGGCGAAGTATCTGACCACCCCGAAAGGATTTAGAGTCATCAGTTTATGAACATTTAAGACAATATGCCATCTAGTGCGTTTCATACAAACGAAGATTCATTATATTTTGGATATTTAAGGTGGTTGCAGAGGGGTCAATTTTATTCAAAACTTTGACGCACAATACGCGTAGACAGTATTAATATAAGTAACTTTGTGTATATAGAAAAATTGTTTAGAAAATATAGATGCCGCGTAACAAATAACATTTGCAATTTATTAAACAATTAGGTACGAAGATATAAAACCTTTCGAAATTTTTCATATAAAATTTTAAAATCTTTATATCTTCGTAATTATTTAATAAATTGCAAATGTTATTTGTGACGCGGCAACAACAATTTTTCCATACATAAAATATTCCTTTTATTAATTCCGTCTAATGATGACGACGCATGGCCAGAGCATGCCCAGGACAGAGATGGTTGTAGGATGAAAGGGGAGGCCTTTGCCCAGCAGTGGGATGAAGTGGGCAAGTAAAAAAAAAATCCGTCTACGCGTATTGTGCGTCAAACTTTTGTATGGACTGAAACCACCTTAACTAATAAAAATCATAGAAACTAGTCTCTGTGCCTGTGGTTTGAATTTGAAAATTTTGAATTTGAATTTGAATTTGAATCCATACAAATCTTAAATTCTTCTTCTTATCGTGTAGGCAAGCCCTGGTGTTGAGTTTTTCAGACCGCCTTACGGTCTCTGACGTGGTTTTTTATGTAAAGACTACTACCACCAGAGATAGTAGCCAGGACCAACGGCTTAACGTGCCATCCGAATACCATCCGATACCTACCTAATATCAAATTATACCTATTTGCTCAAACAAAGTTGTTATAGCTGATTAGTGATTATAGAGCTTGTTTTTCCCTTATCATTTAATAGTTTTTTCATGCAGTCGGGTTTTTGTTTTTCTTATTGCCATTTATTGTTCACTGTCATTATTACACCAATGTATGTGTGCCTTTTTTCTTTACGAACAATAATTACTTGTTTACTGTTGTTCCGAAAATATATTTTCTGATTAAAAGTCACAGTTCCAATCAGTGTGTCACCTGAGACGTATATAAGGTCTAACAAAATTAGGTGAAACTATTTTAAGGGTATGCTCAGACCATCAAACTGAACAACTTTCTCTATGAGACCAATATCGAAATCGCGAATAAAAATCTGCTGTTCCATACAAACCTGCTCGACCTAAATATATGGGACAGCAGATTTTTTTTCGCGATTTCGATATTGGTCCCATAGAGAAAGTTGTTCAGTTTGATGGTCTGATTATACCCTTAAAATAGTTTCAGCTAATTCAAATTCAAATTCAAAATTTTTTATTCAAAATAATATCACATAGATAGCTTTTTGACGTCATTTTTTGAATCTACCACCGCGTCGGAAGGTGTTCCGTTGAGAGAAGATGCGGCCAGAAACTCTACAACACACATCTTTTTAACAAAACAAAATATACAAAGTACAATTAAAATACAATATTGCATTACATAGAGTAATATTGTCAAGACCAGACATTTTGGTCATTCAAATAGTCATCGAGTTTATAGTACCCTTTTTTACAGAGGACTTGTTTAACATGGGACTTAAACTTTTTTTTTAAATTTTTTTTTTTTTTTTTTTTTTTTGCTAATTTTGTTAGACCTTATATAGGCTGTATAATGATGATGAAGTTACAGCAAAACTATTACGATTATTTAATAGCCCGCATGGAAAACTAAATAGACTACTTAGTTATTTCGATGCGAATGAAACCACAGCCAAGAGCTGGTTAGAAATTATCCATATTGTTTAGGTAGGTACGGGTAAATACGGCCAATGACGGATATACTGGTAATAAAGCATTACTTATTGTTATTACAATCACATCCATGAATGAATTAAAGAACCACGGAATGGGTGGAAGATTGCGTTTATAGCCGATTGACTTTGACTATTTATTATAAGGACTAGCCTTGCGGTAGCAATAAATCATGTACATTTACATTCAATTTTATACCTTGTCACTAAACGAGACAGCCTATAATTGTGAAACAATAGTTTCGAGCTTAGAACGTTTGGGGTTCACGCGAGACTATTTTTCATGATTTTTAACGTTCAAAATTAGAATTAAATCTAAAGTTATGAGAATAAAATACAAAGTTCCGTTTTTTATGTTACCTCGCCCCCCGCAAAAAGTGGCAGAAATGTTTGTTAGTAGAATTACACGCGTTACTAGTCCCTATATAAGTAGTCAAAGCCGATAGACCATTCACAATACAATGCAATTATAATATAAAAGCTAGGCCACACAGAGTGCAGCTGCAGAACGGGTGCAGACCGGCTACAGGCCGGCAGTAGTAAACTATGGAATTATATGCGAGGTGTCACACTGCGGCTACCGTTCCGCAGCTGTTCCGCAGCCGCGCCGGATTGTATTCAGTGTGACAACTCGCATATAATTCCATAGTTTACAACTACTGCCGGCCTGCAGCCGGTCTGCACTCGTTCTGCAGCTGCACTCTGTGTGGCCCAGCCTAATAAAGGTATTTCCCAGTTGCTTGCCTCTTGTCACACACATCTGGTTATCACAGAATGTCAGAAGTGCTATTCTAATAGCACTATTAAAATGAGGAAAATCACCTCAAAAACCTAGCACGAACCTCACATAAAAATAAACCTAGGTGCAAAGTAGCGAACACATTGCAGGCGCCGGCGCGTATGCATATTACAATGCAACTTTATAGATATGTAGCGAGTGCAATACATAGTTATAGGTAGGTACGTTTATTTATCACCGCAGACTTCGAGCGGATAGATGACGAAAACAGTGCATGCGTCAACAATTAGTTTTGAATGGAAATGTTTTGATTCATGTTTAGTAGCTACAAAAAACGTTTTCTTTTTTATTTATTCCTTATCTTGTGCTGTGAGATACCTTGCTTCATGCCAAATTTCATGATCCTGGGTCAACGGGAAGTACCCTATAGGTTTTAATTTGTTTACGGGTATCAAAATATGTGACATAAATGGTAGTATCTTTTGATTGTGTTGACCTAGATGTTTGAATGTTTTACACTCTTCAAGGGACCACTTTAGTACTTGATATTAATTTCGCTTTGATAGACCGTCCGTCTGTCTGTCCAGACCCTTTTTATCAGGAACGGGTACAGCTATCAAGTTGAAACCAGACATATTTTTCTAATATGATCCAGAAGATCAAACTGAGCAACTTCTATATCCGGAGCAACATTAAAATCGGGGAAAAACAGCAGATTTTTCCACGATTGCATTGTCCATTCAAATTGCGTAGATCATGTCGATATCTACGTGACCTGAATGAGAAGAGGAAGGTAACCTAGAAGCATATGGTTCTTCCCTGGTGTTACACGTAGTGGTTGGACTGTTTGTTTTGAAATCGATCAGCTATATGCATTGTGCAATATAATCATGTTTATTGGAAATAAGTAGCATTATCTGTAGAGATCTGTGATACTATCTGTTTATGATTCATTCAATGGACAGTCAAACAGCTGACTGCTGATTACCAGTTTAGAGATAGCATGCATGGTTCAAATTGGTGGCGATTCTTTAAAATAGTCAAGTGAAATGTACTCAAAATTGGCATGCGTGAAACGTCTGATGAGAGGAGAATGAGATGAATATTGAAGAAGCGAAAGGTCTATGATAGGCATCATAGTCAGAGACAACAGATGGGATCATCATCATCATATCAGCTATTAAACGTCCACTCCTGGACATAAGCCTCCCCCAGAATGGGGGGATTTGCCAAAATCGCCACGCTTGGCAGGCGGGTTGGCGATCGCAGTTGGATCGAATCAATGTGTGTACTCAGAGGATGCTGCTGCCCATCCTTCAGTAGATCCCTTAGTCGCCTTTTACGACACCCACGGGAGGAAATGGGATGGTGCTATTCTTAGTCGACACCACACGGACAACAGATGGGATACAAACGTATATTATGTTGTAATATACATAATATGTAATGTTTGATTGTCTGATCAATGATAAAAAAAATCGCCTTTTCGTTATGTACGATTCGCTTCTGTCTAGCACTGCATTTCTGCTAATGTCGAGCGGTTTTTGGGAGTATGGTAATCTCGGACTGTTTTATATAGTTATAGTACCTACCTACTCTCTGGTTTTATGAACAAAAATAAAAGAACTAATACAAGATGGCGGAATCCGAGACCGGCTATAATGCATACGATGTAGAACCATTCACAAACCTACTTGCCACGAGACTCCTACTACGATTTTAAGACCAACGTTATCTATTATCCACTTCTTCGTCTGTGAATCTGACAGATATTTAGCGAGCTCAACCCGTAGTTTATGCGTCTCCTCGTCACGCTGCGCGGGCGCATGATACCCGCCCATCTGTAGACTTACGTAATAGCGCCGTGGAATGTGATAATGTTGTGACGTTGACATGACGGGCACGACGGTACTTCGGCGAGGAGGATAATTTGCACCTGTTAAGAATACTCATTGTGAGTGAGTGAGTGTTTGTATGTTTACCGCACATTCCCCTCGTGAGGTCCATAGTGTCATACACAGAACATTATAATGTTCTGTGGTGTCATGCGCAGAGTTCGTGCAAATACAAACTGTCGATTTTTTGTAAATAATGTTCTAAGTAAGAAAGCGAGGGGCGCTTTGTCCAAATTAATTTCTTAAAGAAACGTTACCAAAATGCACGCTTTTTGAGTTAGTCATTTTGAACATAAAAAGCTGGTCTGTGATAAAAAGTGACAAGTTTGCGTTTAAAAATGTGCAATGGTAGGATGCATAATTATCGTAACAAATAATTTAATTTAAGTAAAACATACATAATATCATAGAATAATGATTTATTCTAATTCTTTGTTATAATGTGATCATTATTATGTACTTTTTAGTTTAATGATAAATGCGTGATTTTTAGGTTTTTATGAATGGTATTTAATTGCATGGTCTCATCAAATGATAAACGCTTCATTGTCGATAAATGTTTAACAAATGCCGCATTTGAAATGCGACACAGTACTCAAAATAGAGAAATGGTAAGTTATATTCAATACAAATTGATTCTTATTATATTACTATACATAATATACATCTAAACTATTATAAAACTGTAACAGGAAGTTTGTCTGTACATTGAAGAAATTAACAAAAAAAAGTTACAATATGATTTTTAGATATCCCTGATTCCATATCACCAATTTTTGGATTTTTAGTCTGTCTGTTTGTTTGTTTGAACGAGCATCACGCAAAAACTACTGTACCAATGTTGATGATTTTTTTTGTTTGATAGCTTATTATCTGACTTAAAATCTGGTATATAATTTGTGCGGACAAACTCGCGGGTTAACGCTCGTATAATTATATTATTATACACTACACCCAAAGAGTTACTGTGTTAAAAACTGTCAGCTTATTGTACAGTAGTCAATTATAGACGATAGTACAGTCACAGTATAAGAGTACAGTGTCACACACACACACACAGTATAAAGCGGGATTTACACGGGTCGATTTTCGCAGTGCGGCTAAGTGCGATTTGAAGTAAATTGCACTAACCAGTCAGTGTACTTCTAATCGCACTTAGCCCCGCACGGCAAAAATCGACCCGTGTAAATCCCTCCATCCCGTGTAAATTCACAATACTAGATAGAAAGCGTATCTAGTATTGCGAAACAATAGTGAAACTATATAGATTATCATCTATGGCTACTATTGGTAACAATGTTGATAGCTCTCGATATCTATAGTATTCCATCTCAATACTATCGATGTAATGGATAGAATCAATTGTTTTAAAGCAATACTATCGAAAATATTGATAGCACTATCGATATGGTTACTATTTTTCAACGTCAACTATCGATTGTCAACTGCTATTACCCAATATTCACTTACAGTCATCATCATCCTCATCTGCCTATAAACGTCCCACTCCAGGGCACAGGCGTACCCTCAGGGAGGGTGTATGGGCATTCCAATGCGGATTGGTAGACTTCACATACACTTAAGAATTTCTTCTTCAGTGTATGCAGGTTTCCTCGCGATGTTTTCCTTCACCGTTTGAGAGCAGTGAAAAACTCATTAGTAGATGGCATGTTGTCCGTGCGGATTCGAACCCGGACTCCTATAATTGGGTGTCCATACCTCTCCGCAACGCGCCACCGATGCTCTTTTCAATTACAGTAAATTCTATAAATAAAAATATATTCAAGAATAATAGCTGGGCCACACAGAGTGCAGCTGCGGGCCGGCTGCGGAACGGTAGCCGCAGTGTAACACCTCGCATATAATTCCATAGTTTACAACTACTGCCGGCCTGCAGCCGTTCCCCAGCCGGCCCGCAGCCGTTCCGCAGCCGGCCCGCAGCTGCACTCTATGTGGCCCAGGCTTAAAAGGTAGCAATATTATAAAAACAATCGAAATTAAACTCGTATAAAAGTCATAAAACTTTCAGAAACTTTTGAACATAACGTAAATATCCGCAAAAGCGTAAAAATTTTATTCGAAACTTATTTTATATCCCTACGTGTAATGTTCGTTCAATTTTGTAACTTTTTTTGGTATTTGTTCATTACTTTTCGGGTTAACAGCTCTATTCTGGTAGTATAATTTGGTTTTATCATGACATCAATTTTCGAAATCTTTTACGATGTAAGAGGTTTTTAATTTAGCATTAATATTTGGAATTTCATATTCTTATAAGTACCTAAATATTTTTAACAACCTACTTTTTGCTAAGAAGCGTCAAATTGTATCTACTTATACGGCTATCTTCCCGTCTAGCCAAGTGTCCTATCCATCTCCACTTCAACTTTGTGATCCGCTAAATACCCACGTCTTCGCCCTTGATTCTCCGTCGAATTTCGACGACTCGGTCCACTGGTGACATGCCTAACGCATAGCATGGTACGTTCCATGGCTCTCTATGCTACATTTATTTTGTGCATGTTTTGCCTTGTTAGCGTCCATGTTTCGGCACTGTAAGTGAGTATAGGCCGGATACATTTATTGTATACCCTGGTCTTAAAGCGTTCCGGAATTTAAAAACGTTAGTCAGCACGGCTAGCATGCCACCCACAACAAAGCGTTTAACCGAGAAAAACGTCGTGCGCGCTCTTTCTGGCACACGTAAAATAATAAGGATGGAGGCGCATCTCGAATTTTGTCGTTTTCTCGGGGGTGGCATGCGAGGCCTACAGTATTCCGAAAGCCTCCCCCATCCCAATTGCCTCTCAATCTCCCTGTCATCGTACCTGGGATTGTTGGTCAAAGGATAAACAATGCAGAAGGTCATACCAAATCGTGTAGAAACGAACACACAAAAAACAGAAATCATTTTCAAAAATAATAATCTATCACTCAAAAAAATTTTTTGCAACTTCAAAATTTCAATGGATTTTCAGTGGTCGGTTAGTCATTCACGGGACTGTTTTATTTATATAATTATTTAGATTGAATAACTGTCACTTGAGGTGGTCTTTCAGAATGGATATAATAATCTTCCCCTTAAAAAATCCACTTAGCACTTTGTATAACATTAAAATAAAAATATCGTGTTGCTATCCGGAACTACTCCTATGATATTTATTATTACTTCACATCCATCGTTGCATTTGTTTGTCTAGTCACCGATAGGAAATAGTCAAATGTGTCGATGTATATTAAACTTGAGTTTTTTTGTTGTGTTTTTTTGGTAGAATGTAAGGTGCGGGTTATAACGGGTCTTTAAAAAAAACGCGTCTCACGACTTCTGAGCGGTTGGGTGGTGGAAAAAAATATGGCCGGGTTCGAGTGCTTGTCAGGATTTTTGGGTTCCGTAGATAAAAATATGGTTTTAAAGGATGACTGGATTAACCTTCGATCAGCAATTAACTAATGAATTTTCAAGGCAAGCTTGAATAGAAAGAGTGAAAGGGGTCGCCCTAGGTCCAACTTACGCCAATTTTAAGAGGTAAGGCTAAACAAAATGTAACTATCTGAAACAAACGAGCATGTATGAACGAACTGTGGCCAGCCGACCGACGGGTTTGTAAGGGGATGATCAGACCATCAAATTTACTATGGAACCGACATCGAAATCAAGAAAAAAAATTTGCTGTTCCATGCAAAACTGCAATCCTACTAGATCCGAATATATTAATGAACTGTGTAGTTACAGGACAGCAAATTTTTTATGCGATTTTGACGTCGGTCCTGTAGATAAAGTTGTTCAGTTTGACGGTCTGACCAGTCACCAGTCACCTCTTAAGAAACCGTCAGCACATTAAGTTTGACCTCAAGCCAAGGGCGCGGCGTAGACATGGTTTTGATCACGGGTATAATGTGCATGCTACAAAAACGTTTAATAATAGGAATAGAGAGTGCATCTGTGTCTAGGAATCCATCATAATCTCTTAAAAAAAATGATAAAAGTCACATTAACTCCCTTGGAACCCCAAAACAACAAGACTATATAACAAAAAAATGCGAAGCCAACGAAGCGACTTCTCGGAAGCAGAGCTAACTTCGTGATTGAGCCTTTCTTGTTGAACCGACTCTTTCATACAGGGTGATAAGTGATAACAAACTGCAAACACTTGGAACATTCTAACTAACTCCGCTGGCTCAGCCACCCAAAGTGGATCTTGGTCGAAAGATCAACATTTTTTCCGAAGATTCAGCAAATGTCCCTCGTTCACAGTTTCATACCACTCTTATTCTTGCATTGACTCTCACTCTTATGCATGACATTATAAGCTGATGACGATGACAACGGATATATGTATATATTATACTACAAATACACAATTTATTTATTTGTTCTACTTGGGGATAGGTCCTTCTAACCCTTTCGTCAGAAGAGATCATACAGAGTCCTTTTTTTTTATTAATATGTTTCATACAAAACAGACTCGACCCAGCAGTATGGGGCTGTAAATTTTTTTCCCGATTTCTATTTCGGTCAGTTCGATAGTCAGATCATCCTCTTAAAAAACCGTCAGCATATTAAGAGGATAGGCGGGCTGAAATGGATATTTGGAGAACAGGTCACTTTTCCGCATTTTTCCGATCCGCCTCACCCAAACACCCCGACGACTAGAGTGCGAAAGAGACAACTGCAGCTCGGACCGATTTTATGTATGTAAAATCGATGAAATCAGCATTTTGTATTCCCTTGTTGCCTCCTCCAACTGAACCGATTTTAATAATTCTTTCAAGAATAATATGAGAAAGATTTTGGCTGTGTCTGTGTTTTGCTTTTTTTGTTTATATTCGTCAAATTTGTTTGCTGGATGTCAAAAAACGGGCGGTAAAATTTATCATTTTCGAAGGTCCATAGTTCTGACAGTAATTTATTAATGCAAAAAAGCAAAACATAGGGACATAGCAGACGTGACATAAATTGTATGGTAAAAAAATGTTTGCTCTAGTGTCATTATCCAGGAAGGAAACAGGGGATATTATTTAGACTAGCACGTAGTTGTTTTGACTCTAAAGTACGTTACAAGGACTTTATTGTGTTATGCTGTTGTTATTCATAACCGAATCGGGAGTCGAACCTAGAACCTTTGGCGCTACCACAGTGGAGTCGTAGATCAACAAGAAACCTACCTATGAGATGAATAAACATTTTGACGACTCTCGTTTTGTTCGAGCTTTCTCATTCGCGTCACATTTCAATTTGTCATTTTCATGAATGAAGTACGTTAAGAATCTCTCGAATGACTTTAAGCGTCCTGTATATTGATAAATGAATACGTGCTTAATAGTTTTTTTATTATTATATATTATATATTATGTTTATTATATTTTTTTACGGTTTTAGTACGGTGTTTAGCACGTTGAAAGACTTGATAGACTAAGAGATAAGTGTACTTTTTGCAACCATCAGCTGCAAGGCTGATTCAGTGTTTATGGGGTGTACAGCATCTCTGTGATGGGGATGGATCAGCCTGCCTGCATACCTCCAGTCGGTTTAGAAGTTACCGATGTTTAAAGGTCAGTAAAAAATTAACGATCAGCTGCAAGGCTGATCGTATGATATTATTGTAGTTTACACTGTAGTTATGTGAACAGTACAAAAACTGATATGGTTCATCGGTCGGTTTAGGAGATACAGACGTTCAAAGGTCCGAAATTTGTATGGCTGTAACTCCTAAACCGACTGAAGTTATGCAGGCAGACCTAGTTCATCCCCATGACAGAGATGCTCTACAATCCATAAACACTGAATCAGCCTTGCTGCTGATGGTTGCAAAAAGTACACTTATCTCTTAGTCTATGAAGATGTTTTCATTTATGTAGATTTTGGTATTACGATTTGGTTAAACGAAATTCGGTTAGGTTTTTTTTTTTTTGTTTCATCGTTTTTGGTTGGTCTTTGAGCATGCTCAAAGAATCTATAGACAGATATGTTTACAAAAACTGGTTAAATTGAGTTGTAGATTGAATAGAAACAAGATTTAAGAAAACAAATCAATTTTGATGTTGGTGTTACGACTTAATTTTTTTAGGTACGTTCAGCAAAAATCAAGCTGCTACCACTAGGTAAATCATTTCCTTAGAAAACAATTAATACCCACGCTTTAATTACCTACTGCCAGACGGTTAAATGTATCTAATGAAGGTTGAATTGCGTTGTTATTACTTCGTGCAGCGCGCGAGTGACAGAAATCAAGCAAGTGCATCGCTTACGATGCGGCAAAGTGTGGGTGGTTATCTCGGTACCTACGGCCGAGTGACGAAGGCCTGCTGGTAATTTTAATACAACGACAAGGAAAGAAACTGTATGTACCTAACTCAGACACGACTAACAATCGCAAACTCACAACACACGACAAAAACACGTCGACACAGTAATCAACGTCCCCGCCGGCGGAGACAGCCGCGACCACTGCACACTCCCTTCAATTCTGGCGCCTGCAGGCGCTACAGGCCAATCCCAGGCCGCTTCTCACCTATCCCAGCTACACAATCCGCCGCGTAGCCCCAGCAACGTCCTAGGCCGAGGTCCGTACACCTCTGGGTGCCCCTAGGCCGGTTGCTTAAGTTCATTAAATTGGCTCGGTGACCTTCGTGGTCCCTCCAATAGCACGCAGTAAAAAGCAGTAGTTGCTCCCGGAGCAGAGATGTAATAGTCATCTAAAAAATTAAAAAAAAAAAAAAAAAAAAAGAAACCTAACTCCGAGTAATTTCAAAATGTTATACTTTGCTTTGTTGTTAATACCTAATGCAGAACGCTACCAGCAAACTTCTTTTTTAATCTTTTAATTTAATAAAAGATATCCACCGTATGGCAGGTAATATTAATTTGATTCCCAAGAACCGGAATTTAATAGTAAAAAAAAACCTATAATAATAAACAACTAAATTCGATTAACAAAACATAAAATTTCTAATCCACTCGAATTAGTGATTCCAAAAAAGCGGATCAAACCTTTTATCCTTTTAAAAAAAGGTAACTACATTGATACAAGAGAGGATATCCGGTTTTAACCGATTCGACTCCCACGCCCACATTAAAAGCTACTGCACAAAGTACCTTTTTTATTTCTATGACAATATGACAAAATCGAATTTGTAAAACGATAATAAAAAGGGCGGGATCGGAAACAGATTCTAATTGGACCATTTAGAAATTTCTACCTGAGTTTTGCACAATATTACTTACTGTAGAAAATTTCGGATAGTTCATTTCTTCGGTACAAAATAGTCTTGCAAAAAAAAAAAAAACGAAAAAAAGGAACATACCCATGGTGCTTTCGATAATATCGATACTATTGCATCTCAATACTATCGATAGAAACTATTGATGTATAGCGATAGCTATCGACAGTATTGATATTGTATTTGTATCTCGAATCATACTTACTATCGATAGTCACCGATACTAACGATATTTTTGCACTAACGATAGTTTGGTAAACTACGATATTTTCGCTTACGTAGTAACTTATTATTGATCTGTGGTATTCTACTAATAAGAGATAACGTAGCAAGTGGAACTACCTATTTAACAACAATGAATAAAAAGTCAAGTACTTGTTATTATGACTATAATATAATAACTGTTTTATACGACTCTAGGTTGTTCTTGCTTGTTACCTGACCGACATGAAACGAAAACTATTTTAGGATGACAATACTATCACTGTTTAATATTTAACATTATCGATAGTGTAATAATATCAATAGTATAGGTGACTATCCATAGTATCGATAGTATAAGTGACTATCCATAGTATCGATAGTTATAGTTGACTATGAAAAATGAAATGAAATAACTTTATTGTCACGTTTCAATAAGGAGACTAAAGAAAATAGAATTTATAATGATAAAATGTGACAAAAGGGCCAGACTCAGCATAATGCTGACCGACTTGGTCAGCGCTGTTTTCCAATTCGGCCCTCTACATAGGGAGGTGGTCAATCATAAGAGTGGCCATTAATGATGCTGTGAGCCATTTTGTCAGCATAGAAAAGAAAAATAGAAAAAAAAATAGAAAAGTTAAATGTACCAAACTCATAAATTAACATAGTAGTATATGTAACAGAACTTATCGAATGCAAATATAATTTATAGCCATATCAAAACGAGACTATCCATAGTATCGATGGTATTGGTGACTATCGATACTTTCGATAGTATTGAGGTGCAATAGTATCGATAATATCGATACTTTATTGCACACAACCAATAGTATTGGTTGTTCTGAGATATCAGTACTATCGATATCGAGTGACAATTTTTCGAGATCTATCGACATCGACAGTTTCACTATTGTTAGGCAACACTATACAAAAGTTCGAACGACTGAATTACGTGTGACATTCACTTATCTAACACCAATTGTCAAAACAACTGCAATCACAAATCACATTTGACAGAGACCACACAAACCACAATAGAACTTCCTTCCGCCCTCAAAAAATTCTACGAATTGATTATAAGCAGCAGTGTCCATATGTTTTTTCCAAGTTTTTGTAAATGAAAAATATTGGGTGTGAAATCTTATAATCCCTTTCATGGTAAAATAAGCGTGTAAATAATAAGTAGGTATGAATAAGGTAGGTGAAAACATTGAAAAAATTACGAATATTAAAAAACCCAGTGAGGATAACTTTGTGTTGGCTAAGTTTAGGCTTTTTGTTGTGACAACACTGGATAGATTGTGAGCAATGCTAGGGAAGCATGCCCCCTATATTTTGTGAAAGTGAGAGGATGTCATATTTTACCAGAGAAAGGGATGATCAACCTATCGTCGAAATATTCGCAAGTCACCCAGGGTTACATTACATACTTAAAGTGGGTGTTTCAGACCATCAAACTTTTCCTATGAGATCTACTTGAAAATCGCGGAAAAAACTGCTGTTTCATACATTTTGATCAAGTAGCTATTGGCATTTTTTATGGAATATCTGTTTTTTTTTTTCAATTTTAAAGTTGGTCTTATAGCAATAGTTGATCAGTTTGATGGTGTACCCCTTAAGTAATTAGCGCTTTTAAGTTTGCACCATCTGAAAGATAAAGCAGTTACCAATCCGCACCAAACTACCTAATTGTTAAAGTTTTTTGTTTATTTACACTTAAAATCCCTAGAATCAGTCAAAACAATGCTTGCAACAATAAACACGCCAAAATAAATCATTCGATTGAATCTAACTCAATAAACAATGTATCAACAAGAGTAAAGTAAATCAGACGCGGCTTCTAACAGGTACTAAGTATTACCAATATAAAACACAACTATTACTCTTAAAGAAAGTCCCTGTCAATTTAAAAGCAATAAAAGTCCAGACGAATGACTTATCTTAAGTATCGAGGCGTAAGAAAGCGGATATATCTAAAATGCATACAAACTGGTTCTGATAACGCATTCAGTAACGAGTGAGCGACGCAAGCGCATGCTTTAAGCGTTGTCCAAAAATGTTAACAGTAGGATATGTTCATGTGAACCGATAGAGATGTGAGAGTAACAAAGTCGTGGATCCCGAGCTAAAATTTTTGATGACCCCCATTACTAATAATTTGTCCCACGTTTACAATTTTGTCCACTGTCAATTCAATGTCCAAAATTCCAAACGGTGATGGGTTTATGACATATTGCGCTTGCCCGAATATGCCTCATGAAGTCATATCGGCATAGAAGTCTTTGCGCTACAGATTCTATGAAAATATTAAATAAATAGGCTAAGTGCGATAGAATGCATCCCGCTACGAAATCGATCGGTAGGGTAATCGTCCAATAGCTTCTTTGCGTGCACGCACGTAGTTGTCCTTATCAGATTCAAAACTCGAGTTCTTTTGTCAAGATATTGTAAAAAATAGTCAAATTTAAGGTGAATTCTAAGCTGTCTCGAAAGAATCCAGATAACGAATGGATTTGATACCCCTGTCCGTCAACTGTCTTTATGTTTGTCAAGTTTAGTAGCTATTAGTATATATGCGATGGTAACGAAAACGTTTTACTGCTTGCGCGTCAACTGCGCAAGCGCATGCCTTGAGTGGCCTTTACGAACTTTCACACGCACACCACATGTACGTACGAGTACATCTCGTTCGACGGATGTCGCAATTACAGACTCGATTATTATTGCACGGTATTGTACGACGAAATTATACCATCTCGGCTTCCCATCCGGTGACGTCTGCCAAATGGAATTCATCCTTATCATAAGCGGCGAAAGAATTGAAGTCTTGTAAAGACGGAGATAGCGGCGTTTGCAGGATGTGTTAGGTCTCTTTGATTGTCATCAAGTGATTCATTGAATTACAATCGGGAATAAACTGAATGACTCATTTCGATTTTGAGAAGCTACTCATTTTGATCAGTTTGACATTCAACATAATCATATCCTGTTCCTTGACCAAGGTCGTAAGACTCCAGTACATATCTCCATCTCGGCTGATTTTCTCTGCAGAGAACTAAGCAGGATGAGCATTGCAGCTCATATTTAAAATGACATACCCTTATTTTAAAGAACAATGCCGCGTTGTTTTGAAATACTTACCTCTTTCTCGCTACCTAATTTCATACGATTCCCAATTGCAGATATTATGTATTTTGCGTAAATGAATACTTTCGATGTGTCAGTAGGTAAAAAATTACAGAAGGCATGAAATGTAAACTAATATCATGACCACATAATTATGACAGTAAAATGCTCTTAGAACAGTTCTAACCGGTGATTGTGAGCGAACGTAAACTTTGACACTACAACATAAAAATAACAAGCTCTCGAACGACACCAAACAACAAACACCAAATAACAACAAAAATGTATAAAATTGCATTAAAAATCTTCTTGAAACTGCTAAGAATTTACCAAAACAAATGATTCAAATCCCCGTTTCATTTCGCCGGCTCAATAATTTTATTCCCTGGCTAATAAAAGATGGACAGATCAGGTGAATGAAAGAGCACAATAGTCTGGCAAACAATACTGTCTGCAAGATGCAACTTGGACACCTGTGGGTACACCGACAGATTTATGGAGTCGAATGCGCTTTGCCGATATGCAGCGGAGAAAATCGCGCCTTTCTATCAATACAAAAGCTGCAACCAGTAACGCATCCGACTGTGAGGACCAAAGATTGTTCTCTCCAGCCATTCACTGTGTCTATTCAAAATTGTTTATGAGTTATTGCGTTTTCAACGGAACCAGAACGAGTTTTGGATTGGAATTCGCAGAAGGATGAATGAAAAAGATTTGTGCAAATGTGTTTTTTTTACCTGACATTTTCCTTATTTTTACCAAATATGTACCCTATATAACCAGAATTCCACTGTTCTGATAAGTGACGAGATTTTTTTTAAATCATAGCTCCATTTATTTCTCTGACTCTGATGTGATGAGTGATGAATGAAATAATATGGGTCAATAGAAGGTCATTGTAAGTCAACGCAACGATGAATTTGTGGAATTTTAAATTTTTGAGATAACATAACATACAAACGATCCTATTATTATCTTTTGGGTTATCAGAATCTTGCTATGACTGACGTGCTTTTAGATAAATAAATTATTATAAATACAGTTTAAACTCGCAAGCTTGTTTAGCATATTTATGAATGCAAAACAATATAATTGAATTTAAATAATACATATATGTATTACTGTCTTTCAAATATTTGAAACTGCCCAACTATTTAAATCCGATTGGAATTGTTTTTTGCTAGCTTAAATGAACCATGCTACTACAACTAAAACTAAGTAGTTGTTGCTACGTTACTGACCAACCCAATAAGGAATCCGATCGCAAATTTATAATAGGTATGTAGGAAGTTTGTCTGTAAGCTTTATTTAAAGGACGTATCGAGCAGTCACCCTTAGAGGTACCAGGGTACGAGGAATGCATAAGAGATCTGCATATGTATAAGTGTGAGTCAGTACTCGGTGACCCGGTTCGCACGGAGCGAGTCGACTTGCCAACGGGTTTATATGTCGCGGAATTTTATCAATACCTAGCAATCCTAGTTGATTAACTTTCTGGATACTTGTGGTTTAATAGTTATAATTCATAAGGAGGAAATTCACGATCATGACTTCTATATGAGAAGGCATGTCATCGTCTTGATGGAAGAAGATAACCTATGGCTTATGCTATGGGTACAGTCAGCTACATTCTTTTGATCATTTTTGAGCAACAGGAAATAGAAGAATTCATGAACTCAAGTTCGGCAACAATACTTCTTCGAGTAAGATCACTTTATATGGTCACACAGATTATTCAGTCCCATTGAAAGTACCAGAATCTAGCCTAAACATGAATTGTGATGACCATGCAGACACCGATATAGAATACATACCTATACTGAGCGTTAGGGTAGACAGTTGCATAATGGGTGTTTGTTTTGTACTCATAATTCTGAACAACTTTCCCAAAGTAACAAAAGGAAATTAGCAAAACAAAAAAGCTACTTTTCACACAAACATTCGATGAGCTGATTGCATTCTTTATCATCATCATCATCATCATAATCTCAGCCGATAGACGTCCACTGCTGGACATAGGCCTCCCCCGAGGATCGCCATAACGACCGGTCCTGCGCTGCCCTCATTCAACGGGTTCCCGCCGTCTTCACCAGGTCTTCGATCCGTCTCGTTGAGGCCTACCCACGCTGCACTTTCCAGGACGCGGTCTCCACTTAATAACCCTTCGCAAATCCCTTCCGTACTAAATAGTGTGGAAAGTTCAATTTTTGTTTTATACCTTCCTATAGGTAACGTATTAATTATCTATGTCATAGGTTTCTTGGGGAAGGTTGTTCATATCACCCATTTATGATAAATTCGCACTCAATAGATGAAAACATCTGTGACTTAGGTACAAACACGATTCACAATCTACGTAGAACGCCACGAGATAGAACTGGCCTGACCACAAGAACAATTTTTGTTCTATGCTCAGAACAGAGTATTCCGAGGTGCTATGGTCTGGGCCATGTGAGCCCAGCTAGACAGTTCGCGTCCGGTCGGGCCGGTTGAGCAGATGCCCGGCCTTGCGTCCGGGAGCCAGACAAAAGGACAGACATGTACCGTGCTTCTAGAGGTAGGTAACCATATTTGTCGATATGGTTGGAAGTGATTCTAGTGGCATTGCAATTTGAACCAGTAAAGTGACGGTCAAGTGGTGATTTGACATAGGGTATTTATTAGGGTGATTAAGTAACACTCTTACAGGTTGATCGAGTTAATATGGTCCAAAGGAAAATCTGGGGTAGGGGACATCATTTTCAACATTTTCGGTTCTATACAGGATGATAAAAAAATTTACGGTTTTAAAGTTATTCAAATTTTCGTGATTTTCACCGATCTGCTAACTTGTGCCACTGAACTGGTTACTTGTGTTCAAAATATAACTATTTTGAGCTGAAATTCGGCATGAACATACTTCAGTAATGTATCTATTGAACGACATAATGTTCATTATTTAAATGTCAAGAAATCAACAAGAAAAAAAGAATTAACTGAAAAAAATACTATTGAAGCCGTATTGCGAAGAAAAAGGTTGTTCATCGTCAGCCTATATGCCTATATACCGCCCCACTGCAGGGCAAAGGCTTACCTGCAGAGAAGGTAAGTCCACCACGCGTGTCCAATGCGGATTGGTAGACTTATGCTAGCGCATGCAAGATTCCTCACGACTTTTTCCTTCACCGTTTGAGAGCAGTCTGTATTACGTACGTACGTTAGACAACTTCATTAGTACACGGCATTTGTTCTGTGCGGCTTCGAACCCGGCCCCTCATAATTGAGAGTCCATACCTCTCCGCGACGCGCCTCCGATGCTATTTTGTTCAAGCTATTGTTATGTGAAGCTAATTGTTAATGATACATTTTCTAGTAATTACGATTGGGTTATTATTAATATATAGTCGTTAAATAAAGTTGTTGATGACCACTTTAATAGGTACCATTCTTGTAAAACCTTGAATATGGGTAAAAAATAATGGTAATTTACCAGTGCTATAACTCTGCGGTCTGACATTTACCATAATATCATTATTTCCAATTACGTCCAATATTTCATACCAGCATAGTTTTATTTAACAGAAAGTATCCGAACGTCAAGGATAGCAAGTGAAACGTGTATCCAAAAATATACAGGGTGTAAATGCGTTACATATTAAAGGGGGTGATTTAGTTTAGATTAGACCATCAAACTGACTGTAGGATCAATACTGAAACTGCGATAAAAAAAATTGTTCCATAGAAAATTGCGTATGGTTACTCGACATGTAACAACGGATATTTTATTCGCGACTACAATGTAAGTTGTTCAGTTTGATGGTCTGCAACTCTCATTAAAATATGTACAGCATTAACATCCTGTATATTATACGGGAATGATAAAAGCATGATAATTAATAATACTACTTATAGTACAGGGTGAAATTGATATAATTAGCATCCTTTTAAACTAAGAGTCTACGCATCAAACTAAACAACTTTCACTATGGGAGCAAACCGATTAGAGCAAAAAAAATCAGCAGTGTAATTTGAGTCGAGTAGGCCTTGCAGTTTAGTATGGAACAGCTGATTAGTTTTTGCTCCGATCAGTTTGCTCCCATAGTGAAAGTTGTTTAGTTAGATGGGTAGACTCTTAGTTTAAAAGGATGCTAATGATATCAATTTCACCCTGTATAGAGTAACTACTTAACCCTCGTGGAAAGGGTTACGTACAGATCAATATGTATTACATTATTATCGATAAGCGATAATGTGATTCCAATAAACCAATGTTTAATAAAGTTGCCTGCCTTAAGTCCTGTCATTTAAATTATTCGGAATTAATTACACAAATTCGATTGTGTATTATGTCTTCCTTTTGTGGGTCTGCTGGAAGAAATATCTTGATAAGATAAGCTCGCCCTTTGTACAATATTATGTCGCCTCCATTGCTAGATTCTATGTACCTGTGTGTGCAATAAAAAGTGCACGGGGCTCCTATCTGAAACTTCTCAGATACGTTTTCGGTAATCTCTCATAACCCCCTATCCCCTCACCTATTCAAAAACATTCTAGGATATGATCAACAATTAGACACCAAAGAAATATTCCTAACATCAATCCATAGTGGTGACCTAGATTAAACAAACGAGGTTGCCTTGCAGTCAAATAAGTTGAGAATTTACGATAGCCGGCCAACTAGCTACAAAATATAAGAATAGTTAGAATATTAGTGCAGTGACATTTTCTAGGAACGAAGCCGCTAAATATGAGTCATTTTAACTTAAGACTTAGAATCTATAAAAACCTAAAGGGTCATAACTAGATTATGACGTCATCGAAGCGTGGGACGAGATGTCTCAGTATAAAACTTCCCCAAAACGGTGACTCATTTCAGGTTAATTCGGATATAGACTAAATCGGAATATGACTCATTCATACCCCGTACAGTCGGGGTAGTTTGAAAACCCTCCAATAAGGTGATTAATATATTAAAGTGTAGTTAGTATTCGAGGTGAACAAATAGTTTCTCCTTGAGTGACGGAACTGGACTCTTAATACGTAAGGCGCACTCTGCACAGAAAATAATTCTTTCTATAAACAAGAACCAAATATGTTTCAACTTGATATTTCTTAATCTCAAATATATATGTATATATTTTTATCTCTGTATTTTATTGTTTATGTTTTGGTGTAGAATAAACATTGAATTTCTTGTGACGAGAATTGTATTACTGGGTTCGAAATTTATATCTTGAATCAAAACAGATTAGTTTCTCGCATGATGAATGAGAGAGTTTCTTTTATTAAAAGAAATATCTGAATTTTGATACAAGAAATTAGTTCTTGGCCCAAAAGAGTCCTTATATTGAAATGCGAAAATATCTTGACTCAAGTAATTTTGATGATTGGCAAATCTCTTCACGATGGAAAGTCAGATAAGGTTAAGCGGTACTTCACGCCTGCACAGCTTCTTACTCTCTACAAAGCCCAAGTGCGATCCTGCATGGAGTACTGCAGCCACCTCTGGGACCGTTCTGCGAAATACCAACTGGATGCACTGGACTCAGTTGAGCGCCGAGCCAAGAGACTCATCAACGATGACGCACTCGTCGAGGCTAAGTTACATGGTCTGGAACACCGGCGATTGGTCGCTTGTCTGTCGGTTTTTTATCGGATACACTTCGGCGAGTGTGCCCAGGAGCTACATGACCTGATTCCACCATCCCCCTTCCACCAACGTACGACAAGACGTAGTGCGAGTCTGCATCCATACGTAGTCGATATTCCAACAATCCGCACAATAAGGTTCGCATCCTCTTTTATAATGAGAACCGGTAAGGTTTGGAACTCACACCCTGCGTCTGTGTTTCCAAGCAAATACAATCAGGATATTTTCAAAAGAAGAGTTAATAGGCTTTTTCTGGTTGAGCGCGCTACATCCTCGGCTTCGTCTACACTTCCCATCAGGTGAGATGAAGCCAAGCGCAAACCCATTAAGAATAAAAAAAAACCGGGGGTGGACCTGCAGGAAGGGAATATATCCGGACCCGCGCGTATTTCAGTGTGTTTTGTAGTGTGGTGGCACAGACCGTAGGCTTACTGGTCAGTGTGTGGTGGTAATGTTCGAGTTTGTATGCCTTGCCACACAGAAATACGCGCGAGTCCGGAGATGTTCACTTCCCGCAGTTCTGCGCCCGGACCGCTTTCCCGCAGTCCCCGGCCTCCCGCCTCTGTCTGGCCTGGCCTTTAAACCCTATATACTGACTGACATACATATTTTTATCTATTTTATATATAATTACGTACCTACTCATAATAAATATTACAAATTGACAATTTATTTGCCAAAGAGAAAATTTATCTCAAAACTGATTAGATTATTCCACCGAAAACTTGACATAATTACACAAAATGATAAATCTTAACCTTGTTTTTAGTTCTTAGAAGTTACATAACTAGGGACATATCGTATGTTATATCTTACACGTCTTATTGACCTCTGTACATCATGATTCATGACGCATACAATACAGAGACCTCGGTAAATCAAAACTTTAGAATTTCAAAAAGAGCCCTGAAAAAATGTTTCATATTAAAAACCAAACTTTTGTGACTTCCAAACTGTATTGTAGGCTTGTAGCACATAATCAAAAGTTTGGATATAAATAGCAAATTCTTTTTTTACGTGCCTGTGTATGTGCGCACATGTTTGTACGTCCTCATACGTGCGCTATTTGTGATTGCAGCGATAGCGGCTGCTTGTATGATATGAAGCTATCGTTCTGTAGGGATATTTATTCATGTCTTACTACTGCGCCCTAAAAATTAGTTTGTTCTTGTAGTAACCATGTTTCTGACCACCCCAAAACGTACAATTCCGTCGGACAATGTCAAATTACTCTCACCGCGTGTTTACAATAAGTCAATCGGGTCTATGAATTTTATTAGATTGTTGCACCGTCCAAATGAAGTGACTAAACCGGTTTTGACGAAACTTTCGCTGCTTATCGACTTCCTGTACAGTCATAAAGCTTGCAACAATCTCTCGAAACAATCCTGTAGCTATGAATCTTAAATGTCAATTACATTATCACTATTCAGGCCATAGATTTAATATAGATAGCCTATAGATTGCTTGACGAATAATGCAGGACCGATAAATGGGAAAATACATTTTATTTGTATGGTTTACGATATAATTATTAGCTATATGCTTGTTAAATTTAACCAACCATAGTGACTACCGAATGTAGGGGCTTTCCGTGGTTCACGTAGGCCTCGTAGTTGAGTTGTAGGCAGGCGGAGGACAGTCGCCTTTCGGTGGCTTTTTGATTCAGTTTGCATAGAATGTGCTGCCATCTATTAAATACTTCGCAGAACTTTTAAAAAAAAGATTTTATTGTCTATGTCATTGTCTAATTGACAAATTCACAAAATGGCTACCTATCTTGCGTAATGTGCGGGTTGCTTGTAGTTTTTGTTCAATTTCGTGCCGATTTAGTGATGTTCTGGAGTTTCTGTTGTTCTCTAACCAATGTTTAGATTACAGGGATAGTAAGGATACTGGAATTTCACTCGATCGGTGCGGGATTGAACGAAATCTAGCATTCAAAACAATAATATCCATCGGTATGAGTAGATATAAGTGGGTATGTATAGTAATGTTATAGTAAAGGTTGAATTATTGTCGGTGTAACATAGATGGCGCTAGCTAGCCTTCAATTTGACATAAGGTGGATGCATAATGTTGCCACGAGTGGGTTCTCTTTTCTAATATACTTATATTACTCTTTTGGTGTAGGTATGATGTAGAAGTTGTAATTAAAGACACTGTAACTAGTTGACGTAAGTTTATTGTCAAAAGTAAGTGAGTTCGGTTGCCTGAGCCGCTTAGTTGAATGCTGTTAAACGACTGTTTTTACTAGGTCACAAGAGTTTTATTTAAGCACCTTATTATGAATATCATTACATATCAATATATACTAAATGTATGGAATTTGTTTCGTACACCGAACTTTATGTAATACCCAACCCAACTCTAGTAATAAAAACTGTTACTGAAGTAACAATGGTAGTCAGTATAGTACGGTTACATTTAACAATACATTTTTTTCAGTGCGGGCTGATAGCTTTTTCTCAAAATGATCTTGTTTGTCTGTCTACCTCTAATTTACGCATATACTATGCTCTTACTTTTCCGCGCTATTAATAAGCTAGTGGCCGTTCTGTACTTTATACTATTACATATTCTGTGACCATATACACCAATATAAGCTACATTTAAACTGTCTCAACTATAACATTTGTGCAACGAAATATTACAGCTTTATTTCGGGTATATCAGAAACTCGTATCAAGCCTTACTAGGCTCAACAAAGAACTTTTACACCATTACAAAATTAACATAAATAACACCACTCACAAACTTGTTTTCTATTCATCTAAAAAATTACATAATTACGGACTAAATCAGCTACTTCCCGTAGGAAGAAATTTAACAAAAACAGCTCTGATGGTTTTTTAATTTATTCTGGATATGTCGACAGAGCACGGGCTAATGACGAAAAACGAGAGAGAAAAAACTTAACGGTACTTTGGAGACGAAATAAAAAAGGTTTAGGACTGGTTTCGGAAACTTAAAATGGGACAAAAAGTTGTGGAACAGGTATACGATCGTATTTGGAGTTATAGAAAATTGTATCTTCTTCGAGTCCTCATCAGCATATACAGAGTGTAAGGAAAAGTATCATTATTAATATCATTAAACCACATACCACTTACTCCTCTACCCATCAAACTGTACACATTTACTACGGGAGCAAACCAATCGAGCGAAATCGAAGCAAAGCAGATTTTTTTACTATTACGGAACAGCAGAATTTTTTAAATGTTAATGATACTTTTTCTTACACCATGTATAAGGTTTTTCTAAATATGCTGACCGTTTTGAAAGGAATGATCAGACGATCACACCGAACCAACTTTCTCAATGGGACCAACGCCGAAATCGCGAAAAAAAAACAGCTGATTCATAATGAAATGAAATGAAATAATGTATTTGCTATGAATTGGTCCATAAAATTGATCTTAGGGTATAGGATAGTATCATCTATTCAGCTAAAATACAATAGCATGCAAATATTTATTGAAAGTTATTATTTAAAAATACTGAAGCACTATAAAAATTATAGTATATAAAACTGCAATCTCGACGCGCGAGTTCGCGACTTAAATGTAACAGCAGATTTTTATTTTTTGCTCCGATCGGTTTGCTGCTATAGTAAAAGTTCAGTTTGATGGGTAGACTCTTAGTTTGAAAGAATGCTAACGATATCAATTTCACCCTATATATATAAGTAATCGAAACATACCACAAGCGCCATCTATTTAGTTCCATTAACAAAATTACATAAGACGCGCTTCATTCACAAAGTATTCCTAAACTTATCAGAATGCTCACATGTCCTTATCTAGGGTCGCCCTCGCGGAAGCGGCGGGGTTATCGATATCGATATAAAATGTCGACTGTCGACGGCCGACAGATAGTGGCGCATGGAATTAGATTTCGAAATCTATTTTCCAAGCATTGGGTCACGGACGCTCGTTTATAACTGACGTACGACGTTGTATAGACAATCTAGACCGCTCTGATTGATTTTATTAATAAACTAATCTTTTACTGCAATTTCGTATACGAAGACCACTAAATACCTACGTGTAAGGTCTCCCGGGGTAATTGGTTTGATCGAGTAAGCCGATTGCGATGAAATAAAAACGAAATGGTTCTTCAATTAAAACAATGCATTATTTATCCATTAATAATCCTTCTTCAATGTTTCCGCAAATATTATTAAAGTACAGACACGAAAATTTTACACCTTTGGTACATGATATACATAGGTACATACAGGGTGAAATTGATATCATTAGCATCCTTTTAAACTAAGAGTCTACCCATCAAACTGAACAACTTTTACTATGGCAGCAAACCGATCGGAGCAAAAAAAATCTGCTGTCAAATTGCAGTTTAGTATGGGACAACAGATTTTTTTATTTGCTCCGATCGGTTTGCTGCCATAGTAAAAGTTGTTCAGTTTGATGGGTAGACTCTTGGTTTAAAAGGATGCTAATGATATTAATTTCACCCTGTATAACTGCAATGTGTTTATCTCTTATAATATAAACCAACTAAAAACATTGAAAACCTGAAATTCTTTTGCCCGCGCGTGCGCGTAGTCGGCCGATCAAATGAAGACTGTCGCGTAATTAGTTCTCTTTTAACAGTTTGGTGCTCTTTTGGTTCGGACACTTGAGCGCAGACTCAACTTCCAATAGTTGGTAAGTCAATGACCTAGGTAAAGATTTTACATTAAAATTACTAAATTTTTTATTGTGTTTTACGTGACTTGATATTATATAGTCGTGTATAAAAGAATAGACCACACATTGAAACCACACAATTTCTTCTCGTGTCGTAGGAACTAAGGAACATTCCCATTCCAGTGTTTTTGTGGGCAAGAGGCTAACCACCTATCGTCACTTCATAGCTACTTCATACAATCCCTTTCATATGCTAAATGTGAACCTTGCTATAACTAAACGGGTGATTGTAAAATTTTACTGTACGTAAATACAGTTAAGTTATTTTTGAAAAACCTACAGTATTCATAAAACAAGTCAAAGTATAAAATTACACTTAACATTTAGGACAACAAAGCAAAAAAAACATTAAAAACTACAACAGTAAACAAAAATAACGTTTTCATTCAATTCAAAATGTTCGAACTGGACAATAAAACCATAGTGTAATAAAAACTAATAGTGGTAAAGCTTAGCGCGGCTGTTCCAAAATAAAACACTGAGTACGTCATTTGAAAAATGTTGCCCCTTTTCTTTAAAAATTGATGGCCCATATTCAAATGTAACAGAATCCGCGAGTTTTCTACTATAATTTCCTATTATAGTCAAATCAGCAACTCTTTATCAAACGTCAAAACACGAGCTTTGTATGAAAAGTTTTACTAAATTATGAATAGTGACGTCATTGTTTTTCGTCGTAGTTTCGATATTTTTTATAGTTTATCCTTTTATTAAAAATAGTATTCAAGCTACAGAATTACTGAAAATGTAAGTTTAAGTTAAGCATTATTTTCTAACGTATTTTTTCCAGAGAAGTTAAAACTAAAATATATTTGATGCAGTCAGCTCCCCAATTGAGGATCCTTTTTATAAATATTTGGAAAATATATTAACAGGACTATCAACATATCATTTAAGTTATCGTGTACATTAAGTAATTAATAGTAAAATAAATTCATGAAATGTGGCAATGGCGTATTCAGTATTTTATTTTATTTAGAACATCCGGCGGTCCATACCGTAATTGAATTCACTTTGAGGGTACGCGCAAAGGCAGTAGGGACCGGGAAGCGTTCCTCCCGCCCCTGCACTCCGCTCTCGATTGACCTGTCGCGACCGCTGAGCTTCACCAGTCACCACTATTAGTTTTTATTACACTATGATAAGACCGTCAATGGTTCAACAACCGCTTTCATAAAACTGTCCATGCGCAGGCGCATGCGGCAAAAACGTACTGTGTAAAAAGTTGCCAAGTTCTCCGTAAGGAATGTGTAAACAGGAAAATGTTACTTACAGGATGATAGTAGTGCCGTGTGTGGTTCAGATCTGGAAGCAGAAACAAACGTAATTTAATTTCGATCGATACCAGTAGCAGGTTCGATTTCATTCAACGACAATCTAGTCGACACTCCCAAGGGATAACATTGTAACTAACTTTTTGCTATTTGCAGCACGGCTAGCATGCCAACCACGACAAAGCGACACGACAATACATAATAAGGATGGAGGCACATCTCGATTTTTATCGTTTTCTCGGGGTTGGCATGCGAGGCCTACTGGAGAGGCCGAGAAAGATTCAATAATTGATTACAAACTGTACCAACGTAAAGCGAAGAAATGATTGAATATTATTGTTGATTTTTCTAATTTTGGATCTTTTAAACTTAAATACATTGATTCGCCACAGTTACGAAGTGAGTTACAATGTTTTTTTCTTTTAGGGAGTGCCGTAAACGTATATTCTGTTGAGTGATTATCGTTTTCTTTCTTATTGACGTAATTGAATTGAGGCCGTTTGGATATACTTTGACAATAATTTGTGACCTTCTCTGGGAAACGGCACCATGTTTTCATTTTCAGTTTCCATGATATCTATAAATATTTATTAAGAGCAATTTATGTAGATTTTGAATCCATTAATAAGTACCGTCAACAAGACTCGACTGCCCTGCGAACGTCACATTTAACCACTAACATACAAAAATAATCAATTAATAATAATAGTCAATCAATCAATCATTAATTTTCTTTTAAATGTCTCCCATACATAATAAATAATTGAATCTTCGACGTGCTCTACTGCAAAAAAACCAAAAAGTTAATTACGTTGTTATTCCTAGGGTCGTTAACAGAAACCACTAAATAACCAAGCTTGTCTACTACAATAAACACCTAAATCGGTCTAGATTCTCTACAATTTTGTACAAAATTCTCACGATCCGAAAAGAGCTGGGAAGTCAATTAAGCAATTATCAAATAAAAATAATTGCAGGACTAAAGAACTAGCCTTTTAAAATAGGTGTCGATAAACTAGAGTAACGCAAAAAGCTTGAGGAAAAAAAAAAGAATCGTTCAACGCTCCGTCTGTGTACTTTAAACGAATACTATAAAAGGTGTTCAAAATTATTTTGTGATCCGGCTCGAAGGACCACTTTGTTAGGCAAAGAAAAACAAGAATTGTCGAATCAGAAATAATTTTAAAAGTTATATTTGACACGCATTTGTCCTAAATTATCAATAAACTAGACACACACACACAATTTATCATAATATTTAAATTTATAGATTTTTTTAGAGAATATAATAACTAGGCTGTGAAACACAGATCTGCGCTCCAAAACCGGTATAGCGGACGTAGGCCTAAAAACTGCTCAACTGAAGTGGGACTGAGCGGGACATATCTGCCGTATGTATGTATATATGTCATACCCGGAGAAGTGCACCAGGATGGCCACAGAATGGGTTTTACAAGACGGCTGACGACGTCGAGGAAGACCCAAGAGAAGATGGAGCGACGATTTGAATACCTTCCTGAACGATTGGCCCGATTTCGCGTTGTATAGCGGATTGGAGGAAAAGAGGGGAGGCCTTTGCCAGGCAGTGGGACGCAAAATAAGCTGAATAAAAAATATACTACAAATCTCAAGCGCAAGAAGATTGATAGAAGCAAAACATATCATCATCAGCCTATATACGTCCCACCACTCCCTCTGCAGGGCTCAGGCTTACCCTCAGGGAGGGTGCATGGGCGTTAGTCCACCAAGCGTGCCCAATGCGGATTGGTAGACTTCACATACACATCAAAATATCTTCTTCAGCGTATTCTGATTTCCTCACGAGATTTTCCTTCGCTGTTAAGTAAAACATATCAATTATTTTAATAGCATACTGTATGGTATATGTTTAACGTATAATCTACATACCTACATGTATATGTATATGCGTCATTGATTGTGGGCAGTGAGTCAATGAGGTTAGAAAACTATGATAAGATTTGATGAATAGAGCAAAGGCGTTGAAAGTTGTTATTGTCATTCTATACAGCACAACAAATAACATCAGCATTTAAAAATATCAGTCTTAAATAATATAGAACAGAGTAGATAGTTCGTATGCATCTTAAGAGGTTTCCCTGACCGAACGACTTTGACCCTTTAAGAACAATGGGAGTGGGCCGGTCATGTCTGTCGGATGCATCCTGAGAGATGGGCAAAAACCATCATGCCCTTTATCCGAAAACAGTCGGCCGCGTCCAGGTCGACCCAAGAGGTGGCGGGATGACCTGGATAAATTTGAAGACCAGTGGCCAGAGGTTTCCCAAAACAGGAACGAGCGTAAGAGCAAGGAAGAGGCCTTTGCCCAGCAGTGGGATGAAATTGCCTAGTAAATAAATAACTATAAACATGAAACATAATAGTTTCGATAAATTAATTGTGAACCAGCAATGACTACAACGCAACGTGAAATTCTTGTTTTTTTGGGAATGTTGTATAATTATTATGAAATTAAAAAAAATACGATTGATGGCAGCACTGGAGGGTGAAGGCCTTAACAACTGGGTTAATATAAAATCTTGCCTGGGTTAGTATCAATTCTAAACAAAAGATCATCTTTCGTCTCTTATATACTAGGTATATATAATATACTAGGTACCGTTTTGCAATACCTAATTTCCTGGACCCCAGCTTGTTGACATCTTCCACAAAACAATAAGGTTTTCCCAAAACGTACTTTTAATCGATAGATGTATTTGTTTATCGTCATTGCATTCATAAACGATTATTTTTCCGTGTCCGAACACGGTTGCCGGTTGAGTCACCGTCTACTGTTCATCCCACGTACAAAGCCTCCTGCCAAACCTCTTAAACCTACGTTATAAGATTGAAAATGATTTGATTCATGCGACTAAGATTTGTTGAGCTATACCAATACATTAAATCCATGCTAATACGAGTTATGAGTCAAAACATGAATTGAACACTTGTCTTGTTTGTTACCGAGAAGTCGTTGAGATATATTCTTGTGAGACATATTTGGAGATAACTTCGTAGGAAAATACAAGTAAAACTGATTTGATATTGTTAACAAATGTTGTGATGCGAATATAATACTGACGGTTTTGTTTTATATGATCAAACGATCAAAGTAATTAGTTTCTCATTCATTCATCTCTCTACCAACGTTGAAATCGCGAGAAAAAGCTGCTCCATACAAAACTGCAAACGTACTCGACCTAAATGTATGAAACAGCTGATTTTTTTCGCAATTTCGATGTTAGTCCCACAGAGAAAGTTTTTTTTGTTTGATGATCTGATCATCCCCTTGAAAAACCGTCTATACAGGGTGTTAGGGTAAACAGTTGCATTACTTTAGGGGTGATTGTTACCCATGATACTGTTGGGTTATCCATTGAACAGTGACGTAATTTGTGGTCGAATTAAAATACCCTATTTTTGAAAAAAGTATTTTTTTTATAACGTTGCATCCTTGCATCCTTAGAAAGGAAGGCCGAAGATAGAGTTTAGTGGCGTCCACACTGAAAAAAAATGATAAACCGAATTTAAAAAATATACCTACCGAATAAAAATTTGTTTAAATTTAACAAAAGTTCTGATAAATACAACCAAAAACTATGTTAAATTTAACATAACTTTTTTCTTTTTGGTTAAACATATTTTTAGTGCAACAGTCAAATAAACAAATTGTCAGTACCAATCGGTCTTAATTCAATTTCCCCAGCCGGCCGTTGCCCTAAAAAACTTGACCTACACCTTCCTGCCTTATCAAGCAGACCTGTGAACTCTGACGCAAGCCAAAACAATGCGCCGGCAGCCGACCACCGGCGGATACCAAGTATTCTAGGAAAGGAAGTACGGAACGACGCCGCCGCCGCCGGCAGAACATGTGAATCATTTCATCTGATGATAAGAGTAGTTTTTAAGTTCCATCACAGAATTAATAATAGTGATGGCAACAACTTTTTCACAGCGCTTCAAATCCTTTATTTACTATTAACCCGCGACTTCGTCCGCACATATTATATACCAGATTTTAAGTCAGATCATAAGCTATCAAACAAAAAAGTTTCATCAAAATCGGTTCAGTAATTTTTGCGTGATACTCGTTCAAACAAACAAACACACAAACAAACAGATAGACAAAAAATCCAAAAATTGGTGAAATGGAATCAGGGACACCTAAAAACCATATCGTAACTTTTTTTTTGTTAATATCTTCAATGTACAGACAAACTTCCTGTCAAGTTAAAATCTGATATATAATTTGTGCGGACAAAGTCGCGGGTTAACTCTAGTATATAATAAAATTGTTAAAGAATGTGAAATCAAACACTTGAATATTCGCGAAACTAAAGCTAAAGTAAAAAGCACTCTATTCACTTGGTCATACGATGTAACGGAGATGTCCTTGAGACTACCTGTATAAGACTTTTTTGAGAGCAAGGCTATAAAGCCATGTATTACCCAAATCATATAAACTATGAAGACATAAAGACATGACTATATTATAAATAGCTCGCTCATTTTGTATCTAAATGTTAATACTCATGTTGATCCTCACCAACCAGGCCCTGTGTCTAGTGTGGGATCACACCTTAAAAATTTTATTGTATTATCTATCCAATGTGTTATGTATAGGTAATCTTGTATTGTTAATCATAAAGTATCCTGAAAACCTGTATCACACATCGGTTCAATAAATATTTTGTATTTCGATTGTTCCTGTTTCGTTGGAGAGCGTTGGTGGCGCGTTGCAGAGAGTTAAGGATACTCAATCTTGAGTTGCAGAGGTATTCATACTCAATCCAAAACATGCCATTTACCAATTAGTTTTTCTTACTTATGAAGATTACCCAAACGATGAAGGAAAACATAATGAGGAAACCTGTATACGTCGAAGAAGAAGTTCTAAAGCGTATGTGAAGTCTTCCAATCCACATTGGGCACGCGTGGTGAAGGAAGCCCATTCACTCCTTGAGGGTAGGTCTGTGCCCTATAGTGGGAAATATGTAAGAAGGTTGTTAGATTGGCTAGCACAATTTCGTGACCCCTGACGCATGTGCACCTGCACATATTGCGGATTTTATAACGTAACGGTTTCATGTCACCTTACACTATATACCTATGTGTCCATCCACTTATGGGCACGGAGCGAACGAATTGATGGGTAGTGAGATTACAGAGTGAAACTCTGAAATAAGAGAGTGTAGGGTATGTTATAGATTTCCTTTCTGCTTTGCGTATGATGCAAAATTTTTTTTTTATTTCGTATGGGTTTGCTCTTGTAGATTGAGGAATCTACTCCTCAGGACGAAGATGGGGTCGAAGATGTAGCGAGTTCACCCAGAAGAAGCCTATTCACTCGTAGTTTAAAGGAATTCGGGTTGTAAGCGCTCGGAAATACTGACGCAGGCAGGGCGTTCCACTCCTTGGCTGTGCGCATTATAAAAGATTCAGAAAGGCGCTTGGTGCGGATATGTGGGATGGCAACCAAAAAGGGATGATATCCCGCGGTGCGTCTGGATGTCCGATTGTAGAAAGGGGAAGGCGGAATGAGCTCATGTAGCTCTTGGGCACACTCACCGAAGTACAATCTGTAGAAGACCGACAAGCAGGCTACTCTGCGGCTCTTGGTTTTGTTCAAGTACTGCCTATCAGATAAAAAAGCTTGAAATAACTTTTAATATGAAAATTATTGCCATGTTGCCATTATATATTGCTATGTCTTCTGCTGCCTGCCGTCTGCCTCGATTACCTCTCATTTCTTAAACATCAATCATATTTTCTTTAGTCTTTCTCCCTTATCCATATTCCATAAGAAAATACATGAGTTATTCAATGTCATCTCAATGTATCACCATCCAACCTCTCTTCTCAACTCGTCACGCACCAATTCTCTTGTAACACAAACAAACAATCCGTTAGTCCGAGTGGCCCCCCGTCGTTGCATTAGACACAGGACAGAAAAGGCTGCAATATACCCAGTTGCCATGAATGAAATTTGAAAATGTGTAGAAGACGAACCATTTGCGTGTTGTTGTTGGCAAAAATTTTTTTAAAATCCAATCACAAATAGGACATAACTTTGAAGAAAAAACTTCGTCAGAAAACCTGCAATACGATGAAGTAGAAATTCTGATGCGTATGTGAAGTCTACCAATCCGCATTGTGCAAGCGTGGTGGACTAATGAAGAGTTCTCGAGTGGCGGCTTCATACCGGAAAGCGCAGCGTAGGTAGGCCACCACAATGTGGACCTGGTGAAGGCAGCGGGAACCCTGTTGATGAGGTCAGCGCAGGACCGGTCGTTTTGGAGATCTTTGGAGGAGACCTAAGTCCAGCAGTAGACGTCTATCGGCTGACAAATCAGTAAAACCATCGCTCGTTCCTTTTAATTAATTAAAAAAAATTAATTAAAAATTTAATTCTGCTCTGGATTTTGCTGCTCTGTGTCATTAAAAGAACCTCACATTAATTATTACTTTCGGGGATCTAAGGCGTATTTACGGGAGTTAGGGAACAAAGTCCCGTGTCCAGGTTCAAGTTCAAAGGTTTTTTACTCTTTGAAGTACCTACCCTGCGTAATGTCGTTGGGTAATTTTTAATGTGTTACGAATGAGGATTTTAGGAAAAGTTGTTTCTTTTGCATTTTGTATGCGGAAGTCGGTTTCTTTTTTTTCTGGTATTTTTCAAATGATACGAAAACCAAGATACGAGTAACCGTGCCTGCCTTGCAGGAGACGAGATGGTTCGATCCCCGTCCAGGCCAACACATACCAATGAGTTTTTCCTAATTATGTGCCATTTGTAACGCCCCTGGCTTTTTAGTGAAGGAAAACATTTTGAGGAAACCTGCATACTTCCATTTCGAAGCATGTATTGTATCCGCTGTACATTATAAGTGGCTACGGGCTCACTCTCCGTCACACTGGACAGTTTCTGTACTACTAAGTGAAACGTGGATTTTCTGAGGTTTCAGAATATCTCTGACTAGTGACTACCCCCTCGGGGAATATAGTCGTGAGCATATGCAATAGATACAAACTCGAGAGGGTTTCGGTACAAAAACGGAAAAGTAATTTTTATAAGCCAAAAAATAAAGGTAGGTTCAGAATTAACTTATCAATTTAAAAAAAAACGTTTTACGCAAGTTATTTCAAAATCTGCAACATTCAAATACCGATATGTACATGTAAGGTGACACATAGACCAGCTATGTGGGAGTGATTCAGTGGGCAAAGTCCTAAACAGACCAAGGTCGTCTGTAGACCTACGCGACTGACGGTTTATGGACCTCCGAAGTAGAGGATATATTTAGACAATTGTTCATATTGCGGCGCCATCTCTGAGGATTTCCTTTGAAGTATAAGTAGATTGAACTGTGCTGTTGATATCATATTAGTCGACAACAGTGAGTTACAAAAAGGAGGATATTAAATACAGGATGTAACAAAATAACCTTGTAATATTGAAAGGGATGGTTTAGTTTAGACCAATTAAAACTGAATCCTTTCACTAATGGAACTAATTTGGTTTTAGTTGCCACGACATTTTCTATGGAGCGACTAAAAATTGTTTTCTCGATTTCGATGTTGGTCCCATAAAAAAAGTTGTTCAATTTGATGGCCTGATCTGAAGCACCCTTGAGTATGTAATGTATTTAAGTTTACACTTTACACCCTGTATAAGCTGGATACCACATGGTACAGAGGACATTTAATAGTTTATGAAAATAGTTCTGTTGCCTTCGGTTAGCTGTCTAAACTCTCAAAAAATGTATCGCCAAGAAAAGATCAAAATAATGAAAAAATTTCGTCATGTTTCTTTTTATAGACATTTTGGATGTTACAAAATATAAATTCAGAGCCAAATTCAAGTAGAAGAATAATGTACGTATTCTGTAAACGAGTTGAATAAATAAAAAGATGAATGAAAAAAAGCGAGCGCGTGTACGCAACTACGCACAAGCATAGCATAATAATGAATGAAACCTGAGGTCTTTGTACTTCAGTTCGTTCTGGAGGAACACGCTTGGCACCATTGACCTTCAAAAAAAGGCCACAGTAGGCCTACCATGAGTAGTGGTTGAGAACTAATTCTGCCATACAAAATTGGCGCCGTAACAACAGTAGTAAAGTACAGTGTAGTGCCACTCATGGGGTCATGGTAGACTAGGTAAACTTACAGAACAGAGAGCCCGGCTTCGCCTTGATAGCAGCATATAGTAGCATGCAGATGCAGCCTTTGTATAGCCATATATCATCTCATACATTTCGTTCGACAAAAGGTCATATGTCACTAAGACAATTTAATAAAGATTCAGTCATAAGTCAGCTATAAAAAAAGAAGAAATAAAAACAAGTCATCTTAGTCTTAACTTATTAAGATAATTTTTTTTTTATTTAATTTAATTAGATTAGATTTTTTGCTCGTGCTCGTTTTCGTTCAAAATAGTCCTCATGCTATTTCTTAAGACCACTGAAACTGCAAAAAAAAACCGCTGTTCCATACATTAGTTAAGCATTAAAACATAAGCCTTATGTATGGAACAACTGATTAGTTTGATTGTCATAATCTGTTGTATCCACTGTTACTTTACCGACTTTCAAGATAAAAGTCATACAAAAGAGTAAAGTTCTCATGCATGACAGGCAAATACATTGGTCTGGCCTCAAACCAATGCTTTTATTATGGGAATCAGATAGCAACACATTATTCAACATCCATAACCGAATCTGGTTTTCAAAATAAAAACAATATTCAATTTTACATGTTGGTAAGTAATTTTACATTCTTGGAATACCTGATAGTCTAACGCGTGATTCTTTGAATGGGGTCAACTTTGGAGATGCAATAAAGCGTTGGTGCAACAACACAGGCATGGGCCACTTCAAAGCACTTATCAAAGGCTACAATCGCAAACTTGCGAACGGTCTCCTTGCCCTCAGCAAGGATCAAATTTGTACAATAGCAAGGTCACTCACAGGCCACTGCAAATTAAATAAGCACATGCACACACTGAATTTAAGTGACACGACCGGCTGCAGATTCTGCAAGGAGGAGATGGAAACTCCTCTGCACCTCCTATGTGACTGTGCCCCCTGATGTACAAACGTAGTACTTATCTAGGTAGGCAGGAACTGACACCAGATGAGATACAAACTATCCCGATCAAGAATCTACTGCGTTTGGCAATCTGGCCGCAGTAGGGATTGGTAAGGAACTTTAAAAAGGGCGTTCACAAAGGACCAGTGATGGTCTACGCGGCACAGGCTCAACAAGCCTGTCAAGGCCCAAAACCCCCCTAAATAATAATAATACATGTTGGTAAACTTCTCTGAAACATATTATACATATACATGCAGAGATTTTTTAACGGCCCTTGATTAGTTTCGTAAGATCTCAATCAGATGAAACACACTTCTCGGTGAAACAAAAGCAGGTTACTAAAAGAACTTAAAATCTCGATTAATTGCTCATTCGTTTATTTGGTCACACGCTACAGCAAACTCAAAACGCGAGGCCCAAAAATTCCCAGTCAGCGTACGCGTGTAAGTTCCTTGCCAAGATCTAAAACGCAAACGCGTCAGTATAAAGCGTCTTGTCATGTTAATACATTAGTCATGTATCCTTGCGTCTGGGCTCTGGGGGCCTACAGTTTTTTCAACATAAGAAGTACCTGTCAGAGCTCTTATACCTACATCATAAGTGTAATAATGGCTTGATTCGCGGCACTTCGTTTTCGGAATAAGATAGCTGAGCAATTGCACAAAAAACGCTAGAGTAACGACCGAGAGACGGAGAACGCCCTTGAACTTGGCAGGGGCACGAGCCAAACTCGGACGTGACGGCTTTACGTTTTCTAAATCATTCTAAACACACCTTTTTATATGTGGTGAACATTTGACAACCCGGCGGCATGAAGGTTTATCAAACATAGGTCCCATATGATCGAAGTGGACCCAGTTCGATTACGGATATTATAGACGTTATGATATGCCGTTATGGTATGGTTCCGATCAAATGCCGTATTGTATCCGGCATCGAACAGCACAAACCCAAACGGGTGTCGTAACTATTTCATTCAGCAGTGCGATTTTTGAAAGTCACTCGTTCAAATCAGCAGTGGAAAATGTCAAAATTACTATGGAGATTATTCAGCAGTGCGATTTTTGAAAGTCACTCGTTCAAATCAGCAGTGGAAAATGTCAAAATTACTATGGAGATTATGCACCACGATTTGGAATCTCACGATTCAAAAAGAGCACTTATGGCGTCATCTCTCATCACTTCATAAGACCTTGCTAGATAATTCCGTTTTTAGAGGCACTTGTCGAATACAACACCGAGATGGACAAGACTATAGAATTATTTGCTACAGAACTATCCAGATAATTGTGAAAAGAACTAGTTTGACCTACAAATAGCGACAGTTATAACCAACCTATAAAGAATACTAGTAACAAAAGAAAGAGATACCTCTTGTTGACCCTAATAATATTATTTATAAACATGATCCCTAGATCCTGAGGGCGTTTGAGTGGGTACTCCAACTGGAATTACATTTATCCCATTGTAAATGTATACGTTTAGATATAAATCCACAAATAGCATGACTAAAATAAACCATGTTTTTTTAAAAACACCTACATTCGATCCAACACAACTCCAAGAATCTTGAAGTTTCCATACCCAACAATAAAGCTTTATTACAATGCCGTAAACAAACGAAGAGAATGATACCTCCTAAATCTTTATTTTAGTAGGAATGAGCCAACTCCCCGTTTTCTATGACATGGTCGGCCTTGAACTGTGGAGATATCAAGTTGGCAGTGGATTTGGTTTCGTAAAATGCTGCTTTTCTTTTATTTTCGTGTACAATTTAGAATCGGCCTTTGGCACGACTTCTTGGTATCCAGGTTCTACGATAATTTGAAGACTCTGAACGTTGAAGTCAAGTGAATCTACGATAGGGCAATCAGGTCCTGTACAAGTGGTTATTTAGAAGACTTTCTATCTACCATTTCGTTCATCTCCTCATTTTCCTTATGCTTTTTAAGGAAGGCGCGACTTAATTCTTGACTACAGATGACGAGGAAGGTGCAGGAAGTAGGGCGTCAAACGATGTGTGAGCAGCCTGGTGGAATTAGTAGCCTCTTACTACTACATACTGGGTTGGTTATATTCGAAGGCAAACTCCACCCCGCAACACACGGCACGGTTTTCAACTATTATCCCTTCCTAAATGGCATGCAATATTATCAAAGCAGTATAAAGTTCAGAATTTTCGATTGTCACTAACTTAACGTTTTAGTCCCGCCCACAAGACTTACAACGTGGCACCGTCGTTCGCGTGCTGTCAAGAACTATTTTTGGCAATGAACCATTCAGTCAGGGTCAATACTTTGCAAACTGTAAGTATGTATATTTAGATACAGTGTGAGAATACTTAGACTTGCTTAATTCATTTAGGTTTAAAAATCCTTAAAAAAAGATTATTTGGCTCAAAGAAGTTATCATTCTAAACATTATTAAGTCTAAAAAGTGGCATACATGCATGAATTTCAGAACGACGCGACGCTCTCTGTGGAAGACTATATAAGGTCTAACAAAACTAGCTGAAACTATTTTAAGGGGATGATCAGACCATCAAACTGAACAGCTTTCTCTATGGGACCAATATCGAGATCGCGAAAAAAAAAAATCAGCTGTTCTATACAAACGTACACGACCTAAATGTATCGGACTGCAGATTTTTTTTCGCGATTTCGATATTGGTCCCATAGAGAAAGTTGTTCAGTTTGATGGTCTGATCATCCCCTTAAAATAGTTTCACCTAATTTTGTTAGACCTTATATAATAAAGTGAAACAAAATAGAATTACCGTTTTCTAGCAAGATAAAAAAACACAAAAAAAAATTGAAAAATACAAACTTCTCCAGATTATTCTGCAAGAGAAAATTTTAGGGAGACGAATGTCTGGTAGAAGGAATTTAAACCTGTGTTCGATATGAACACCACCTTACTATTCAGGGCTGCAGTCACCTAGGTTCGAAAAGCCCTTATCATAGCCAACCTCCGATAAAAGAAGACGAAGAATTGATGTATTGATTATTTGATAATCTGGTTATCTCTAAGATTTGCAGGTTGCAGTTGCAGCAAAAGTTAATGATTGGACGAACTTTTCTGCGCAATGAGTGACTGAAATAGTATATACTCTTTAAAACGCCATCATTATATAATAGACATGCTCATTTGTTTTTATTTTTTTTATTTTTGTTTGTCTATTTTCTTCTTAATTTAAATTGTTTCCCTGATAGAGGTTACGGTAGTGAGTTTGTGTATTTTTAGCAACTGTCGAAGAGTATTTTTATTTATTTCTCAAGCAACGATTATTTTTCCCATCTCGAAATGCCGAAAACAAGACAAAAACATCGTTATACAGAAGTAGGAAAAGCTCATTATTCAAATAAGCTAAAAAAGGAGACATGGCCTTACCTGCGGACTGCCTTGAACTCAAACGATCGATAGTAACAACAAACTTTACGCTTTTCACTGCCAAGGTCGATGTCGAAATAATGTGAATGGATTCCGTAAATTAGCTCCGCATTTGGATTTAAGGAAAATTAGATAACGTTGTGGTCTGAAAGAGGATGTAGTGACAAAGATAGAGAAAGGTATGTTGAGATGGTTTGGTCATATGGAAAGAATGGATGAGAGCAGATTGACGAGTGCAATCTATAAGGCAAGCGTAAGTGGAAAAGTTGGAAGGGGACGGCCTAGACGTACATATACGGACCAAATTGGCGACGTGCTTAAAAAGGGCCATGTTAGATCTACCCGAAACCGACGAACATACGTGAATGGACTAATTAATGTGGAGGAAGCTAGAGAGGTTTGTCAGGATCGTGCCAGGTGGCGTTCCGTTGTATCTGCCTACCCCACTGGGAGACAGGCGTGAGAATATGTATGTATGGATTTAAGGAGAATAAACGCAGTGCACGATTCAGTTTTGTTTTATTTCATCCATCCATCCATAACGTCACGCCTCTTTCCCAGTGGGGTAGGCAGAGACCAGGGCGCGCCACTTACTACGATCCTTACATACTTCTTTTGCCTCATGCACATCCATACATCTCTTTATACATGCCCGTCGGTTTCGAGTACTCCGCACCTCCCCTTTTTGTAGGACGCAACTGATTTGATCAGCATACGTCCTACGAGGGCGCCCTCTTCCGACGCTTTCACTCACATTAGCAACATATATCTCTTTCGTACATCTGCTATCACTCATCCTCTCCACATGACCAAACCAACGAAGCATACCTTTCTCTATTCTTGTCACTACATCTTCTTTTAATTTACATCTATCTCTTATTACACAATTTCTCACTCTATCTTTCAGCGTCACACCACACATACTTCGCAAGGAACGCATTTCAACAGCATTAATTTTACTTGCATGCTTCTTCTGCCATACCCAGCACTCACTGCCATACATAAGTGTAGGCACCAACACACCATTGTGTATAGCAAGTCGCGCCTTTTTGGACACTAATTGGCTAGCCACAATGGTATGTAGACCACCGTTTACTTTGTTTCCCGCTGTTACTCGCCTATGCACATCACCCTCACATTTCCCATCTCTAGTAAACATGCATCCTAAATATACAAATTCATTCACTTGTTGCACTTTTTCATTCTCAATCATTATACAACAATCAGTCACAAATTCATGTTTTTTCATTTTATTTCATGTTTTTTGTATAATGTTATTTTTACCTCTAAAATAAAATTTTCATAACTAGGAAACTTTTTATGAAAATATTGTTTGTTTATTGTTTCTTCACAACAATTGAAACTCCTAATTATGGAAGAGCGAGGTGTCCTGTTACAGGCATTTTATACGCAGGGTTTGAACTTAAAAGCGTTTCATACTGGTGTGCTGCTTCAGATCATAAAAATGTACAACTTTCACTAAGGGAATAACACTGAGTTTTTTTCGGGATTTCAATGTTGGTCCCATAGTGATAGTTGTTTTGTTTGATGGTCCCTTAAACATGTAAAGCATTTAATTCTACATCCTGTATAGTGGAACTGTACCTACTGCAAATTCAATACCAAAACCCCATATTGTTTTTTCCTACTTTTATGCTATCCCTATACTCCTTTCATGCAAAATATAAAAAAAACCGGCCAAGTGCGAGTCGGACTCATGCACGGAGGGTTCTGTACCACCGTACAATATTAGAAAAAAATAGTATTCTTCGGGATCCTTAACGTAAGGCCGACAAAGAGTTGCCGGTTTTTCTTTTGTTGTTTTCCCTTAGAATATTATGTATTATGTACTACAATCACACCAAGTTTGACGCTTGTATGTATTTCTGTTTTTTATACGATAGCAAAAACAAAAAGCAGCAAATAATACGTTTCTTGTATCCAACCCTTAATTTACAACTTTTTTTTTATTCATATTTTTTTTTTATTTATTTGCAATGGGTTTGCTCTTGACCTCAATCCAGTCCTCAGGACATATTATTTTATTTGTTAGAAAATCAAAAATAATAGTACATATTCTGTTAAACCAACTCGTTAACTATTACGGTTCAAAAGATAACATCCCTGTAGCGTAGTAACGTAACATAGACGGAGTAACGGACAGCGTAGACTTATGAATAGGGTCTCGTTTTCATCCTCCGAGTACGAAACCCTAAAAAGGGTTTCCAGCAAACATCAAAGATATTAATCAGTCGCTATTAGCAACAATGTAGCATACTTTATGTTGTAATCTATCCTGTTATTTCACATAATAATACATTACGCACCTACACTTTACCTACAATTTAGATGGTACACACACATGTCATTATGAAATGTAAATTGTTTTTAACCTATGGTTATGCAGGTATAAGTTCTATCGGATCAGAGATGAAATCCAAGGGCTTTGATGACAACTTGTTTTCATTCATTTTGACCACTAAACTAATTACATATTATTGTTAAAATTTATTATTTAATAGGTAAGGATTTATTATTTACCGTACGTATACCTGCATGGTCAAGCGAAGTGCAGAATATATGTCGTGTCTGTTAATATTATATGTATGTATTATTGATCAAGAGCAAACCCATGTGAAATTTAAAAAAAAAATGTGGCTATGCTAGGAGTTTCCCTGCGAGATCGAATCAGAAATTAAGAGATTCGCAGAACAACCGGTTTAGCCGACAAAGCCCAAAGAATTGCTAAACTAACTGGCAATGGGCAGGGGGGCAGATAGCTCGCAGAACCGATGGCCGATGGGTCCAAAGAGTTCTAGCGACCGCGTACTGGAAAGTGCAGCGTGAGTAGGCAGTGAGCCCCCACAAGGTGGACCAATGACCTGGTGAAGGCGGCAGGAACCCGTTGGATAAGGGCAGCGAAGGACCTGTGGTTGTTGCGATGTTTGGGGGAGGCCTATGTCCAGCTGCGGACCTTTATCGGCTGATATGATGATGATGATGTTAATATTAATGAAATTTTCAAAACAATTAGGAAGGGGATGAAATGAAATATTTTTTGATGGTACAAGTACAAGCTGGTTGGAAGGTACAAGTTTTTGACAATGTAAAATATAAAGTTTGTATTAGGAAAATAAAAGTATGAAATTATTATTCACATCGCCTTAAAATATTCAGGAAACTAAGGACATCTAGTGAAGATGTAATGTATACAGTATACCTGTATACGTGGCGAGAGCATCGGTGGCTCATTGCGGAGAGGTACGGACACTCAATCATCAGAGCCCGGGTTCGAATCCGCACGGACAACATGCCATGTACCAACGAATTTCTATCTTATTACGTGCTCTCAAACGGTAAATGTGAAGGAAAACATCGTGAGGAAACCAACATATTATATCCTGAAGAAGAAATTCTGATGCGTATTGTAAATTCTATCATTTCGTGCCCTTGAAGAGGGACGAAATATAGGCTGATGATGATGATACCCGTATACTTCAAAACTGCAGACTGGCTCCTGCCAATTCACAACAAACTTTAGAACATTTAACTCAGGGATCAACCTCGCGGTTGCATACCCCTCTGCCAAATTACAGGACCAACTGATCAAGTGCATTTACATACAATTTTATACCTTATCACTAAACGAGACAGTATACAATTGCGGAACAATAGCTTCAAACTAGTCTCGATTATTTTTCACTATTTTTAACAATCAAAACTAGAATTACATAAATGATTACATTAGAACTAAATTATTCGAATTTTAAAATCCAAAGGAAAACGCCCAATCCCGTTTCGCCTCTTCTTCTTCTCATAGTGCCATCTCCTATCGGAGGTTGGTTATCATTAGGGCTATTTGGATCCTGGAGACTGCAGCCCTAAATAGTGAGGTAGAGTTCATAAACCATTCACACAGGTTCATAAGCTAGGAAGTTCTTCTACCAGGCATTCGTCTTCGTTTCGCCTCAAAACTGGTAAATTTGAATTTTATAAGAAATGCCACGATAGAAAATGATAATTTCAATTTCCTTGAGAGGCACGATATTTCTCCTATCCTGTGTATAATTTATTCCGAGCTTGAGAAAGCAAGCGTAAGCTAGGTGGGCAACTTCTCCGATACAAAGATGTGCTGAAACGCCACATGAAACGGTGTTGCGTTGACCCCGCGCAATGGGAAAAGCTCGCATCCTAACGCCAGGAGTGGAGGTCCCTTGTCAGAGACAAAGTTTTTGACTTTGAGGCAGTCCGGCGTTCTGAGCTTGATGCCAAGCGCGTTGAATTAAAGACCCGACCACCAGCGACCATCAATTATAACTATGAGAATGGTGTCCTGACGTACACACACTGTGCACGTACTTTCTCGAAAAAAATCGGTTATATAAGCCACATTAGGGCGCATCCAACAACGAAGGGATCAGAGGCAGTCGCCGTAGCCGAAATCGGCTAGGAGTAGCATCATCATGTTTTCTTTGATCATACATATTCGCCAGCTGCTAAACGACGGAAACGAATACACTTCGTCACGAGGGCAATGTCTTTTCACGCAACTTCGTCTCCCGCAAAAAGTTTGTTATTAGAATTACACGCGTAACTCCTCTACAGGGTGAAATTGATATCATTAGCATCCTTTTAAACTAAGAGTCTACTCATCGAACTAAACAACTTTTACTATGGCAGCAAACCGATCGGAGCAAAAAAAAATCTGCTGTTCCATACTAAACTGCAATGCCTACTCGACTCAAATGTATGCAACAGCAGATTTTTTTTTTGCTCCGATCAGTTTGCTCCCATAGTAAAAGTTGTTCAGTTTGATAGGTAGACTCTTAGTTTAAAAGGATGCTAATGATATCAGTTTCACCCTGTATAGTTAAATGGTCTAACTAAGATGACAAAGTATTTCAACCAAACTCAATATCAAAATAATCCACAAAAATAAAACTAAACAAACAAGATGGTGGCTTTGACTTCGTGGAACCCAACGCCGGCTAAAGTCACAGCCTTGACAATGTACGACTCGACCTTGACCGTTGGTGTCACAAATGTACTTCGCCCACGTACTGCCATGAGCTTGTATGGTAAGTCTGGTGATTAAGTTTAGGGTAAATGTGCCGGTTGTGGCCGTTAAGGAAATGTAATTCGGAGCACGCTCCATACAAACGAAGTCTGGTGATATTTTCAGTTCTAACCATTAATTAAGTAGTTAATAGTCAATGAAAATTTTCAGAAACAATCTTGAAACTAATCTCTATGTTTGTATGAAGTCAGATTTTCGTTCGTGTCGAAACGCGCAAAGAAATATTAGTAATAAAAAAAATATTAGTGAGAAAATGTTCTCTAAATGTGGTACGATTTTGTTGATTTTAAAGGTTGAAACATAGTCAAACTTTGAGCATGTGGCATGGAACCAACATCGAAATCGTGCTGTGCTGTTTTCAATTCATTTGTGTCGAGCAGGCTGATATTTTGGTCACATAGTCCAAGTTCTCAGACATGTGCCTCCTCGGAGATGGATACCCGAAACCGGGAGATCTTAGGTTTCTTCCCCTGAATGGTGTTGCCTCCTTCATTGACCATGTATTTGAAGGGTGAAGAAAACAAAAGGTATTGGGGCTAACACAAAAGATCCCACTGGGTCGAAGTGTTGCTGGCTTGCCAGCCCCCACAACAACAACAAGATAACAAGATAAGTTCTCAGACTAAAAACCTGAATCCTACTTTTCATTACAGACATCCAGAAAATTTTCGAATACTTGATCTTTTTTATCTGGAGTGCGATTTTGTGCGAAAAATTACTATGGAGATTATGCATCATTCGATCATGATTTTGAACGTGTGACTCAAAAATCGCACTCCAGTATTTCATTGGAATTAAAAAGTTCAAGATTTATAGAAAATCTTAAGCCAAGTAGACCACAAATGACCACAACCGGTCTTATTACCCTACTAATAATACGAAAGCAAGACAGCGGAAATAAACTTCCTTAACACAAACGGATAGACAATTATGTAACTGCCGAGATAGATAATCACGATTACGGATTCCGTAGTCAAAATAACCGGCCCTTTTAAGGCGTGGTTTGAGTATTATATTTTAATTTGACGTCATTAAGTTCCGGTTTAATTCAATTCTATGGTTTTGATTAAAGTGATAAGTTTTAGTTAGTTATATAACAATGATGTTAAGTTATATAGCCCGTAGGATCCCACTGCTGGGCAAAGGCCTGCTCTCACGAATAAGAATAAGTTATTGGGCATCTTGCTGTGATGCTCTCTGAGAATTTTTAAGCCGCCGTAATTGGCCTCTAACATAGCTTAACGAACAAACATCGTCATCTGACGGAGCTATCCGTGATAACACTAAAAACTAATATTCCTGACTAATGTCTCTAATACATATTTTTAAATAATAACCTATACAGGCTGTTAGGGTAAACAGTTGCATTACTTTAAGGGATGATTGTTCCCATGATTCTGAACAACTTTCCCTTAGAAACCTTTAGGAAATTCGTAAAAAAAATGGTGGGCTTCCCAATGCAATCTGCTGCTCGAACTTTTGTATGTAAAGTCGAAATTTTTATTTGCGAATTTCCTATAGGTTTCTTAGGGGAAAATGGCTCAGTACAATTACCCCTTAAAGTAATGCAACTGTTTACCCTAACACACCCTGTATAAAAAAGTAGTATCTACATAATCTACAAATTATTTGAATAAACTTCAGACTGTATGTAGTCCCAGATCAGACATATTTGTTTCACACAGTATGACAAATGGGCCGTCAAAACATATCGAACAACCAACTTATCATATCAATGTTATCTGAACTTACAAACCACACCTGTTAATTAGCTTAGGTACATTATATTAGCAACAAAAGCCTAACTTCATTCCAATGTAAACTTTATCACAAAGGAATAAGGGTTCGTAAGACTGTATTCGGTATAGAATTGTACAAATTAGTTGGAATCGACAATAGAACCATCATGTATCCGATATGGAGTCGAATTCTAACAAACGCCCGTGATTCTGCAATTCCCGTTATTCAGGGCTGTCACTTCACTGATTTTAGTCGTGGACTATGAAGAAAGAAAGGAAAGAAAGTTTCATCCTTCATCACTAAAACGTTTACACCAAAATAATAATAAATTAAGCATTATTGTGACGACCTGGTTGGTGTAAATGGCTACGACGCCGGACTGCAAAACCAGGGTCCTGGGTTTGAATCCCGGTTCGGTCGTGGATGTTTATATGTTTTTGCCGATGTTGTATGATTTCCATAATGAACAGCCTATAGTGCTTGCTTGGGATCATTACTTTCTTTCTTACTTTCTTTCTTTTTAGATGTGGAAGGAAACCTTAGTCCTTGCGGAGAAAAGTAGATAGACCACCAACACGTTGGATGACATTGTGAGAAAAATCAGCTGTCCCATACATATACAGGGTGTAAGTGACAGCCTAGCAAATACTGAAATGGTGAACTCAGACCATCAAACTGAACAACTTTCAATATAGAGCCTATCTCAGGAAACGCGAAAAAAAATCAGCTGTCCCATACAAAACTGCTGTACCTATCCGACTAAAATGTATGGGACAGCTGATTTTTTATCGCGTTTCCTGAGGTAGGCTCCATAGTGAAAGTTGTTCAGTTTGATGGTCTGAGTTCACAGTTTCAGGATTTTTTTAGGCTGTCACTTACACCCTGAATATGAGTCGAGTCGGTACTGCAGATTTTTTCTTCGCCAAGTTTGCTCCATAGTGAAAGTTGTTCAGTTTGATGGTCTGAAGCACCCTTAAGTATTACTAGGGTGTTTTGTTACACCCTGACCGTCATCTATGAAGATTCCAGAAGTTCAAGAAGCAGATATCCCTGTTCCTATCCTCCGCTGACTCGGCACTTCCACTCCCATTGTTCAGATATATCTGCCAAATCAATCGGCCAGTTCAACCACCGTGCCGATAGATACACGTGCCCGCTTTTTGTTCGACGGTGCCAATTAAACTGAGTTTAACGCCATTTACTGTCGAAATGGGATAATTTTGTGGTCATTACGCGATGTGTTTATTGTGGAAAGGTTTATTTTAGTTTGGTTTGTTTGATGTCTACGTAAGCGTACGTTTTATAGCAGAGTAACATGTACGATGAGTCCGTGTGGTGTCGGCTAAGAATAGCACCACCCCATTTCCTCCCGTGGGTGTCGTAGAAGGCGACTAAGGGATCTACCGGAAGATGGGCAGCAGCATCCTCTGAGTACTCACATTTAATCCAACTGCGATCGCCAACCCGCCTGCTAAGCGTGGCGATTATGGCAAATCCCCCCCATTTTGGGGAAGGCTTATGTCCAGCAGTGGACGCCTATCGGCTGATATGATGATGATGAACATGTACGACGTGGGTTAGAAAACTTTGAAATGCGGTAACGGTACAAAACACACATTATACAGGGTCCTTATACTGACACATTTTTAAGGGGACGATCAGACCATCAAACTGAGCAACTTTCTTTATGGGACCAACTTCGAAATCGTGAAAAAAAATCTGCGGTCCCATACATTTGGCTCGAGTAGGTTTGCAGTTTTGTATGGAAAATGTAATTTTTTTCCGATTTCGATGTTGGTGTCATAGAGAAAGTTGTTCAGCTTGACGATCTGATCATCCCCTTATTATAATATTTTTCTTACACACTATTGTTCATCCATTATAATCTAAACTATTATAAAACTGTAACAGAAGTGTGTCTGTACATTGAAGATATTAACAAAAAAAAGTTACGATATGGTTTTTAGGTGTCCCTAATCCCCTTATCACCAACTTTTGGATGGAGAAAGTTGTTTGATTCATGTTCTTCTCACCCCTTAAAAAAACCATGTGCATATTAAGTTGGGCCCTGTATAGAATAATAGCTTTTAGCTCAAAACTTTGTCCGCAGTGGCTCCAAAACATATAAAATATTTTTATTTTTATTTATTTTCTTTATTAATTTCTTAACAGTTGTTACATTAATCTCTTTATTGCATACGAGCGTTAACCCGCGACTTCGTCCGCACAAATTATATACCAGATTTTAAGTCAGATCATAAGCTATCAAACAAAAAAAGTTTCATCAAAATCGGTTCAGTAGTTTTTGCGTGATACTCGTTCAAACAAACAAACAAACAAACACACAAACAAACAGACAGACAAAAAATCCAAAAATTGGTGAAATGGATCAGGGACACCTAAAAACCATATCGTAACTTTTTTTTTGTTAATATCTTCAATGTACAGACAAACTTCCTGTTACAGTTTTATAATAGTATAGATACCGCCATATCGTGGCGAAATATAATATGTAAGAACACACACAAATAAATAAGTACCTGGGCGAACCGAGGTTTCTCGATGTAAAACGCTATCTAAGCACAAAAGCGAATATATCTGTCGTAAGATAGATAGAAAATGCATTCGACTGTGCGGTGGCCCCCTGTAAATCTGTATAATGTATATTATACTCACCTACTATTAAGATTGTAAATTTGTACATACTTACTTACTTTTTAGTCTCAATATTCTATATTTGTATATATACTCTTTACCCGACAAATAATATAGTAGGTTAAGTTAATATTAATTGAATTACCAACATAATGTAAGTTATTCATTGTACAGTCATATTAATAAACATCTATAAAAAAGCACAAAATTTCATCCAGATTGTCTAACAATTTTCTGTAACGCGATTACACATTATATAAAAAAAATATAAACACAAATATAGCTCGTTTAATAGTATTGGATACTTTAGGTATTATATGAATTTAACATAGTAAAATATACAATGAGTTTTTGTATACCTAAAACTTTAATTCAGACGGTAAACCATTTGCCCTTTCCTCTTACAAGTTATTTGGTCGCATCCGGGGCTTTTACTTGGAAGTATGAGTTGCAAACCTGATTCGGTCTGACCATAAAGCCTTATAGTATAAGAGGTAGACGTACTTCTTGTTATCATCAGCTTCAAGGCTGATTCACTATTCATTTGGTGAAGACCATCTCTGTGATGGGGATGGACCAGGTCTGCCTGCATAACTCCAGTCGGTTTAAGAGTTACAGCCGTTCAAAGATCGAAGTTAAGGTTATACAAAATGAATATGTAGGTATGTATGTACAAGAAGCCAAGAAAATAATCTACAACAAACTACTGGGTTGGACTTATGATGAAGGAGAGGAACTGCTGAGGATCGTTATATGACGATCGTTCTCAGTCACACACAAATACTTATCCATACACTCACGCACTCACACTCACCCCCTCCCCCCCACACACCTACATACGCACAGCGTCATCATCATCATCTCACGCATATCCAGATATTCGTCTCATTTTTTAAATATGCGTTGTAACATTAATTTTATTGCTTTAATTAAGTACAATTTTGTACTATATTATTTGATTCCCGCGATACAGGCGTTGCCTAGTGCAGTAGTCCATGTGACAAATGCAATGTATCTTTGGCTGTCAAATAAATATTACTATTACTATTATCGTAATGTGCACTGTAGCTATGCGAACATTACAAAAACTGGCATGTTCTGTCAGTCGGTTTACGAGTTACAGCCGTTCAAAGATCCTCAAATTACTGACCTTTGAACTGCTGTATCTCCTAAGCCGACTGGAGTTATGCAGGCAGACCTGATGCTCTACACCCTATGAATGCTGAATCAGCCTTACAGCTGATGATAACAAAAAGTACGTCTACCTCTTATACTATTATAAGCATCGTGGTAACAACACCGAGGTATCAACTCGATCACTTCGCCGTCTAGTCGGCCGTCTGTGTCTGTCTGTTGTAGGTATATAGATAGTACAAAAAAATGGGTTAAGAGTAAGATGAGTTAGTGTCATGGTTCTGTAGGTTACGGAAAGATCATGTGAAAGTTTGATTGAAACAATTTTAGATTCAGTGAAAAAATAGGATCAAATGATGTATGCTTATACCAGTAAGAAAATGGAGCGTCCTCCTAAAATCTAAATAATGCTGATTGAACATCTCTATGGGACAAAAATAAAAATCCCGAAAAAAAATCAGCTGTTCCATATAAAACTGCAATTCTACTCGACTAAAATGTATGGGACGTTTCCGCGATTTAGATTATGGTACCATAGAGAAAGTTGTTTAGTTTAAAGGTCTGATCATCCTTTTTATAAACCGTCAGCATATTAAGTTCGGGGTCAGTTCGTTTAGTTCCCGGGTTCCACCGCCAAATCTTCTGCCAGGGCACTCATTCCCTATGTGCTCGATAGTCCGCTCCGGAGCACCACAGTCGCACTCGGGTGAGCTTTTGATGTCCCACTTATGAAGACGGTAGTTACACCAAACGACTCCTGATCTAATTCTATTCAGGCAAGGCCACGGTTTTCGGTGCAGGTGGAAACCAGGTAGCTGCTTTGTAGTATTGGAGACCAGATATAAGCCTGCCTGCATTTCCGCTTGCCACGCGGAGTACGTAAGCGTATTTTGGACTGACATCGAAAGGCGACGTGGCTTCCTGACGTGGTGCCAAACTATGGCTTAAAACTATTGACTTAAACTTGTAATTTCCGCAGGAATGGAAAGCCATACGAATAATAATAGCATATTAAGTTGGACCTTGTAATAGGGAAACCACTTTTTTCGACAACGGATCTCCAAAAAGTTTAGCCGCAGCAAAAACATTCAGTGGTCGAGTCAAAGACCTAGCCGGAATGCGTCCGCACTGTTAAAACTTATCGATTTTTAATCGATTTATAATCCGTACGAATTGTATGAATGAATAAATAAAAACGATCGTAAGCGACGTTTGAAATCAGCGGTCTAGACACAATTACTGTTAAAAGCTACATTGATTGAGTGATTTCAATTTGATTGAAGTCGAAATAATATGGACCATTAAAATCATTACGGTTATAATTATAACGCTATTTACAAAAGTTCGCCCGCAAAAAACTGTTTGTGTGGTTCCAAGTTACTCATCATCATTGTCTCAGTCGATGGACGTCCACTGCTGGACATAGGCCTCTCCCAAGGATCGCCACAACGACCGGTCCTGCGCTGCCCTCATCCAACGCGTTCTTCCGCCTTCACTCGGTCCACCGTGTGTCCACCTTACCCACGCTGCGCTTTCCGATACGCGGTCGCCACTCGAGAACTTAGCAATTCTTGGGCTATGTCAGCTACTCTGGTTCTTCTGCGGATCACTTCATTCCAAGTTACTAAAAACAAATTATATGTCCACTTGATGTATATTAAAATGCGTATTAAATACATAACTAACGACCGTATTCACAATCTAATAAAATAATTTGAAAAATTACCACAACAAATTCTGAACAACTTGGTACAGGTATTTGGTAGAGCCGTAAATATTTTGTGTTCAACAAATTAGGAGAGAATAATAAATCTGTAATCTATCCACTAATAACCGGAAGGGAAGAAGACAACAAGAAATTTTATAAACGTGAACACATCTATCTTTAAAAAGCGAACTATTAGATTTATTACAGAATGCGATAAAAAATTCCTACTATTTAGGAGGGGGATTTATTTCCCTTCCCTAAAAGTAGGGTTCAAAAGATAGGAACCTAACTACTAACCCAAATGATATTTCTCTGACTATCTGTGTGTCACATGCTCACAGCCAAAAATTTTGCAGCTATTCCATATAAAACTGTAAACTTACTCAACCCAAATGTATGGGACTGCTGATTTTATTTTTGCTATTTCTATGATAGAGAAAGTTGTTCAGTTTGATGGTCTAAGAAGTACCCTCTATACTTAAAAGAATTCTCCTGGAAAATGAATATATTAGTGGATAATTAGTATGCTATACTTTTTACAAACTTCAAATAAAGTTGATTGTTTTTTGTCTTGCAAAAAGTACCGATAGTTATACCGTATAATTATGTAACAAACTCCATATTAGTAAAAAAAAAAAACAGTACCAATAGACAAAAGTGCACGCGCCACTCGAACGCTTAAAGCGCAAGCCGTTCAACAAAAAAGCGTCTGCGCACTAATGAAGAGCTGGAAGGGCATGTATTAATTAAACTCCGCTTAGCAAACGTCCTCTCAATCAAGACACTTTCATCTTTACACCAAAGGAATAAGAGTCATATGAGGGGATTTGTAGGTGTAATAATGGGTTGCGTTCAGCGACGCGTGCGCATAACATCGCCGGGGCATTCCTTATGAACTATTTCTAGTCTCGATACGGTTCGTGTGTTCGTTTGATTTCTTTTTTTGTGTTTATAGAATAGATAAGGTACTTTCTTTGTTGATTTTGTGTTCTTTGTTGAGTTGAAATCTATCCGAGATTAAAATTAAAGTTAGTATGGTATGGACACTTAATCACCGAGGGTCCGGGTTCGAATCGGCACGGACGACATGCCATGCATCAATGAGTTTTTCTTAAACGGATTGCTCTCAAACGGTGAAGGAAAACATTATGAGGAAACCAGTATACATTGAAGAAGAAATTCTAAAGTATGTGAAGACTACCAGGCCGCATTGGGCACGAGTAGTGGACTAATGCTACTTATCAAATGCCCAAATTGACCCTTAAAGCTTCGGATCAGATTCAGAATAGCAAGGAGATTTTTTTTCTTCAAATTTTGCATTTTGGTAGAAACTGAAAATTCTCTGACTGCCTCCACCAACCAACACTGAGCCCGCGTGGTGGAGTATTTCCCACTTCCTCACACCCTTATTCGTGATAGGAAACCTTTGACCTGCAATGTACTACAAACTGCAATATACTTTTCAATATTATTACTATTAATGTGATCGAACAACAACAAAACTCAAACGTTATCAAAGCTGGAACTTTAATTAACAGTACTGAACCAAACCTGCAGTATTTCTCCAGCAATCACCAAGTCTATAATTTTTTTCTCTCGTAACGATGTAGTGGCGTCTTAACCAACCTTGCCTTCAGAGAAAACCATCGACTATGTATGAGTAGTTAATTATAAAACACGTGCCTGCGCTTGCACGGGACGCTGTGCCCTGACCGTGAAGTCCAGGCTTCTTTTCCCGGGTCGACACACCTTGAGATACTTTTTGTTGAGTTTATATGGAATGTTTAAGGTCGAGGGTAAGGGAGTTCAAGAAATAATAAATATAAAACGCTCACAAATACATCCATTATTTTGATTCTAATCAGAAGCTACAAGGCTTTTATTTCATGAATAACAGACAACGACACAAACACAGTAGTAACACGTAACACCATGACTGAACCCAGGACTTCTTCTGGTTTGACAGTCCGGCATTATAACTATTATAACTAAGAGCGGAACGGTGGCAACCCTATCTCATCGAGTAACAAAATGCGTCCTACCTAGGGTGTAGCACATGAGAAAGGCACGTCTTAAAGTACAGGGGTGCCTGGTCGTAGCCTGGAGCGTTTTGTACAGTGAGCAATTTAGTGAGTGAGTAACAAGTTGGTTTATAGTACAGTCGATAGAGGTCATCAACAAGTACCAAAATATATAGGGTTGTCTCGCCTAGTCCCGGGTTTTTCTTGAGTCGGCCTGATTTAAGAGTGGCTAATAATTGAAATGAGGCAATTTTCAACCTTATTTCTATTGAATATGACAGGTAACCGCCTCATCGCGCGATAGAAATACGCCCGTGCGAATGAGGGCTTACACTAACTATTCATTCGTCAAACATAATATAAACTCTCGACTGTCGTCGGGGTGGACAGAAACTTAGACCATATTTTTAAGCGTCCAATCGCATCACTCATCATTAGCATATTGAAGGTTTTAAGCTGGAATGGCGTGTCTGGTGATAGGTGGCTAGCCTTTCGCCCACAAAAACACTGTTAAAAACATGATTCCTTCCTTAGTCGCCTCGTAAGACACCCATTGGAACCAAAGGGGTGAATGATTCTAAACCAGAATCACACGACTATTCTACACCATGATTTTTAAAAGAAAACCTCTAACACGTGTTTCAAACAAACACAATTTATCCCAAGTTCAATTACCCGAATGCCTACGCAACTGTTCCTCATTTTACATTACTACCAATTAGTATTCAACTGCGACGAGCTAAAGGAAACGTCACCTCTTTATCTTCAGCTGTCATCTCAGCATCACGCGCAATCACTACCGAATCTTATCTCAGATCTTCGATTGCTAATAAAGAAGCTATGCATAGAGAGAAATGTCTAGAGTGATTGAGTCATCGCTTGATGACCAGTTTTTTAAACCTCTACTTCTTGTTATTGTGAACGACATTCTTAACTGTATCACACCCTGGATACTTCATAAGAACGGGCTCGCACTTCTTCTATCGAGTCGATGACATGTCATTTTATATTTTTCCAGCCCATTATTTGGCGGAAAGAACTACCAGCAGTGTCCATAAGATCCGTTTGCGTGCAGGTGTCCGGGCAGGAAGGGCAAGACATGGATGGATCATAGTCTGAGGAGCTATGGGCATTGAGACCTGAGATCCGATCCGTTTATGAAACTTCACTTAGGCACGTTCTCTTTACTCCGGATTCACACTGACTAAAAAAAGCTAACATAATGTATGCTGAGTGAGTGAGGGTAGGAGAAGACTTGACATCGGCTTACTGTCACCCACCACCCGAACCAACGAGAGGGAGTGAGGTCAAAGGCAGGGACAGGAAGTGTCCGTCCGTATAGGTACGTACTCTTTCTAATGGTTGAAATTGAGACTCCTCTCAAGCTTGCTGCAATCTCAAAGAGCATACTTCGAAATCAGTTTGTTCCAGTTTCGCAAAACCTCCCTGGATTTGGATAGCCAATGTTGAAATAGAGTTCGAACTCAAATCTGCTAGATTAAAAAGCCTGCCCAGGTGGGGTCATCGGTGAGTCAAAATATAAAGTAACTTGCAAATAACTCTCCGGAAGAAGACTGCGTAAATGGAAGGAAAATTGCTGGGACTGAGAAGTCCAGCAAAATCAACTGTATCAGAGGAATGATAAAAGCGACTTACACCCGTATTCTTAGTTTTCTTGACATTTCCTCACTCGAGTGGAGGACGTTTTTGACATAATTTGTATGACAAAAATGTCAAAAAACTCTCCGACTCGAGTGAGGAAACCTCAACGAAACAACTAAGAAGGTTTCTTTTTCAGGTCCTGCAAAAGACTAGCTACTAGCTAAAAGTAAGAATCACAACAAGTCAGTTAGGAATTTAATAAATGTTTCTAATCACCCTCGCAAGAAACACGACCGTTAGCATGTATGTACGTAAATGCACCTCATCGAACACACTTTACAGCATACCAAACACAGTAAAAACAGAAACAAAAACAAAACAATTTCATGTAAACATTGCTCATGAATTAGTATGTAAGAAACCAAGTGATTCAAATGACTCATTATCTTTATAATGACTCAATTCAAACAAAAAGAAACATTTTCCTGTAACATAAATATACAAGTTAAACGAAGGAAAAATTGTTGATGAACATCACACAAATGTATGCGATAAGTAAAGTGTTAGTGATCATCAGAATACGTAATAGTTGAGTCAATAACAACAGAAAGGAAATTATAGAGGTAGCATAACATAATATTATGAAAGAATACAATGTTTGATACTGTACCGAAAAGACCGCGAGTTGAATTAATAACGTCATCACAATAAGCAGTTCCGGATTTAAAACGATGAGTGCTCATTGGCATTGGTAACTCGACATCTTGCACCATGCAAAAGTTGCTTCACAGGTTTTTGTTCATCTGAGCATGAGAATGTAACTAACTGCTTACATGCCTCAATTCCAGACAAAATGACACAATAGTAAATCCATAAGTTCGTCGAATAGATCTGCGCAATATGTTACATGAGAGCTTTAATTTCCAAAAAAAACAGAACTAAAATCCACCTCACACAAACATTGTTAATTCCGAGCAAAACCAACAAAACAGTAGTCTAAAGTCCAAACCACGAAAAAACTTTAAAGATTAACAGCAACTGCATACGAATGAGCCACTCTAACCTATTTAGAAAACAATCAATTGTCATCCAGCGTTACGCAACGGGAAGCCCAGAGTTGTCCTCGCCGTGGATACGGAATTAGCAAGACGACGACCAGGACAGATTTAGAAATATTCCGGGACAAAAAGAAGGCAAGACGCGCCTAAACGACTAAGCAGGGAGAATGTTACACCGAACAGATGAGTCGTTCTTGAAGAAAATATAGATTCGAGGCAGACAGAAGGTATGGTACGACTACACAGGGTTTTCAAGAAAGAAGGAAGATATTTTTAGAAGAAAATAGAAAAATCGAAGTCGTTTTTGGCGAAAAATTCGACATTTAAGAACGTTCCAGGGGGCAAGCCAACAACATGGTTTACGAACAAAAAACTAACATCACTTTCCCTTACTTATACAGCGTGTATTCCATTCAATGCGTTCCATAATAAAGAAATGCTTCAGACCAACAAACTGATCAACTTTTAATATGAAGCCAAGATCGAAGTCGTATTTAGTTGGTATAGCGAATGGTCAGTTTGACGGTCTGAAGTTACGTATAAAACGCATTAAATTTTACATCCTGTACATACAATTTAAGTTCCTTTTGCCTTACAGCACGGTGTCACGGCCAACCATTAAATAGGCAGATATTCCTGGACACGCGACACCGTACACTGACACCGTAATAGACACCCACAAAGTGTAGGGGACAGTTGACTTATATGGCGCGGAAAACTTATGTCACACCCGAACTCAAGCTTGCGGAAGAAGGGAGCATTTATACGTACTAAAAAATCGTAAAGAGATAGTTCCGATATAAAATTTGAAAGCTAAAAGATGTTGCGTAAAGTTTCTTGGAAAAGTAATGAGAAAAGAGTTAGGAAAGTAAGAGTGCTCATGAATGAGCATCTATGATTAAATTATATTGTGTCTTTCTGAGCACATAACCCAAAATACATGGTCCAACTTAATGCTGACGGTTTTTAAGAGGATGATTTTTATGAGGTAAGGAGAAGATGGGAACTCGTTGTCAGCATCTGACCATCAATTTGTCTTTGTAGAAATCAAACTGTTATTTAGCTGAAGTTCTCAAAAAAAAGGAAATAAATAAATACTGTACAAAGGTTCACGATACATCGCCATTGAGCCAAGATCCTTTACTTCTTCTTTACTTCTTTGTCTAAACCCGTAGCGAAGTTCCCAAAGGAATAATTAAGTCCAGACGATGTCACAGGCAATATCTAGCAAGTAATAAGGTTATAAGTGAAAGCTGAGAAGCTGAAAGGTCGACGGACGGGGTTAGTGGAGTTCAATGAACTTATTAAAAGTAATTAGCCGATTGTGGTGCCAAAAGATTTTCTGAACTAATGCTTTCCGCCAACGCAACGTTTCGGATATCAACAATGTTCAGTTCATTCAAGTGAAAATACTAGACCAGTTTAGATTTATTTCAATAGCATAACTACAGAATAACTTACTTTAGGTTATCAAATAAATGGAGATGACATACGATTGCGTTTAAAAACGACACACGAACGATCAGAGAGTATTATTATTTATTTTATTTAAGTATTTACTCGAGATCATTATAATGTATGTGCCTGTGAGCGTTATTTATTTATTTATTAGTCTATCCTGTAAATTATAACATAGATTTATTTTGATATCTCTGCATTTCTTCATCAATGTTTGTTCGTAGATTATTTATATCTATGATGTGATGATTATGTTTGAATCTCAGTTCTCCTGAGAGAAATCCTTTAGAGGTATTAATAGTTCAAAAAACTAATTATGTATTTTGCCAATCTCTATAACTGACAATTCCAAGCGTTTCCGGTTCATATTCTCTAATCAGATATAGGTGATTGCGATACAAGAAAAACACTTCAGAATCAACTAGACAGAACTATCAGAAATACAACTTCAGTTTTAATCTTAAACAAGATTTCAAGACCACCAAAGACGCCAAAACCGTCTATACCTGTCATGAACAAAATAAAGAGATCAGCATTGACCAAGAACCTCAAATACTCTAATGAATCAATGAATCCCGTTAATGCCTTTACCAGTCATCAGGTCAAACTACAGTCTCCACTAATAAATCCGCACGTTGTCATGACATTTGACGTTATATCTAAAGGAATCGTCTGGACGCCCTAATCAAGCGAATTGATTCTAAAAGTTAATTATGTCCTCTGTCACCTTGACCTCGCAGAAATATGCAGACGGGTAACGACCGACTACTTGTAATTGGTCAGGTGTGAATGGAGTCGGTAGACTGAAGGGTTCCGCCTCCCTCTCCGCCTCGGGACATCTTGAATGATTTATATACGTTGAAATGTTTTAGTATGTGATTGTAAAATGGACTGAAAAAACGTTTACGTGTTTTGATATTTTCATGGCTGCAAGCTGCAAGAACAGTTAGTACATAGTTACAAAAAACTCACTAATATTATAACTGTGAAAGTTTTGATGTTTGTCACTCAATCACACATAATCGGTTAATCGGATTTGGATGTGGCACGCAGATAGAATATACTTTTTCACCTCACAAGCTCGGAAAGATTCTGTTAATCATTCGAAATCTGAGTGCAAAAGTGCATTTTATCCGCTAGCGTGGAAAGAGTTTTTAAAATTCGAATCTTTCTATTCTTCTTCTTCTTCTTCTTATCGCGTGGGCAGAGCCCTGGGATCCTGGTGCCCTGTGTCGGTGGTTTCTTTACAATAAAGAAAAACGGCCTAAACAAGTTTTTTTTCATGCTGTTTTCGTGCTGGCCACTGCGATTACGATTATTCTAAAAATGAGGTTGGCGCAATGACATTTTCCTCGCTGTAGTGAGGTGACCAGTTGTGTGTTTCGCTTGGCAGCAAAGTTATAAAGTTATTCTGCGTCTCGTACCTTTGAAACCCTGGCTACGCTCAGGATTCAATACAAGTACTCGCGCCAAAAAGCCACTTTGCAGCCTTGCATAACAAATAACTATTTAAGGTCCACGCAGAAGACGGAGCGGCGGGTAACAGGTATAAATAATAATAATACAAAATGTTTAATAAGGAGGAGTGTGCTAATTTACATTACACTTTTGTATGTATTTCAATATGGCAAGATCCCATCTTAGAATACTTTGGGTATAAGTGCACTTGGTCTTTTCCAATGCCGACCGGTTATCTAGTTTTCCTTAAATACAACTGTTTTCCTCAACTAAAAAATTTAGTAGATCCATTTCCCTTTCCAATCAATATTTTGATTGCAGATTTTCGTCAACAAAATAACAAAACCAGGAACCCTGAACCAGTTCGTTATGAATGGGTCATTATTTTAATATGCTAATCTGAAATTGCATAACGATACCGCGGTTTTTAAATGTAAATTCGACGATACGATCACAAAATATACAACCATATACATTAGCAAGTTTTACAGAGAACGAAAGAACGAAGTATGAAGCCACGACGCAATATAAAAGTATCTTTTTATAAAGTGTTATGATATTTGAGCATCGTTTGTTAATAAAGGTGGATCGTTTGATAAATAATTTATTCTAAACAGACTGAATTTAACAATTTTGATGAGTGCATCGAACTAAGATTGTCCTTTACAAAATTGTAAAGTTACCAATAATCGCAAAGGCACCACCATTAGGGAGGATTTTGTCTAAATGTGTTTGTAATTTAGAACAAATTTATTAATTAATTGATTTTTGAATGGTTTCCATAACACTTTGGATCTTTGAAAGTGTTTTAAGTAGTTTAAAGGTAGCGGTCATATCTAAAATTAAATCTAACGAGCTTGTTTGAAAACAAGATAAAAGAGAATTTAATGAGAAATAAACATGTCTCTAAACGACCTTATTTTAGATAATCAGGCGATCCTTTTAATGGAAAAAACCAACTGCAAAACGGCACAGCCAGTCTTGCACGTCAAAGAATATAAAATTGTTACCAAAAGTTTAAGTTCTAAGTTGGATTATTTGATGCCATATATTGAGTGTGTGTGTCAGACCATAAAACTGAAACACTTTTACTTTTAAATCGTGAAAAAATAATCAGCTGTTTCATACATTTTGGTCGAGTAGCAATTGAAATTTTCCATGGAACAGCTGTGTTTTTTTCGCCGCTACTCCGTATCGTTTTTGGCTCCATAGTGAACGTTTTTCAGTTTGATGGTCTGAAGCGCGCTGTTCGATAATGCAACGCATTTAATGTTACACCCGGTTTAGGCTCACGGTCATATTTTACTTAAAGTGTAGTCAGAATCTTTGCTAAAACGAACAATAAGCATATAAGTGATTATTGAAAGAAAGAAACCGTTCTTCTGCGAACCTAAAGAAAACACCCATGATTAAAAGATCAGAATAGATTTAAGACTTAATCACATCACTGTCGATTACATTCCAAATTCAAATTACTATTCCTGGAAAATCCTTTAAAGTCTGACATGATAATTAAACACTTCAAACCTGAATCGAATTAAACCTTCAAACGACTTAATTTAAAATTAACGTTTTCAAGGCCTTATTCCACAGAGAAAGCAATAGACGCTTTATATTAATGTATAAGTAAGTATTAGGTACACAGTAACGAAATACTGAGATGTAATTTTATATTCCAAGGAAGCAGACTAAGATCTGGCCCTGTACCCGGACTTTCGATTTTCGATATATCGCGACTGTTTCGGTCCGAACTTCATTGTAATAGAGTTGACATTGGAAAGATACCGTTCACGCAATTGCGAAGTTCGAATGTCAGACCCTCAGAATAAGATCAGCCACTGCAAAGACAGCTTTAAGATGAAGCTATATAAAAGTAGCACGAAGATCAGCTGCATATACGACTATTGCTGACTAGTTAATCTTACTACAGCATTAGTTATTGTCATACGATATGGATAATACTGACACAAAAAAGGAAAGAAGCTGCAAATACAACATTTCTACTTAAACCACCTCGTAACCTGGTGAGCGTGCCCGATTACCTGCACATTGGATGACTCGCTTGAGGCAAACCAGAAAGCGATACATACGAATTCTTTCAAACCGACAAAATAGCATGGAACAGCGATATCCAGATGTCCAGAGACTATCTTCTTCCAATATAAGATCTAACAAAATTAGGTGAAACTATTTTAAGGGGATGATCAGATTATCAAACTGAACAACTTTCTCTATAGGACCGATAATGAAATCGCAAAAAAAAAATCAGCTGTTCCATACAAACCTACTCGACCTAAATGTATGGGACAGCAGATTTTTTTTTCGCGATTTCAATATCGGTCCCATAGAGAAAGTTGTTCAGTTTGATGGTCTGATCATCCCCTTAAAATAGTTTCACCTAATTTTGTTAGACCTTATATATATACAGAACAAAACTAACACGGTAAAGGATCCCGGGGACGACTTTCTGCCGCTTCACATTTCTATTTATACATACAATTTAGACTGAATTTAAACCCCGAAACCATTGATCTGTCCCCGAAACAATAATGAGTCGAGAACCCGTCATGTCAAGTAAATTGGGTTCACCCTTCGTCTGGTTTTTCTTGCACGATTATCACAAAACTTGCGTAATATTTTCTCATTATCTTTGACGAAAAATGTTTACAGTGTTACTGACTGATAGAAAGATATTTACCTGACTAATATAAAACTCTTCATTGTTTACCAAAACCAAACAGTCGATCAAATTGACACAATAAGTTCGCAATTACGTGAACGTTTTCGTTAAAATGTCAACTCTATTACAGTGAGGTGCGCGTGCGGACCGAAACAGTGGCGATATATCGAACATCGAAAGTCCGGTTACAGGGCCAGAATCGTAGGAAGCTCTGGATTATCTCTGCGAACCCAACAGGCCCATACATACGCGTGACCGTGTGGATGTAAGTACAGGCTTATAATTATAACATAATAACTTAACAACGTTTTCCCTTTTGGTGTTGTCAGAAATATTGTTACAACTACCTACTCTCTTTCAAAGCGTGTAAGTAAGTGTAAGGCGCGGGCCAGGCAGGGACGTGAGACGAGGACAGTGCTCGGATAGTTTCATACAAAATGTGTTAGTGCCAGATCGCTTTAATAAATGTTATATGCGTCCGTATCCCATCTCGTCTCCTGTCTGGCCCGCGCCTTTAGGTGTAGCATAATTAATTATGGTTTTGGGATGACGTGTAAAGAACTAAAGGGTAATCGGTGGCTAGATTCCCCAAAACGGTAGTTTCAGTAAGGAGTATTTTATATCCCGATTTCAAGAAAATATCCCAAGTCCTGTCCAGTATCACAGATAGCAAGTCAGCCGCCACCTATTAAAGTAATTATTGCATTGCATTAAACTTTGTGTTCAACGGAAAATATTGACAGGTAACTGACTGATACAAATACAAAGATACGCAGACTTATCTTTATGATTTCATGATGAATGTGTTCAAATGTGAACTTTAACACCATATTCGCTTAAAGCAAAGTACTATAAAACAGACGCGGTTTGCGGTCAATAAATAGCTTTACCAAAAAATGTGGAACAAAATGTGGTCCAAACGAACGGTTTTTTATTAGTAGTTCCTTCCGTAATTTTGTGTTTTAACCATTCAACCAATTACAAGCAATTTGTGAGGTATGCAGCTATGGCAGGCGCCGAATTGTAATAGTATGAAAGGTCAGCCAAAAGAGGGCTAGTAAACGACTAAGCCATATTCCGATTGGATTTTGAACACACAAGAAAGATTTGTTTTATGCCAAAATATATTTTAAATGCTGTTCTGAGTCTTCAGAATATTACTGACTACTCCTATGCATATTTTAAATGAGACGTAAGTAAACTCTATTTCTATGCTCGCGTCGCGATCGCAACCGCATGCCGCTTACTTTTTAACTGGATCTTAATCCAGTGACTTGAACAAATGACTGAGAGAGGCGCAGGTTGCCAAAACACCGCTCCAATCTTGCACCCAGCAATTATTTACCCATCCATTTTCGATCAAAGACTTCAATCCGTCGAAATTCGAATATCGCGAGCTTTTTGCCGACTCGAGTTATTAATGTTATGTATGACTTCATTAAGACTGATTACTTTAACTCAACATGACATTTACTGAAGTTAAATTTAAATATAACATGATTATTATCACATACTTAGGTACACACGGCGACACATCAAGCTATACAAAACCAAAATAAGCTGGCTACTTTATAGGTAGGTACCTTTTAAACTCAGTGTACGCAAGAGAAGCCGTAAAGAGAGGTTAGTCAGGGTTGCCAGACGTACGAGGTTCCTCGTACAAATACGAGATTTGCGGTCACCCGTAAGAGGTATGAGGATGACGTCAGCCTCGTACAAATATGTTTTTGACTTTTAGGGAAATTATGGCATAATTTTCCATTGCAGGCGACGATTTGTGGAATAAATGAATGTTTTAACCATCAAAGACTATCAGAATTTAGATTGTAGTTCTCCGGAAAATCCTCAAGAAACCGATCACCGCTTAGATTTGTTCCTTGTATTAGCTGCTATTATTCTGTTTAAAACAATGCTATTATTTGTCTAATGAAATGTCTAAAATTAAATTGTGTATGTGCGTAATTCAGGCCTAAATCTTAGTTTTTTGACGCTTTAGATGAATGCACGAGGTTTTATAGGCAAAGTACGAGATTTTTCTCGCTTTTGTTCGAGGATAAATTTTCTACGTCTGGCAACCCTGAGGTTAGTTAACAAACAATAATGTACACAAACATCGAGAATAATCAGTTTAAAACCATCGCACCGAGTAAAGAAAACGATGGATCGAGCCAAATTGTTTCCCTCGACGGAAAAAAAAAAACAAAAAGCGCGGGATTTTAGAGGCGCCAAAAAGCCGCCGCTATTCTTAGAAGCTTGATGAATGAAAAAAGCCATAAACCTGAGTTGTGCCGACCGACAAACGGTTTCACGAACCGATGCACCGAAATTGTTTGAGAATTTAACAATCTAGCGATAAGATATTTTTTTTTGTATTCTCGGTTTTTAATTTTAAACATAATCGTTTTGACGATGCACTTGTGTATATACACATTTTTTTCTAAATATTATTTGTTACCGCTTGTCTTTTTGTAATAGTGGTATTAGTTTAGTATTATACAGGGTCAAATTTATATCATTAGCATCCCTTTAAACTAAGAGTCTCCCCATCAAACTGAACAACTTTTAGTATGGGAGCAAACCAATCGGAGCAAAAAAAAAATCAGCTGTTCCATACTAAACTGCAGTGCCTACTCGACTCAAATGTATGCAACACCTGATTTTTTGTTTGCTCCGATCGGTTTGCTCCCATAGTAAAAGTTCTTCAATTTGATGGGTAGTCTCTTAGTTTAAAAGGATGCTAATGATATCAATTTCACCCTGTAGTTTACTAACAATTCGTTTGAATTGCGAAAGTAAAAAACGAGTAAGTATAGATTTGTCGTCACAAACGCTAAACAAGCCATACTATAAAATATATCATGCCTATGATAATTTTTGTATCCCTTTCAGTGAGGTGTACTCTACAGCTCTGCATGATCCATCCATGCCTATAGTCAAAGAGCCATCTGTAATGACTGGATACTTAACTTTTACTCACAAAACAAAATTTACACAAAGAGCCATTTTGAAAAAACCCAAACACCTTACCAATTCATAGACGCCACACTTTTCGAAGTCCATTGTCGGCCGCAAACATTGTCTAAAAGGTAAATAATAAAAATTTATTCATGAACAATCCTCTTACCAGGAACCTCGCATTTCTACTAACAAAAGATAGACGGAATACATTGTACCAAAACCTTTAATCAGTTTGGGTGGTATCGTATTTTATCTTTTTCAAAATTCCCCTGTGTCAATCCAGTGGTTCATAACATTTCCTTGATGAGTGACGATTTAAATAATTTTAATCAACGCAGAATTTTTTCCAGACCTTTGCTCTGCAGTAGAATCGTAGGTACATGCTATAACTTACGTAGATAGTTAAAATATCTTTGCGAATTCAAAAGACGCAGATGTAACCATCTCCAGATGAAAGACGATGGATGATAAACATCTTATAGAGTATTATATCAATTTGAATATTTTGTAATAAAATAAAAATAAATATGCGGAAGCAAACAAAGCGAGTTTGAAATTATAAAAAAAGATTCTGTCATTTATAGATCAACTACTATATTTGCTGGATTATTTTATTATTTTAGTTTAGACACAGAATTTTTAAGGTTATACATTTTTTTTGTGATTGCTTAAATGGCTGAGGTTAAAAATTTGAACTAACAAACTTACTCACATTAAATAATACTATACTTACATGATATTTCATTTGGATCACATTTTTATCAAAATTTATTGCTAAATCTAGCAACCGCAGACCGACTTCGTTAGACAGTACTTTACTAAAGGAACTAAACCAAACGTTTGGACTTTAGACCATCAAACTAAATAACTTTTGCTATTAAAGTATCATAGAAATCTCTGTATGCTTAAGAATTTTTTTTTTTTCAGATATATTAATATTATTTATTTTTAAGGACGATTATTGCTTATAAATAGGGGAGGCCTATGCTGAAAAGCAAGACAATCTGTAAAACTGCTTAGTTACTTACCAAATGGTGTCAAATGTTATAATATCAAATTAGTTTAAGTATATTTTTACAAATTAATTGTAATGTAACTTGCATGATTGTTAATAAAGGCTTTATTATTATTTTTATATTATATTATATTCCTTATAAATAAATAATATTCACGTTTTTATTATCCGGGAACGTGGAAGACCACTGGTTTAGAACTACTGGTCAACTCATTGGTTATTGTAAGAGGTGTCGTTTACGACACTTTTATTTTTTTAATGAAGGCAGATGTTAAAGTAAAGGTGGCAAAGGTAAAGGTCCCTTTTGTTTCTTGATCTGTGCCCGTAATTACGGTCACCTGCTCGACGTTTCCTTGTTACAAATCATTTGTTGGGCATCCAAGGGCATTTGTTTAGCCTTCGTTAATAAGGTTTAAATTCTTTTGACTACTTTTAAACGAGGCATTAATTATTGTTGTAATTTTATTAGATTATAGAAGTGGCAGGTGCTTTATTCGTGAGTAATTTGAATCCTGTCATGTATGGTTTCGATATTTCTATAATTAAGGAAATATTGAATTTGAACCTGATAGTGATAATGTAAGTGTAAAAAATAGTTTGTGACTATTTTTGGATGTGAGGTTTGTGTATGTTCGTTTGGTTGGCTGAACGGATTTGGATCAAATTTGGCACACAGATAGAACCTGTTCTGGATTAACACATAGGATAACTTGTAGCCACCGCAGACGAAGACGCGGGCGACTGTTGGTTATTACATGAATATGTAAATATTAAAAAAAACTCTTTTTAAATTAGGTACTTTTGAAAAGCATACCATAATTAACATATGCCTATAAATATATCTATACATAAGTACATGAAATAAGAATATGTAAACTAGGCGTTGATGTACATTACGGGTATTTACAAAAACTATTAATTGGGGGCGTTTAGGATACGTAATGGAATGCGATAAGACCCTTTTTAGAATTTTTGTCTGTTTGTGCACGCATAACCTAAAAAACTACTGAACCTTTATGGATGGGGTCAAAAGAATAAGGCTTAGTTTGGATTAACATTTAGGCTTTATTTCATCACAATCATCATTAAGTTCATTAAATCAACAGTTATGAGTATTTGAAGTCAGTGTGATTTGCGCGTACGAAGTCGCGGACGGACGCCGCCAGATACTAATATAATTACTTCGCTGCCAATATAATATAATATCTAGTAAAATGCAACTCACGCGCAGTTTCGATTATTGTTACGTAATATAAATAAATGACGGTCAATTAAATAAATAACTATTAATTGACTTTATGGTCATTTGTCAGACGCGTGTCGTGGATACTCTTGATCTATTACTTACTTATATAAATAAAACAGATTATTTATTTGCAATACAACTACGTCTCCACGTGGTGTGACGTGACCAGAGTTGTAGTTGTAAATAAAAGAACATATAAGGAAAAAGTAGAGTCGGTTTAAGCGGATTGTTGACGTACATTAGTAGTTCTACCAGATTTATAAGTTCCCCCGATGTACCTGCGCAGTTGACAAATTCTAATAGCGCGCGAAATTATATTGACCAATCAGGATGTGCCACCTTCAATACTTTGCCGCTATTGAGCTAATTGATTTCACGACCTTTTCGCAGCTATCCGACTTTTCACCCTTTGATTACTAAACGACTTAGGGATTTGTCGGGGGACTGCGCATGCGAAGATAGACTCGACCAGAAAAATAATGTGAAGTACATTATTTTTCTGGTCGTACTTGTAATGTTATGATGTTGCGAATATCACTATTTAACACAGAACACAGAGCCCGGCTTTGCCTTAAGAGGATAGGGCTGAAATGAAAATTTGGAGAATAAGTCACTTTTCCGACTGTATACGTATTTATCTGATCCGCCCCACCCATACACCCCGCCGACTATAGTGCGAAAGAGACAACTGCAGGTCGGACCGATTTTATCTAAATAAAATCGACAAGATCAGCATTTCGTATTCCCCTGTTTCCTCCTCCAAAACTGAACCGATTTTAATAATAATATGAGTAAGACTTTGGCTGTCTGTATGTTTTGCTTTTTTGTTTACCTATATTCGTTAAATTTGTTTGCTGGATGTCTGAAAAGCGGTAAAATTGATCATTTTTGAAGGTCCGTAGTGCTTACAGTAATTAATTAATGCAAAAAAGCAAAACATAGGGACATAGCAGAGGTAACATAGATTGTATGGTAAAATAATGGTAGCTGTAGTGTCATTATCCAGGGAGAAAACAGGGGAATACGTTTGTATGGAAAAAACGGTACCCGCCTATCCTCTTAATAGAAGTAGCAAGTAGGTGCAGTCCACGTGCCACTGATAAGGTTGTGTATTCATATCTCCTCATTCATTTCGTTTTGACAAAAGGTCAGAAGTCGCTATGACAATTTCATGAAAAATTTGAATTTCAATTATATTAGTTTTATGGTCTGCTCGTTTTCGAACGGTCCTCATGCTATTTCTATTAGTTCTCTTTTCTATGAATAGTGAAATCAGAACGCTTCTGGTAGAAGTGACAAAATTATGTCACCTTTATTTGTACGAGGATAAACAAATACAAAAATATTTATTTTCACCCCTCCGGGTGGAAAGCGTCAACTTTCGTCCCGCTGCGCTAAACGAAGTTGCCGCTTTTCGCATCCGTCGTGGTGAAAAATAGTGTAATAACCTCGGGCAGTAAATAAGAAAGCCTCAGATCACATGTAAGTATTACATGAAATCTGAGACTTTTCTTACTTACCTGCCCTCGGTGTGTAATCTACTATTTCAATGCTATCTATATTAGTTCTCTTTTCTATGACTAGTGAAATCAGAACGCTTCTGGTAGAAGTGACAACGAATTAAAAATTATGTCACCTTTATTTTTATATAAAGGGATAAACTACAGAAGTGTCAGTCAAATTTCGTTGCTGACCGCAAAGAACAAGAAAACGTTGATGATCAATATTACCTTCTATTACCATTAGTGTTTTTTTTTTACAACAACAGGTGAGGAGACCTTTGATCGTAAATTAACCCAGAACTCCAGTAATGAGTCTAAAGCATTTGTTAAATATCTCCGAATGTCTTTTTAATGTTCACCTATTTGGTAGTAAACTTTTTGCCGAATTGCCTTTTTGTTGGCACGGGAAGACAGTAAATTTAAGTTTTATGATGCAGGTGTTTGTGGGAGTTTGATGATTTTATAATTAATTTGACTAAAGTTTTCGGTAAGAAAAGTTAGGAGGCAATTTTTTGGAGTAGGACTTGTCCGTAGTTACATTAAATATTACATTATATACAGGGTGAAATTGATATAATTAGCATCCTTTTAAACTAAGAGTCTACTCATCAAACTGAACAACTTTCACTATGGGAGCAAACAGCTCGGAGCAAAAAAATAATCAGCTGTTGCATATATTCGAGTCGCGAACTCGCGCGTCGACCTTGCAAACTCCCACAAACACCTGCATCATAAAACTTAAATTTACTATCTTGTATATAATGTAATATTTAATATAACTACGGACAAGTCCTACTCCAAAAAATAATACTCTTTACTTGGGGTCGGCACAATATGTCATCTGTTCCTCTATTCATCTCTCTTAGCCGTCATTTCAGCACTCACTCCTTTCTTACACATATATCTCACACAATTCATTCGTTTTCTTCAGTCTTCCTATCCAATTACTGCCTATCCTATCCATCCACATTGGTATTTAAGGAAATGTCTAGGAAATAGAAATTTTCAATTCAAATCGATTTTAGTTAACTTATTCAAGGGAAACGCCTTCATCTCAAGCTCTTCGCCTCTCTATCCCGTGCTTATTTTAAGAACATCCACATAATAAATAACATCAGTCACATTTTTAAAAACAACTATCTGATCATATAATTATGCGAAAAAAACCTTCAAAATGGTTTCCTCCACCGTTTAAGAGCTTAGAAAAACTCATCGGTACATGGCTTTGACTACTTATATGAGGACTTATTACGCGTGTTAATTTCTGCCACTTTTTGCGGGGGGCGAGGTAACATGAAATCCGTAACTTTGGATTTTATTCCCCATAACTTTAGATTCTAATTTTGAATGATAAAAATCATGAAAAGTAGTCTCGTGTGAACCCCAAACGTTCTATGTTCGATGTTATTGTTTCGCAACTATAGGCTGTCTCGTTTAGTGATAAGGTATAAAATTTAATGTAAATGAACATGATCAATTGTTCTTATACCGTGGCAGAGGGGAAATGCTACCGCAAGGCGAGTCCTTATAATAAATAGTCAAAGGTACATGGGCATATCGTTCGCCTGAATTCGTACTCAGTTCATCATGATTGAGTGTCCATACCTCTCCGCAACGCGTCACCGACGCTCTCTATTTTGTACATATTAGGTATAATTAAATATTCAGCTGTTAATATTGTAAATCGAAAAAATAGTTACGATAGCCAAAACACTACTGCGCCACAAATAAGCGTCTGTAAAAATTTAATTTTATTGCTCCTTTATAGCGTATAGTGTAGCAATAATGAACAATTATAAAACAAAGGGGATCCCAATCAAACAAAACAGCACCTTGGTCGATAAAAAATTCTATTTGGTCCTAGACAATGAGCGGCCACCCCGTAGTTTGATATAATCAATTTTCAAAACTCGATTATAGTACACAAAAACCTGTAGCTAGCAATTCAAACATTATTATAAAAGTTGGTTTAATGAACTGATACACACGGTCGGACATGTCGGTCGGGTAGACTACTAAGGTCCACTAACGTTTTCTGTTTTGCAAAAATTGCTTTACTAAGTTTACCCCTAGTGACGTTCACCTGTCGAAGTAGCCGTTTATATTTCTTCGACACGTGAACTAACGGATACTCTTTTAAAATTATTACCTATACCTATTTCTGTTTGTGTACAAATTAATGTAAAAGACAAATAAACGATATTTAATTTAATTTAAAAATGAATGACTAATGACATTATTCTTTTCCAGGACAATGAGGTCCGTCCGGTCCCTTAGACGTGGATACTCTTCTAAAATTATTACCTATACCTATTTCTGTTTGTGTACAAATGTAAAAGACAAATAAACGATATTTAATTTAATTTAATTTAAAAATGAATGACTAATGACATTATTCTTTTCTAGGACAATGAGGTCCGTCCGGTCCCTTAGACGTGGATACCAGATGGATATGTCGTACCCAGTGAGTCTACCCTATTTGTCACTAACCTTGTAAAGGTCTGAAAAATTGTTTAGTTGCATCATAGAAAAGCTAACTGTGAGAATTTATTTCAGCAAAAACCTATTTGAATTTACTCAATGTTCCGTGTCATTAATTGACGAATTTTTACATAAGCTTCTCAAGACAAAAATCTTTGTTAAAAAGTAACTTTTTTTATTCTCTTTCGCACTTAGTTAAAAATATCCCTGCCAAATGTCATTGATATCAATTCGGTAGTCTGGTCGTGAAGACAAAACAAATAGACGAATACACTTTCGCAACAATGATGGCAACAGTGCCAAAAGTCATATCACCTGACTTGATGTCACACATGACATACTGATGTACCGTGTGTAGTATTAAAGATACGCACGTGCCCTTAGGTAATTGACCTACGAACAAAACAAACAAAGCGATACATTTAAAAAACAATAATAGCAACCGTTTTTCAAATCCGTAAGAATCACAATTGAATGATATTGTTTTTAAGAATGGTATTTTAAGCGTGGTTCCAAATCTATTGCTGGTTCTTTGAAACAGTTCTAACAATCTTTATTAAGATTGAATTAAAGGTGGTATTAGAATGAATTGATTTACAAAAGTTTCAAAACTTAGGGTGAACATAATGACACGTATTAAAGATTACAACTGGTTATTTTGTGTAATTCGGAGCTTGTTCTTTTGTAATGACGCCTTTTAATTACGATCGTAATACTTGTAATTTTATCAGTTAGCGTACGTTAGCTTTCTATTACCACAATTATGTGTACCCTTCGTTTTAGATTCAATTAATTTTTTTTAGAATCTGTTTAAATACAACTACATACATTTTTTGTTACTGTTTTATGTGTTTGTGTATTCAATATCATCATCATCATATCAGCCATTAAACGTCCACTGCTGGACATAAGCCTCCCCCAAAATGGGGGGGGGGGGGGGGGGGGTGTTGCCATAATCGCCACGCTTGGCAGGCTGGTTGGCGATCGCAGTTGGATCGAATCAATGTGTGTACTCAGAGGATGCTGCTGCCCATCCTTCAGTAGATCCCTTAGTCGCCTTTTACGACACCCACGGGAGGAAATGGGATGGTGCTATTCTTAGCCACCACACGGACTATTCGTATTCAAGACGTATTCAATATAGATCTTGTGAATAATAGTAAAATGTAAAACGTCAGGATCGTAGCAGGTGGCATCCCGTTGTACTAATAATATGAACATTATATTTATATATGTATACTACAGTTTCAATCTGAAGGCGTATTTTGGGTTAAAAGTGCTTAAACACGTAATTTAAACGATAAAGTCTCGCGACTGGACCAAGTATGCTATATTTAGAATATCTATGGTTTTTAAAGGAGATAATCGGACCATCAAATTGAAAAACGTTGTCTAAGGGACCAAAGTCGAAATCGCGTAATCAACAGAAAACAACACTTTTATTTTTAACGAGCGTTAACCCGCGACTTCGTCCGCACAAATTATATACCAGATTTTAAGTCAGATCATAAGCTATCAAACAAAAAAAGTTTCATCAAAATCGGTTCAGTAGTTTTTGCGTGATACTCGTTCAAACAAACAAACACCCAAACAAACACACAAACCAACAGACAGACAAAAAATCCAAAAATTGGTGGAATGGAATCAGTGACACCTAAAAACCATATCGTAACTTTTTTTGTTAATATCTTCAATGTACAGACAAACTTCCTGTTACAGTTTTATAATAGTATAGATAACCTTTTGTCTCGTATTACCTATACCTACTTCTGTTTGTGTACAAATGTAAAAGACAAATAAACAATATTTAATTTAATTTAATAAATACGCTGCTCCATATTATAAAACTGCAAACCTTGTCGACTCTAAATATGAATAGGTACGATGTTGATGTTGGTACAGAAATATAGTTCAGTATGATAGTTTGATAATAACCTTAAAAAACCGTCAGCATATCAAGTTGGAGCCTGTATGTCTACGAAATATAGCTGTCAATAATCTTATACTGTACTGTCCGCACAAATTATATACCAGATTTTAAGTCAGATCATAAGCTATCAAACAAAAAAAGTTTCATCAAAATAGGTTCAGTAATTTTTGCGTGATACTCGTTCAAACAAACAAACAAACAAACAAACAAACACACGAACAAACAGACAGACAAAAAATCCAAAAATTAGTGAATTGGAATCAGGGACACCTAAAAACCATATCGTAACTTTTTTTTTGTTAATATCTTCAATGTACAGACAAACTTCCTGTTACAGTTTTATAATAGTATAGATTGTGTCCCAAATAGTCCCAATACCAAATTTATTAATTTCGGCTCATCATCATCACTTTAGAAGAAATTATGCCGCGACAAACTGGGACTGACATGAAAGGCGGACGGACTGGACGATTTTATAGGGGTTCCTTATCGGACCTACTATTATTATTATTAAACTAAATAGACTAAAGGCCAGGCCACACTGAAATGGTTCCGGAGGCGGTCCGGAGGCGGGATTTTTTGTAATATACGAGTTTATGTGCACCCTGCCACACAGAAATCCGGGTCGGGAGCGGCGCGGTACCGCGCAGAACGCTATGACTACAGGCGGCCGCGGCGCGGGGCCGGGAGCGGCCCGGAGGCGGTATTTACCGCGCTGTCATTTTGTATTTTTTCACGATATTTTTTTTAATAATATGCTTTACGGCACTAGATTCTAGTCTTTTTGTGCCACTCGTATTATTTTATTTTCCTTTTGTTATAATTTTTCAACAGTGTTGTTTATAAATTGGTCCAAACAGTTTCACGTCAGATAGAATATCCTTCAGATCCCGAGGCAAAGCTGCACTTCCGTACACTTTTGCAATTTAATCCACAGGCACGAAACGGGCAACTCCAAAGACTTTTCGAGCAGTGCTGCCACCTTAGCGCGTTCGGCGCTTGATCTAGCGCTTTTTTGGTATCTTTAGCGCCGTATGAATATAGCGCTTTTTTAACTTTTAGTAAATCGCCATTTTGTTTGATAATACCTATTCATAATTACTTTAAAGTGTGCACTATAGAGAACCTTTTTTTCCTTCTTTTCGCCACTATTTGGAATGGAGAAGTTAAAATAAACCAACGTCGCCGGCAGTGATATTTCGCAGAGAATTCGTGTCATGTCGCTTGGAGTAGTATATTACGTTTATCTAAAGAGTGTCTGAGACAAAATGAGGTCATAGGAATCATCAAAAAGGAAGAATCATAGGAATTTAATGGAAAATTATTGATTGTTATGGAGATTCTGAGATTTCAAAAGATCGTATGTTTTGCGTACGATTTCCAATATGAGATCGTACATCGTATCAGGGTCAAAAAAGTCGTATAAATACGTAAATTTAAATCGTACGGTTGGCAACACTGCCGCCGCTTTCTATGTCACACCGGCAGCCTCCGCGCCGCTACCGCGCCGCCACCGCGCCGGGCGGACCCTGTGTGGCAGGCCCCGGAACGCCTTCGCTTTCCGCAAAACCGCCGCCGGCACGCTTTCCCGCAAAACCGCCTCTGTGTGGCCTGGCCTTAAGAGATAAGTGTACTTTTTGCAACCATCTCTGTGATGGAGATGGACCAGGTCTACCTGCATAACTCCAGTCGGTTTTAAATTAACGATCAGCTGCAAGGCTGATCGTATGATATTATTGTAGTATGCACTGTAGCTATGTGAATAGTACAAAAACTGACATGGTTCATTAGTCGGTTTAGGAGTATCTCCTAAACCGACTGGCAGTTCATGTCAGTTTTTGTACTGTTCACATAGGAACAGTGCACAATACGATAATATCATACGATCAGCAGCTGATCGTAAATTTTTTACTGACCTTTAAACGTCTGTAACTCTTAAACCGACTGAAGTTATGCAGGCAGACCTAGTCCATCCCCATCACAGAGATGCTCTACTCTACACCCCATAAACACTGAATCAGCCTTTCTGTTGATGGGTACAAAAAGTACACTTATCTCTTATAATAAAACTTAACCTCAGAAATTATAAAAGTAAATTACTTTATTTACCTCGCGAAGTAAAGAAGGGGAACGAAAAACCGATAATGCAAAAATAATTGATTTGAATAAAACAAAATTACATAATTTTTTTGTCCCCCCCTCTCCCAAAGACGTGATGTACATAATAATGAGCTATGCTATGATCGGTACATTTATTTAATTTCTATACCAGCCGACCAATTAATCAGCTGTCAATGGTTAACTATTCCCCATTACTGAAAGCAAATGTAATTTGATGCAGCGTAAAAAAGTTGTAAAACCATCGCCAAGTGTAGCAGAGACAATGAAACTGGAAGGGTTCTGGATAAATTGTATTTTTAGAGTTTGCTTTATCTTTAACAGATTTTTAGAGTTTACTGTAATCGTTATGGATGACCTAAACATATTGAAAATTTTTTTTTGTTCAATATTACCAAACTTTAGTGACTTGAGAACTATTTACAAACTATGTAGTTACAAAATAGTTTAGTTACATTAAGCAAAGAAAAAAAGTTTTAATGTTTGGTTCAATTGTGGTTACATTTATAAAAAAAAAATACATGTTTTAGTGTAGATGTTTACGGCCGTTTTGGCTACTCACTCTGCACCTACTACATGCATGTTTTCACGCTTATACCATGGTTCCTTAGACCATTTATAATAGAGACTACTGCTCGCCACATATATCCAAGACCCAATGATATTCTTTACACAAGGACTTCGCATTAGCGCGCTGTTAACGGGTCGGCAAAAGTGTGTTTGATTGCTTTACATTACTGCTTAAGACCGAGGACATTTGAAAGGACTGGAATGTCAGCGGCAATGTATCACAGCAGAGCGCAACCGATGCATAGGTACTAAGGTGATATTAGATTAGAGCCATGTGCCATTTTTGGGTTTTGTTACTGGTGAGTCCATGTGTATAGAATGTCATTGTCCAAGACCGATATTTTAAAACCTTTAAGGCGAGAAACCCTAAAAACGTCTCCAATGGCTCGTTAGCGAAATAAATCAGAAGCCCCCCTTTTGTTTGTCAAGCGTCGAACCTTGGACCTAATGGTGAATTAAACATTCATTTATTCAAATATTATCGTGTTCCGCCATTAACATACTTTAATACCTTCATTTGTTGTTTTTTTGCCACACCATCGCCCAGTTTAGCGAAGGAAGCATTTTTTTAGATGTTTAGGAGGAAATGTAAAGAATGTTCGAATTTTGAAATTCTAATTAATTTTTTCTTTATGGTTCCGGCATATAATGAACCACCTTGAGTGTTGTAAAGGTGACTAAGGGATAAAGTTTCTTGGGAAGTGTTTAAGTGGGGAATGATATGTTATACCATAGCGAAAAATGAAAGAAAAGAAAACTATACTTACATACTTATACAATAAACTCACGACCGTGTTCCCATTTCAGATTAGTCTGAAACTTTGCTACAAGGGACAGTTTATTGCATTCATTTTAAAGATACGGAATTGAAATAGACTGAGAAGAGATGCGTCACATCTCTCACGTTCATTTCGAATGTTAATCGTTAAACAAGAAATAAGTTTATCCGAAAATAGATAACCCAGGATGTGAAAGTGTAAACAAAGCTATTAAGTGGCTATTTAATTCAATATTTAACTATTTTATACCACAAAATTTATAATTCACTAAAAACACTTTAAATTTGTACAGTTAAACCAGTACGGTTTGCCTCTTTTTTCAGGTTTTAGAAAATAGAAATTGTAGAATATGCAGAATTTAAAAATTGCGTTAAGTATTAAAGGAATGAAATAAAATAAAAGTTAATAAAATGTTTCTATATCGACATAATTATTTTTATGTTATGTTGTAATTTCAATGCCCTTTGATGGTTACGGGAAGCGTGAGATCTGTGAATTGTTATTTTGCAGCGTTCAATGACAACTGCCTCCGTGGTCTAGTGGTTAAGAGCATTGGCTCTCGACACGGAGGTTGTGGGTTCGATTCCCACGGGGGACACCTAGTGATATGTCACTTTGTGCGTTTTTCCCTAGTTGTTTAGGACATTGCAGGCTGAATCACCTGATTGTCTGAAAAGAAAAATGATTCCGTGCTTCGGATGGCACGTTAAGCCGTTGGTCCCGGCTACTATCTCTGGTGGTAGTAGTCGTCACATAAAAACCACGTCAGAGGCCATAAGGCAGTCTGAGAAAACTTTGACACTAGGGCTCTGCCCACACGATAAGAAGAAGAAGAAGATGACATTTGGTTTAGTGTTTAATGAATTTCTACCAATAATCTAAACTATTATAAAACTGTAGCAGAACGTTTGTCTGTACATTGAAGATATTAACAAAAAAAAAGTTACGATATGGTTTTTAGGTGTCCCTGATTCCATTTCACCAATTTTTGGATTTTTTGTCTGTCTGTTTGTTTGTGTGTTTGTTTGTTTGTTTGTTTGTTTGAACGAGTATCACGCAAAAACTACTGAACCGATTTTGATGAAACTTTTTTGTTTGATAGCTTATGATCTGACTTAAAATCTGGTATATAATTTGTGCGGACGAAGTCGCGGGTTAATGCTCGTATGATATATTTTTACTCCAGTTTTTCATCAAGAAATAGTTGTCCTCTGCCACGAATAAACAAAACACCGACTGATCTATTTCTACACATAGGTACGGCACTAGTACAACAATGGACACGCAAGAATGTTTACGATGTTTTTACTGCACACGTAAATTAGTAAATATAGGTTGTTATGACCACAGTACAGATATATGTCTTGTATATTTATATTACTGTTTTAGGGGAAAGCTGATAATAATCTGATGTAACTGGATATAATTTAATATAAAACATAAATGCGACACATATTTAAAGGGGTGCTTCAGACCATCAAACTGAACAACTTTCATTACGGAGCAAATATCGAAATCGTAAAAAGAAATTAATTCTTAGAAAACGTCACCGGCTACTCGATCTAGCGGGGCAGCTGATTTTTATTCGCGATTTCGAAATTCAGTATAAAGTGTGATGGTCTGAAACGTCCACATAATTAAGAGGATATTATGTGAAAAAAATAGGATTCTTCAAAGCGTCATATATCATGAAATACTAACAGTAGGAGTATGATTTGCGGATATGTTTAAATTGAACATATAATTGAAGTTTTGATTAGAGCCAAAACACGATTAAGATACATTTTCTCGATAGAAAAACAAGCCAAATTAGCCTCCGTCTTTATCGATAAACGCTTGTAACTGCTAAACGGTGAATAATAGAAACACGAGACTTGATTTAAAAAAAAAAAAGAGATAGATATTTTACAAATTTTGATAAGAGCAGAATTGAACTTACATAAATAGTACAATCATACAACATAAATAGTAGTTTCAGGCGCGCGCGCCGCCTCATCCCTTTCTCTCGCATCAAGCAGTAATATAAGCTATCACACGCCCATTTCGCTTCAATTATTTTTCGACATAGGCCCTTAATATGACGAATTTAAGTTTACACCCTGTATAGCGCACGTGATGTTAAAGAGACGTCAATAAGGCGGACAATGGCTTGACAAGCTTCAGGTGTATATTTTTGACAAAATTGCTGTGGGCAAGTTATTATAGCCAAAAGTTAAAGAAATGCACTAAAATGGAACCAAGAACACAATCTCTAATCAAAACGCCATAAAAGTAAAATTTCACCCCACACGCCTTATACGGCATGACAATAAAAACTAGCAGGAACTTGGAAACCGTTAAAAGTACGTTGGCATTGGTATTTATTCACCCCATATAAAACGAGATCGCATTTCCATTGGCGCGCCGAGGGGAGGAAATATTGGCATTTAGTGTGCAAGTGAAAGGCCACTTGTGGTTGAATAGGAAATATAGGTACATTATACTATACACTTATATTTAACATACATAATAAAAGATTTTTAAATAAAAAAGACCAGAATATTTTTTACAAGATAGTTATCTTAATATCAGAAGTGGGATAAACTATGAAGATTATGGATATTGTGCTATATCATCTTCTTCTTATAACTTCTACTAACCCTTTGGGGAAATAGTCATGGGTTTTTAACCGACTTCAGAAAAAGGAGAAGGTTCTCAATTGTATTTTTTTTAATATAATTATTATGATACACGATAACTAAAGCATTTCTTGACCAATTTGGATGATTCTTTTTTGTTTTTACACTAACATTTACCCGAGACGTTGCTTGCGGATTAGTCGCTTACAAAACACATGTTTCGTCTAATAATTTATGAAACTTAAGTTTCATTGGATATGTTGCTCTCGACTAGATTCTCAGAGGTGTTAGTCACATATTAATATTATAAATATACCATTTTCTGACCTTCGGAATACACCTTGTTTGCTAAAACCTTCCCTAGATGCCATATTATGAAAAAGAATCATTCAAATTGTTTCAGTATAGTTTTAGAGTAAATAACAGAGAACCTCCCTTTGTGAAGTCTGGTAAAAAATACATATGTACAAAGATGAAAGTTAGATAACGTTAACTTCTCGTAGATAAGCAATAAGGATAAAGTTATCTTGTCATCTCGCTCACTATACTTAGTTAACGTGGACCCTTGCACTTTCCTATTGGCAGATACAGCTTAACAGCCTTTTATATTTGTATGTAAGTCATGAGATGTAGCGTTTTTAAGGACCATCATAAATTGAGAACCACGGTCGTGTTAAAGCATCATCATACTTTCTCTCAAAACCACCACCACTGCTTCGTCGAATATTAAAAACCTGCCAAGTGCGAGTCGGGCTTGCGCACCGAGGGTTCCGTTCTACCACAGAATATTATATTTTGTGTTTTTAAAAAAAAAAACTTTCTTTCAGTTCAGGATCCTTAGCGCGAGCTCGACTCACACTTGGTAGGTTTTCATAATTTGTAGTTGCCATAAAACTAAAATTGGAATTGGAAATTATTTTTTGTTTAGAGTTTGAACTATATTATCACACCAAGTTTGACGCTTGCATGTATTGTAGTTTTAACATACATACATACATATGCTCACGCCTATGTCCCACTACTGGGGTAGGCAGAGACAACAGATCGCCACATGCTCCTAATTATCTTTGATTAATTCAGTGCGGGTTCCAAGACAGATTAGAGTCATCCCCCGGGCTCGCTGGACTTCATCGTCCAGTGTTGTGAATGGTCGCCGCTGTTGATCCTGGCTTACAGGAGTTACAGCGGTGGGAATGTGTGGTGGGCCTAGATCGCCACATGCTACGATTCTGACACACATCTTCCGCCTCCTCAACATCCATAAGTTTCTTCATACAAGCTCGTCGGTTCCGGGTACATTTCATTTGGCCCTTCTTCAGTACGCATCCGATTTGGTCAGCATACGTGCGCCTAGTTTTTATGATAGAGCAAAACTAAATGATAAATGAAACACGTTTTTGTATGGTGTATCTTTGACTCGGTGGTCTGTGTATAACGGGATGCTTAGTATGCCGATTAGTATCCTCTGGAGTTAGTCCTAACAACTTTGAACTCGACAACCTTAGAACCACATATTATTGACTACAAAAGACAACCTTACAACTTTTAATACTTAATTAAAACAACAGGGAACTAATTCGGAAATACGATATCCTAACGAAACGGATAAATCACCACGAGATCCTGATTTTTGCGCGTCCATACAAGCTTATCGCTTCAACCGCACACTGTTCGCATTCTTGCCCCCTCACCGATCCCATCCATCATCCAGCAAACAATAGGGAATTTCTGCGAACGGTTAAAATTTGCAGCCGCCCTGATTTATTACCCACAATATGTTTGGTTCATTCCCGACTACTCTCTTACTTAATGAGGTAAAAAACTTAAATGTATCCTTCAATTTGATGATACATTTAGAATCATCTAGAAATCGCTAACAAATTTATAACGTCACGTGATGCCAAAAATCATTTGCACAAATAAATATTTTATGCAATTTCCAGACAGTTCACATTTTGAGTGCGAAAACTTTAGCCATACAAACTCGTCAAACTGAACACCTTTCACTATAAATCCAAACACGAAAAAAATATGATAGATAAAGATATTCAAGGAAAGACCATTGAAGAAACTTCGAACTCGTTCAAAGAACGGAGTTCCTTTCAATGAACTAATTTTAATAATTGATCACCTCTTATGTTGCTTATGCCCATGATAACATTCAATACATCTATAGGTGTCAAACAGAATAACTCTACTAGAATAATTATTGTATGACAAATAACGAAGTCTTATTCTTCTTATCGTGTCGACTTCACATTCTGAACAAAGTCGCTAAATAGTACCTTGCCAGATGGTACGCGTGCTAGTACCGTCCCAATCTTCTCTAGCACAATACTTTTTAAAACTCTAAATACGCGCATTATCTTGCTGTTATTAACGGCGTAAATTTTGCTATATAACCGATTGTGCAAAGTTTTCAAAGACAACAAAAAAAAGATACTACGACACATCGGGACAAAGCGCGAATAAACCAACACGAAACGACACCGATGGTATCGATAACAGAAATATTGCTAAAAAAGCGACAGTGCAATAATAATTAAGCAATTTCTCGCATCGCACACGACATGATTTATCTCGAGTCGCGTGTTTATGGCCCTGTCGCGTCGCGGAATATCCGCGTAAATCACTTAAAACCGTGAGATTTTAATTAATTGACGAGAACGGTTAACAGCTGTTGCGGTTTCACTTGCGTTTTACAATCTGAAAATGACTGTCTTAGGTTCTGCACGCATATTGCTTTGTATAACAGTTTCAAGTCTTGGTTAGTTACGTAAATTGCGTTTATTTACTAGAACAATTTCTTGATCTGATGGAACGGGCCTGCTATGATCAGGGTTCGGATGTTATGTGGCAGATGCAAAAATGACCAACAAGCCTCAGTATGAAGTTAACTACGGATGTGTGCGTTACACAATCCGCACGCGCGTTTGACGTCCAATAAAGAGTTGCTGATTTGCCTATTATACAGGGTGAAATTGATATCATTAGCATCCTTTTAAAGTAAGAGTCAATCAAACTGAACAACTTTTACTATGGGAGCAAACCGATCGGAGCAAAAAAAATCTGCTGTTGCATACATTTGAATCGAGTAGGCATTGCATTTTAGTATGGAACAGCTGAATTTTTTTTGCCCCGATCGGTTTGCTCCCATAGTAAAAGTTATTTAGTTTCATGGGTAGACTCTTAGTTTAAAAGGATGCTAATGATGTCAATTTATTTTCATCCTGTAGTTTATATCCTGTTTATTTCATTTTACAACCCGTTATAGGTTGTCAGCTAGCGGATTTTAAGTTGTACATGTCTATATAATTCTAGACACGATTACAACTCCACATAGCAACTGGCCCCAGCCAATTGTAAAAAAATCACTATCGCATAGCAACCGCCAAATAAATATACTAAATATACACTTACATGATATCACCGGCAATTTATCGGCTACTGAACCCCGAATCTGTAACAAGCGTAAAATATTTATCAGTGGAAAGTAACGCCAAGTTATCGGTTGATTACTTTAATGTCTTGATTGATTGTTGCTAAGACGTTTTGTAGGCGTTTAATTTCCTAAGCATATCTTGTACCTATACAGGGTGTTACAAAAGCAAAAATAAACATTTAAAACTTTTAAGGGGGTTTTTGAGACCATCAAACTGAACAACTTTCACTATATGGGCCCAACATCGAAATCGCGGAAAAAAAATCTTTTGTTCCATACATTTAGCTCGAGTAGATCTGTAGTTTAGTATGGAACATCGCAAACGCTTCATCGCGATTATGGCAAATCTCCTCATTTTGGGGGAGGCCTATGTCCAGCAGTGGACGTCTATCGGCTGATATGATGATGATGATGATGGAACATCCGATTTCTTTTTCGCGATTTCGATATTGGTCCCATAGTGAAAGTTGTTCAATTTGATGGTCTTAACCACCCCCTCAATGTTTATTTGTATTTTTGTAACACCCTGTATACATATGTATCTATGTAAACTTTGCGTGGCGAAATAATATAAGGAGGACTGACCCCAAATAGGGAACAAGTCAGGGGGTTGATTGATTTTCAATTATACAGGGTGTAACTGTAGACAGTTGCATTACTATAAATAATGATACTGAACAACTTCCCCGAAGGAACTTATAAGTAAATAGCGAGAAAAATGTGGACTTGCCATACTAAATGCAATCATATGATTGAACGTTGTTTGTGAGAAATGTTGAATTTTGTTTTTGTGAATTTCCCTTAAGTTCCTTGGGGAGAGTTGTTTAGTATCACGAGTATAATACATACATTTACATACATAACTAACATCATCATGAGTGATTATCATACGATATGGCTCATGCTGATACAAAAGACGAAGATCAATTAAGACAAAAATGAAGAAAAAATGTAAAGAAATTGTATGGTACGCAAAAAAATTAATTCAGATGTGCATGTAAAGTCCACCTCTCCGCATTGGGGTACCAGGGGTCCCCCCTTACCATAAGGGTAGGGTTGAGCAACATTAGTAGGGACGATATAAGCCGATAATGATGATGATTAAGTAAAAAAAGTATATTTGAATTGAACGGAATTAAGATCAAAGAATTAATAAAAATAAAATATCTCAGCCAGCCTAAACAAGCGTCCAAGTCTCATTTTTATTTTATTTATTATTATTACATGAGTAACAGTGTCAGTTACTCTGGTTCTTCTGCGGATCTCTTCATTTCGAAACTCCGAGCATAGCCACTTATAATATTAACAGACACGACATATGTTCTGCACTTATTAACTGACATAGCCCAAAGAATTGCTAAACTAAAGTGGCAGTGGCCGGAAAGCGCAGCGTGGGTAGGCCCCCCGGTGGACCGACGACCTGGTGAAGGCGGCGGGAACCCGTTGGATGAGGGCAGCGCAGGACCGGTCGTTATGGCGATTCTTGGGGGAGGCCTATGTCCAGCAGTGGACGTCCATCGGCTGAGATGATAATGATGATGAGTAACAGTGAGCACTTAATAACAAAGAATCCCACAAAACCAATTCCTCATTGACTGGCATTTTTATTTATTTAAATGTAGAATAAAAACTGCACTCAATCATGACAAGGTGCACACAAATTAAAAATAACAAGCTTGTCTTAAAATATAAAAGCGCAGTTTTTGTCAATAACCATAAGTCACAATTTGCACAAAATAGAAATAAATAAAAACATATTTCTTTAGCCGTAATGATACGTTTTTCTTACGTTTTCATTCTTCTAAAATTAATTTAGTATGATAAATAGAGGAAGCTAGCGCCAATGTCAAACTAACACTAAATCAGCACAATAACTGACAATACAATACTAAATAGTTAAAACGGTCATACCAACATCATTAACTTCAAAACGTTTCTAGTACTACATTTTATTACGGCAAATACTTATTCGATGTTTTAATACTTTTGAACATCGTAAGTAGGGTGAGTGATGACCCAGAGTAAACTGCAGTTAAATATCAGTTAATAGATTGCTAACGTATACGCAAGCCAAGCGTATGCGCAATGATTCATCGGGATGGACATAGCAACAGTTTTTACCATAGATCAATCTATTATACTTATTTTTACAAAAAACAAGACATATAGGTAGCTACTTAATTAAATAGCCGTGGTGGTTTAGTAGCGAATAACTATGCCTGCCGTGCAGGAGGCGAAGGTTCGATCCCTATCCAGGAGTGCGATTTTTGAATCTCATACGTTGAACTCAGCAGTTGAAAATGTATGGACATACGCATCTTTCAATTGCTGATTTTACTTTCAAAAATCTCACTCCTGGAGTATGATTTTTGAAAGTGAAATCAGCAGTAGAAAGATGTATGCATCTTTCTCATCCTCAGCAGTTGAAAATGGAAAATTGCTATGGAGATGTAGTAATTTCCATTTTCAACTGCTGAGCTCAGCGAATAAGTTTCAAAAATCACACTCCTGGCCGATTCGTACCAATGATTTTTTTTCGAAATTTATGTACGATTTGTATTAACACTGGATTTCGGTGAAGGAAAACATCGTGAGGAAAGTTGCAAGCGTCAATTTCGGGGCGTATACTGTGCCCACTGTCCATGATAAGTGGCGACGGTCTCACTCCCCGTCACACTGGACAGAGTTTCGGTACTACTAAGTGGATTTCAAATATTATTGATTTTTATACATGTTACAGCCATGTTGTGCTATTTCGAATCAAATATGCTATGCAAATGTGCTATTTCATTTTTGTCCCGCCAGAGACAAATTTTTCAATCTTTAATTTTTACCACGTGGATGTTCATCGTTTTCTGAATATCTCTGGACTATCCTTGAGGAATATAGTAGAAAGCAATATGCTAATTAAATATACAGTTTGACGGTCTGATCATCCCCTTAATAAATTCAGCAAGAAGGACCCTATATAGGGTGTAAGGAAAAGTATCATTAACCTTTAAACCACATACTCTACCCATCAAACTGAACAACTTTTACTATAGGAGCAAAACGATCAGCGCAAAAAAAGATCTGCTGTTCACTCCCATAGTAAAAGTTGTTCAGTTTGATGGGTAGAGTATGTGGTTTAAAGGTTATTGATACTTTTCCTTACACCCTGTTTAGCACCACAATTTTTCTACGTTTAAAGTTGAATGTCAACATCATCCTCTGTCTATCATCCCTATATTCTAACTTAAAGTTGAAACTACTTAAAAACGCAATAACTGTACAAATACAAGAAACAAGAATTTGTTATATAAATGCAATTAGTAAGAAAGCCGCGTACACTTCACAATTATCAACATTCAACGTTTATCTCTCGAAGTCTAAACTGTGAGAAACCCATAAACCCTTAAAATTCAAATTTCAAAACTCGTAAAATATTGTAGTAATAAAAAAGTTATCTAAATTCCCGATCGGCTGCCTAACATGAAATAGTTGCGTTCGACGACCGATAGGTTATCTCGCGTTCACACGGCACATTGACGGATGAAGCTTGAACTATGTCAACAGTTGTGTGTGTTTGATGGAGAAAGTGTATCGAAATACATAGTGTAATATCAATATCTTTGGTAAACATGTTCTGTTGGCGCCCCGTCATCGTCTACAATGAGAGACTGAGGTCAAATGCAAGCGCATTAGTGCCGGTTAATTTAGATTGACACAGTAACTGGGTTTAGCTAGTGCCGTTCAAAAACTATTGTCGAAGGAAATTCTCTATTTTTTATGATGTTTTTCACATTTTCAATATTTAGTGAAAGTTGTTCAATTTAATGGTCCGAAGCACCCCCTTAACGGCCTATGTCGAAAAATAATTGAAGCGAAATGGGGGTGTGATAGCTTATATTACTGCCTACTAACGACGCAAGCGTAAAACAAACTTTATTTAATTGTGATTGTACTACCTATTTACGTAAGTTCAATTCTGATCTAATCAAAATTTGTAAAATATCAATCTCTTTTTTTTAAATCAAGTCTCGTGTTTCTATTATTCACCGTTTAGCATTTCCAAGCGTATATCGATAAAGACGGAGGCTACTTTGGCTTGTTTTTCTATCGTGAAAATGTGTCTTAATCGTGTTTTGACTCTTATCAAAACTTCAATTATATGTTCAATTAACACATATCCGCTAACCATACTCCTACTGTTAGTACTTCATGATATATAATATATGACACTTTGAGGAATCCTATTTTTTCACATAGCCTCTTAAGTATGTAACCACAGATCACAAAAACTAAATGTGAAAAGGGGCGGGGCCAGTGTCGCAGCAATATGCGCTAAAACGGAACATATTACTCGCGACAGTAAGGATTCAATATATTATAAGGCTGAAAGCCAGTCGAGATATTATGTGTAAATAGTTTACAATGCTTGCGTAGTACTAAAGATTATTCGAACGTTGAGTTCTGATACCGCAATGGATAATGAGCACATTCAAGCTAACACAATACTTTCTATCGCGTGGTACTGATTGTAATGCGACACTAGGTTTTGTACTCAGCGCGTTAGTTGGCATCTCTCTAGATCTCTATTGTATGTAACGCATTAAATTTTTACTCCCAGGACAATACACGTATTGATTCATTTTCATTCAAAATTAAAACATTAAATTGTTTTAAAAATCCGATAACACTGTATCTATCCAATCTTTCTAATACTCGTGAAAATGTTTTTGACCGATTATCGGTCGGTGTTCGAAAGATTTCATATCGATTTCAAATTTTGTGGGTTCATAAAGCTAACATGATAATGATAAAGCAAAATGGTGAAATTTATGCTACTATCGGCCATTGGTTTTTATAAATAACTATCGTTAAATTAAATTAATCAATGATAAATTCGTTATGATAACTTAATTTTTTAGATCAAGTGATATGTAAGTCTACTAGAGCTGAACCACTATAGTTTTTATAACACTACGAGCTTTAACCCGCGACTTTGTCCGCATAAATTATATACCAGATTTTAAGTCAGATCATTAGGTATCAAACAAAAAAAGTTTCATCAAAATCGGTTCAGTCGTTTTTGCGTGATGCTCGTTCAAACAAACAAACAAGCAAACAAAGAAACAAACAGACAGACAAAAAATCCAAAAATTGATGATATTGGAATCAGGGACACCTCAAAACCATATCGTAACTTTTTTTAAATTAATATCTTCAATGTACAGACACACTTCTGTTAGAGCTTTATAATAGTATAGATATAGATGTAATGAGCTTGAATAGATGTATGCATGTTATTAGCTTCTATGCATCTTAATTTGATTAATAATATAAAATAAATTACCCATCGCCTCTAAAAGGTCTTCTAATAATGGTTACTTAGTGCGAAATCAAAGCTCGAGTGCAGTGCAAACAAACGAAGGGTTCTTGTGTACGCATTCATTAAGGATGGGTCTACATGACTTCCTAGGTTTTGATTTATAAAGTATACTATTATAAAACAGTAACAGAAGATTGTCTTTACATTGAAGATATTTACAAAAAAAAAATTACGATATGGTTTTTAGGTGTCCCTGATTCCACATCACCAATTTTTGGATTTGTTGTCTGTCTGTTTGTTTGTTTGTTTGTGTGTTTGTTTTGTTTGAACGAGCATCACCGCAAAAACCGATTTTGATGAAACTTTTTTTGTTTGATAGCTAATGATCTGACTTAAAATCTGGTATATAATTTGTGCGGACAAAGTCGCGGGTTAACGCTCGTGTTATTATAACAACACTAACTTTTGCCCGCGTCTTCGTCAGATCTGAAAACGTCTGTATAACATAATATAATCTGTGTGCCACATCACATCCAAATTAGTTGTCTTAAACATCCAAACATGGTTACGATCTTTAAAAAAGTAAATAATGACTTTACTTACTACTTAGTTAATCTATAACTTATGATGTAGTTTTAATTGTAATCAAAGAATTTGTCCAAGATTGATTTCATTACTTATTTCTCAAAAGTTAATTGGTTGATTGATCGTCGACACATTACGTATACACATTTAAAAGAACAATTAGTAAAAAAACTATTTAAGCAGTTTTTATTGTAAGTTTATAGACATCGAGTAAATAAACCAAGTTTTCCCATGTAAGCCCAATCTTTCCCATAGTTCGGCTTTCGAAAACGCTCTCGGCAGTGTTGCCAGACGTGCAATAATTATCCTAGATCCACGATATTTTTGAGGGGGTATGCGATAGAAAATAAAATTCGGGTATCGCAAGATAATTCACAAAAATTCCAGGATAATCCACGATAATTATGTAATTTAATGAAATCTGTGTATCAAATCATTATTTTCAACCGTATTATCCGTCAAATTCTATTTTGGCGTTAATTATCGCGTAAAACAGTTTTCAAATACTTAATACTAAAATTGAAGTTCTAATGAGAACAATTGAGACAGAAAACATTTTCTCACTGTGTCGTTTCAATCAAGAGTTTTTACTAAAATTCCCTAAAAACCTCGTACTTGCCTACCTATAAATAGGCAACATGAAATAGTGGCATGCACGTGGCCTGCAATATAGGTAACAAAAACACGATAATTTTGCTGTTAACCCACTTGTTACTATCGTCGTTTTAAAACAACGCACAAGATATCAAATTATTAAACAAGATGTGGGTACTTAAGATTTTGTTTATTTATGTTACTGGATAGGCGAACGCTTTGTTAGTCGTAGTCTGACGACGAATTTCTTCGGTGAAGTACATTCAGTGTGTTATTTACGAGTTATTTCAGCGGTTTCCAATGATGAGTTTATCAAAGTAAGTATTTACAATAAGTAACATATTCTTTGGAGATAATTTACAGAAATCGTGATGTTCATTCCTTAGACGCCATAAAAATAGCAGTTATTATATTATCGGAGCTTTTGGGCAGAAGTTATAGCTAAAAACAACTCATGTTGTTTATAAACGCCAGTAGTAAAATGTACTACTTTGTGTTTCGTATTAGTAATTATACTTTGTTTTTTGTTTTAGGACACGAGTACGAAATTTGACGCTGCACGAAATTGTGGAGGAGTTGGAAAACGACGAAGATACTCCTGTACCAAATTCTTTGATTATTTTTCCACCAGAAAACTGCAATGCAGACGTTACAGATGAAGATTCTGGGGATGAAAATCAGGTGTTGTTGCACAATTTACCTGGGTCACAACTACGAGCTCTAGCAGAAATTCAGAATCATTCTTCAGATAGTGAGGAGGATGACCTGCCACTGCACGAACTTGCAAAACGTCAGCGAATTGACAGCGGGAGTGCTAGTGACATACAGCAATACTCTCAGGTACCTTCTACTTCAACACAACCGATAATACAACCAACTGTTGTACCTAAAAATAAAAATTACACTTGGTCATCACGAGACATACGTTCCACAGAGAAAACATGGGAAGATAAGCAAAGTGCGCCATTGAAGCAAACACCTTTGTACTATTTTGAGTGCCTGTTTGACAGTGAAATAATAACTTTATTTGTTAGGTACACCAATCTGTATGCTACTCAAAAGAACAAGCCAGGAAATGTGACAGATGAAGAAATGAAATGTTTCTTTGGAATTTTATTATTCAGTGGCTATGTGGTATTACCTAGAAGGTACATGTATTGGGAGAACGCTTCTGACTGTGGGATGCCCATAGTATTCAATGCCATGTCCAGAGATCGCTTCACCTTTATTATGTCCAACTTACACTGTTGTGACAATACAAATTTACAACCAAACGATAAATTTTCGAAAATTAGACCACTTTTAGATGCACTGAATGCAAACTTTTTGAATTTTGCGCCATTCGAGGAAAATCATAGCATAGATGAAGCGATGGTGCCTTACTATGGTGGTCACCCATGTAAACAATTTATACGAGGGAAACCTATCCGATGGGGGTATAAATTTTGGGTAGGTGCAACTCGTTTGGGTTATGTGATCTGGTTCGAACCTTATCAAGGACAATCTGGAGAAGACTTAAGTCAGTACAGAAAACTTGGACTGGGAGCGAGTGTAATACTGCAATATACGGACGTTTTACGGAAAATTGATACTCAGGCAGACTTCCATCTATTTTTTGATAATTTCTTCTCTTCAATACCACTTATTGATGAACTAGGACGAAGAAATTTCAAAGCTACTTGCACCATAAGAGAAAACCGTGTATCTAAGTGTCCTTTACCAAGCAATAAAGAAATGAAGAAGACAGAACGAGGTTCATTCAAATACAAATCATCAAGAGCTGAAGAAATTGTTGTCTGTAAATGGCATGACAACAGTATTGTTACAGTGGCCTCGAACGCCGTAAGAATAATGCCAACTAACAAAACGAAAAGGTTTTCACAGAAGGAAAAAAAACATATCCAAGTCGATCAACCAGCTGTTGTAAAAGTATACAATGAGAACATGGGCGGCGTTGACCGTTCTGATCAAAACATTTCCTTGTACAGAACGTCAATTAGAGGCAAAAAATGGTATTTTTCGCTGATTGCGCACTGTCTAGATATGACATTGCATAATGCTTGGCAACTATATAAAGCCAACAAAGGTGAATATGATCATCTGAAATTTCGCAGGAGTGTAGCAACCGGAATTTTAGAAAGTTTCAAAAAGGATCAGCGGAAACCTGGTCGTGCGTCTGGAGCCCTTCATGAAGCCTCACGATATGATGGCATAGGGCACATTGTAAAATACAGAGAAGGACAGTTACGCTGCACATTTTGCCACAAGCACGCCAACTTTTTCTGTAAAAAATGCAGTGTTACACTGCACCCGAAAAACTGTTTTGAGTCATATCATACCATGTGATTATTATTATTATTTTTTCTTTTCCCTTTTTTTTACTTTTTTTAGTTTAGAAGCTCCAATAAAATAAAGATCAGACAGTGAAAAGTTTCATTTAAAAAATAAACCCTGTTAGTAGTACATTTTACTAGCGTTGTTTTTAAACAACACCAATTTTCCGGATTTCCACTAGGAATATATTTTTTTTTATATTTTTCCCACGTTATTTAACGGTTATTAAGCCCCATACAAAAATATCAATAAATTCCAACACAATAATGTATGTCAGTAATATCTGGGTTAATCTGGGATAATTCTTAAGTGTGGATCTGGCAACACTGGCTCTCGGTAATGTGTGACTCTGACTTCGCTTCTCTTTACTAATTAGACATATTTAACGTTAGTATGGTAGTCGGTGTTTTAAAATGACGTTCGTTTAGAGAATTTTGAATGTTGTGACACTAGTTTGAAGGCCACATAGCTCAATTAGTAGTGAACTTGCCCGCTGAGCGGAGTGCCACGATTTCGAATCTTGCAAGGGGCAAAAATATTTTATTTGGTGAATGAGAGCATTTCAATTGGGAATAGACGAATTAATTTGAACAAGACCCTATTCCTTTTAGGTGCTGTCTGAAACACTGATACATGAAACAACACTTTAAAGTCATCATAAACATCAGCCTATTTAATACGGCCCATTGCAGGGTCTAGGGCTACCTCAAGTGTGGGAGTTAGCCCACCGTGCGTGCCCAATGCAGTTTGTAGACTTCACAATACGCATCAGAATTACTTTTTAGCGTATACAGGCTTTCTCACGATGTGTGCATGTTTCCTTTTTCTTATGTCCACCAACCATCCACACTTTTTTGTGTAAAACTTACAAAACAATTAAGATAATCTACGTAAAAACTTCCAAAAACTAAAATAAAATTAGCTTGAAAACTTAGGGTCAATCACTTGACATAACATTTCCACCTCCATGTCTCCATACAGAAAGAGAGTCGGAGAACTATTAAAATCAAAATCCGTGGTCTAATGGTTAAGAGCATTGGCTCCCGACACGGAGGTCGTGGGTTCGATTCCCACGGGGGACACCTAGTGAAATGTCACTTTATGCGTTTTTCCCCAGTTGGTCAGGACATTGCAGGCTGAATCACCTGATTGTCTGAAAAGAAAAATGATTCCGTGCTTTCGGATGGCACGTTAAGCCGTTGGTCCCGGCTACTATCTTTGGTGGTGGTAGTCGTTTCATAAAAACCACGTCGGAGGCAGTAAGGCGGTCTGAAAATAACTCTGACACTAGGGCTCAGCCCACACGATAAGGAGAAGAAGATTAAAATCAAAATAACACGTAGTCTAACAAACAGTTCAACGACCGAGCTGCAGCCAAATTCGCATGTTCCATTTTCGAAAACGGCGGACTATTTACACGCGAAACAAAAACGCATCGCGTTTTCTTGGAACCCCGCGCGCCGTGTAATATTTTCGTCCAAATAAGTGATATAATTTGCGTAATGGCAGCAAGTTTTGTAGGGTTACCAAGGCTGAAGCCCTGTTTGTCCTGGAATACATAAATACCTGTAACCCCCAGAAAATAATACCCCTTCTACCAAAACCCCAGTGTAATCCTATGAAACTCCGAAAATAAACAACATCTCCAATGAAATGTATGTCCACTCAGATATGCAGACTGGCTGTTACATTCTGCTTGCTTTATCATCATCATCACTTCAAACTTAAACATAAATTTGATTTCTCAAAATTCGTGAAACCTTGACTCCAAAAAAAAGGGTAGGCTCTATCAGGGACGCAGCTGCAGTAGAGTACGTCTTGTACCGAATAATGGCTTCTATCCTAAATAGTGGTAATCAAATAATGCCGATACGTGCTATACTTCCATGGTAATAAGCGATCTTGTCATAACATATTTCGTTACATATGGTTTTTGCAAATGACCGAAACGAAAGAAGTTTCACATCAAAACAATCTAATGTCCCAGAAGCATCAAAGCTCGCACCAAAGAAATGAGTTGGTCTCATCTACAACCAGGATAATCCGTGTGATATCTGTAAGCTGGCAACCCTATGAAAGCCGCCACTATAAACAACAATTGCAGTGCAGTGGCCGCCCACTCGGCGCAATGCAGACGTTTTGCGGCGTTTTTAGACAGAATGCGCCACCAAATGCGTCTCATTACTGTCCACGTAGAAAGAACCCTGAATCAAACAATTCTCGCATTTATTACAGAGACATAAAAGAGCTGGTGAATGCCTTATTACGCGAAACAAACGTTTTCGGTTAATTCGATAAATTTTCAATGAGGTCTCTTATAGATATTACAATCTAAAACTTTTGCAGTTTGTGCCAGTTTAAAGGGATAATGAACTTTAATAGCAGCACTTTAAGTAGCAATTATTTTTGAAACTTTAAAAGGGCCCAGATAATTGTGAGTTCCGAGCGTGCGTGCAGCGTCTAATGAATGTGAAAGAGGCGAGAAAGGTGCGTCCGGGCAATTATAGCTCGCATGCGTCAGTATGAATCAATTACTGAAAATACAGTACGGTATATCTCGAATCCGTTCTCACCGATTCCAGTGTCTTCAGGCCTAATCGGAGGTCAGTGCACTTGATCTTCTCCTATCGAGTTCAAGGTTCAACCTTGAGCATACTAAGAGCAATATGACACAAGCTATTTGAGCGCAGGCGATTTCTTAACTGCATCGCAAATATATCGCCGCTAAACCTGCTGCGAAACTGATTGATTTCAGAAATATCTTGGCGTGTCGCGCTAACGCCGCTGTCGCGGCGGAATCGTGGCGAAAACGTGGTTATGTCGCGACGATATGGTCCCATCAACGTCTACACTCAAAAATAGCTTGTTTGATATGGCTCAAAATAAATGTAGATTTTCAATTCACCCTGGAACAGTACGTGGTGGTCTACTTTAAGCCAGAAGGGCCTTCCTTGCATGCGACTCACGACGATTCGCTGAGTCAAAGGACCACAAGGGTCTATCGAGCCAGTGATAGCCCAGTCATTTTACGGAGTTTTGTTAGGCGGGGTATAGGATGTATCCCAGAAGGATTTTAAATTATTAATATTAATACCAATTCACTCATACTTAGATTTTACAATATAAATTATTTTTGAGCAATAAAATAGGCAATGAAATTTAAAAAATGAGGTATTTATTAGAAAATACGAATGTATTTTTCAAAACCTTCTAAGTAGACAAAAATATTCACATAATGTTTGTGGTATGTATAATGGTAAAGCCTTAGATATGTGCAAAAAAAATTTACCATCCGGTTTTATAGAACGAGATAATAGCTAAATTTTAAAATTGGAACTGTTGCTGACGTGATTTTTTTTTAATTTTGGTCCATTTTTAGGCTCAAATTGGCTCTTCAATATCATACCGAAAAAAAATATCAATTACTAATTAGTCCCGGCTCAAACCGTAAAATATGTACCGCTATGAATGAACTTAAGCAACCGAGCGAGACGTAGGGTCTCCCGGAATGGGTACGCGTTTAGAGGGAATGATCAGACCATCAAACTGAACAACTTTCTCTATGGGGCCAAAATCGAAACCGCGAAAAAAAATTAGCTGTCCCATACTTTTGGCTCCAGTAGGTTTGCAGTTTTGTATGGGACAGTAGATTATTTTTTCGCGATTTTGATGTTGGTACCATAGAGAAAGTTGTTCAGTTTGACGGTCTGTTGTTCCCCTTAAAAAAGTGTCAGCATATTAAGTAGGACCCTTGATACGCGGCGGATTGGGTAATTAGGTGCACGTGCTGTCATGTACCCACCCTCTCGTCCTTACTTCCCTGCGTCAAATGAAATGGAGGACCCATGGAGGTCCGCTAGCTAGCTATTAATTTATGAATTAGGTAAGAAATAGTCTACGTTCCGGTAGTGGCGTTAGTGGTGCGAATAATAGCGGCCCTAATTGAATAAGTAAACGAAATCCAATTATTATTTTTCTCAGAATAATAACTAAGGCGTATCGTTTTACACAGGTAAAGAACCTTGTATACGATTTAATTACTAAACAGAAGCACATAGTTAAGCAGGAAGTCCTTGGATATAACAACAAAATATATCGTCATTCGTCAGTAAAAGAGCTTCTTTTTCTGGTACGTTCAGAACTAAATTGAAATGGAAATATGCGAGTAGCATAGATTTATATAAATTCACGAAAATGTTTCCTATCATGGTGGTCCGAAATTTTTTTTAACTATCAACAGCCGAAAGTTGTGTAGTATGGATGTATGTGTGTGTGTGTTTAAAGCACGCTGTATTTACGTTTAGTAAACGTTAGCAATTAATTCGAGGTTGAATTAATTAATTTATTAAGGAAAGGTTTACGATACCTATGTAGTTTTAATTAATGCATTTATTGTAATTTATAGGTGCTATAGTTTTGACCTGGCGAACCCAGCGATGCAAAGAACGTTAAAGAGCGTGTTTTAGTGAGAACTGTGCTTAATAGTCCCATGAGTGGTGAATCCAGCGTCTTCCTCATTTTGTTTCCTCTAAGAGAAAAACCACTCAAAATATTATGTTATTATTATTATTATTGGGTGATTGGGGCCTTAACAGATTTGCGTCTGTGCCACTTCGACCATCGCTGATCTTTTGTGAACGCCCCTTCCTACAGTTCCCTGTTAACCCCTACAGCGGTTAGGTATCGCAGTAGGTTTTTAACAGGGAGTTCTTGTATCTCATCTGGAGCCAGTACCTGTCTGCCAAGATGAATACTTCGTTTGTACATTAATGGACCACAATCGCAGAGAATGTGCAGGGGAGTTTCCATGCAATGAATTTCCAAAATATTATGTTACCATTATATAAAATAAACAGTATAAAATAACAGTGTTTAACCTAAACCACGAAATTTGATATTAAAAAACTAAGCAATTCTAGCAACAAAAGGTTAAACGAAGGGCGAACGAACTAGAATTCATGTGTAAGTAAAAAATTCTGAATTACAGAGGGCATCGCCGAGGAGAGTACGATGAACCTGTTTTCTGGGAAAACTAGACAAAAACGTTTTGGCAAGCTTACTGGTTTGGAATTAGCATGAGAAAATAACCAACAATGAAACTAAATAAAACCTAGTATAGTTATAACTTACGATTTTCGGTATCAGAGTTCCGTATATTTATTTCTGGAATTGCTGATACAAATGTACATACATACATACATAAGCTCACGCCACTGTCCCATAGGGGTAGGCAGAGACCACAGACCGCCACACGCTACGACTCTGACACACCTCTTTAGCCTCATTGACATTCATACATCTTTTCATGCACTTCCGTCGATTGAGGGTGCTACGCACTTGTCCTTGTTGGAAAAGGTCATTGATTTGATCGTGGTATGTTTTCCTCGGACGGCCTCTCCCAACACTTCCGCTCACCTTTGCTTGATAAATTTCATTCGTAAGTCTTCTTTCATTCATTCTCTCTACGTGACCGAACCATCTAAGCATACCCCTCTCAATCCTTGTTACAATATCATCCTTCAACTTACACCAATCCCTTATCGCACTGTTCTTGATTCGATCAACCAAAGTAATACCACACATACTTCGTAAGGAGCGCATTTCAACTGCATTCACTCGGCTTTCATTCCTTTTATTCCATACCCAACATTCACTCCCATACGTCAGGGTAGGCACCAACACACCGTTGCATAGCCAGACGTGCCCTTTTTGACACAGACCGGCTACTCACCGCTCTACGGCGTGCAGGGCCCCATTTACCTTATTTCCCGCAGTCACTGTTCGCTCTACATCCCCATCACACTTTCCATCTCTTTTAAACAAACTTCCCAAATACACAAATTCATTCACCTGTTCCACTCTGTCTCCTTCCATAACAATGTTACATTCTGTAACCTCGTCGTCGATACAAATGTATATGGAGCCAAAGTGTCGCGATGTCTTAATTCAGCAAATAATTTGTATTAAAAAATTCAGCAAAGAAGTTTTAGCCTTTTTATACACAATTCACGTCAAGTTCCTTCAAAATCGGTTCAGCTGTTAAACCTTGAAAACGTATCAAACATGCCGGCAGACACACTTTCGCATTTATAATATTCATATGAATTTTGATCAAATTAGAGAATAACAAAGCACTAGACCGTCATTGGCGCTTTGCCTCTGCAAATGGGATGGACACTCAAACATGAGGTCCGGTTTCGAATCCGCACGGACGACATGCCATGTACTAATGAGTTCATCTAACTTATGTACCTACGTATCACGGCGAAGGAACAGGAAGGAAGGAAAACATCGATCGTGAGGAAACCTGCATACGCTGAAGAAGAAGTTCTTATGCGTATGTGAAGTCTACCAATAAGCATTAGGGTCGCGTGGCCTGGTGGACTAACGCCCAGGTTTGTAAATCGCTGCAAAGAAATCGAATTAAAATGTTTCCCACGCAAAATACGAATCCCTAAATAGCGATGAAAATAACCTCTACTAATTGAAGCACGCTCATTTTGAGTGCAAGACAGTTCGCAATTATTGAAGTTAAAAAACCGATTGCCAAAGAATTAAGTCCCGCGAATCGAACAATTTTCACCCTTAGAATTTTACACATACCGAGATACACCAGGAGACTTCTTATGTAGAATTTATAGTAAAATAAAAAGCGCCAATTTATACGAACATCGCACCAAAGTGACTCATTTTCAATCCACACCCTCCAAACTTAAATTAAAAACAATGTCTGCGATTCGGAGAAATAATTTTGGTTAATGTTTCGATTGTGTTAAGGTTCAATTCTCTTGTCAGTCGTATATCAAGCATTTTATTTGGTTCTTGTTTTAACTATAGTTGTGGTGTTTCGACCACAAAAAGCAAGTTGTTTTTAAAGCAAACTAGAATGGAAATTCGTGGCATAGCTAGCAAAAGAGGGGAATTCGTAGTTCAGAGTCAATACAGGGTGTAAATTTAAATGCGTTACATATTGAATGGGGTGCTTCAGATCAAACTGAACAACTTTCACTATGGAGTCGCAACATCGAAATCGCAACAAAAAGAAATTCTGCTGTCCCATACATTTGGCTCGAGTTTTCTATGGAACAGCAGACTTTTTTTTCGCGATTTCGATTTTAGTTCCGTAGTGAGAGTTGTCCAGTTTTACGGTTCGAAGCATCCCAGTTGGTTGGAATCTATAAAGAGTGTAAAATTAAATGCGTTGCATATCAACATATGGAACGCAATTTAATTTGAGCTAGCAAAGAGGAAATTCGTAGTTACAGAAATGATTCTGACAGGATCAATAGATTCCATGTTGTTTCGAATAATCAGTATCCGCAAGAGAGTGGCAAGAATAGTTATATTATAAATCCCATATACAAGAACCTCAGCGATACGTATCTTTAATATTACGCATCTGCTTTTGGTCAAAACGCTTCAAACATTTATATCGTGAATCGGAACGTCTCAAATCCGGTCCCACATTATCTGTACTAAGGACAAAGAGGACGAAACGATACGATCTGCTAACGCTACGTTTAACATTTACGTCCTAATCCTAAAGATGCGTCCAAACTGCGTGAGGCATGTGTGACGAATTCCGCAGAAAACAAGCATTTTTATCACCATCCTGTCATCGTCCACTGCTGAATAAGGCCTTCCAAGGTGCGCAAAATAGCTCTATCTTCGGCCTTCCTCGTACAATCGCTTCCAGGCTGGGAGCGACTGGACGAGTCTCAGTGCATCGTGCATCGGTCCAACAGGCCAGAGGGCACCCAACACAACGCCTATCAATTCGTACAAAAATCAAACAAACACACAATAGTTAACTTTACGATCGTATTTCCCTTTCGGTCTAGTCAAAAATTTTCCATCGTAGTAAGGTATACATTGAACATAAGGTTTCAGTATCGAATGATATAGGTATGAAATGAAAATCGGCGGCTCATTAAAACATTTTTTTTTAAAGTGTTTAAATCTGGTCATAAACCTTGAGGCTTGCTTGGCCGGAGCCCGGAGAACGATGCATATTCTTTCAACATTTAACATGTATGCACATCGAATGCTCTTGTAGAAAACTGTGCCACAAATACTCAAAGTGAACATCCCCAGGCGTGCTACATAAAAGCAGCATACGTTCAGAGTAGGCAATCACTGTGAAGTGTAAGGCGTCGTACACAATTCGCAGCATATGCTCTACGCAGTCTGGACGTACCGTAAGGCATCACGAATAACCACAAACACCGAGTTTTATGATGCTATTGCAAATTCCACAGCCCTCCAGGATCATTCACACACCAAGAGGCGCAATTCCATTATTTTTTATTAAATAACGACGTTAAAAAGTTCATTGCCTCATCTCATTATCTCTAATATGTATTCCCAATTGCTCGTAACAATTCGCATTTTTTCGTGCCAAAGAATCTTCGTTTGTTTTTTGTTCGATAACGCGTTTTTAATTTAAAGATGAATTTGGTTCGAGATCAGACAGAATAGCTATGATTACTAAATATCTTCATTAATAGTGCTCAACTGCTCAGTGAGAAATCATCGTCTAGATAAAGGCAATAAATACGAGGAAACTAGACAGACCACCCACTTGGTCGATAATCAATTTGAAATGGCGGGAAACTGGTAGAACATTACTGTGAGAACCGTTTAATAGAAAGAGTTAGTTTAAGATAATGTCTGAATCGTTGTCAACTATAAAATTGCAGATTTAGCAATGAATAGGACAATGATGTTATCAAAATACGAGCAGAAGACATTCCTAAAGAGATATAAATAGCAATATGTAAGATTATTGAACAAACATTTAATTAATGAGGCCCAATCGTAAATCCATATTCTCATAGTATGTACAGAACTACAAAACTTAAGCCTCTGAAAGGATCAAGCAAATTCAAGACTATTATTTTACAAGGAAGCACTTTCAAAAAATACTCTTTCCACTGA